>JACFYU010000026.1:0-1430865 GCA_014058305.1 Pleurotus tuber-regium | reverse complement strand
GGAAAAGAAGGCGGTGGAGAAAGCGACAAAGACAGCCAAGCGCGCTAGGAAGAGTGCCAGGAAGGCAGAGAAGAAGGCTAAGGAGGCGAAGTCGGCTGCTGCGTCGTTTAAGCCATCGGCTGAACTCAATTCAAAGCAGAAGGTACCATCGACCCATGAAGTGCCTGCGGTCTCAGTGGGTCTGGGAATGCGCCCTATCGTCGATGATTCCACCTTGGACGTCGTCTCAGAGAAAGGTGATGAGCCCTCATCTTATACTGAGGCCTCCGAGTTCATTACATCGTGGGTCGCATATCTACTTCTCCTTGTCTTTTTAGCTGATAATATTTATAGGTTCATCAATGACCCTGAGACTGCGCAGACAAAGAGCAAGGTCCACCGTCTTGCTCTTCTCCAGTCACTCATCATCGAACTGGGGATCAGCACGACATCGATGCTGCCTCGTTCCATCAGTGCTGCGAAGGCCTTGCTCAAGTCTACGGTGTTCATCAACATCCATGAATACCTCAGTGTACGTGGGCAGAGTCAGGACGCCTTGAAACGCATCTTGTTACCGAGCAAGAAGGCGTTGATCAAGGACATTCGAGCCAAGGGCCCTACACCACGCAACTATGTAAAGCAGCATGGATTGCAGGCTCTGCTCATTCAATGCTATCGCTAATTATGCTGTATACTCTCGACTCACCAACCCTCTCATGTACTGATATATCGTTTGTGCTTGCAGTGTATAAATATCTTATACCATGTATTCTATATTGCCTCATGTTTCTTGCAGAGAATATATTTTTCGGTGTCTTTGCATTAAGGCCCCAGCCTTGAGCACAACGAGAAACACAATAGGTATTCAAAACATACGCTATCCAAAATTGCACGGGATTGGTAAGTACGTAAGTACCTTGTCAATGATATAATATCACAGACAAGGTATATGAAGCAGGGTAGCTATAAAGAATAAAGAAAAGGGGGGGTATATTGTGTTGGAGTATTAACCGGGTGTGCGGATTCGTGAGATGAACGAAAAAGACGAAAGGTGACGAGATAGACGGAGGTGACGCAGGCGGGCAGTCGAAACATTTTAATTGTTTTTCGCAAACGCAGCGATCAAAGCCCCGGCGTAGATCACGGCTTGGCCCAAGTTGTTAATGACCTGAGGATTCTCGGATGTTGATTGGACAACGCCAGTAGGCACAGCAAGCCCGCTAGCGACTCCACTCGAGTAGTTAACTGAGGGGAGGACTGAAGATGAGCTAGCGGACGACGACGGTACGCTGCTACTGGAAGTCGTGGTCGAGTGAGTTGAAGATGTGGATCGCGAGGACGTTGTTGTAGGCTCCTCTTGCTTGGTGGTAGATGTCTTGCGGTGAGTGGTGGTGGTGGTTTCAGGGGGAGGTGGCGGAGGCTGGGTGGTCTTCGGCTGCTGTTTGGTAGTCGTAGTCTTGGGCTTGGGTTTGGGCTCATCGTTACCGCCAGAGCTGCCTCCGCCGGAGCCATCGTTGAAGTGCCATTCACCAGTAAGGACGCCCTCGTCCAGAGAGCCGAAGTGAGCGAAGAGGCCTCTTGAGAGATCGAGACCTCCGTAGGGACATCCTGGGCACTGCTACGATTTAGTACAGGACGTAAGACACTGGAAGGCAGACTAACTTCGTCCATGATGGTTGCTTGGGCAGTCTTGCCATTGTAAGTCATGGTAATCGATTTGAAACAGTTGGGGCCAGGATAACCACCCCCGTATTGCTAGATAAAATGAGAAACAAGGTTAAAAAAAATGTGCTTAGGGTTGTGCTCAAATTGCAAATACACACAGCAGAGTTCAAAGCGACGATCTAATGGCAAAATTGAAATGAGTGGCCGATACTTTAGTGCATTGAGAGTTTATTGACGTACGAAATCGCTAGCTACGTTATATTTACCACAAGCACCCCTGGAGGATGAGGACTCTGTGTGAGGAAAGAAGTTTGATTGGGGGAAAAAGGTACAACTCACAGGCCGACATCATAGAAGGTCCACCTGGTACCGCTAAACCGCTTGTGTAATTGCATATCACCCTTTACGCGGGCAGCAATGTCTTTGTGACGGTGTACGTGGGCATGACCGTGAGGCTCAGCGAATGTGAGGATGGGGAGAGCGAGCGAAAGTAGTGAAAACCCGAAGAATGCGACCATTTGGAGCAGAACAGCGAGAATGCAAAGGAAGTGGATTTAAAAGAAAGGGAATGAAAAATGAGAGTGAGTCAAAGGCTGAAACTGCCTGAGAGATGATTGCACGAGGAAAACACGACGGGTTGTGGTCGTCGAGAAGGAGTTGATGGGCTCCCAGTAAAATCTCGCAACAACAAAATCACACCGCTGTAAGCCAAATACAGTCAAACAACCTGTCCCCTGTCCCATCACGGTATCCAACGCCCGTAGACAAGACAAGGCACAAGTGATTCTATACTCTATGGCTCTACAAATAAATATTTTAAATATCTTCTTCTATTCTCTTTCCTTTCTCTTTTATTATGAATTTGCTTGTGCGGCTGATACCGCGAGACTACCAAGAGACAATAACGCTACGTTCAATTCATCTAGGAAGCTATTGGCGTCCGCGGTGATGGATGGCGTGGCTGCACTCGATGTCGATGTCGACAGAGTCGTCGAAGATGTAGATAGCTCTTTTTTCTTCGATGTGGTGGGCGCCGAAGTCGAAATAGCTCTGGTGGAAGTCGTCGTTGGTGTCGACTTGGCTTTTGGTGTCGGTGTCGGCGTCGGTGTCGTCTTTGGCTTGGATTCAGGTTGTGATTGGCCTCCGCTGCTGCCAAAGACCCATGATCCGGTGATGACGCCTTCGTCTCGGTTGGCAAAGAACGAAAATAAGCTTTCAGTGAGATCAAGTCCGCCGAAAGGACAACCAGGACACTGTATATTTAATTGAGATGATGTAGCATGTATAGAAAGTGAATAGTGTTACCATGTCCATGATCTGGGCTTTGGCCGACTTGCCCTTGTAGGTGATGGTGATAGTCTCGCCACAGTGTGCTCCTCCAGCGTATTGCTACACACAAAATATCAGACAAGCGTTGGTAGCACTCATGAATTTTACTCACTTGTGCATTCAAGGCGACGATCTACAATACCTGCGGAGTTAGCACTTCGATCATAAATTAAACTACGTGTCGTGCACGCACAAAATCACTTCCGGTGTTCACTTTTCCGCAGGCACCGAGGCCTGCTTCATAGAAGGTGAACCGGCAGTCGTCGAAACGCTTCTCCAGAGAGTGCAGCGTCGCGTTCTCAAAGATCGAAGGACCGGGTACGTCGTTGGGGGCCCTACCGAAATGGACTTCGCGCCTTCTGATGACGATCGGTTCAGCCGAGGTGCCAAGAGCAAATACCAGGGCAAGAGCAAGATTGAACAGAGGTACACGCATATTTACTGATGCGGAGGGGGACTTTTGTTTTGATTTCAGAGGAGGGGTTTATAAACGAAAGTGGGTGTGTCCCTAGCCAGCAAGGGACAACGAGGCAGCAGAATGAGATACACAAACGAGTGACTGCTAAATGAAAAATTCGAGGGTGTGTTGCCGACAACCAAAAGGTGAGCACGCGCAAATCGCAATTGGAGATAAAAATTCCGGGGCGACGAGCCGTAGCATGCGATTCCCACGTTGCCGCACCGGACCTTATGTCAGCATCTCACCCTGTCCTTACTTCCGCTTCTTCTCCGTTCCGACTCTCCGATACTCTTCCACCAATCCCGTTCAAAGACGCCCATTGTCAAGCGCCATGACAATGGCTACAACGCCTGCTTGCGTTTACACTCGTGACTTGGGTTACGACATTGCACTGTCGTCTCACAATGGCTGCGCAGTACATGGAATTAATCACCACGCACAACGTCGCCAACAGTAACAGCCTGTTACAGTAGCAATATCATTCACAGCTGATCATCAGGCAGTAATGAGTGTAGATGGACCTCCATTTAATCACTACTTATACATATGACATGTATGACAAGCCATACAAATACGTATATCAATCTAGCTTGACTTTTGATGGTGGTTCTATGAATGTTCCCTGAGAGCCATTATATGAGCGTCGGCGTTTACGGTAAAGACAAATGGGAGCCCATACTCACCGTTATGAACTTGAGCAACTCATCAATGACGAGAACAGGCGCGCTCAAATACAACACGGCTTTCCACTCTACCCAATTGAGCGGCGTTATTGCGAAAAGAGCCTGCGGAGGAACGGCCCGTCGAGTCAGTAAAAAAAAGTTTGGGGCGCATTAGAAAGCAAGGGCAAAGGGGAAACAAAAAGAAAGGCAGCATGGGCAGGGGTGGAGTACGTTATGTCGAACAGTGGATGAGGGCTAAACCGGTTATCGGCACTTACCGTGAAAAATGGCACGTATAAAATCATGAAGTGGAGGGCCATGCTGAGAGCAATAGCCGCGACAAGGAAAGGATTCTTCCATACCGGTAGCCGGAGAAGGCTCTCGTTTTCCGAGAGAGAATTCATGGCGTTGAACATCTCCACCGTGACGAGAATCGATAAGCTCATCGTGGTGGCGCGACGAGCCATCACATTGGTGAACATCTCGCAGCCAATTTCAGGGAAAAGTGCTGAGCATTGGTGGAAGTGCGTCTGTTTTGCGTCATATCAGTAAAAAATCACTCTTACTGGGTCACAAAGTAATATGAAATACAAAAACAAGCCCTTACCAATTGATAAAATGTGATTTGCGGCCCTCCGGCATAGAACATGAACCACCAAGCATAACCGGCAACAGTCGCAATCCCAACATACACACCAACAACCAAATATCTGAAGAAGAGCCAGGAACCGACTAGAGGTTCTTGGCTGTTCCTCGGGGGAACACGCATTATAGAATGGTCCGGAGGGTTGAAGCCCAAAGCCGTGGCTGGTAAACTGTCCGTTACAAGGTTCACCCACAGAAGTTGAACAGGGATTAGGGCTTCCGGCATGCCCAGAAGCACGGTGAGAAAGATGCTATTGAAATACCACCGTTAGCATGCTGAGGGGGGACGGAAGGAAGATAGTCAAGTACCTAACTACCTCCCCAATATTCGAAGAAACTACAACAAACCGTCAGCGTCAAACGGCAAAATAGGAGTAGTAATAACTTACTAAGGTATCGTATGAATTGCTTGGTATTATTATAAATCAGTCGACCTTCTTCGACGGCCTTTTCTATTGTCGTAAAGTTTGAATCAGCAAGAACCATATCGGCGGCCAATTTAGCGACGTCCGTGCCGCTGCCCATAGCCACACCGATGTCAGCCTTCTTTAGAGCAGGAGCATCATTTACTCCGTCCCCAGTCTAAATTTCCAATTGAGTCAACCAGCTGACCAGATGCATAGGGGAAAACAAACCATTGCAACAACCAAACCTAAACCCTGAAGTAGATCTACCAATTGGCTCTTGTGCCCAGGTTCTGTTCGGCTGAATAGGCTTGCCCGTTGGACTGCAGCAACCTTCTCTTCGTGCGATAATTCATCTAGTTCCCTCCCTGTGTAACTCTTTCCCGTCAGGTCTTCGTCTTCACCAAAAATACCGATCTGCCTGCAAATTGTCTCCGCAGTGCCTTTGTTATCGCCCGTTATACATATAACACGAATCCCAGCAGCTTTACAATTAGCTACAGCCTCACGAACTTCAGGACGAGGTGGGTCGAGCATGCCAACTAGTGAAACAAACGTCAAGTTCTGCTCGAACCGAGAATAGTCCTTAGCGCTCTCGGAGTGGTAATGCGCGGAATCTATATCCTGGACGTTCACGTATGCCAACGCGAGGGTGCGAAGGCCTCTGGCGCCGTAAGCGACTGTTTTGGAGAGAATAGCATTTCGAAGCTCTGGCGACAATGGTATCGTTTTACCATTTACAAGGACGGAAGTAGTTCTGTCTAGGATAGATTCAGGGGCGCCTTTGGCGAAGAGAGCACCGGAGCCATTGAGTTTGACCAAAACGGACATCATCTTGCGGTCTCGAGAGAACTCGAACGTGAGTAGCCTAGGAATGGTGCGCTCGAAGTAGTCGTTGACGGCGTTCGCGCGGGTAGAAGGATCCATACCAGGTAGTGACTTTCTCAGCTCAAGGTCTCGGCACCCGATCTTCTCCGCAAGTACCTTCAAAGCGGCTTCTGTAGGTTCGCCGACGTTGACATAAGTGTCCTTATCCTGAGAAGATACCGAATCAGAAAATTAGAAGTGATCTTGATAGACGGAAACTTACTTTGTTATAGATAATCTTGGAGTCGTTGCAAATAGCGCTGATTTCAGCCAATCGTTGTATTGGGTCTGATTGGAGTTCAGCAGTAGCTTCCTTGCCATCAGCAGATTTGACCGACCCGTGAGGCGCAAACGTAGTGCCTTCAACTGTATATTCGCGGAGAGCTCCAGAAGGGTCAACGGTCGTGAACTGATCATGTTCAACCGTCAAACGAGAATTCACCTAATAGCATCGAAGAAGAGCTCACCGTGGCGACACTCATTTGGTTGGTAGTCAGTGTGCCAGTTTTATCTGAACAAATAACATTGGTGCAGCCCAGGGTCTCTACGCTAGGCAAATTTCGGACGATGGCATTCTTCTGCGCCATCTTCTTTGTACCGAGAGCCAGGCAAGCAGTGATGACAGCAGCTAAGCCTTCAGGGATAGCAGCAACGGCCAAAGCAACTGCAATCTTGAAATAATAGATTGCGCCTTTCAAGACACCGTGATGTGAGGGATCCCAGAAGTGACGGATGTTGACAAGCCAGACAAGAATACATATTACGGTGATGACCTTCGCAAGCATATCTCCAAAGTCGTCTAGTTTGCGCTTAAGTGGGGTCTTCTCACTGATCTGAGAAGAGATGGATTTGTGGATGTCGCCAATGGCCGTCTGCTGGCCAGTAAAAACAACGATGGCCTTGGCATTACCATTTACCACAGTCGTTCCCTAAAAAGTAGAGTGAATGGAAGCGCAGGTAGGAAATGTGTGTATACACTCACTGCGAAGAGAATATTCGTCATATCTTGTTTAACAGCTTTGGCATCACGGACGACCTCGGGGGACTTATTCACACTGACACTTTCGCCAGTCAGGATGGCCTGGTCGACACGGAAGCTGCTTGACGACACCGAAAGAAGTCTGCAATCTGCAGGAATTTTGTCTCCAACGGCGACGGAAATAATATCTCCTGGTACCAGCTCCGAAGCGTGGATACGGCTAATTTGGCCCGAACGGAGAACTTTGGCTTCGTCAGGCGAGTATTCCTTCAACGCCTACATATGTCATAATGAGACCTCCCATTATAGAACGACATGCAATGCAGGTTGCACTCACGTCAATGGCTTTCTCCGCATTTGCTTCCTGGATAACGCCGACAGTTGCGTTCGCGATGAGAATGAGTAAAATGACAGCAGGTTCAACGAATGCTCCAAATAACGTAGAATCCTCCGCGTCGTCAAGAAGTGCTAGGACGAAAGACACGACGGCAGAGCCAAGTAGGATAAGGACTAACTGGTCCTTGAATTGTTCCAAGATAAGCTCCCAGAGAGGCGTAGGCGGATCTTCCGGAAGTTCTATAAAGCTACTCAGCGCTCCCCCTCTGTAATATGTAAATATAGATTCGCACCATTCTTTCCATAGAGTTCAGCATGCTTTGCAGTCTGGTCAGAGGTAAGGCCGTGATACGGGTCAACGCCGAAGTGTTGGAGAATTTCCTCCGGGGACTTTGTCCAAGGAGCGTCCATAATAATAGAGAATTTGGCGAAAGCCTGGTGGAGGCCAACGCTGGAGTGTAAGGGTAGAAATTCGCAGATGAGAGATGGTGAGTCTGACTGGCTTGTGCGTGCGTGAATACTATAAGTCCCACAAATTTGTTTGCACGTGATGAAGCTGACGTGGCGGAAGTGGGTGGACCGTGCGAGCGACGTCCGACATCGTGCGGAGTGTCCTTCACGTTGATTGAACGTTGGTTGAAGCAACGGACGATGGCTTTACACGCAATGAGTAGCCGGATTGTATAACAAGCAATACCGGAGGGACAGCTGAGTTTACGTTTTCCCAAGCACGTATCAAGCACGTTATCGCCAGGGGCTTCCCAGCTCTTGAGTGAGTGACACATACAGTCAAAGTCAACCGAGATGGTCCTGTGGTGCATGTATACTACATAGGCATCCCAACGAACGCTGTAAATTTATTGCTAGATTTTGTGGATTTTATTGGGAATTTCCAGCTAGGGTTACCTGATATGGACAGAAATGGTGGTTAGCATCAGACTAGTTACTGCTTAGTACTTAGCCCGCAAGTCAGATTTGTTTCTGCATTCTGGCGGTGTCCGCCACCACGCTCTTCACGACATTTCTCAATGGGTAACAGCTCCTCGTCCTCAGGCCGCAACCACCAGGACGAGGCTGTCGATTTCGGCTCCCTATCTCCTCAGTGGTTCACAGGCCCCAGAGACTGGAATCAGGCTATCGTTTCACAGCTTATCTGCCAGAGAAGGCTTGCACCTTTCTACCGGCCACTCGAAGAATACGACGATTCATGGGATGACGATCAGATTCTCGCTGCCAGGAAAGATCCCGTCGACGCTAGTGGAGAAAGCGTTAATGCCGAATCAACCACACGCATAGAGGCAACTGCCTCCGCCCCGAAGCCTAGCCATTCCAAACGACCCGGCTCCATGAAGGAGCCCATGAAACCAGAGGCCGCCATATACAGGGGCGCCGTTGAATGTCCTATATGTTTTCTTGTACGTCCTTCGTCACTTCGTCCGACGAGCATCGCGTCCTTACGTCATCTCTGTACAGTACTATCCTCCCAATATCAATCACTCTCGCTGCTGCGATCAGGCTATCTGTACAGAATGCTTCGTACAGATTAAACGTAATGAGCCCACCACTACACATCTGGTTTCCGAGCCAGCTGCATGTCCGTATTGTGTACAAGAGAATTTCGGTGTTGTCTATACCCCGCCTCCATGGCGAACTGGCATAGGGAGCGAGGGAGCGGTAAGTTGACCACTCTGCTACACAGTTCTCTGTGCTGTACCAGAATACCTTGCTAACACACTTCCACCTGTTCCCCACAAAGCCCTTCCCTTGGTCTGATTCGAAGAATTCACCAGGCGATTCTAAAGCACCTACTCTTACACATAAACGACGCCAGAAGAGCTTCAGTCATGATAGCCCTGAAGTTGTTACAATAGGTCATTGTTGAACATCATTTTCTCCCGATTTCATCTAACCCGGTGTCGTCCCACCACTAACAGATCAGATACGGCCCGACTGGGAGGCCAAACTTGCTGCTGTGCGCGCTGCAGTGGCTCGTCGTGCTAATAGAAGGATTATTATGAGGCAAGTTGGTGATCGTCTTATTCCGGTTGGAGTCACAAGCGGTCGTGTGCATCCCATTAATGGTGAAGATGGTCAATCTGAGGCCGATGGCGGAGGCAGCAGGCGGTCGCGAAGACATCGCCAGCAACCTCAACAAGGCTTCGATCAACTATTTGGTCAGATGGGCATTGCTGGTCAAGATCTGGAAGAGGTGAGTTATCAATGCAGTACGGCACAATGACATCTGACGCGGTTCATATACGTAGTTGATGATTATGGAAGCGATGCGATTGTCGCTGATCGAGCATGAAGAGCAGCAGCGTAAGGAAGCAGAAGAAAAGAAGAAGAAGGAAGCAGAGGAGGCAGCGCGAAATCAGGATACTTTAGTGTCCTCAGCAGGTCTATCTGACCCGTCAGCCCAGGGCCAATCATTGTCAACGAACGCCTCTCCTTCAACGTCTCAGCCTACCTTCAATTTGAATGCAACGCCATCACAAATATCTCGTCCACCTTCTCGGTCTGCTAATGCAGACTCTTCTCGTACTCGAACACCCTCACCATCTGCCTCGCGGAGTAATCTGGCAAGTTCTGGCGATTCTTCATGGCAGCGCCCAAATCCTCCTCCTTTCAGTACTTTGAACGCCGCTTTGAGCGCAGCATCTACTGCCAGCGCCATATTGAGAGCCGCAGATTCCCAAGCTCCTAGTCCAGCAACAAACAATGGGGTTGCTTCCCTCAGCCCGAATGGCCAAGCTGCGGATACTACCATACCTGTTGTGCAGATAGATGATGATGCAACTCCAGCACAGAATGGAGGGTCTACTCCCCTTCCTGGGGAAGATTCTCCCTCCGCGTTGTTGGAACCTCGAACAGCCTACGAACCCCTCCCATCTTCACCGGAGTCAACAGTAGGCAACGAACCGCTGCTGGGTCAAGCGAGGCCACAAGATGCTGTTTCGACCAAGCAGCTTAGTGCGTCCGGGGATTCTCCCCATCCCGAGTAAGTATCGGTGAAGCGCCTTTCTGCTCTACACTTCTCAATCATATATATGGATAATTTCAATTATTTAAATCACAGGTCGGGAAAATAGAATCGGGATGATGACTGTTGCACACCATCGGTTTTGGCGTTACTTCTTGCCTCCTGGTCATGTGCAATTAGGTATACCATACATTCTCCTCTCTTCGCGAGCTTCTAATCTCCGCTGTTTTACACTTGTAATCTACCCC
Source organism: Pleurotus tuber-regium (assembly GCA_014058305.1). Taxonomy (NCBI): domain Eukaryota; kingdom Fungi; phylum Basidiomycota; class Agaricomycetes; order Agaricales; family Pleurotaceae; genus Pleurotus; species Pleurotus tuber-regium. The sequence continues at coordinate 1,420,311 of JACFYU010000026.1, read as the reverse complement.
CAACTCCTCTACATAGCGCTGTGTTTCATCTTTCCCTGTCTTTGCGGCCACTTTAATGACTACATCCATCATTCTCACAACGTTACGCTTTAGATTATGCTTCTCCCGCATCATAAATCATAGCCATGACACAGATACTATGGGATGAACGAACAGCAAGATCGAAGTGGTGATTCTTAGAATCCGTATGGCAAGTGTCATTATCCGCGGAAGAACTCCTTTGATCTGAGTTGAGGCCTTGAGGCATGGCCAGATAGACAAGATAAGATTCTTCCTAAGCGTGACATATAGTACAAAGTGTCCGGGGACGCCGGCCGAAGAACTGGCCGGAATAACGAGTTATGCTCTGGGAGAGAAGTTCAAAGAACGGCGCAATGATCCCTACTTCTGTCTATCTTTAGCCCATATAGGTTTAGCAGCGTCCGGATCGGGGTTATTGAGCTATGTAAACATAATTAGCAATGCAAATTCAGTAGGTCACAATTAGACCGCCGGTGGGTTCATGGTGGTGGTGTATCAGGCGAAAAGAAACAGCAAACAAACAGGCGCCGCAGCAATGGTGATGGTCGTTTGACGATATGAAATGGAAATTAGAGAAGTCGTCGCAGTTATGTTGTTGAAGCGAGGAAGAAGGATTCGGGCGTCCATGTGTACGTTGGATGATCGGTTCGAACAGATGCACCATATGGATAGATAGATTCCATACACCCCAAGTCAGCCAGACCCAAAGAAAGAAACATTTTGGGTACCCCAGTGAGGGATCGAAGACCGAGAAATTGTAAGAAGGATGACGAAGTGGAGGTGGCAAGGTAGACACACTAACCTGGATATCAGCTTGCCTTTGCGCAGCCTCTTCTCTGGCCAAACGTGCTTCTCTGTTGGCGTCAACTTTGCGCCTAAGATCTGGCGCCATTTCCTATATCGGCGCCCGAGCGAACAGCATGATGGTCAGCTGAGGCCTCAAGGAAAGAATAGAGTTTGCAAAGCAACCCGGTGAGTACGGGAGGTTGTTCGGGACGGTAGTTATGATGTGCCCCCGCCGACGTCCCGGCAACAACTCCTATTAGACAGACATGGCACAGCGGGAAGCTGGGAGATGGATGGAAGAAGAATTTGCAAAAATGGACGGCTCACATTGTATAACTGTTCTTCAGTGGGCACGGTTGCTAATCCGACAGAATGAATATGGAGCATCGAGGCAGAACAGTGAAGGCAGAACAATGAGCACTAATTCCTCTTTCCGCATGCAAGAGGCTACGCGAGAAGGAAATTTTAATGAGTTTCATACCTTTCATTAAGACATAACCAAACCCTATGACTATGCATGTACATTCAGCCACAGATTAAGTGGTAAACGAGCGCATTCATGTGATGAAAGGGGTTCATTGTAATAAGACGCCAGATGGTCAAATGAGAAGAACAGGACACAGGACATCGACACTCACAGCCCGCGGCAGCAACAGTGAATCTGGCCCATGGAAAACTCGCCATGGTGTGAATGAGGAAAAGCAGAACTCAATCCTACCGTTACGCGCCTGGAAAGCCTGCCACGTGACTGGAAGCTTCTCAGACAGAAACTCAGCTAGACAGGAGCCTCGGTTGGTAACAGTAACTCTCCTTTCGGCCTTTCGAACTGCTTCATATTGACAGTCAGACTAGTGCCTTTTGCAACTTACTTCCAAAGTCGAAGAGGAACCTTCTCAACCAGGGGGTTTCTAAGTACAGATAATATGATTGCAAGTATGGGGACATCATGCCGATAAAATCATATCTCGGCGACCGTGACGACCATTAAAAATACGGGGGGTTGAACATTGGGGGTCGCTTGGACCTACATAACAACTATGTGCGTGCAAAACCACTGGCAGTAAATAAAGTAAGCACAACAAAGCAAGCTATTGCACAGGGATATGAGAGACAAGGATATAGGACAGACCATTAGGGGTGGCAGGATGGTAACGACAATGCGGTTTAGGGTGACAATGTAGACTGTAATAAATGAAGAGAAGCCGGAAGAGGTCAAGCCGGAATCACTCTTGCGGATTCTATCGTTCTTTTCAGACGCTTGTACGCAAAGCCAAGCATGTCGCTCGATCGTCGACTCTGCAGCTCGATTCTTGCAAGCTCTTCCTCCCATGCCCTCACCTCTTCTACCATACCGGGCTTACCGCTACTCGGACTCGTGGATACACTACCGGTACTTCTCGTGCTCCTGTCCGTTTCCCTTCCACCGCTGGAACTGGAGCTTATCCGAGAGGCAAACAGATATTTCGAAGAGCTTTTGCCACTATCACCGCTAGCCGTGCCCGGCCTCGACCGAGAAGTGTCTGTGTGCTTCCCCCGAGGTGCATGGACCTCGTTCTCCCTGCCTTCTCCGGGCTCCTTTAGCCGGCCGTAAGTCGTGCTGCTACCAAACCCAAGCACTCTATCCCTAGGCCCAGCAGATGTATGCGGCCTTCTTGAAGAGGACTTCACCTTAGATGAACTAGATGACGCCTGTATTGATGTTATAGGAGGGCTGGACATGTGGCTGGCAGGTTTCGAGCTATTGGAAGTCGATGGACGTGAGAAGGGTGCAGAATGTGGCGTAGGGGGAACATCGCTGTCACGATCTCGCCGAACCTTGCCTCGAGGCGATTTGGACTTCGATCTCGCGGATGGATCCATGCTCGAATCGAGCTGTTCGTTGAATTTCGATATAGCTAGCTGTCTTTCAGCATCGTTTGTGGAAACGATTAACAACTCCTGTTCGGCAAGCTCGATGCTTTCGGCACCAGTCGCAGTAGCTGCCACCACCTGCCAGATGCAATATATTTCAATCACAGTTCGGTGCCGAACCTTGAGAGAAGAAAAACTAACCTTGACGCGAGCAAAGAATTTGACGGAGACAAGGTCGGATTGGATGGTCTCGCCAATAGCCCAACGGCTATTAGATTTAGCTGCCGGCCACTGAAGTGTTAGGGTCTTGTTCCACACGCCATGACTATCTCGTGAGAAAAGGCCTGAAGATTCAGCACCTGCAACAGAAGTAGTTATCACCTTCGACGGAAGAACTTCGCTTGTCGTTGTGGGAAGAAATGAGGGAATTGGTGTCGATGAGACAGGGAGGAGGGGGCGTGATTCCGCTTCTGTCGAAAAGGATGTGACGGACGATGAAATGGGTGAAGAGTATGCAGATGCTGAGCTGGCAGATATTGGAGGAATGTCAAGGTGCAGATTGCTGTTATTAGTGCTGATATCTTGATATGATGCAGTTGGAGAATATGATGATGGTGATGATGGTGGTGCAAGGTGATTCGAAGCAGCAAGTGTCTGCAGGCGTGGCACTGACTGCGGTTGCGATATTGATGGAGGACATGTTACTTCGTTGAGTTGGATGCGGCGCTCTATAACGACGCTTGCGCTACGTATAGAAACGGCAGGGTCAATAGGTGAAAGATGGACACCAATGGACACGAGGTCCATGGGGCCGATAGGCGTTGATGGCACTCTGACGAAGTATCGTATTCGTGGAGCCCGAGGCTTAATGGTTTGATGTTCAAGCAAGGGCGGGGAGGGCGTGGGTTGGGGATGTGGATGTGGAGGGAGATCATACCGAATGAGTGGTAGTTCAAAGTGCTTAGTCTGTCTTGTTCCGACGCCAGTTATGTGAACATGATTTATGGCTGTGGCGGGGATTCAGTAAACTGCTGGTGCTCACACCAAAGGAGTCCTACCGGCCTCAACCCTCCATGTGCACTTGTAATCAACGAATGTTGCTGTGCTGAAGCCGGCAACTCTTGGGGGTAGTGTTATTCTAAACGGGAATTCAGACTCTCCCAGTTCGGCGTATTCTTGTGAATCGGGTTTGGACCAGAGAATGTGGGTGTGATCTACGAGGACATTGGATTGCAGGACGCTTACGCGACCTAGACGCGACTCGTAGCATCGTACTGAGACGGTGACTGATTTTGCGAGCAAGTTCTTGCCATCCTGGTCGAATTTTGTACGGACGACTATGACATGGTGAGCAGAGAAAGTTGGACAGCTGGAGGAACAAGTCACCTCCTTCTACCCTGAGGGGGGTGAGCCCCAGATAGCCGGTGTATGGAAAATAACGGGTGCCCTGATTCCCTGGTAGCAAAATGAGGAGAAAATAGAGGATGAGGGAGGAGAACGTACCCTTAGGGGAAGCTAGAATGAGATGGACCATACGAAAGCAAAGTGGGAGGAGAAGGATGATGTGCCAGAATGGACCATCGCTATTTTATTAAACAAGCCACAGAACCACTGAATCTCAGATCACTTCCTCAGTCACATCCCGGTCACTCTCGCCGGTCACTCTCCGGCTACCTTTCCAGGACACCTCTCAACCGGTTTTCTGCTCACAACGTCCACCACAATGCCCCCCTCTTGGTATGTTCCCTTCCTCCTGGCGGGCATGATCATCACAGTCAGTACATATCATCCCTCAACCACCTCTCATCATCATTTCACTTCTTTTTAGGGCTCCAGTAATTCGCTATGGAGCAAATGGCAGGTCAGTCAGACTCTGGCTATTGCTGTAGATGCCACCAATTTTTTGTAGGATATGCAATGTGTAGAGAACTGCTCAGATTCGAATCCCGCAAAGCGCGTGCTCTACGAGCAGCCAGTTTGGCAAACTCTCCAGATGTTTCGTACGCCTACTCTATCTCTTCTTCCATTGTAGCACCGCAACTAACCAACCGAACTAGTCGGAGAGATGCTTTGTGAGTCCACGTCTAAATTCTTGATACCACATGCACTGAGTCTTCTTATCCTCTCAAGGCTTTCTGCCAGTCATTTACACGTGGTTGAGAACAAGATCACAGCAAGCACCCGTTCAGCTGCCGTCTGATTCCGAAGAAGACCCTCATCCAAATAAGGCTCAGGCAGTCACCCAGCATTTGTCGGGATGGAAGGTCTTGCTCTTATGGATTCCCGCCGCTTGCGATCTCACTGGCACAACCGTAAGTTTATCTCCAAAGTGAGTCGCTATCTGTACTAACTTAGTCTTTACCCCGCACGTCATTGATTCTCAAAGTTAATGAATGTGGGGTTGTTATATACGCCAGTTTCTATATATCAAATGACCCGTGGTGCCCTCGTTCTGTTTGTGGGTATCCTGAGCGTCATATTCCTCCGCCGCCGTCTTTGGCTTTACCAGTTAAGTGGCTCAACCTTGCTCCCTTGATCTTACAGCCTTATATCTTTTGCCGAGTCCGCTTGCCGCACTTCCTTTCCTCTATTTGGTCCAAGGCTAACAGACCCTTGTTCTCTAGATGGGTATCTCTCATAACTGTCATGGCAGGTGTATCCTTGGTGGGACTTAGTGGCTCCCTCATCAAGGATGTCGTCAAAGATGCCCTCATTGACAACTTTATGCCAACCTTAGCAAAGTCCCGTAGAGTCGACCTGCCACCTCCTGAACCGATTGAGCAGCCAGAAGCTACCAAGGTTCTTGTTGGTGGGGCCCATCCTCCGAACGTGCAATCTTCATCGAAGTCTTATAACAATATTCTATTCTAGGCGTGTTCTTCATTCTCTTCGCCCAGGTCTTGTAAGCATACTTTCTCGAAGTTTCTCATCGTCACCTTAACTTAGTGATCTAACTCACGCGTATTTAATTTTCCCTCAGCACCGCTACACAATTTGTCGTCGAAGGCAAGTTCCTAGTTCTTGATTAGACCGACGTTTTCTGATGTCTGACGTCGGCATCCAGAGAAAATAATGGGTGAGTCGGATGACTTTGCTGACTCGTATGTTTGTGAATGTATTGAACGCCAATTCACAGGACGGTATTCTGTAGCGCCGTTGGTTGCGGTCGGCTATGAAGGCCTGTTTGGTGCCATCTCGATCCTCCTCTTTTTCCCTATTCTCGCGATTCCATCAGTCGCAGAAAAGTCAACCTTCTTCGACTTACCACGCGGATGGCATCAAATGATTGACACACCTACTGTTCTATATTCTGGCATAGCTATCGCCTGCAGTATCGCTCTCTTCAATTACTTTGGATTGAGCGTGACTCGCCACGTTAGTGCGACCGCTCGAAGTCTGACGGATACTTGTAGGACGTTATCTATCTGGCTCATTAGCTTGGGACTTGGATGGGAAAAATTCATCTGGCCCATCTCCCTATTGCAGGTCCTCGGGTTCTCTTTGCTTGTGTACGTCACTTTCTGCTTCTGTTACCTCCGCCAACGTTGCAAATTTTGACGCGACTATGTTTCGCCGACTTGGAAAATAGCTATGGAACTGTAAGTGTTCTGTTTTCCCCTAATGGAGTAAATCTCGAACACCTTTGACCCCCCTTCTGCGGTAGTTCTTGTTCAATAATCTGGTCAACCCACCACCCTGTCTTCCTGGCCCTCGTGCAGCGTCAGCCGACAGTGCCAGGACGGATACAGAAGAAGAGCAAGGGCTTCTGTCTTCCACGCTCGATGAAACGGCAGTCTTACCCACCGACCTTGGGCAAAGCGGGTTTGACGTGGTCCCTGAAGGTCAACATGCTATTGCTCAGGGCAAAGTTGCTTCCCCCCGTTCAGATTGATAGATTTCAATTGGATCCTCTCTGTGCTGCCCATGGCTTGATGGAGTTTACGCACAAGGATTTTGCTCTTCACGTACGGTAGATGCTTTTATTTCATTTTCTTGCATTTTGGTCAATTTACGGCGTACAATATTGCTATGTCTATATATACGACAATTCGACTTCTATCTAGGCTTTCACAGCCCAGGTACCGTGGCAGAGCGATCGCATGCTGTTTAACTATGGACGTGTTCAATTGAAAATTCCAATCATTCAACCTGCCTCGGATGAATCCACAAACCCTCTGTTCTCAGGCCGCAGGTATGCTTCTTTTCCCATTTTAAGCTGCGAGCGGAAAGATAAAAGACTGCCGCCTTGACCAGTGATCACTGATCCCAAAGTTTACAAAGTAGTTCGCACAGAGAATCAGCTATCTGTTTCGCGTACATCATGCAAGGGCAGCTTCAGGTTCGACCGATGGTAGCCAATAAGGTTCTGCCCAAGCTGTTATGCGAGGATGATATGATTAACATATCACAGTGTTTTGATTCCTTCGTAACGGACTGATTTCCTGGGAAGCCCCTATACCGGGTCGGTTAACGCCTATGTAGTGCACTTAATTGTAGAACTTCTTCTGCGCTTTTATGGCTGATCTTCTAGAGCTCTAGAAGCTGGTATTTCATGGTGAAGAGCCGACCTCGCACTGAAGCGCTTTTTCTGGAAGGATACATGTGGTAGCTTGAGATACTTCCGTTGGAGAATCCGGAGCCGAAGAGGCCGTTCTGCAAATAACATCTGTGATATTGATGTCCATGATGTGAGCATATCATTCTGTATTGTCCACTTACTAACCTTGGTTAAGTCCAAGCTTGAATTTGTTCAACGGAGAAAGCTAGGTGAAACTGGGGCGCGTGGGTTCTGTACACGTTGCCTTACTAAACAAGCTGCATATCATCAACAAGCCTGCGGCGCGCGCCTCGCCGAGTCGGCAAGGTTTGGTTGTGTGTCACTGATATGTCCAACAATCAAAGTACGCGCAGAAGGGTGATCAAATCTTTACGGCCACGCTATCGAGGAGGTCATCTGAATTCTAGGGTGCCGGATCATAGCTTTCATCTAGTTTCCCGCTGAACGGCTGAGCGACAGCACAAGATTGAGTCGGCTTCATAGACCTTGGAAGTAAATGGAGACACAGATTTTTCCACCAACGGGGAGGATCTCCAAGAATGATCTCCGGTAAGAATGTCACAGCCTCGGGATACCGCCGGTCGTTGACTGTGGAATTCCGGTCAGGTATAATTCGGCTCTGCAGTGGGAGTCCGTGTTTCCCCAAGTATATACATACTTTGTCATCCATATTGCGCCCCTGCCAGTCTGTGTTTGATGGGTGGTGCTGATGCTGATATATATCGTTGAATATATAGCCTGATGTAGCTCGATCGGCACTATCGACACCTTTCAAAGTGGCAACTATTCCGTAATTTTTGGAAGTAATTGCTTCGACGAAGTCAGTCACCATAGAAACTCCTTCAGAAGCGAGTAACATATTGTAACGTAACTACAGCTCATCATCTCACTTTGGCCACCCGAGGGTCTCGGGCTGGACATGTAAACTGTGGAATTTCACGCGGAGAACAGTGCGAGCATACGTCAACCCAACACATTGAAATTCACCTCCAGCATTGGCATTTTCAGATCTGGGTTATCGCTGTGCCAGGCCGGCACGTACACGAAGCTAGCTAACATACCCTACAAGGGTTATCAACTTGGGGAACCTCCTACATGCATTTATGCATCGGATTCATCACTGGACTCATCGTCGCTATCACTTTGTCTCTCCAAGATAGCCTGGGTCGCTTTTTCCAAAATTTCCAGATCCCATTCAACGAAATCCTTTTCCATGGAGAGCTCCTTCAGCTGACTGCCAAGCTCCAGAAGCAGGCTATCGCTAAAGTCCTCATGTCAACAGGGTGATGGACGATTGGAAAAATATTTACCTCGCGTAGGCTTGGATCCACACACAAAAATCATCAACCCATATTTTACTATATACATAATAAACTTCATGATGGTCGAGAATATATTTGACATTCAGCAGGCAACGGAAGACCATCCGCTTCCCTCTGCGAAGCCAATCGCTGACATCACGCTTGCAAGCTTCAGCCAAGGCAAATGAACGGTAGAGCGGGAAGGCCAGGGAGCGTCTATACGATTCGCGCAAGGTAGCTCGTAATTCCAATTCAGAAAACTTGGAAAGGTCTGGGACGTCGTCTTCCCCATACGGTGGGGGATCTAGGGCGGAGAAAGCGGGTGTGAGACTGCAGATTGTCCATGCGCTTTCCGGACCGGGGTCGTGTTGGTTTGTTCGTGATTCGTAGGCGTAAGAAAAGAGAATTGTGATCAATGTCAAGTAGAGGTTGTGAGTCTGTGGTGGTGTGGTGAGATCTATGGTATGTCCAGACGTAAGTCTTAGAACCTGAAGAATACACAGTTAAGCATACATTCTTTGCGAGGGAGTTTCAGCATAGTTGCATTTTCTTCGTCAGTAAATTGTATTGGACCGGGATCTGCAGCAGCATACGGGTGTTTCCAAGCGATGAGTTCTTGAATATACTCATCATCTGCAAAGTCAGCCCTGACAGGCAGTATATACGGTGCATTGGTCCGGGAAGCTGGCCTACGTACATATAATGCTCTTCATCCCACTTCTGCTCTTCATGGGCTCTTCGCATCGACCGACGCTGATCCGGAAGGCATGCTTCGGCATCTGGACCCAGTTCATTGACCTCATTTTCTGTATAAGCGACATTTTTGAAGAAGTTGCGATACATGTCCAAAAAGCCATATTGTATGTTTGAGTCCAGTTTCAATGGAGGCAGCATCTCTGTAATATTCTGACGTAGCTGCCAATCATTCTGCGCCGCTAGGTCCCCATGAGCGATGAGCCTTGCCTGATTGTCAAACGTCTACCTTCCAGAATCTCTTGATCTTCTAGAGATAATTTTTGGGCTTTCTTTACCAGTTCATCATCTGTATCTGATGAGATCACTTCTATCGTTGGGGCCTGCGTCGTTGGCCGAGGTGCGAGGAGCTTTGCCAATAGGTCCAAGTCTCGGAACTCTTGTCCCCTCACGGCCTTGGTCAAAGTGACTGTCAGATAGCCTGTTCCAGGATCGTATTTCGCGGAGCTGTCATCGTCTTCGATGACCGAGTGGGAGAAATTCAACCGCAAGAAGTAAGGGTTGACATGTAGTATAAACAGAGTTTCGTCGACATGTATTTCGATATCTAGAGCCTACTTGTAGGCTCATATTCAGTCAACCTTTCGTCAATTGCAACGAACCTGACGTACTCGAATTGATGGGCAGTAGATATTGATGATGAGAGAATCTGTTGTTTGGCTACACGAGAACCGCGGTGTGATCATAGCTTGTTGCGCGTTCGCTCAGAGCAGGTTTGATGGAACGGTGACCCAGCCAAAATATGATAATTATTGTTGCGATGATATCGAGACACTGCCGAACAGATTGGACGTCGACTCCAATTGATGGTGAGAGTTGTCCGAGGATTCCGCCGCTTCAGCCTCTTTTGAGGCCCACGACCAGCTCAGTTTACCAGTGAACCCTAGTTAGCACGTCGCGCAGCCTGTCGGCGACTCGGAAATAAAAGGGCTGGGGATTTACTACATCACATAACTTCAAGTCCCCTGCAATAAATAATGGACCCCTCGGTGTGTATCGTTACTTGTTCCCTGCTTCTCAGAGGTAACTAATTGTATACAAGAAACTCACTGCCTACCCATCACTCACACAAGTCGAAAAGCTCATTTTACATGAGAAGCGAGGCAACTGTGTTCCCATATATGTTGAACTCCCAGCCGACCTAATAACGCCATGTATGGCGTACATGCGTATCGCCAAGGATTCGAAGTATAGCTTCCTCCTCGAATCCGTTATCGGTGGGGAGAATGTCGCTAGATATAGTTTCATTGGCGCTGGTATGTCTCCTGTTATGTTGGTGGGCCCGATGACTGATGAATCTCTCAGATCCGTTCAAGGTCATCAAGGTAGGCCCGAATGAAGAAATCACTGGGGATCCCATGGCTGCTCTACAGAAAGAACTTGCCCTCTACCAATACGTGAAGATACCGGAAATACCTACGTTCACTGGCGGTGCCATTGGCTACGTCTCGTATGACTGTATTCAGTATTTCGAGCCCAAGACAACCCGCGAGCTTGATGATTCACTCGGAATTCCTGAGGCAGTTTTTATGCTGGTTGACACACTTCTTGTGTATGACCACATATTCCAGTCTCTCAAGGTTGTTTCTCATGTATTCTCACCGGTGAACTCTGGGCAAGTGAATCTGGCTTTCGTGTACCAGACGGCCGTCTCGAAGGCGCGGCGGCTGGCGAAATTCATACTGAGTAGTGTTACACCGGAAATTCCTCAACCACCAATCACACTAGGGGGCAAGGGCGTATCCAATGTGGGTAAGACAGGATACGAGCAATTTGTCACCACTCTCAAGAAGCATATTGTCGCTGGCGATATCATTCAAGCTGTGCCATCCCAACGTCTGGCACGACCAACGGCGCTTCATCCTTTCAATGCATACCGGCATCTACGACAAGTCAATCCCAGTCCATACATGTTCTATTTAGATTGCGGCGATCTGCAGATCGTTGGTGCAAGTCCCGAAACTCTTTGCAAAGTAGAGCGGAATACCGTATTCAACCATGCCATCGCGGGGACTACAAAGCGAGGAAAGACACCCGAAGGTTTGTCAATTAGCTTGTCAAGACACACATAGACTGAATCTGCGAGTCAGAGGACGAAAAGCTCGGTTCAGCCCTATTAGCATCAGAGAAAGACAGAGCGGAACACATTATGCTTGTTGACCTCGCTCGCAACGATGTCAACCGGGTTTGCGACCCAAAGACTGTCAAAGTGGACCACTTGATGAGATTGGAGAAATTTAGCCATGTAATACACATCACTTCGCAAGTCTCTGGACTATTGCGTGAAGGCCTGACGAGGTAAGAAGTTGTTCGATTGTCTTAGCCCACCACTAAAGCATGATAGGTTTGATGCATTTCGCTCAATATTCCCTGCTGGCACTGTATCTGGGGCGCCGAAAATCAAGGCCATTGAAATCATCTATTCGTTGGAAAAGGAACGTCGCGGCGTCTACGCTGGCGCCGTAGGTCGCTTTGACTTTGCAGCTGACGAGATGGATACTTGCATCGCAATCCGAACAATGGTTTTCAAAGACGGAGTCGCATACCTCCAGGCTGGAGGTGGAATCGTTTTTGATAGTGTCGAGGAAGATGAGTACATAGAGACGGTCAACAAGTTAGGAGGGAATGTTCGTGCCCTTGAAGAGGCTGAACGTACGTATCATGTTCTTCAATCTTACAGCATTGACGACGATGGCATTAGGTTACTGGTACAATATGCAGAACAACCGGTGAAAGCGTATTTTAATAGTCGAATGTATTGTACTGCTGCCTGTTATGCGATTGCGTATTTCGTGACCGTCTATCGCGCGACCCTTCGTCCCTTTGTGCTTCAGACCGACGTAATACGGCTCCTTCTCGTCCTGCTATACTGAGAACGCCAGCAACCAGCTCCGCTGTCCTGGTGCTCTCGTCATTCGCAGGTATCGGATACATAACAATCCGTGGATCCGCGTTCGAGTCGATGATGCCAATGGTAGGAACATGCTCAATTGCACATTCACGTATGGCATTCATATTAGCCAAGGGATTGAGGAGAACGACAAGATCGGGTACAACCCGTTCATCCTTAACAACTTCGGCACCATAAAGTTGTAGTTTGTTCGTCAGAGTCCCAGGTAGCCACCTCTCCCCTACGTAGTAACCTTGGTTGCCCAGGCGTTCGGCGGCCTTTTGTACGACTGGCCTTAAATCCGGTCGTGTGCCTATGAAGACAATCTGACCACCAGCATAAGCGATCGCGCGTACGAGTTTAGCTGCTCGACGAAGCAGAGGTAATGTATGGTCTAGGTCGATGACAGTGATGCCGGCCCGCACACCATATGCGTATGGCATAAAATTTGGGTTCATCAACGACCGAGAATGCCCGAGATGCGCGCCAGACGCGAGTAGAGCTGAGACTGTCCCATGCGCCGGTGGTCTATGAAGACCATGGCTAGGCTTCCAGCTGTCCGAAGGGGTCTGAGCAGAGCCGTAAGGCTCAAATGTGTCCACTGCATGTTCGAAGTCGGAAACTGGCATCATGGTTTGATGTATCTATAGGACTTACCTAGCATTTTGAATTCTGCACGTTTGACTTGAAACTCTGTCCATTCTTCCGGCGTTTCTAGTTTATCATGGGAGGATATATCTGTAGATAGATGTCGGGCTGAAAATACGCGTATACTTGTTGCAGAACATCGTGAAGGAGCAAGCCACGACCGCAAAGCAGGAAGAGACATGAGTTTGTGGGAAAGCTCAACTTGTGAAAGAGATTGTGGGACTGGTGGCTGTGCTCTCGCTTACCTACGCATCGATTTTTTTCAATTCTCCCCTGGCTTGAGACACCTTCACCACCATCTTTTCTTTCCTCTACATTTCCTCTCCAAAACTCTTCTCAAAATGGATGATGTTTTCGACGGCGCCATTGGTATCGATCTTGGTACCACCTACTCGTGAGCTGGCTGTTCTGGCAGCATGAGTAAAATTTTGATCGTATGTAGATGCGTCGGTGTCTGGCAAAACGACCGTGTCGAAATCATCGCCAACGATCGTAAGTTATCTATCAGAGACGCTTGAGTATAATCTCATCATTTCTGCATCAAAAGAGGGGAATAGGACAACTCCATCATACGTCGCCTTCGCTGCAGAAGAACGCTTGATCGGAGATGCTGCCAAAAACCAGGCTGCCATGAACCCCCGCAACACTGTTTTCGATGCAAAGCGTCTCATTGGCCGTCGGTTCGAGTAAGCCCCATTGTTTGTTGCGGACCAAAGTACCTTTCTCATTCACTACCCATAGTGATCCTGATGTGAAAAAAGTACTTGATAAAACCATCCTTGCATTGTAATTCGCTAAAAATACCGTTAGGATATGGCTCACTGGCCATTCGAGGTTGTTGAAAAGGACGGATCGCCGTTGATCAAAGTCCAATACCTCGGAGAGGAGAAGACGTTTACTCCTCAAGAAATCTCGTCCATGGTCCTTACCAAGATGAAGGAAATTTCTGAAGCCAAGCTCGGAAAGACTGTCAAGAAGGCCGTTGTCACGTAAGCCGTCTTTTTGCTAAATATTACCACCCGTTCAACCAATCTCGCAAATACAGTGTTCCCGCTTACTTCAATGACTCTCAGCGTCTTGCCACCAAGGATGCCGGTGCCATCGCTGGTCTTGATGTTCTTCGTATCATCAATGAACCTACCGCTGCTGCCATTGCCTACGGTCTCGATCGCCAATCCAAGGCCGAGAAGAACGTTCTCATCTTCGATCTGGGAGGCGGAACCTTCGATGTATCGCTTCTCAACATCACTGGCGGTGTCTTTGCCGTCAAGGCCACCGCTGGTGATACCCACTTGGGTGGTGAAGACTTCGATAACGCTCTCCTTGAGCACTTCAAGAACGAGTTCAAGAGAAAAACAAAACTCGATATCTCTGAGGACGCACGTGCCCTCCGCCGTCTAAGAAGTGCTTGCGAGCGCGCCAAGCGTACTCTGTCTAGCGTCACTCAAACAACCGTTGAAGTAGACTCCCTGTTCCAGGTATGCATTAGCTGCTCATTCTTCCTCTTCATACGGTCTTATGCGTGATCGTAGGGTGAAGACTTCTCAGCGAACATCACCCGTGCTCGCTTCGAAGAAATCAACGCTACCCTCTTCAAGTCTACTTTGGAGCCCGTTGAGAAGGTCCTGAAGGATGCCAAGATTCCTCGTGAGAAGGTTGATGACATTGTCCTTGTCGGTGGTTCTACGCGTATCCCAAAGATCCAAGCTCTCGTTTCTGAATACTTCGGTGGTCGCCAACTGAATAAGTCCATCAACCCTGATGAGGCCGTCGCCTACGGTGCTGCCGTCCAGGCTGCAGTCCTCACTGGTCAAACTTCTGAACAGACCAAGGATTTGTTGCTGTTGGATGTAGCTCCTCTTTCCCTTGGTGTCGCTATGCAAGGCGACGTTTTCGGTGTTGTCGTTCCTCGGAACACTCCTATCCCAACTAACAAGTCAAGAACGTTTACCACTGTCGAGGATAACCAAACCACTGTCACATTCCCTGTGTATGTTCAATTATTACCTCTGTCATCCAATTTCTCATTTCATCCTATAGCTACGAAGGTGAACGGACACAATGTCGCGATAATCGTCTTCTCGGTGAATTCGAGCTTACCGGAATCCCACCCATGCCCCGTGGCCAAGCTGAGCTCGTGACCACCTTTGAGGTTGATGCCAACGGTCTGCTGAAGGTGTCCGCCCAAGATCGTGCTTCTGGCCGCAAAGCTTCTATCAGTATGTTTTGCTGTAACTTCGTATTATTGGTTACTCACCATCATGTTTACAGGTATTGTCAACTCTGTCGGCCGCCTGTCCTCGGTTGAAATCGAGCAAATGATCAAGGATGCTGAGCAATTTAAGGCTGCTGACAAAGAGTTCTCTGCCCGACATGAGGCTAAGTCAGATTTGGAGGCTTACATCCATCAAGTTGAGGGTACTATCACTTCGCCCGAAATTGGCATGAAGCTCAAGCGTGGAGCCAAGTCTCAAGTTGAGGCTGAGCTCGCTCGTGCTTTGGAAAAATTGGAGATGGAAGATTCATCGGCGGATGATCTTAAAAAGGCGCAATTGGGCATCAAACGTGCTCTCCAAAAAGCAACTGCTGGTATTCGATAGATTTCTGGACTAATGTTGTTCAGCGCCATTTGTTGTTTTGTGCTATCATTTTTACGAGTAAAATTAACGTTGTAGCTGTGATGTTCTTTGACGTTCCGTTACTGCAATGTAAGTAGGATTAACGTTCAGGTAGAAGATCTGCATGAGATGTAGTTTCGTCAATTATAAACCAGTACTGAAAACTATATTGGTGCGTATGTACAGCGAAAGATAACGTCCATCAAGATATAGCTCTGTTAACCCGTAACGCAACGTCTAATATCCAGAGTTCTTCGTCAGCACCGTCGCATAGAGCCTTATCGGCCTCTGCGAAGATTAGAGCACAACGTGACTTCTGGCGTGCCGTCAACGTAGGATGTAGTACCACCAGGTCGTGGAGCTAAGGATACAAACGAGATCAGCAAGGATTGCAGAGAACAAACGGCCACTGCTTCCAACCTGTGTCAAGATTTGAGAAGCAGAATAACCTTCCATCATCAAATCTTTGACTTTCTTCTTGATCGGCTCAAACCCAGTACGCCGTGATTTGTCGTCCATATCCATATCCATCTCAGTCTCTATGCCCAATGCCTTCGCAAAGGCTGAGACGACAGGATCAGGCACCACTCCAGCTATTTCTTGGATGTCACTTGGTGTTATTGGCGTTGGAGGAATCGTTGACGAGGCGAGGCGAGAGGCAGACTGCAGATAAGTTATTGCGCGTCGTAGGTCTCCATTGGACGTGCTAATCAGTGAGTCGATGACAGGGCCATCCACATCTACGTGCTCCGCTGTTGCGATCATCTTCAGACGAGCTGACGCTGACGAACTATCCAGGGGCATGAAGCGAAATTTTGAACATCGGGATGCTAGAGGTTCTATTATCCTATGGATCCTAAGGGTCTAGAGACGACAGGAGCTGGGTATAGCTCACCTGGTAACGTAGTTGCATACCAAGCAAAATCTGGTAATACGGGCATAAGTTTCCATAATTCGACGAAGGGCACCTTGAGCGTCTTGTGTCATAGAATCCGCCTCGTCGAGTATGATGATTTTATAGGGCGGACATGGGTACTCCTTGCCATCAGACGCAACGGCTTGTGCTCTAGGTGTCTGGCGCGCAAAGTTTTTGATCTTTTCTCGGACGATAGCAATACCACGTTCATCAGACGCGTTCAGTTCTAGGACACGATTGCGGAAGTTGTCTGGTCTAGGAAGCACCATTGAATGTGTTGACGGAGCGAATACACGGTGTTTGACATACCCAAAAAGTTGACGAGACAATGCCAGAATGGTCGATGTCTTTCCCGTTCCAGGAGGACCGTAGAACAGCATATGGGGAAGCTGCACGAGCACAAGTGAGACACGGATAACTTAGATCGAGAACTACGCGTACATTTGTCGATGTCAGGGTCTTTCTGAGTACAGCAACGATGTGCTCTTGTGAAGACACATCGTCTATAGTCTTTGGGCGACTATACAACTGGTTATATAGACACTTGCACCTGAAGCAAGACACAGCATACTATTTCTCAACCCATGGCTGCAATGCTGGGTCGACGGTATGTTTTGGCGCGGTTTTGGTGGCAGGGACTTGGAAGAAAGCCATTAAGATTATGTCACGTTCGCGTGACCGTAACGCGTTTAGGCAGAGTCACCTCTCGGTCTGCGCTTGACCTTCAACCCACACCCGAGCCTGCATGAAAGGTCCTTTGACTATCATGTCGCCCTCAAGCCTTAACAAAAGTGGGTGACTCTATTAACCTTGGAGCTATAGCACGTTCAACGCACGATTTTCAATAGCTCAGGACAACGCGCTTCCACAAGGTGAGGTTTGTGTACTCCTTCGACGCGTCATTTCTGACGATATACGAGTATCAGGCAAACTGAATAAATTGAGCATCGTTGAACTCAAGAATGGCAAAGTTATTTTCAAGCAGAAACCTATATCATTTGAGAAGAATTCAGAAACGATGCAAGGTCTGTCTATCTTTGCACATGAGTGGGTTGCATGGCTGAAGCATGACTTAGGCGTTGTCAAATTCAGAGAATATCTAGAAAAGCTAATTGAGAATAAGGAACCGATGTTTACCTCATTCCCCCGAGAGTACATGCCTCTAATTGCAAAGCTAGCTCACGAAAGGTGCACCCTATATAATATCAGAGTCACTGGATTGCACTCACGTTTTTGGTAGTGACAAGACGTTATCTGCTCTCGCAAAATACATTGCGAGGGAGCTCACCCCAGCTCAAGAGGATGGAGATGAGGCTTCATCCCAGGTCTCAGTAATACCAGTTCCCACTATTGAAGCTGCTATCAAGTCGACACTTGAACGTAATAACTACGGACTGGATGGAATGTCTGATCTGAAACCTCCGGCATCTGTTTGCGTATGGAGATGGGAAGTCAAGGAAGAATATAAAGACTGGCTTCCGAAGGCAATGCGCGAGAAAGCGGAGACGAGAAGAGCAGAACGAATTCAGGTCGGCGTAAACTGCTTTGGTAGTACGCTAACAAGCTCATAATTTGATGCAGGCGAAAGAGGATCTTCGCGCACTGTTTGAAGCGCTTCCTCAGAACGAACAAATCGCTATTATTGCTCCTAAGGGGATCAAAACTTCTCTCTCTGGCAGCAATGTCCAGCTAACAGCGGTGGTTGATCTTACCCAAGATGACAGCAAGAGCGAGTCCGTGAAGCAGAAGGGGAAGGCGAAAGCTTGCGAAGAAGAGAATAATAAGGTTAGTTCAAGCTTTTGCTGTAAAGATGAGCTCATGCACATCTTGTGTATAGCCCGCTAAGAAACAATCCCCGGAAAAGAAGAAAGGTGATGATCCTGAAAAGACCGCTAAGGTTCGCGAAGACTAATACTTGTACTGCATCCCACTGATAGTTACTAAAGGAGAGGGCAAGGGTGGAGAAGAAGGCTGCTAAGGACGAGCGAGAAAAAAGGGCGAAAGAATCGCAGAATCGATCACGGTCGCTCATGACTAACTTCTTCAAACCGAAAGCTTCCACTGCGTCGAGTTCAAAACAAAGTGAATCACAAACTGAATTCGAGCGCACATTCAAGCCCTTCGTGGTCAAGAAGGACACGACGGTTGCACCAATTAACTGGTTCAAGGCGGGAAGAAGTAGACATAGGACAGACTCAACTACATCTGAGGTCATTGTGATAGATGAAGAAGATGCGGCATGCGCTGAGAACGAGATGGATACACCCATGGAAGAAGGTATCGACCTCGTATCGATGAGCACTCAAGGTATTTTTGCTTTATATACAACTCTGACCTCTATTGAATCTTTCTTCTGATGCAGCACGTTTTGAAAGCGTGCTGAAATCATTGACATCTCGAGATAACAGGTCACCACAGCGGAAACAGAGTCTTCAATACAAGTCATACTCTGCTATCACCATCCGCGAAGTGATGTCCCAGCTTTCGGAAGCAGAGATTGCTGGAGATGACGTCCTCGTCCGCTCTCTTCTTGCCAAGTTACGAGATCGTAAACAATTCCCTGCCAAAGTCCTCATATTCTCCGATGACTTGCGACCCGGATATTTCGGTACTTGGACTCGAAACTCACGTCTGATAGGACCTCGTACGCCTCTCGTCAAGGACATGATGATAGTTGATTACAGCTATGACAGCGGAGAGGAATGGGAGGCAGAGAATCCTGGTGATGCTGACGATGTTATGGATGATGCTGAGGAGGATGACAGCGACAGTGATGATTCAGATTTAGATAGCTGGCTGGTGGATGACGACGATGCGGACGACCCAGGAATACCACTAAATCTAGACAATGGTCTGCTATTCCCCCCTGAGTTACCCCCGCAGCCTCCAACGTTGCCTGCAAAACGGAAAGCAGAAGACCAGCCTGGAAAGAAGAAGCTAGCGAAGAAGCGAAAAGTCGTCGTTCCCCTAGTGCCGTATTCTAAAGGACCTTGCTGGGAGGCCACCATTGGCCACTGCGAGTCGGAGTCGCTGAAACCATACCGCATTCAATTATTTAATGGTGAGTTCAGCAGTCCATGCGGCATTAGTGTGGTTGAGGAACTACTCTGCGTCAGACACACCTTTCCCCATCGACCCATTCACTTTTGTATCGACATGGACGGACGACTACGCCTCCTCAAGCACAATGGTAGCAGAGTCATCATCCAATGAACTCCCATCGAGTTCAAGTCTGATGCCACCTCCGCCAACTCCTTTGGTTGCGACCGCCAAGAAGACCGCATCGTTACCCAAGCCGAAAACAACGTTCCCCGATATTCACCTACCCTTCCTTCTCACAAGGATCACTTCATTGCAAGCTCCCACCATAACTTACCTAGTCGATGATCTCTTCAAAGAGTTGCGATCGCAGAATGTAAAGAAGAACGCGATTGAGGCGAAGGTGAGAGAAGTAGGAGAGAGGTGCAAAGAGAAGAAGTATTGGGTGGTGAAGCCAAGTGTTCTGGTTGGTACCTTCCATTGATATCCTAACGCGCGCATCGCTAAGTATTTTCTAGGCAAGTCATAGTCATGTACTGAATACTTCGGTACAATCTTCGTAATCTTTTTTTTTACTTTTCAATGGATATTTATCGTCTAGTACAAAATCATTTGTCTATCATCGTACACCCCCTGACAAGTGAGAAATATGGAGAATACAAGCATTGGATGTAACGAAAATAGTTTACAGAAAGTAATTACTATACCACAAGATTGCCGACGCCTGACTCCGATTGTACAGCGCTGTAGTAAGACTCGCTCTCGCTGCCGTCATGGGGAAGCTAACTTCCATAGCTCGTCGGTTTGCTTAGGATTCGATTCCCCGAGCCTGAAGGGTATAGAGTGGAGATCGGTGGTTCCCGCCCCTATTCGGTATGAGGTTACGAAGGACATGGAGTGTAATCAAGGTACATACGAATAAGCATCTTATACGAGCCCATGTTCCCGTTAGGAACGGGAGTGAATCCTAAGCCCTTGTATATTTGAAGTCGCAATCTATGATGACGGTCAAATCGAGTCACAGAAAATCCAAGAGACACTTACGCGGTTCCGTCCAACTCCTTCTCGTGTTCAGCGGCAGGGTCACATAGTTCCAGCCGACGCGCTTCCTCTTTCAAGGCGGCCACCTCTGCTTCCTTGCTGGCCACCAAACCCTCAGCGTCACTCACAGCCTTAGCTAACGACAATCGAGACGAATCCAGTTCATTCATTGTAGCAGCATGGGCTTCCGCTGAAGGTACAGATGGGGGTCGCGTGGATGATATACGAGCGGCATCGAGTATCTTCGAAAGAGCTTGCTAATGCACTGAGCATGATTACTTCAAGGTGGGGTATTGCAGAAATACCTTTGAAATTCGCGTACGCTTCCTCGAGCTCTCTCTTTTTGCGTGCTTCTGCAGCTGCTATGTTCTCTTCTGCTATGACAATTGTGTTGAAGTCCTCTTCTGGGTCAATGATTGGACCCATATCCTTAATGAGTTTTCTTGGTAGGTGCTTGAGCAACAAAACCGAGCCCGTCCAGGCAAATACTCACATAGCTTCTTGAAGCTCCCTTTCTGTAGTCATCTTGG
This sequence comes from Pleurotus tuber-regium, assembly GCA_014058305.1. NCBI lineage: Eukaryota > Fungi > Basidiomycota > Agaricomycetes > Agaricales > Pleurotaceae > Pleurotus > Pleurotus tuber-regium. Next base: position 1,399,359 of record JACFYU010000026.1, on the reverse strand, counting down.
TCCTCCTAAGTCGCGACGACATGTCACAAACGCGTGACGATTCGTGTTTGTGATATTCTCCCACGGTCATACGAATTTTTTCACAAGATCGCTGTTAATCGGCCTGTGGCAGCTGAACTTTTCTTGCATGCAAGTCGACGAAGAATCTAGACGTATCGTTCGCTTCGACACGGAGCGCGTGAGCAACGTCTCAAGTACGGACTTCCCTGGCTATGCTCTTGATGAGGATCATGCCTGGGATTTGGAACGATTTAAAACCGTATGTTCACTACTTACATGACGCCTCGAATTACGCTGAATGACTCAGAAACGATTTCTTCGTATACATAGACATTGACCGTTAGGGTCCAGCGACTGTCAAACCGGTCCATGGAATTCGATTTGGTTGGCGTTGATGCTTCGATAGCGAATGCCTTCCGGAGGATTATGATTGCGGAGGTAAAGTTATCTGTCTGGACTATGGTGGAGAGCTAGTGATCCCTTAAACTTTTGGAGCTCTTTAGGTCCCAACAGTCGCGATTGAACATGTATATGTCTGGAATAATACAACGGTCATTGCCGACGAAGTCTTGTCCCATAGGATAGGGCTTGTTCCACTAAATGTGGATCCTGCTGTCATGCATGTGAGGCAAGGTCGGTAGCGCTTCGTTTATCTTCGATCCCGGAATCACCAAGATGCATTTCATTACTTTGTTACGCGATTGGACAGGTGACGAAGCTACAGATCGCAATACTCTCGTCTTCAAACTACAAATCCAATGTGAGCGGAAACCCGGCGCGCCAAAATACGATGGAACAGGAAGTCCCCCATCAGACTCTGAGTTGTATATTAATCATGAGGTGCTCTCAAGTCACTTAGTCTGGGAGCCAAAAGGAGAACAGGTCAACGTCTTCAGTGACAAGCGGCCCGCACCAACGAATGGCAACATAGTGCTAGCGAAGCTGCGCCCTGGTCAGAGCATTCATATGGAGCTGCATGCAGTGAAAGGATTAGGAAAGGATCATGCCAAATTTAGTCCGGTCGGTAAGTAGATTCACTTCACTTCGAGAAATGTTATTAAACTATACTCGCTCTTGATTAGCGACAGCATCATATCGTATTCTCCCCTCCATCAAACTAAACCCGGAAAAACCCATCCCACCACATCTAGCGACTAAATTTCAAAGATGTTTCGCACCAGGCGTCATTCGTGTCGATCCAACGACCAAGGCTGTTAGCGTTGCTGATCCGCGCAAGGATACAGTATCACGCGAGGTACTAAGGCACCCGGAATTTGAGGGTTGTGTAAAGTTAGGAAGAGTACGAGACCACTTTATCTGTAAGTTCATCCATTTTAATCTGAGAACTGCTATTTTCATGCCTCGACTACTTCGTGCGTTCTAGTCAACGTAGAATCAGAAGGCCCATACGTTCCCGAAAGGTTGTTACCAGAAGCTATTAGTGTTATGCGTGAGAAAATTGCTTCAATACGCAAAGCTGCTGAAATGTTATCGAATGGAGGGGAAGGGGATGTAGAGATGGACGAGGGCTAAGTATAGAGGCGCATGTAGAGTATTATCTTATTTATTTCGGAGGCATTGTTACGAGTATGCGACTAGCCAAGGAGGTTCATCTAGGAGGCCTGTGAGGTATAGAGCGAGACGTGGATATTGTGCATGCGTCGGCAAAAGATTGTACGAACACCTCGCTACTTGGCTGTCTCTTCCAGATTTGAGTCAATTTTGACAACTACTTTTCCTGTCGCTCTTGATGTCATTGTACGCTCGTATGCTTTAAGGGCATCATCCATCGAAAATATAGAATCTATAGCCCCCTTTAACTTGCCTAAAATTGTATGCGTTGATGGGTGAGAATGGGAGCAGCCTCGTAGAATACGCACCCTCAGCCACCAAATCGCGCAGGGCGACGAGGTCGGCTTTGTCATCTTTAACACCAGCAATGCTGCAGAAAGATGGAATAAGCTAGACTGAAAGACACGGTTATCATGTAACTCACGTATATTTCCTTTTGACACCACCAAGCCATGCTGGTCTGATCATAGCTATCAGGGTTTGAAATACGTTGAGGAACTCTTTAGCATCAGAGCTGTGGGGCATAGGGCCTGTAGAGACAAAAACTCCTTGCGGTGCAAGGTATGCCGTGCTATGAGTAAAAAGAGATGGATCTGAAAGCCCAACAGCATCGATGATGGCGTGAAATTTGGGTTCAGGTGGATGGGAAGCAAGGTATGTGTGTAAAGGTTCTTTCGTGTAATCGACGAACTGAGGAACTAGTGAAAGACTGAGCAAGCACATACTAGAAAGAGATTCATACCTCGTCTGCACCCATCTTCTTTACGAGTTCTTCATTTTTGGCGGATGCACTCGCAACGACCGTCAGGCCACGAGCTTTAGCGATTTGGATCGCATATAGGCCTACGGAGGAACTACCACCATTGATGAAGACCTTCTGACCAGGTTCTAGCCTAGCGTCAGAGAAAAGTGCCTGATAGGCCGTCAGGCCGGCAAGTGTGATGCCTGATGCATGCAGAGCATCGATGTTGGGAGGACGGTGGACGAGAGATTTGGTGGGAACAAATGCATATTCTGCGAGAGAGCCCTGCTTGGATTTTTGAGCCTCGGCTATGTTATTTATGAGATTATATATCGGTATATGCCAAATGTTTCGCTCTTACGGACGGAAATAAACCCAAAAACGGGGTCACCCTCTTTGAATTCTGTTCCGTTGCCATTCACGACGACACCGGCGAAGTCATGTTCGGCGATAAGGGGTCTTCTTGCAATGAAGTTGGGTAAGATTCGCATAAACTTCCATCCACTAGAGTAGAGCAGTTATTAGTTCGCGTCCTTCTAGCAAGTGAGTAACCAATAACCATACACTGGATTGAGTGCAGCAGCTTGGATTTTGACTAGCACATTGTCTTTCTTGAGTTCGATAGGCACTGGCCAGTCCGTTCTGAGTTTGAGAGCTTTGGCCGGATGGCCTCTCTGCTCGACTATCCAGGCTTTCTGCACTTTTGGGACGTTTGGCATGAGGACGCTAGTTGAGAAATACTTACTTCCTGGTTGTGAAGTTGGGTTTTGACGTGAAGCCCTAACCCTAAGCTAGGGTACGGCCACGTGATGGGCGGCTGAGAAATCTGATTGCTATTTCGAGCGTCTCACTGTTCCAGAGATCTCATTCACTTGCGCCCTTTGCCCACCAATCTCAACCTCAACAGCTTCTCCTCATCCAGGCGACAACTACCATTCATTATCCTACGACTTGAATCTTAATCTGGTCGCTCACCATGGAGGCGCGTTCTGTTATTTTGACGTACATTGCAAGCCGAGTATCTCATCTTGCCGAATAATAGGGTTTACTAGACTTCTCGCGCGACTTCGATGTTGACCTTATGGACAAGGTCGTAATGACCTTTTATACGGGATCGGGACAAGAGGCAAGTACTCATACGCGCCGCTTATATACAGAAATATCTGATCGATCCGTTCGCTCTGCACCGAATAGCAACAATTGGCGCAACAGGTTTTGACACAGTTTCAGGAACATCCCGATGCATGGACGAGGGTACCGGATATCATGGAGAGGTCATCTTTTCCTCAATCAAAAGTATATCAGCCTTTGATTACTGTTTAAACCCATATTCAATACCCCTTTACCCAGTACATCGGATTACAGATCCTGGAGAAACTTATCAACACTAGATGGAAGTCGCTACCGGATGGTCAACGGCAAGGTGCGTTCTTCGAATGCACTGTATAAAGGGAACCACCCTTAAACTCATTTCCAGGAATACGAAATTTCATCGTCGGTGTTACCGTCAAGGTAGCTTCGGACGAAGCAACAATGCGTAAGGAGAAGACATATCTCAACAAATTGAATCTTGCACTTGTGCAGGTACCCTTCATTCGTATCTCTTGTTATCTCGCCTTCTCACTCTTCGGGAATAGATACTGAAACAAGAATGGCCTCATAACTGGCCGACGTTTATCACTGAGTTGGTCGAGTCCTCGAAAACAAACCTCTCTCTATGCGAGAACAATATGGTTATCCTCAAGCTCTTGTCCGAAGAAATTTTTGATTTTTCAGCGGAGCAAATGACCCAAAATAAAATCAAGAACTTGAAGAACCAAATGTGCGGAGAGTTCTCTGAGATATTCAAGCTCTGTTCCGAGGTTCTTGAGGAGGCTAGCAAGACTTCATTGATCAGAGCGACGCTGGAGACTTTACTGAGATTCTTGAATTGGATCCCTCTGGGCTATATCTTCGAAACCACCGTCATCGATCTCCTCCTAAATAGAGTAAGTACTATAGCTGTCAGCCATCCTATCCTGGGTATAAATGTCGCGTCACACAGTTCCTCGAGGCTCCCGACTTCCGCAACGTCACCCTTAAATGCCTGGCTGAAATTGCGGCACTTAATGTTGGCCCCGAATATGACCCCAAATTCGTTATTCTATTCGCAATGGTCATGACGTCCGTCAACCGGATGATCCCCCCTAGCACCAACATCGCACAGGCCTATGCTAATGCTGGTGATGCTGGCCAAGAACTCGTGCTCAACCTTGCCCTCTTCCTCTGCAACTTCCTATCTAACCATCTCCGAGCTGTCGAGGCCGTCGAAAATCGTGATGTACTTCTAAACGCACATCTGTACATGGTCAAGATCTCACAGGTTGACGAACGCGAGATTTTCAAAATCTGCCTAGAATATTGGCTAAAGCTCGTCACCGAACTATACGATGAAATACAAAGCCTTCCGATTGGCGATTCTGGCTTGTTGATGGGTCTGAGCTTAGGCCCGAATGGCAGTGCGGCCATGCTGAATGGCCTGTCTCTTAGGAAGAACATCTATAGTGATGTTTTATCCAACTTACGTTTGGTAGTCATTGAACGGATGGTGAAGCCCGAAGAGGTAATGACGCGTTCTATCACTTATGTCTGTGGTAATTTGGTCGTTGAGCGTATTTTGCCTAGGTCCTCATTGTGGAGAACGAGGAGGGTGAAATAGTGAGAGAATTCATGAAGGAGAGCGACACCATCGTCCTGTACAAGTCCATGAGGGAGTTGCTTGTATTCCTCACACACTTGGACGTCGTTGATACGGAAACCATCATGACCGAGAAGCTAGCAAAGCAAGTCGATGGCTCAGAGTGGTCCTGGCAAAATCTGAATACTCTATGCTGGGCTATAGGCTCTATATCTGGGGCTATGAGTACGTTGTGCATGTTTCTGTCGGACTGGATTGACGGTATTTTATCTTTTCTAGACGAAGAAACAGAAAAGCGCTTTTTGGTCACCGTCATCAAAGATCTCCTAGGTCTTTGCGAGATCAAACGCGGAAAGGACAATAAGGCCGTTGTCGCGTCAGATATCATGTATATTGTTGGCCAATATCCTCGGTTCCTCAAAGCACACTGGAAGTTTTTGAAGACAGTTGTCAACAAATTGTTTGAATTCATGCATGAGACCCACGAAGGTCAGGCTTCGATCCCGTCTAGGCGGCGACGAACACAAATTCCATTATTGACTGATGAACGATTCATGCAGGTGTGCAAGACATGGCTTGCGATACTTTTATCAAAATCGCACAAAAGTGTCGGCGGCACTTCGTTATGCAACAATCTGGCGAGCAAGAGCCATTCGTTGACGAAATATTGCGGCTGCTCCATCGAATCACTGTCGATCTTTCGCCTCAGCAGGTGAGACGCCTAACAGTTGTAAGTTTTGTGAAAATACTGACACTGGTTAGGTCCATACGTTCTACGAGGCCGTTGGATATATGATCTCCGCCCAACCCAACAAGCCGCAACAAGAGCGGCTAATTGCCAAACTAATGGAACTCCCGAATAATGCTGTATGTCAGCCTTCCATCTAGATTGCGTCCAACGTTGACGACTCTTCTAGTGGGACTCCTTGATGGCTCAAGCCGCACAAAACATGGATGTTCTTTCGAGCTCGGACAACATCAAGATTCTCTCGAATGTCTTGAAGACTAACGTTTCCGCATGCACGTCAATCGGGAGCTTCTACCTTCCACAGATAGGCCGGATATTCCTCGATATGCTAGGATTGTATAAGGCGGTCAGCGGTATCATCAGTGAAACTGTAGTCAAAGAAGGTACTGTTGTGTGTTTGTCGTTTCGCCTTCCGTTCGGTTGACCAGCGTCCACAGGACTGATTGCTACGAAGACGCCAAAAGTCAGACAACTTCGGACGGTGAAGAAGGAAATTCTGAAGCTGATGGAGACATATATCAAGAAGGCCGAGGACCTCGATGCTGTCAACGCCAATTTCATCCCCCCTTTGCTTGATGCTATATTAGGCGATTATAATCGAAATGTCCCAGCAGCACGAGATGCTGAGGTGTTGAACGTGATGGCCACCATAACCACTCGCTTAGGCGTAAGGAACTTTCATTTCCGCGGTAATTTAAATTTGCCGAGTGCTAATCTCATTTTCTAGCCGCTCCTCACCCCACAAGTGCCTGCCATCCTCGACGCAGTATTCGAACCCACATTGAACATGATCAATCAAGATTTTGCAGAGTTCCCAGAACACCGCGTCGGGTTCTTTAAACTTTTACGTGCTATCAACCTGAACTGCTTCCCCGGTTTGTATTGCCTTCATCCGCTTATCCGCTTCTTAGAAGGCTAATGACTTCCGTTATCCAGCACTTTTGTCTATTCCGCCCGCACAATTCAAATTATTCATGGATAGTATCATTTGGGCTATCAAACACACCATGCGCGATATCGCTGACACGGGCCTCAACCGTAAGCTCTCACTTCTCATCAGGATTTGGCCCTGAACCAATTGACTTGAACATCAGTCTGTCTTGAGGTTGTAAATAATTTCGCTGGCGCAGCAGATCCCGCTGTTAGCAACGCATTCTTCCAGCAATACTTCTTAAGCATCGTTCAGGATATCTTCTTCGTATTGACGGATACCGATCACAAGAGCGGCTTCAAACTGCAAAGCTTGCTATTAGCTCGTATGTTCGATCTCGTCGAGACTGGCGTTATCCAGTCACCATTATTCGATCCTGCCTCTGTACCGGACCCAAATATCACCAACTCGGTATTTTTGAAGGAATATTGTGCAAATCTTCTCAGAAGCGCCTTTCCTCATATTCAAGCGTACGTATCCTATCACTATGACGACTTCATGACAGTGACACCTGCTTGTCTAGTGCGCAGGTGCAAGCCTTCGTCATTGGACTTGGAGAATATCATAGCGATATCAATCGGTTCAAACTTGCCCTCCGGGACTTCCTCATCCAACTCAAAGAGTTTTCTGGCGATAATGCCGAGCTTTTCTTGGAAGAAAAGGAGGCCGAAGCTCAGAGGAAGGCTGAGGAAGAGCGCATGGCGGCAATGCGTATTCCTGGCATGCTCAAACCATCACAACTCGAAGACAAGGACGAAGATATATGATCTATTACGCTTGATGATGTGCGACGATATTATGCAGAGAAGTTCCCATAATGTATTTGTACTTGCAGCTTCTAACCACCCCTAATTACGGTTCTCCGTCCCCACTTCTTTTACTTATCTTGTGCTAGCTATTTTTGCTATCGATGCAGGCATTGGCCAAAGGCGATGTGTCTTTGTACTATTAGCATGAGGAACCACTTGAAGGACTGTAACGTTCTGTCACGATCAGCTTGAGCTAAATAACTTCAAACATCGCAAAGGTGATCGCATCTACAGGACTTCAAACTAATAACATTGATCTGGCATTATTTTGCCACGATATCTGTCAGATCCATTCTATCCGCGATGTTCAAAAAGTAACAATACCACCTACCTTCTTTCATCGCACTGATCACGTTGCAGATTTCAGCCGTCAACCGATATAGCTGGACATACGCCAGTCAAGACGTCGGTGCAGCGATCCATCCGTGCATCGGTTCTTTCGCAATGGAAAATCGAACCGGAAACGCTTGAGGCAATCTGGCCCAAGAAAGAGGGGTTGGTGCACGTAAAGTGGTCAGTGGTCGATGTGCAATATCGATGTACAAGCTCGTTTGGCTGAATCACTCATATCAGTAGAGAGCATGTGTCAATATACACTGTGAACGGGGAACCATTGATGTTCCAGCACTTTGACGGTCCCTTCTATCCGACCTTGAGGGTCATACATAAATGTACGTCATGTTCGATACCAGTTATAGTGTATCGACCATGGCCATGATGTAACTGACTGGATCCATCCGCACTTCTAACCAGATCCTTATGTTCTACCAATGGTCAAGGTGGATCGAGGCGCCATACGTTTCCTCCTTGGGGGCGCACACATGATGTGTCCTGGGTTTACGTCTAAGGGGGGATACCTTCCTCCTCCTGAAGAAGCATTGCCGGCTGGGAAGCCTGTCACTATCCACGCTGAGGGAAAGGAGCATGCTGTGGGTATAGGGATCACGAAGCTGGGAACGGAGGAAATCCGCAAAGTAAACAAAGGAATAGGTGTCGAAGTCGTAACATATCTCGGGGATGACCTGTGGGCGTTACAAACCCTGTAATTTTGACATTAACTGCGGTGTAGATCAGTCCTTCTGATTGTGAGTTCTCCCTTGATGGTGAGTTTGTATCAATGCTGTAAAGTACAAATAGAAGCGGGCATAGATTGATTCAAGTGGTGACTCGGTAAAGGGCCGTACCCCCAAAATATGTTCATATAATGGGATTGTTCCTGGGATATACGGAGCAGGGAACCATTGGGAGGGTCTACGATCAGCGAGCTCATTTGAAATTGTTAACGCCGCGATGTGGGTCGAATAGGAGCTCCGTATTTGTATCCATTTGGATCGGATGCTATTGAGCTTGTTTAGGCTGAGGCACATGTCTTTCTTTACGAAATGTTTTCCACAGACGAGCCAACATTCCAGTATGCAGAGTTCATTTTACACAAGAAACGACGGAAGCGCAGGCCTTATGCGCAGAGTCAATCGCCATCCGCAGCGTTACAACACCTTTTGACGGAGTTTAATAGCGATGGCTCGGCTTGGGTTACACAATGCGAATGTCTGTTTCCTTTTTATCTTTCTGTAGCTGAGATAACGAGTCAGGGGCAAAATTTCAGGCTTGTTGCTTGAAACCCTATCATCAAGCTGTATTACCTCACCGGATGTTGTCTGCCTTGGCCTAGGAAGTCCCTCTTCGTCTCGTGATGCCCTTGTCCAACTTGGATTTCTCCTACGGATTTGTCAGTGTTTGAACATTGTGCGTGTTACGTTTGTTCTTCGGTGCACGACGCTCCATAGATGCCGTCAGAGTTCATCGAGGGTGTCGTTATATGATCCTGTCTTCACGGAAGCGGACAAAACCCTCTTCGCAGAGCATCAGCTTCAAGTGATATCCGAGAACAAAGCATGTATCTCATTCTCGTTTGCCGAACCCCTGAGTTGTAATTTACCTTTGCTAGTAGAACGGTGAATATCCAGCGGAGGGTCCTACTTTATTTTTCATGCCCCATTGTGACCTGAGCTTATACGAAAATATCTTGCGGGCGAACTGGGACCGCTCAAGACTGTCCAACGTCGTACTAATCGCTAACAGCTTCTCTGACTACATTGACAAGTGAGGTCTCTTTCCTATTGGCTGGGGACTTGTATTATTCGGCTCGTTTGCTGATCTGCGGGGTCTGTTAGCAAATCCAGGCGCGAATTAGAAGAGCACGCACCTTGTCTGCTCAAAATAGGTGAGTGGGGAGTCAGTTGCTTGTTCTTTGATATGGGCCATCGCTCATCCATCATGACTCCTCGTGTTGTCCTCACACACTGCATCTTCCATTCCCTCCATATCGGTGACAAGCAGTCCCTTCCCTCATATGTCATACAATCCCTGCATCAGCTTCCTGGCCAACGGCGTTCAACAATATCTCAGTCCAGTTTGTCCCACCGGACTCGGTTCCAGAACCTACTTGGTTCACGGAGTTAGCTAAAGTAGCCGTGTCATCCGGGAATGGTCAGCTCCCTTCCGCGGCTTGACCGTGAGGTCCTTCGGCCAACCTCGGATTATGTCGGGCAAAAACGTAGTACCTCACTTAATAGGCACTGGGTGGACAATTCTCCTATTAGCCTAATAATGGATAGTAAACATGTGGCATCAATGGATCCCGTAGTGACAACATATATGCAAGAAAAGAACTAAGGAACAGTCAAGGACAAGAGAGGTGAAAAAGAGCGAGACTAGCACTCTTGGTGGTGAGTATTATACGGCTGATGAGGGAGATGGTCATCTGAGAAGGGGAGGGGATCGAGTTCAAAGGGGTAAAAGTAAGAATCCTGGTTGTCGATATATACGTGGGGATGGGAGCGAGGCCGCCTGACGCGTTCCGCAGGAAGGGGAATAGAAGCGGGATCAACCAAACTCGAGCGACTGCCTAACGACGGCGTTGATGGTGCATCGGACTCGTCGTCAGAGGTGTCTTCTATCGCGTCAGGTACGGAAAGATTCTCTATGTCATCGGTATCAAAAAAATAAGGGAGGGGATCTTCATAGGGGGGCGGAATAGAAGTCAGGGAAGAATGCATAGTGGAGTCGAGATCATAGGTATGAATTTGAGGAGAGTGGAAAGGGGGATAAGGAACAGGATATGAATATGTTACAGAGATGGAATCCGGAAAGTATGATGAATGACCTGGCAGGTCGTCTGAGGAGGACATGGGAGACAATAACGGACTGAGGAGCAAATCTTCGTCATCTTCAGTGGGTAAGTCTGATACGCGGATACCGGAGTCGATATAGTCATCCTCGCCATCATCACCAAGAGTCTCCAGTAAAGAGTCCAACCATTGAGCTTCTGCGGCATTTATTTCCGCGGTCCGAGTCTCAACCAGTTTACCGGCGTCCGGAAACAGGAACGAGTCACCTTCCTCCAACTCAGAATCATCATCATCGTCTTCCTCAACGCTTTGTGAGCCAAGAATGGAATTATTTACAGGGGTGATGTCTGCGGAGTGGGCTGCTGGGCTGGGGATACAAGGGGTTGAGCGGATGATGGAATTTTTCAAAAGTACCCAGCGGTGCAAGTTGCAGCTCTCCTTGCCGCCAACAGAAGAGTGCAGCTTGTTTCGGGCTAGTGCAGAGAGTTCGGATGACGCCATGATTGGGTTCGGTGGAATGTTTTTTTTTGGCACGCGAGTGAAAACGAAAGTGATGTGGGGCTTGTGGGGCAGACGCCTAGTGCAAGCGAAGACGTTATGAGTCATGATGAAAGACAGGAAGAGATTGAGAGCGCGTACTGACAATGTACGGTAGGTATTATTGGTTTCAACGGTATATACGGTCTACGATGAATGGTTCGAATAGGATGGTGCCGTTATTTGATTTACGGGCAAGTTTGTTAACCATGCTGGTTGCGCAGGTCCGCCTGGAGGTCAGGGAATGACTCGGACGAGACGATAATTAGGAGGACGGGGAAAGGGTAGATTGAGCTCAGGCAGACATGTTGAGGGTGAAGGAGATGGGAGGAGGCAAAGAGAGGAGGAAAAGGGCGCCTCTCCTTTTATATAACAGGAAAGTACGCGTTCCTGCATTTTGACTCAGCCTCGATCAACAAACCGAGCTTATATCGCTCGGCCGAATAGTGGCTCGAACCGGTTCATCCGCTGTATTACACAAAAATTTAAACTGCACACAAAATATCGACAAGAATATCGCCATCACTCCATCCAGTCGCAATTGTCCATCATCCTTCGTCCATCTGATCATCGCCACCCTCCTCTTTCGCCGTGTCCAGCAGCTTGCTAATCTTGTGTATACTCTTCGGCGAGATGTCGCGAGCGAGCGCCAGCATCTGTGCCGATTTCAGCTCATCACCCATCAAGCGATACACCTTTGCAAGCTGGAAGATAACGTTCGACTCTTCCGGCGCAACCTTCCGTAGGCTCTCCAGATCCTCTACCGCCGCCTAGCGCCGTTGCCATATTTGGTCAGTCCAAAACCCTTTACATACATTTCCCATGGGAGATTCTGACTTACATGATACTTCTTCGCTGCGATAAGGATTTTGGCCCGACGATAACGAACGAGCGCATTTTCAGGGCAAAGCTGTATGGCCCGGTCGAAGATCGCAAGTGCACCTTCACGGTCACCTCGTCTCTCGACAGCCTGGGAACATACAAAAAACAGATGATATCAGAACCCTCTCAGTCGTTTGCATAAAGTCCGACAGCTTGTCTTTTGTACGTACCAAACCCACGCATCCCAGCAGGACCACGTTGTTAGGATGGATCTCTGAGGCTTTCCTGAAGTGGTACTCCGCAAGCCGAATCTTGCTCATTCTCAGGTAGCATGTTCCGAGACCGTACCTAGAATATATGAACACACGATAAGCAATTGTCATTGCCGAGGCAATATGTCAAATACCAGGCGTTGTAGTGGCGAGGATCAGCACGTAAGGCCGACTGAAAGAGGTTGATCGCCTTGTTCACGTCCTCGTCTATGGATTCATGCCCACTGAGTGTATACGCGTACGCGCATGTCGGATCCATTTGCAAGGCACGCCGAAAACAAGTCAGCGCTTGCGTTCGTTCCTTTTGCAAGGAAAATAGATTTCCCACTGCAATCCAAGCTTGTGAACATTGAGGGTTTATGCTCAGCAGTTCTTGTGCAAGGAATGACAGCTCCACATTTCTCTGTAGGTGCCACAGCAGTGTGGAATAAACTTCCATATCCCATAATCGATATGGCTGTTTCTCTCGGACACTTTTGAAGGCTCGCTCAGCCTGCAGGGAGTCAGAAGATGCGATATGAAAAACAGACATTTACACATACAGAAGGGTAGTCTAGGCGTTCATAATGTGCTCTACCGGCCATCGCTAGCACAGCAGGCGACTGCTGTTGTCCATGAGGTAGTTGCGCTAGTTCAAAGACACAGCCCTGTATATCATATACGGAAAGGGCTCGCCAGGCGGTGGCGAATCGTCTCATCAACTCGTAAAGATAGTGATCTGCTAGTTCAATCTCGTACGCTTCTTGTGCCGCTTGATCCTGTGCTGTCCATGTGCTAGATGCTAGAGAGGCCTCAGACCGGGGTGAATGGGCAATGGAAGGAGGGGATGGCGAACAGGCTGCTTCCCCCACATGCATCAGTTCTTCCTCCATCTCAGATTCGGTAGACTTTGCAAGTTGATGTGTTTGCTGCCGTCGTCGATCTCGCGAAGATGTCTGTCATCGACTGGTTTAGTCCTAACCATTGCGTATAATGACGAAACAGAAATAAGCGAGAGCGTGCTTTCACCTTAGGATGACCCTGTTTCGTGGTTGTACCGCTTAACAAGCGAGTACTTCTTCGCGTAGCCACGCCGGCATGACCAGAAGGTTGATTGCTCTTTCCGGTAGCAGCGGATGTCCTAGAGGACGTCGTGGGCTGGGAACGACGACCGGAAGATGAGAAGAAGTTAGCAAATGTCAAGGCCGGGCGTGCGCGTGCCTTTTTCAAGGTATCGTCAGTCAATTTCGACTTCGAAGACCTTGCAGCTGCTTCCGGTTGCCGGCTTGTTGATCGCAGCTTCTTCGCTACAGGTCCTGCCTCATCCGCAGATGAGAGAGGGCGAGATACAGGCGGCTGTTGAGTGGGCATTGTAGGTTGAGACCGAGTGACTCGATGTATTGGTTGAAAGGGTGTATCAGCAGGGTAAAATGAGGACTCGTTGGTAGCACTGAAAAGATTTGAATATTATATTAGGTAAGGGTAACGAAATACTGACATAGAATCTCGGGGCTTAGATGAAGTAGGTCCTGGTCGAAATGCGGGGGGTTGGCCTACTACCCAATTGCGAAATAGATTTCCGGAACCGCCGGTATCTGGCGTGAAAAAGCCTGCGCCAGTCGTCGTCGGTATCATGGGCTTGGGCTGTTGTGGCTCTTCGGTAGGTATTCGTCGGGTAGGTGGTGGTCGAGGAGGGAAGAGTTCATCAATGCTAGGTGAAGCGCCTGCGGAAAACTGAGATGAATGATCATTCCAGGCGAGACGCGTTACACACCTAAGGCGCATAATCCTTCAAATGCCTCCCAAAGCAGGGGATTTAGTGCTAAAGCATAACGGAAGCTGATTATAGCTGCATCGGGAAGGTTACCCTTCAGAGCCATTATACCAGCTCTACAACGTAGAGCGGCTTCGCCGGGAAATGCCTGAGTCTTTCTACTGCCAGCCGCGCCTATATATCTGCGTTGAGCGAGATTTCCAAGCACATACACGACCATTCTTACCGGATGGTGTATAAGTTGTGTCGGCTATTGTCTTCTCTAGTGCTTCACGGGCCTGCCGATGACGCCCAAGAGCCGTGCAGCATTTGGCTTGAATCTCCAAGCAGCCTGAACATATATCATCTTGTGGCCTATTCACGAGATGCAGCGCAGAATACGTCTGGCCTTCGCGAAAAAGCGCAGTGGCATAAAGATGGCGTGCGTCATGGTTCTTCTCGTCCATATAATAGTACCTTTCGGCGTAAAATACGGCGGTCTTCGTCAGGTCGGAATCGATACATGACCATACGAGACTATGAATTCGTTGAACGAGAGGCTGGGAAGCGGGGGAGATATCGTGTGATAGCATATATAGGCTGACGACTGGGTTCAACACATAGAAATATGGGAAGAGCGTCGTCTAGTTATAACTGAATGTTTAACGCCAATTGAGCAAGTTCGAGACGAGGAGCGCGGTCGACACTTGCAATAAAAGCATTCACCCCCGAAATTAGTTGTTGAAATTGTCACACATGATCACATGACCAGACGCGTCACTACAAGCTTAAAGTGGCTTCAATTCACCAAAGTCAGTTCTTACTTCGGACAAGGGTTTCAAAGTATTAGATTTGCGTGTACAATCCAATGGTTTTTTTTTACTAATAGTATATAGACTACTCGTGGGACTTAGTGACCATGGGGATCCGGGTCATTCTTTTGTTCTGTTATCATGGGAGATTTCGTTAAACATCAGGGTATCAGAGCGCACAATTACTGACCTGGTGCACATTGAATGGCATCATCTATCCGGAGCAGGGATACTGCAGCTTCATACGCTGACTTGAGGCTGCGAACCTTACTCATCGTTGGCTCAAGAACACCAGCAGTGACATTATCCCGTACTTCTCCATTCATCAAGTCGAGGCCATATCTGAGCAACCGCTTTTTCGGATCGCCCGGAGGTGCATTCTGAGCGGCGCTGTGATAGGAGCGTAGTTTGGCTACAAGTTCAGTGGAGTCTTTCGCCGCATTGACTGCGAGCTGCTTGGGGATAGACAGCAAAGCGCTTGCGAACTCAGCGATGGCGAGTTGCTCCCTCGATCCCTACGTCATGAAGTCAGTTACAAACTTGTTCCATGAAAGTGTTAACGTCAATAATTACCAGAGTCGTAGCAAAGTTTTCAAGATAAATACTCAGAGCCGACTCTACAGCCCCACCACCAGGCACCACCGCACCACTCTCCAGTGTGCGTTTGATAATAGAAAGAGTATCATGCAATGCACGTTCCATCTCATCCAGCATGTAATCGTTTGCTCCTCTCAGCACTATGGACGAGGAGCTAACCACCTTCGTACCCTTGATCAAAATGAGTTCATCGTCGGCTATCCGTTCTTGCACGACCTCATCCGCGGTCCCGAGATAACTAGCTTCGTATGTTTCTTCTCCCTCGAGGTTTGCAAGGCTGGACACGAGAGTCCCTCCAGTTGCCTTTGCAATTCGTCGCAGGTCCTCTTTTCTGCAGCGACGGACGGCCATCGCACCAGCCTCAACAAACTCTTTGAGACAGAGATCGTCGATACCTTTCGTGGTCAGGACGACATTTGCACCTGCGGCCAGGATTTTACGGATTCGTTCAAGCGTAATTTCCGCTTCTCTATTTACGTTGAGCTAAGATCTATGTGTGTAAACATGAAGTAGAATCACCGTTTGCGGATCTCTTCCAGCTGATTAGGGTCGTCCACGAGAATTTGAACGCCTAGCTGCATCCGCGTTTTCTGGAGGTTGATGTCGAGACAAGCTATTTTCGCCCCTACTATCCGTTTCTTCATTGCTATGTTTAATGTGTATAAGAATCATCTGCTCAATGTATTGGCTAAGACCAACCTTGACTGGCAACAGTGCAGTTAAGGGCATAACCGTGCACGAACAGAGATTCTCTAGCACTCTTTCCGTGAGCCTTTAGGACGTTTACAGCCTTCACGGGATACTTTATGTCGCCCCGCAAATTGACTGTCTTGACTGCTAACATGGCATCAACAGCCATCGGCGCAAACAAGTCATCGTCGCTTTCAATAGCGTCAGATTTTTTCCACCACTAAATACGCCGATCGCAAACTCACTTTCCAATGATCTTGCTCGCCATACTCGTCTTAGCAGCATTGATCAAAGCCTCCTTGCCCAACGCGTCCACTTTCACACTCAACTGATCCTGCATAAACTTCACAGCCTCCCGACATGCAAGTCGATATCCAGTGATGATCGTCGTAGGGTGAATCTTAGCTTTGACCAGTTCATTTGCCCGACGTAGGAGTTCAGCAGCGATAATAACTACAGATGTAGTCCCATCACCGACTTCTTTATCTTGCTTTTGTGCGAGATCAACGAATATACGACCGGCTGGGTGTTCAACAGATAATAATGACAGAATAGTAGCGCCATCGTTGGATATAGTGACTTCCTGTGAACAAAAGATTTGAGGAATAAACGATCGCAAGTATCAGAAAAGAAACGCCACCCCAATATTATCAACAAGCATCTTGTCGAGACCCAAAGGTCCCAGAGAGCTCTTCACGACATTTGCGATGGTCTGAGCCGCAAGCACTGTGCACCAAGGTAATTAACTGAGGCATATTCAACTTGGATCGCTGACAAGTGGGCGACGAACCATTTTGGTCGCGGATATCTTGTCCAGAGACGCGATCGCCTCCAAGAAACGCGCCAGCTCGAGGATCACGTTGAAACATGAGGAGGTCTCAGTTCAAGTTTCTGAATATGGTGGACGCGGCGGTGCAGATTCAATAATCACTCAAAAAGATAAGCGCCGATTTAGGTAACTGGACGCGAACACTGTGGACCGCTCATTTGTAGTGGAAAAACATGCATTTATTGAGCTACCACTCCATCGCTATGGCGCGTAAATGTGATATCATGACTACATAAGTCTTTAACGCTTAACAAAGTAAAACGAAATGCAAAAGAACCATCCAGGGTAGAAAGAACCTCCTTGACCGAAGAACAATCCATCGACAGACAGCGAGTCATGAACAACGAAAGTCGAAGCGAGGGGTGACAACATTAGAAGAAGATAAGAAAGGTTGGAACGAGGATAGCTATATTTCGCGCTGTATTCGAAAGGAAAACGCAATCAAGCGGGATGCTTTGAAAATGAAGATGATGGCAAGAACCAAAACTTGAGATGGAGGAGTAACGGAAAGAATAGAGTCCGGAGGTCAATATATAAGGAGACAGATTGAGGTTGAAAAGTCAGAGATTGGTTTATACATGGGTTGGAGGCTTGCAAGGATGCCGGTGAATATATTCACAGTTGATATCGGCCATTGGCGGGGGATAGTTGATACTGCTTGGATGGTTATAGCTTGAACGAACCGAGTGCTTAGTTTACTGTGTGTGCGGTTTAGGCTTTCGAAAACAGGCGACCACCAGCCATTTGTGTAACCATGAGTTTAGTAATAGAAGAGTGTTTGTTCGTTGAGTGAGTGTATTTGTAGAACGGGTGGACATGCAAAACGTTAAAGCGTTGAACATTGGACATCGTGCGAGGATCGTGACGGGTTGTTGAGTACGGCGTAGGGATTTAAACTGAAGGTTGATACCGGATAGTATTTATGCTTAGCAATAGGACAAGCGAGCAGGGCCGTAAGTCCCGGCACGCATAAGAGTCCTACCAAGTTGCTTCTTAGCCTTCGAAGCAGCGCCTTTCGTTGGAGGAGGACAAGGACTGTCACCAATGTCGGTATCTTCGTCATCAGTATGCGCCGTCGTATCTCCATCTTCAGGAAGAGTAGAGAGGCCGCCAACACGAGTACGGGCTGCGTTGGCTGCTGCGAACAAGGAGTTAGGGCCCGCACTTGGGACGGTGTTTCTCTTCGGCTGAGTGGGCTGATTGGTCCCAGTCAGCTTAGTTCCGTCGCCATAGGTGTAAGACTTGTGACGACCAAACTTCGTTTTACGGAATTGATCTAGATCTTCCCGACGAGAGGTCGCGTGATCAGGATCGTCCATACGTATGTAGGCTGGAGGCTGGCACCGTGGAGCAGAGGTCTTGAAGTACTGACAATAGCCGCCTTCAAGGATATACACCTCAGGGTAATGGATCCTAGGGTAAATATGATTGTTCATTGCACGGTCCTTGGCACGCAGGTGCTTTGCACTGCGTGGAGCAGGAGTGTCAAGATCGGTGGTAAAGAAGAGCAACTTGATACGCACAATGTGGGAGCCCGCTTCACACTGAACTCGCAGTGGAAGATGAGCACGGTCTTCTTCTGAATATCGCCACTGACAGAAGGTTTAGGCTTAGGTACGCCAGCACCCAAGAGCATTTCCTCCACAGCGGACGTCGTGTTGATATTGATCGCCCCAGGAACGTGCCCTCCGTTGTATTCG
The DNA here is from genome assembly GCA_014058305.1 of Pleurotus tuber-regium. Classification (NCBI taxonomy): domain Eukaryota; kingdom Fungi; phylum Basidiomycota; class Agaricomycetes; order Agaricales; family Pleurotaceae; genus Pleurotus; species Pleurotus tuber-regium. The sequence continues at coordinate 1,380,758 of JACFYU010000026.1, read as the reverse complement.
TAATCGAACCGGCAGTCGATGATACAGTAATCTTGGACCTTGTCATCGTACGTACCATCCAAAAGTGCGTCCAGCTAAGGGGTTTGATGAGCTAGGTATCTATCATGCATAGAATTACTTACCGTATGCGTAGTGATCCTCATAAGTCCATCATCGGTCACGCGATGGCAGGGGAGGATCTTGCCATGGGCTTCGTTGTCACCAAAGCCAGGTAAACCAACGTTAGCAAACCTGGCTGATGGACTCTCCCTCATTACCATAGCCGTTGCACCGGTTAAGGGCCTAAAATCATCAGTACCGTCGCACCGACGAATGGTCTTCACTTGCTGACGCTTTGCGTATGCTTGCGCAGGAGATGACATGTCCGGCCCATCGAACGATCCTTCGTCTGAGGAGAATTCTCCAAAGCCTTTAGGGGGTAACAGAGCTGAGAACGCCCTACGGGTAGGAGGAAGTACCTTAGGCTCTATGGGTGCCTCTAGTTCGTCTCCGTCTAGAACAGGGTACGCAGACTGCGCAGGTGCAGCAGGAGAAGGCTGGATCATAGCGGAGAGAGCAGGACGGCGAGGCCGCTTGAGAGCATTGACTGAGGGGACCCCTAAGCCTTCTAATGTCGGCTTACTGTTAAATCGAGATAATAAAGATCCGCTCTTCATCCTCTCTAGCTTGGCTTGGGAAGGAGATGAAGGCGCGGGCGACGAAGAAACATCGAATTCTGTATAGCGAGCGGGCTCTGGGGAGGCTGACCGGCGCTTCTTGTGCTGAGGCTTGGCGGGAGACTCAAACGACCGGCGGGGAGACATCGTACCATAAAATAGATTACCGAATGTCGCCACCGTAGGCCCCGCCGTGTGAGGAACGGAAGAGAAAGTGGCAGCAGGGATGGAAACAGGAGGGTCTGAGTCCACGTCCATTGCGTCCCCTGGAGAAGTCGGAACTGTCAGTGGCTGACGAGGAATTCCATTAATGCCCGCCGGTCAAAATTCAAACGCAAAAAAAACCCACTGCTTGTGTCACATTTTCATTGGAACTAGCTACCTGAGGGCGAGTGAACCATTCAGTGGGAAGAGCAGATCGTTGGGTACGCTTGGAGCTCGAGTTGACTGAGCCTTGTTTAGACACTGGAGGAGGTGCCAATTGAGGCGTACTGGATACACTATTACTCATATCGCGACCAAATAGGCGGGCTGCGCTAGTGAAAGCACGGGGACGCGAAAGAATCTTGTTGTCTTCTCTCTTGGGCGGGTTTGGCCTTGGAGGGGGGGCAGGAGAAATGTCCATCGGTACTATGGAGTCATCGCTTTCAGGAGCCAACATGATAGGATCCCGAGGGGGCGAATGGAGCGACACCGTAGAAGCAAAGGAGAGCTCGAGGTCGGACGATAAAAAGTTATCTATATCACCATTAGCACGAGAATTTCGGTCACTGGACCGACGCGACGCGGGTGGCACATTGAGGAATTGAGCTGGTGGTTGCATGAATAGAGCGGGCATATCAGAGGATAGGTCGTGATCGGGTTTCGGGTGTCTCTTCTGTTTCTTGTAAGGATGAGCGGAATCTATGATACGCCGCAGAAAAGCCATGTGATGATCGTTACGTAGTTGATACAAATGTTGAAGGCGGGGGGTGTAATACACGTCGACGCCGGTACAAGTGGGCAGGGGGATGAGAAATACAACACGGTGATAGTACAGAGAGAACTTGGTCAGTGACGGTATGCAAGCAAGAATTTGATTATATACAGACCGAATGAGGTCCAAACAGAAGGTCTGTGGCCTCGGTGCGGCTATATTCGAACCAACTGGTCTATGAACAATGAAGTCAGCAACAGGGTGATGATGCGCCCCGAGAAGAGTTTGAAATTTCGGTGGTTGGCCAGAACCATTGTTCCCTCAAAATAGCAGGAACCCATATGGCTCCTCCACAGTTACGCAAAGCTGAGCCAAAGAGAATAGACACCACTGGTGCGCAAACACACCTTGTAGGATAACGAACGTATTGACGGAGGAGGCCGCACCTGGAGCAAAAGAAATGGTAAGAACCAGGAGAGAGCGATTCAAGCGAGCAACAAAGAATGAGGTTGAAGCGCGTCTGAAGTGATTCTCACGATGAATTGTTGAAACTTGGAAAGGAAAGCAATCAGGCCCGTTGTGGACAGTTGTGGGTCCACTTCGTGGCCGTACTGCCATAATGAGGTTAAGAGATGACTTCTCCCCATCAGGAAGTAGGCTTGAGCTTACCACGAAGAAAGATGAGAGAAAGGGTGGTACCGCTCGGGGAGGTCAATAGGTCGCCCAACGCAAAAGTAGGAGATGGAGAGGAACAAAAGACAAGGTGTCCTGTCCTGGCTCTTCCACAACTTGCGCCCTCTTTCCATTTTTGTTACTTCAACTTGTACCACGTGACCGTGTAGCAAATGTAATCATTCTCCCTTTCAACGAGTTCAAGTTGGCACATAGGGGTATCCATAGCTATCCACGCCTCGTCAAGTTAAACCTCTTCTCTAGCACATCCTTCCCCTCGCGACGCGTGACGTTTAATCGCTTGGCCAGGGCGCTCTCAAAGTCGCGTCTGGTAAGGTTGAACCTCTTGTCATAGTGTGGAATAACGTGCTCTGTCTTCGCGTCATCAGCAGAGCGTCTCGTTAAGTCAAACCTCTTTGTAAGCTCGGCATCTTCACGTCGCGTGAGGTTGAAACGCTTGGCGAGTTCTTCACCTTCCCGCCTCGTTAAGTTGAAGCGCTTGTCAAAAGCGCCGTCACCGACTTCAGCGCGTCGAGTAAAATTGAACCTCGCGTCGAGCGTGTTGTCAACCTGATCACAATCATCAAAGTCAGGCCTCTGCAAAACCAGATGGTGTATTGGCACACTTACGCGGGGAACAGTAGGAAGACCAAAGATTGTAACAACAAAAATGCTAAAGATTGATAAGAAGTAGATGCTCTTCATCGTGAGTTGGTCGAGAAAAGAAGGTAAAGAAGTTATCCTGAAAGTGGTATAAAAGTAGAAGTTGTTGTAGAAACAAGGATTCCGTTGGATGCCTTTATACCTCGAGCTATGCCTCGTAGTTCCATTAAAGACCATGTTTCTGGGTGTCCAGGAACACCATCCTAGCAGGTAGGTTCCATCAAGTGATTAACGGGATCATTGATCAGATACACAGATACACCTTATTGCCTTTCTTCTGCTAGGCTCTACTTAGACCCAAGTGTATGGTCGGCGATGGAGCGGTTCTAGCTGGCGTCAATCTGCTGATCCTGCTGAGTATCTCAGTTACGCGCATAAGTAAACGTACTTCCACAAACTGCAATGCGTCTAGAGTTCAATGTATACTTGTTACACGTTTCGAATCATGGTCTGTACACTTTCGGCTCCTTTGGCCTTCTTCAATGAATCAGGCACCTTGCTTCAGTCAACGCTCCTTGCTACCCGTGACGGAGCTGGGCTATCCCAATCTATGTCTTTCCATCTATTGCAAGCCGTCAGGAGAATCAGAAATAGGAGTTCATGTCATACTTACGGTGCAAAGACTTCTTTGAGTCTATCGTAATGAATCTCAGGGTACTCCTCTGTGATCGTCTTCAGCAGGGCATTGTAAACAAGCTACATTCAATGCATTCTTAATCAGTGCCTCAATGCTATGTCTGTTGACAATCACAACGCACATCATAGCCAAGAGCATTTGGATGCAGGCCATCGTCAAAGAACTTGCTCAGGGCCCGTTCATCCTTGCCAGCAGCCTCCCAGATGACCGCCCAGATATCTGTAACAGCAACCTTTTCTTGTACGGCAACAGATTTGACGGCCTCCGCATACGCCCTGGTGATGTCAAACTTTCTATCGAGTTCCATTGGGGGTGTACGAGAGGTCAAATCTGCCGCGCGTTGGTGGGTATTGATTGGTGGAGGTGTCATTAGAATTATTTTGGTGTCGGGGGAATAGTACTGAGATGAAGGAGAGGTAACCATCTGGACCATGGTTCTGAGGTTTTCGGTGAATCGCTCAATCGGGAGGTGTTGTGGTGAAGGCTCTATGCAGGCATCGTTCGCACCGAACCATATAGTGAGCAGTCTGATTTTCGGTGAATATTTCTGTTCCTCAACTGTTGCGAGACACTGAATACAGTTGTGAGCTCGATATAGACAAAGGCAAGGCTGATGAGACCCGCCTGACGAAAGACGGGCAAGGCCCATTCAGTGTTGTAGCCAGATAGGCCCCTGTTCAATACATCTAGCTTTCTGGAATATACATCTAGGAAACACGATTAAGTTTAGATCATCAAATCAAAAATGAACCTCGGGAAACTCTAACGTGCTAAGCGATGACCGAATCCATTAGTTTCCCAGCCTCCTTGAGTGATAGAGTCTCCGAGCAACATAATTACATCGTGAACGCGTGAAACCATCTTCTACTTCGTACACGGTTGATGTGGGGGGAAGAAGTAAGTAGCAGTAGGCGCTTAAATATAGTGAATAATCTCCGGCCCGCTCATCCCGGCCATCGAATACGTTGATCGCCTTGACCAGTGCGTTGCAACGATGGCTGAAGATATACGGCCCATTTCTATACGTATCGCGAATAAACGAGCTTATTTGTGGGGTGTTGATGGTAAGCTCCTTGCTGTCTGGTTCGTACCTATCTTGACTCTTGTTACCAAGAACAGACATCGCAGTGCTTCGGTCGCAACATCGTATATGTGGAATTTTAGCTGGGACGCTCCCGCATTTGTCACAGCAAAATGTCTTTCTTGGCGTGCCACTATTGTTGATGCCCGAAGAGGTTGTGCTGCTTGTAGAGAAAAGTACGTATACCCATCTGTCCTATTACTGGTTAGTCTGACTCGTTGTGTGTAGAATTCGCCGTCCTGGTCGATGATCCTAATGCACACGGGGCACCTTCAACGGAACAACTAAAACAGTGGGACAACGAAAGACAAGAATTTGCCAAACGCCACATCGACTTGACTGAGACTAAAGTTGCTCAAAATACTACTAGCCGCAGTCTGTCCGATGAAGCGATGCGCAAACGCAAAGAGCGAGAGGAGAGAAAGGCAGCCAAAAAAGCAGTGTTGCAAGCTGCACCGATTGACATTTTAGCAGAAGAAACCTTACTTTCTGTCGATGTCCCTGCGAAGTCTGGCAACCCATCGATCGAAGCTCCTGAACCTCGTCCTCCCACTCCTTCTCGTAATCCAGCTAGTAGCAATGCATTTTATCCTGTCATCGTTCCAGCAGCTTCATCCTCATTAGGGTGGTATGATACGAAGAATGCCACCTATGATACCATCGAGGATGCTAAAACTGCTGGTGTATGGGATTACCCATCTAATCTCAGTGAAAGGGCTCGATGTGGCGTCTTTAGGGGACTCTGGGAACAAGGGTATTTCCTAGGCGGAGGTATAAAGTTCGGAGGAGAGTACTTGGTTTACCCAGGTACTTTGCATCAGTTTTCTATTGCATGTTTGCCCCATTAATACTTCTCTCAATGAAGGTGACCCCTTGCGATATCATTCGCATTTCGTTGCCTCTGTGATAGATTCTCCCATCGCTACACTGAGGCCAATGGAAATCGTCGCTCACGGAAGATTGGGTACTGCAACCAAGAAATCTCACTTATTATGTGGTTGGGATGACGAGAAGAAAGAAGTTTCCTACTTTTCGATTGAATGGGCTGGCTTCGGCTAAATCCCTCAAGCTATATTTAATTGAATAGCCATTGCTAGTGGTGAATGTAATGTATGTAGGGTGATGTCATTGTGAAGCAGTCCTCAATCCAGCTTCCGGCGCCCCAGGTTTATACGCGTTTTATTCTGCACTATGGGACGCTTAATGTCCAAGGAGTTGAGCTCTATCGCGGTTCCTTCCTCGGCAATTTCGGTCGTTGAGTCGCTCAGCGCGCGACTTCGCCTACTGCTGGGGCGTTGTCCACCGCCGACACTTAGGATCGTTACGATCCAGTCGTTCAACCACAAAACGGGCGCGAAGATCGGTATGCGGATAGGAACGAACGGTGAAGGATATTGTACTGCTTCGTTATCAGGGTCATTCGTGGATAGCGGGCTGTATGGATCCGTTGGTACTGGCCGCGCATGCATTGCCATGATAATGAACTGATATACAATGTTAGAGAAGAGATATGGACAAGACATCAATGTAATACGCACAGAGGGAAATACGAGGGCGAATAAAGCAGCATTTGCGAGGGTGCTCCCCCACATGCAAATGGCCGATGAGGGCAGTCCTGTGAGCTAGCGGTGAGTCACCATTATTCAAAGAGGAGATAATTTCGACTGTGAACCGAAAGTGAAATAATATGCCCATCGCTCTTCAAGATGACGAATTCTGCGGGAGAGGGAGAGACCGCTGGCTAACCATACAAATCTTTGAGACGGTGTGAGTGGAAGAGGGTCAACATCCTTGCGTTTAGCACATACTCAAAGCAATAATACCTGTACAACCAGCTTGCATGAGCTAACCGTGTAGGACATCAAAGATGAGACTCACGCATCCACCCAGCAAAGGAATATGAATCCGGCTATAGGTCCAACATACGGTATGTATCCGAGCGCAAACGAGATGACCACAGAGGTAAATACCATCACTCCCCTGTATGCAGAAGTAGCCAGAGCTCTCAGCATGCCTGAATAAGTCATAGGCTGCTGCACCGCCGCACGTGTACCCCGCCGAAGAACGTATGTCCGCTTAGCTATGATGGAGCACCATGAGCTCTAGATGATGTGAATTCGACGATGACCCTCGAGATCAAGAGTGAAGTAGGAATGTAACCCACGTTAAGATAGAATGATGTACCAACGACGGGAAGCAGCCATAGTGCTTGGTAAAACCACCCCACATTCCTGTGTAGCCACTTCTGCTGGTTTTCAACAAGCGGGCTGAGGAGGATATCGAATACATATATGGAGATAAGGGATAAAGAATTCAGTAGTAAACTCTTGTAGATGTTGGCTCGTATTTCGGAATCCCTAAAGCAGCCAACATGTCAATATCCAACATAACGAGGAAGGTGGTGTTAGAACGCACGAAGAAACGGTTGAGAAGACTATATCCCAGCGAAACGCGTCGAACAGCCCGCGCCATGCCCACTGCAGTTGTAGCTTGATCGTCTCGGGAAGAGACAGGAAGGTAGGATAGGACGCTCTCGATGAACGTTGCATGTGCGGGTATTGAGCCTGAGGATGGGAGAACGACCGTCTGGAGTTAGCTGGCTACAGGAAAGTGAGGTGGCAGTAATAATGCATACCGTTAGGTGTGCATAGGCTACTGGCTTAACACGTTGTGGACCCCTCAGATTAGATATATAATCGCCGTTATCTTATCACTGGCAGATGACGAGGTTTGGAATGATCATTGAACATTTTTCGTACATACATGATAAATCATTAGATATTATGATCGTGGAATCCTCTACAAGAAGCAGATAGCGAACTAACAATCAATTCGTCTGATTTAGTCTATCCAAACCACTTTCCGCTGCTTTTACAGCACTCGCAAGGTCCACATGGAAGAACGGTGTCTCAGAGCCCAATATCGGAGCGTGCTCACCGTCATCCGAGAATCCGCTTCCAGATGAAGGCTTCTTCTTCAGATCGCCGACTTCAATGTCGTCATCTCTCAAGGGAAGGTCGCCCTGAGGGAGGCTTTCCCCTAAACCGCTACGGTACGGGACCACTGGTGCTATTTCGCGAGGGTATTTCGATGCAGAAATACCGATGCCGAATCCGCCCGCAATCAGAGCTCGGCGTATCCATGGGGAGAGGATGGTGGCAAAGTGGAACTGAGGACCAGTGACATTGAGATGAGGAGTAATTTAGATGGTGCCAGAACATTTACCTCTACTGTATGATCCACCCATCGTTCGATCTCGTTACGGGTATCAATCAGAGCTTGAACAGCGGTTGTATCTATATGAGCGCTATAGTTCATTTAGAAAGGTATTCTTGGAATGACATCTTCATGGCGACTCACACAGCAGAGAAATCGAGAACAATGGCATGCAAGACAGGCAACTTCTCGTTCACAATCTGATCAGCCTCAGACGATCCGTTTCGTGAAGGCCCAGGATCGTTCCACGGACGATCACTGAGCTTGACCAGGGACATGTCGCGACCTCTTTTCATGTTTGCCTTGACATAGTCTACGAGAGTCGAATTCAGGATGGAGGAATTTGGGTACAGGTAGCTCTCCTCAAATCTGTAGACCAACACTCCAGGAGATGGTGGTGTGACCTTAATCTGGTCATTGAGGATGCCTTTGCTGTCTTTAAGAGGTACAAAGACTTCACGCGTCTCTCCGGAGTTGGATGATTCACCACGGATGGCCACTCTACCCAGGAATGAACCCCTGGGATGAGCTAGGCGTATCAGTAAGAGAGCAAGGGACTGAAATGAATAAACGATTAGCATGCCTAGTCAGCCCTTCTCAGCATGAGTAGACGTACTGTGCAAATAGAGACATAAATGCCGTTTTCGATGGTAGAGAATACGGTGACCAAGACAGCAGCAACCCAGATGAAAAACTCAAGGGGCGAAACACGCCAGAACGAATAAACTTGATCGGGGGAAGCGACGAGGTCGGCGACAGCATGTATGATTACGGCCGACAAGCCCGCATTGGGAATCCAGAAGAATGCAGGCGTCAACCCATACAACGCAACGATGACAACAATAGCCGTGATGATACCGGCGGCGGGTGTTCTAACGCCGGACTTCGACTTCAACGCAGACCGGGAGAACGAACCAGTTGCGGGGTAAGCGCCGAAACAGGAGCCAATCGTATTAGTGACACCGATGGCGATAAGTTCTTGGTTCGGATTGATCTTGTACCCGTTCAGACGTCCGAATGCTATGCAAGACAGTCAGGAAAAATTTAGGCAGATACCGTAAGCGATTACATACACTTGGAAATAGCAATATGCTCAAGAAGCAAGATGATTGTGGCGACGGGTAATTCCCCCGCCAGCGCTGCTAGCAAGTCCTCGTCGATTACAGGCTGACCTGAATAGATACGGTAAGTAAAAAAGCGCGGAATATACGTGGGGCTGTGGCATACCGACGTGCTTGAAGCCTCGCGGAACATTCTGCAAAATTTTGATTGGATATCTACCCTTGGAGTCCCGCCGATGTCTGGTGTAGAGCCATGCTGCTATAGTCAATATAAGGATGACGAAGGCGTTTCGCATCACTGAGATAAAGAAAAACCATCGAGCTACCATCATGTGTAAATCAAGTAGCTCGTAATGGTAGATAACAGATGGACCCACCTCTGCGAGGGAATCGCTTGGATAATTGGACACAAGCGATACGAATCGCATAGAGAGAGACGAGCCCAGTAAGCCCCCAGGCAGCATCCAATGTTGTTCTTGGAAGACCTTTGAGCGTGTTGATGATGACCTTGTATGTTGCTGCTCGAGTGCTGCAAAGGAGTATTCATAAACACAAAGATTAAGGTGCTGAAGGTGAGGACGCACTCAAACCCTGTTATACCCATGAGACCAGGAACTTGCCCAGCAACGATGTTGATAGCCGAGCCAGTCATGAAGCCGCTAACTGCAACACTGGGAATAAATTCCACCAGCCAGCCCAGTCTCAACAAGCCGATTCCTAGTACAATGAAGCCACAGACGAAAGCAAGCGTAGTGGCAATCTGTGGTCCTCCCCATTGGTCAGGATGACTCTCGTTGACATGCTTGATGATTTGGGAGACGGTGAGAGACATGACAGCTACGGGTCCAATAGAGACATCTTTTGATGTGGCGAAGAACTGATAAAGGTGTGATTGAGGCAGTGGAGGCAACACAGTGAGAATGTACTTACGCAGTAGATTAACACTCCCACAAATGAGGAGTAAAGGCCATATTCGGGGGGTAGCGTAGCAATCTGTTCAAGTGTTGAGCATGGAAATGAGAGCCAGGATTAAGTTTAGCAAACACTCACCTGAGCGTAAGACATCCCCTGAGGCACGACGACCATACCGACGGTCAAACCCGCGATGACGTCTCCAGTGAGCCATCCCAAATCTACAACAAGAATAAGCTACTTTGTGGATGCCGAAGAAAGGCTGAACATACTATATCGTGAGATCCACCCTAAGATCGGGAAGAGGCTAAGAACATAATCTATGACCTATCAATGGGAAGAATTTGAGTGTTTCCGAGGTATGGCAGAGCATAACGTGTACGCACATCACGTTTCGGATCCTTGGATAGGCTACGGAGCCAATCCTTGCTTGAAACGACTGGGACACTCTCTTCCGGATGACCGATAATCCGTTTACCTAAACGCTTCGCAGAGGAAGTCATGGGCGCGAGTCTAAGAGAAGTGGGCTGAACGAGATCCTTTTGGTTATTCTTTTATATGGGCGATATAAGCGGTCCGAATAATCTAAGATTGTAAGATTGGATACCTCCTCAGGAACAGGTGATTGATTGATGTCGACCGCGTTGCCTACGATGCTTGTGCAAGGGAATGTCGAACTTGCAGCGACGGGTCGAATGAGGGATATTAAATAGGCCAAACTCAGGAGCCTGGCTCAAAGGGAGCAGTATGGACCTATGTGTCAGAAGGAAGCCACTTCTCCACCTGAGCTAGAGCATAATGGCAAAGATAAGTGAGAACGGAGGGTATTTCGATGAGCCATAATGGAGTTATTCTTTCGTGTGCAAGTCTGCCGCCATCCTAATAATCGATTGCGCAATCATATTCGCGGGGTTTGAATTAATCAACTTGGAGCTTTGCCTCCATCCGTCACGCGGAGTGTGCAGACTTACATCCAAAATGTACACAACCTCCCTGCTAGCAATTTGTTCTTTAGAGTCATAGGAACGTCGAGGGCACTGTTATAGTCGGTTGTGGCATCTATTCAACAGAACTTCCAGCGGACGTCATATGGCTTCTCAATCGGATGTGTTATAATTGGCCAGTCCCTTTACAAAAATATACCGTGCCTGTGGCAATGGTTCGTACTATGATTAAGAAAGTGTATCATTGCGGAACTTTGTTCGCGTACCTAGAGGGAGCGACACTAACACATTGAAAGGAAACGAGGAAAAAGCACAGCTATGAGTAAATTCGACATTGGGGGTCTTCATTGCGTTATGGTGTGAAAAACAAATCAAGGGATTGTGGTGTCACCGCGGTTTTTGACAGCGAGCGTCTGTTGGCGTCGATTCATCCGCACGAATATCTTGCCTACTGAGTCGATCATTGGTCGATAAGATGACCAGTTGTGCCTAGATGGCGCAATAGTTGAAGGAAACGACCTGCGAGTAGGCCTGTTCCGACTTCAGAGCAGGAAAAACTGAAGAGATGGTTTCAAGCGCCAGAAGCTGGTATCCTGATTCTTCAGGTTACATGACACTCGTTCTTGGTCTTCGACGTCTCGAGGGTAAAGCCTCTGCTCGCGAATTCCCGAATGCAACGCAAAGCAATTTGCTCAACTAGTGCTCGCCTAAAGAGACGATTTACGGTGGCAAGTATCCATGTGAATTGTACGACAGTCGAAGCCCTGACGCAAACAGAGCACTGGCGAGCCCACCGAGGGATAAAACGCGGGCTGCGTTACTCTTCGAGGAAACATAGCTCTGATGTTTAGAAGCTTTGAGCGTTAGCGCTCATAATGCATTGTTACCATTTTTAGTAAGCACAGGAGTGCAGTGCATCAATTGTTTCCCCTACACGTTTTCAATCCATCTTTCCCTCTCCCAGTGCGCGGCGCGCCAGTATCACGACATCCTCCTCATCCAATCCATTTCTATTACGATAATTAATGTCACATTTCCCCACTAAATCTACACCTCTCGTCGCCCCAGGTCATACCAGACCAGTCACGCATCTTTCCTTTTCACCGATATTGGACGATGGCTCTTATTTGTTAATCTCAAGCTGTAAGGATGGGAACCCCATGCTGAGAGAGTGGACGGGCGATTGGATAGGAACCTTTCTGGGCCATAAAGGCGCAGTGTGGAGTTCGAAGCTGTCTTTGGATTCGTCGAGAGCTGCCTCTGGAAGTGCTGATTTCACTGCGTAAGCGATTGATTTCGCAATAACTTGTGATGTCTTCGACCAACAATACTATCCTTGATTTAGCAAAATTTGGGACACATATTCAGGCAAACAGCTGTACTCCTTTCCACATAATCATATCGTCCGCACAGTGGCTCTGTCGTCCGCATCCCAACGTCTTCTAACTGGTGGTCAAGAGAAGAAAGTGCGGATTTTTGATGTCGGTAGACCCGATGCAGATCCGGATTTCCTTCTTGATGGCGGCTCTTTGTCACACGAGGGCATGGTGAAAAGCGTGGTTTGGGTAGGAGAACATACGGGCATATCCGCTGGTGAAGATGGGTTTATCAAGTACGTCGCACAATGCAACTTGATCAAAAACGCCCTTGTTGATACTTATCCACTGATTTACAAAGGTGGTGGGACTTGCGGAGCCGGACGTTAACGACCAAGCTCAATTTCCCGCAGGCGATCACTTCAATGGAATTATCTCCCCAGACGCAGCGGTTAGTCGTGTGCTCGGGTAAAACTGTCTCCTTTATCCCTGCTCTCCCCAATGGAACGACGCCTACCCATACTCTAACTCTACCATATACGCCGTCATCTGCATCCATACACCCCAGACTCCAAGATCGTTTCGTTACGGGTAACTCTGGGGATGAGTGGGTAAGAGTCCATGGAATCGATGGTGAAGAAAGGGAAGTTCTCAAAGGTCACCACGGGCCGGTCCATTGTGTGGAATTTAGTCCTGATGGCGAGATGTACGCAAGTGGAAGCGGTAAGTACTCTGATTATTGACTTGTTTTTTGAGGTACTGACCTTCTTCTCTCAGAGGATGGTACGATTCGACTGTGGCAGACGACGCCTGGGAAGTCCTATGGTCTCTGGCAGGGGCAGAACGGTGGCTAGAGACAAAGGTTGAGGAAAAGGGTACTAAACGTTACACTGACCCGATGTTCTGTGTTTGCCTCCATATTTTCATTGTAATGATTGACATGCTGCTATCAATAACCTAATGTTGAGATTGTGACACGTGCTCTCGGAGGTATGGCCTTGGTCAATACGTCACACCCCTTTGAGTTCGTAACCATGAGCAGACAAAGTCAAACCTACCATCGCTCGCCGTCCTCCCCAGCGAGAGCCTCTATTTCTCTCCCAAGATCTCCCTCACCCCCGACGCAAACATTCCACCCTTCCATCCTCCCCAGATCCGTGCCAACCCCATCTCTTGTTGAGTCAGTGGCTGGCGCTGCCCACTATTCTGGCATACGAGTCGACCCAGAGGCATTGAAGCACCGACAAAGTAGCCATGAACGTCGACCGAGTCATTTTCTCGATGTCAAAGCAGATCATCATCGTGTAATGAATGATCTGAAGGAGCTATACTGTTGTCGTCCAACCACTGAGATTTTGGAACGGTCATGGCATAAGGATGCTGTGTTTGAGGTATATCGTGGCTAGACACTCCTTAGCTCTTCTAATGAGTATAACGTAGGATCCTTGGACGAAATGTAGGGGCTTCAATGAGTATGCGGCTCAAGTGAGTCTACTTTCTCCCTTTTCTATAACTTCGATCAGACTAAACTTGAACTTGCAGTGGTTCGCTATGGTAGCTGTTCTTGTGCAATGATCTTCCTACACTATCTTAATCAACTTTTTATAGCCTAAGTGGTATACCAAATCGGAAACGTTATCTACTCGCGTAATGTCTTCTACGCACGTACCCAACCGTCTTGTATTCTTCCAGAAACAAGAATACACGTATAAACTATTTGGCCACAAGAAAGTAAGTCTCATACTTCCGTATCACGTTGACCTTACAGCCTTCTGATCGACGTATTCTGCTCAGGTTGTCGAATCGATCATTGTCGTCGACCTCGACCAAGATGACAAGATCATCAGATTGGTTGAACAACGAAACGGCGAAGATCTTCCTAATTGGTTCGGCTCTGACCTGTTACGTCGCCTGAGCGCGAAAGTCGCTCCATGGCTTGTCAGTGTACCTAAACGAAATGCTTAAAGCCACCCTACCTCATAAGAACGACAATGACTTATTCAACACGGAATGTATTGGGACTATCCGAATCCACGTAAATGTCTGTATATACGGTACTGTACCTAGGGTTTTTGATATTGGTTAGCATAAGTGTACTATTTACTAGTTTGTATGTACTGCATACTATCGGAATGTCAACAACCTGCTTTCACCCAGCAGACGATGTTTTGTTGACTTTTAACGAGACACAACATACTACGCAGGGTCTCAAGTCCAGTGATACTGTTTAGCCAAAGAGCAACGAACACATTCCCAAGTGAGATCGTGCATATGAAACAATAGCAAAAGATGAGTGCCGGTGCAAAGTTCCAAGAATGTACAAGAATCTGACGAGGAATTCAGTCAACGTCAAAGGCCGATGAGAGAAGACGGCATACAAGTCTTCATCCTGTCTGCACAACTACATTGTTACTATCGTTGATTCTGATTGACTATTTGGGCGGACCGTGGATCAACCTATCCGCAGCAGCTGCAAGGTTCTGAGTGATCTAGGATGAGAAAGCAGGGTCAGAAAAGAACACGATAGACACACTCTGATGAGAACCTGGATAAAACGTCGTTTTTCTTCATCTTCTGGTCCATTAACGATGTCAACTGGGTGGTCATTGCCTTCGCGCACGTTGCCATGCAGTTCATTATGGTGCTGAAGCGGGGTCATATGAGTAGGAGAAGAGATGGTTTTCGGTATTACCCACAGGATAGGCAGGAGGTTGGGACGCAGGAAACTCGTCGCGTTCATCAACCGTCTCCTACAAAGAAAAAGGTATTCATGTGCTGCAGATGCGAATACACGAAACAACCAACCAAGAAAGGATCATTTGTGACACAGTCGGTGTAGCGCGGATACGGGTGGTAGCGTGAATTATGTTTGAATCGGTAAGTGGGAAGACGGAGTTGAGAGTAGCTCCACCAATCGAGCACTTGTTCGATGGAAGGTGCGTAGAAGTGGCAGCCGCTATTGCGTGAACGAGGAAAGAATGGTTGAGCCATTATCAAACTTGGGTTAGATGGAGAACGAGCGCAGGGGAGCTGGTTTGTTGTGGTGGATAAAGAAAAAGAGAGGAAGCGAAGGAATTTAGGTTTTAGTGCCGTTTTATAGGTGGCCAATTTGGTCGATTTTAACAAATTTTGCCGAGGTAATTTTCTGTATTGGGTTCAGGAGGAACCAAATAGAAGAGGCGTGGAAGCTTGTTATGCATAGTTTTTCTAACCTCCCAGCTTGCGGATAGGATTCGTCGATTATTAGGCCGCGTTACTGGACTGGATCCCCTCAGCGAAACAGCCATGCAAACGATAACGAATGATTCGTGTTCTGGACAATTTCCACGCTCTTGATAGTTGAAAAAAATCTGGCTTCCACAAAGGCAATATACGTGACTTGCAAGTCGATACGGAATCTGTATCCCGGGCGTACGGTCATCGTTACACGTTCTTAAACAAATTAGCAACCATGATGGGCTTCGATAGGACACGAGGCACTCTTGAATGGACGGGGACCTTGTGCGACCCGAAATCTTGCTCCACGCTAGGGCATTTCCTTTGCGTTTATGGCCTGGATCCTGAAGGTACAGAGCGCATATCGCACGCAGGGATGAACGGACACCCTTTGCCCAGGTCATATGAGCGATCCCGAAGTCCGGGTTCGAGTCATTGACTCCCCGACTCCCCGAACGTCATTCACCGCCTATCGACTTATTTGGCAACGCGTCGCCGTGACAAGTCACACGTGACAATATATATCACGCCAAGTCACAGTAAGTTCGCATCAAATTTCTGCAACGACGTTCGATTGTCTGAATGCATCGTCAGTGA
Organism: Pleurotus tuber-regium; assembly: GCA_014058305.1. Taxonomy (NCBI): domain Eukaryota; kingdom Fungi; phylum Basidiomycota; class Agaricomycetes; order Agaricales; family Pleurotaceae; genus Pleurotus; species Pleurotus tuber-regium. The sequence goes on along the minus strand of JACFYU010000026.1, from coordinate 1,364,871 downwards.
ACAGTATTATGAACGAGTGCTAAGCAAAACATACCTCAAGAATGTCCGCCTCAAGACCACTCAATCTCATCCAAGTCTGCTACAAGTCCCTCAAGATCATCCAATATGCTGGTGGCAACCCCAACTTCTAAACAATTGATAACCGTCAAGATCAAGAGAAACGCCTACTCATCAAAAGTGCCAAGAGCATAATACAAGGTTAAAAAAACATACCTCAAGCCCTGAGATGCTAATCTGCCCGCTCCGATGACCTGTAGATTTTACTTATTCGAGGCTCTTTCGGTCCAAGGGCCTTGATAATTCCTAACGGGCGGGCCTTATGGCTGTACGTACAAATCGGATCCATATTTCCCAACTTCATGGTGAGTGCGGCGTGCCGGAGCCAAGAACTGATTTTCGAGGCCAAAACAAGTCCGTCTGGTCTTCAGCTTGAGGCGTCCTTGTCGTCCAATTGGCCCCATAGATTGCCGCAAGTTTCAGGCTGCATAATTGGCCATCTCTGTTTGTTGCCCAAGGATCAAGAATTGAAGGCTTTTCGTTATAATACGAGTTATTTGCTCAATGGTGTGCTATGAACGGCAAAAGCCACTTGAAGAAATCAAGGCCATCTGGTGATGCTTCAAGAGCGCAAGCCGTCCCAAGAGTTCGATTTTTTATTCGTGTTTGACTTGAAGAAAGATCGACCTATCGCAACTTTGAACGGATGAAAAAATGCCTTCAAGTGGCGAGAAGATTGTGTGAATGCGATTTCCTCGGCCTGATACGATCTAGTGGCCCAGTTAGCGATTCTGCAAGTTGGGAACGTTGGCAGGGTGGAAGGCAGGCTGGCCACAAAATGTTTCAACAGTTCAAGAAGGTTGTGGCAAATTGAAATTTGGGTAGGGACAAAAAATCGCACTCAGCCGCGGCAAATTCCTCTCCTCTCCCCAATTCCCAGCGTTGCTGTATCTAGCTCAATTTTCCTTCCTTCAGGCTTCCTCTCTGCTAATCGGATTTATGGTGTATGTTCTTGTGAATTTACGCTGCCGTGAGTGACTGATTTATCTGTCTTTTGACTGGAGCAGAATTGTTCTGACGACTCGTCTCTACAATCCAGTGTGATGGACCGCAGGAGCTTATATTAAACGATGTCGCATAATAATGGAAACACAAGAGCTCACAGCCTTACAACAGGACGACGGTTCTCAGAATTTCAAACATTTCATCGCGCCTCAAGCTAGCCAGCCGGTCAACAACTGTCTAGACCATGTCTAGAGCTTTGTAAACGAGTCTCATGGGCAAACGCTGTTACTTTCTACACCCTGGATACGATTTGCCCGCTTCACTGGTACGCTATCATGTCTCTCCCCCCCTCCAACAAGTTTCCTCTTGCTTGTACAGAAAACGATTATTTTTCCCTTGCGCGTAAAATCCGTATCTTCCTTCATTTTCCCAGTCTTTAGCAACATCCACCAGCCCTATGCTTGCTTCTCTGGAAATCTTCGAATTTCTAGAGCTTGGCCTAATCTACATGAATGCTTGCTGAGATACAGCAAATGAAAAGGTGAGTATGTCCACTTATCCGCGATTCACCACTGCTACTTTCTGTCTTTTCAGACCTACCACAATATTTTGGACAGATGGACTTGTAGGCAGCCTCTAGACATGTTTACGAGGTGGTGTGGCTTGCTTGGGTTCCAACTGTTTGTGGGGCCGTTTTTCGTGTTATATGATCCAAGAGCCTGGTTGTTATCAGCATTCCCGCGAAGATCTGCATTCAGGAAGGTCGCCTCATCAGAAACAAAGCCTAACTTGATTGTACTCGGCTACATTTGGGACTCATGACCAGAATGCTACCTGATGCATACTTGGCCCCTATTTCTATGAGGATATGTTTACGATTTGAATTTGACCCCTATCATGACCAGTCTTTGTAAGTTTAGCAGAGGTTCGTCCACGATCCTTCCATGAGGGGGAGGATTCAACCGCATGAACCGCCCTGCCCTATGAATGCCAAATTGCCATTGCAACGAGCTCAGAGAGGTTGAAAAGCAGGCCACTAATATCTTCAGCTCCTGCCGATAAGCCAAAACAGGACTCGTTATCATGCAAGTCAGCCTCTATCAGCTCGCCTTCAGCCGACCATGCATGTTAGCCTCCAGCTGCTCGGATATATAGCCTATTGCTCTGATCCCCTCTTCCTTGGTTCACGCGAAATTCCTTCTTGCATATAGCAATCGAAGCATTTAGTGAATCACCCATACTTACTCGCATCATGCCATCCATCGCAAACATGGATATCTCCAATTCCACCTTCGCTTCCCTCCCTCTCCTCTCTCCTTCACCCCCGCCTTCCAGTCAGTTCGACCTCCGTACTCCAGCGCTCGTCTCTGCTGCTCTGGCCGTCCTCATCTGCGTTGGCTTTGCCGGATACCTTTGCACCAAAGTCATTAATGTCACCAACCTCAAATGCTACCGGCGGAACGGACATAAGAGCACTCAGAAGGACGAAACCAAGCCAACAGGTACCGAGGTTTCTGGATCAAGCGAAGTTGGTGATGTGGATATCGAGGTATGTCCTACAATACATACATTTCAAGCAGAGATTTCATCTACATCACAGGCTCAAGCCCATAAGGTCGTATCTAATGAATTGGTGGCTGACGAAGTCGAAGTCGAGCTCAAGAAGCGCTATGACGGCAAGGACGACGTTGGCGCTACTCCCGGTCTGGATGCAAACCCCGGCAATGTCAAAGAGGCCGCTCAGCAAGCCCCCGCACTCCCTGAGTTATCCGACACCAAGGTCAAGGAGGATGACATCATTGGGAAGCCATTCTCGCGTTTGCCTCCTTGCTACCCTGCGACAGAAGACGAAGAATCGATCATCGGCATCCCTGAAATGGCACTTCACAAAGCCATCGTGAAGCCTTCTTCGTCTAAAGTTAGGAATGTGGGCGCCCGGAAGCATACTACCGCCTTTGCTGTCATTGAAGTCAAGCCCTGCTTTGCAGTTACTGAAGAAATTTGTCTTCCGACTTTTCAACCAGTAGAAGAATCTACCGATGAGTCCAAAGAACCTGCTATAATCGCCAATAGTTCTCCCTCGAATAGTGCTTGTACCAAGATCTCTCGTGGAAAGGCTCGCTCTGGAGCTGTTACACCAAAATCTCTTCTTGGTCGCCGCCCACTTGCTGCTGCTGGACCTCACTCAACACCCTCAGCGCGCGGAAGGCCTCTACCGATTTCTGGTAATGCTAAGCCTGTAGTTTCTGCTAGATCTGCCAAGGGAACTCTAACTAAAGCTGGACCAACTGGCCGTCCTTCGCCGTTGACTCCGGGACCTCGCATTGCATCTAGACGTGCTCCCCGTATACCTTCGGCTCAGGACTCTGCTCCATGTTCGGCAAAGGAGAACATTAAAAGCGCTGTTCCGAATTCGGCTACTCGCGTTTGGAAGAACTGATGTACGCATATGCACGCCTTTTCCTCTAACGCCATTGCTAACTTGATTTCACACTCAATAGATGCATGCTTCGATTTTACTCTCTCCTTGTTCACTCTATTCTCTATCAATAATTCGCCGACAGGCAAAGAAAAAGAAAAAAAAATACGAAAAGAAAGAAAGCCCAAAAAACAGTCTCTCGATTTTTTCCCTCTCTTCCCTTTTAATACCATTTCTCTACATGGCTTCAACAACCTCAATCCGACTGTTCATCAAATTGTCGCGAAGAGAACGCGATCATCTTTCCATATCGCTCCTCCCGCTCGGTTTTTCGGATCGTATCATACCTGGCCGACTTTTCCAACTCGACATATATCTGGTCATCGATGTACATGGCGGCCTTCATCGTGCTCTCTCTCTGGGTTGCAAGGTGCAACCTCCTTCCTATCTCCGTCTCTTCCCTCAAACCTATATCTTCGTCGGCACCTCGAAACCTTTCTTTTGCACCACCTGTTCAATGCCGCCTATATATCGTGCTGTAATGGTCACCGTCTCATCATGGCTATCTACCTTGTGTGAATCTACCGTCTGCAACATCCAAAATCTGCCTCTTGCTTCGCCTCCGCCTTCGCTTGTCTCACTCAACTCGAACTATCTCGCTATGCAATCTATACCCACCTCATATGCAGCAAGAGTATTGTCTGGTACACCTCTAGGATGTGATCCTGCCTATAAAATAGGTTGTGGACGTCTAGAAATAGACGACCCTGATCATTACCTGGGAGTCTACCATGCGGTGCGCTTGCAGGTTGAGGTTATACCCAAGAGTAATGGTTGAGCTGGTTTCAGTTTTGGGTGGGCCGGGCGTACGGTGTAGGCAAAGTAAGATGTGGATCTTAGATGTTTCGGATTGTGGATACAGGCTTCGTAGATAGCAATGATGTATAGGTGACTTTTGTAGCTAAGATTGTCCTGTTGCTTTTTAGTTCTTATTGCATATATTCTGATCTTTAATTATACATATGTGTGATCTTCAGCCCGAAATTATTGCAACAGCCAGGTAACATGGAGAGTACAACTCTGCAATAGATATGTATAACGTCTGTATATTGTCTATTCATCTATAGTTTCTGTGGCAAGCGTACATAGCGTAACTATTTTTGCTTGTATGTACCCGATAGTCTCCCATCGTCCGCAACTAGCCATCATTCAAGACTAAGTATGCTAAATCAAGGCTGCAAGAATAAATGGTAGGGAAGGCCTCGCGAAGGACTAAACTAGTCAGCCAACTACATGATGAGGCATCAATCCTATTTGAGTAATCAAGAAGATAGCCAAAAGATATGATCTTTCATATGGGACAATAGCGTCGAATGACTGTCGATAAGTAGCAGGTTCCAAGAATGTACAAAAGCTGTGTTCAGACTTAGAACTATGACGAGAATCGATGGCATGAAGGAACGTACAATTCATTGACTCTCCGTGCAAATCATATTACATTGGCCTCGATCACTTTGCTTTAAGCGGGCCAGGTATTAATTTGTCTATCACAGTAGCTAGGCTCTGCATTGGTTCAGGATGAGCGAAGAGTTGAGAATGGCTTCAAATGACACACACTGCAATGACGAACCGAACGAAGCGTCGTTTTTCCGCGTCTCCTTCGGCGTCCTCCTCATGAACATCATTGTTACGTTCGTCGGCTACGTGTGCAATAGCCTGCGGTTGGGGGTGGGGTCCCTGTCGTCACGACATGTTAACACGCAGAAGCAGGGAAAGGATGAACCACACCATATACGCGGGAGACACGTCACGCTCGTCAATGGTTTGCTATATAAGTGGGTATATACAATGAATAGTTGCACTCAGAGAGAAAAGACGAGTTGGTTCACCAATAAGGGATCTTTTGAAGCGCGATTGGTATAACACGGATACGGATGGTATCTTCCGCCTTGTTTGAAGCGATACGTAGCAAGACGCAGTTGTGAGTAATAGTACCAATCAAACACTTGTGCAATAGATGGCGCATATAGATGAGATCCACCGTTGCGAGAGTAAGGATAGTGTGGATGCATGTCAACCTTAAATTAGACAGAGAAGGAACGGCTGAAAAGAGATATTAGAGGTGGAAGTACGTGGTGGTGGTTGAAGAAAAAGGGAGGAGGACAGTTTGGTCGCGTTTTTAAGGGTGGCCGAATTGGTCAAGTTTAACGGATTTGCCGAGGCAATTTTCTGTATTGAGCCTAAGACGAACCCAAATAGAAGCGTGGAACCCGTGAAGGATATTTGTTTTGGCAACCTTCCAGCTTCAGGGTACATCTCGTCGCCGCGTTACCGAATTAAACGTCCTCGTCAAAAGCAGTTTCCCGGAGAGCACAGCACCTTGTTTCGTATCATGGACGTGGTTCACGCGTACGCTGTAGGCACGATAAACAACTCTGCCAACCAACCAACATGGAATTCCAGCCTCCTAGCCGCCCTCCCTCGATTTCTAGCCGTTGCACGTTTTTGAGCAAAATACTGCGGCTTCCGGAACACCACGAGGCCGTCTGAATAGACGGGGACCTTGTGTGCGCGCGAAATCCGAGCGCACACAAGGTGGTGCTCCTCTCCTTTTATGACCGTCCAAGAGCCTAGGAACACGAGAGATACCCTTTGCCCTGGTCATATGAACGCTGTCGGAGTCCGGGTTCTGACTCAGAGCTGGGTCCCGACTCCCCGAACGCTGTTCCCCTTATTTGGAAAGTGCGGTAGTGATGTCACACGTGACGCATATATAGCACCCAGTCACAGTAAGTTCGCATCAATTTTCTTGCAACTTGCAACGATGTTCGTTCAATTGCCTGAATCCATTGTCAGTGAACGTTGTGATGAACAAGTGCTGAACAGCTCGCTACCTCAAGATTAACAGTATCAATGTTGCCCACTCAAGCCCACGTTTGCCTCAAGACCATCAAGCTAACCTCCAAGCTCTCCAAAGCAGCAACGTCAAGATAAAGAAACAAAAATATCTGCGACGATTCAAGAGTTAACAACGGAATGCATAAGGTCTACCAAACGCACCTGAACCTAAGATGCTAATTATTCTGCACGCAATAATGACTATCCAGATTATTTCGTCGAGGCTTTCCATTCTCAAGTGCCTTGAGAGATCCTGGGTGAGCTGGTCCAACAATCGTCTTCGTCGGTCGTGTACCCTTTTTGTCCAAGTGCTTCGCGATTTCTCGGTGAGTTTGGCCACTATAGGCAAGCACTACAAGTCACCCCTTCAAGACTGGAGCAAGTCCATTTCATGTTGAACGTGAAGCATCGAATTTGCATTGCGGAAAGCCAGGTAGAATATGCAAGCAAACCGTGCGCCGCAAATTGGGCCATCGCGATATGTCGCCCAAGGATCAAGAGAGGCAAGCACCTCATCGAGACCAGTTATTGTCCCAAGCCCAAGGATTTCTCTGGTGACGAGAGTTCAGCGTGAGGACAGCAAGACCGTCCGTTAGTGCCTCAAGACCGCGAGCTTCAAATGAAAATATTCAACCCATCTCCAAGACTTTCAACTCGAAGAATTGCCGACCTATCGCAAATTTGAACGGTTGAAAAAAAGGCCTTCAAGCGACGAGAAGATTGAGTGAATGCAGCGTCGCCGTCTGTAAAGTTCCAGTGTCATATCTGGACATTCAGCAAGTCGAGAATGTTGAAGAGAGCGAAGGCTGGCCACAAAAATTTCGACGCCTCAAAAGAGTTGTGGTGGCCGAGAATTTGAAAATGATTAGGTGCTGCAAACAAATCGTAATCAGCCACGGCATTTCCCCTGCTGTCCACACCTTTTCGACCTTTCCCAGCTGGCGCTGTAACTCAATTTCTTGTTACATCTCTCTATCGAAGTCTGATGCAACTCTCGAGGATATATGCAGACGTAAGTCTTCATTTGACTCGCAATTATCGCAGCAGAACACGTCGGACGGCTGATTTTTCATGTTGCAGTGGCTCGGACGCACAAATTCAAGGTTAAACGACGTTAAAACGACCGGTTCAGATGTAGTCAATGATAAGGAGGAGTAGGAAAGGCTTGAAAGACGTGAATGAGACGTTCAGAATACACACGGAAAATACGGCAAGAATCTACTGGCGGTTCAAGACTCATCCAGGACTTGCCTAGAATCGCAAACTCTGAATTACACCGTTCTTCATCTCTGTGGAGAGTGGGCTACTGGTTTCTCCTTGTGTTATAGTGTCTTCATTTCAACGGCACGCACGAGGACTCTTCCATCCTGGGACTTGCATCACCACAGGCCACAAACTTGGCTACTAAACGATATCGCACACTTCTGGTACGTCAAGAGCCCTGGTCTCCTCATAAGTCGGCAACTCAAGGATGTCAGTGTGTTTGTAAGTCTTTGTTCTGTTTCCTAAGATCTGATCAAAGTCACAAACTCGCAGCTTCCATTAGATTCCTGGGAGTCTTATCCGGTCTTTTCCCAGAGAATTGGTGAGTTGCATCGTCTTTTGGTTACTCAATTACTGAACCCCTCCAATTCTGGATAGACCACGCCTTCGATGAGATGATGTGACCGTCAATCTGTATAAACATTTCCAGCATCAGTATTACCGCAATTTAGCAGCGTGCACGCTTGACGTTCCCCGTAGTTATCTACATGGTGGATAGGTAGTAGGTAGTTCCTTGTCCAACTGCGCATATTTGAACTCACGACAATCCTCATGCTTGTTGTTTTTCCATTAAATTGAGTTGAATTTGGATATTAGATACAATCCCTTAATTGGTGTTAAATTGCCTGCGTTGCCCTATTTGAGGGTTTGGTGAAGGAAGATAGGGGCAATGTCACCATTATTTTCAGCATACTCTGATACAAGAAGCCCTGACCATTTCAACCGCCAAATCGATGTCCTTTATCTACTCCCCCTAACAGCAATTTCCGAAATCGAGGACTATTGTCATCCAATCTGACGAGCGTTTTCAAAGGTGGTAAGATAGCCTACATTTGCTGACTCAAAGGATTCGCTGACTGCCCTGTCCATCCACTGGGTTCCAAGAAATCGTCCGAACCTGCACCTTCTCTGTTCCCAGATTAATCGGTCCGGGCTGATATCTAGCAGGGTGAGTCAGCAAGCCGGCCGCGTGACATCATCGTCCATTAGTGCTTGCCTTGGGACGTTCACAAGCTTGGGTGTTATTCCCCACATAAATATGGCCCTGTAGGGTGTATTGTGCAGTATCCAGAGTCTCCTTATCGTCTTTCAATCGTCCAATTCGCAACGATGTCAAAACTATGGGTTTCTCCACCTCCACCTCCGACTAAGCTCGGTCGCTACAGGCTTTTGTCACCTCATGCAGGTATACATGTCTCCCCATTGCAGCTAGGGGCCATGAGTATTGGCGATAAATGGGATTCTATTGGTATGGGAGCCATGGACAAGGAGGCCAGCTTCAAGCTACTCGATGCTTACTTTGATAATGGGGGAAATTTCATCGACACGGCCAATAATTAGTAATATTTACATTCTCTTCATCCATGTGAACGGAGGCTAAGATGATATTTTCTTATAGTCAAGACGAGACATCTGAGCTCTTCATTGGCGAATGGGCTGAAAAGCGTGGCATTCGTGATCAACTTGTCATCGCAACCAAGGTAGACTCGATTCAATCAATGCGTACGACTAGCTGCTCAACTCTTGATTCCCATAGTACACCACGAACTTCAAGCGGGCTGATCCAAATGCTAAAATCAGGATAAACTACGTCGGCAATCACACCAAAAGTATGCACCTCAGCGTGGAAGCCAGCTTGAAAAAGCTGCGTACAACATATATTGATATCTTATATGTCCACTGGTGGGATTACGACACTTCAATCGAGGAGGTGATGAATGGGTTGCATAACCTCGTCGTTCAGGGCAAGGTTTTGTATTTGGTGAGTTTCTCAGCCGTCGCCGGACATTCGTATTGGCTTACCTCAATACAGGGTATCTCTGATACCCCCGCGTGGGTTGTTTCCAAAGCAAACCAGTATGCTCGCGATCACGGAAAAACACCGTTTATCATCTATCAAGGAGCCTGGAATGTCATGCAACGTTCTTTCGAACGTGATATCATCCCTATGGCCCGTTCAGAAGGTTTATAAACTCATCCTTTGTCTCGCCATGGCGAGCTGATTTTATTTATAGGGCTTGCGCTGGCTCCGTGGAATGTGCTCGCCGCTGGAAAACTTCGCTCTGACGAAGAAGAAAAGCGCAGAAAGGAATCGGGTGAAAAAGGTCGTATGATCTATGGAAACAGCTGGGAAAGATCTGATGACGAGCTCAGAATGTCGCATGCATTGGAGAAAGTGGCCCAAGAGGTTGGAGCCAAGTATATCACTGCAGGTGGGTGTTTTGTTTCCTTTCCTTCCATATAGAATTACTTATCAGCCTCTTACAGTTGCGATCGCGTACGTCATGCATAAGGCACCTTTCGTGTTCCCAATTATCGGCGGCCGCAAAGTCGAGCATCTTATGGCCAACGTAGAAGCACTTGATATCACCCTCAGCAAAGAGCACATAGAATATCTGGAAAACGTCATACCATTTGATCCTGGATTCCCCAACTTCATGATTGTGAGTTACCGTACTTCTCATTCGACGGCGGACGATTGACGTGCTTTGGGTGATAGGGGGACGGCACCAAGTACACGCACTTTGTAACCAGTGCTGGCCATGTGGATAAACAGCCTTTGCTTGAGCCCGTTAAGCCGTCGCAGCAGTAAACTCGACAGTAGACTCGGCAGTAGCCTAATGTATACATAATAGCAAACCCGCAGTAGATTTGATGTAACAATGTATCAACAGTTTAGGTAAATCGTAACAACTGAGCTGTAAGTAGGCGATAAGCGGGTAAAGTTTGAGCAAAGTGCTGCCGAATAGAGCAGTACGTAGGCGCTCAACTGCTCAGGATAGAAGATGCCTCATAACGAATGGCTTCATGCAAAATATCTGAAGCCACAGGGCTCAATTATAGGCAGAAAACACTCTTAAAAAGAGGTAATTGCTCTATTCGTTCCGCCACGTTCATGAAACTTCCCGAAATTCATTACATGCATCAGGGAATATCAAAACCACTGATGACCTCCTCCTTACGCCACCAAACGAGATTGCACGTCGCTGTAAGACTTCCCCCGCAGAAGTAAGATCCATTGTGGATGCATTCTGCAGAAGTTCTACCCAAATTCTATACGCCATTGAAGACATAAAACATGAAGGGGACGAGAAATTTACTACTGGGGACGCTCGTCTAGATGAAATTCTTGGTGGCGGCATCCGAACTGGAATGCTGTGGGAGGTTGCCGGCGAAAGGTTTCCATACCCTCTGGTTCTTCAGAAATATGACTGATATCATCATATAGTGCCGCCGGCAAAACGCAATTCGCCCTTCAACTCTCTCTGCTCGTCCAGCTGCCACCAAAGCTTGGAGGCCTCTCTGGTGCAGCTTGCTATCTAACTACATCATCTACTCTTCCTACGTCCCGTTTAGTCCAAATATCAGAATCACATCCCTTATTATCACCTTCGCTTTGCGGCCTATCTCATGTGCATACGATCTCCACTCCAATCATACCAGTCCTCATTCGTGTTCTGTCGTCAACTCTCCCAGAATTTGTTGCAGCACAATCAAGCGACACTCGCCCCATCAAACTCGTAATTATTGATGCTCTGGCCGAATTATTCCACTCCTCAGCGAAAACTACCACGGTTACACTGGTCGAACGATCACGAAATATATCCGAAATTTCTGTTCTACTGCATACGCTCGCCAGCAAGTATCAGCTTGCCGTCCTCGTATTAAATGAAGTGGTAGACGCCTTTGCAAAGCCACCGAGTGCAGAGGAAAATACTAGAGACCTTGTTTACGCTGAACAGTCTCGATGGTTCAATCGAGCTGATAGTATTCCCTTGGAAGATACCAAGGAAGTTAGCTTGGGTCTTGTATGGGCCAATCAAGTTAATGCGCGCATGCTTCTAAGTCGAACTGGTCGACGCCGTTACTTGTCCGAAGATGACATAGGTGGTGCTAAGCTACACAAAGCTTCTCATGTTGATAATGGTCCCACTGCTAAATGTCATGAGTCGTCCATTGACCAACAGCCTACTCTCATCCGACGACTCAGTGTCATCTTTAGCTCTGTTGCTTCCCCAGCCTCCTTGGATTATATTGTCACTGCAGCTGGGATCTCTACTCTCCCGGATGACGGCTCTTCCAAGGTTATATCGGCTGCAGCTACATCAGGTCACCGTGCTTCGTATGACGTTAAACGAAACGAAATTCAGCCACCTTCTGCGAGCCAACTAGCTCCCCTCGACGTGGGAGCTGTAGAGGATGCAATGGCATCCGGTAAAGCCGAGACTGAAGATGAAGATGATGACTGGGAACAATATTGGAAAGACGATGTCATTCCCGAGGATGTCTACAGTCATCTCACCCTTGACCTCTAAATACAGGGTGGCAATGGGATTCATCAACATGAATAGAACACGTCCATTCACTTTATTTCGGGTCGATCTACTATATAGTGCAAACATATATAATACATGGGATCAAATGGGATTGAAAATTCTTCATTTTCGCATGATAGCGAAACGGTCAGGTTCGACGGAGTGCCCACGCTCCATTGTTGACGCAGACTGATATGTCCTCTGAGGATACGACGGCGCAGCATATGTCGTCGCTTGGTAGTCAACGGTGGCTTGGGGGAAGGGCGTGATCTTGAACGCTGGCTCGACGTGTAGATAACATACAACAGTTCCAAGTAGACCTATAATTAACCTGCTTGGCGTGTGCTGCATAGAACCCATCGGGGAATACTCACTAGTTAAGGCAATCAGACACCAGACAGCCAAGGATATTGCTCCGAAGGCACAAGACGACGGTAAAACGTCGTAGTCCGCACAAATGCCCACTTGTGTGATGCGGATGGAAGCATGGATTATTGCCACTGCATGCGAAAAGGCCGGTCAGCACTAGGCCCACTAACTAGAACCTAAGACATCTGGCGACTAGCTCACCAAGCGCCAGGAGGAGAAGAATGCCAAATGTCCAAGTGCCTCTCAGGTTTCTGCGGCTGATGGGATAACGTGTGCGTACATGGCTGTAGGCAGTGAGAATGACTGAGATGGTGAATACAGCAAAGGAGAATGTGGCCAAAAACATAGCGAACGTCGGAAGTGGGCGAAGGACTAGACAAAGGCGCCTTTGTCAGTCCGGAAACCTCAAGGGCAAGGGTAGATGTGACAGTCCACTCACTGTTAGTCTTCAGCAAGGCTGGCAGCGATATGGCAACGAGAATAAAATCGCAGACACAAAAGAAAGCTTCATTCATTTCAACTGACTGGTCCGAGCAGCGAGAGAGAGGAGATATTCACCTAGCAGCATTTCCTCAACTGCAACGAATGGGAAGGCCATAATGTACCGGACAAATGGCTATAAGAAAAGTGTTGAAGAGGAACAGAAGCAGAAGCTCGAATGGTGCTCAACGGTGTTCGCCCAGGATTATTTATAGGAGATGCTGAATACGCTTGTGGTCTGTGGCCACTCGCTCATTCATTGTCTAGTCAGGAACATCCACTGGTCTTTGTAGCCCACACTGGTCATTGAGGGATCCTCGACCCTTTAGCGTGGCGTTAACATGATTGCAATGAGCGTGGCCTTTGTCGTTCGAATGAAATGCTTCCTGATTGTAAGTATACGGGCCACGTTACTCCGAACTCGCCACTGAGTGTTCGCTGAATGAATATAGCGGCAAATCGTAGATTCCTACCTTCCTATTATGATCTTGCTTTACAACTCAATGCAAATAGAGATGGCGTGTATATGAACCATCCATTCCGTATTGAAGGGGAAGCATAATATAAAGTACAGACGCTTGGGAATGAAAGGGGTAGTATAAGGGGAGAATGAGTTCAAACGATGGCCAAAAGAGCAGAACAAAGACGTCACTGATCAAAACGGTCTCATTGCATCCTCCATCAAGTTGGTATCATAATGAGATGTTATGCGTCAGATGGATTCTCCAGCCACCCCTCTTCTCCGAATGTGTTCTCTCCTGAGTAACTGACGTACAAGAAGTTATCCTCATCCCTTTTGTAGACGATATGATAGTCAGTCATGGATAAGGCATATTGATCATGAAGTACTCACTTGTGCTCTTCATATATTGCGCTCATGAGGGCCGCTGTGGGCGGTAGAACCTCGTCCACAAAGATGAAGATGGCCTTCTCCGGAGCAAGCTTGATACGTTTCCGGATAACATATACAAATTGGCCAACAGTGAGATCCTGAGAACAGGAGATTAAGCAAGATCGGAAAAGGGAATGAGTATAACGCACAGATGGTACCAAATATTTCTTCTTGTCGATGGTAGGGATATCAGTTCTGTCGGCCTTCTCGCAGATTACCTGGATGGAGTACGTTGAACCGAAAGAAAGCGTATATAGATGAAGCACGACGAACAGGAATACGATCCGGATACTTCTGTCTTATGCGCTCGGCTTCTGCTTTGCGCTTCTCTGGTAACATCGAGCACATTCAGCACTGAGGATAAGCTCTAGGTCGAGCTGCGGATGGTAATGCGTACCAAATGGGTGCTCATCCTTGAACTTGGACCTCATATTCGCAAAAGATTAGGGCGGATTGGCAGTAGAGAAAGTAAGGGCGCAGTAAGTAGTAGTAGGCGAGCAGAAGGTGGCGGTAAACGAGAACTAAGTAGCCTGCCTTATGAGGCCCACGCGCCTGTAGCTTTAACTGACTCGAACAACAAGCGACAACAAAGCCTCTAGAGCACATAAAAGGCAACCTCCCTCTTAGTAACCACAATACCTTCATCTTGGATGACTCTTCTTGACTCCCCCGTCACTGCTTGTTGCGTAAAGGGGAAATTTGTTGCTGACACTGCCGGAGTGGTCACTAAGATGGTGTGAAAATGGGTATATTTCAGACTATTAGGATTCATAGATATACTGAAACTTGGATGATACATGATAAATTATACCTAAAGGAATGTGGTAGAGTCTGAAGAGAAGGAACGTATGGAATATGTCTGTCCGATAGGTATCAAGGAGGGAATATTAGTTAGCTTATTTATTGCGCGCGGCGGGCATCTGCACCCATTCCAGCAGCCATACCCAGTGCCATCGCATTACCCATTTGTGAACCTTGTGCGTCGGAGGGAACGAAGATGGTCTTCGAACCAAAGGCTTTAACCCTTGCGACTTCGATGCGCCTCATTTCCATCTCCCGTGCAAACTGGTCGACGACCTCCGAGTCCGCATTAGCCTTGATCTTAATAGCCTGTGCATCAGCTTCGGCGGCGAGACGGGTAGCTTCTGCTTGAGCCTCTGCCTCGATCTTAAGTCGCTCGGCTTGGGCTTTAGCTGCGGTGACCACGCTGTAGGCCTCGGCATCGGCGGCCGTGTTGCGCGCTTGCGCCTTGATACGTGCCACGGCCAAAGCACCCTCTTCCTGTTTGACTTTATTGCTATTTTCACGATCAACATTCTGCGAAATTATGATAAGTCTTGGCAAAGAAGAAGGGTATCGGTAAACTTACAGCAGCCTCGACTTGTGCCTGCAGAGCACGAGTAGTCAATTTATCCATAGTAGACGCAATTTCACCCTTGAACTGTCGGTCGATAACAGCTACATGAAATGGTTAACCATAATTATTAACGGTATCAAATCGCCAACGTACCAAGATCCTTCAGAACGATCCCATATTCCAAGGCGGCTTCGTGCATCTCATCCATTGCACGGGTTCTCAAGGCATCCAAAAACGCTGATGATGCGTCTTCTTGCATGTCCGGACCTAGGGACCTTTGTTTGACCTGAGATTCCGTACATGTTAATTTGGTTATACACATCGACCTTGCTATACTTACCATTGCAGAGTAATCAAGATGGGCCACAATCTGGGTGAGGATAGATTGCGTCTTATCACGCAAAGCATCGTATGGAGTATTATATCCGTGCGTGGTTAGTTTGAGGGGTTCGGTGAGTTGCCTGTGTGGTCGTTAGAATTTGGCCAGCTGTGAGAGGAGATAGATGTTCACCATTTCAGGTATATGGTCAAGCTAACAGGTACTTGATCCCGAGTGAATCTTTAATTGCAGATGAGCCACCGTGAATCAGCTATATTCGAATACTCACATATCCTTTGTTGGCATTTCCAATTGATTTTCACCCAAGGTATACAAACCTCGTAGCGTGACGCTTGGGTTGGTGATAACGGATTGACCAGCCGGGAGGAGCGCCAGATCGTCGCCACGTTGAAGAATAGCACAATTGCTCGCAGGAATATTCAAGCTAATAAATACGGACAATTAGTATTTGATCGGTGTAATAGTATTCCTAGTTCACTGACAAAGTGGCAACGACATAGTCGCGCTCTTCTGCGGAATTGATTTTGCTCTTCATCTTGACTTCGTGTGTCCATCCCAAAATAACACCTGTGAGCCGGTCTTTCACGACACCAGGAAGATGGGTTTGGTCAACGATAGAAAGCACGTCATATGTGCCCTCGATAGCAAAAGCTACAAATCTAGGAGGCACACGGAGGCGAATAAGTCACATTGGAAATTCAAAAACCATACGCGAAACTCACCCAGCGTTGCGAATGACGAAAATATGGTTTTGTGGATCCGAAATGACTGCTGCTTGGTTCTGCGAGACCTGTACTACTGTGAGACCCTGGAACTCGATGACAGTGTCCGAAACTATTTGCGATGCTTAGCAACTAATATAAATCAATCCAGACCATTACTTACGGCCTTTGACCCCGCACCAGGATCGAGCCCACCAATTACGAAGAGGGAACCCAGGGTATCGACCGGGCCTCGTCAGAACTTTGGCAGATCCACCATGGTTGATTAGGCCGACTTGACCTGGCGTAATTTCTTTGCCTATCCAGTCCACAGGAGACTATCGGTGTAATCATCGTCAGTGCAACGCTACGAGAGCATTAATAAGCCTTACTTTGCTAGAAAGAAGTTTATTTCTTCCGGACTGATATATGTAGCTGATCAGGAAAGCCGCCAAATTAGAGTAACGAACTATGCACCTTGACTAGCTGTGCATCAAGCTTTTGTAGTGCAGCAATCAAGCCGTCCTTGCCAATCGGAACGAAGAATGGTCGTTCCTCCGCCATGTAGTCTGGGGTAGTGATGAATTCTTCAACCAACTTCGATTTGCCCTTGTCTTGTCCGCTGACGATATCATCTTTGAAAGATGCACTAGTATCTTTCACAGTGTGAAGAAGAGGTGTCGGATCTCCGACAACAGTGCTGTTATCTCCAAAGTTGGTAGCAGGCATGGTATGAGGGGAAAGTAAGTGATGTTCGAAGTGAACTCATCACGAACGTGTTATATGGAAGCCGAGTGCGGTTAAACACCGCCTTGATCAGGGACCATTTGCCGTCTTACCATGAGCAACAGCAATGAGATTCTAGACAAGCTGAGCAGCTGACAATGCGATCTCCCAGGGTCTCAAGAAGGCGATGCCCTATTTACACACTGATTGAGCGGCGCAATATCGCAGAGGAGTTAAATGCTGTTAAAGTCGCGGAACATTGACCCGAGACGAAAGCTGTTGAACGTCGACGGCAACATTGAATTGATGGAGGTTGCTACTAAGACACGGCTGAAGATGTTCAGCACGTGACCTCGAATAGATTCTTGCCACCGTGTCACTCGCCAGCATATTATTATTCGATCACAACTTACAATGCTGACCTTGTTCAGCGTGCTGCTGATTGTCCCAGCAGCAATTTCGCAGAACACAAACGATACACTATTATGGGGTGCTTACAGGCCGAATCTCTACTTTGGGTTGCGCCCTCGCCTCCCTCAATCTCTCATGACAGGTCTCATGTGGTTTGGAACACAAGACTATCAATCATTGAGTAGTATGTACCGCATTTTAGCTCTCGAAACAATAATTAAACCAATGCAAAGAAACCAGACATGCGTGTGACCAAGAGGACAAACTTGCCAGCTACACATGGACTGAATACGACCCTCGAGAGGGCGGTGTACAAGTAATCAAGGACACATCTAATAATGTCCGAATTACTACGGAGTTTCTGAAGGTGGCTGGCGGTGATCATGGAGGTAGCTGGGCTGCACGAGTTAAGGGTGAACCAATTAATCCTTGTATGTCGGTTAGAAGTCTGGATACGTACCAGTTAAGCTGACGTGAATACAGCGGCTCCGTCAAGGATTTCAACCATCTTTTACTTTGGTCTTGAGGGCATTGGTGGCCTGGACATGGAGACGGATGAAGACGAGAATGTAAGTGCATGCCAACTCCCTGACTGACATTTATTCATAGTGTGCGCGTACATAGGGTTTGGAAGGAGACATCAAACTCACAGGTTCTACTCCTGATCTAGACGAGTTTACTATCAAAATAGTAGATGGTGAGGCGCCCATTGCGTGTTTTTCCAATATTATTAATTCCTCGTAGGTCCAAGAAACATTGCTCCTACAGAAGGTCCCCATTACGACGCCTTCCAGCACCGCATTGGCAAGACCCATTTCTTAGGCGTCCCTGTACCCCCAGGCAATGTTTGGAAAGCCAAAGGTTCGTAAACAGCTGCTCTAAATCGGTATCTGCTGAGTTGTCGTAGATATAATAATGAATAACTTGATCATGCGAGCGCAAGAAGTCCTACAACCATATAAGGACCCGTCAATAGGGCCCCCTGACCCATCTTTTGTGCTTCAAATATCTGATGAAATATATACGAACAGCAATCTCTATGCGTTTCAGAAACTATTTGAGGGCCCTTTCCAATTCGACGTATTCTACGAAAGTGGAAGTGCAAAGCAAAAACTGAGCTGTAGGTACTTTGAATTTCGTCGTGAACACAGATTGACCTTGTTGTTAGCTTCCATCCTCGACCAAGGGATTCCAGCACTGGTAGCATCCTACGGACAACGTTTCCGGTCCACGTTCCCCATTCCGCCAGACTACCCAATTTCTAACCGGGAAGCTCTTGAATCTTTCTCTAAAGACATCACTTCCAACCTTGTTGGTGGTGTAGGGTATTTCTATGGTACATCCATAGTTAACCGTGGATTTGCTCATGAATGGGATGAGGACGACGAGTCATATAGCCATGACTTCGACGATGGTCCAGTTATAACCGAACCTAAGGCCCTGCTGACTGCCACTCCGAGTCGTAGCTTCTTCCCCCGGGGATTCTATTGGTAGGTGAATGGCACAACAGTGCTACTTGTTACTCAGTTTGCCTACAGGGATGAGGGATTCCACCTTCTGCATATTGGCGAGTGGGATAACGACTTCAGGTACCTTCTTCCGTCTCCTGATACTAGTTCCTTCTTTACTCAAAGCCTCTCAGTCTCGAAATTCTCAAAGACTGGATTGGCCTTATCGACGATGATGGCTGGGTTGCTCGAGAGCAGATACTCGGCGAAGAAGCGCGTAGCAAGGTTCCACCCGAGTTCCAGACTCAGGTGCCAACTTACGCCAATCCCCCGACTCTCACTGTCGCCGTCACAGCTTTCATTGAGCGCCTCAAGAACTTTTCGGCTGGCCCTTCTACACAGGATCTTGGAATGGACTATGGCGTGCCAGGGGGATCACAGGTACCACTCAGTTCCCCATCCAAACCTGGAAGTCAATATCTCCAGTCACCCGAGTTGGCAATGTCCTTTCTGAAGTCTATCTACAAGCCTCTGAAGAGACATTATGACTGGTTCCGCCGGACACAGAGAGGCCAGATCAAGCAGTATGGTCGTAAAGCTCGCTCGAGGACGGAAGCGTATAGGTGGCGTGGGCGTACAGAAACACACGTTTTAACGAGTGGAATGGACGATTACCCTCGAGGACCTCCACATGCAGGAGAGTTGCATTTGGATTTGACGTCCTGGATGGCGTTCTTCACCAGAACTATGAAGCAGATAGCAGGGTTTATCGGTGAAACCGATGATGAGTTGACCTTTATCGAAATTGAGAAAGCAATCATCGGAAACCTTGACGGTAATATTGATACAGCTTTTGAGGGACGTACATTGACTGATAGGCCTAATAGACTTACACTGGAGTGAAGAAGAGAAAATGTATTGTGATGTCGGCGTGAACGATGAAGGTTTGACAAGCATTATTCCTCGAATACTTGGTCCTTATAATTAATTTTGCAGACGAGTCTTATCACGTCTGTCACAAGGGCTATCTTTCTCTCTTCCCCTTCTTGCTTCAATTATTGCCACCCGATTCTCCCCACCTTGAGCATATACTCGCTCTCATACGCGACCCTGCTCATCTCTGGACACCTTATGGCATTCGCAGTCTTTCGCGTTCACATCCAGAATTTGGCCAAGGGGAAAACTACTGGAAAGGTCCTATATGGATTCAGATGAATTACCTTGCTCTGAGCGCGCTTCACAAGGTTTTTCTGATGTTCGTTACTTAATTGACGGTTCATCTCATTGTACCACTACTATCAGACATACGCTACGCAACAGGGCCCTTATCAAAAACACGCGCAAGAGATATACACCAAGTTGAGGGAAAACGTAATCAACAACGTTTTCAAGGTTTGACCTACCTATATCTTGTGTATCCTTGGTACTCATTGGGTTCTGCAATAGGAATACCAACGAACGGGGTATGTGTGGGAACAGTACGATGCGACCAATGGTGAAGGGAAGCGAAGGTCAGTCTACTTCTTATAGTTGTACATCGCGGTTCTAACCCGCCCGACAGTCATCCGTTCACTGGTTGGACGTCGCTAGTCACGTTAAGTACGTGATCCATGTCTTACACATGCTGCTCCGATTTGCTGATTCGACGCTGCTTTAGTCCTGGCTGAGAAATACTAGGTTGTGCATTCGTGGAATCTGTCAGCTAGCTGTCTTGATGTGCTACATCAAAAAAACTTGCATGCAACTATTCGTGACTGCAATAATCGGCGATATGCTAATGTGAGTACTTATCTGAGGGCAATTTCAGAAATATCTTCCCCTACATATATATATCCTACTGTAGGTAGCCCTCCTAAGTTTAGAGCACCTAGCAGGTAGCCCGTTTTTCTTTTCAGTCCATGAATGAATTCCAGGTGATGTACATGGCAACGAGTAATGAAATAAGGATATAGGTCGAGTATCATCGAGTCATAAAGGTAACGAAAGGATTAAGTTGGATTAGGAACAGGGAGAAACGGGAATTCGTGATCATGGCAGGAGAAATATGTGCATGAAAGGCGGAAATGAATTTCGTGACAGATAGTGAAGAGTAGGACATGTCAAGAAAGGATGTAGATGCATATATACGATGAGAAGTAGTCAAGAATGGCTGCGTCGTCGGATACTCAGTCCAATGACACTACAAAATGGACCCCACAGGTCCCAGACAACTGCGGGGAAGTGAATAGCCCCAATCTACTTCCAGCCAACTTAGTTCAGCAGTTTCGAAACGTCGAAATTCTCGGGATCGAAAGACAGCGAGTCGAAGTGAAGCGAGTCAAGACGCATCTCGAAGCTCAAGTCCCTCCCGCCATCTGCATCTGACCGTTGCGTGTGTGCCTTCGTCGCTGCGACGTTATTATACATGGGGCTTGTATCCGTCATGCCGTCTCCAAGACTGTCAGCGAGGCTATTGCTGATGCCAACTCCCATGCTGTCCAGCTCAGGGATCCTCCAGTCCAGAGAAGGACGCTTTGTTCCATGTCCATCGACCGATGGAAGGAAGGTAACCTCTTCCGTCGGAGTCTCTACTCCTGAAGACGATTCAGAACCGCTTGAAGCAGTACTGATTGCAGGAGTACGAGAAAGACTTGGAGTGTCCAACTGGACGCCCAATTCGGACTCTGACAGCGACGCAGCGTCGACATCACGCCTTTCCGCAGCGCTAGCGATATTAGATCCGATTTCAAAATCAGAGGTACGCTCGGAAAGATTTGAGTGTGTGGATGAGTGCTGAGAAGTGGAGGAAGAGAAAGTGAATATTTGACGTAAGCTCATCATAGAGAACCTGCGTTTTGATTTCGCGTCGGAGAGCGTATTGATTGTAAGGCTTGGGGAAGTCGGTCGGACATGACGGCATTCCGCGGCAGTGAGTCTATGCGCATCGTTCTCGGTGTTTGGGATCGCGTCTGAATCCATTTCAATGTCCTGGCCGAACGGACGTTGTTCGTGACAGCGATGGAGTTGGAGAGAAGGAGAGGCTGGGCGATCGGAGTTGATGGTAGATGCAGTAGAACTTCGAGCAACGGAGTAAGATGTGGAAGTGGTCGAGTCAGAAGAAGGAACCGTAGCATCCGAGGGGTCTTTAGGAGAGAATAACTGGGATAGGACTACAGAACCTCGGCGGGACGTTGTTGCGCGATTGGGTATAGCCGCCTGTGGCGGAACATTAGCTACTTCCTCATCGTTATCTCGGCTCTGTCTGAGTGACGAAAAGGAGGCAGCTCGAGGTGGCTGGGCATAACCAGCGGAGGGAGCGAATGTGTCCTTTGCACTGGGCCTGCTGTATTTGGACGACGTCCCTTTACCGAGACTGCGTATACTGCTCAACGCCTTTGCCGCTTTGAGTCTAAAAGTCTTGGAACGCTTGATTGTGGGCCCACTTGAAGGTCCACCAAGTTCAGTCGGAGGCAAATCTTTGTCTTTACTGCTCCGGCTAACTTTTACAACCTCAATAACATCAGAATCATTCCCGGTGTTTCCTGTGTCGAGATCTGAGTTTTGCTGCGTTCCTCGGCCATCGAGCTTCTTCGGCATAACAACCTCTTCCTGCGTGGTTGGCCGTTGAAATATAGGGCTGCCTTCAGCGATAACGCGCTCGGTCAAAAGCAAATTAAGTCGTGATTCGAGCGAGCCAGCGTCTGGTTTCGTCGATAATATGTGAGCTGGCGGCTGGGGATATTGAACTTGAGTAGCATCAAAGCAACACCATGGAGGCGCCTGGTCTTCCTCTGGCGGAACGACGAATACATTTGGCATTTGAAGATCAAGGTCTGGTGAATTTGTAGGCTGGCTGGGTAGATTGTGGGCTAAGGAGTGTGAGGGAGCCATGATTATAATTATTGAGACGGTAATGAACAGAACTGACGCGGTTCAATTTTGAGCTAAAAAAGGTATCCCTGATCGTTGCTAGTCACGTGTTCGAATCATGAACAGATTCCTCCTCAACCGTGCACGACTCCTTCTCGACCACGAAATGGCCAGACCAATTCAAGTTACGTTTCTTGGAACTTCAAGTGGAGGCGGTCCTTCAGAAACTCGAAATTGCTCGAGCTTGGTAACTGACTTTGGCAATGGGTCTTTATGGATGTTCGACTGTGGTGAAGGCACGCTCAGGCAATTTAGCAACCAGCCGTATCAAATTCAACCGCGTCTTAGCGTTAACAGCCTTTCGAAAATGTTTATTACGCACATGCACGGTGAGCTCTTATTTCTCTATTTGGCGGGTGTCTTCAAGCTAAGCCCCGCTCAGCCGATCATATTATGGGCATTGTTCCAATTCTTCGCAACATGCTGTACCCTCCACGACAAGGCGAAGAAGATATGACAAAGCCTGTGAGATCGTCCACCTACTTTATGCTGGCAAACGTGTCAACCAACCCTGTTGCTTAGCCCAGGCTAGAGATATACGGCCCTGCTGGTATCCGGACTTTCATCAGGTCCATTCTGAAGATGACATTCACCAGGACATCGGAACGTTATGTCGTGCATGAACTTCTCAGGTCGAATGACACTATTACTGCTTGCGGCGAAAATGATGTACATTCTAGCGAAGTGCCAGGCAAAGATATCTTCTGTTCGCCTGACGATGGCTTTTGGCGCGCGTTTACAAGTGATCAAGGCCCCTTTGGCGAGGTCTTCGTTGATGCTGGACCAATAACACACCGAGGTAAATATATTTTTACACATATTCACGTCCTGTGACGCGACATCGTCCCATAACGCCTCTTTAGAACCATGCATAGGCTACGTCATCCGTGAACCAACTTCACCGCATCGCAAAATTGTCATACTTGGTGACACTTGCGATCCATCCGCCATGGCACCTCTCTGTACCTCCGCTTCACTACTCATTCACGAAGCGACCGACACCCATATTCCATATGAAATAAGCACGAGCCTATCCAAACGCCCTCCCGAAACAGTGCTAGAGAAAACACTTAGCAAAGGACATTCGACACCCGCCATGGCGGGCGCGTTCGCGAAGAAGATAGGCGCGCAGAAGTTGGTCTTGAATCACATTGGTGGAAGGTACGAAGATGGCGTTCAAAAGTAGTTGTTACGCTTCTCATTGTTCGATAAAGGTTTCCGGCGGCAAGGGGTCCTCGAGACGATCAGCGCAATGCTGTAATTGAGGAGATCGAACGACAGGCCTCGGAAGCTTGGGATACTCCTGGTCGGTTTGCCAAGGCCGCGTGGGACTATATGCGCGTCATAGTTCCTGTATCAAAGTCGGACGCTCATATAACCAGATCGAATGGGTATCGCGAGAATGATATACCACAAAGTAGCTCACACTGGGGACGTGGAGGGCCGTCAAGGGGTAGGTATAGAGGACCTTCTGGAGGGAGGGATAGGGGAAGTTTCAGCCCTCGAAATGGATTCAACGCTGGTGATAAAGAAGAATACAGCTCATCCGCTAATTACAAACGGCGGAGGGAGTAACGACATTATCAGATTATGAAGGACTCTTTGTGTTTCAAGTCACTGTATTCTATCGTGTTTCCGTATAGCCTTTGATCATTGTGTTTAATGTGTACAAGTAGACAATGTATTCCAGTTTGTACAGATGGTAGCTGGACGTCAGGATGGGAATGATTGGTTCTAGGGTATTCTTAACTATAATATGGTTTTACGAAGGAGTGCAGTGGCTCAGCCAACCGCCTCAACCGTAGTGAGGTCTTTCTTCTCTGTCTGACTCGCAACCGTCTCAGGCCTCGACGAAAACGTACTCGGCATCTCTGGATCATGGTACGCAAATCTTGATTTGCTGCGAATCCACCAACCATATTTCTACATTCAAACAAGAATTTCAGGCATAATCGAAATGAACTGATGATGGATCCTTACGAAAAATATAACAGGCAACGGCATACACACCGCCGACATGAACCCGAATACACTCATCGCCCACTGGTCTCCTAAAGCATTGAACATGGGTGTACTGATTAGAGGAAAGACTGCGCCACCGATGGATCGAAGAACCACAGTAGCCGCAATAGCGCTAGCGAAGTATATGCCGTAGGAGTCCATAACATAGGCCGTCAGTCCCTGCAATATCTGGGCTACACCGATACCGAAGGGTACTCCTGCAGCTATGGACACAAGGTAATGAATACGAGGTTGAGACGTCCTGAAACAACGATTCAGTTTGGGTCTCAACTGAGAGATAGAAGTAACCAATGCACACCAGGCAAACCAGAATAGACCAATAGGACAAAGAACACCTCCAACTATGGACATGTGCAAGCGTCTATGCACAACGAAAATATCAGAAGACATCGCGGTGACAATACCAGAGGACGCACGCTTCGGGCGGTGCTCTCCCATTCTCGCTCCTGTCCATCGCCCTCCAATAAAATCTGTTTTGAATATTCGTCGAAGACGTTCCCATCACAACACCAAGACCGACGCCTAGGAATGCGAGTCCTCCCTCACCAGCAGTGAAACCCCGATGTCGCTGAAAGATGATAGGAAATGCGGAGAACAACGCGTACAACGTGCCGTATACAATGGCGACATATATCGCAAGGCAGGCGACGATTGGCTCAGTCGAGAGAAAAACTATGGAGTGGTGAGGATAGTGGAAGAGTGAAATAAGATATTGACGAGTAATTTGGGGAGCCGTGGATCAAAACCAAAAAGATAGATTTGAGACATGGCAAAACCAAGATATAGTACGATGAAGTTTTGCGTACGAAAAGGTCTACTGAGATTCCTTCGCATGGCTTGACCTAAGGACTTTGGTCGAGATATATCATAGGTGGAGATGTAGTGTTGCGCGCCTCCGGATGCCAGTGTGAGTCGTCGAGCACGCCATCGCAATAGGACTGGCGTGTACTACATGCATCAATAAGAACTTGGTCAGGATATTATCCTTCTATACAACGGACGAAAACAAACCGTTTCTGGCGTGAAGAGAAACCCAGTCACCAGAGTGAGAACCGAAAGGATAAGCATTATCCAGAAATTAAAGTGCCAGCCCAAATGGCGATCTTGGGCTACAAACCCTCCTACGATCGGGCCAATGACTTAATTCGTTTGAGCGACATGCAGCGATCTTAATCAGTTAAAAACGGAATTATGCGCACTTGGTCCAAGGAAGGGAACCGTAGCATAGATCGCGGTGGCCAAACCGCGTTCCCGTGCATTCCATATATCGGAAATGACACCTCCCGAGTTGGTCAATGCTGTTGGGAAATACTAAATGAGAAACCTCAATTCGCTTAAGGATCAGAGAACATACGCGAAGATCCACATGTTCCTGAGAGAAATCGACAAGCCAACAATGTAGGGAGAGTATGACCAAGTGCCCCGCCGAGATGTAGTACGGTATAAGCCGATAGAGTGGCGAGGAATATTATTCGCTACGATAAGGTGAGATAACAAGTGAGATTACTCCGAAAAGAAGTTGAGAAGGAACGTCCTACACGACCAAATGTCTGAAAGTTTATCATGAGTATGACGTGCACCACCAAACCACGAAGAACTTTACCTCTCCTAAAGGAGCAAAGACAAGGGGGCTATAAAAAGACGTACATGGATCGGACATGTACTAATATGAATGACATGGAGGGGACCCACCCGAGGGCGAAGCCTAGCACGTAGAGTGAAACCCCGAGGACGGCGACGTCCTGGGAGATGTTCAAGTCATGCATGATATAGGTGAGACCACCGCTATACGAACTGCTACCAAAGGATACAGTGAATGTACACAGCCCGAGCTTGAGGGAATGACATTCAGCAACCTATACCAATACAAGCAATAGTTATAATCACCTACCTGCATAGTGATTATCCACTTCTTTGTCTTGGACCAATTATATGGACATTCCGAGTCTCCCAGGTCCCAATCCACCACGTAGGGATCTTCTAAAGTCCCGCTACCAGGATATTCACCAGGCTGAGACGGAGTGATAGTCGTTGTATTGGCAGTGAACTTGACGGAATGCTCCGGGTACCTATACCGGTCCGTATTGTTACTTTCTCCCACAAATTCGGTGGTGGTGATGGGCTGCGTCGGATGTGATGGGTCGTCTACTCCGCCATGTACTGTCGTTGTGGGCGAAGCGCAATGTGACATCGCCAGTTGTTGTTCACAACCTGGGGAGAGCGGTGGGGGAATCATTGGCTGGGGCTACCGGCTGTACTTATGCTTGAATGTGATGAAGGGAGTAGTATATGCAGGACATTGCAAGGGACAGTGACGATTATGGTTCTTTATATATCAATTTCACCTTTTTTACGTCCGGCAGAGCACATGAGGAGGTTGTGCCGTCTGTCTGCCTGGTACCGGTATACGGTATCGTTTCCCGAGCGGACATGAAACATAAAAATAATCATCCAGGTATGGTGCCAGTTATTGGGACGTATACCACGATTTCTCTTCCTAAGTCAAACTGAGAAGTGAAGTGGTCATTGTAGAGCAATCACTGGCTGAGGTATTACTACATACTTGGCTTTCGAGATCAACTTGGTCACTAGCTGTTGTTGATCGGCCGATAATATGGGCGCTTCTTTTGCGAAGATAGGGGATATCATGAGTATCGGGCGCTAAACAAACGACGACCAACCAACTCTCAAAGCGCGGGAACCCTAGGAGCAGTGACATCTCTTCAAAACGCCGCTAAATGCCAGAGCTTGATTGAAACCTGAAATGTAAGCTTCGCGGCGAGCTTGCGAGACCGACTCGGGTGTTCTGAAGAAAGTGAGATTGGACAGACTAGGATGGATCTGCGACAACATGCTCCGCGAAGGTGGCCGCAACATTTCAGTTTGAAAGCGGCCAAGGCCGAGTACGTACTGGCTCATCAGAAGTCGTCGACCGGATAATGCATAACGATGATTTGAGATGAACGTTGCTCAAGCCAGCATATTCGCTTACTGTAATAATGTACTTGTATAGAATCTCCAATTTTGAAAAATTGAATTTTATTCCGGTTTAGAGGAGGGAGTTTATATGTGTTTGGCGTATATGTAGGTCAGTTGATGTTGTGTTCCCAAGGCCCTTCAACTTTGGAGCGTACATCGCCTCTGTCTGCTTCAATCCTTTCACTACTGTCCCCTCCCCTCCTCGTCACTTCACCCAGCTCATAATACATCTCTCTGCCACCCAATTATCTTCCAAATTCTGTAAAGCTTCTCCTGCAAGCCACCCCGCATCCATCTCTCAGTCTGCTGTACAACTACCATCCGTCTTTGACCTCAATTTCTCTTTAACAACGTATATCACTTCATGTCCACTCACGGCCCCATTAACGGTATCAAGATTTCTCGTATGTACTCATAGTATCTCTCTTGATCATAAGTTTGACTGTGCCATCCGAATCGCACACAAATACATCGCCCTTTGACACTCTATTGTCTTCCGAAACACCCCAATCCATCCATCACACGCCATCGATTCTTCTTTTTCGGAACACAATCTTCCGTTTGCAGCCATAGATGATCCTCACAAGGTCGTCAAAGTTATTGCCTCCGATGGCAAGACGGGTGAAACACGAGAGATCTCTTACAGCAACTGCAAAGTAGTCGGCAATGGCTCTTTCGGTGTCGTCTTTTCTGCAAAGATCGTTGGTTCTCCGAACGATGGCGATGACATAGCAATCAAAAAGGTTCTGCAGGATAAGCGCTTCAAGGTCAGCTCAAATTTCCTCCTATCATATCACTCAATACTTGTAGTTTAATGGTTTCCTGCTCCATATTCAAGCCCTTGCTAAACCATTTCCTTCCTGTTTGCTTTCCCCGATATTCGTAGAATCGCGAACTTCAAATCATGAGACTAGTCTCTCACCCCAACGTCGTCGACTTGCGAGCTTTCTTCTATTCAAACGGAGACAAGGTGAGCTCAGTTCCCTTCTTGTGACGCACCTTTACCATCCCAAACAACATCATCGTCTACCAGAAGGACGAAGTCTACCTTAATCTTATGCTTGAATACGTCCCAGAGACGGTTTACCGCGCTAGTCGCCATTACGCCAAGCTCAAGCAGCCCATGCCCATGCTACAAATCAAGCTGTACATGTACCAGCTTCTCCGCTCCCTGGCGTACATCCACTCTGTCGGCATTTGTCACAGAGACATCAAACCCCAGAATCTCCTGCTCAACCCAGCCACTGGCGTACTCAAGCTCTGCGATTTCGGCTCAGCAAAGATCCTCGTTGCGGGCGAGCCCAACGTCAGCTATATTTGTTCAAGATACTATAGAGCTCCGGAGTTGATCTTCGGTGCTACTAATTATACGACTAATATTGGTAAGCGCCTTTGCTGTGCTGTACTGGGACTTCTGAGCGACGCTCACCTACAACTCTATCTACCACAGATATCTGGTCGACCGGATGTGTCATGGCGGAGTTGATGCTCGGTCAGCCCCTCTTCCCGGGCGAAAGTGGCATCGATCAGTTGGTAGAAATCATCAAGGTGTTGGGAACACCTTCGAGGGAGCAAATCAAGACGATGAACCCTAACTATATGGAGCACAAGTTCCCTCAGATCAAGCCACACCCATTCTCCAAGGTAGAAATACACGCTGATGATGTCATTTTCGCTGACACACTCGTTTACAGGTGTTCCGGCCGCGTACAGCGCCTGAAGCCATTGATCTCGTGTCCAAGGTCTTAGAGTACACCCCTGGTGCACGTCTTACTGCCGTTGAGGCCATGGTCCACCCATTCTTTGATGAGCTGCGGCAGGAGGGAGCAAGGATGCCAAATGGGAAAGAGTTTCCTCCGTTGTTTAACTTTACCCGTGAAGGTGAGTGGTTGCTACATCAACGCGCAAAATGAGCCTGTTGACGCCATTTTACTTACGCGCCCGCTGCTTTTCCAGAATTGTCCGTACGCCCTGACCTAATGCGTCAACTCGTCCCACCACACTGCGAACCAGAGTTGAACTCTCGGTCAATTTACTTGGACAACTTTGTGCCTATACCACTGGATCAAATGAAGATCACGCTGGACTAATCGATGTCCCAAGCTTTGCCCCACCGCTTCGTGTTTCTCTACTTCTGTGCTGCTGCGATGGGAGTTGTAGTTGATCCATTTTATACACACCTTGAATTTGTCTCCTATTTGCTTTTCCGTTTCTGGTTCTCTCACACCAACACGTTGTTGTTATCTTGAATGTTCATATTGCGACCGCGACCACAGCACATGAGTTGTAAACATGATGTAGTAGGAGGAAATATATATACGCAGATATTTTTCTAGTATCGCATCGATATGACCCCCGTTACTCGGGATTGCGCGATGTTACGCAAGAAGGGCGTGACTTAACTCGACCAATTGAGACAATTTCGACATGGGTATTCCGTGACATTGATCATATTCGGCGCAACTCATATACAAATGCCCTGACACTGTAGAGCCTCTCTGCCAGCATCTACCATGTCCTCCAAAAATTCTTCTTACCTTTGCGACACCATCCCCGCTGCTCGCTTGGCTACCAAGGACGACGAGATTTCGGTGGCCAGCTCGTCTGGTTGTTCACCGTCTTTGCATGCAACTGAGCCGATGGTGAGCTTTGACGTTGGTAACGGGCTTGACGACGACGCCATTTCGTCGACAAGCCCGAAGCCAGAAATATCCGAACTCGAGACGCCTCCGCCTCCGCCACCTCGCAAGCTATGTGCCAGGCACCAGAGAATGGCAGACGAGGGGACGAACATGAAGCTTCAGGAGGTGAGTAGTCAATGATTACGATTCAAGGTCACAGTCTTCTCAACCGCTATCGGATGAAACAGTCACTCGACAAACTAACTATCGAAGAACGAGAACAAGTCAATGCTATCTGGACCAACTTCTCCTCCTCCTCGCACCCCCGACGTGCGCTTATCCTACAGGGCCTTCTGACAATGTGCTGCTTTTCCCAACTCTCCCTGCTCACTGAGCAACTTGCACACCTCATCCGCCTTGACCCCTTTTCCGTCCTACCCCGCGAAGTCGCACTCCGGATACTCGGTCATCTGGATGCGACGTCCCTCTGCCGCGCAGCACAGGTCAGTAGACGATGGCGCTCGCTCGCAGACGACAATATCCTCTGGAGAGGGATCTGCGAACAGCATATCGGACAGAAGTGTCGTAATTGCGGTTGGGGTCTGCCTATCTTGGAAAAGAAGCGTAAGTTCAGTCGTATGCTATCGGATTCGCCATGTCCCTCGCCACCTTCGTCATTGTCTGTCAAGCGGAACGACGAAGCTGATTGTTCCACCGAGCGCCGCCCGAAACGTTCACGATACGAACGATCGCCGTCCTCTTCGCACCACCAACACCATCACTCTAATGAACCTGATAATGTATCTTCTTCTTCTTCTTCCACCTACTCTACCCACCCACCTTCCTCTCATTCTCTCCTGACTCCTGACTCTCCCCCTCCCCTGGCATCAGTCATACGACCATGGAAAGACGTCTATAGCGAACGTTTGACAATTGAACGTAATTGGCGTAGGGGTCGATGTACTGTCCGTACGCTCAAAGGACATAGTGATGGCGTTATGTGTCTTCAGTTCAGCGAAACCCTCTCCCATCCCGCCTTTCCTATCCTTATCACTGGCTCCTACGACCGTACAGCTCGGGTGTGGAACCTCGAGACCGGAGCAGAGCTCCATTGTCTTAAAGGCCACACCCGTGCCGTCCGCGCGCTGCAGTTTGATGAGGTCAAGCTCATAACGGGAAGTATGGATCATACAATCCGTGTTTGGGATTGGAGAAGGGGCAAGTGTATTCGGACATTAACTGGTCATACGGAGGGTGTCGTCTGCTTGAACTTTGATTCGAATGTCTTGGCCAGTGGGAGTGTCGATTCCACTATCAAGGTGTGGAATTTGCGGACGGGTGGCGGATTCACACTGCGAGGGCATCGAGACTGGGTTAACTCCGTACAATTATGGGATTCCAACGCAGGTGCACCTGACCTGACCGCCTCGTCTACCCTCGACGTTCCGTCTACTTCTGCTGCCTCTTGTAGTAACGGGGCTCCTCCGGAAATTGATCCAGGCAAAATGCTCTTCTCTGCTTCAGATGACGGAACAATCAAGCTATGGGATCTCAATATGCGGAGTTGCGTTCGTCAGTTTACTGGACATGTAGGACAGGTACAAAGCTTAAAACTGTTGTATCTTGATGACGAATCCTCTGAGGAGGTCTCCACACCATCTGAACATGGTAATGCCGAAGATATATCAGCTTCGTCCAGCACCACGTCAACTACAGCGCTTGTCTCCACGCAGGCCGCACCTACCCTTCTTCCCACCGCTTATACATCTCATGTCATTGCTGAATCATCTTCTTCGGTAATGGACACAGTTCCCGATGGAGGCATCAAAGCGGGACTTACGAACCGGCGAAAACCGATTCTGATCTCTGGCAGCCTGGACAATACCGTTAAGATCTGGGATGTGGAGGTCAAGGAAACGTTGCAGACGTTCTTTGGGCATATTGAAGGGGTATGGGCCGTGGCCTGCGACAAGCTGAGGTTGGTGAGTGGCAGCCATGATCGTACAATCAAGGTCAGAGTTTATCCTACCATCTGTTACTTTTCGCTTCACTACTGACGGTGATGTTTGTATCATAGGTATGGTCCCGTGAAGAAAACCGATGTACGGCAACGCTAGCGGGTCATTGTGGAGCTGTAACCTGTCTCAGTTTGGGTGAAGATAAAATTGTGTCTGGGAGCGATGACGGTGACATCAAGATCTGGAGTTTCGCAGGATGAAGGTAGAAGGTGGGAGATGATTTACATAGAGGACCCGTTCATTTCCTCGCGTTCTCATATATGTACGCCATGCATTTTTGGTTGTACCATACACTCACGCAGTAATGCAATATTCGCTGGAGTTATCTTACGACCCATAATGGGCCAACGGGCCAACACAACCACATTCATATCGGTCCGATCAAACTGGGGATGTATTTCTCCAGGGGGCATATGAAGCATCGCACATTACATAGATCACCAATAATAATAAAGTATGAGAAGACCTGTGAGGATATGAAGATGCCATAAGGTATATTGAATAGATGAAAACGCATCAGCGGTGCGTTTTGAAACCAAGATGATCGAGTTCACGAAGCCGCTGTTCGTGCACTCGTTTCTCGTCTGCTACATGAGAGAGGCTCCGTTTGTATAGATCGTAATCCGCGCCAGGGGTCAATTCAATATTTCGAAGTTGGTGGTCAAGGTATGCCAGCTGTCCCTGACTACGGTAGCTCTCCAAGTCCGGGGGTTTGCAGCGGGTTACCTCCCTCACCTTATCAGTAAACTTGACATATCGCTCAAAGTTAATGAGGACGCGATTGTCCTCTTCCTTAGTCTGCGGATAGGTGGCGAATATTACGTTTAAATCA
Source organism: Pleurotus tuber-regium (assembly GCA_014058305.1). Classification (NCBI taxonomy): domain Eukaryota; kingdom Fungi; phylum Basidiomycota; class Agaricomycetes; order Agaricales; family Pleurotaceae; genus Pleurotus; species Pleurotus tuber-regium. Next base: position 1,331,868 of record JACFYU010000026.1, on the reverse strand, counting down.
TTAACATGGGGCTCTTGTATTACGCGGATATCGTCACTACCGGCTGACGGAAGCAGGGAGGATATGACTTACCCAGCCATGGAATGCACGGAACTTGGTTTTCGTGGCATTTCTTAAGGGTGGTCCTATAAATATGGTAGTCGCGGTCGCTGTCGATAAGATCCATCATATCCTCAAGCAAGCGTTTGGCGTTGTCGGAGAGCTCTGCCTGGGTCAACTTGAGACGCGAGATAGTCTCAGATGTCAAAGCTTTAACTATCGTCGCCATTGAGTTAAAATTATACATCATACGACACTCCTACAGACATATAGCTGTGTTAGAAGGGAGAGCACGGTATTGTCATGTTACTTAGCATACTTGTGCGGCGTTGACGAAAAACTTGAGCACACTACCCCTCGAGTTGATTTTCTCGTAATGTAGGATCGATTTCTTTACCCAAAAGGAAATCTTGCGGCTAATAGTATGGGCTCCCTCAATGGTGTTTGCCGGTTGATTGTGTAAATGAGCAATACACTGTGCCGGAATGATTTGGGAGAGTTTATCCCCCTCCAGGAGTGTCAACGCAATTGCAAGATCATATGGTAAGATCTCGGAAGGTTTCGGTATTTTGCGGCCGGGAGAAAGCAGCGGTGAGGTCTTCTGTATGTCTAAATTGCTCTGATGCTGATGCTTCGAAAACATGAGAGAAGGAAAGATATGGGAGTAAAGGGAGAACGCACCCTAGCATCAATTGTATGCAGAATCTCCTTCACCTTCTCTTTCATCAGCTGGGAGAAACTATTAGATGATAAAGTAGACAGAGCAAACTCCTTGATTTGCCACGAAAGCGGAGGAGTGAGTTCGATATGATGACTAGAGATCCAGTATTTGATGACGGCTATGACACTACATTCATATTTGAGAATAGTACAGGGATGAAGAGCTGATGACCGACTTTAGGCGTATTGCTACCAATCGCTCGGCATAAATGCCACGATTCTCGACTTGGAGGTCCACACTAACACTGGCATCGTTGAATCGACGAACAATAATCGCAAATAGCTCCTCCGGTGATGCAAAATCGGTGCACGTAGTTAGGAGGGTATCGCGGAATTCCAAGTCCTTGTCGAGATCTGGAAGGTAGTTGAGGCAAGAAACGTACATGTATCATGTAGCAGAGCTCACTGGAACTAGTGATCAAACGCTCAATCAAACCTTCAAGCGTGCCGGAGCTAACAGAGCCATCGCTATTCAAATGGAAGATTGGCGTAGGATCTATGACGGCTCGCCGGACTAAACTTGAATCTGAACCTGAATCAGACCAGGCTGCGCTGAGAGCAGGCGACTGCGATGCGGCATCTCCGGATGAAGGCGTTCGAGGGTGCGGTAGGTACGTTCCGAAGTTTGTGGGAAGAGAAGATGAAGTGCCGGGAGGCGCCCCTTGCGATGAAGCGGTTGATCGACGCCTTCCACTGTTCCTCGAAGATGTCGTCTGTACGGAAGCCGTCGATGGTGAAGTTATGAACAATAGCGTCCGACCCTCTCCGTCTGACTCTCTGCGCTTCAACTGACCTTGAGGAGTAAACACGGATATCGGAGAAAGTTCAGCAGTGTCCTGTGAGATCTCAGAAGGCTCCTCAGCAATCTGAGCAGCCTCTTGTCGTGGCGTACCAAAAAATGGTACACGCCGCCGTCGACCGGGTGTGGAGCTTGTACCATGTTCACTGCTGGACGTCGAGGGCCGTCTACCAAATATTGAAGACACGCGTTTAGGAGGAGAAGTTGGGGAAGGGAGAGAAGACGGCCCAGCGGCAGGTTCTAAAGACCTATACATATTCAACTCTGACAGAATAGAGTGGCGGTCTCACCAAAAGCAACCCCGCGGATCTCTGCAATTTTCATTCTAACCGCAGTTATTGAAGGCCGTGAGTCTGGCTTCTTGTGCCAGCATTTACGCATGAGATTCCATAGTTCGTGGCTGAGGCCCCTCGAGGTAGCCTCAGAGCCTGGCCGTTCTGGTATCTTCCCTTGATCCAGCTCACGCATGACTGTGAGATCCTTGGACAAATGGGCGAATGGCCTCATGCCCGTCATCAATTCAAGAGCAAACATCCCAAAAGACCATACATCTGAGGAAACAGAAGGAGGAGCGGAATGTTTTATTAATTCCGGAGCAGTCCATCGTGGGTTTGCCGCGCTTGTAGTGGATGTTGTCATTCCCTGCCCAATCTATCGATGTATTGAATAGCGCGTAAAATGGTATTTTGGGAGGGAGAGACTCACATCTTCAATCAGCTTGGACAATCCGAAATCAGTGAGACAAGCAACCCCTTTGCTCGAAATTAAAACGTTGCTCTACTTCAAGATAAACATATAGGCGACAGTCACAGCAATATACCAAACTCACGCCACGAAGATCACCATGAATGATACCGTTCATGTGAAGATGTTCTAAGCCTGCCGCGACGTCACTAAGTAACTGTAGGCGGTTCACATCCGGAAACTTCTCAATGTACTCCATTGAAGTACCATTGTCCATCCACGTGCTGACCTAATCGAAGATGAAGGGTTGATATGAGATAATTGAGCAAAAGACGAACCATTACGAGTTCATCTTCTATGTAAGCGATACCAAGGAACGGAACGATATTGTCGTGTCTTAGTCTTCTCCATACCTCAACTTCTCTTTGAAATCGCTGAAGTTCAGATCAGATCACGGCAACTGGAGGCTGAGAATACCCGTACTCTTTGAATGGTGGAGGTGTTCGCAATAGCTCTTGGGAGCCTGAGAGCTACCTAAAGATGCTGTCGATAAGGCACTATATGCACCGAGATGGAAGCCAACCTTCTCTTTATCAAGCCATGTACCTGTGTATAATGAATACTCTAGGCATGGTTGAAAGGGAAAGGGAGAACTAACCTAGAAAAATGTCGTTGAACGTGCCCCTAGCGGCCGCACGTCTGCTATCCCTGCGTACCTGGCCCGTCACTGCCACGGGAATATGAGTGTTGAGAATGAGCAAACACTACAACAACTAACGGTCTACCAGAGGAGGCAACTTGGATGTCTGTTCATGCAGAGTCCACAGACCCTCTATGAACGCTCTCTCTTCGGTGGGTGCAAGATTGGGATCACGAAGTTCCTACGGAAGTAATAGAATCAAGGCTCAATCAAAACATGATGTAAAAAGGCTAACTTGCTGAAGCGCTCCCATCATATGATCGACAGCTTCTGGAGAACTTCCAAGCAGAGCTTTGACATCATCCGTATTCTTGATGATATCTTGCAGAAGCTCTCTGAACTCTGCGCGGTCCCGTTCTTGAATAGCTGCGAGATCTCTTTGCACCTTGTGTAGTTCCAGGTTCATTTGAGCCTACCGATAACAAGTTGAGTATAGTACCCCCCCTAACTTGGCCACGTATAGAACGCACATTGAATTTCATCATTGCCCCGTCTATATCCCTCTGCGATTTGTCTATACCAATCCTTATCTCGCTCTGAGCGAGAAAACTTCGGAGCCGACTTAATGAAGACCATTTATTGAGCTTCAGATTAATTCGACGGATGATGCTATATATAAGCCGCGAACAAATTCAGAATATAGATGGCCGGATAACAGAGCCGAATGACGCACGCTTCAACTTCATCAGCCAGTTCTATACTCTGTGTGCCTTCTAAACCAGCAGAGCTGTCGCGAAGCGCAAGCAGCAGACTTGCGCATCTGTTACTCATATCCAGACATTGTTCCTATCGATTGAATTGTGAGGCGAGCAACTGAAGGAGATAGTGATGTATGAGTGCATACCCGATAAATTTTGATATTCTCAACGGTTCTATAGGTCTCGATTACTGAACCGTCGGTTAAGCGATACGACGTCCGAAGTGGAATGAGATCACTCACACAAGGCGCAGCCAGCCTGCAGGCCGGGCGTGGCAACATTGAGAATATCCATGATACTCATAATGCGAGGCAGAGACTGGCAGAGGCCGCGCGCAGCAGTGAACATACAATGAGTCTGAGCGCCAGACCACGTCCGCGTTAAGTACTTTCGGTGATGGCCCCTAGCCAGGAACAAATGCGAATGACTTCGGATGCTGTGTACTGCAGGAACCAAGATTTGATCGGTGTTGACTCTCAAGTCGTATTGATCCTCCACTAAGCATCCACAGGCGTTAACCTTTCATGGCTACCTCCGAGCAGAGCTTGATAGCAATTCCTTGGAGCTATTACAGCAACATTACAGAGCATATACGAGTATATATATACATAAGTCAATCTCACCAAACCCGATGGGTAGCGTGGCCGAGTTGGTCTAAGGCGTTGGATTTAAGATTCTTGAATCCCAATGGGCGCAAGTCCGCGCGAGTTCGAACCTCGCCGCTACCATCATAAACTTGGTGAACTTTTTTGTTACTGTCCAACCGCTATGTTCTGTAATATAAAGCTGTACATTTTCTAAACGCAGTTGTCAAATTTAGTCATCGTTGTCTGGCCGGTGCTGTACATAAGATTCATATTTTGCTCTAAAAGAACTGATACAAATTCAACACATGTATCAAGGAGCAGTTTTGATATACTTACGCTACTGATGTTATCCTGTCCCCCGGGACCTTGTCTGACTCTATAACAAGCTCAAGTCAGAGGTAGCGCACCAGGATCAAATGCCAGTCTACAAACCTGCGAGTTGGCTTGAATTCTTCTTGAGCACCAGACGAGTCCAAAAGGCTGGATATATTGTCAGTGCCTCCAGGTGCCGTTCTTACCCGTCTGACAGAACCAAAGCATGAGTTATCTTGGAAACTGAACGATGGTGAAGAAATCATATACCTGCTAGGCTTGACACTGGAGGTAAAGTTGAATCCTACTTCCTCCAGTTCATCAGCTGGAAGCTTCTCTGTTTCCTTCGTTGTGGCAGTCGTGGACGTCTAATTTAGGTGCATTAGTGAGTTTGACGGATGTTACAAACTTGATAGACGCACTTGAGCGTCTGTTTGCTGTGATGGTGCTGTAGCTAGCGCATCGTCATCGTCTTCTTCGCCGAATATTCTTCCAGACGTCGATGGTTTGAGCGTTCCTCTAGCAGATGCTATTATGTTATCAACATCGAATCACTCAGAGTGAAAGAACAATTCTGTTGTACCAGTATTTGTAGCCTCTGTCTCAGACCCGGAGATCTTCCCAAACTCAGCATATCCTGAATAACGAGTCGGTTAACCTTTTAGAGGTCACGCTATTGCCAGGTAGTTAAACTCACTTGGTAGCTTCTGTATATTTGCAAAATGTGGATCAACCGTGATTCCAATTGATCTGATCGGGAAAGAATAAATTATGGAAACATGGCTAGCTGTAGCAAGCTTACTTCAGAAACTCGATGAGAGTGCGTTTAGTAAATACAATTTTGGTGGAATCCCAGTCCATGATTCCTACTTGACTTTAGCCATAATGGACGGTATACAAAGGGATGGAAAACGAACCCAGATTAGCTGCCCAGTCCCTCTCTTTGTTCTTGTCGAACAAATCAGAAGGGCTAAACCTACGCGAGCAAAATAAGTACTACACGTCTTTAGACAAGATATAATGGGTTCATTACTGAGAAGAAGCCATAACAGAGCGCGGTGCTGCGTGCCAGATGGTGGTTGAGATGAAAGGGAGTTACACGGCCCAGGGGCTGGTAACCAGGTGATCGTCATATGAGTGAGCGTGGGACTAATGAGATCAGTAACATTCAAGTCGCTCAAGCTCAAGCCTGGAGGATGGTGCTGACTCGACCATTGTATTCAATACGTCGAGTCCCAGTTTGTAGGTTCAGAAGGGCATACTCGTTGGCAAACAAGGCAGTCGTCTCCCAAGCTTACACGGATCCTTCTAATGGTCATGACCCCGCCGTAACTTCGACGCCAGAGCTGACCGCGGAACAGCACAGAATCTTGGATAGTGCATTGCGCGTGGACCAGGCCGGCGAAGTCGCTGCAAACTGGATATACAGCGGTCAAATGTTTGTACTTGGTAGAAACCCTCAAGTCGGCCCATTGATACAGGTAATTATTTATCTTTCCTCTTCAGAGACGTTGGTCACTGAATACAAGTGAAGGATATGTGGGAACAGGAGAAAAAACACCTAATAGTCATGGATAAATTACAAGTACAACATCGAATCAGACCAACCATCTTAACCGAAGTAGCCAAGGTGGCAGGATTTGCCCTGGGCGCCGCTACGGCACTCATGGGCAAAGAGGCTGCTATGGCATGTACTGAGGCCGTGGAGACTGTAATAGGCGAACACTACGATGAGTGTGTCCCTTCCCGTAATTTTAAGCGGTATATACTGATTCACCCTTGAAGCCAACTTAAGGAAATGGAATTGCTACCTTTCTCTCATCCTAGTATTCCACTACTAAGAGATGTGGTGAAGGAATTTAGAGACGATGAATTAGAACACCTAGATATTGCTGTTGAAAACCACTCCCAAAGGGCGCCAGCACATGCGTTGTTGAGCACGGTTGTAGGTGAGGGATGTAAAGTCGCAATAGAGCTTTGCAAAAGAATTTAAGTACCAGAGAGATGTGCATAGACATTGAATGAGAACACGGAATGGGTTTCTACATGGGTAGTCAAGGCTTTCTACTCTGATTCTGGTTCGGCTGGAGGGGGGTTCTTCGCAAGAGGTTCATTCTTCAGCTTTCCCGTCCACCACCATCTAGCCTGGTAATATGGGGGTGAATACAACCAAAACGCCCCGAGAAATAGGGCTTACATCCGTCTTGGCTGATGCCCAAAGCAGTACACCTGGTATTATGAACATCCCAAGAAGGGTTGATCGGACGGTGCGTCGTGTCCACCTGAAGCCTAGATATGCTTCTTCTCGCTATTCAGGGGGGTTTAGAAATGCTCTTCCATAAGAAAACGGAAAAGTGAAGTACCATACGGTTGAACCGCTCAATAGCGGGATCTTCCTAAAGTACACGCATCAATATGAGTCACCAGGAGATGGTCAAAGAATCTGCGTACCCTGACAGCTCCTGGGATGGATATTATCAGTCGACATAACTCGGGGGGTGAATCAGAGCAGGTACTGACCGTGACCCATGGTTGTGGTAGTGGAGATAATTCACGTTGTGTTTGTCCTTTGTTTACGCCAATCTTCACTTAATACCACCATCTTCAATTCTTCAGTGTCTTGTATTCCTCAATGGCATACAACCAATATCGTGAATGGGATAGAGGGAAGGAATCATGGAATGGTGGCAATGCTTGGAATGACGGGCGAAGCAATGTTCGCGGTCGAGAGGACGACTATTATGGCGATGGCAAGCGAAGAAAATACAACAATGGAGTAGGCAGTTTACCTTGATTCCATGCACTTTGACTCAGGAAAGCTGGATACAGGGATACGACAACTCTTACTCCTATGACGAGAGCAATTTTGGCCAAGCACAACGACCGAACGACTACCCGCAGGAATACTCACAGGACGAGCGCCCGCAGCGTGGCGGCGGAGGCAACTTCGGCAAGAAACGTATGCAACCTAGCGAGCCCAGTCCCCATGTTATCTTCCTTGGACTTGATCCAGACTTCACCGAGGCCGATGTCTGTCGACTTCTCTAATCCTTTTTATGTTTTCGCGTGACTGAAGTCGTTCCTCAATCCAGCTTCAAGCATACCTCACCTCGCACGGCTGTAGCATCGAAACCGTTACTATTATCCGGGAGAAATCAACAGGCACTATCCAGTTCACATTTGCTTCTTCCCATTCATTAACGTTACCTGCCATTGGATTTTCAAAGGTGCATCAAAAGGTTTTGGATTCGCTCAGTTCCCGACTACTGAACACGCTCGCGCTTTCGTCGACCCCTTATTCCCCTTCGTCCAAGTTCCGCCACCAGCATCTCATGGTGCATCCGCGACTGCTGCTTTCTATAAGGCACTTGAAACAGGCTTTCCTCATAACGGGCGAAGGGTTAAGATCGACTACTCTCAAAGCGCCCAGCATGATAAAGGACGTCAGACTCGACAGAACATGAATGATGGCACAAGAGACATTGGAAATGCCCCAGGTCCGGTTCTGCTATTCAGAGGTCTTGATCCCCTCTCCGGGCCGCAAGCAATTCACCAGGCTATGAGGTATTCGTCTGGACAGGGTAAAGAAGGCGCGAAAGGGATGAAGCGCATTATCCTGATCAAGGATAGGGTGACCTTGGCCAGCTTCTGCTTTGCTTTCGTGGAGTTTATTGATGTCGAGGTCTGTAGCATGCTTTACCTGAGTAGACATATCTGATGGATTTGCGCGCTATCAGTCTGCGTCGAACGTACTCGCGGCCACAATGTCGTCGCAGATACACCCGAACGGTTTCAGGATTTCAGACAAGCCTGTTGCTGCTTCCTTCGCTCACCCTTACTCTTTCCAGCCTGCCGATCCCATGTTACGGGACGAGGCCGCCATCCCGTCTTCAATAAGTCTTGGTAACATAGAAGGCGGCTGGGTCAGATATTGGGATGAGACATCTACCATTGCTGTCCTGGAATTCAAGGTCGAAGCACCGGCCAAACCTGCAAATGCGGCTCCAACGAAAGAAAAGGAGAAAAAAAAGAAGCCGAAAGGTTGGTGTCCGATACGCCGCCTAGGACCACAAATTCACTTTTTGACAACTAGCAACCGATCCCGAGAAGGAAGCGATTGCAGCACCATCTATACTTCCCATTTCAGATAAGCCAGTTACGCTCAGTTTTAGTAAAGGTCCTATAAAAATCGGCGCTGCCAGTGAGTCAACTGAGTCCCCCTACCATGCAACGAATCTCATCACACACGACGTAGCTGCGTCAAAGCCTCTAGCACTCGGCTTCTCGTTGGAAGATGGAAATGGTGAAGGTTCTGATGGTGGAGATGATGCTGCCGCTGATGAATCCGCGAAAGGTTGGTGGCTCCTACTCCGACACCTTGCCCATGGCCACTCACCTTCGTATCAGCTGAAGCCGCGAAGAAAGTTGCTCCATTGATTGCCAGTAAGAAGGTACAGTGCCGGAGAACATCGCAGCACTTTGGCATGAGCACTCTCGAGACGCAAAAAAACTCATCGCCTTCCTGCTTATAGACTGTTAACAACATCAATAAATGGAATCAAGTCCAGGAAGAACTTGCCCAAGATGTTGATAATATACATGCTCCCTCGGCTGCTACTCCTGTGAGCATTATTCTATCAGTCTCATAATTCGCAATTGATCTCTATCTAAGGCGCCGGCCGTTGCCTCCACTCCCATCTCTGCTACTAGTAAAGTTGCTCTTACTTCAAGCAACGCTAGCAAATCTGGACCGAGCGATGAGCTCGAGTTTGCAGACACCGTCGGCATGGCGTGTCTACTTTGTGCAAGACAATTCAAGTCATTGGATCAGCTTAAACGCCACAACAAGGAGTCGGACCTTCACAAGGTTCGTACCATTGCTCTGGAGTCTGCAGATATACGCGTTGTACTTATCTGGCCTCCATAGAAAAATAACCAAGATGCTAACCTACGGGAAGTTGCTCGCCAGAAAGTTATTGCAAAACAGCAAACAGCCAAAGCAGCGGAACAGCCAAAGTATCGGGATCGGGCATTGGAGCGAAGAACACTTTTCAACCAACCTGATACCCCGGCGCTTGAGAAGGAATCCGGAGTACCCGCCAAAGGGCCTAAAAAGCGTCTTGAGGGACCTCCACCTCCACCATCACCGCCACCACCGCCCGTTAATCCTGGCCAGGATGAGAATAATGTTGGCAACAAACTACTCAAGATGATGGGGTGGAAGGAAGGAACGGGGTTAGGAACGGATGGCGACGGAAGAGTCGAGCCAATGTAAGTTACTGACCGAGGTCTGCGGAGACGATGACTCAAAAAACCTGTAGCCAAACAGCAATATATGCTCAAGGTGTCGGCTTGGGGGCAAGTAAGCCAAAGGAGATAGGGAAATTAACCGAGGGTTACTCAGGATACGTGCATATGGCTCAGGATGCAGTAAGTCGCTAACTGACTGCGCATGAGTTACTCACCCAAACTATCATGTAGGCTCGGGAGCGGTACGGTAGCTGAGGCCACCTGATGGACTTATTATTTTCCTTGCCTAGCTTGCTGTCTTGTTTTCTTTGGTCTCTTCAGACAGACTTTTTGGTTATCATATATATTACTCTTTGCAAAGAAGTACGCGTAAAAGTCCGACTGAGAGTACTGGTGTCCATAGCTCTGACTATGGTAATTAAGCAATGAAAGCCATAGCCCCAACCAACGCCAACAAAATGTGAGAAACCTTGGTGGACACTGCCCCGTTGCTGCCAGCATTACCTGACTGGGTGCTTGCAGGAACACCAGTGCTTGAGGTACTAGTCGAGGAGCCAGATGCATTCGGTACTGGCGGGAGGGTAGACGTAACGACGGCGCTGGTGGCAGACAGTGAAACAGTGGCTGTGCCTTCCTCGACTGTGTAGTACGAGCCCTTGGTGTGTAGACGTTAGCACTTATGCAATAGTGAGCCAATGCGATGACATACTGCGACGAGAGATCCGAGGCCGCTATCCTGTTGAGCGAGTCAGCAGGGCTTAGGTCAGACAAGTAGCATAGATCAGTATTACCCTAACGTAAGCATTGAGGTCAAAGGTAGAAACACCAATATTAGGCTGGGAGAGAACTTCGGGCGGAGTGAAGGTGGAGGGTTGGGCATAGAGGAGGATGACATAACTAGAGCAGATAGCATAAGAGTCATCTCAGCACGACGAAAATGGGTCCGTTGGTGACTTACCGATGAGGCCCACTGCCTGCTGGTGGAGCCGGACCAGCATATTCCGTGATGGCAGTTGCTGATGCGTTCGAAACCTTGCCGTCTAATGATATTACGATCAGGCTATACGACATGCACAAAGTGGAGGCGTCTTCTGCGCACCGACAATTGTGACGCCATTAACTAACCAGTGGCGCGTCACGGTTTGTAGATTAGAGCCCACCGCCCCTGGGTCTACCATGGCCAAGGTGTAATTGCCTTGTAAGACCACAGAACTGTTTACTGGCGTAATGGAAACTGTTGGAGTGGGAGCAACCTCTGAAGCGAAGTAAATGCCTCATGCCCAGTCAGAGAAGCAAAGTCTATCCTTACGAGCTCTGGTCAGCGCCTGGCCCGGGCTGACGTCCCCGACACCTGCACGACGATGATGATTAGCACAATATGGGCATCACATTTGATAGTCAGTGGTCACCTGCATAGTTAGCAACGAGAACAGCATTTGGATCAAAGCTGGACAGTAATTCAGGAACTATGCCAGCTCCCCGGAAGTGCGCTTGGATAGCTTCAATCTCGAGTGCAGGATTGCTGGAAGATTGAGCGGCAGCAAGTGAAGTTATTAAAATAGGGAGTATAGCAAAAGTCAGCATTTTCTGTGTTATGAAGAATACACAAGGAGCGTGTGGGTTGAATATATGTCGAGATGAGGGTAACGTTGCAACAAGTTTTTGGCGTGCCAAGGTAAACCTTCTTACAGATAGGGGTATCAAGGTGATGCCCTCGAAGTTCAACATCTACAAACTATGACTGTTAAGTTTATGTACAACTTGATTAACGATCACTGATATCTGGTAGGAAGCATTTACGTCTCGCTTCTGGAATCCACTTTAACCCTCTATCGCCAAGTTACAATGCAGCCGAAAAATGAAGACATATATAATATAAACTCAGATGAAAATATCCTAGAACAGTAGAAATAGAGAGACGAATATAGAAGTTTACTTCGTTATCGGCCCATTGCGGTGTCTGAATTTCGCCCAAGTATCCCGCCTACTACGTTCGACATCGCCTCGGTTATCTGGCGTTGCTGAGCCTGCGTGTGCTTCACATAGAATAGGCGAACGTGGGTTGCGTTCCATACACCCAAAGGCGTCATTCCACGGACATAGATCTCACCCCAGATCAAGGATGTGAGCCAAACTATGGACGCGTCTGACCACTGGACACAAACAGAATAATCAGGGGGATTAGAGTAGCGTGTAGTAAAATAACTCACCACGAACTTCCTTGGTGTAAGAGATGGAACGGGAGGTAATACATCCTTAAGATTGGCGTTGCTTAAGAAATCAATAATAGCAGGTATAGAAGCTGTTCTGTGACGGGACGCCTGTAAATCTTGAACTTTGGGTAGGAGCTCAGTGATGAGCAACATAATGCAATCCATGGGGAGACTATAAGGTGGTTGAGCATCAAGTGCTGTGAAGAGTACTTATTTTGACCTACCCTTGCTGCCAGGAGGTTACCTGTGAAGCGTCGAATCAGCAGATGTCAGAGAGACTAAAAGTCCTGGCGTACCCATTCCTGAGTGGGCACAAAACCGTTTCGACCAACCATAGCAGCCGCCGTGGGATCGACGCTGTTTGTATCGATAGACATGGACCTTCTTTCTTTCATCTTCCCTCGAGCCTTTTCTGATTTTGAAGAGGATGTGGGACCATCAGGTGGGGATTCTGAGCTATCAGTCCGGCCATGGGGCTGGGGTAGATACTCAGTGGAGTCCGTCTGCCGCTCAGAAGCATCGTTTTCCATTAGACGAGCCTTTTCAGGTTGCGTTGCTCCATCCTCCGCCTCGTGCATAGGCATCTTGTTCTTCTGATTGCCATTGGCTTTACGGGCTGCCTCTTCTTTAGCCATTCGAGCCCGCTTGATGTCCCGGAGGCCCTTGGCCAGCGTAAATGTTCCCAAATCCTCGAAGGTTTTATGTGAAGTTAAGATATTATAGATCAGGTGGGGGTTCTCAGATAGATGATGAAGTATGACGGAGTTGAAGACTTCGAGCCTGGGTAGCAGAGAAATCAGGGCGATTAACGTTTGATAGTCTTCATACTCTTACATGAAGAATAATAGTCTGGGATGTCCTTCATCTGCCAGAAGGAACAAAGGGTTCGAGAAAGAATTGAACAACTGGAGCAGACGGGCTGACGACGTGACTGTGAGGTTTTTGAAGTACGGGGCACAGTTGGATAGAGCGATGATCAAGGCAGGGTAAATAGAGTTGAGCGTGCCGGAGGTTGTTGCAATTATAGCATATATGGACTGGAGAAGAGGACTCAGATGGAAATTGGTTGACCAAATGAGCGCACGTACGTTCACAATGAAATCTCCTGCTGTACCGCCAGTATGCCACTTGGTAGGGAGTTGTACCTTGATAGAATTGGATAGAGCTCGACCAAAAATAGGTTCTGCGGATAACGTCTGGATAATGTAAGAGAGCGCACGGCATAGCCCATGTTGTTCTAGAGCTCTTTCATCAATATTAATCAGACATAACGGCAGAAGAGATCTACCAGGTTTATCCTTGATCTCTAGGTTGTAGCACAGTAAATACGCGACTAGATCCATACCTTTCTCAGCTTCAAGGACATGGATGCGAAATTTCTGTTAAAGTACATGTTAATGCCAAGGTCACGATAGAGTGCGAGAGACAAACTTCATTGAGCTCAATCATTTTCCAAAGAAAGATAACTGCACGCAGTCAGAAGGTGGACTTTTGTTGTATTTGAATAACTCACTGGTCTCAAATACATATGGCAAAGATCTTCGAGCACCAGGCAGTAAGTTGTTCATAGTGGCTATCTGCTGGTCGAGAATAGCCATGACGCCATTTAGAATGAATGCGAAATCCTGAGTTCTATGCTAGGTTCGAGGGTGTGAGAATGTCATACCACCGATGCTATATCGAGCGACTTACTAATTTCATCAGGAAGTACCGAAATGCATTAGTGCGGGGTGTGGGCACCAGTGGTTGATTTTCACCAGCTTTCGACGCCTTATCTCGAGCGCTTCCACTCTGAAAGTCCAGAAGAACGCAAAGAACCTGGAAACACATTGAAATCAAGCTTGACCGCGGATCCTCGCCCTTGAAGACCAAATGATTGTAGGGCAGTTTTCCCGTCACGCTCCCTATTGTAGACAAACTGTGGGTACCAGGGTTCATCGTAGTGTTTAATAATGAGCATAGAATAGTCAAAACATCGCGTCGTGGCGTCTGTTGAACAAGGTGAAGAGTGTATAAGGAGGGCTTAGATAGAAGTGACGATGGTGGAACATAGATCTGTCGAGATAGGAGGACCAGGATCAGACGCAGGACTTCCGTCTTGTTGCTGTCATACGGGTAACTAGGTCCAGGGTCAGACGTAGATCCAACACCTTTCTCCCTATTCAGGTAATGTATTGAACTTCGACAAGATGATACAGATAGGATGAATTTACCATATAACATAGTTAATTTTGTGGTGATCGACCTGCAGTTTGGGCGGTAGGGTAAATCCGCAGCAGAAGAGAAGGTCAATGAGGCAACTGAATAGCCTCTCCCCTAATGACGGCAACTGTGTCTTCGGTTTTGCCTTGTCGCTCTCTTTAGGAACTGAAGGAGAAGTCTGGTCCCCGCTCTCACTTTCGTCGTCATCTTCAATAATGAATTGTGGGGCCTCTGATTCATCAGAGGTTGTAACTTCTTGAGCCTCTTGCTTCTTCCATAATACCTCTAATTCGAATACACTCGTCTCGCCCTCCACCTCGAATACGACGGGGAGAACACGTTGAAGGATTCGCAGGCAATTAAGAACCTCCTTGGTGGTATTGCGCTCAGATGTGCCTGTTTTGATTAGAGAAGTAGCGAATGCTGTTACGGAAATGTTGGACGGAGACGGAAAGGTGTGGTCGGATACGAGATTAAATAGACGTGATGATATGACGCGTATGAGGGTGGCAATGTTCTCGGGCGCATCTGATAGTGCACGTCTGACTGATAGGACAGAGGATGAGTGTCGGGACCTTGATAGGAAGTAATAGACATCCTACTGTCATGTGGGGTTATGAGAGAGAAAACATCCGAAGCGGAGTCGAAGAGAAGAACAAACTGAAGCAGCAGAAGGTGTCAATGATGCTATACTTGAAAGGTTGGAGTTGTGTTACTCACTTGGTCCCAGTAGCTATCATTCTCTGAGATGTCCTACAGTGATATAAGCCTGCCAGTTCGCCAAGGGGTTCTCAAGACGTACTCGTGAGGTTGCTAGCTTAGCGATTCCATTCGGTCGGCTACGAAAAGCCAACTTTGCCTCGTCTCCGAGTAGTCCAAACGGTGCTGCGAGCTTTTGAGGAAACTTTGCAAACATAATGGTACCGCAGAAAACTTCTAAATCTACCTGCACCAGTAAGTGAAGTGATAGGTAACACCGTAGGCTATGTATGACACAGCACAGCCACTTCATATATCATAAATATTATATTTAAATGATGAGCGCTTGAGCGCTAGCGCCTGATGATCCCAGTGTCCTAGTGTCGTCGATAATGCATATGTAAGTATAAGTAATGGCGAAGCAAAAGCATCAATCCTGTTCGCCAAAGTGTGGTCATGGTCCAACATCATCGAACCAAGCGCCATGCGGGCTCTTCGTCCGTCCCAGTCAGAGCGCACCCATCTCTGCCGGCTACCGTCCATACTATCCTCACGAGGAAGCTCTAAACTAACTCAAGGGCAGTATAATCATTGAGGAATTCAGACATGTAGATAGCCCGTGCTTTCGTGTAATGTCCAATCCCCCACAAGAAACATGTTGAAGAATTCGTTGTATGCACCATCAGCATCATCAAGTAAGTCTTTAAGTAGGTTCTGTTGGGACTGATCAAAGGTCGTCTGTCCCCAGTCATTTTCCGCGAAACCAAAGAAAGTTTCCAAAGGGTCAGGCCTCTCGACGGACGGGTTACTCGATTGCAACCTCTGCTCGAGAGGCAAATCGAGTAGTCGATTCACCCTCTCTAAGATTAATCTTCGCCATTCGTCCCATACTGCGGTATCCTTGGGGAGTAACGAGTCCAAAATGCCCCCAACACGCTTGGCCCTCTCTTCGGGAGAAAGCCTCTTCATATGGGTGACGGGGAGTGCGCAAAGCATGGCGAAAACAACAGCAGATGTCCTAGTAGGCATCTCCACCTTTCGTTTGGATAATGCCCTCCAGTCCTCTAAAGGTAGGTTTTCCTTAAGGATATCCTGCTGGAGCTGATCCTTGTCCATGGATGAGAGATATGCGTTATATATCCAGGAGACGGTCAAAGAAACAAGGAATAGTATTTGCCCGAAAAGACCGCTTTGTGGGATGACAAAAAGCTGGGCTAGGAATTGGCATGTAAGTGCCGTAGCACTGAAGCCTATCATATTATACGAGGTATCCTTCCCGTCCCCGTATTTAACAAGGAATTTGCCTTTTACTACATGGTTGACAGCCTTTTCTGACCCTTTCAATACAATGAATTGATCTCGGTCGTCCAGAAGGCCGTCCGCGGGGGGTGAAAAGTGCGATGGTTTGGGATGCCAGAGGAAAATCTCTGCTGAACCAATGACATAGCATGCCATGCCATTGCTAAGGATGCCGAGTAGTATCATGAAGAAAGAGAACCATTCACTATATAACGCGCAAACGACACAACAGCCTAGGCTGACCGAGATTGGCACAAAAGCGGCGGCAAAATCCCAGTATGAAGAAGTGGCCGCAGAGTAGGCGAGTCGAATCTCTCCCTTGTCTTTGTCATCCATAATCTGCGCGTCCGAGAATTCTGCGATTGTCACCATGATCGGCGTCGTTCTTCGTCGAGTATCTTGAGAATGCTTTGCAAATAGATCCGACTTCCTCGATTTCAGGTCTTCACGACAGTACTGAGCGAAGACGTATCCAATATGTCCTGTATTGCCCAATACAGTACCAGATACGACAGCTCTGTATTTAGGACCATGCTTCCCATCCATCCCAAGAAAACTGGCCGGCTCTTCATTGGTCCCAGGATAGAGCCCGTCCCATAGCCGAGAATTGGCAAGCTTGCCATAATGCTTGGCAACAGTATACGAGCCAGGCGAGTTGTACCATCCCAGCCATTTTCTGTGCTTGTAGAATGGCATACTGTCCATCGCTGAGATTGCCTCCTCGCCACCTAGGAATCCCGCGATACCACTGACATCGAGGGTGAAGTTCGAGTCGTGGAGGGGGGGTTGCATTCAGCAGCTGGTTTGAATGGTTGAAAATCCTGTTCATCAAGGTGGGAGGTGACTTACGAGCAGTAGGGTCGCGTTTGCTTATGGGGAAATAAGACGCTATTTTCCCAGATAGTCAGGGCTACAAGTAGGTTGAGCTTGAACTACAGACGCAAAATGCAGCTGAGAAGTTGCTTGCCTGGAGGCATTGTAGTCGAGCACCTCATGCCTCGGCGTAGTCACAGTGAGGTAAACGAGTCCGACCAACCTCCTGGAGACCTTAGACTAAGACAGGCAGCGAAACGCCGCAAAGTAACCACTCCAATGGAACTCAAATATACTATCTAGTACATAGGCACCACTCAGTTGCAATTTCCAAGATGGTAGGGGCGTCATTTCCTTGACTGCACTGTGGAGATATAGTTAGGAATTTTACGATTTGCGATTTGCGCTGACATCAGTCTTCCCTTCAGTTCACGAATGAAAGAATACTTGTTGGTGTGGGCCATTGCATGTGCATGGCGTGCCTGTTGTGACTGTGACAGGCCTGGCAAGTGCGTGCATCAGGCTGTCCAAGTTTTGCTTCCATTCAGAATCGCTCAACCCCTTCAATCTCATTTCGGACCCATAACTAGTGTGTGTGTCTCGGAGGTAAAGGAAAGGCACAGTATTGAAAGGAAAGGGTAAACGAGAGGTACGAGGGGCAAACGGAGGAACGAGGTCGGATAAGGCCGATCCGCTACACAAACCCATTTTCAATGTAAGTGTAATACCCCCTTCATAGAATGATTAATAACAGTTGGCATCCAATAACCGGCGACTATCAGAGGGTTGTCTAACAGCTTTATCTAGGCCCTCCTTTATGGAAGGCAACGACTCTATACACTATGCACCTACGTTAGTATTTTTACGGCAGCAACATAATAAACCCGTCCCTCGGGGCGACCCCATGGTGGACGGTACTTACCAACTGTACACTTGACTACCTAATCAAGACAAATACCACAGGGCCCGAGCCCACCCTGCTCCCGGATTGTGAACACGCCCAGGTTTCAAGACCACCGGGGTGGTCTCCCCACCTGTCCACCATTTCCAACGGTGTTTAGTCACCCATCCTGATGAGGGGAGTCGACTCCCGGTTCATATTGCGCCTTCTGTTGCGTGGCCCATAGGGGTTATCGCTGACCTGTGCCCGACCTCAAAGAGGTCGACACAATCGAGGAGTCTGTCAGGGGAAGTAAATGGTGAGTAAGATGCCGAGGTCGCTCTGCCGTCTCTGTTGTTTATCCTCCCCTTAACTGAGCCTCGGCTGGTATGCGGACACTAGTGTATATACGGTCACCAAGTCCTGCTCATCCCTTTCCTCTTGTCTTCTTCGCCTTCGCTCGAGTCGACCTTGTCAGCCCACATGCTACACCTCACTAACGCCCATACTCTTATATGTAGTTCACCGAGTCGCACGTTAGCAATTTGTAGCTTCTAGCGAATCACTCGTGCCAATTCCCGTCGTCCATTAATACCATAGCCTTGAGCCTTTTCTCTTCCTGATCAATCAAACTTTCGCATTCGAGCATTCGTCCCCCAACAGTGCTGCAACACTCATCGTGGTTGATGTTCTCGTGCCAACTTTTAGCCTTTTCACATTTCTAACTCAATTACTATGTCACGCGGACTCGGAGTCAGTGTTAGGTCAAATAGCACTAAAGTGCAGCTAATGCATGTCAAATAGAAGCCCTTGAGACATCCCAATAGACCGTTTGGGACCTTTATCCTGTTGCCAGAAAGCGTATCCTCGCCAAAACCGTTTACATTCCGTTCTAAGGTACTAGAAGCTGCATGTTTGCATGTGAGATGTGTGAATTCAGATTGTGAAGGCCTTAACGAGGGGAGACACCACTTCGCCGCCTTTCTTCTTATAGAAGTCCACAACCTTCTTTCCAATGTTGGCGATATCTGGGGAAATGGTTTCACACTCTGCGCAGATAACCAGTGAACTGAACTTACTTGAACCAGTAATACCAAACTTCTCATATACTTTCTGGTATGGTCCAGATGCACCCCATGCCGGAAGCCCGTATTGCTCATGACTATATTTTTGCCATCCAGCCGTCTACAGTAGCCTCGTGGTTAGTATGTACAGTGTTGGAAGCATTCCTACTTACCGAAAGGGCTTCCAAGGAAAGAATAGGTGCACCACTTCTGAGCACACTCAACCTGTATTCCTCATCTTGCTGATCAAATACTAGCCAGCACGGCAAGCTCACTACACGCGTCTTGATTCCTTCTGCCTTGAGTTTGCTTGCAGCCTCTAGAGCAATCGCCACTTCACTTCCACAACTGACAATTGTCAAGTCCTCGCTTTCTTCTTCATGTACGACATAGCCTCCCCTTGCGGCCTTTTCTATTGAAGAGTTTTCAAGATTTGGCAAGTTTTGACGGGAAAGAGAGAGCACAGTGGGTGTTTTGTTGGACTTGATGGCAACGAGATAGGCAGCGGAGGTCTCATTGCCGTCTGCAGGACGCCAAAAAGCGAGATTGGGGATAGCACGGAGATGGATGGCTGTTTCTATCGGTTGATGTGTTGGACCGTCTTCACCAAGACCAATCGAATCGTGGGTCGCTGTACCATGTAAATGGTTGGCGCATATAAAACATATAAAGATGACGGTACCTACCAACCCAGATGACATGGTGGCCACTCAGAGCGGACAGTCTAACAGCACCAGCAGCGTATGAAACAAAGTTCTATAATGATTCGATGAACTCCTAGCATCACGAGTGGTAGGTATTCCTTACCAAGAATGTCGCGACGAATGGAATGATCGCACCATAAGCAGCCAGTCCATTGGCGATAGCACCCATACCGTGTTCACGTACGCCATATCGAATATATGTACCAGCATACGTACCCAAACCCGTGCTAGGCGGCTGGAAGTCAACGGAGCCCTTAACCTTGGTTAGGTTGCTTCCCGTCAAATCAGCCGATCCACCAAGGAGCTCAGGCAAAACAGGGGTGATGGCCGTTAGTACTATCTCTGAAAGCTTTCTGGAGGCCTGCGCAGGGTCACTAGCCTTGTATACTGGGAGGCTCTTCTCCCAGCCGTCAGGAAGCTTGCCAGCAATGCGACGGGTAAGTTCTACATGTTCTTTAGGATATTTCTGACCATATGAAGAAAGGAGGTCATTCCACTGGGCTTCAAGAGTAGCTCCACGCTTGCCAATCTCTGCATAGGTATCGTAGGTCTCTTGTGGGACATAAAATTTCTCCTCAGGTGGGAAGTTGAATTTAGCCTTGAGGGCCTGAATGTCGTCGGCTTTTAGTGCTATGGAATGGTGTTGTAGTTTATTGGATATAGCATGAATATACGAACTCACGAGATCCATGGACACCATGTGTTCCCTGCTGTTTGGAACCAAAGCCGATCGTAGTTCGTAGTCGGATAATTGTGGGCTTGTTCTTTTCCTTACGAGCTTCAGCAATCGCATTGTAAATGCCAGCCAGATCACTATATCAAATGATGATGAACGGAGAGAAATAGAATGTATACAATAGAAAGTACCCGTCACCGTCGTCTACGTGCAGAACTTGCCAGTTATACGATAAAAACCTTTGTTCGACATTTTCGGTGAAGGCAACCGCAGTATCTCCGTCGATAGAAATGTCTAAGTAGAGAATGAGAGTTGATGATACTTGAACACGGATTATACTGACGGTTATCATCATAAATCTGACAAGCAGTAGTGAGATGCCATAATCGTCTCGGAATAAGTTCTCACGTACAACTATCAAATTGCCCAACTGCAGGTGACCAGCGAGACTTGCCGCTTCACTTGCAACGCCCTCCATCAGACAACCATCACCACAGAATACTGCGCCAGAGTTTAACTGAGTAACCAAATTGGATCCTGCTGCTTAATGACGGACCGTATGTGTAATTGTTAATGAGATCGAAGCCATCTCTGTTATACACGGCTGCGAGGTGGGCCTGAGCAATGGCTAGACCGACTCCATTTCCGAATCCTTGGCCGAGAGGACCGGTGGTAACTTCGACACCTATAATTCGAGCTAGCTGAGATTCGCGGAGAGCGAGAATTCATTAAACTCAACCATCTGTATGATTGGCTTCCGGATGACCAGGAGTCAGGGAATCGATCTGTCGGAAAGACTTCAGGTCATCCATGGACAGCTTGTAGCCCATGAGGTGCAGGAGGATATATTGAAGGGCGCATCTAGCTACACGTTAAAGGTATACGTTCTTACAAGTAAACACAATACTCACGCATGTCTGTGATAATAACTGCTTAGATGACTGCATATATGAGCGGAGCTTGGCGTGCTCACCCGTTTGACAGTACAAATCGATCACGATTAAACCACTTGGAATTCTTCGGATTGGCATTTACGAACCTACAAAAATAACTGTCCCTTCCAACCTTTGACAAGAATTCTTTGACACCCTACCGAGAAAATAGAACATGTGCTACTGGTGCCATGCCCATCGGTGCGCCTTAAATAAGGAGATAGTCTTAGTATACCGATTACCGTGAGTGAGCCCAAGATCGTAGCGGTTCACTGACCTGGATGACCAGAATTTGCTTTACCTACCACATCCGCCGCTAGGGTACGGATGGTGGCAATCGCAGCAGCATCAGTTGAATGGGGGGCGAAGGACATGGTGGATGGATGAGTATCACTCAGGGGGTCTGTGCTGATTTATCATATCGTATTCCCAGGTTCCCACGATTTCCGCATCATGCCTCTGTCGCTTATGCACTCGCATTAGCGTTCGGAATACAACGGTTTTGTTCTTGCCGCTCATATTTTCTCTCAGATGCACCCACAATTATCGGACAAACGCATTGGTGAGTATCGGTCCGAGAGGGCGCATTCTCGGGCGTTGCTCATGTTGGTTGATTTCTTAGTTTGCTGGGAATTCATACAGGCTTTGGATAATTGCCATATGAGTACCTGGGCAAAATTCACGGGAGGGTGTAATAGGCAGAAGGATGAGTTGAACAATTGTCTGCGGAAGGAGGTAAATGCTGAACACTCTATGGCCATGTTTGGAAAAAACCTGACCGTGCTTGTAAGCGGGTGGAACGTACCACAAAGAACAGAGAAGCGGCCAAGCTACGGCGCGCAAAGACAGAGAAAGCATGGAAAGATTTCAATGAAGAATAGAACTATCGCGGCGTATCTGAGATTTTTTCCAGTTCAGTACCTTAACAACTACTCATGTAACCCGCAAACTGATTCCAATGCAAGCTCATCACCACGAATGGTGTCCTCCGCTGACAATAATGCTATTTTGATTTGGATCAATGAACGTCACTCAACCTTTTGTGAGAGCATCGACACTTACTCGCTCCCAGTACAAAATGTTGAAGCATCGCTTGCCAGCCAAGTGATCACTCCACGCAACTCGTCTGGTCTGCCAATCCGCCCAAGTGGATTCATGCTAGACCACTTCTCCAGGAGATGCGGTTGGGTGTCAAGGTACGCCGCAGTCATGCTATAGGACGGGAGAAAGATACTCAACACCAGTTCAGCTTAAAAGTTGACCCACGTAACTTGGTATATATGTGTCCAGGGGACAGTGTGTTGACTCGAATTCGCTTTGGACCCAATTCGCAAGCCATACTACGCGCCATTTGTAGGACAGCAGATTTGCTGGTGTTATATGATACCCATGCATGATCCTACGCAATCATAAAATGAAGCGTTTCTGTACCGGCAGAGCCCACATACCCTGTTCGTGATGCTTCCACTCATGGACGCGATCAAAATTATGCTACCAGGTAATCCAAACCGAGCCATCTGACGTCCTGCTGCCTGGGCCGTGTAGAGAACCCCATTCGTGTTCACATCGAGTACCTCCTTGAATTGTGCCGCTGGATATTCCAGGCAGTCTGTATGGGTTTTCAGAATACCTGCCGCAGCTACACAGAAGTCCATCCGTTGTTCTTTGTTCCCTATTTCTTCTCCGCAGTTCCACATTTGCTGTTGGTCCCTAACATCGGCTGAAATGTACTCAAGACGTGGAGAAGGTGCACTAGCATTTTTGGCACTCCCTGTGCATGCATATTAGACGGTAGTTTGGTGGGTATGTAATCAGCAGGAATTACTGATTTGTCCCACGTAATCTCTAACAGCTTCCCACTCTGCGGAAGGTTGTGCCGGCAAGTCGATACAATACACGGCTCTAGCGCCCGCTTCACATAGAGCCATCGCCATTTCAAGGCCAAGGCCACGATTACCCCCAGAGACGATCCCCACTCTGTCTGCGAGAGAGAATTCATCAAATACCTTGGACACTGGTTCCTTGTCTATAACAATGTCGGAAGGATTCCATGTCAAGTAAAGAGTGATGCCTACTGAGTGCCTTTGCTTTGTGAGCCAGGGCAGCATTCACGCCCAATGGCGCCAGAGGTGATTCGGACTGTTTCGGACGGTGTGATCTGAGGCGAGCTGTAGAAGCGAAACTTCGGATATGAGTTGTGGTTAGATAGAGTGAATGAGCGCGTCTGCTTGTGTCAGATACCACTCTTGAGAGTCTCAGCATTGCCTCAAGTTGTAGAGGTGATCGGTGATTTGCGATGAAGGGGTGAAGCAATTGCCGAACTCTGCGGCGACCGTTCTTATAAAGGGGGAAGAAGCGGATTGGAATGTGAGATGTGAGAGCCAAAGCTCTTCGCCCTTAGATCGAGTACGTACGCGCTCCCATACCCAATCCTCGTGCCAACCATAAATAGGAGATTCCCTCATATGACCAGCCTAACTCTATTGAACACTATTGAATACATTGACATTGTCCTGCAGCTGATGTTCATGCTAAATGAACACTTCCTTCCT
Organism: Pleurotus tuber-regium; assembly: GCA_014058305.1. Lineage (NCBI taxonomy): Eukaryota > Fungi > Basidiomycota > Agaricomycetes > Agaricales > Pleurotaceae > Pleurotus > Pleurotus tuber-regium. Next base: position 1,308,045 of record JACFYU010000026.1, on the reverse strand, counting down.
TCTGCTCAGATATATCACAAACAAATCTTCTACCTCCTTGATTTACTTCCAACGTCGCTATACTCCCAACTCCGTCCAGTCTGACCTTGACTTCGTTTCCTATCTTTTCCACGGATACGACCGCTGCGACACCTGCTGAGTCTTCAGTGGGAATATTGGCTTGAACCGATTGACCCTCTTCTAACTCGTATACCCGGATATGCAGCCTTTGCTCGAAGTCGTAATCTGGCCTGCCTGTTCCCGAAGGTCCAAGACAAAGCACAGAACCCTGACGAACCCAAACAGGGATTTCGTCGATGGGCACTTGCTCTTTGACCCAAATTGGTCCCTGGACGACTCGGTTGGGGTGGAAGAACGAGGTCCATCTTCCCGCAGGGAGGTAGTAAACAGTTTCCTCCCCTATCGGCACGAAGACTGGAGCAACCAGGAGCGAAGGGCCGAACATATATTGCCTTTCCAGATGATGGGTCGTTGGGTCGTCTAAAAACTCAAGGAACATGGCTCTCATAATTGGATGCCCGGTCTTGTTTGCTTTGATGGCCTGGGAAAAGTCGCTATTAGTCTAGAAACGCCATAAGACAGTAGCGAGTTTCACAAGATCGTATATGTATGGCATTAGACGATGCTTAGCTTCTAACCACTTTGCCATGTTTGCAGCGGCCTCTTCTCCATATTGCCAGGGAACGCGGTAGGAGGAAGAGCCATGCAGTCTTGAGTGCGAAGAAAAGATTCCAAATGCAACCCAGCGTTGGTATATCTCTGGCGGCGGATGGCCCTGTTGTGAACGTTCAGAGATAGAAACATTTGTCTCATCGATGGCACTTCACCTCAAATCCACCTATATCATGAGAAGAATATGCGAATCCGGACAAGGTCAGTGAGAGGCACCCTCGGATCGCTTCTGCCATCGCTTCAAAAGTAGACTCGCAGTCGCCACCCCAATGCTGATGAGTTGTGTTAGCCTTATATTGTACACAATCGGAGGCCGTTACTTACCACGGGAAACCTCTGGCCGCCAGCTGCTGAGGAACGAGCGAAGACCACTGCTCGGTTTTTGCCAAGACGCGCCTCCAGCAGGTTGAAAACAAGCTTATTGTACTGAACGGCATAGGAGTTGTGCATTCTCATTGGATTTGATCCGTCGTGGTATTTAATAGATGCGTGTGGAATACGCTCCCCGAAGTCCGTCTGCACAGCTTGTTAGATTAGAACCCCCTCAATTAAGACGCATACCTTAAAACAATCGATGCCTAGGTCAATCAGAGCTGAGAGCTTGTCGGTATACCACTTGCAGGCCGCTGGGCTGGTGATATCCAGAATGGCGAGTCCTGGCTGCCACAAGTCCCACCTGATATGGGTCTAAGCGGATGATAGGTTAGGTGGAAAAACCATTTACTGCCAAACGGATCCATCCTTTCTTTGGATAAAATACCCCTGCTTTGCACCCTCCTTGAAGATAGGGGAAAGCTGCGATATGTAGGGGTTAACTAGCCTGGAAGTCAGACTACTGCTCCTAGATCAGCAAGAGTACTAACTCCAAACGCAGATTTTGACATTGTATTTCTCCTTGATCCCAGACAGGTAAGCTTTGGGATCTGGAAAATTGTCTGGATCAAACGTGAAGGAGCACCTGGTGTCATATGAGTGTACTGAGGGCTTGTACTGCTTGACTTGGTACCCACCATTCGTATTGCTTCATCCAAAAACAATCCAAATGAAATACACGAACATGGCACTTGCGTTCCTGCATCCCTTGCAAGAATCCCGAGACGGTCTCGCTCGAGTAGCTTGTCAGGAATGACGTAGAGAGCCACAGGCCAAAAGTCCACGATGGAATAAGTCTGCGAGCAGTTGATTCAGACAAACAGTTGATCAGCGAGGCAAATTTTGTATACGACTCACGCAGGCCGTCCGGTAATACGTGTATACTTCTCCAGTATCTGCAGCAGCGTGAGGAGCATTAAACCTAATCAGAGAAGGGATACTTACGTCTAAAGGTGTATCCCCGTAGATAATGAAATACTCGAGTGATTTATCCGCGACGCTAACTCCAACCCTGCTGACTTTCTCGCTCCCGACCTCGACTTCTACCTCACCCGGGTGGTTGATAAAGACGCCATAATTCCTATTGGTGATATAAAATGGGACACATTTGTAGGCCTGGTCACTTGATGTTCCGCCATCTATGAGAGCCTCAGTCGTTGAGCTTTCGCTTGAGGCGAGCCGACTCACCCTGATTCCAGACTTTGATTGACTGGCCTGTGGAAATGTTAGTTTGAGCTATCCATTCATACCTGATAATAACCTTACCATTCTTGACAAAAGCACCAAACTGCTCGCCAAAGCCATAGACGAGTTCTCCGGGCGATAGGTTCAGCTCAGAGTGGATATATCTGACTGTAGGTGGCAGGGGCTCTGGGTTAGGGTTGGAGCTAGGATCTAATGCCAGGCAAGAGCTATTTGCAGCGGAACCGATTGTCCATCTGGATGGAACTTCGAATACACCCTGATGCTTATATCCAGCAAAAGTCAAAATTCGCTGTGGCGATTTGAAAGTAATTGTGTAGGGATTCTCTGTTATGTCGGCCGTCAGTCCGCCAGAACTAATAGAGTATGAAGCCTCGGATTGAGATAGCAATGATTTGGGTAGGGGTTGAGCGTCTGGAAACAACGCAATATTTGGACTTGCATCGTAGTCCGCAAAATGCTCGATCTTAACGCCTATCACGCCTTCGGTGGGAGAATGGACTTGAACAGTGAGGACGGGGCCTGCGTAGGTGAGTTCCCACTGCCACTGTAATCAGGAAATGCGCATACCTCCTAGTGTATCACCGCGGTGGCGTATCGGCCTAGTGGACACCTGTAAAGTATACCCATCACTCTCCTTGGACACATGGGTGACTTGAAGACCATGATACGGCTTGACGCCATTCTTCAGCAACCAAAAGCCGTCGTTGAACTTCATAGTTGGAGGCTAAGAATGCTCCGCCCGGTTCTACTGATCGCAATATATGCCAACCTTGAAGATGGCGGACCGTCAGGCTACATGGACCGTAAAATTCAAGTTGACCGAGATTACACCGACACATGGGAACCGTCTTGTAGATAACGTCTGATGACCTAGGGCTGCATCTGATATACAAAAACGCGTTCCATTGGCGCACGTAGTGTAGATGACAACAAGAGAGTGCCCTAGCTTCCAGTGTTGTCATAAGAAACCTTATTCTAGGGTTAGGGGTTAGCCGACCTCACCAGTCTTATAATAAACCCGGTTTACATATTCGTCTCTTCCATTGCTCTGCACATCCGACCGTTTGGGCTGACTCCCCCTGATACCTTTCAATGTCATGGCTACCACCATATCAACGAGCGTGATGTCCAGTGGTCATTCATTGAAATTTACCTCATCGGTCAATAATCCTTTTCCGCCCGTATACAGATCGATGAGTCTGTCAACGAAGTCACCGTCATTTTCAAAAAATTGTCAAATTAAAGCTTTGGAGATGACAACTCAAGCTCCATCTGCATCAACAAGCTTTTGATACGCAGTCATATCTACAAAGTAATTGTCATAACCTCCATTCAGAGTATCGGGATATGCTTACGCCTGAGGATAGTCTGGATCCGCTATTACGGCATTTTCACCGTTGGATAAAGCCTTCTTAGCATCCACAACTGGTCCGGAAAGCAGATGCAGCTTGATTTGCATAACAGGCCAGCAACTTGTTAGCCCGCATTTTGCCCTTATCTATCGGGAGGGAATCAAGAAAAGATTCAATGGCACTGGGATATCACTGGCGCTGATCTGGGAACGATGAGAATAATGGAAGGCAATATTTGTCAGGAGGACGCAGCGTCGCGATGACACTTAGAACAAATCTATGGATAGTGAGACTAACGTGATAGACTGGCAGTAAAAAGTAATGCCTACCGGGGGTGAGATATCAGAAATCGGCCACCGGTGATATTTTGCACGAAACGGGGTCATTCATGTTCGCCACCGAGCGCAAGGTGGGCTTTTTCTTTATCCAAAAGCTCCCATCCTGATCAATGAATCCTATGTTTTCCACCTGAATCACCCTTGAACGGTGGTTATGGCGAGTGATGCAAAGCTGAAGGTTGTTAGATCTACGTTGGGTTCGCTTAGTCTCACAGCTTGGGTCTGGGATAACAGCTCCCCCATCGCCGCTGGACAGCAGGCCAAATACCAGGCGTGAATGCATTATATAGCGTTAATACTTACTAAGAATGAACTCCTTACTTCACAATCTCATGCATGTCGACGCGTCCTATCACAGGGCTTTTTGGTATTTTATTTAGGCAGCCTCCATCGTCGATCACCTCGTCAGTTCAAATCATCATAATTTAGGATTTTGATACACACATACGAAGGCCGGACAAAGATCCCAAAAGCCTTCATCGGAGGCTTTGATGGTGTCGTTTTTCTACTCAACTATAGTCATCCAACCGCGGAGCTTCCTGCTAATCGGCTTGGAACCTTCAGAGCCGAACCATCAGAACACAGAGGGCATTCCTAAGGGAGTGGGAGAGACTTCAAATGAAAAACTAGAAGTGAATGTTGCAGAGAAGAATGTCAATATATTTGTCATGACCAAAGGAACTGGAGAAATTGTTCGCAAGTTGGATTCATAATGAATCCCGGTCCGAGAAGGCGATGACCGCACGTGACACTGCACGATCTATCTTTAGACTTTGCATTCTGAGTCTCCATATGCAAGCATACGCGAAGGGTGATCAATAATCAATGTTGTCTATCCGTGGCATTTGAACTCCATCGCCGCCGACAGCCTCTCAAGACCTTCAGCAAGATGTCTAGACTGGAGCCTTCTCTGTGGAAGGAAACACCCTTCATTCAGTCCAGTGGTATCTCCAGGGTTATTGGTTGCGAGGCATATCTCAAGCTTGAGGTCAACACCTCAAGGCCTTCGTTGAACGGTTGATTATTGACTCATACAATTCTCTAGAACCTCCACCCTTCGCATTCGTTCAAATACCGAGGGATCTCGCACTTCGTCCAACGTGCTAAATATCAGCATGGGTCCTCCGTGCATTTGGTGATTGCTTCTGGAGGGAATGCAGGGCTTGCTGCGGCATGCGCCGCGAATGCACTCTCTGTTCATTGTACTGTGTTCATCCCAGACGGCGCCTCAGCGTCGACTATCGCACTCTTGAAAGGGCAAAATGCAGAAGTGGTTATCGGGGGTGAGTCATATCTGCACGCGCTTAACGCTGCAAGGGAGATGGTGAATGCGGATGCCAAGGCGTGCGTAAGGGCCATGGGTGAGCACGAATAAGCGTCTAACGAAGCATTTCGTACTTTTAGGGTGATGGTGCCAGCCTACGATAACTCAATTGTATGGGAAGGGCATGCGTCAATGATTACAGAAGTCTCGACTCAGTTGTCTGAGAAGCCAGATGCTATATTTTGTAGCGTAGGCGGAGGGGGGTTGTTAGGTGGAATTATACTTGGGTGCAAGAACGTTGGCTGGGACGATGGTAAGCACAGCTGCCGGGCGCCGGAAGAACCATAGCTAATGTAGCCAATAGTTCCCATCGTAACGCTCGAAACCATTGGCTCAGACTGCTTCTACCATAGCGTGCAACTGAACCGCAACCCTTCGCACATACTCCCGCCCTATGCCGATCCCATCACAGACACCGAGCATGGCCTGAAACTGGCTTTCTTTAATAAACTCCCTTCGCGCGCCTCTGGGTCCCTTGGAGCGTCGTCGCCTTCAGCGGGAGTGGTCAAGATGGCCCTAGAACGGGAGGGAAGTGTAAAATGTGCCAGCATTCCAGATGAACTCGCTATGCAGGTCGCTTTGGCCTTCGCCGGTATGTAGCACACACATGCCTCTATTGTGCGGAAGTATCGAATTGAATCCGTGAATGGTAGATGACCATAAGTTGCTTGTCGAACTAGCCTGTTCCACAACCCTTACGCCGGCGTATAAACGTTCCTTTTTTGCAGCGCTTCTGCCGCCGAACGTGCAGAGTGTCGTCTTCATAGTTTGTGGTGGTTTCAAGATCACCTTACAGGAGTTAAACCAGTATAGAGATATTGTAGACTCGGAGTTGGATAAAGATGCCGATGGGTATTGGGACGTCTTATATAATGGAGAGGTGATCCAAGTGGAGAAGTAATATCCTTGGTGCGTATTGGTTGTGTCAATCGGATTTAGAGAGTAGAGAATACAGTGCAAGTCAGAATGTTAACTGAGCGGTGGACAACGGTCAATGGGGTCATAAATACCACTTACGGGAGGGTGATATGGAGGGTATTTCAGAGTGAGACTTGCGTATCAAGATGGCTGAGATACTCACAGATGTACCTATAATTTGAGATGCATGACTGAGAATCATTGCTCTTTCTCCTCTTCAGCCTGTTTGGCGGCGCGCCTTGCTAACCGCTCTGCTTTTATCCGTGCCAACTCTTCCTTGATAGCAGACTGATCTTTGGGAATTGTCTGAAGCAGACGGCTTTCAGGAGGGAAGAGTCGTTCCTTGTACTGCGAAACCACGAGAAGAGTCAGCCAGATGAGAGGCTATCGTGTCGAACGTACAGGAAGAACGTTCTCTCTGTACCACTGTGGATCGCCAAAATGGACCAACGCTGCGATGGGCACGAAGAGATAGAGCGCGAATTTGAAGACTTCGAGGTTTGGGCCACCCATGGTTTTTTGGTAAGGATGGGAGGAAGAGGCGCGACTCGGAACATTCGCTTAGTTGTGGTTCCCAAGTTGGAATTTCCGACGTTTGGCAGTTCTCTATTCCCCGTCAAATGTGCTTGAACAACATCTTGCCTATCCCAGTGCTCAGAAACTATTCACTCTATACATCAAGATGGTACTCGTCGATTTGAGCTCTAAATACTCTACCCTCCGTAGCCAACATTCCAAGGGTGGAAGCACATGCCTTGTTGACCTGGTCACTTGCTTCACGCTCAGGCTGACGCAAATATCCGTTGATTCTGAACTGGCCGGCTGACCTGGCTCCAACCTTGCAGCATCACCACGGCACTGACTCTGCAATTTTTGGAATGTATATCCTAGCTCTATTTATAGCAACGGATACACGGGCGCAGTGGGATCTAGCTCTATTTATAGCCCACACTCATGACATCAACTATAGTACGAGTACTTATAATGCATCATATCCCTCCCCCTCGCTTTCTCTCCAACCCCCATCATGTCTCTCTCAAAGGTACTCACATTCTTCTCCCTTCGACCCCGCGTAGCTAACTTCTCCCTTCGTAGCACGTCAACCCAGACCGTCTCATTCGCGAAGCCCATGTCAGTCCATAGTCACCCTCGCCTTCCGACTGATATATATGCGCGTACACAGGACAAGAAGTCTCATCACCATAACCTTACAAAGACAGACCCTGATAATTTGAGTCACACATACGGGGCACGATATGGCACAAGCCCCATTTCAAAGTATCATATTGCGTCAAAGGTAGCTTTTGGCCTTGTTCCCCTTCTATTACGCCGTTTGACACTCTACCAGGGTATCAGCGCGGATGCCGCATATCAGCTAATTCACGATGAGCTTAGCTTGGGTGAGTAGAATGTTTAAATCCCAAACATATGCGCGAACTATGCATTCAGACGGCTCTGCGACACTCAATCTTGCATCCTTCGTTCATACATGGATCCCTGATCCTGCAATGAAGCTGATGCAAGAGAACATGAACAAGAACCTGATCGATCAAGACGAGTATCCTATGACCCGTACGTCTTCTCATGAAGCTAGTAAAATATTCATTCCCATTATATATATATGCGCAGAAATTATCCACACCCGATGTGAGCTTTAGGGTTATATTCGCATACAAAGACTGACAATGTTCTAAAGGCATCTCTATTATTGCGGATCTTTGGCACGCACCCTCCGCCAAGAGCGCAATTGGTACAGCTACTACAGGCTCTTCAGAGGCTATCCAGCTCGGAGGGCTCGCCATGAAACGCATCTGGCAGGAGAAGCGCAAAGCGGCCGGAAAATCCATCCATGAGCCAGGACCAAACATTGTAATGGGTGCAAATGCCCAGGTAGCTTTGGAAAAATTCGCGCGCTATTTTGAAGTAGAATGCCGGTTGGTGCCCATCTCAGAAGAAAGCAAATACAGGCTCGATGCAAAAAAGGCGATGGAATTCGTAGATGAGAATACTATTGGAGTATTTGTTATTCTCGGAAGTACGTTTAAGCTCACCTCCGCTGGAACACTACTTGACAGTACGCATCTTAAGGTACTTATACTGGACACTACGAGCCAGTCAAAGAGATGTCGGACCTACTCGACGAATACGAGGCGAAGACCGGACACTCTGTACCCATTCATGGTTCTTTCATTCGTCTGGACATTGACAAATAGCATCACTGATTTTCGCACTTAGTCGATGGGGCATCTGGTGCCTTTGTTGCCCCATTTGCTACAGTCAGTTTTGCCCATACAAAGGCTCACAACCTTTCACTCATGTGAACACCACAGCCCAAACTTGAATGGGATTTCAAAATTCCACGCGTCGTCTCCATAAACACGTCGTATGTTTCATCCAATGATACGCGCTTCGACCGTTAGTGATGATTTGTACATAGCGGTCACAAGTTCGGACTTTCCCTTGTCGGAGTCGGTTGGGTTATCTGGCGCTCAAAAGAGTTCCTCCCGAAGGATCTTATCTTTGAGTTGCACTACCTTGGATCAGTAGAGTATTCATTCTCTCTCAACTTTTCAAGACCCGCCGCCCCTATCATCGCCCAATACTTCAACTTGCTTCATCTTGGATTTGAAGGATACCGTTCAGTCGCATTGAACGACCTTAAGAATGCCAGACTATTGAGTAGGGCTTTGGAGCGAAGCGGATACTTCCATGTGTTGAGCGATATACACCGTCCAGTGGGTGATAGTGGCAAGGCATTTGACGAGGAGGATATCGAAGTGGGCACGAATACTTGCTCTTCCGGTTGCGCTCTGGCTTAACCTGCTTGGATAGAGTTATGTTCCGGGTTTACCAGTGGTTTCCTTCCGCTTCTCCGATTCGTTTAGGCAGAAATGCCCCGATGTACAGCAGAAGTGGGTTCAGACTTTGTTGCGCGCAAAGGGATGGTAAGCCACTCCCGTACAGGTCTATGTGCTTCTTACAACAGCCTTGCGTCGAAGGATCGTGCCTAACTACGAGTTGGCTCCTAATCTGCAGAATGTGGAGATTTTGCGCGTTGTTGTACGGGAGAATATGACAGAGGCGGTAGGTTACGCGCATGCTCTAGTCTACTCGACCTCGACCTGACAGTGCAATAATTGTAGCTTGTCGATCGCCTGGTTGCTGACATAGTACGTTCCTTCGGTACAGGCTAGTAACGTGCGCGCTCATGGAGTTACTCACAGATCGAGATAACGGAAAGTCTAGAGAGCCAAGATAGCCCTGCACACGCTCTCAGCATTCTTGAGGTCGTGCACGGCAAGAGACGCGAACATCGCGAAGGAAAGCTTGAGCATGGCTCTGGTAGTGAATATTCGGGCACATATGCCAAACAGTGCTGAATGAAAAGAAGTTGTTTTCGAACTACAACCCCTGTACTATAGAGACCAAATAAAGGCAAACTTTCCAGACGCGTTTCATTGACTGTATTGCGCACGGCGCGTTCAAAACACTTCAACGCCACTCTGCTATCAACGTTCAAGAATGATTGAGCCAATGTACGGCTTTCAACCTCCAGTGCCTCACAGACCCGTTAATTGGTTTATAGCCCTTGTCCATCTGCCCCTCTGGATCGAATCCCGACCACTCTTATAGCACCTTCGGAAGAGACTCCTTCGTTTCTGATCGGTCATGCCAACAAGTCATACAAGTACCAGTACTCAAACATATACTTCGTGAGGCTCAGACACCTTCGGGAGTTTGTCTTGGAAAAGGCCGAGGCGAAATGGAAGAACCTAGATGGTGTGTGTCTTGCTGAACGTGTCATGACCCATGGATTCTGAAACCTGAGGCAGGTAATCCCATATTGGTCCCGCGAGTACTTGAAGTAGAAAAAGGACAACTATGTTATATTATCGGAACGGTGTACATGGAAATGCCATTGAAGCCGAATGTTCTTGAAGATATCGCCAAGGACGTGCGTAGTTGCGTATCCCAATATACACACACTGAGTGAAGGCCTCGTGGCAGCGATCTATCCTTCCGCCTGCCCCTCCGCCGAAATACTGCTCACCTGATGACAGCGTCACGTTAGAGGATGAATCCGGGCGCATTAGGCTTGTGGGTGAACACCTGAAAAGCATGCAACTCGTAACGGGTATCGTCATCGGAGCACTAGGTATAGAAACGCCTGGCGGCGAGTTTGAGGTGGCGGATATATGCTTCCCGGGTATGGCACCTCAGCCTCAAGCTCAAGACATCGATCCCCCAACGATGGATGTGGACGGTGAGTTCCATGCATCATGCTTGGATGGACATGTTGATGTTGTTATTATAAGAAACCTCCCAGGCTGAATGGGTTGCTCTTGTTTCTGGCCTCAACATCGGGTTGTCTTCTCTCTCTGATATCCTCCTGCATATGCTTGCAGAATACCTCACAGGCGAGAGTGGGGGTCCCACAGATCAACTTTCGGCGGCACATATATCCCGACTTATTATTGCAGGCAACTCGCTAGCCCCATTGGATTTCGGAAGTCAGGATGACAATTTATCATTGGACGACAAAAAAACTGTGCGTACTGCAGCGTCTGCATGGACGACGTCAGTGACTTAATCATGGCTTATCTTGTGTAGAGACACTCTGACCAGGAACCTGCACCTTTCTCACCTCACCCTGTCCAGGCGCTTTCTGCATACCTACTCGACATCACCAAGTCCATGCCAGTCCACATCCTCCCCGGCCCTAATGACCCGTCCGGTAGTATTCTGCCACAGCAGCCATTCCCTCGGGCAATGCTAAGCAGCGCGGCACCCTCACCTTCGTTTTCGTGCGAAACGAACCCAACATACATTCATCTTGAAACAGGATCTGGGGAAGAAGAAGAGGGGGTGAACGGAGAGGCTTCGACTTCGTCATTCCAACCGGTACCTCGTAAAATTTTGGTCAACTCAGGACAGCCTCTCGACGATATGTTCAAATATCTCGAATCCCCACCACATACACGACTTTCTATTCTTGAATCAACGCTGAAATGGAGACATATGGCGCCAACGGCACCGGATACGCTCTGGTGTCATCCATATTTTTCAGTCGATCCATTCATCATCCCGGAAACACCTGATGTCTATGTCGTGGGATGCCAAAAGCGCTTCGGTACTCGACTCGTAACTGAAGACGACGCGGGATCGGGACGGAAAAGATGCAGAATTATCATGGTACCCAACTTCTCGGAGACGGGCACTTTAGTGATGGTGAATATGAGGACGCTAGAGATCAAGGTCTTAAAGTTTATTGCGAAAGGCACAGGTAGCGAGGTACCAAATGAACCTCACACACGTAAGTGCCTTGATAGTTCCCTCAGCTATCTATGAATAAATCGGCATTGTAGAGGACACGGCAACTCAGAAAAAATCGCAGGCAGAGTCCACTTCCAGTAGCAGCGCTCAACTTATTACGCAAAGTGGTTAAATATTTATAACCCTTCAGCCCAAGGCAACCTCACCATTACCGCTACCGTGCAGTGTCGGTAAGCAGAGAAGTCGATTTCTTCAACAGCTTAATAGGGGATTAGCGAGGTTCTCCTGAAGACGATTCCGCGGCAGGCGCAAGCTCGGTGTCACCGATTGTCGGAGGCTATCGCACCCTGATGCTGGATAGGACAGTGAAGAGATCATGGCGGAGTCATATCACCACCATCTTGCCAGTAGAGGTGAGGCTGGCGAATACAAGCATGAAATCCTGAATAATGATGATGGTTCCATTACTCGTCCCATTGCATTGCTGATGGCACCCAGTAAGCTACTCCGACCTGTTCATCTTGTTCATCAATCCAGCAAAGACCATCACGAAGAAGCATATTGTCCAATGCAGCCTGAGAACGTTCTCTACTCCATCCCATGCGCTGAACGAGCGCGTCCACTACTATCCGACCCCCTCCCTCTTGAGCCAGTCCAAGTACTACAGCTTGGTCTCTGTCTAGCTCCTTGACTACGCTCCTTACCATTTTGCGTCCACCTAGTTCTACCACCTGATATCCTGCTCCTAGCGGGTGTAGTGTCTTAATGCTCCGTATTACATCGTCTTCAGTGATGACACCCGCGTCTACGCCACGCAGCTTGCTCACTAGCCTGACTAATTCCTTCATTTCTATGATCCCACCGTTTCGTTCCCTTGTGCTTATGCACACGTCAACGATTTGCACTCCTAGCTCATATTGCCAGTCTCCTAGCCCGAGGAGTTCAGCCCACCATCCACCTTTCCTGGGTCCGGCCAGGGGGTCAACGCCGATAGACACACACATTTGCTGGAAGGCATGGCGGAACGCTGGGTCCTTCTTGATAGTGTCACGGTGGGTGGTGGCAAAGTGAGTCAAGGCGGTACGAAATTGGTTGAGCTGTGAGTGAAGGTGGTCGACCTGCGCTTTTGAAAGAGCATTGGAGAGCTCTGCAAAAGAGCGTTTGGACTGTTCGTGTCTTTCGAAGGCGGCAATACCAACGCCGCCTAGCCTATGCATCACTCAGAAGATTCGGTGGTGGTTGCGGACGAACTGATTGTGATACCTTCTGTTTCTAACGAAGCCAAACATCCATCGACCCTCGACTGACTCTTTTGTCATCTATGGGAACTTAAGATGTGATGATTTGAGTGAGTAAAAAAGGCCTCCCGTTTGTTCCGTTTATCCGTTTATCTTAGGATCTGAACGTGGAACCCGTGTGTATCGCCCTGCCAAACAGTCACCTCCCAATGATAGGGTAAAAATAGCTTGAAGAATCTAATGGTCGGAGATGCCAGTCGTAAACTCTACAGGTACTGCTGCACCCGCCTGCAACGATGCACTATTCATGCGTTCACATACACAGTTCAACGATTAACTGCCCATATCTATTGGCCTGCTGCGACCTGTGGCATGGAAGACACCTCCATCACACGCTGATTGGCAGGTCCTTACTCGAAGGATCAACGAATGGATGAAAAGGGCGTGGGCGAGGACGTCGTTGCTATATTTGTGACGCTCCATTTTGTTTCTTGATAGCGGCAGTTGTGTTGTACAGGTGCCCTGAGAACTTGACTGTCCGCTATTATGTGCATCAAAGAAGCCGAACTGTTACGCTTAAAACTCGACGACTCCAAAGTCTCCATGAAGCTTTTTTTTCTCAGTGCATGTTGCTACAGCTGTTGCGCATACTCCCATCTGATGAGTTTAAAGTCTCAAAGGGGTTCAATATTGACGGTCACGATTGATATTATTCCAGATTTCCATCTCATTGGATCGTTATATTCGATCTGCATTCCGTGGAACTGCATCCGGGTCTACGATAGATCTCAAGTACACAAGGCGCTATTGCTGTCTCTTCATGTCAACCACTGAGAACGCTTCCCACTTTTATGGGAAAGCTGTCTCGGAATATGGGTATGCCCTTCCCCGTGGCTAAATTCGCTCGACTTCTCCGCAGCATCGAAACCACCACGAAATATTTATGTAGACAATTTATTACTGTCCGCAACTGCCGTCCACGCCCTCACTTGATCCACTTCGTCTCGCCCTTCTTCACGAGCCACGATGATATTCACGACTGCTGCCGTCTTCTCACTGTTACCTACATTGGCACTAGGCCAATACGGCTATGGAGCTCCCCCAAGTAATAATGCTCCTTCGACAACGTCCAGCGCTGCCCCTTCCGCGCCCTCTGCACCTCCTGACACACCGGGCCATATGAACGTTGGTTAACTCCTTGCTCTTGGATTGGCCGTTTTTTCAACTGAGCACCCATGCTAGATTGATGTTGCATTCAACTTGACATTCGTATTCCACCCAGCAAACATTACTGCTCCCAATGGGACATTGGTAACGTTTTGGTTCCCTGAGTACGTAGTCTGATTGATGCGTATGACATTCATGAGTTAACATGTAGTTGTCCCTAGCAATGGTCTCGATCATTCGGTCACTCAGTCTTCCTTTGCTGCCCCTTGCACCTATCTCGCTGCTACATCGAATAATTCTGCTGGCTTTGACTCTGGATTGACTCATGCTACTCAGTTCACTATCAACATCACCGATGATACCAAGCGTTTGTTGATCGGCTCTGGTTTAGAATGACTAGCTGACATATCCTTTCTTCTACTAGCAATTTGGTTCCACTGCAAACAGGTATGCAGCTCCATATATAGTTTAGTAACCTTGTTCATTCGTGATTCAACAGCAATTACACTGTGGCATGGGTATGGTCGGATCGATAAACGCCCCATCAACAGGGAACACCCACGACGCATTCATGGCTGCAGCCATAGCCATTGGCAGTAGCGAACCAACCGTTAGTATACTTTATCAGTTGCCTGTTGAAGACATAATGATGCTCAACGCAAAAAACACGCTACAGGAGCAGGATAACGGACCTGTAACAGGTGGCTTTGCCGCCGTCGCAACTGCCGGTCCAACAGCTTCCGCCTCGACCGGTGGTGGCAGTGGCAGCAGTGGCGCTCTCCAAATTGGTGGCAGTTTGGCAGCGGCCTTGCTCGCTGTTGCTGCCGTTGTCTCACTAGCTTAAAACTGATTATGGTCCGCGAGTAGTGTCGATTTCGTTCCATCAGTAGGATTAGGTTGCACATTACATCTGGACAGAGGACTACCGTCTGTAATACATGGTTAGAATGAACTCGCCTTTTTGGGCCTGGCGCCAAATTGTCTTGAGATTTCACATCAGACGTACTTAGAGGACAGTTGTAATAGTGCAATGATCAAGGTCTTGCCTTGACTGATGGAGCGTGTAAAGACATAAATCGAAGAATAGTAATTAAAACAAGAAGACAGGCTTAGCTACAAAGGTCGTACGTGCATCAAAGCTATCTACCCAGTATGTACATACTACCTGGAAAATCTGAAGCCCACTGCCTTGCTTCGCCTACACTGTGCGCCCGATCCACATACAACCAGAACCGCCTTACCATTACTCTTAGGAATAATCTCGGCTTCCCGCAAGTGCATCACCTAGCACTACATCAAGTAATGAACAGGGTCGTCTATTTTAGACGTCCACAGCCTATTTCTAGGCAGGATCATATACTTGAAGTAGCCAATAGACAGTACAATTGCGGCAATTCGAGGTGGGTATAGATTTCACGGTAGGATGGCGCTGAGTTGGATATGGGCCGAGAGAACGGGGCGGACGAAGCGAGAAGTGGAGTTGAGGTCTTGCAGATGATAGGTGCGTGCTGAGTAGAGAGCAGTGATGAATGAAAGGCGCTTGCAGCACGGCGCGTAGGCAATATTAATGATATGGAGGGAAGGCTTTCAAGGTGCCGGAGAAAAGGCAAGAAGAGATGGGGAGACGAAGGAAGGAATGAGGTTGCGCCTGTTAGCCTAGGAGGTAGAGAGTAAGAGAAGGGGAGGTTGCCGAGTACACCGATGACCAGTCTGCCAACTTGAAAGATAGGCCGGGTATAATACAGTCCGACAGATGAGGAGATAGGATCATGAATTGTAAGAAGATCGTGCTTTCTTCGTGTGCAACAGTTGGACATGGATTGGTTGAGCCGTGGCGAAGAACGAAAATAAGAAAGAGAAAAGAGGATAGATATCGAGAGAGATTGTCCTTTTTTCAGTTTTATTTCTTTTTTTTTGCTTTAGGGCGGGCGTTTTTGAGAGCGATTGAAGAGAATAAGTCGAAAAAGACGTCGGAATGAACGTCTAGAATGGCATCAAGTCGATGAGAATGTCAATCGGCAGTGAAAGGCATGCATACATCAATTTCTCCAAGCAGTAAGAGTCGACCTGGCAGCAGACCGTCCAACTGAAGGCGTCCTACGAGCAGGACAAGTATCACGAGCTCCAGAGGAAGGTAACGAAGGACGAGGACAAGTGGTAGCGCCAGATCCAGCTAAAGCCACCTTTGAAGGTCTAGAAGAGGTAGCTACTGAAGGGTTAACGAGAGTCGATAGTGGCCCCGCCCGCGTTGGACCAGTAGAACGCAGGCCCTTTGAAAGATGAGAGCGACGAGAAAGTAGTAGGCTTGGTTGAGCAGGGCCAGATGAAGCTACTCCATCCACCACTTCCCCACCACAAGTACCAGACGAGGAGGAAGCGTAGGCAATTGATCCTTCGGACTCGGCTACAAAAGCATTCGTTGAGACAGCAGTTGCAGGTAGAACTTCGATAACAGCCGAGCAGGGTTGAGAATCCTCGATAGTGTCCACGGTAACGAACTTCTCAGAGGCCACTGACTTCGTCTTAACATCCGGTTCGAAGGCATTAGCGACTGCGTATGCAAAGGGAGTACCCAAAGTGACCTGGTGGAGAGCTAGCTCCGGGATGCCGATGATGGACTCTTCGTCTTCAGCGTCAGACGAGGATGCAAAAAAGGACGAAAATGGCGCGGAGGTAACGGGATCCTCCCTGAAATTGACCTCGATGCTGTCGCAGCTTAGTTCTGACTCGTTATCCTCGGTGTCGGATGCGAATTCGGAAAGGTCATCAGTAGTAGCTGCAAGCGACTCATGGATTGCAATGGCTTCCTGGACAGCCTCCAGATTGTTACCGAGGCTCGCTTCAAGTTTAGGAGCAATGAGAGTATCAGCGCAACCTTTCGCGCCAAAAGACGCGACCGTTGTTGCTTCCCCAGCCCTATCAGCCGACTGTTGGGCCTGCGTGGTGATGTTCTTAAGTGGTCAGCAAAAGCGAAGAAAGGGGGCGACAAAATAATATACCTCTATATCGATTTTATCAACTTTGTCAGCCGCTAATTTGCTTGTGACCGCCTTCTGAGCCTGCATGGAGGCGTCCTTGAGTATTCGTAGACCAAAGGATCAATGAGATGACATACCTCGATATCCACTTTACTGGCCTCCTTATGTCCGTCGTTTGGTTCTGCATCCTTGGCCCCATCCTTCTGAGCGTCCTCACAATGACGGCTCCGAACACATTTCAAGCTGTTCAAGCCTTTGCTGAAGAAGATATAGCCAGCGAGACCAATAACGATGAGCGCCGCAATACCAGCAGAAACGAGTGCCGGGATGCGAAGGTCGAAATGACCAGGAGGCGGAGATGGCCCAGGGAGAGGCTGGGTCGTGAAGGTGGAATTGGAGATATCCATGGTAGATGCGATGGAAGGCATGATAGAAATAACTGTTGGCGATTCACTAGAAGCTTCAAGTTGCGAATGTGCAAGAGAGAACTTAGTGAGCCGGAGGGAGCAGGGAACAGCGGAGGGTGAGGCTTATATGTAAACCTGAGCTGGAGGCTGACATTGGGAAGAGTTGTCAGAAGAGGCTGACAATTGGGGGGTTGTTGGAAGAGGCTGACATCCGCAAGTCTCGTCTTGTCTTGTAGAGTCCCACCATATACTCCCTTGAATGTTTTATATGATCCTAAGCTTACATTGACATACACGGTGCTCTCCATGGGTGCAAACTTGCGCGTATCGAATTCAGTCACGATTCGTGCTCACGGGAGAGCGGCAGTGAGCTTGAATCAGCCGAAGAGGCAAGACATCTAGTCGCGGTCAATATACAGGCTGGACGGATTATACAATGTACAATCAAGGGCATACATGCGAAAAGTAGCAAGGCTCCAGCGCAGGATCGGTTCAATCTGTGGCTGTGCTAATTGGCGCCCCCAGAACTTGCGCATCTGGAATGAAGAGGTCAACCTACGTTGCCCATTGAAGATGTGACGCGTAAATTACACCGCATATGACCATCGCCGAGAGAGGTTTCCATTCCCATGGTACACCAAGATGTTCGGCTGCTGGTCAAGACTTCCGCGATCTGTTTAGTTGTTGGCACAGCGAAGTACATATAGGGACAACTTAAAGCATAAACCGACGAAAAATTTTGGAGACATCATGAAGACGACACCTTCTAATGGCATTATTAAGTCGAAGTAGAATTGTATTGGTCTATTTTCTGGAAACAACGATATGGTCCCAAGCACTCCTCTCTTCTTCCTCCTTCGCAACATCCTCTACGTAGGGTCTCAGATACCGAACATCCTGAATAATTCCAAAATTAGGGCCCCGTATTGGATGAATACGCACAAATCATACCTCTTCAGGCTTGATCCACTCTTCCTTGGGTAAATCCTTATGCAATACACTCGCGTGAGATGCGCGCCTGATGCGGAATATGCGGTCATATCCTTCTTGTGGTGTCAAACGAGTGAGGGCCTTCAAAGGCATCGTGAGCTATAGTCCCGGACGACATTTATCCGTTTGAAAAACCCACCCTCTGAACGTCCGGGCGTTCTTCGACAACTGAAAGTGAGAGTGAGGCTGTGAACACGGGTTAGTAGAATGAGGCTCACGTAGGTCATCGTATTTGAAGCCCATTCGACGGTAGCCGGCAAGGTCAGCATACCAAGTAGCGAAGGGCTTGAACCATTTTGAAAGGGAGCGCGACGACCTGATGTAGGGAGCCAACGATGGGCCTAACGGGCCAAACATTGTGTGCGATGTTGAATGTAAAGACCGCAAATTGGCCGGAGACTGTCGGGGATGTGTTTGTGGGTGTTTGGATCTAGTGGCACAGGGCACAGGTAGATTAGATGGATGATGGGCATGATAATGATAACTTCGAAATCGATGGTATAAATCCAACCTGCTGCAGTTTGACCTCCCCTTCACTGACCTCCATCACCTCGTAACGAGCCTTCATCATGTCTGTCAACGAACGCACCTACATCATGATCAAGGCAAGTAAATGGGAACATACATAGTATCAGATAACACTGAGGGATCAGCTAATCTACAGCCCGACGGCGTCCAACGCAACCTCGTCGGAAAGATTATCTCTAGGTTCGAGGAGCGTGGCTATAAGCTCATTGCCCTCAAGATGGTGCAATCCACTCCCGAGCACCTTGAGAAGCGTAAGCATCCATCCATGGCTACTCCGATGTGTATGCTAAGCTAGATAAAGACTACGCCGATCTCAAGGGAAAGCCTTTCTTCCCGGGCTTGATCAAATACATGGCTTCTGGTCCTGTTGTCTGCATGGTCTGGCAAGGTCTTGACGCTGTCAAGACCGGTCGTGCCATGCTCGGTACTACTAACCCTCTTCAATCCCCCATCGGTACGCGGAATTACAACTTCGATGATATGTACAAGGATGGATTGATCGAGTCATCATCTAGGTTCCATTCGTGGCGACTTCTGTCTCGCCGTTGGCCGCAACATTTGCCATGGTTCTGATTCCGTTGAGAGTGCCGAAAAAGAGATTGCGCTGTATGTCCCTGGACAATTTTGTAAACTCAATTTACGGCTTACTTTTTCTTAGATGGTTCCCGGAGGGTATTGTCCAGTGGACCAGCGCTTTGGAGTCTTGGGTATTCGAGTAAATCGAGTAAAAGATACTTCCATACTGCAAGATAGGGGCGATACATGTGGTGGTACTGTAGAAACTCAAATGTAACTGCGTTCATGATGTCAGTCTCTCTAAATTGACTCAGCATCCTGTTTCTTGATTACTGGCCTCTATCCCACGAGTATCGCTCAATGATACGAATCATACGGCCGATTATGCTCAAGCTGATGGCGGTGTGATACGGCCTTCGTCTCGTTGGACCATCATTTGGTTGTTCTCACACTCTCTATACTCTCTATGGGAAAGGCAGCGAAAAGGAGACGCGCCTACTGGTTGACCGTTGGGAATGTTGGATAATTCAGTGAACCTTGTCAAACACCGATGATGAAACGTCAAATGGAATAAGGTCTAACGCCTAAACGGCTTTAAAAAGTTTTCAATGTGAACGCGGCAAGGGATTCCCATTCAACCCCTGCCCCCTCCCTCCCGCGCAACTATGCTTCCCTGCTCCTTGTTTCGTAGTCTCCTGGTGTTATGGCTGTCAAGCATTCTTCCTGTCGCATTTGCGATAAAAGGTGATTCATGGTGTGGGTTCCATATGTGCGTGAATGCAACAGTCGATGAGCACTCTGTAACTTGTGAGTTATTCAATAAGATTCAATGTTTTTACAGAGCTTAAGCATGAGTAGATCAACTGACGGCAAAGCTGCAGCCAGCAGGATGGATGGCAATGTGAGTCTATCTCATCATGACATCAAGCCCTATGGTGATCTAACAATACGACATTAGTGGCTTTGGGAAACATATGACAAATACACATATGGTTATCGTATGGAAGAATCGAAGTAATTCGACTTCCATATCCCAGAGGATAGCGAAGCACTATACTGAGCCACATACTGTGCTTTACCCTCCACGACGAGCTACTGTGGAAGATGTAACCCAATTTGTGAGCTGATCAAGGACTAAAGTACGAATATTTTAGCTGAGTTCATCTTAGTGGGCTCCTCCCGAATGGGAATCGCTCGCATTCAAGATTCCAAAGAACAGGACTGAGCTCCCTCCAGGTCACACAGCCGAGCGGTACATCTGGGCCTTTTCAAAAACTCGGCCTGCAGGTGGTGATGCTGACGAAACCATCAATATGCATTTTGCGGCCGGATACTTCGAATTGGATTTAACAAAGGATCTTCCTGAAGTTGCTCCTACTCTCCCGCCTGCACCTACGCGCCCTACGGCTCCGACCAAAGAAACGATGTCCTCACGACCCACGGTCGATGTGTCACCGTCTGGACTCGGTATCCCGAATCCCGGTACAGTCGAAAGCGAAACAACAACGACACATGCAGAGAACTCTCATGAGAAGCATGAAAAGTTGATCATAGTACACGGTGTCCTTGTCTCAGCCGGATTCCTTGTCTTCCTGCCTATAGGGTCCCTGACGGCGCGATGGGGCCGAACACTAACACTGCACTGGTTCAAAGTACATTGGATATTCAATATGCTTTTTGGGGTCCCAATCATCACTCTGGGCTGGCTGCTCGGCCTGCTCGCGGTTGCTAACAACGGTGCTGACCATTTCCTCGACGCCCATCAAGTATGTGTGATCGATAATTTCGCCCGCGCGTTGATTGAATTTCCGTTTCACAGATATTTGGCGTATTATTATATGCCCTTTTCCTCGTACAGATATTTCTAGGCCGGAAAATACATTCACGTCCTGTTAGCCCAGATGGTCCCGCACACCCACCGTCTAATATTTTACACATCGCCTTAGGGTTGTTAATTATGTGCTTTGCCGTCTTCCAGGTAGATATGCTATGATTCCTGATTATCGTCAAGACGTAGCTGACTCGTTGTCATAGACCCGCAGTGGTATGAAAGAATGGGAGGTGGCCATTGGACGCCCTGCTTCGTCCACTATCGTGGGCATTTGGAACGCTTGGGTTATTGTAGGTGCATATCTGCAGGACTCGACGTGTCTTCTGACAATATTCCTTGTTCGGTAGATATTACCCATTGTCTATCTCATCGGAATCATATTCCTCCCTCAGCAACTGTCGTTAGAAAGATCTGGAGCCCCAGTCATCCCTGGGAGCTATATTGCACTGAACGATCGTGCCGATGATACGCCTCCACGTTGGAATGATAGCAACGTCGTATTCAGCGCTTCTGACAATACGTTGCAAGGGGGCTATGCAGATGTCAGCACGCCTCAAAAGTCTGAGCATTCCATCCCCCTCCTACAAGCCGAAGAAGCTGCCTGATATGTGACTATATATATGGCGACGAGGCGATTGGAAGACAAACACTGAATGCTTGATAGTACATACATCCTACCGTGTATATTACAATGGACAATCCCAAAGGAAATTTGAGAAACATGAACGAATGGCTGAACGGTATATGATGTGGCTAAATGGGTATGCCATGAATGGGTGAGGTAATGCCGGCTTAGTGTAGTAGTAGTGATTAATTCAATGGCAGCGGGGGTGTCTGAACAGCGAATGATACCTACACAGCCTTGATGCGCCATAAGTTTCACAGTCATCGACTTGTTCACACCTAAGTCGTTGGTTGTGATACTGATGAAGCGCCAAAAAAAGGCTGAGTATAACCCCACTTTCAGCGACCATACTCCTAGCCTACCCGTTACGAATGCAGAATGCGAGCATGGTAGACCGAGGTAAAGGTGCTTAGTGCACCTTGTATAACAGTATTAACTGTCTGCAGAACAACACTCTTCCGATATCTGAGGCAGGCCTATGTTGCGCTAGCGAAGAGGCTTGCGAGTTCTTTCTTGTTGGCGGCAGGTAAGGACCTTGATCGAGCCTTGAGGCGAACTGTGAAAAGTATATGGTTAAATCAAGGAGTACAAGTGTAAGAGGCTGCACGTACGATTGCGATCGAGAGTAATTAATACAACTTTGACCGCATTGAGTTCTTCGCCATTCACTTCACAGTTCAGCATAGCGGATCGGTCAATCCAGTGTTCATCCTGCCATATAGCTGCCTTGAGGATCAAGTCGTCCATATTCCGCTCGGTGATAGATCCCGTCATACTGTCTACAAAGTCAATCTGTTCTGTGCGAACATTCAGACTCGTGAGGTAGTTTCCTTTCGACGTCTGTACTTTTAAGGACATAGAATGGCTTCGGATATGGGACGTCACATAGGTAAGAGCTTCACGAGCCGCTTCACCAAGTTCAGAAGTATTGGATGTAAGGCCATCTAGCTCCATGATAACCGGTAAGGGGATGACCACGGTCCAACGGAGGCTCTCGATGACGGGCGCAAGTAGGGACAGAGAAGACAAAAGGATATTGGTATCGACGACTAGTATCGTATACCCAGGTACAATGCAGAGCGGTGGCCTACCGTCGACGGGTTTGATCGGACGTGGATGTTGAGACGGAGACAGCGTGGACTGCGCCTGTATCAAGGCTTGCAAATATTTACGCCGAGCCTGCCGGAAGAATAGAAGCAAAGGGCCGAATCAGTCAGCGACTCTTTAGCATATTGCAGTGATGTAGAAAGTTACCTTGAGCGTCTTCACCTCTTCTGAGTCATCTTCGTCATTCTCATCGCTACTATCCTCGTACGCCGGCCCATCATCGACATCCATTGAATCATCCCACCGTCGCCTCGTGCGTCTCCTCTCCTCCTCCTCTCTTTCTATCCGATCAAGCTCTTCCCAGCGCTTGACTTTCTCCGCAAGCAAGCCTTCCACACGCCATTCCCTCGTGCCCTCTACCCATGTAAAGCCATTGACAGCGGTATGAATACCGACCGCACATCGAACAATGCGGGTCCAGCGGTCTTCACCCGGTGTGGTCTCCTCTACAGTATCGTCTTCGATACGGCCGTCAGTGTCTTCAACAGGCTCTGGGGTCTCCAGTATCTCAAGTTCAGCCTGCCTATTTTCACCATTCTTCCAGTAGCCACGCTCGAATATCCTTCGACCAACCCATTCCATAGCTCTTAGGCACCAATCCTCAGGGAGAGGGCGTGCACATCCACTGGTAATCATTGCCCACCGCTCTGCGCCTGGTAGGACCTGATCAAGGCATTGTTTTTTGTAAACTCGACGTGGTATAGAAGCGAAGAAGGCAGTAAGCTCGGCCCAGGGGACATTTCGCTCGAGGGCTTCGAGGGCTTTCTCGTGCTTGAGTATTGTAGCCAAAAAGGTGAGGAGGACGGTGAGATAGGGATTGGGAGTTTCCGGCGCGTATGAAGAGGGTTTGCGAACAGGATTGCGAAGAGCGTAAGAAAGCATGGTGAAGGCCAGTTGAAGTGCCAGTGTGAATGATACAGGCACAGCTTCCGCTTCCGCTTCAGAGCTGGGCGGTGAGATTTGAGTAGAAGGTAGAGCGGGTTCGTGGTCTTCATCGACATCCATCTGGTCTTTGTCCTGGCCTTTGTCCTCCTCCCTGCTTTTGGCGATTACACGCATACTCGGCGCCGCACCCGGAGGCTCTTTCGATCCTATAGCCCCTGCCTTCCTCAGAATACCGCCAGGTTTCCCATACTCAAGAACTGCTCCGACATTAACGACAGCCATCATGATCCACTCCCTCTCTTCCGCTCCTTCAATAGCTAATCGCTCCAAGAACCGCGCGAGAGTGGGCTGAAAATCATCGAGCTGAATATTAGTGAACAGCATCCCGTGCAGGAGGACGAAGAGATCTGGCACGCGTGCATCTGGAAGGGACCGACGAGCCTGCGCGGCTGGCGACCAGATAGGGAGTATAGTTTCGCGCGATGTGGGAAAGGGATGTAGGGTGGTCATACTAAAAGTGACATCATCAGTCGCGGTGATAAGATGAGATAAGGAGAGAAATCAACCTCTTGACAAAGTGGTATACAGCCCTGAGCTCTTCCCCTTCGACTTCGCGGGAAAGCAAGCCGAGGTGATGATGCAGCTTACCAGTACCGGGAGTGTCCGCAATACCTTTACCATACCAACCTTGTGCAATTTTTCTCCACCGTTCCTTCTCAGGTTCAACTTCAAGGAGTCGCGCAGCCGCCACTCCGACACTAGGCTCTTGATCTCCGAAACGTATATCACTGTCAGAGTGGGTGTCCTCTGGGGCAGAAGGCTTATCTCTTGCTGTTTCCATTGGCACTTTTGAGACAGCAGCAGCTGTGAGGAGGCCGCCATTACCGAAGTTACTTTGGACCATCGTCGCGACGATCATCCGATATCGCGCCAGGTCGCCCAAAGCTTCAAGCCAGCCTGCCTTGAACGTGCTGAGCGTTTGCTCCTCATACAAACCTGTGTAAAACGTGTAGGCATAATATATGAAATCCTGGAGGTGCTCGAGAGCTAAAGGGGAAGTGAATGATGCGCGCCGGAGGGATTCGAGTAACCTATGGAAGGCATACGTCCACAAGCGGCCAATGATGCTATATTTAATGGGAATATTGCGGAGAGAGGCAGGAACACTGGGTGCAAGGGATAATTTGAGGAGATTATGAATAACTTCCGCCAGTCTGGTGAAAAGGTGAGTCAATGCGATAGCTGATGGGCTCGGGAGTACTCACTGCTTATGATCAGCTATTTGTTGCCTCCACTTCTCCTTTTCAACTTCTTCATCTGTCGTTTCTTTGCCCTGTAACATAATTCTGGTATTATTCTCATTGTTATCATCCGCATCCCCTTGTTTAATTTTGGTTTCCAGACTCGTTATGGTGCGATAAAGCTTCTTAAGTTGCAAAGCAAACTTATTACTGCCCGACTCGTCACTAGGCCTACTTTGATTTTCAAAGAGTGCCGAGGAAGCGGACGAGCCACCTGTAGTGTCTGACGACAGGGTAAACGTTGATGATACTGCGGAAGGTGCATACGACGAAGTTGATGAGGCAGAGACATAATCCCCTGACGATTTAGGTGTGGGAGTCGGTCGGCCCTGTGGGCGAGCGAGGACGGAGAAACGGACAGGATCGTCTTTACGGTGGTCAAAAAGCTGTCTTGGCGGGCCTTCACGGTGTTGTGATGCGGCGGCCGAAGCTGCGGCCCCGTTCAGGCGACCGCGAGGCACGTAGGAACTACTGGCAGCGTCGGAGGTAGTTTCGGGTTCTGCAGTGCGACGCATGGGAATCGGGTCGGTATCAGGATTGAATAGCTTCGACGGCCCCGCATGCCTTTGTGTCGGAGAAGGTCGTGTATTAGGTGATGAGGAGATCTTGAGCCGCCGTGAAAAATCGTCAGGATCTGCCTCGGCTGGAGGTCGAGAAGTATGAGGTGAAGGAGATGGGTACAGTTTGCGAGGTGAAGGGGGTGAATGATGGAATGATTTCGACCGACCAGAGGATGGCTTAGGGGGAGAATGCTCTGGGCGGGGAGGTGATGGTTGAGATAGTTGGTGCTGTGGAACCGCAGGTTGCTGCTTCTCCCTGGGTCGAGTATTCCTGTATGGAAAGGCGGTTAAATTCGAGGCAGCATGGAAGAAGAGAAAGGACTATTACTTACGCTGCATTCTTTCGCTGAAGAGCAATCATTTTCCCCTGGAAACTTTCAGCGAAATCGGCCTGATCTCGTTCCTTCCCTTTGCGAGATGGACGTTGGAGAAGTTCTGGGACTGCCGACATGGTGGTAGTAAAGAGAAAAAATATAATAAAGACTGACTGCGCCTAGCTAGCTGCTGCGCTGGCAAAGGCTTTGGAATCGGACGGGACAGCGGCGAAACGACTCAGCTCACGATGCGCAGTCAACATCTGTCCTATATTCATTCCCGTCCGCAGCATTTCGATCACCAATCACGTGACATTTAAAGCCACACGTAAATTCTCATTCTGGCATTGCGCAGCTTCTGACCCATCTGGCAAAACTTGCAGAAACTTTTTATCACGCAGAGTCTGAGCATTATAGGGTGGTTGAACTGTAGTACTGTTACATGTACAGCCCAGCCGGAGACCAATCTTCTACTCGCATGACTGTTCCAAAATCAACGTCAATATCAACTAGTCGTTCAAACATGACATATTATCACTGACCGCAATGCTGACGCCTCCGTCAGCGTATTTGCAAGTCAACGGGGGGCAGCAATCGTTGCCCTTCATGGTGCACATGCCACCCTTCTTGCTGCATCCCTTTGTCGCATCGCTGGTCAGTTCAGCAGCGCTTGCGGCGACAACGACAAAAGCGAAAGCAAAAGCCAAGGACTTGAAGAATTGCATTGTATCACACGAGTCCTAAGGCCTACGGTGTATTGGTTAGAGGACATGATATCGTAAGAAGTCTTACGGAAGCACTTACTGACTGAAGTGTTCAGGAAGATAACACTGGATTGTGACGATGGTGCGAGAGACCTTTTAAATTGCGCCATCGCAGCTTGAGACGTACTTTATGGAGAAACATAACAGACTTCAGAGGAGACTTGACTTTGGAACGAATTGTGGATTGTAGCTAAGTAAACGAATGACCTCTGAAATGACAAGCAACCCTTTCCAATAATGGAAAGCCCCTTTCCATAATTAGCCATAGCGACTTGCTTAGCGCCCACATGTTGTAAACTTAGCCTGACGTCCATAATGACCAGTTTGCGAGTGCTGTCTGAACCTGAAAAACACTATTGGACCAGTGACAGTGTA
Organism: Pleurotus tuber-regium; assembly: GCA_014058305.1. Classification (NCBI taxonomy): domain Eukaryota; kingdom Fungi; phylum Basidiomycota; class Agaricomycetes; order Agaricales; family Pleurotaceae; genus Pleurotus; species Pleurotus tuber-regium. Next base: position 1,281,003 of record JACFYU010000026.1, on the reverse strand, counting down.
AACGTAGTGAGTTTGGTCCCGAAACTAGATTGCCTAATTTTTGGTAGCACCTGGGCGGTGTCCATACTGACTTTCGCACTCTAGCTGGCAACAATGCGTATACCAACGATAACTCTCGGTTATTCTATCATATTCCTTTCAAATGCATCTGCATCTGCCATATCGTCGACCGGATATGGGGTCCTCGATACCAGAAGTGCAGCGTACTGCCTGACGGAGGGGATGCAATGCACACCTAGACCAGGAATGAAGGTCGAGTGTTGCGAGAAGACGATATGCAGAGCCAGTTCCGGTACATTTGTGAGTATGACCGTATGCCGTTTTGACAACTGAGCCCATAGTAACATGCCGAAATCCGAACTAGAAATGTGAGAAATCATAGCTTATCATCGTTAAGCTGTCGAATCTGTGACTCGTCAATGCATCTATGTATGCAAAGTGGAAAGAACGAATACGAATTGATGGGTAGATGACGACCGAGGGAGAAGTAACTAGGATAAAGATACATCTAAATCATTACAATGTCATGAACCAGTATTACAGTTCCTCAACAGATTGCTCTGCTTCGGCGTTAGGATCCTCAAGCACTATCTCGGATGTCAATGGGGATAACGGGCCAGGTGGGGATGTGTCGGTATGGGCGGATGCTGCCTCTTTCCTAAGATGCCTTCGTCGTTGGACTGCACTAATTGACGGTGATTCAGGCAGAGGTGCCTCGAACCCATCTGCTCGTAGTTGAGCCAACATGTCAAGGGCGATTTCTGAGGCTTCGGCGTTTTGTTCGCCTGATGGGTCGAGAGTAAGCGGTATAATCGTACGAGTCTCCGCGGTAGGTCTTGTCTTGTGTGTCCGCCGAACCTTCGTCTCACCCTCCCATAGCAACTTTAGGAGGTCATCAAGAACTGCAGAATCTTCCTTGGCCTGTGCCTTAGCTGCCTCGCGTTCCTTCTGCTTATTAACCCTGTTATCTTCGATTGCTTTTTGGCGTGCTTCATTCGCAAGACGTTCTTTGGCGGCATTCTGATTGTCGGTTTTGCATTTCTAAGGGACAAATTTGTAGGCTGAACATCATCGGAGAACAGAGGAAAAACAAACCTTATAGGAAGTAACAAAGGTCTTGAAGATGCCATAGAACTCGGAAGACGACATCCCCTTGTCCTCCTCACCATAGTACTTTAGCACTTCCGTGAACGTTGTATCAGCGAGGTTGACATCGTCGATGAGATCCTCAAGCTTGGAACTGGCTTTGCCAACAAAGTTCCACATCTGTGAGCCGTATTTGTCGTTCTGGTCCATATCCGCAAAATGCTCGCCTAATTCTTGTCTAATCCGTTTCAAGCCGTCGCGGAGCTCACTCAGCCCTTTACGGATTTCCTGGAGATGGACTGGCAGAGGCGACGAATATATATATGAGTACAGGAGAATTTAGGACGGATTGGCGGACTTGCCTCGATAAGCTTCGGCTGGTGTAGTGAGCTCTTCGAGAAACTCCTCCATTTCAGGGAAATATTTGGACACGGTGCGCTCTAGGAAATGTAGAAGTGTGGTATTGTTGACCGACTTGGTATCTACCAACTATAAAGAACATGAATCGTTTTCATGGATGGTTATCCAGAACCACAGACCTTGTTGATACTGCTGACGCGGAAACCAAAGGCACCACCCTTGATACCAGTGCCATTCATGTAGTTACCGATGAGAAGAATTAACTAGGAAAACAGTCAGGAAAACCACGAAGGATGATACATATTCTCTTACACTGAGCAGTTCCTTGAAGTGTTTGGCTTGCAACAATGCTTCTCCGGCCTCGGAAAGCTTCTTTGCGCCCTGGAGGGTGTTCAGCAATTGAAAGAACAGAGAAGTATTAGAAGTAAACATACCTCGTCCAATAGACCCCATGTCTCGTCAAATTTGTATTTATAGAGCATTCCCTCTATCCGCGGTCCTAGCCGATTGATCTTGATTAGTTGAACCATCAATCGATCGGAAGGATGAAGTCCGGCAAGCTCCTCCGGAGCGGCATTGCGGTAAACGTTCAGTTTTCCAACCTAAGTGTGATACCTTTAGACCTGGACAGGACTCTGGCCAGAGAATGATTTACCTGTTCCGGAGAGGGAAGAACTGGTTTCAGCTCGCTCAAAAAGACCTGAGTACATAGCTCCTGGTCGAATTGCTCAATCCTACGAGCGATCTCCTCAGGCTCCAACTTCTTGACGCGGTGTATGAGAATTTCTGGTAGGCGGTGAGTCTATTGAGCTAGGACGAGCGCCATCATCTTACCGACGAGTTTCTTGGTCTGCGGATCTAGAACACTCTTGAGCTCAGCTTGTTTATGTCGTGCTGCGCGAAGAAGTCAACTCGAGCGCGAGTCTGTGAACATGGTGGAAATTACCCATGAGGTTAATAACAAGCTGTGTGGCCTTGAAATCTTCTTCCATCTCCATCCACACGCCATCAATCTGCAGCTTCATCAGCATTTCGTGTTCCTTCTGAGGTTCCTCTTCTCCCCACAGCGTCTTTGAAACTTGCCGATGGGGAAGTTTATCCCACTGTAGCTGCTTCATCTTCGTACTAGGTGTGATAGGGAGGTCCTTACGCGCGGATAGGATATTAGTGATATTCTGACCAAGTAGTGACGTGCGCGAGGAGCCGGGAGCGGAGCGCATCGGCGGCGGTGGGGGCGGCGGCGGCGGCGGCGTAGAAGTAAAGGAATTTGATGACAAAGCCGGCGAAGCTATGATAGCTGTGAAACCGAGTGGAGGGGGTGGCGGGGGAGGGGGAGGGGGAGGGGGAGGGGGAGCACCTGATCCGCTTATCATGCCAGGTAGAGGTGGTGGTGGTGGTGGTGGTGGTGGTGGTGGTGGTGGTGGAGCCAGAGCAGACGAGGGATCTAACGTCGACTGGGCAGTTGCACTAGGCTCAGTGGTAGGCGTGATCCCGTGTTCGTTACTCGTAGGAGCTTGCCCTTTCTGTCCTTGAGCAAAGCGTTGGTTGAGTTGATCGACAAAAGACATGGGCACCGTAGCTCCTGACGCGTCTTTGGATGCGGAGCTCACAGATGTAGCTTGCGTATCCTCGGTTAAGTTTGTGAAGCCACTCTTCGTCGATTGTCCGTGCTCGCTCTCATCGTGGTCGCCACCAGGAGAAGAGGAACGACTATAATCACTTTGTTCGCCTGCTTCTTCTGCGTGTGGAGATAATAAATTAGAATTGCTGTTATTAGTATAATTGCTAAGTTTGGTTGGAGGTGGAGGTCCTTCGCCCAATGCTGGTCGATCCTTCCGCCTCGGCGAGGCTCGGATACTTCGCGAATTCTGCAGAAGGCCATCTCGTGGAGGGTACTAGTAGACATGAGGTTGATTTCTGATTTGGCAGAGGAATAGACAACGTACCACACTCGTGCCAGCAGCTAGCTGTTGTTGAATTTGCTCTCGAGCGTCGTCTTCATCAGCGTCCATAAACTGCGATACTCTGCCATTTTCGTCCATTTTCGGGGCGCCGCCAGTAGCTCGTGCACCCTTCATTGACTTCTTCCTACTTCCTACGCTCTTTGACCCCCTTCTTAGACTCGACTTGCCCGGTGTTGCATCCAGGTCCTCTGCCTCATCACCATCCTCTTGAGGATTCCCACTCGTCTTTGATCTGCCTTTCTTCCCGAATTCTTTCCCCTCAAGTATGCTGATTGTCTTTGACCGCTGCCACTGTTTCTCAAGTGTGTCTACCAGCGTTCTACGATCCATGCCGCCATTGTCAAGGACAGTCTCCACATGATTACCAACCTCACGGAGCATGCGAAATAATTCCATAATTTGGGCCTCCAGTTGTGCAATCCGCTCCTCGTAGCCAGCTTTCTGCGTAGCAAGCTGACCTTGTAGACGATTAGTTGTTTCGCGGGACACAGCGAGTTGCTGCTCGAGATGTTTCTGTTGGTCCTTCAAGCGTCCAACAAGACCGTCTTGACCTTGAGCAATCTCGTCCTCTAAGCTTTCCTTCTCCAGCTTAAGCCGTACAGCCGTTGCCCTAGCTTCGGTTGCCTCGTCTGCGAGAGATCGGTAGCGGTCCGCTTCATTGAATTGAGCAATTATCCGCTCGACAGAGTGCCCGATGCGCTGCTCTGCCCCTGCCAATTTCTTGTCAAGTACGATATCGGTAACCAGAGAGTCAATGAGCTGATAATAGTGCACCATGGCCGGACCCTCTTCTCTAATGAGTAGCAAATGCTGCATCATGGACAAGAAATGGCCTCGCGCCTTAGTGTTCTCCGTTTTTGCAGAAATAGCATTGTAGACATCTTGAGGGTTGCTGAGGCTTTGTAGCGTCTCCTGGTCAAGCCGTTCACGAAGTTTAACTTCGTCTTCATCTAGGGCCTTCTGAAGGATCTTGATTTGCCGATCAAGATTATTATAACCAAATTGTTGACAAAGAGCGGTGATGCGGCTGAGCCCGGCAGCCTCCATTTGAGCACGGTGGTGTAGACGTAGGTCCAGGTCGTCGACAAATTCGAGAATGCCATTGATGAGGACAAAATTAGATAGCTTTCAGGAAGGGTACGGATAAGTACTTGGATCGACGAGAGATTGAAATAAGAACGACGCACAGCATAATCATTCAGAGAACTCTCAACACCTCCAGCCTTTCTGACCTCGTCACTGGCACCGACTAGGCTACCCATCTTACCTCTGCCGGAAAGTGTCATCTCCAGCCACTTGAACCAATATCCGTAGCAGCCAGTCTCGTCATTCTGAGCACTTAGAGATTCAAAAGCAGAAACTACGAGTGGCTGGGCTTCGCCCTCATTGGTATAAGTGAAGAAGGTGAGGATGTCGAGAATGAGTTTGCGTGTAGGGATATGGGTCGTTACAAGGGATAACGCGACTTGTTGGATGATGAGACCGGTATTGATATCTTCGGCGACATTCTGGCTAAAATTAGCGAGAGGTAACAAGTTAAGAGAGGTAGCGACATACTTGCGTATTCAAAATAGCCTTTAAGCACTTGATAACTTCATACTCGAGAAGAATATCAGTTTCTCGTCTATGAATCAATGTCAATCGATTGCTACGGCAAAGATGAAATCCCTTAACCTTGCCTTCCGCAAATGCGAAAGCGTCTGTGCCAATACAGATGCGCCTTGTAGTGATAGAAAATGGTGGAACCAGCTGTGATGAGAGTCAATGGGAGTGTCAAAAGTCTCGTCTGTTGCGTACCTTAGGTCTTTACTCCTCAACGACACCTGCAGGCTAGACACTTGCTTTGGAGTGATTGTCCTGTCCAAGAACTTTCTAATATACCACTCTGGCGTGCCTTCGACGATCGTTGCAGGTTTTCCGCTTTCTATCTGCTTACGAGCTTGCTCCTCCCTATCCCTCTCCTCCTTCCATCTTATATGTTCATTATTGTAAACTATATGCCACTTCTGGTCTATCGACATCCCCGGCATATTCTCTAGGCCCCTAGCCTGGCCGACTTTCTCGAACAAGGCTTCTATTTCTGCGTCGCTCTCTGGCCGTGGAAAGTGGAATTCTTCATGTGGGTGCCGAAATGATTGGTAGAGTTGGGATAGATGCGGGTGTTGAGAATGGAACGATTCTGAAGAGGCGAGTGAGGAAGCGTACTTGGAGGTACGATTTGCATCTGAACGTGCGGAATAGCCTGAGGTAGGTCGTACAGTAGAGGAGTTGTGGGGATGAGAACTTGTGGACGAGCCAGCGTATCCAAAATCAGACATGAGAGGGCTGCGAGGGCCAGATGAAGAGGTGGTTGAAAAGGAGGCTTCGCTCCGCCTCAGACGGGGATTTGTGGGGTTGTAGGGACCAGATGAAGATGCACCAGAGTCACTGTAGAGAGTGGAAGACTCTGCGGTTGATATAGACGTGCTCGGTGAACCCGGTCGCCTGCCAAGATGCTGCTCGTATACGCGGTCCCGCTCAGCCTTGTTCCGCTGAATCGCGAATTTATTGAGTTCGGTGCCATTTGTGGTGAGTGTTGGGTTTGTGATGGGAGCAGAGATGAAGGAAGTACCACTTCCGCGCAAACCTTGGGAGACGGTGGTGACAGGGATGGGTGCGCGTTGCGAGGGAGCTAACTTGTCGTATGGAACGGAGTGTGCACCGAGGTCTTGAGTAGAAACGGATGACTGGCGTGGCCTTGACTTTTTGCGGCCGAATAATGTGTCCATGGTTTGCAGCCAAGATGCATTGGTGAAACCACGGCTCTGCATAACAACCGTCAACAACATTCCCACTTCAACCCCTATTTCCAATCTCTTATTCTAAACATCATGTCTAGCCCAAAGCTCAGCCCAAGTAAGTCCCTTATCTCATTTGGCGAGTAGTGAGCGATGCAAATCTTGCAATTTACCAGTCCTTCTTTTTACCATTACAATCCTTATCTTCATTATCGTCACCATTGTGGGCATCGTGCTACTCAACCTCGCGACGGATGGCGTACCTGTCCGACATCGTCTCGACATCGAATCGGTCGCAATGTCGTCTGGCCACCAGCGGGGGTTGAAGGGTGTGTGCACTGTTGGGGGATATCTACACCCTGGGACTCGAGGACGTAGGGTACGACTGCCGCAGATGGACTCGTCTAGCCTCTCCTTGTCGCCGTCATGTCCAGCGATATTTGGTGGTGTTGTACGCGTGATGATTACACCACCGACTCCAGCCAAGCGTAACACTTTGTATCATTAACCCACCCTACATACGTCATTCTATATTTAGTCTCTCTCTATAAAACCCCTATTACTCCCTCACAATCCTCACACAATGCCCAGATACGGTCGTGGTCGACACCCAGAAAAATCTGCAAATGCCCGTCCTGGTCATGTTCCCCTCTTCACCTGGATCAGGCTCCATGCCGTCGACCTCATAACTATGGCCGCTATGGGTGCACTTGGCTTGGGCATCTATTTTGCTTGTAATATATATTATATTTGATTCATTATTCATCACTGACTGTCATCAGCCCCTGCGCCAAGCAGATCTTTCCCACTCTACTTCCAGGATGGTCAAATTGTCTATCCTCAATTTGCTTATCCTCTCCGCAAAGAAATTGTGCCTATTTTCGCAGCGGCACTTATCGCTTTCTTTGCACCCTTCTTCTTCATCTGTCTCTTTCAGGCCCGACGAAGAAGCTTGAACGATCTCCTTACCACGACCATGGGTCTACTTAAAAGTTTGATCACAGCAGCTGTATTTCAGGTGAATGGCCGTCTTTGGTATAAACACAAACATTGCCTAAATCGACGCCCTCATTAGGTCTTTATTAAATGGCTCATCGGCGGTCTTCGACCTCATTTCTATGCCGTTTGCCAACCTTCTATACCGGCGAATTCAGCACCTTCAGGAAGTGGCTTTAGCGCGATAATGTATGACCGATCTATCTGTACAGGGGACAAGAACCAGATCGACGACGCTCTCGAATCTATGCCATCAGGCCACTCGACAGCGGCATTTGCTGGTCTCATTTATTTGGCGTTGTATTTTAATGCACAGCTCAAGGTGATGAGTGCTCACAACCCAGCTTATTGGAAGATGGTCATCTTCTTTGCACCTATCTTGGGTGCTACTTTGATTGCAGGAGCACTCACCATCGATGAATGTGAGCCCGCAATCTCATTTGCCATTCCATCGACTCATTTACACGAATCTACAAGTTCATAACTGGTACGATGTCGTCGCGGGTGCTGTCATCGGTGCTATGACAGCGTATGTCGCGTTCCGTCAAACATTTGCCTCCGTCTTTGATTTTAGGTTTAACCATCTGTTGCTGCCACGCACGACATCCATTTTCCATCCCACACCTTTCCTCCATCAGGGTAGTCAGGGACCATTCTTCACGTATCACCCCGGTGCCGGTTTGGGCCTGGCAGGAAATGAGATGGGTGGACCACATCTACCATTCACGAGAGAAGGAGGATGGGGATGGGGCGAAGAAGCATTTGTTGGCGCTCCGTTTGACGCGACCGTGCTCACGGGTGGTGGAGGTGCGGTTGGTAATGGACATCGGGCAGGCTATGGGGGTGGACCGTTGGGAAGAGCTGAAGCGGGCGACACTGTGCATGATGGGAATGCCCCGACGCAAATGGCTCACCTTACTCCTGCTGCGGGCTATGCGTGAATATGAAATCACGAGCGGACAGAGTATTCATAAACGTGTACCAATAGTTTTGTTTTCTTGCGGGCAGCTAAAAGTAACTATTTGTTCGTTTTGAGCTTTCTACATGCTTTGAGTTAGTATACAATAGCTATTATCAATGTCTAATATGTAGTTAATGCCTCTATCAAATGTCCATATCTAGACCCTGACAGTTTCCTTAATAACAATAAACTCGCTAAACGAAAAGAGATTTATACTTTAAACGGCCCTGCTAGCATCTCCAACTTCTTCATGCATGCTGGTCATCACTGTCATGTCCAATGGTCCGTAATTGAACCACGAACTAGTTCCGAACAACTGACGACTTAAGTCCAACAGTTCTTCCAGACTTTCTACAAGTTCACTCAGAACATCTGCTTCAGCAAACGCATACACGATCGATAAACCGAGCGAATCGATATTCTCCGCCCGAGACTGCTGTATGCGGTCCTCCACATGACGCTCAAGGTGGAAAAGAGCCTGTCGAGCGGAAGGGAGGAACTGAGGGAGGGGTTGACGCGCCTTGAACACTTGCTCAGCAGCAAAGAGACAGACACAGACGCAAGAAACAAGTTCGCGCCGTTGGGTGACGACGGCGGTTATGGCCTCTTTGCGAGGAATTTTTTCACGGACTTTTCGGAGGCCGGTGAGGAGGTCTAGAAGCTTTTGCAGGACGGTGACGATTTGGCGGTAACGTTTCATCGGTTTCTGGTTAGTAGTGAGGAGATAAATCGAGGGGTAAGTTAGAATGTAGTGGGTAGATACGTACCGGAACAAGACTGAGCTCGTCGTTCATTGTTGTGATGAGGATGTTCATGCCTAGTGTGATGAGCATTGATGACTATTATATGTGTCATAAATTGAAAAACGAACGATGTAATGCATTCCGGATGCCTAATTCAAGTTTGAGAATCTTCTGTTTTTCAAGGATGGATGACATCAGGGCGTTGTGAAAGAGATCTCTGCAATTGGGAAAGTCAATAAGTGAAAAAGCCGCATGAATCACTTCGCAGACTTACCGACTAAGTGCCAAGTACAACTGGCTGATAAGCCCAATTGTACGACTAGTACTGTCGAGGAACATGACCTGCGTGTATTTTGCGATCAGCCGGTTCGGACCGTTAAAAAATAGTAACACGTACGCGACAATGTCGGGGAAAGAAGACACTATTCATGATCAGCGCAGCTATAATGCCGGCAGCGATCATGAGCCCGCGAAGGACGGCAAGCACTGACGCAACAGGTATTCCTTCAAGATCGGTATTTACAGATGATGCGGGTAACGTACTTAATTGGGATGGCTCGCTGGTAGGGTCAAAATATTTCACGAACGTCAGTGGCGGGAGTGTGATTGCACTAAACAGAGTTATTAAAGAGTAAATGAATTGAGGGGAAAAAAGGACGTACATTACGACTCCGAGGGACGGGAAGCTGGTATTGGTCACTATCCAGCTAATTGGAAGCTCAGAGAGCTAGGTGGAGGATTAATGCGCGAAATGAATTGGGAGGATTATCTTACCGTTAGCATAACTACGAGCCCATAGGGGTTCCGGCGGCATATGACGTAGGTCTGGTGCAGCGCGTTGTGAGATTCGAGAAGGAATGAATATGATTTGCTCACTATATAACCATATATGCAGCCTAGGATGGTCCCTGACTGGTAAATAGTTATTATATTATTCGGTGATGTTGAGTTAGACTTACGATACGCAGGTAGCCTATACGCCACTAGGCTCAAGGTAAGACGAGGAAGAACCATGATGAGCGTTAGGGTCATACCGTCGCGCCAGTATTTGTTTCGAGGACCCAAATATACGAGAGGAGCATCCATTGACCACGGGCCCAATAGAACCAAGAATAACCTTGCAGATTATGGTCGGTAAGTCATATTGGTGGCATAATGAACCATGGAAGTATTCACCAGGAGAGTCTGTAGGGAGGAAGGCGGGGATACTCAAAAGCATGACTCCCGCAGCATTCTTGATAGCATGTCGAAGGTGTGAAGAGCGTTGGATAGACCTGAGCACACGAGATAGTTGTAGACGTATTCGCAATATGTTGGGATAGTTCCACATGTGACGAAGCAGGCTAGCCATCCATCTGAAACTGAATGGTTGTCCCCTTATTCTATGCCGAAGAACTGAGGTCTTGATTTCATCGTCACTGTCGTCGGGGTTGCCAGAGTATTGATTTTCTGTTATCCCTCGCAAAGTTTCTGCCAAGGAAAGTGTGGTGTTTACTTCTGGAGTATCTTCATCGAATAATGCGCCTCGTTCTTCCTGGATGAAAGTCGCCGGGGTAGCCCCGAGCCATGCCCAAGAGAAGCGTGGGTGCCATAATCGAGGCGGGGATATCTCGTAGAGCACAACGAGCTTTTGGCAGAGATGTAAAGCGTGGCGCATCTCATGAGCCATCTGCGCAAAACTGGTTTGTAACCGCCGACAATTACTAAGCCAATGATGGTTACCTGCAGCAAGGATATCATGAAAAGACATAAATCAAAAATTTTCTGGGGAAATCCGATTGCGCCATCAGCTGCACGTTGCTGCATGTCCAGGTCATCGGTAAAGTTCCTAAGTTCTTCTCTGGCTATGGCAGCGGCTTTGTACAGCCGATTGAGGGCTTCATCTAAGCTCTGCTTTTCTGATTCAAGGGAACGGGGTACGATAGCCAGTTCAAAGCATGTGAGTATGATCTTCTGAACGGCTATCATGGAGGCCAGTACGGCATTGCCAAGCTCTGAAGAAGGTTCTCTGAACGCATGGATTACACTTTCTTCCACCGGTGAATTAAGGTGGGAAGGTTTCGGGTACGTCATCCCCCAGGAAAGCTCCCGGCGCAAGTGCTCGATCGTGCCAATCAATGGCTTGATTGATTTCACTGGGAAATAAGAAGCGGTATTTTTAGAACCTGATAAGATGGAAGCAGGGTCCCACATACTTACCACCGACGCGACCCACTCTAAGTTCGAACGATGCCTGGGAATAGGTTTGATTCAACGCGACAGACATCCTGAGGAGTTGGTTCTGGGCAACAGTCGGGGAGTGGTGGGATGAGGTAGAAGAAAAAGCGACATCTAAGCTATGGGACAAACAGTCGTGCGTTTTGGCGAATGCAGCGGCGACATCATTTGCGAATTGGGCGGATGACCATCGCAATAGGAGCAAGCCGGAGATCAAGGACGTGAGGGCTGCGACAAGTAGGACCCAGATGAAGCTGATTGCACCGTCACGAATCGTCTGAGCGACTATCGCATGAATAGCAGCTGGGAAGTAGGCAAACAAAACTTACCTGTCCAGTAGTTATGTCGGCCGTGAGCAGCCATATCGCGACGAAACAGCATATACGAGCAGCTTGAGTCAATCGAGGCAAGCGACTCTTGGCCCAGCCAGCTAGTTGGCGGTTAACATTATTAGATCCTCGGCTGACGCTTAAGATAGAACAGAACTTGCCTATGAAACATGTCAATACGAGGAAGAGTGCACGAATAGTACGCGCTACGACAGGTTCAACGCGTGGAAGAGTAGCAATTAATATCGCCAGCGAGGATATTCCTATACCAAGGAAGCCTCCAAGAAGATTGAGAATTGTACATTCTAGTTGCTGGGCGATAGTTTCTTGCACCGAGAATGAGAGCTCTTTAACTGTGAGTGCCAGGAAAGCCCAAGGAACGCCGTATCTCGAGAACGGACGGATCACGATGAGGATTGCACAGAGCAGGGTGGACAAAAGACGAGCAAGAAAACGCCTTGATATCCAAGGGCTGCAAAATTGATAGAAGGACATTAGAGGAGCAAACATAGATTGAATATTCATGTGGGCTTAAATAGGTACATGGATCCAGGATTAGCACAGAGAGGCTCAGAGTCAGTGTCAAACATTCGAACATGATCTGCGACTCCACCCGACGGAGGCGGTTCATCAGTGTTACTGACAACTGACTGTGGGAAAGTTGTGTGAATTGACTGTGGGAAACATCTTGTTGGTTTCGCTGCAGTCTGCAATCTGTACATAACCATCAACGCGTATTTTCCTTCGCTTTCTGGCCAGCTGGCTGCCAACTAGATGGCTGAAAATATATACAGCAAGGGAACCCGCGTATGGTTCGAAGACAAGGAGCATGCCTGGATATCAGCAGAAGTTACCTCCGTTTCAAAGAGTGCAGATGATTCCATAAAGCTCGTCTTCATTGACGAGCGAGGCAAGGTCGGCTTGCAATTCATGTGCATACGATGTCCTTGTGTTGCTAAACTTTCCGCAGGAAATCACGATCAACACCTCTGTCAAGGACATCAAGGATGGCAAGGAAGGACTACCTCCATTGCGCAATCCTCCTCTATTAGAGACATCCGAGGATTTGACTGACCTTTCACATTTGAACGAGCCCTCTGGTAAGGATCCCATGACCACGTCCCCTTGCACTCTTTCTCAACTGAACAGTTCTACACACCATCCGCAACCGATATGCGCAGCACAACATCTACACCTACAGCGGCATTGTGCTGATTGCTGTCAATCCTTTCCAACGAGTTACTCTCTATGGACCAGAAATCATTCAGGCGTATAGTGGTCGCAAAAGAGGCGACTTGGAACCTCACTTGTTCGCCATAGCAGAGGATGCGTATACCGCGATGAGGAAAGAAGGCATGGGCCAGACCATCATTGTCTCCGGAGAGAGGTGAGCCTTCTGGCATTTTGCTAAATCATCCTTTCCTTAAGTGTATGCAGCGGTGCTGGTAAAACAGAATCCGTAAGATGCTTCTCAGATTGCTTACTACAGTCAATTAAACATAATTTTAGGCTAAATTTATAATGCGCTATCTTGCTTCTGTCAACCCGCCGGATTCCAACTCAAAGTCGAAGACGAAGCTTTCCCTAGACGAATCCAGTGAAATAGAACGTCAAATTCTTGCCACGAATCCTATATTAGAAGCATTTGGTAACGCCAAAACTACCCGGAATGACAATTCATCCCGGTTCGGCAAGTATATCCAGGTATGATGCAAGATGTATCCCAGAGATTGATATTGATATAATCTGCTACAGATTCTGTTCGATGGCAAGCAGGAAATTGTCGGAGCGCGTATTCGAACATACCTATTGGAACGATCACGTATCGTCTTCCAGCCCTTGACAGAGCGAAACTACCATATTTTCTATCAACTTTGCGCGGGAGCTCCCCTGAAAGAAAGGAAGGACCTTGGATTGGATACGGACGTAACAAAATTCCACTTTTTGAAACAGGGCGGACCAACCTCGACCCCGATCGCAGGCGTCGACGATGCTGAGGAATTTCGGGCCACACAACAAGCGTTGTCAACTGTCGGTATCAGCGTGGAGAAGCAGTGGGCTGTTTTTAGACTCTTAGCCGCGCTTCTCCATCTCGGAAACGTGAAGATCACGCAATCCAGGAATGATGCTATTCTCGACGATAATGATCCGGCACTGTTACTGGCGACGCGATTCTTAGGTGTTAACCTTGCTGAGTTCAAGAAATGGACCGTGAAGAAACAGATCACGACTCGCTCAGAGAAAATCGTTACTTCGCTGAATGCTGCTCAGGCAACAGTTGTGCGCGACAGCGTTGCAAAATTTGTCTATGCATGTATGTTCGAGTGGCTTGTTGCCATCGTCAACGAAAGTTTGGCGGGAGAAAATGGCGACGCCGCCGACCGAGCCGAAATGTTCATCGGAGTATTGGACATCTATGGTTTTGAACACTTCCAAAAGGTCTACTCAACTTGTCAATCCTCGAACACTCAGTCTAATTCTCTTTGTAGAACTCTTTCGAGCAATTTAGTATCAATTACGCTAACGAAAAATTGCAACAAGAGGTGATGAACTCACCAAAAGATTGACTTTTTGCGACTGAAAAATATTTTGATGTAGTTCAACTCCCATGTTTTCAAGTTGGAGCAAGAAGAGTATGTTAAGGAGGAGATCAACTGGACCTTTATCGAATTTTCGGATAACCAGCCCTGCATTGACGTTATCGAAGGGAAGCTTGGCATTCTTGCTCTCCTTGACGAAGAGTCACGCATGCCGTCGGGCAGCGATGCTTCCCTCCTACAGAAGCTGAACAACCAACTCGCGAAGCCCGAATACAAGAATGTTTACAAGAAACCTCGCTTTGGCAACTCAGCTTTTACCATCGCTCATTATGCTCTTGATGTGACGTATGAGGTGGAAGGCTTTTTGGAGAAGAACCGAGATACTGTTCCCGACGAACATATGGCGCTCCTCGCGTCGACAAAAAATCCATTCTTGAAAGAAGTTCTGGATGCCGCTCTGTTATCGACGAAGCCACCCGATAGCCCACATCCAGGCTCACCTGCCGTGTCAGACTCCGGAAGTGGTGGATCTCGTCGTTCGTCGGTTATTCCTGATCCTGGGCGACAATCATTCGTGGCTACAAGCACGAATCCCACTCCACCTGCTACCGGTGCTAAACGCCCAGGTGCTGCCCCTGCTAGGAAGCCTACACAAGGTTCCATCTTCAAAGCGTCGCTGATTGCCCTAATGGATACACTCAGTGTCACCAACGTTCATTACATTCGTTGTATCAAACCCAATGAAGCGAAGAAACCATGGGAATTCACGCCTCAGCAGGTGCTGGGTCAACTACGAGCTTGCGGCGTCTTGGAGACAATTCGGATTAGTTGTGCTGGGTATCCGACAAGATGGACATATGAAGAGTTTGCGGAGCGGTAAGAACCTTTCGTTGATGTACAACTGGATGCTTACAACCGTACAGATACTATATGCTTGTTCCTTCGTCCGTTTGGCAACCTATGATTCAGGCATTGGACTTGAAGCGTCTCTGTGCCGTGATCTTGGAAAAGACCATCAACGATCCGGATAAATATCAAAGTGGTTTGACCAAGATCTTCTTCCGTTCTGGTATGCTCGCGGCGTTAGAATCCCTACGGTCGGCTAGGTTGAATGCGATGGTCACCGTCGTTCAGAAGAATATGCGCAGACGCATGGCAGTCAAAAAGTATCAGGAATTGCGACAAGCTACCATTAAGATTCAAACATGGTGGCGAGGGATTATGGCTAAGAAATTTGTACAGGATGTCAGACGCAACGTCAACGCCAGGCGCCTACAGACCATCATCCGCCGATACTTGAAACGCAAATACTACTTGGACGCAAGGCACGCTATTGTTCTTTTCCAGAGCCGTAAGTCAGAGACGTCTTGTTTTGATCTGCATGATATCTATACCTTTCTTCAGGTGCTCGTGGCGCTCAAGCTCGGTCCGTGTATTTTCAGGACCGGCGAACACGAGCAGCGACATTGCTGCAAAGCCTTATACGAGGCGTGTAAGTATTATTGCATTCTGTGTGTAATGTGTTGACAGAGCGATTTGTCCTGCAGGTCCGCACGACGCTGTTTCCGTGCGGAGGTCCGGCATGTCGTGTACTTGCAATCTTGTGTTCGGCGACGTTTGGCTCGCAAACAACTCAGGGCGCTCAAAGCGGAAGCTCGATCTGTGTCCAAGTTTAAGGAGATCTCATATCGACTTGAAAATAAGGTCGTGGAGCTTACACAGAACCTGCAGAGGCGGACGGAGGAGAAGAAGGAACTACAGATGAAGCTATCGGAACTTGAGCAGCAACTGTCGCAGTGGATGAGTAGGCATGAAGAGTCCGATGCTCGTGCGAAACAATTCCAAGCTTCTCTACAGACTGCTGAGGCCGAGTTGGCCAAGAGGGATGCCATCCTTCAGGCCAAGGCAGAGGTTGAACAGAAACTTGAAGAAGCTACCCTCAAGGCGGCCGAGAAGGAAGAGATCATACAGAAACTCACTAATGAACTCCTTCTCAAAGCTGCACAAATCGAAGAACAACAGAGAGTCATTGAATCGACGCCTGCCCACAACCCAGAGGACTATTCAGTTATAGCAACGCTCAAGAACGAAGTCAGCAGCCTTCGAGAACAGCTCAATCGCTCGAATGCTCTCAACGCTCTAACCCATGGCACTCGTGCAAATCCACCGCTATCTCCCACATTTGCGCCCAACTTACGTTTGAACGAACAAAACGGCGCTCCTCAGGGTGCGGCAGCTTCTGCCGCCAAACGACACCAACGACGACACAGCTCTGCTGGAGTATATGCGATCCACCCATCTGATCATCGAACTTCCGCCGACGAGTTGATGTACGATGTCAAGAAGAACCAAGCATTGAATCCAAGAGCTGTTTCCGTTGCCTATAATGGCGAGGATAATTTCATGCGATTCCGTGGTGCTAACGGTCTTCCTGATATCCGAGATTACGAGGACCCAGCTGAAGAGAAGATTCGCCTGATGACGGACGTCAAGCGATTGGACGAAGATGTGCTTGATGGTCTCATCCGAGGATTGAAGATACCTGCCCCGAGCACCACAAACCCGCCCGCCGTCAAAGAGATCCTCTTTCCCGCCAACTTGATCAGCCTTGTCACCAATGAAATGTGGCGATATGGCCTTATTGCGGAGAGTGAAAGGTTTTTGGCCAACGTAATGCAGACAATACAAGCCCATGTCATGGTTGGTTTCACTGGTACTCTGTATGTAATCATTGGACTGACATCGTTTATATCAAAAGTCCTTCACCGGCGAAGACGCCATCATTCCCGGGATCTTCTGGCTCTCAAACGTTCACGAGATGCTGTCCTTCATCTGCGTGGCCGAGAGCGATATGCTGCAAGGCATTGGCCCCGGTGAAGAAAACGCTGTACGGCCGTTCGACTGGAACGATTACGAACGACTAGTCACAGTCGTCAAACACGATCTCGACAGCTTGGAATACAATATTTATCATACGTGGATGTTGGAAACCAAGAAAAAACTCTCCAAGATGGTCATCCCTGCGCTGATCGAGAGCCAGTCATTACCTGGCTTTACCACTAGCGATGGCGGCGGGCGTTTATTCAACCGATTACTCAGCACTAACACCACTCCTGCGTACAACATGGATGATATCCTCAATCTCCTCAACAAAGTTTGGAAGAGCTTAAAGAGCTATTATATGGAAGAGTCCGTTGTGCAGCAAGTCATCACCGAGCTCTTAAAACTCATAGGAGTTACGAGCTTTAACGATCTTTTAATGAGACGCAATTTCTCTTCATGGAAACGAGGTACGTCTCATATGTTTCGTCATAGTTCTAGACTAATCTTCTTGCTTATAGCCATGCAGATACAGTACAACATCACTCGGATAGAGGAATGGTGTAAATCGCACGACATGCCCGAAGGAACTCTACAGCTTGAGCACTTGATGCAAGCTACGAAGCTTTTGCAGCTCAAGAAAGTTTGTCGCCTCATTACTGTCCTTTTGTCTTATAACTTAGGTTTTATTACAGTCTACTGCCGCTGATATTGAAATCATTTACGATGTTTGCTGGATGCTCAGCCCCATGCAAATTCAACGAATGTGCACAAATTATTACGTAGGCGATTACGAGGTATGTGATCCAAGGCATTCAATGTTTCAAGCTCATATGATTTGCCGCAGAATCCAATTTCGCCTGAAATATTGCGTGTAGTCGCATCACGAGTGCAAGCCAACGACCGTAATGACCATCTCCTTCTCTCGCCTGAGACCGAGGAGGTTGGACCATACGAACTCCCATTACCACGAGAGGTATCCGGGTTGGAGACGTACGTTCCTGCTTATCTTAACGTTTCTCATCTTCGAAGACTAGCGGCGCTGGTTGCCTAATCACATTTGCATATCTCCGTTTGTTGTCTGAATGTCTGTATACCGTGTCGCTTTTATTCCCTGTTTTCCCGTTCAACTACCATCATCTATATATTAGAGGACATCACTTTGGATACATCGCTGGGAGATTCCACTGAGCAAAGGACCAAATGTGAAGCGTCTTCCACCAAAGCCGATAGTTGCTGGTCGGTTGGAAGCTCAATGCGCGTATCTGGATCTGTAGTTTGTATATGACAGAGTCTCAGCGGCTGCGTAGGCGTAGGTCGCGGGAGGGCGAATTGACCAGCAAGGCAGTCCAGGGCCCTCCCAATCACTGTGGTCTATTCAGGTAACGGTAAAGACCTTGTCCAAAGATGCTTGTCTCTGCCTACCTTGGGAAACCAGAACGGTTTCTCATCAGACTGTTTGCTTGGCGTATCAACGCGAACCTTGACGTGAAGACGCTCGTCTATTGGTACATCTGAACTTTTCTTTGAGAGGTCGCCTGGTTTGGCTTGATGCCGTAGTTTCATTAACTCAATTTTTTGAAACTTGGCTAGTTTGACTGGATCCGTTGGCACTTTGGCTGTAGGCCGCTGGGAGGTAGAGGAAGAGGACGGCACAGGAAAATGTTTCTCGAGAAGGACACGAGCTGGAACGCTCTTCTCTTCTTTAAATTGTGTGATTGGACATAAATGCGATATGGGATGCCTGTGTCTAAATCATAGCAAAGTCAGTGACTGTGTGTGCATCTGGGCAGCCCAATATTACTCTGCACAGAAAGCTTTTCCGCAGTGCTCACAAACAGCTCGAACCCTATCGCCTAACTCTGACTGATTAGCCATAAACGCTTCAAGACTGGGCTTTCGGCATTCTTGGAAATTGCATCGAGTAAGCTTTCCCGAGTGAGCGATAGTTGCAGCGGGATTACTGATCGTGGCGACGCAAGAATGTGCATCAAACTGAATATGGTCGCGACAAAAATACTTGTCGCATTGGCAGAGGATAGGCAGAAAGTCAAGCTTATTGCAAGATTGCAATGAGCAATGGGCACCAATGCTGAGCATATCCAAAGAAGGATGTAAGCGCCAATAAATACTTGGCCGTCTACTCCCACCATGAATATCATTGTGTGTCACATTTTATCCTTGAATCCAATTGATGTCAACTGATTCTACCCTCAGGAAACATTATTTGGCCGTACGATCACTCCTGCAGAGAGATTGCGGCAGCACCAGCGAGCGCTCGCTAAGGCTCAGCGCGAACTCGACCGCGAGCGGGGAAAGCTCGAGCAGAGCGAGAAGAAGCTTATGATGGACATTAAAAAGAGTGCGAAAGCAGGCCAGCTGGTATGCGTATTATCGATTGGTTTCACCGCTACAGCGCCTTTGTAATTGGCCTGTTGGTTGGTAGAATGCTTGCAAAGTCATGGCCAAGGATCTGGTTCGAACACGACGATACATACAGAAATTTCACCAGATGCGAACACAGCTTCAGGCAGTCGGCCTTCGTATTCAGACGCTACGGAGTAACCAACAAATGGCAGACGCTATGCGGGGTGCTACACGGGTATGTCTACTCGGCTACTGAGCTATCCTGCTGCGGTTATGATTACCATGAATGACTAGGCCATGGCAGCAATGAATCGCGGCCTGAATCTACCCTCGATACAACGCATTATGACCGAATTCGAGAAAGAGAGCTCTATGATGGACATGAAAGAAGAAATGATGTCCGATGCGGTGGATGATGTGATGGACGAGGAGGAGGATGAGGAAGAAGAAGGCGATAAGGTATTAAAGGAGGTATTAGACGAAATTGGTGTGGGGTTGGCACAGCAGGTATACTGGAGTTCACTTGTTCATATGCACAAGAAGGTACCTAACGACGAACATACAAGCTCACGGATGCTCCTACGGGAATAGCAACAGCTACGCCAGTCGCCACTAAACAAGCAGTGGCACTCGGTGAAACTTCCGGTGCGCCGGCTGCTTCAGGCTTTGGCGGTAATCAAGGCAATCAAGGGGGAATGGGCATGTCGGATGAAGATGCGCTACAAGCGCGACTGGATGCCCTCCGGCGAGGGTGAATATACCTCTTAATCAGACCTTTAGCGCTACTATCGCTCGTGCCTCCTGTGTGCTCAGTTTCCAGGTGATACCCGAGCCATTGTAAAATTCATCCACATCTTCTCCCTGTATGCCTCACATATATTGAATCATAGTAATTGAAATCAAGAGCAAAACTCACGCTGTCGAGATTAAGTAGCGTAGATATCTGTTGTAAACGGACGAATTTTTCTCTGGCATCCCCAAAAGCAGTTTGAGATGCAAGGTACGTTGTAATAGACCTAAGGTCGCGATCGAAGCGAATGGCACCAAGCTATGCAAGAAGCAGATCAATACATGCGAATAATGCCAGGAGTGATATACTGATCTGACCTCCGTATACTGCAACCCTGTGACTAACTTCTCCCAAGGCCGTAGAAGAACATCAAGGGTTAAGCCGAAGAACATACGATAATTATGCTCGGTGAATGAATCCTGGTCTACTTCAGTACTAATGAGGAAGCAGGGAGTATTCGAAAATATAACCTTATATGCTTCCATAAACCCTTCCCATAGTTTCATGAATTTCTTTGTGACGGCATCTTGGTATTCTGCAGTGGCATAGCTATTTTCATCAAGGACGTAAGAAACGTCTTTATATACATCCGCTAGAAATGTGCGGAGCTTAGGCCGCATGAGTTGATTGAAAAGTTGTTCCACTCCAAACTCCACGACGACGTTAGGAAGGGTCCATGTATGTGCATATCAATCGAGGCACTTACCCGCAAGACCGAAGAGAACTTGGTACCTATGCCCGCAAACAATGATATATGATTCTTCACTAGAAGTTGTTCACTCTCGAGGAAATATTGGCTAATGACAGGAGAATCTTGAAGATCCTTATTTAGACGTTCTACGTGAGAGGTCGATATATCCAGGTCATTCAAGAAGGTCTGGATATTAGTATGTATCAGATCCCAGTTCAGCAGAGAACATGCACAAAACACTCACAATGAATGATACTCGATTTTCTGCTTCCGCCCTTTCACTTCGAGCACCCGAGCCAGAACCCGAAGGGCGATATACATCATCAAGCTTCCTTTTGATACCACCTGCATAGTCCTGTTCCATGATATCACGTAGTTGACCTATAGCCTTCTCCACCGTAACGACAGAACCAGTAGAGAGAAGACGAGTCAAGACCACTTTGAGAACGTAGAATACATCATCAGGAGTAGTTGTCGACGAAGGCCCTCGGCTTGCGTCGCGAGTAGAAAGCCTATGAGCCTGAAAATGTATCAACTAAGATGAGGATGGAGACACTGTTTGCAAGAATTACTTTCTCTATAACAGTTCGAAGGTACCAGGCCTCCAGCGGCATGTAGTATGTAGTTAGAAGGTCCACGAACAGGCGGTTAGAAGCAGATTTCTCGATGCAACGAATAGCGCCCGAATCTGTAGAAGAGGCACCCTGATCACCTTGACCGATAGACTCGTCCTATGGAAAGTCCATTGAAATGGTATGAATAACGAGACAAAGTAGGCGCACCAAGGCCTGCCGTAGAAACTTGCAAAAAAGGTGCCATCGACTGCTCATACCAGCAATCTCGGAAAGCAGCTTGTCTATCTCGCGAGGGTCGACGTCATCCTGGTCGATAAGGGCAGTGTGCGGCACCCGTCTACTAGTGGAAGACATGAACGAATGGGATGCTACCTCATTCAGCTAAAAACAGATCCCTGAAATTTGCAAGCAGGTTATGTAGAAGCAAAGCTTACTCGTCGTTTAATGGCTCGCTCTTCCTCCCATCCCTCAAGCAGGGTTTTAGTAACACGATCACATTCGTCCAGAAGTTTATCCACTACGATATTCATTGAACCAGGGCCATAGTACTTCTCGACTACTGGCTGGTGCTGATCTACAATCATTGCAACACTTTCATATAAAGCGGTCAATGATGTTATATAGTACAACGGCGATGAAGCTGAGGAATATCATTGAGTAACCATTAAAGATTCAACGGAAGAACCATACTTTTGGCAGACGCTGGCGGTCGAACACGAACCAAATCAACGACGAATGAAGCATAAACCTCAAGGCCTTCAACTTCCCATCCTATTGCAGGGAATAATTTGAAGAAACGGCTAGTAGCGGCCGAATCGCGTGATGACGAGGCTTGCTCAAATTGCTGACGAAATACACGAAGTAGGTGTTCTCGCGCATCCTGGAGGGTCTGAGCTGGCGGTAGATGGCTTTCGGAGGTGGGCTTATAACGACATGAGTGGCATAGGAGTAGGGGAACGAACATCACGGACGAACAACTGCCTGTTCCGCAAATGGGCCTCCAATAACTTCAGGAGGAAGGGACATGGCCCGTGCACAATGTCTAGTCGCAGATTCCCAGTCTTGAGCATCTATCGAGGCTTGCAAAGCGGACAATGAGGACTACATTGGCTATCAGAAACCAACATGATCGTGTTCTAGGGAATCAAGCACCTTCAGTTCCAGTACTTGGCTTACACGATCTGATGCCTCCCGAATGCGCTTCATTTCTTCATCAAGAGAGCGAACGCGACCACCGACTCGTTCAGCAGTTTGTGCCGTCTGAGAGACCTTGTTCGTGAGGATAATTGCTTCTCCGTGTAGGTCGTCGATATGAGGAACGAGAGACCTCAGACGGGCCAATGAAGCAATGATGGGTTCACGAGCGGACAATAGTTCAGTCAAGCTGTTCGAAAGGTAGGCCTCTTCTGATTGGTATGCAGACAAACATGATAAAACCTCTGGTAAAGAAGTGAGAGTTCTTGGGTCTCTGAGTTGTTCATTGCGGACGGCCGCCATGTCTGTTGAGCCGTTGGCGTTCAAATTTCAAACGTTAGCTATGGATTCCCAGACTCGGAAAAGGAGCTTCAACTCTTTCCCCTGACTACTCAAACTAGTGCGTCTTCCACTTCTTTAACTTCTCGCTAATGTCAAATTGCTTGCGTACACTAATGCAATGAATATTTGAACAGATTCAGAACCCACAATAGCCTCATCTTACAGGATTTAGCTGGCCTCTGACATGCTAGGGGCAATTAGTCGTTTTAGGCTCGTAACAGCTCTGGAACGCAACCCAAGACGAGGCTTTTCCTTTCATGAAGATAGTACAATCTTCCAGCATGTAGCTTATAAAGTAGCGTAGATGTACAGTCATCGAAAAGGTGCCGCACCGCTGCTACGACTCCCAGTTGTGAGTTTCTTTTTGAATATTTGAGCATTCATCTAACACCCCCGTTTAGACTCAAACATGAGAGTGGTGTCATTGATTGCCACCCTTGGCATTGTTCGTACCGCCCTGGGTAGGGCCAATGATTGGAACAAGCCATGCTTCCACGGCGAATGTGCTTATGATACCATTGGCACCGAAGAGACTGGATATGGCAGCATCAAGATCGTAAGAAATTGTAGCTCCTTCGGTTTCCAACTCTGTGTTCCCTGACGGTTTGCGCTAAATACAGTACGGCTCGCCAAAGTCGATTACTGATGTCACTCCGGTCTCTGGATGGGTAATTCTGGATTGTGACCCGAATGCTCTAGCGCAGGATATCCGTCTCGTGTGTAGAAGTGACGATGAACAAGGTTGTAAACATATCTCAGATCATGATGGACCGGTCAACAAGATTGTGCGCCTTCCAGAAAGCGTGAGTTGCCTTCTATGTCCAATATTGCAGGCTGGTGACTTGGTACCAATGTCAGTGCGGAAAGGGTCCCTTCGCGAGGATAGTCGACATGAAAATAGCGACCGATCAATCTATTCCTTTGCATGCTGAACATCATATCTTCCCTCGTGATGGCGTCGTGCCCCAAGTTCACTTACTCAGCGTTGACTCTGAGTTCGATGCCGTGCCTAAAGAGTAATATCTATGAACGTCTTAGCCTTTCGTTCTACTCACAGCTCTCTGCAGCATAGAACCTGTCTCGTTCGTCTTGGTTGGAGGTAATATTCCGGGCTTGGGTCTTGATCTTGAAAGTCTTGGATCGCTTTATGGGCGCGATGCCGACGATTTGGACAATATCTTCAAGAGCATTGCCAAGGGTGTATCCAGCGCAGCTAATGCCGTCAAGGGCGCCGCTGTCAAAGCTGCTAACACAGTGAAGGATGGTGCAGTCAAAGCAGCGAACGCAGTGAAAGATGTTGCTGAAAGTAGGTCAGCTCTCTATCAAATTGAAGATCATTCTGCTGAATATGGTCCCAGAAATCAATGATATACACATCAACAAAACTATCACCCCACCCGCCTTGGATCTGGAGAAGCATATGGATTTATTAGATATTCATCAACACTGTGGTTCAGTCGATGCAGAGCTGAAGGTTTCCGCTGGCGGTAAAGCACATGCCCAAGTCAGCCTCGGAGTGATCCTGATGGGTCACATAATACCTCCCAAGATTGAGAAAGCCGGGGCATTTGCTGGTACGCAATATTCTTCTAGTAAAATATAAGTAGCTGGACTTCTCTTCAGACTTGACTGCTGACTTTAGCGCCAACCTCGCCATAAAGGCCCTTCTTAACGTACGTTGCCGATTATGAGTTACATTTCGTCAGTCCTACACTAAATCGAATCTTTCATAGGGTGAAATTGATACTGGAAAGAAGCAGATCGTCTCCATCCCCATCCCCGGATTCGGCATCCCTGCTATAATAACTCTTGGGCCTTGGTTTGAGCTCGACGGTCGTGTCAAGGCTTCGCTTGATATAAATCTAGATATTGACGTTGGAGTAACTTATCAAGGTTCGTCCTTCCGCCTTTTGTTGTACCACAGCTGATATTGTGTGTCGATAGTCAATGGAGGTAGGAGTACCCTTTCACCTTGTTACCCATCTCATGCGTTTTTAACACCAGTGCAATTCTGGTTCCCTCCTAGCGCTGGAAAATCCTCCCAAAAGGAAGTTAAACCGAAAGACACCCGTATGAGATCCTAAAATCCCTTATAGGAATGCTGCTAACTTCCCATGCAGCTCTTAAACTCTCTGCATCTGCAGATGTCACCGCCAAGGGCAGTATTGAAGGCCATATCATACCTTCACTAAAGCTTGGCCTCTCTGTTTTGGGAGGAAAGGCCAAAGCTGATGTTTATCTCGACGTTGATGCTTATGCTAAGCTATCGCTTGATGCCCAAGGTAGCGCAAAGCATCGCCGCTCAGAGGCGAGCGAGGAGATTGAAATACGCCGTGCTCCTCCATACGACCATGCTTTCAGAGAGCTAGTGGCGGCCAAATACGACCGACGAAGCGCGAGCTTCAACGGATGCGTAGATCTCAAAGCGGGTGTATCACTTGGCGGAGGTGCAGAAGGCAGCATCTTTGGGTTGTGGAGTGCTGATAAAGCGATTACGTTCTTCCAGAAAGAGTTTCAAGTCTTCAAGGTTAGCTAAATGTTTTCTCTTTCACGTTCGTCTGACAAGTGTGAACTCGTTAGAAATGTTGGGGTTCTGGCAAGGCTAAGCGGAATCTATACACATCTTTAACTCGAAGACGCCCATCGACTGGTCCTAGCTGTCCTAAGACACCCTCTGCGCCAGTTTCCATTGATTCCACGACTGTAAAGGCCTCTGAGTACGTTACTATCAATGTTTCGGTCTATTAACTGACCAGGCACTCTTTTCAGCATCCATTAAATGTTCAGTCAACTAGATGAGCATCATTGGCTGTAAATATAATTGACTATACGTAACTTAGCGCGTGTATTATGTATCATAGAACATTGTCACTTCACCAACAGTTAAGAAACTGCCTTTAGTCGCTACGAAAGTCACACCAAGTTGCGCTCTAATGTGTGATGATTTTGTTCGAAGTATATATACATCTATGCCCTACAACCCTGTCCAGAAGAAGGCCTCCTTTATTTCGAACTTGTGCTCCCAAACGATGTCTTCACTACTCGTTCCTACATGCAAGCCATATTCTCCGGCTGCGGCCATCCATCGATGGCTCTGCGCATCCCAGAAGGAGACTGCGTACTTGTCTAAAGGGATGGTTAGGGTGATGGAAGATCCCGCTCGTACATCTCGAGCCTTGACAAACCCTTTAAGCTGTAGTTTGGGATGGGTGACCTTGGTTTGAGGATAGGCTACATATGCTTGTACAACTTCAGATCCAGATATTTGGCCAGTGTTTGAAACGGTGACAGTGACGTTGAGACGGAATGGCTTGTCTTCTGTAGGCGTATCTACGGCGCAAGCAAATCCTGATAAGGCTAATGAAGTATACGATAGGCCATATCTTAAAAGGGTCAGCAGGTAGTTGATCAGAATAGAGATTCCGCTAACCCGAAAGGAAAGAGCGGTCTAATACCCCTCGCCTGATAGTGCCTGTAGCCAACGAACAGGTCTTCGCGATAATGTATTTTCCCATTTTCACTTCGTAAACAAAGGTAGGAAGGAACATCCTCGATGCGTGTCGGGAAGGTGATTGGTAGCTTTCCCGCAGGATTGACCTTACCAAATAGCACGTCGGCAATGGCATTTCCTACTTCGTTTCCAGAGTACCAGGCTTGGATTAGGCCGCTGATACTGTTAACCCAAGGCATCGACACAGCTGATCCCTGTAGGAAGCAATGAGTAACAGATTAAATTAATGCTAGCCATGCTTACAGCTTGAATACAAACAACGGTGTTCAAGTTGGCTACACCTAATTTAGATATCAATTCATTTTGGCGACCAGGCAATTGTAGGGTAGGTCGGTCAAATCCCTCACTCTCCCATTCAGGAGTGAGGCCACCAACATAGACGACTAAATCGGCCTTAGCAGCCATATCAACTGCGTGTTGGATGGCTTTCTCGGGGTCAATCATTGGGCAACCTCCGAGTCGCTGAACAGGAGAATGTTTGGGTTCGTGGCTATACAAGTAGGTGATTTTTGACATACTACTCCGCGCATGAGTGCAGGCTGCGAATTGCGTTTTGCAAGTTCCTCATCTGAACCGTCATCCGAAGGAGAGGAGTTGACATATTGAACAAGAACATCGACGGCCTGGTTTGCTTTGAAATCCACAATAGCTTTTTCCTCAATGGTGCCTTGACTAAAAGGCATAATCTAGCGAGCTGTTATACGGTAATCTCAGAAACTTACCCGTAAAAGAAATCGCCCGGAGTCTGTTTAGTCCAGTTATCGATGATCAACTTTCCATTGATGAAAAGCTTAGCCCGACCTAGTGGGGTAAATTTTTATAACCATATCTAGGACTGAAAAGGAACTAACCGGCAACAGTCAACCCAAGTTCATATGGCCCACTAGTAGCGAACTTCAACCTGCCCGTCAACTTGATTGTCCAGTCTTTCGTGAGACCAGGGGGAAGGAAATCATTTAGTTTGATGCGGGTGTCGTTAAGAATAAGATCTGCGATAGGGTCCGTGGGGTTACCGAGTTCATCCTGATTATAGAAAGTGCAAAGCCACCCAGGTTTCCCATCTGGAGTAGTTAAATTATTCTCCAAAGTCGGTAGATATTTATGCGCTAGACAAGAGGAAATTCAACTTTAAAGACTACAGTTAGGAAAGTGAAATCACCATAGCACCCCACCGTATATTCAGTGACTGTACCCTTTGGCACAGCGTCTAGAATGCCTTGCCAGGGGGTTACAACATACGTTGGCTTTAATGCCGCAGATCCCCCTCCCGAAATGACTCGCTCTTGAGCATGCGGTCCAATCACCGCAATTCTCCTGACTTTCTGAGATATCGGCAGAACTTGTCTATAGTTTTTCAGCAATACAATGCCTTCAGCTGCTAGTTTTCTGCAGAATTTTCTAGCTTCCGGAGAGTCTCGACTGCGTTCAACACCATCGCCGTACACGATATCAGGATTCTTCCTGGCTTGGTGTTGAATGAAGGTCAAGAGATTCGTGACTCGCTCGTTTATCGTTGATAAAAGGAGCTTTTGGGCGGAGAGAGAGTGATGCATCAGCAAAGGCGTGCGCCATCGAGGTGGACCAGGCATTTCAAGGTCTAACCCTGCATTCAGAGGCTCCGACACGCCATAAGTACCAAACCTTTTGATAGTAACTACGTAAGCCGTAATAATCAAGGGATTTCAAATGAAAGAGACTTACCAATCACTGATAACAACGCCTGTAAACCTCCACTCGTCCCTCAAAATTCCTTGAAGGAGAGAAGGATTTTCTGAGCAATGCAGGCCCCATAGTCGACCATAACTACGGCGTCTGCTTAATATCGACAGCCTAGGGTTCATCAGAATATCTTACGCTGTCATGAATGCCCAGGGCCTGGCATGCTTTTGTGCGAGCATAAAGCTATGTACTTTGGTCGCTGCTTGTTCTCCTTCCGAAGACAGTATTTACTTACGGATATAGATAAATCTCTCGCAAAGCCCTATCAGATATGACGGACTCAGCGGCGGTTCGTTCATGCTCTTGGTCGTTACCAACGAAGTGCTTGATCGTCGCAGATACGCCCTCGCTCTGTAGGCCATTAACATACGCAGCAGACATGATACCTGCAAAGGAATGATAAATATAATGTTCAGCACAAACATTTACATGTAACAACCGGACAGATGGGGATCTTCTGAGAAAGATTCAAAGGCTCGTCCGACGAGGGGAGAACGTGGTATATTGCAAGTGGGTGCAAGGAGTACCACCGACGATTTGGTTTTAGCCTCCTGTGCTAAAAAGACACCAGCATTATATATAAGCTGCGGGTCAAAAGTTGATGCCAAAGAGGTAGCGCACTAGTATCGTATCAAAATAGTAAGTATGGGTATGGATGTAAAATCCGGAAACGCCTTACGGGCAGACACTGCGAGGGAGTGGACACAAAATGTGAGGATCCCCTCACGCCCTAGAAGCAAAGTCATTATGAGGTACAATCTAAAGATTTTGACGATGTACGTTTGGACCATCGCTCATGCGAATCGATGGAATATGTAGTCGCTCGATAGGCGTTGTATTCCACCAATTCGGAGCTCCCAAAAGCGCGATTTTCTCGTTTATAGTTAACTTTTTTACGAGCTCTGTAATTGACGCATTCAGGAACGAGCGGGGTGTGTCGGTCATGGTGCGGGTATAGATACCTTCTCCATCCCTCAATAAATACGGCTTAATAAACACTGCGGAAAAACTCCGGAAAATAACATTGGAGAGAAATGTGAGTGAATATTGCCTTTGAAAGGGCTCATATTCGGCAGTGAGGGTTATTTTAGAGACCGAGTGGGTGGAATCCAATGAGCTGCAGCCGAGTAATGACCAAGTGACCCGGCACAAGTACTGCCAGTGGATGTACTGGAAAAGTTGGGCGCTTACAATATTAGTAATGCATGGCGAAGGCAGGCGGACCAAATAAAAAACCTCCTGATTGATACTATAGCAGAGAATAACAAGTTTAGTCTGCCCAAATGACCACCGAAGGCGGTATTTCCGACATCTTGACGAACCTTGCGCGTCCTGCAACTTCTGCAACGCTTACCATCCGTATCATCAAGTCTTTTGAGTTCCGAACAGAACGCAGTCTTGTGCTCCATGACATCAACCTCGAAACAACTACCATTGGCAGGCTGAAAGAAATGGCCAAGCAAGGTATCACCTTCTGCCGACTTGTATGACGAGTGCCGAATTCTGCATGCGTTTACTATCAGCTGTTCAAACGCAGCCTGGCTGGAAGCCATACAGAAACGTCTCCCTTGGTAAGTCGTCGAACTCCTGCCAGTATAGCTATTGACAGAACACCTAGATACAATCAAGTTATACGCAAAAGCTCACGGAGCTAAGGTTTGTAGGCTGAATCAACCACTCATGACTTTATCGATAACGCGCGGTAGACTACCAACCTCATTATCAATCTTGATCACGATGATTGGATATTCGACGACGATAGCAAGTTGCTCATTGACCTTGGTTTCGGTCAGTATTTTCATGGAAACCCCTACCAGTAACGTTTGGAATCGACCTACGATCATATTGCAGAGAACGAAACCGAAGTTAGTTTCTTCAACCGCGAGATGTACGAGAAGTTCAAAGCGAACCCAGAAGTGAGTCTGGATTGTACATTCACACTTGCAATGGCGTTGATGATACATTAGACCCGCTGGGATTCATGATATGTGTAGCTGCAGTATTACAATATGGCAAGGTATATATCAAGTGCGATTGCGAGCATATGGAAACTCTAATGTTGCAGGTGATGTGATATGATAGATCAAACAAAAGTGTGAAGTCATCAATGCCAAGATCACTGGTTAGCGCATTGCACCCGAGGCTCGTCATGATCTTCATCCATCGCATCGTCTGACATGTTGTGTCTCGTGTGATTATCGACGTCGTCAAGATGAGCCTCTTCAAGTGTAATATTCTTAGGGAACTTCTCAAGAGGTTGGCGAGGCGGCAGTGCTTTCTCAAGAAGAGGGATTGATGCCAGATCGATATGGTCAGGAAACTTGACGTTGAGTTTAACGTACATATCGCCGGGTTCGTGGTGCCTCCGCGAAGGCATACCCTGGCCATGTATGACCTTGACGTCGCCTAGGACGAAAACGTCAGCCATAAAGCAATTATGGTTCATAAGAAAGGGACATACCGTGTTTCACCACCTCACCTGGCTCTATTCTTACCATCAAAGCACGGTCGTCTAAATGCTTTATGGCAAATTGACCGCCACCCAACGCTGTTAAAAGGTCGATGTCTATCTCGATAATAAGATCATTATCCTTTCGAGTGAAGCGTTCATGGGGCTTTTCTTCAATAACGATGATCACGTCTCCCGGTTCGGCCGTAGGTGATTGGTCGCTTTCGCCCCGGAAGTGAATGGTCTCTCCGCCTTTCATTCCCTTGTCAATGTGGACCTCCAAGAGCTTCTTGTCCGAAACCACCTTCTTCCCCTTGCAATTCCCGCAACGATCCTTCGGGTTAATGACCTCGCCGGTTCCATTACACTCGTCGCAACCCGATTGTATTTGTTGGATCATGGGACCCATTTGTCGCATGGTGATTTTGATACCTCTACCACCACAAACGCCACACTGCCGCACAGCACCTTCTTTTCCTCCCTTGCCCTTACACTTTGAACATATGATGTTTCTGGTGAGCGATAGTTTGGTTGTTTTGCCCTTATATAGATCTTCCAGCGAGACTGATACGCGATGAACAAGATCCTTGGTCTTTCTCGGACCTTGTGATCGACCAGGACCGCCACCGAAGAATCCACCACCAAATAGCTGACTGAAGAGATCCTGAGGCAAAGACGAGGGTTGAGGGCCGCATTACAAGGCCAATTGATCTGCAAGATGCGCACCTGTGGATCCATGCCGCCCATGCCACCTTGCTCTGATAAACCTGCCTCTCCCCGCGCGTCATAGATGCTACGTTTTTCTGGATCTGAAAGGACCTGATACGCATGAGTCACCTCTTTGAAAACTTCTGGATCTCCACCCTTGTCCGGGTGTAAACGGAGGGCTCTAAATGAGTAGGGGGTCAATGCCGTTCTTAGTACGTAGCGAATTGTGAAGCGCACTTTTTGCGGTAGGCTTTCTTCAGGTCAGCGTCTGATGCATTAGGTGGGACTTCAAGAAGATCGTAGTATTTCCTGAAATGAAGTTAGGAATTGGAAAATATGAAAGAAAAATGAGGACTCACGTTTCCTTGACCATGGTGGGGGATAAGTAGAAGAAGGGATGTAAGCAGTGATGGCTGTGGAAGCCGTTTTGAGTGTGCGGTCAAAGAATTTGCGAGAACAATCGGGAATGTGCGCGATTCGTTCGCTTACAAAAGCACCCGAAAAGGAGAAATCAGATCTACATTTATCTACAGCTTGCGCGCTTATTCAGCGCTAACATCTGGATACACATCAAACCGCCTTTGTATCGTAACAGGTATCCCAGCTCGCGCGGTCTTCATCCCATCAGGATCTGTGCTACCCGTCAGTAGCCGGCAGTCAAACCAATCCTGTACTTGCCTATATCAGCATAAATGATGGTTTCGTCCTCATCTGCTTCGCCCAGGATCATTCCCCTACCCAAAGGCAGTAAGTACCACGTCTGTAGAATTCCATAATCGTCCACTTACATCGGATCGACTACCATCGAATGTCCCCACTGAATCGTGGTTCAGAGTACAACATAGTGGAGATAGGAATATACTCACAGCGTGGTAGCCCGCTGTCATGTCCCGTGCAGGACTGCACATCGAGACAAAGACCTGGTTATCAACAGCTCGTGCTCGCTGCAAGAGTTCCCAGTGCAGAGGACCTGTAGTTAGATTGAAAGCACCAGGGTACACCAGAACATGACATCCTACGATGAATAACATCAATTTCACAGGTGATTGCCCAGTGAAATGGACCAACCCCTGCGAGCAGCAATCATGGCCATCTCTGGAAAACGGATGTCGTAGCAGATCCCGAGCCCAATCCGGGCAAACTCTGATATGAGGGATGAAGAGGATATACTGGGTGGTTCGAGGCAGACTTGCCAGTATCAAAGAAGTTCAGTTTCCTGCCTCCAGTCAGGGTTTCGCTTTCCTTGAAATTCTTGAATAACGGTCTTAATAACAAAGTCCAATGGACCTCACCTTGAATTTGATTTTACCGGGTATATCAATGTCAAATAGATGGACCTTGCGGTGTATGCAGACCAAGTCGCCTGTTAAGCTCGTATGATGAACGCCCGATTTCATCCGAGTACAAGCCGCTCACCAGCGGGCGAGTATACTGTGCACGTATTGTATATCTTATTCTCGGTATTATCCCTCTCAGGAATAGAACCTAGCGTGTGGTCAAGACGATGGGGATGATCAGGTGAATTGTACATACCACCAATCAGCCATGTATTAGTTTCTTTTGCAACTCCCGAGAGCATTCTTACAGATTCACTGGTACATTTAGTCATGTCGTAGGGCTGCCCTGGAGTGTAGCCGATTTCCTCCGCATACACTGGGAAATGGACGTGCCCGTACGGAGAGTTGAAGCATTCCTAGCAGGATCCTTCACTCAGAAGACGGGATATGACTCTGAAGATACATACAGGAAGTACGATTACACCTGGCCTGGCTTTACCTGTGCGGCTGTTAGCTGCTTTGAGTACCATTTCTCGCGCATGTCTGAGGTTGTCGGCTTTGTTTGCTCCGACGTTCCCCAATTGAATTAGGGCTAGGGTGAAGGGCTTGAAAGCAGGCGGTGCACTGAATGGCATGGTTCAAGGATGTGGTAGCTGGAAAGACCTGGAAGAACGTACTGATGATCGAGATTCAATAGGGGAGATAAGATTAGATAAGCCGCAGCGATACATCCTAGATAGCTTCTGCCATTGAATTGGCAGCATTAGTAACTCAGCTGTAAACTATGTTCACACTTGTTATCTACAATCCGGTTGCTGGTGACTGCACAGCTGAGCAGTTTTTCCAGGACCATGTTTTTCCTTTACTCGAGCAAAACATAAAGTCCCCCATGCGACGGTTGGCAACCGAGCATGCAGGACATGCAGGGACCTTCATCAAAGATGTAGTGGATTCAGACCCGGATGTGGGGCAGATCTGTGTCGTACTAGGCTCTGGGGACGGCACGCTGCACGAGATCGTCAACTCGACTGCGTCTCTCAATGGAGGGAGACGTGTCAAAGTTTCAATCGCCTTGATACCTTGTGGGACTGCCAACGCCCTTTACTCGTCTCTGTTCCCCATGATCTCCGATAAACCGTCACCAAACTATCGTCTCCAATCCTTTAAATCGTACCTGAGTGACAGCACTCGTAAACCGATCACCCTTGCCATCACAAAGCCAAGTACTGGAAATCCTGATCAGCAAGTCCCTCCTTTGGTATCTGCAGTAGTCGTTTCGACAGCACTGCATGCTTCAATCCTACACGATTCCGAAAGTCTCAGAAAAACGATGCCTGGCATAGAACGCTTTAAAGTGGCTGCTCAACAGAATAGTACTCGCTGGTATCATGGGCAAGTGGTCTTCAAACCAATACCAGGACGGGTTGTACAGATCTACGATCCCTCAACGAAAAGCTTTCATGAAATGCCTGCTTCTGCATCTGATGGGGGAAGGGTGAAGCTGGATGGGCCATTTGCGTACTTCCTGGCTACGGTCAATGTAGATCGTTTAGAGCCAACGTTCCGGATTACGCCACTTGCAATCACGCTGCCGCCCACAGAACCTTGTATGGACGTCGTCGTAATCCGCCCGCTGCGGGATCCGGCCATAAAGTCAGATACGGAGGCAGAGAGGACAACGTTTGTGCCTAAGTTGTGGGCAGTTCTTGGTGGCGCGTACCGCGACGGTGAACACGTACATATACGCTATGATGAGAAGGGACAGCCTTCTGCCGATCATACAGGAGAGGGGGTGGTTGAATATATTCGCTGCGGAGGATGGGAGTGGGTCCCGGTAAGCGTAGTAAAAACCTATTGTACTAGTTGACTCATGACGATGTAGGATGAAGCTGATGAAAAGGCACACATGATTTGTACCGATGGGTATATTTCACACCTGAAGGGGGGAGGCAGAGCAGAGTGTACGATCGGTAGGGCGGATGACAATAGTCAATTTACCATCTATGTCTGAACAGATGGTCTACGGTTTCTGCATTTAGGGGCGTGATAGAGTGATAAGTAGATTTATGTATATTCGATTGTTCGTGAAGTACTACTTTGTTTATTCGTACGTCTAAACGTTCCGCTATTATTCAGCTTTAGACATTGAGGCAACCTAGACTTGAGCTTCTTGTGCAACGGACAACGACGAGCCAGTCAGTTTGCTCGAGATTAGTTTGGCGACAACGTCATGTGCCTTGTGGTGCACCTCTTCGATGGTCCCGGAGCTGTCAATCTATATGGCTTGTGAGTAATGAACCGATTTAGAATGATACAGCAGCGATACCTCTGCAACTTTGTTCAGTGCTTGGTAATGCTCGATGACGGGCATAGTCTGGTCCTTGTAGGTGTCTGGCAAACATTCAGGCCCAAATAGCCGCGGAAGGGGCCCAGTCTAGTACTCACTAAAACGTTTCTTGATACTTTCAACGTTATCGTCTTCGCGACCACTGGTCTTACCACGCTCAAGGAGTCTTTCCAGCATAACCTCCTCGGTCGTAGTGAAAAAAAGGACGAGAGATGACGGACAAACCTGAGGCGCGGGTGAATACATGTTATGATACGTTGCATGATGATAGACCGTTCACCTCTTCGTCGAATTTGATGGCCTGGTCCATCTTGCGAGGGAAGCCATCGATCAAGAATAGTCCGCGCCCATCTGCCCATGCATCTCCCTGGCGGCCTTCTTTGAGAGTAGCCGCCATTGCATTCTCTAGGAGTTTAATAGTGACTTCCATGGGGACAATGCTACCTTCCTTAATGCATGTTTGTATCAAGTTTCCATACTCTGAGCCTTCACGATGCTGTTCAGCTCTTAATAGATCCCCAGCTTGAGAGGGTTGAGAAATTAATTTCTGGAGGTAAATAGCAAGAAATACCGGAGAGATGACAAAAACCAAAATCTGATACAAGTCGGGCACACTGTGTCCCCTTGCCGGCTCCAGGACCGCCTAGAACGAATATCACAGTAACCTTGGACGGATCGAAAACGGGGGATCCAGCTGCTGGATGGTCCTTATTGAGGTGAAGAGTTTTGGCGATCTTGGCAATGAACGCGGGCATTATTTTACTTTGAATCCTTATGTTGAGGAGGGACTAGTGGGTGATCTAAGTGCCTTGGCTGGGATGAAGCCGGAGTGAGCTGTTCTCTCCGTTTCACGACAGTATAGAAAGCAGCGAAGGAGATCAAGGATAGGGCAGCCAAGAAAAGAGGATTGGGAGGTTTATTGCGATTTGGGATGTGGCTGCTCATAACGAGCTGCACAAACGCGGTCATCCTATTTGGCTTCGCCCAATTGTCCAAACACCCAAAGCTCCTCAAGTCGCGACCACTGTGATGGATCTTCGCTTCAATCATGGCACAGAGATATACGTCGTGAGGCCCTGTTGCAATGAAGATGCAAGTGATCTAGTTGCTCTCGGAGGGGAGCACTCTGTTCAAGTCCTGCGAATCGAAAGTTAACTCTACTTGTATCTTAATAGTCTTTACTCATGCTCGCCTGCAGACAGATTCAACGTGCGAGCCAGTCGCTTCATTCCATATAGGTTCTAGGATTACTGCATTGGCATGGGCATACAGCTCAATTTCATCCAGCACGGGGGATGACTGGAATCTTCAGTGGGTGTTACTGAACCTCTGTCACACCCTCAAGTTATCTGAAATAAACTCTCAGAATTATTGCAGCTAGCATCGATTTACGATTGCATCATTTGACAAAAACCTCTTCAAATCCGGAGAGTATATATTCTTTTGCTGGAGGCATAAGCGGCCACCACGGCAGAATCAACGACATGACTTTCTGCGGGGGCCATGGCGAAGATAGTTCGCGTTACGTTGCTACAGTTTCAGGTATACATCCCAGGACATAGCTCTTCCTTATATCACGGCTGATTCTCATCAGACGATAGAATGCTGATGATATGGGACTTGTACCCTCCATCTGAGGTCACTTCTCGCCCCTCTTTAGCCGATAGAGATAATTCAGTAACACCCCCACCGCGCTCTCAACCAACCGCATACGTCATCCCCTTCTCCCAACCCCTAGCATCCATAGCTTCACATCCGTTCACAAGCAAAGAATTTATCGTAGCGGACTGCCGAGGCTCGATATATCTGACCGACTGGCGGTCCGAAACGGACGAGAAAGAGCACAGCGGTTGCCGTCACTCCAATGTCGTGGAACTGACTGAGCCATCTATACTTGCCGATGCTTCCGCCGGCATCTCTGTCCACTGGACTGGGTCCGTTGGGTGGAGGAGAGATACGATGGATGTGTAGGTCCCTTTTCTATTGGCGCTATACTTATGCTAATATCATTTTTTATAGTATTGGTGCTGCTTATGGCTCGAAGTTTCATATATGGGACGTTGCAACCTTACAAGGTGGGAAGCCTCGAGTGAGCGGAAATACATTTCCGGAGGGTACGCACCGATTCAGGTACGCTGGGCTCGCGACGTGATCACCGTCAGTCTGGTTGACGAGTCCTATAGGTGGTGCCATACATATCCGGAATATTTTGCTGTTTCTAGTCAATCACCGCTGAAAGGCGCTATCATTCACATGCATAACGCCAATTATGTTCATTCGCAGCCTACAGTTTTCAATATCCTGCCGCGTCCGCACTTTGTCCGAGATTTCGATTTCATGGCTTCGCCTGGTATACCTCGTTTAGTAGTGGCAGTCGGAACGGAATTGGTGACTTTTCCCATCGGCGTTGATCCATAGTTTACCGACAGTCCTTTTTATACAGACTACATCTTTTTCGGATCTAAAATACCATAAATTATATACTTAAAAGTCGTGGTGTTTGACGAGACTATGAGAACAAAGTGTTTCAATCCTGAAGAAAAGCGGTGTACAGCAGCAAGGGGAACGAAAGCGTTATACAAAAAGGCGCCGAATAAAGCTAGTGGTCATATCCTTGAGATGTTGATTGATGGATGTGCTGATAGGACATTTGATGACCTTGATGCAGAGGTGGTTGGTGTTGGGGGGCTTGGGCGTCTGCGTGGCTTTGCATGCGATGTTCTTCTCCCGAAGGCTGTCCCATAGTCGTCTCTACATGTTCTCCATATCCCAACTCCAAGAACATATTCTTCCAATAGTGTGCATCGGATACCGAAGCGTGTTGAGGAGCATTGGGAAGATAGCTCTGCCCTTGATACATGTTTACCGGGCTGGAAGCGTGGGATTCATTTCTCAAGTTCGCTTCTAGAGGATAGTTGCCCTGAGTCGCGGGGTGCGCAGGAATATGCGGCGAGGCGGGGAAATGGAAGGCATGGTCGGCAGAGTTGGTGTGATGCGAATACATTTGTTGCGGGGACGATTGAGCGGAGCTATGCGAGGAAGGGGCCCCTAATTCATATGGGTAAGGGAACTGAAACGGCAACGTCCGAGTTATTATTTACCTTGGAGCCGAGGATCAATCTGCATTCCAACTTCGGATCGTTCTTTCTCCATTCGGCGAGGCGGATTGAAGATTTCACTGCTCGCAACAAGACTACGTAGGAAACGAGAGTGATAGGCTGCCGAAGTTGAAGTCGGTGAAAGTGTAGACACGTCGTGGTAGGCATTGGCGGTTTTCGTGATCAATTCACAACTGTCTTCAGCGGCCCCTTCGGGCAACAATGCAACTGTATTGGAGCAGCGAAGAAGCTAATAAGGAGCACGGGTGAATTCGCCGGTTATCTGCAATGGGAATGCACATGCCTTCAGCAAGAAAATAGCCGCATAAGCAGACATAACCGTGATGGAATCTTGACCGTAGCGCTGGAACAACGGTGATAAGTTGGCTATTCTATATAGGGAAATTAATTCAGTTACTCACAAGCATACTCATGGACGCAAAATCCTTTGAAAGAATAATCAAAGAGTCCGAAGCACTGGCATAGCACGCAGACAGTGCTTGCGTACTTGGACTGGCGCGGCTCGACTTGAAATGACTTAGAGTGATGTACGAAAGCAATGTCAATGCGGCGCTTACTGGGGCCATAGCTGCGGAGATGCCAAAGCTGTTCAGGAATAACCGAACACCAAGGCGGAACAAATTCAAAAAGGAGAAGTGGAATGTTTCTCCATGCGCTGAGCATATAAAATAAGCGAACCGAAGTTACTGCCAGAAATATATCGAGTACCTCTCTGCATTTCACGCTGCCAAGTATCTGACCATTGGGAAAGCTTGCCATTGCAGTTACGTAATACAACGTCGTAGTTCACGTCTTGATGGTTGATGCCGGGACCTTTAGAGGAATAAAACATATCGGTAGTCTCCGACTAAACAAAAATTGAGTAAAGGGTGGATGGATCTCATCAACAGGAACAAACCGCAATGCGACGTAATTGGACCATAGCGGCGACAATGACATCTTCTGGCCGAGGGATACCCCCTGCTTCTCCGTGCCATGAGGCCGAGTGTCTTATTAGATCATCTTCCTGTAACATGTACTGCCGACCGGTTTGTGTGCTGAGGCTGCGGTCGTGAACCCATAGAACGAGATAAGTGCGTTCCCGATTGCGTCTTTCACGCATCTGGAATTCGGTCTCATTCTGCGGTGGATGAGCGACGTAACGGTTCAACCCAAGCTCAATAGCCATACGACACGCCTAAGCCGAAGTATTAGAACTGATAAACCACAAAGATGGATGTTAGGAACTAACATAACCAATGAAAGTCCAGGTTCGCTGTAAAGGGTCGTCAAGATTTGGTTTACATATGGGAGGAAAATGCATACTGTGTCATCAGGGTCCTTCCAGTATGTCAAGCAAGCGAATGCTTGTACTACTTCCACACGCTTCCACTGTTCGGCAAACGCGCGGACAGCAAACTCGTTAGCCAACTTTTGACAGGGCTTGAACAACTGTGGCTTGAAAAATTTACAACCTGCCATGATAAGGGTGGTAAAGAGGAAAGGGCAACGAGACCGGACATATGACACGGAGTGCAAGGCAGGATCAAATAGATTAATGAATGGGTTGAGGCGAAGGAAAATCAGGTCGAATAACACTTGTGCCTCTTTCTCGTCGATCAGCCCTGCGGTAATAGGATCGTTTGGTCCACTGGGCGGTGAGGCACGGGGGGGAGGGGCATAAGAAGGCTGACGTGTCGAGGAAGCGTTGGTGCTGACGGGGGTTTCCTCTGGGTTCAAGATAGTTCTGAAGAAGGAGTTGCGTTGATTCTCTTCCTTTCTAATGAGTTTGGCAGGAAAGAGGCCCTCATCATTTCGGTCCTCATCCTCGTCGTCAAGATCCATGGGGCGCGAGGAATTTCCAGAAGTAGGATATCCATTGTTCTGATAGGAAGGCAGGTTTAGTGGTGGCAACTCATTTGAGGGAAAGTGAGTGTTTGGAGGGAAATGGCGCTCATCAGGGCGTAGTTGATAGTTAGGCTCGGCGCGAGAGTCGCTAGAAGCAAAGGAAGCAGCGATTGCTGCTTCGTTAGACTGTGACTTGAGTTTGGCACTGTTAAGTCCTTTTTCTAGCCGTCGTAGCATTTTGGAGGCTTCAGACAACCTAGGGTAAGAAAGATTTATAAAGGTAATAGATGGGAAACTGATGAATCTACTTTGAACCGGGTTTGCGCCCACGACGGTGCTTCTCGAAAATGCATCTGAAGAGAATTTTGATATGAACATTGTTCTTGAGAGGCACATAAATGCTAAAAGACATACTCCTGACCCGCGCGCTTACACCGCTGGCACTGCTTCTGACCGTCTTCAGCACCCACACACTTCATCTTTGTGGTACAAGGTCTGCATTACTTTTCTTGGCATTGATAAGACAGATCGGGACACCGTACCTTGGCAGCACGGCATACTGTACATGCACGGGCACCACGAACGACTGGCTTTGGACTAAAGACGAAAGTGAGATGGCGACCGGGGTATGGCGAAAGGAAGCATACGCTGATTTGTCGTCAGGGTTGGAGAGAGATGGTTGTGGATCCATCGAAGGCCGGTTTTCCAACGGAGCAGGCTGACACTGGAGAAGCGGTTATCAAAGCATAAAAGTGAAGACCGGCTGATGAAATTCACAATTGGAGAAGACGAGGAATGAGGACGCGGTGCAGGACGACACTGGGGTTGTCGAGCTAGACGACGGCAACGACGAGGAGGAGAGGAATGATCTGTGGAGGGCTGGAGGGGGGTGATGGTTGGAGGATAAGAGAAGGGCGAAGGTTGTCGGTTTTCAGCCCACCAACTCGGCCTTCTGCGGTAACTCAGTTTGAATTGTGATCGGTCGGCAACTTGCCGGCAAGTTTTTTATTCCCTTGCCTCCACAACAAACATCCACAAATGCGCCCTCCTTTCTCCAGTTCTCCGCTGCTGCCGCTGAATACGTTGTTGTTCATTAGCTTGGTCAATGCATTATTCACCTCCAGAGTTATCCTCAACGCTATGTTTCTCTGCTCCGTTGATGACCTCTCTACGTCCTAGTGGCGTTACGTTGGCCTTGGCACACATTGCCGTTTCATTGCCGATATCAAGATGCCGGTATTGGCGCAAACTGGCCTATAATACCCAGCGCTGGATAACCCAACTTTGGATCTCTTCTTGCTGACAGACATAGCAAACCAGTTCAGTAGACGTAGCTAATTTCGTGATTTACGGATAGAATGGATCATGCATCTGATGAGTCTGTTAGTGAGCGCTCAGCTTCGTCCTTGGAGGCCGGACTCCGGTATATTTTTACCACGTGAGAGTATTACATAAGCATTCCCGGCCAAGTGGCAAGCCCTAACCCTAAGCGACTGCTTTCATATTTTTGACTATGGTTCGTATAATCATCAAAGGAGGTATGTCTTCAGAGAACATCTTTACCTACCACCATCTCTGACATTGGGCTTTCAGGCGTCTGGAAGGTTACTCTCTCATATTTCATCTTTTTGAAATGCATCTTTTGACATATTCAACTTTAGAACACAGAGGATGAGGTACTCAAGGCCGCCATAGCAAAGTATGGGAAGAATCAATGGCATGTTGTCTCCCCAGCCCGTGCACAAATTTGTGGCTGAACAATATGATTAAAGGGCTCGTATATCGTCTTTGCTTGTACGCAAGACACCCAAGCAATGCAAGGCGCGTTGGTATGAATGGCTTGACCCTTCAATCAAGAAAACGGAGTGGTCAAAGGTGCGTGGTCTGCTGTCACTATCTCCTCGCCTTTCATAACTATCCTTCGATTAGACTGAAGATGAAAAGCTCCTTCATCTTGCAAAGTTGATGCCCACGCAGTGGAGGACAATAGCACCCATTGTTGGTCGAACCGCAACGCAGTGTCTAGAACGATATCAAAAGTTATTGGACGAAGCGGAAGCAAAGGAAAACGAGGAGCTCGGTTTAGCAGGGCCAGACGGGGACGCCGGCCCCAGTGTTGATGATGTTCGTCGCCTTCGGCCTGGTGAAATCGACCCAGACCCTGAGACAAAGCCTGCGCGTCCTGATCCCATTGACATGGACGAAGACGGTACGTTGTTCTCTTCTGAATTTACTTTATATGGCTAACTATCTCTGTCAATAGAGAAGGAAATGTTGTCCGAAGCTCGAGCCCGTCTAGCTAATACTCAAGGTAAGAAAGCGAAGCGTAAAGCTAGAGAGCGGCAACTTGAGGAAGCACGGAGGTTGGCCGCTTTACAGAAGCGTAGAGAACTCAAGGCGGCAGGTGTCTTGTAAGCGCTTTCACGTTCTCAGTATATAACCTATGTACATCAACATCCTATAGGTCTGGTAATATGCGTAACAACTCCAAAAAAAAGGGAATGGATGTGAGTCATTTGCTGTCGTTGATATCCTTTACTTGAGGCTTACTCCTCTGTAGTACAACGCAGACATTCCGTTCGAGAAGAAGCCAGCACCGGGTTTCTATGATACGTCCGAGGAGCAAGCCCGCGTCACCACCGCTCCCGTGGGTCAATCATTGCGTCGTCTGGAAAACAAGCGCAAAACCGACGACGAGGAGGCTGAGCGGAGGAAGCGACAAAAGAAGGCTGGGGATGGCAAGGGCGGTGATTCGAGCCATCAGACGAAATTCATCGCCGCACGGGATGCTCAGATTCAGAAGTTGAAGGAAGCGGAGTCAATAGGCAGGAGAAGGAAGTTAGTATTGCCAGCTGCCCAAGTCGGGGAGTCGGAGCTGGAGGATATCGTGAAGATTGGCCAGGCAGGAGAAAATGCGAAAGCCCTTGTGAGCGGTGGAAGCGATGCCAGTGGAAGACTCCTCAGCGACTATGAGGGTTTAGAAAATGCTAGAATGGCTAGAACTCCTAGAACAGCACCACAGCGTAAGTTCCTTTACCTCAGGAGACTTTGATTTGAGTTAACATATATAACGCTGCAGAGGACAATGTATTGACTGAAGCGAGAAATTTGCGGAACATGGCAATGACGCAAACCCCTCTACTTGGCGAGGAGAACACCCCTCTGCACGTAGGTCCTGGTGGCGGAACCGGCTTCGAGAGCGCGACCCCTCGCCATCAAGTTGCGTTTACGCCTAATCTACTGGCGACTCCCTTACACCCCCAGCCTTCTTCGGATAGTGTCACTGCCACACCTCGTACGGTTAGGTCTGCCATCGCAGCCACGCCGCTACGAACACCCATGCGAGATAACTTATCTATCAATCCCGCTGATCAGAATTCCTTCGTTAACGATGCACCGAGGGAACAGAGATTGCGCGGGAATCACGCCAAGCGCGCACTCAAAGCTGGATTCATGAGTTTACCAAAGCCTGAGAATAACTTCGAACTGCTGGTCCCAGAAGATGAACAAGTAGAAGGAGAGCAAGACAGTGAAGCTACCTTGGCGGAAGAGGATGCCACTGAACGTGATGCCAGGCTGAAGAGAATTCAAGAAGAGAACGAACGGAAGGCTTTAGCCCGACGCTCTCAGGCCGTGCAACGAAATCTCCCTCGACCAGCAAATGTCAATGTAGAACAGCTCATCAAGGACCTCAGCATAGGAAACGACGATGACGATTTACCAGAGGGTGCTAGGCAGCTTGTGAATGAAGAGCTAGTTAATATTCTACAGCACGATGCGATCGCCTTCCCCATTCCTGGTACATCGAAGCCCGGTTCCACAAAATCCATGTATCAGATGCCCGCAGATGACGACATCGACGCCGCCAAGGCTGCAATACATTTAGAATTGGCGACTATGGTGGGCTTTCCTAATGCGACCGCAGAGCAACTAAAGGATGGACTAGCCGCGGTAGCAAAGACGGAAACCCTGGACGAGTCCGTCTCCTGGGCGTGTGTCCGTCAACAGCTCGTCTTTGATGCAACCGCTAACAAATGGAGAGATCCCTCTAATCTTGCACCTGATCAAAGAGTTGAGGGGTACACAGCGCTCCTCAACCAATATCGGGAAAAGATGGCGAAGGAAGCAGCCAAGTCCGCAAAATTGGAGAAGAAACTTGGTGTGACTCTTGGCGGATATCAGGCCCGGGCAAAGACATTAGCCAAACGAATAACGGACGCTTTCGATGAACTCCACAAGGTCAAGATCGATTATGAGAGCTTCTCGAGATTGAGGGTTAACGAATCTGTTGTCGGTCCGCGCCGAGTGGCGGCGCTGAAGGAGGAGGTGGAAAGGTTGGAATTAAGGGAGCGATCGCTGCAGACCCAGTATGCTCAATTAGACTCGGAAAGGCAGGATGCAGAAGCACGCGTTGCGGCATTGGAAGACAAGGTCATGGCGGATGCAGAAGCTTTGAACGAAGCCGTGCTAGCCCAGATGGAGGGTGTCGATGGCTAGATAATATGATCTTCTGTCGGTAGTTGTACGTTGTATTCTTAGCTTTTCTGCTCCAGTTGATGCGTTCGGAAAGATTGATGCCTCACGGCATGAATTTTTCAAATTCTGTGATGTTCTAGTTCAGGTATTCCGAGCCTCATGGTTAAGGCACCCTCAAGATCGCCCTTGAGCATAGCAAACTGGATCCAGCATTGGTGATGTGATGTCGAGTCGATCACCTTTGTACCTCATGGCGGGGTGCATTGTCCGGTACCC
This sequence comes from Pleurotus tuber-regium, assembly GCA_014058305.1. NCBI lineage: Eukaryota > Fungi > Basidiomycota > Agaricomycetes > Agaricales > Pleurotaceae > Pleurotus > Pleurotus tuber-regium. The sequence continues at coordinate 1,236,542 of JACFYU010000026.1, read as the reverse complement.
CAATACCCCACTATATATGAAGCCCAATTGCACAAAGCCCCGTGCGTGCCGTGCCCACTTGTTTTGACTGAGCAACTATGTCTCCCCTGCTACACCCCGTCTTCGTTAGGGCATCAGACACAGAGGCCGAACCGTCTAACGGCGCGTCAGCTTCAAGGCAGGCAGAGCTGGATGTGCCCATCGGTGTAATAGTCGGTGCCACAATAGCAGGCATGGTGCTTGCGATCGCCATGATGATGGTATGGGCGTATTACAGCAAAACCCTGAAACGGAGACAGGCTAGAGATTGCAAAGAAGCTGTACGTCTGATGATACATGCATAACAATCCCTCCGACATTTCTCTGATCATTGAATTATTGTAGAGTTTGCTCGCCGCTACAAAAGATGATACCTTGCAAAATACTGCGGGCATTCCCTCCATTCGCTCTCACTCTCGCATACCCTCCGCCTTGACTCGGCCATCAAGTGGCAAGGTCACATTCTCTACCAAAAGTAAGGGGGGTAAAGCCTCGTGCGATATGCAGGAGAAGCAGCTTGGATGCATGACCAACCTGCCCGAGCCATCATTGCCTAAACCCCTTCGTCCAGTCAAAAGTATAGATCACACATTGCGCTCTGTTTCGTATATACAGTCGTACGACTCGCGACACGCACGACCTTTGTTGACCAAGTCGATCATGCATAAACCGTCGACGGTTAGCTCTGCATCGTGGTACTCGACGGAGAGTGGGGAGGAGCGACTGTCAAGACCACCAGCAAGTCTGATTAGGGCCGCATTCAGCCGCATGGGAAATGGGGTGGATAATGCCGTCCATCGGCACTCTACTTATTCCAACATTAGTGACCAAAGACAAGCTTCATGGCAATTCTTATGGTCGAGTCAAGCTGCGACGCAGGCGAGTAGAGTGTCGCAGGCAACATCCGGATCTGCATACTCACAAACTGACGAGGGTGGACAAATAAGATAGAATTGGAAGCTCGAAGGTAAAAAGATTGAATAAGATTTTTGTGCGATTGTAGAACACTGACCCGTTTGGACTTTGCGATATGGACAATGATATAGCTTTAGATGTACGGATGTGACTTCTAGTGTAGTGATTTGATGTATTCCTTACGAGTTTTTTGGTGGATGAAATACAAAAAGGCTTGGATGAGTGAAGAACGTACCTGCTCTAAGTGTGCGATGGATTGCTTGAATTTGCTCACTTCTTTCCAGCAGCATAGAGGTGTGGATAGATTATTTCTGTGCGAGGGCTGTTAGGAGAAGACACAACGAACAGTGCTGAGACATACCGGTAACATGAAATGACTGCTTGCGAATATTGTTGTGCGACTTCAACATCGGCCTGGTTTTGCTTCTGCTTAGCGCGATGAACTTTCTGTTGGATTTCTTCCAGATCCCCCAGTAACGCGACGCTGCTTTTGACACTTCCGGAGGCATCCCTGTCGTCGCCGGCCATAGCCTTTTCCTTATCCAAATTCTCCTTCTGCAGAGCATATTCTATCTCTGAGCGCACGTATTCCTCCTCTGCGCGTAGTTGCTCGAGTTCAGCACGTATTCGAGCGCGAATATGCTCGTCGAGGGTGGTCTGCCGTTCCGGGGGAGTGGTTGGAGATGCGGCATGGTCAGAAAGCTGATTGACAACGCCCGAAGAGAACTAAGAAAGAATCAGAGTTGCGGGGCGGAGATATTTGGTGAAATCAGCTACCTGAATTGAGGTTTCTGGCTGATAGAGGTTATCTTCTGGACGCGACTGAGTTCCGCCCATGGTGGATGGGAGGGAAGGGAAGATGTGCTGACTAAGCCAAGGTTATGTTTACTAGATACTACTACTAGGATGATCATCTACAGCCAAACGTTTTTGTCTCTGCTCTTCAGACTTGTCATTTTCATATTTCTTAGAGTCGTATGTACCTCATCTGCTCTCATGCACTCCATGCTCATCCTCTCTCCCTTTCTAGATCCCCTCCAGTCTTGCAAAGATAGCCATACCTACCCTCTATATATCATGGCTATTCCTTGCGTTCCTGGTTTCAAGCGACCAGCCCACCCGTCAGTCGTCGGAAAAGTCACAAACCGTACATATCACACTCCTCTCTTGCAAACCATGTCTAATCTTTCCTCAATAGAGGCCACTATTTACAGAGCCATTAACCACTCTCCTATTATCTTTACCTACGCCCTCACGACGTCTGAGACTCACCAATGCTGCGATAAATACCCTCTTGCTCCTCGTAGCCATCGATTTTACTGCTTACCCATTCTTTGACACGGCCTCAGACGTCGTCTTTACACGTGTAGGAGCCGTGTATCCCGACGCCGTAAAGATAGTTGTTCGATACCCTCTACCTGATCCCGAATCTGATTCAATTCATCTAATCTGGCGAGAGGCCAGAGATCACTTCCTGAACTGGACTACCGGACCGGAATTGCGGCTTAAGAAGGAGAATGACTGGGTGGGTATAGCCCGAATCGAGGGTCTTTGGCCAAAGACAGAGTATGAGTGTAGGTGCTTCATAGCCAGTTGCCAACATCAGTTTATAATGCTGGTTGATTGCGCTTGCAGATAGGTTATCCTCGTATGACGGAACCTTGCTCCCATATCCTCCCTCGCCTATTTCATTCCGTACATATCCGGATCCCCAACTCACCACCAGCTCACATTTTCGTTTCGCTGTCACTTCCTGTATGACACCCAACTTCCCCTACGTTCCTTTACAAGGGCGCAGGATAAAGGGCTTTGAACTTCTCGCCGACTACCTAGGACTCAATGGTATGTACCAATACTCCGCGCACTCCATTGTGATTCAGTGTGTTTGCATTCTTCGCAGGCGGTCTCAATACTAGTCAAAATAGTAGACTCTCCTCCCCTATGGAATTTCTACTCTTTCTAGGGGATTTCATCTACGCAGACGTACCGTTGTATATTGGAAACTCTAAGGAAGCGTATAGGAGGCTCTACCGGCGCAATTATCAGAGTCCCAGCTTTAGACAGATTTACGAAAAATTTCGTAAGTAACATGGATCTCTTAAACTGTGAAATATAACTCGAGAATCCTCTCTATCAGCCATTTTCCATGCATATGATGACCATGAAGTCAGCGTTCTTGTCTTGAGTTGGCTACGGTTTATGCTAATAGTCTGCAGATATTGAATAACTTTGTTGGCAAAGGTAACGACTCGACGCCACCTTTCCCCAGTGCATCAGACGCCTTCAAACTTTACAACGCTGACGCCAACTTCAATTCGCACGACAACGAAAACTATTACGATTTCCGCTATGCCGACGTCGCTTTCTTTGTGATGGACACTCGGCGCTATAGATCGGGAGTGCACACCGTCGAAGAGACACCTACGATGCTCGGAGAGAAGCAGCTTGCTGCACTGTACTCCTGGTTAGGAAGAGTTCGTCGTGCCCCCACTGATGGGTCTATCCCTCATTTCTAATCCGTTCCTCCTCGTTTAGGTGAATAATACAGCAACATTCAAATTCATCGCAACGTCCGTGCCGTTTACTTCGTTGTGGGGACATGATGCACAGGTAGATTCATGGGCTGGTTATGCCTCCGAAAAGGCTGCCCTACTGGAAAAGATTCATACCGTTCCTAACGTCATTTTCCTCTCTGGCGATCGACACGAGTTTGCTGCCATCGAATTCAACACTGGCAGTGGGTATACTGCTTACGAGTTCTCAACAAGCCCTCTCAATATGTTTTACATACCGTTCTTCCGGACGTTAGCCCCAGAGAGTTTGGAAAATGTGAGGAGAAATGTGACGGTGGCTTTCACGGAGGAACAGCCTGAGCCAACCACTGTCGCTGAAGAGGTACCTCAGGAGCGCGTCCTAAAATATTTACCAGTTGGAAATCACAAATGGTCTGAATGATTGCAGCTTATCTCAGGACAGTTGGCTTATCGCATTCGGTAGGTCGATAATAGAGATCGACACCAGAGATCCCGGAAGACCCATCTTCCGGCTCGAAGTGGTTATTGAAGGTCATCTTGCTTATAGGTGAGTACTTTGCCTGTCATGATCCACCCATGTATCTGACACTTGCAATTCTAGCCATGAAATAGTCGGCCACCCAGTTACATTGTCAACTGGAAACGCTCTAGGGACCTTCGTCCCAATCAACTTGAAGGGGCTTTTCACTAGGATTGGGATAAACCCGAGTAAATGGTTCTGAATAGATATATCGAGACATTCAATATTCGGTAATGATATACAACTTTTGACTATTACGTTATTAATCTACGGACTGCTGAGAAAAGCGTTTCTGCACACGAGAATAATGCTCCATCTCAGACTGGCTGACGCTGGGCACCAGGTTTTTGAGGGCAATGTCAAAATCTTCCTTAGTCACTAGCACTTCAATATCCGCCGGTGCTGCAATCTCAGCGAGGTAATACTGAGGTGTCAAAGGAAATAGACGAGCATGTGGCTCGGGGGCTGCGTTCAGTTTTTCTACATAGCATTCATGTGAGTCAACTCGTCCCAAGGTTGTATGTAATAAAATACCAATTTTGTCTTCCAATTCCTCCGCCTTTCGTGACATCGCACGGAGCATTGCATCAGAACAAAGTGCATAGAAATCAGCACCGGTATAGTTGAATGGACAATCCTCTGCCACATGTCTAAGGTCCAAGTCAGGATGAAGTCGAAATTTACGAGTCAGAGCTTCTAAGATATTGAACTGGGCTTCGTGCGTGTCGCTCACACCGAGGTACAACATGCGGTCAAACCTGGGAATACAACTGAGAAGAATAACAAGGCCACACCGCCGAACTCACCTTCCAGGACGAAGAAGAGCAGGATCCAGTAGGTCGGGCCGGTTTGTGGCCCCAATGACGAAAACATCTGCGCCAGCATTGCCGGAAGACATTCCGTCAAGTTCTGCTAGCAGTTGGCTGACTATACGGTCCATGACACCGCCTGAATCGCCATGGTTTCCTCGCTTCGGAGCAACGGAGTCCAATTCATCGAAGAAGATAACGCAAGGCTTAGCATCTCTAGCTCGCTGAAAGACGCGTCGAACATTTGCTTCTGACTCGCCGATATACATGTTGAGCAGCTCTGGCCCTTTAACGGAGAAAAAGTTGAGAGAACAAGAAGTAGCGACAGCTTTCGCTAGCAATGTTTTCCCAGTACCAGGTGGGCCATAGAGTAGAATGCCTTCATGAACGGAAATTTGAGGCATATTCACGCATGGACTATAAACTCCCAAATACCTGAACGCTTTTTAAGCCCATCCGCAAAGAGCTCGGGATGCTCCAAAGGAAGTTGTATGGTATCCAAAATATCTGCCTTGACGTGTGCAAGACCGCCTACGTCATCCCAGGTAACAGTAGGGATTTTTGGTGCGCCGATCGTGTCGGAATAAGACGCCCGTGCTTTGTTCAGAGCAACATCGAAGTCCCTCGCTGTAAGGGGCATACCTGTTTGGTCAAGTTCAACCGGATTCCAATTATTGCTAATTCATGAGATGAGAAATAGCGGCAATAGGTAGTGGGAGGTGACAAACGAATGGTGAGCAGTGCTTTCTAGAGAAACTTGACGAGCTCGGACAATGAGGCCGACAAGATCAGCAGCTACTAACGCTGCAGACTGTGTGGCAATAAAGGCTAGTGATACATCGGGTGCAAGTGCTGTACCCTTGAGGAGAGCGTTTAAAATCTCGTATCTTTCAGCTTCATTGGGTGCCTTCCGAAGAGGTCGTCAGCGCTCGTTCAGTTCATCTGTATAGAGAGAGCACCGACTTCAAATGATATTTGATGCTTGAACAAAGCAAGAATAGAACTCGGAACTCGGGAAGGTTCACTTGTAGTGCCTATCACGATGACAGGAAATGCTGCCGTCCGCCATGAATCCCGGGTACTCTCTATGCATTCTTTGAGAGCAACGATGGCTGCGGGGTCTGCAATAGCTATCTATGAGAATTAATGCAAAGAGGTTTTATTCACGGGATGGCAACCTTTTCCACTTTCAAGGACTTGCGTTGTTTGAACTAAGGCGTCGATTTGTCGCAGTATAAGTATGCACGGAGCACAGTGCATAGCTTTATCGAATCGAGCACGTAGGACTCCTTCCGTCTTCATATCACTCTCTCCCAATAAATTGTAGCAATTAATCTACAGAATATACAAAAATCAGTTCGATCCTCGGGTGATTGGAGGAAAATCCACCTCCAGAAAGTTAAAACCAAGGCATTGCGCCACCCAGCAAGCAACCGTAGATTTACCAGTCCCCCTAGCACCCTGCAGAAGAACGGAGAGGTCAAGATTATAATCTACAGCGCGCTCAGCAAAAGTTGCTGATAATAAAGAATATAGCTGATTGTAGGGACTGTCAAAGCCAAGGAGCGCCGCAGGTTGTTTACTTATCGTGGTAAGGAGAGATCTTGCACTCTGATCGCCTGAGGGAAAATCAGGATAGCTAAGTATAGGCAGCGGACTATCCACATAAATGTACACTGACCAAAAGAGATGAAGGCTTCAATGTCGGGGATACGCGAATGCTCTGATCCTGCCTGAACTATTCTTGTGACTGTGGGTTCCACCCAAAAACCTAGTTCTCCGGCAGCAGACTCATATGCGATATCATGCGATTCGTCGATACCATTAGATACTGCAACATGTTCAATGTTGGTGACCTTGAAGAAAACAAGCTCATTCGTGCGAGGAGGAATGCATGGATAACTTGATGAATGAGTATATACATTCGACCAAAGATCAATCACGTACACAGAGACAGCAACCTCATCATCTTCTTGTGGGGTAGACCCAATATCACTCTTTGTATCACGATCGGTGATACGCCAAGCAAGATCTGTATCTATTTTCAAAGCAATCAAATCTCCTTCCTTCACCAGTCGTTTTTTGCCTTCAAAATAATGCTTGAGTGCATGGAAGGATAAGGTCTGATAGGAGCGGTCGGTTGAGATTGGCGTTGTTACTCGTGCTATCGTCACACTCCGAGCAATTGGCATATTGGGTTCGATTGAACCAAATGGACTTGTGAACAACGTAAACTGCTGCGCCATATAATCGAAGTCTCGAGAAATATTTGAGAGTAGGATAGGTGAGCCCATTATGGTCCCTCTGTCAAGTGGTGAGCGGTGGCATGTGCGACGTTCTGGCACTCACATTGGGTGAGTGGTTGAAGTATCACAACTATACACACGAACCAGACGACGTTGGTTAATATCGCTGGGATGTATTATTGCCTAGGGGCTGCAATGAGTGTCACCTGTCAGGAATTAAAAGAATGGCTGCATACCCAATCACCGTTCAATAAACCAATTCTACCGAAATCAGCAACATGAAGATACAGGGCGTGGTCGTCTTGATATTCTTTTGACTCCTCTGGCAGTGGTCTGGCTTGAAAGTGGGGCTCGCGAGTGAGCGCATGGATAGTGGTGGTAGAGGTATTTGCGTCAATGAGACTGAGGGGTAAATTTGGATGGCGACATCCAATAGCAAGGAAGTCTTCGTCAATTTCAAACATAGCAGAGTCGGTTTCATCATCTGATTCGCAAGCTAAGGCATGTCTGTTCTCTGCTGGGATAGAATCCGAGAACGTGATGATGAACCTAGTTAAGCCTTTCTGGGCATATCCTTGAGCAAAAGGGGACACCATGTCCAGTCGATATTCCAGCTCCCCAGCATTAATATCTCCCCACCCCAATGATTCGAGCTGCCTGTAAGGAATCGTATATGTAGAATACTGGCGTAGGATGGGTGAATTATGGGTGAATGCGTCTTCCAGGGCAGACTTTTTTGTTTGGGAAAATTCGAATGCACGATGAGACAGAGCAGTAATAAGCACCTCTGAAACAGGAGCAGGCTGTACAACGGAGATGGAAACATGACAAGTTCCCGTAGAGGACTTGGAAAATATTCGGCTATGGTCTTTGAACCAAGCCCATGGAACCGATACCCCTTCTGTCTAGTATTAGATCAGCACAATAGCACTCCATAGTATCTAGAACATATATATACCCGGCTGTCTGGTATAGCCCAACATATGAGAGAAGGTCCTTTGAAGGTGGAAGCTGTTACGACAGGGGATATGCAAAGCCCAAACCGGCTCTCCGCTGAAAGCCTCCCACAAAACTTTGGGTTTACTGATACAGTTTCAGCGTCTTCTGTTCCTCGAGAGGTTAACGGGGTGCATGGCACAACTAGGACGCGAGGATTGTTGTAGAGGAAGGACATAGACTCGGAGGACGCGTGATTGGAGGTATGTAGGCGCCTGTTATCACTTGCTATCTGAGCGCCTATAAAATGTCTAGGCCCAACCATTCAAGTTTTTGTCATCAATGAGTCGCGGTACGGCCAGAGGCTTTGGTCGCGGTGGAGGTCAGTGGCGGCTTTACTGACGTCTAAATGTGTACTCAACGCCCCTTTGAATTGATCAATTGCCACCAGGTCGTGGGGGAGGGCGCGGTGGATTTCAGCAACGTGATGCGGGCCCACCAGATACTGTGCTTGGTTAGTACAGTTAAAATCTGCTATCAGTCTCGATTTCTCAATCACTTGTATCTTTGCAGAAATGGGGTCATTCATACACGCTGTGGAAGATGAAATGTTGTGCTCATCATCAATCCCCGACAAGGTACCCTACTTCAATGCACCCATTTACCTGCAAAACAAGTCCGTCATCGGAAAAGTGGACGAGATACTCGGCCCTATCAATGAAGTGTACTTTTCAATAAAGATGGGGGAGGGTATGGTAGCGAATAGTTTCAAAAAAGGCGACAAGGTATACATTGGTGGCGACAAGTTACTCCCTATCGAGCGATTTTTGCCCAAGCCAAAAGTTGCAGGAGGTAATTTCCTTTCTCTTATAATACGGAACAATACTTAGTTCTTCGTAGGTATTTCTAGTGAGTCTTGAATCGAGAGTTCGATATTCAGCCGCTGACATATGCAACAGAGCGTGGTCGTGGTCAACCTGGACGAGGACGCGGTACCAACGCTAGAGGTGGTCCTCAGCGTGGAGGGCGCGGAGGTGGTCGTGGTGGCGCCAGAGGCAGCTTTTCTGGGGATAGAGGTCGTGGGCGAGGTTCGTCACGGGGCGGTTTCGGCGGTCGTGGAACTTCCAGAGGCGGTAGAGGCGGTGGTCGAGGAGGAAGGGCTTCGTGACCCAGTATGTATAAGCCTGAATTAGGTTCTCTACGAGTTACGGCGTCTTAATCTTTCACAATGCTACCACCAAATTACTTTGTAATTGATCTCTGGTTTCTTTCTATGGAAGTGGTTGATTATTTTTGTACCCAGGTAACGCTTCAAAAATTCAATGCTCGTGTTGTTCTTGCTGCTGCTTCACTTCTGCCATATTTCTCGTGGCCCTGTGGTAGTCTGATTATCCTGCATTGTGTGAGGTTTGAGGATGTGCGTACTCATTTGGAGCTCCAGAGATATCCAGGGCATCGATTCTAGTTATATCTTCTTCCCCTTGGTTAGAGCCAACAAATATCTAGAACAATGCATTCGCTGATTCAACAGCTACAACTACTCAACCGCAAATCGACTTACGTGCAGACTATTGACGGCTTGGAATCGCACGTATCTCAGTTGGATTGGATTGCCATCGTGTATATCATCATCCGATAGCTCTATGATCTGTGCAGCGGCTGGCTCCTCGGCCTCTTCTACGTCTTCGAATCCTATGGCAGGCCGATTGATGAATAGTTTGATGAGTTTTGGACCCTGCGGTACGTTGTTGGTTTTGATACTGATTGACCGGATTCGAACGGATCGGTTGAACTGTAGAGTTATACAGAAGGAGAATTGATTGATACATGAATACTTACAGGTACATTCAGCAATAGTTGTTCGTCGGCATCACTTTGGAGGTACGACCCGCTTGTATCCTTAGATTTATTGGCAAGGATCGAGCTCAGCGTATGTCCATCCGATTCATTCAGACAATTGATTTGTTTGATATCAAGGTATTCCAGCAGGGATTTCTGGGATAACGGTCAGGTTTCGATAAGAGGAATGTGCCGTAGTTGCTAACATCTTTGATTTCATCCTTCAGACTTGCTGCACTCGTAGCCACATTTGCGCTTGTACTAAGCATTGGAATTCTGTGTAAAGCTTCGAAGACTATTATGGTATAAGAGTGAGGTAGACAGAGGTTCAGGAAGAGTGAGGTACAGTGGCGAACATCACGTGCACAAGGGTTGTTTGACGAATTTCAATCAGTGGATTAAATAGATTCTAACAGATGACACATTCGTCTTTGGCCTGCTGCCTTGTAGGCCTTGCAACGTTGATCCGCTTATTTCCCATTCGCTTGATCTCGGTCAACCTATTCATGGCGCGCTTGTTGCCTTGAGCTAATTACGATGGTCAATACAATAGGTACTCTCTGAAGTGCCGAGTCGTACCTGCTGCTCTCATGTACCATCGTTTGGCGAACTCAAGGTCCTGCTTGATGCCTATACCAACTTCCGCGTAATAACCTACTGCGTATTCAGCCTTGCTTAAACCTTTGTTTGCCGCTCTTCGTGCCCAAAGATACGCCTCCGAGTCGCTTTGTTTCAGAACACCCTCACTCCCCGTCAGATACCACCCACTAAGGGCAAGCTCTGCTTCTGCATCACCCTTTTCCGCTGCCTTCGTATACCAGGCTATAGAACGACGAGGATCTACCGGACAAGTCAGCGATCCATATTCGTAACACTGGCCAAGTTTGAACTGTGATGGTGTGTAGCCGAGATGAGCTGCTTGGGTAAACAAACTTCTAGCGTACGATGGATCATATATCACAAACTGCGAATCGGGTTGTTCGTGGAGAAGCCCGAGTTCGTGGAGTGCGTGGGGATTATCTTCATCAGCTTGCTCTGCTGCTCGCTTGAGCCAATTAATTGCTTCCCGTGGATTCTTTGCTTCACCTAGAGATCCATTCAAAAGGATCATGCCGAGTTTATACATAGCTGGTGTATCTCCCAAGGAAGCGGCTTTACGATAAAACGCAGCGGCACGAGGAGGCTCCTTTCGGGTACCAGCGCCTATTTCATTGCATACTGCAACGCGATAGCAAGCCGCTGCGTGGTTCTGCTTGGCTGCTTGAAGATAGAGATGATACGCTCTTTCATGGTCAACTTGCAAGCCAAGAGCGCCAGTACCGTAGCAGTTTGCTAGGAAAAATTGAGCCTCGTCATACGCTTCACCCTGCGTGGCAAGTCGCCGAATAACCTTGAGAGATTCGGTTATCAAAAATTCACTATACTTCTTTGCTGAGCGCTGATCCTTATTTTCTATCCTAATCTTCTTAGCAGCATCGATAAGGTACTTTGCATATAGGAAATGTGCCTCTGGGTCTGGGTCTGCTTTTATGCGTTGTCGATACTGGTCGATATATTCCTTGGTGTAAGGTGGGGCGCTCAAGTCAACCGCTTTGATTTTGCTTGTCGTAAGATTGACGGAGGCAGTCGTGCCTGAACGTTTTAGTGACGGGCGGGCTGGAATATCCTGGTCAACGTGGCTATGCGCGGAAGGTGGAGGGAATTGAGCAGGATGAGAAGGTAGAGGCTCCCCTGATCCATAGGATCCTGGCATACTCTGGGAAAAGTGGGAAGAAGAATGGGTTGAGGGTAACGATATTGAACTACCAGTGTATGAACCATGACTGGCGTAACTGGCGGCAAGCGAGGCATTGGGGACTGGTGCACCAGGGGGAGGCCCCATACCCAGGACGTCTGAAGCCGCGGCGTATAGAGGATTATAACTCACTTGAGGTGGTGGCCCATGCCAACCCTGGGACGGCGACATATATTGTTGCTGAGGATGAGTGTGAGGAAGATATAATGCTGAATGGTCATTGACACTATTAGGAGAGTTATATCCTTGAAACCTTCCTTCGCTGGAGTACAGGCTATCTTGATAGAGTGCGTCTTGCTGGTTATTTTCATTATTATATCTTGTATATATTGCTGGGCCGTCTGGCCACGAATTATCGAAGGAACTAGTCGCCCCTGGGCGCACAGCTCGGTCGGGGGCAGAGGGCAGGGTATTGGCATGCCGAGGAATTGTGTACGTTTGTTGCTGGTGTTGGGCTGAGCGTCCAGACATAGAGGATGCGGCTCGAGGAACAGGATCAACGACATGATGTTGATGCGGAAGGCTAGGTCCTTGTCCTGTGGGATCGCTGATTCGCATGGCATTGAATTTATCAAGAGCTGCTGTAGGATCAAAGTGAGGCATTGGTGGAGTATTTGCATCATGACCATATCGAGGGGGATGGTCGGAAGGGAGAGAGGGCACGGAGCGATTTGCATGTTGCGTTATGGTTTGAGCTAAGAATAAAAGATATTCGGAACGTGGACTAATATGAGGTTTTCCATGAAATACACTGCAAGCAGACGAAAATCTCACAAGGCGGGGGACCTAGTCCATAAGCTGATTCGTCGAAGAGACTGTCGTCAGGGATGGAACCCAAAGTGGGTACCCAGTTGGTATCGGCTGCCATTCCTTGTCGTTGACTTGGGGGTTCATAGTAAGGGGGCCGTTGCTGCTGCGATTCTGGCAGTGTACCTTGCTCCCTGTCGGGTTCTGACATGGCTGAGAGGGCGAAGAGGTTTGAATTGAATGGAAATCAGTATGATGATGATCCATCATGATCACTGTTCGCTAACTAGAGTTCTCACAGTCAGTAAGTAAATTATGCTATAGCTACCAAGTCCAGTCCTCTAAAACCCTATCTATTCGTTGCCTTTCAACACCATCTTTCTTTAGTCGAACCTTTATGACACTCTCTCGTTTCATTCTCTTCTCCGCAAGGACACTCCCTTCATCCTCTCCCACATCCGTCTGTTCTGACCACCGTTCTACCCAACCTTGACTACCATGGGGTGGACGAACCTTCTCGGTGGTGGTTTCTTCGTCTGCGAATTCCATAGTTACTTTGTCCCATTCCCGAGGTTTGAAGTTCCGAAAATGGGGGACTGAACCGTCGGCGCTTTCCGCCCTGGGCCGCTTGCGAGTAACGGTAATACCGTTGTCCATGTCCTCGGTTCTGTTATCCTCGTCCTCACTATCATGACCTAAGGCCTGCCTAACCCTCCATCGTAGTTCTCTAGCAATTGCCGACGGGTCTTTGACGCGATCATTGGGTACTTGTTCTTTAACCTCTCGCTTGGCTTGCTCGGCACCTTTCTCCAGAACACGTGCCTCGCTGACAAGGAAGTCAGCCAAAGCAGCTATCGAAGTAAGAACCCGAAAAGAGAATTCATCTTTTGCTTTGAGGTCCCGGAGGTATTTTTCGCCCACGTACCAACAGAGTCTGGTCGAACCATTAATACTTTGGCCAGGTGTAGGTTTCGGACATACCGAGAAAACATGGGGAACCGGAATTTCTTGGGAACGCGAGTGGCGATCTCAATATTTCGAATCCTTAGCTCTGCCAAGAAGGAAAAGCCGTCAAGGAGGAGTATTTAGACAATAGCTAGGCGTCACCCACGAGTCGCAACATTATATGAATGCAGGAAGTTGCCTCCAAAAACCAATGTGTCCACTGGTGTGTGCTGAAGGAAAACGTCAGAGATCTAACTGAGGGGAAGGAAGAGCAAGATGCATACTACAGCGTGTATCCAGCCTGTTGGTATGATCATGGTATTTCCAGCATTGAGTTCAACTTTAATAACTTCATCAACTAGATCTCCCAGCCATGCGTGGTTTTGGATTTCGGAACCAGACCAACGTTCATACGCTGCGAGGTTTGCAATAGTAGGTTTAATAAAGTAGAAGACCTAGGCGCCATTAGAAACGAAACCAGCAGTAGATCACGAGCCATACTTTCGAACCACGAAGAATGTGATAGTATACTGATGATCCAGCAAAGTCAACGTGCCAATCCTATTAGCAACAGTTGAGAAAAATAATTATATTACCGGTGTGAATGACATACTGTCCATGCATCAGCAACCCCCATCAGGCAGTATAACTGCACTTTAGGATATGTATGACCCTTTCCCTTTCGAGTATTGGGCCAAAACTTTTCAACCCAGTCGATCTCCCTTACTAAGCGTGGAGGCAGTATCATGTCTGACAGAGGGGTTCCCGATACCTCCAATGAGATAACGTTCAACACCTTGTCTCGCGCCGAGGGTTCCAAAGAATAATAGTCAGCCCACTTGCGTAGGTTCCAGCCAGGGGAGGTGGATTGTGACGAAACATCTACACCGCATTCAAAAAATGAGCAGTAAAGTGTCCTTGAGATGGGCGTACCTATGACTTCAACTGGAGTGTCTTCACCAACAATCTTAGCCACATCGCCAACGGTGAAATCGGATGGGGGCATCTTCATGCCAAGGCCCTCAAGATTATCTATGATAATAGGCTCTGTCATCGCCGTTTCGTCTTCCTCCAGCCAGTCTATGCCGAGCTGACTCCCGGGCATATGCCTGAAGTTAGACGGTTTGATTGTTTTGCCTTCCATTAACCGTGACCAGCGACTTGGATCTAAACCGACCCCAGCGTTCAAACTAGCATAATCCCGTTGGGTACGCTTACGAGAAGACTTGCGCGCAGGTCCTTTCATGGTGATCGTACGCTTTGGATCTGCTGCTAAACAAGACTGACAGAACCTGTTCAATAGTAAGCTACCCACTAGTATCCCACCACTGACACTGACCACTTGTCTATTGTCTCAACCTCTCCACCATTACCTACGCATCGCCAATGATACCAGGTTTTACAGGCATCACACCTTACCCAGCTTTCCTTTTCATAGTCCTGTAGTGACTTCTCCGATTCAACACTACATGCGGGGCATCGGTCTTCCTGGACGCTCTTGGCTGGATGTTCATCAATTGATGCTGGCGAGTGTTCCCGTGAAGACGGTGAAGCAGATTTGCGAAGATTGGTTCGCGTGGACCTCCGTCTGCCTCGAGCCATGATCGGTGAGGACCAGTAGAGTGTACCGTGACGCGACTCGACATAGGGTAACACGTGACACTCGAACACTGGATGCTTTATTTATTTAAAGTACATTTTCTTCATAATTCCAATCAGTAACTACTGCTTTTCACTTAATTCTGCGACGCCAGGAAGGATCTGACCAAGAGATCTCAGAACCTACGCGCGGAGTCAAAGTAAGCAAGACATACCTTGCCCTCCAGGAGCTCAAGACTGGCACCACCGCCTGTGCTAACATGACTTAACTTATCCTCAGCGTCATATTGTGCTACGACAGTCGCGGTATCTCCTCCGCCAACAATCACTACAGCACCTTTTTGTGCTGCCTCAATAGTAGCGTCAAGGAGAGCCTTCGACCCTTCTGCGAAGGCTGGGAATTCGAAAACGCCTGGTGGTCTACCAACTGGATCAGGATTTCTTGACGAGGATGTCCCATGAGCGCACTCCTCACCCATTCCACAGGATTGTTTTGGCTTCAAGAACAGTTTCACGAAAGAGTTGCCGACTCTTTGGCCCAGCATCTAGCCCCATCCAACCGTCAGGAATGCCTTCAGCTTCCGTAGCCGTGCCAGTCTGAAGTCATGTGGTGAGACGAAAATGCGTGTCTTTCGAACTTATCCTACCTTAGCATCCTTATCGAATTTATCCGCAGTGATGTAGTCAACAGGGAAAACCAACTTGACATGATTTTTCTTAGCCTTTTCCACGAGGGACGCCACTTTCTCGGATCCAGGAGCGTCGAAGAGTGAGTTTCCAATCTGAACTTCATTTGGTCTCAATGATCGTTCGTATGACAAGACCTACTCACAGAGACATTCTCGAGGGTTTTCTTGAAGGTGAAAGCCATGCCTCCACAGATGATCAGAGAGTTGACCTTGAGAAAATCGGTAAGTTATCCACACAATCGCTAGATCATGTTATCAAAGTACTTTGTCCAGCATATTATCAATAAGTTGAATTTTATCCGAAACCTTTGCACCGCCTAAGATAGCGAGGAAAGGACGTTCAGGGCTCTCTAAAGCTTTAGCGAAGAATTCGAGCTCTTTCTTGACAAGGAAGCCTGCCGCACGCTGTGGCAATTTGACGCCCACCATACTTGAGTGCGCACGATGAGCGGTGCCAAAAGCGTCGTTGATATAGACATCTCCAAGCTTAGTCAGACCATCTCGGAATTCAGCCACTTTGGCAGGATCTGCTTTGGTCTTGGAGCCATCCTTGTTTTTGACGGAGCCTTCCTCTTCAATATGGAAGCGTAAGTTTTCTAAAAGGATGACAGCACCATCGGAGGCAGAGGCAACGGCCTTCTCAACGTCAGGACCTACGCAATCGTTCAAGAAGGTGACTGATCTGCTCAGCTGCTTCTCGAGCTCGACGGCAACGGGCTTCAAAGAGTATTTTGCAATAACTTTGCCGTCTGGCCGGCCAAGATGGGACATTAAAACGACGGCGGCGGCACCTACACATGTGGGGTGGGTTACCGGATTGATTCAAGGAAGAATGGTCATACCTTGCTCGAGTGCATATTTAATCGTTGGCAAGGCTGCTACGATACGCTGATTGAAAGGTGGGTCGATCGATGTAGCACATATTGAAGAACAGCCTACATACGGCGGGGTTTGTGATTTTTCCATCTTGTTGAGGGACGTTAAAATCGACGCGAATGAGTACACGTTTGCCTTTGAGGTCGAGATCAGTAATGGCGAGTTTGTTGGAAAGCGACATGGTGGATGTTGAAGATTCGAGACTGGCAAGGCTCCTATTAAAGTAGCGGACTGATAAGGCGGATCACCGCAACCGTGAGTTTCCGAGCTGATACTGATCACCACCCAATCAGTCTTGTCCTTCAAACAACATGTCGGACAATACATCTCCCAATACTCTGGGGCTAGCCTTCGACCAGCTCAAAATCGACTCTGAACAACCACCCCAGACGACTGCAACAGAGAAGCCTGAGCAGAATGAGCCAGCGCAGTCATCTGTCCCTTCTGGCGATGATAATTTACAGCCAACTGACGCTTCTGTCTCTGACAAGAAGAAACCATATGTAAATCCTGAGCGGGTCAAGACAGGTGGCGCGCAGAGGGTTTGACAATTTTCATATCTTTTGTGAGCTGGCAATAATTTGAAACCAGGATAAAATAACAGAGGACGAGTTGACGGAACGCATGGCTAGGATTAAGGAGCAGAATGAGAAGATCAAACAAAGACGCCTGGTATTTATTCAATACCCCCCTCTGTATTCTCTGACAGAGGTCTTCGCAGGACGTGGAAGCTGATGAAGCAGCCTTCAGAAAAATGCAAGAGTCCGAACGCGCCAAGGTAGCCCTCAATAAGAAAGTTCAAGAGAACGTCAACCGGACGCGTGAACAAAATGCGAAGCGGAAGATGGACAAGATCCAAAGTCGGGAATGGGATTCAGGCAAACCTGCAGGTGACTGGAAACGTAGTGCCGAATTCAACGTTGAATTGCAGTCGCATGAAGCAGATCAGCCACAACCGAGTCAAAATGTGGATGCCGCGGGTTCTAAATGGCATCGGGGAGGTGCGCGTGGGCGATCACCTCGAGGGGGCAACAGAGGCAGGGGTAGGGGCAGGGGCAGACCAACCAATCCTACCGACCCACCACTAGCTGAATCAAATGTTGCGGATGATACCACACCAGAGTCCGTGCACGAGCCTGCGGTTGTGTCCTGAATATCATCTGCTCGTGTTCATCAAGTGATACCCAATCAAGGTCGGATCAATGAGGACCCTTGAAAATGCTGCCAAAGGTTTAATTCCATGTAAGAATTAAGTGTGTTGGCGTTATACATGGAAAGAAGTGCATAAGTTCGCTTGTAGATGTGGGCCACTGCATGAAGCAATGAATACCTCCCACCCTTGGCAATGCAAAGGGAGTTCATCATGTAGACTATTTACTGGACAGTGTGTCATATATCTTGTAGGCCCCCTGTTATTTCTGGTACCTTTAGGTACTAGGTTTTCCTGGGGGGTTTGATGGTTCTTATAGGACAAATAATGTTTTCCCATGTTGTTTAGCCAAGTAGCCAATTCCAGTGCATGAGCACCTTAGGCAGCACATTTTGGGTCTTCAAGCCCAGTGAAAAGTCCATCGAGCTGGAGTGAGCCTGTTTAACTCAGAGCAAGCTGGCCAAGCCAGATCAGACCACGGCTCGATTTGGATATGCGGATATGCAATGACATCAGCAATATCGTAGTGCAGATCTCTATTAACTATGTGTACAAATGGCAGCTGAAGTAGTTAACTATGCAAAGTCAATGAACTTCACTGTGGCCTAAGTCTAGCAGACATAATCCAAATGTGGTGCACTGACCACCTACTTATGTCAGCACCCCTTCTGCATCGCATACTACGGTAGAGTTCGCCAACTCTCTTCTCCCAACCACCATGTCCCCTACTCCACCATCCCGCAATTCCCTATCCCTGCACCTTCTCCCCCTCTGAACCCCTATTTGGTTTCCTGAAATTGATGGCCATGAGTGCAAGGCGCATCTCCAGGGCCACTGGTGGCAATCTTGGTAAGTATCTGACTATATGCGCATACCTTCATCATTGTCCACCTATTCACGACTAGGAACACAACGCACATACTATTACCGCCCTGTAGTTCAGATCTGGCATCACTTCGGATTGTCACAGCCTGTCACAGTCTGATTTGTAACTCCATCATGCTGGCAGACATGAACAGGCATGGATGATGTAATCTGGTCCCTGTTAGGCCCCTGATTGAATCCAATCCCCGCTTTGGCCTCCTGGCAGAGCGTGACAACAACCGAAAAAGTCAAGTCGTCCAATACACCATTTTGTAGAAATACAAGCATAGGGCCAGGTTACGACATACTACATGATATATTCTGCATAATTAGAGCACTTAAAGGCAAGGGTCGGGTGAGCTATGACTGAAATCCGAAGTGATGCCAGATCCGAACTACAGGGCAGCAATAGTACCTGTAAGGGGACGCCTCTCCTTTTCCTTTTCTTCTTTTCTCCTTTCTTCTTTTCTCCTTTTCTCCTTTCTCCTTTCTCCTTTCTCTGGACCTTCTCGCACTTCGAAACCTCAGAGTTCTTATTACTTAAGTCTAAACTTGTTCAAGTCCCCTTCCCTTTGTGACGCTGTCATATGATTCTGGCTCACTCCGGCAATACCTTACCGGAGTGTGGCTGTAGTGACTATATAGTTTATTTATATATTTTCCCACACTTCCTACAGTAGTCATATCGTCTCCTAGCGGAGGAAGATCCTTAACCTGTTCTCTTTGGATTTCCCCTCCACTAGGTGAGTAAAGTGTATTATTGTAGTAGATAGTATTAATAACTTTGGATTTCCCCTCCGCTAGCGATTGCGAGTGTCTCCAGTCATCTGGAGGGTTGCCCTTACAATACCATCTGCGAAGTCCACCACCACAAACAGACAGTACAAGATGCCCAGCAGGCTATATGCACTTGGGAGATGGTAGTCAGTGGCGTAGCGAGGGCGGGCAACTGCCGGAACCAGAGTTAGCGGAACTCGGTGTGTTTGCTTAATATCTTTTTATTTCTGCTAGTACTAACCTATGTAAACTAGTACCGTAACATTAGAACCACCCTATTGCCAACTATCCTGTGGCCATGGACATTGCATTCCCCAGGCAAGCTTCGGGCCGCTCTGTACTCTACCAGAACCGAATCTCTGGTAGTATGCACACCATGGAATGTATAGCAGATAATGCAAGGGGATGGGGCGGGGGTGGCGAGTGGATAAGGGTGATAATAGGGTGAACTGGAGGGTGTCGGGGATGGGGTTTGTGGCTTTGTATGGCTCAACGGAGCTATGTGTCTTGTTGTTAAAATCAAGTGTTTCTGTGTTCTATCAGGAGCTTATATAAGCGTCCTAATGCACTCTAACACACTCTAACCAACAAGACTGATGATGTGTAATCAGTAGTTTGATAATAGACTAATGATTTGTGCAGCAAAATCCAATTATTTCAATCTAGTGTCAATAGTACTCTAATGAGCAGACATGCTACAACACAATTCTTGGCCAACCGGGTCATCGTCGAGTTTTTTTTTCTACCTCGATGACTCTGAACCTGCGACAAGGAGACATAGATGGAAATAGGCTACCTAAGCTTCCCACAGGTACCAGAATCGATGAGGCATGAAAGTAGGTGTCCACAATATCGCGTCCCAATTTGTAGGCCCTCGGAGTGCCCGGAAACAATTAAAATGAGGTCAGGAATACCCAAACCATGCTTCATTTTGCAATATTTTGCTTCCTGAGTGAGCTATTGCGATCCCGGTGCGTCCAAATTGATTAGGGTTAAGGTTAACCATGTCTACAGCCACTAGACAAACTGTGGGAACAATCCCATAAACCGTGGGAGCGCACAGCTATGATTATGGTTAAAGTTGCTAAACAGCTGTTTTGCAACTTTTGCTATACCAAATCAATAGACTGTAGCTATGTACACCCAAGTTGGTTCCTAGGGTAATCATGGGTGCTGGATCGCGTGGTTACAACGTGGGAATGATCCAGTAAGCGTGGGAACTGTGGTTGACAAATCTTCGCCCAAGGTATACAATATGGCACAATTCAGTGCAATTATTGCATCACTTCCAACACTTGTAGCATAGTTGAGCCCAATTGAGCGATTTATGCAGGCTACATGTAGCTTGAGTGAGCTCTGAATGGCTCACTGTCAATTGAGTATAGTCTCATTTTAAGAGCCAGTCTGAGCCGCAACGAGCCACTCGATTCGGCTTTGTCACACTCTATATGGCTCATGGGACTTTTCACTGGGCTTCAAGAGCCATTAATTTGCTGCCAGCAATGAGTCTCCAAGACCCCTTTATGCTAAGGCTCATGTACACAATATAATCATGAGCTTTGAAATGGTGTGATGGCACTTGATATTTTCTTTTCACTATGTGGTGGTAACAATTTTCTGTTGCTGAGAATTTGGGGATGAAAATGTAGACATCTTGTAAGTGTACTCACTTACCACATCGCCATAGCCCCTGTGACCCCATCATCACCTGACAGCTCATGTACATGTATTATCTTCCATAGTTTTACTCATAATTCACTTGTACTTCCTTATTCTCAAGAATTCTTCATAATTCTCTTAAGTGTTACTTACTAGGCAAGTTTCCATGTTTCTCCAAATTTCTACATCTGAAAATAGTACATATTAGACTGTGTAAAATTTGACTAAATACATTTATTTTCTCTTACTTCTAGGTGCGCAAAAAGGAAGAGTTTTAGAAAGTGAGTGACTTGAGATATGCTATTGGTGCCCTGACATCACAGATGTCAACAATAGAGGACACAGGATGTATAGTTGTTAAATACATAATCCAGTTCTACTACTACTGAGCTACAGAAAGGTAAAGTGGCTTCAACTACTGAAGTGCAGAGTTGCGCCACCCACTGTCTAGTATTAGGGCGACACTAATACAAATGTACAGTGTAGACCCTTGTTACACACACGCAAAACTCCTAACCCCTAGCCCCGGTCAGATGACCATTCCCGTGACCTCGGACATCGGCTTCGGACTATCGGACTTTCGGATATGCTCGGATCAAGGGTTGTGCACGCAGACTTAGCACGTGTAGATATGGACTTGGACATTACTGTAGAATTATTTGGTTTCAAGGGACACTTAGGCTTAGTTACCATGAGGTATAACTCATGTATTCCACATGTTAGGTTACCTTCACAGTATTTAAGTCATAGTTACTTGTAGATAGTGATAAAATCAAGTGTTTGTGTGATCTATCAGGAGCTTATATAAGCGTCCTAATGCACTCTAACACACTCTAACCAACAAGACTGATGATGTGTAATCAGTAGTTTGATAATAGACTAATGATTTGTGCAGCAAAATCCAGCAATTTCAATCTAGTGTCAATAGTACTCTAGACATAGATGGAAATAGGCTACCTAAGCTTCCCACGGGTACCAGAATCGACGAGGCATGAAAGTAGGTGTCCACAATATCGCGTCCCAATTTGTAGGCCCTCGGAGTGCCTGGAAACAACTAAAATGAGGTCAGGAATACCCAAACCATGCTTCATTTTGCGATATTTTGCTTCCTGAGCGAGCTATTGCGATCCCGGTGCGTCCAAATTGGTTAGGGTTAAGGTTAACCATGTGTACAACCACTAGACAAACTGTGGGAACGATCCCATAAACCGTGGGAGCGCACAGCTATGATTATGGTTAAAGTTGCTAAACAGCTGTTTTGCAACTTTTGCTATACCAAATCAATAGACTGTAGCTATGTACACCCAAGTTGGTTCCTAGGGTAATCATGGGTGCTGGATCGCGTGGTTACAACGTGGGAACGATCCAGTAAGCGTGGGAACCGTGGTTGACAAATCTTCGCCCAAAGTATACAATATGGCACAATTGAGTGCAATTGTTGCATCACTTCCAACAGTTAGTACGTTTGGTCTGTCCATCACCTTCAGGGTGGTAGCCAGAGGTGTAGTGTAGTTTCATTTCTAAGGCTTTACCGAGAGACCTAAAGAAGTGGGAGACGAACTCCGAACCTTGATCGGAGGTGACGTGGTTCGGAACTCCGTGCTTGGAGAATACATGCATTACGAATAACTTGTTGGAAGTGATGCAATAATTGCACTGAATTGTGTCATATTGTATACCTTGGGCGAAGATTTGTCAACCACAGCTCCCACGCTTACTGGATCGTTCCCACGTTGTAACCACGCGATCCAGCACCTATGATTACCCTAGGAACCGACTTGGGTGTACATAGCTGCAGTCTATTGATTTGGTAAACCAAAAGACCCAATACTTTCGACCAGTGTGTGACTCTACACCAACATAGTGAACATCAGAGTGAACCAGTTCCAATAGTTCTGTAGATCTACTATCAGAAGGAGGGAAAGGGTCTGCATGCATCTTTCCAGCTTTACAAGGCTCACAAACAGGATCAGGCTTTGCAGAAGAACTGAGTGTCATACCAACAACCATGTTTTCTTTCAACATCAGTTTAATTCCATCATGGTGTTGGTGGCCTAGCCGTCTATGCCAAAGCGACAGATCCAAAGGCAGAGTAGAGGCAACATTGACATACTCATTACTATCTAATGTTGAACCATCTAAGTAACCAATACCATTTGTAGTGATAGATGCAACAAACAACAGATTTCCATTACGATTAAACTCCATTCTATCACTATTGATATTTACAATAAAGCCTTTGTGTCTAGTCAAGTATAGTACAGCAAGAAGATTATTACGCAGAGCAGGTACATGTAAGACTCTAGTGATTTCTACATCTCTACTTTGTCTACCGTCTATCAATGGTCTAAAGACAACACTACCCACACCTTCACTGTAAATAACCCTATGATCCGCTAGCCTAACTGGCACTCTATATGGGGTATAATTACAGATCCATTGTCTGTGAGGTGTCATATGAGAAGTGGCGCCTGTGTCTGTATTCCATTGATAATCATTAAAAGATGTAGCACAAGCCTCTGAATCAGAAACAGCACTTGCCTGTCCAGCAAATTCTGTCACTGCCTCTGCCTTTTCCTCTGCTGCCTGATTGGCATTGTTCCCCGACCCACTATTCTGCTGCTGGTTCTTCTCCTTCTTTGGACAAGCCCATTTCCAGTGACCTTTCTCTTTGCAGAATGCGCACTGGTTCCTGGCCAATCCAGCAGGTTTTCCTTTGTATCCACCAGCTTGTCCTCCTCCAACCTTTGCACGGTTTGCCATCTCCACCTGTCTCTGCCTATTCAGCTCTTCACTCCTAAAGGCATTGAGAATCGTGGTCTTGTCCAGTTTATCCACCAACAACAAAGATGATGACAGATGCTTGTATTCTTCAGGCAGAGCCCGAATCAATGCCATGCACTGCAACTCTTCATCCAATTGTTCTATGGTGAAACCTTTGGGACGCAGATTCTGAATGTTCCCCATAGCCTTGTCAATTCTGACTCCCAAATCCATGAGTGATTCCCCTTCAGCTTTTTGGATAGAGAACAGGTCATCATAGGCATTGAACCTTGCTCCAGGCTTCTTGCACAAATGTGCATCCTCCAACAGTTTCCACATCAT
The DNA here is from genome assembly GCA_014058305.1 of Pleurotus tuber-regium. Taxonomy (NCBI): domain Eukaryota; kingdom Fungi; phylum Basidiomycota; class Agaricomycetes; order Agaricales; family Pleurotaceae; genus Pleurotus; species Pleurotus tuber-regium. Next base: position 1,212,519 of record JACFYU010000026.1, on the reverse strand, counting down.
TACTGGGTCTTCTTCATAACCTTTGAAGTGCACCCTCTGATCACTTTCAACCAACAAATATATCTCCCCAGCAGCCTTTTCAGCTTTTGCCTCCCACCTGGCCAATTCCTCAGGCTTGTCAGATCCTGGTTTTGACTCCCTGCCAGACACCAGTCTCCAAGAGCCATTTCTCATCAGCCAGGCTTTCATCTCCCCATTCCAGTCTCCATAGTTGGAGTTGTTTAATGGTTTGACTTTAGCAGAAAGCTCTATAGTAGACATTTGTGATGTCCCAACAATTCCAATTCAAATGTAGTGGTTTCAAGTAATCCAATAAGCCCCCAGTAGTCCAAAAATGCGAAGCTAGTACTCTGCAAGAGTCACTAGTTCACCAAGCAATAGCAGCACAAGCAACAGTATCAATCAGAATTGAGTAGTTAAAGGCCAGGGCCCATAACCTGTTAAAATTAAGTGATTCTGTGTTCTATCAGGAGCTTATATAAGCGTCCTAATGCACTCTAACACACTCTAACCAACAAGACTGATGATGTGTAATCAGTAGTTTGATAATAGACTAATGATTTGTGCAGCAAATCCAACAATTTCAATCTAGTGTCAATAGTACTCTAGACATAGATGGAAATAGGCTACCTAAGCTTCCCACGGGTACCAGAATCGACGAGGCATGAAAGTAGGTGTCCACAATATCGCGTCCCAATTTGTAGGCCCTCGGAATGCCCGGAAACATCCAAAATGAGGTCAGGAATACCCAAACCATGCTTCATTTTGCGATATTTTGCTTCCTGAGTGAGCTATTGCGATCCCGGTGCGTCCAAATTGGTTAGGGTTAAGGTTAACCATGTGTACAACCACTAGACAAACCGTGGGAACGATCCCATAAACCGTGGGAGCGCACAGCTATGATTATGGTTAAAGTTGCTAAACAGCTGTTTTGCAAGACATTCATTGATGACTATTCACGTTTCAAAGTTGTTGTACCCTTGAAACTGAAATCAGAGGTGTTTGTTGCATTCAAACGATTCAAAGCATGGGCTGAGAATCAGACTGGAAAGACCATTAAGACATTCAGATGTGATCAGGGTGGTGAATTCATGGGAAAGGAGTTTGACAAGTATCTGGAGGATAATGGAATCAATAGGCAGTTTTCTGTGAGGAACAGGCGTCAGCAGAATGGTGTAGCTGAGAGAGCAAATAGGCTATTGAGTGAACGGATGACTGCAATGCTAGAAGAATGTGGGTTGTCAAAGGCCTTCTGGGCTGAGTGTTTGTCTGCACTTGTTCATGTCTTGAATCGAAGCTATACATCTGTGGTACCTCATGCTACTCCATATGAAGTGTGGTACAGGAAGAAACCTGATGTTGGGCATTTACGAGTTTGGGGATGTGTTGCATATGTACATGTGCAAAAGGACAAAAGAGACCACTTGGGTTCCCATATGGAAAAGTGTGTGTTTATTGGATATCCAGAAGGCTACAAAGGGTGGAAGTTCTACAATCCACAAACAAAGAAGGTCATTGTTTGTGAAAGAGCAGACTTTGATGAACGGTACACCTATAATGGCCAACTGTTGAAAGGACACCATGAACCCAGTGGGAAAGCGCACAGTCCTGAAGCCAGGATAGCACCATCTGTTGAAAATGCTCAGCAAAAGGAATCTGAGCCTGTGAGTGGAATTGTTGAGTTGGATGATGATGAAGATGGTACAGAGACAGAAGTGGTTGAGGAGTCTGAAGACGAAGAGCAACAACCAATTGAAGGGGAAGCGCAACAGGAGCCACCAGAACAGATTGCACCCCAGCAAGACCCACCACAGCAACCTCATCGTCGTCGTCGTCAACAAACCACACCATCATTGGAAGAAGAAGAGGAAATTGATGATAGACCAGTTGCTATACGGAAAACAAGGTGTGCTATTCGGAAACCTGGTGAATGGTGGAAAGTTAAATCAGCTGACCCAGAACCAAGACAACCTTCACCTGCTGCTTGGGAAATGCGAGAGCCTACACCTGTCATTGGCGAGGATTCAGATGAAGAAGATGAAGTAGAAAATGGATTGGAGGTGGAAACACTGTCTATGTCAAAGGTTATTGAACCAGAGACATATGCCCAGGCAATGAAAACCCCATATGCAGGACAATGGCATGCAGCATGTTTGGAGGAAATCAATGCTCATTTGAGTAATGGTACTTGGGAGTTGGTTGTGCTACCACCAGGGAAGAAGGCAATTGGAGTTAGATGGGTGTTCCGAGTAAAGTACCTTGCAGATGGTAGCATTGAGAGATTCAAGGCACGGGTTGTGGCTAAGGGATTTAGTCAAAGACCTGGCTTTGACTTCTTTGAAACCTTTGCATCACCTTCACGTCATGCTACCATCAGAACTGTGATTGCTATTGCTGCCAAATATGATTTGCATCTGCGATCAGTGGATATATCTCATGCATTCATCAACAGTGAGATTGATTGCGAGATTTATATGAAGCAGCCAGATGGGTTCAAGCAAAAAGGGTCAATGCAAGGTGGAGAAGAAGTTGTGTGTAAGCTGAACAAGTCAATCTATGGATTGAAGCAGTCACCTCGGTTGTGGAGTGAGAAGTTGTTTGAAGCATTAGAGGCAATGGGCTTCAAAAAGATCTATTCTGATCCTTCCCTCTACATCTATGATGATGGTAATATCAGAGTCATAGTCCCAGTGTGGGTGGATGACATTACACTTGCTTCCAAGTCTGAGGAGACTCTGGATAGATTTGTGGAGGAGTTGGCAAAGCATTTCAAGTTGAGGGATTTGGGGCCAACTACGTACTTGTTGGGTATGGAGATTACTAGAGATTGGGAGAACCACAAAATCTATCTGTGTCAGTGTCAGTACATTGTCAACAAGCTAGCAGAATTTGGCATGTCTGACTGCAAGCCAGTGGGCACCCCTCTAGTACCTGGTAACAAGTTGAGTCCTGAAGATAGTCCCAAGACTTGGGAGGAAGCAAGTGAAATGGTGAATATCCCCTACATGAATGCTGTTGGTTCCCTATTGTACCTTGCTACATTGACCTGGCCTGATATTGCCTTTGCTGCTAGTGCATTGGCTAGGTTTAACTCAAACCCAGGCATGGAACATTGGAAGGCTGTAAAGCACCTGTTCCGGTATTTGAAAGGGTCTATGGAAAAGAAGTTGGTGTATGGACCAGATCCCAATGAGGAATCTGATGAGTTGTTTGTGACATATGTGGATGCTGACTATGGAGGGGATAAGAGGAATGGGAAGTCGACCAGTGGATATTTGGTGAAGATTGGGTTGGGTGCAGTGTGCTGGAGCAGTAAAGCACAGCAAGTGATTGCTCTGTCCACCACAGAAGCAGAGTATGTTGCAGGGGTTGCTGCAGGAAAAGAGATCTGCTGGGTTAGGAATTTGCTCACAGAAATTGGTTATCCACCAACTGGTCCATCAACGCTATACATGGACAACCAGTCAGCAATCCGAGTTGCAAAGAACCCTGAACACCATGGACGAATGAAGCAGCTGGACCTTGGATTCTTCTGGCTCCGTGATCAAGTGGAACGCCAAAGGATACATCCCGTCTACCTGCAGACAGAAAACATGCCAGCAGACTTGCTCACAAAAGCACTAGCAAAGCCTCAAGTAGAGAAGTTACGAAAGATGATGGGAATTGTAGATATGTAGGATATGGAGGGTAAAGGGAAGTATTGGGTCAGGGGGTTGTTAATGGATGACCCAACACTTGGGAGATGTGGATTTGAGCAATTGTTGCATCAGGGGGTTGTGTTGGAAGTGATGCAACAATTGCACTGAATTGTGCCATATTGTATACCTTGGGCGAAGATTTGTCAACCACGGTTCACACGCTTACTGGATCGTTCCCACGTTGTAACCACGCGATCCAGCACCTATGATTACCCTAGGAACCAACTTGGGTGTACATAGCTGCAATCTATTGATTTGGTAAACCAAAAGTTGCAAAACAGCTGTTTAGCAACTTTAGCCATAATCATAGCTGTGCGCTCCCACAGTTTATGGGATCGTTCCCACGGTTTGTCTAGTGGTTGTACACATGGTTAACCTTAACCCTAACCAATTTGGACGCACCGGAATCGCAATTCCTCACTCAGGAAGCAAAATATCGCAAAATGAAGCATGGTTTGGGTATTCCTGACCTCATTTTAGTTGTTTCCGGGCACTCCGAGGCCCTACAAATTGGGACGCGATATTGTGGACACCTACTTTCATGCCTCGTCGATTCTGGTACCCGTGGGAAGCTTAGGTAGCCTATTTCCATCTATGTCTAGAGTACTATTGACACTAGATTGAAATTGTTGGATTTTGCTGCACAAATCATTAGTCTATTATCAAACTACTGATTACACATCATCAGTCTTGTTGGTTAGAGTGTGTTAGAGTGCATTAGGACGCTTATATAAGCTCCTGATAGAACACACAAACACTTGATTTTAACACCGACATCTCCGGATACGTCCCCGTGTTCTCCGCAGCCATCTCCGGTGACTTCTCCGTCTGTTCCGGATTCTCTGGAAACTCTGCCTTCGACTACGATCTCCTCCGATCCTCCGAATATCTCCTTCATTAACGCTGCTGCCTTCAAGACAGTCTCGCGTATGAGGGGAGTCCAGGTATTCATGATCAACATCCGACCCGAAGGAACAACTTCTGCCAGATCTTCTGTCGTGTCCGACCCTTCTCCAGACCTCTTGAACGTTCCTGCCGAATACCACCAATTCGCGGACGTGTTTAGCAAAGGTAAAGCCGAGACTCTAGCTGATCACAGGCCCTACGACCTCAAGATCGAGTTAGAGGAGAATGCGTCACCCCCTGTGGGTCCGATGTATTCCCTGTCCCAAACAAGCTTTGAAAGAGTTCATTGACGAGCATTTGCAGCATGGTTTCATCCGTCCGACCAGTTCTCCGCACGGTGCCCCCGTCCTATTCGCCAAGAAGAAAGATGGTTCTCTCCGCCTCTGTGTCGATTACCGCGGACTTAACCGCATTACTCGCAAAGATCGTTATCCGCTTCCGCGTCTAGCCGACCTCCTAGATGCACCCCGCGATCCCAAAATCTACACCAAGATCGATCTCCGGCACGCATACCACTTAGTCCGGATCTCCGAAGGAGATGAATGGAAAACAGCCTTTTGAACTCGCTATGGCTCCTTCGAGTGGTTGGTTATGCCCTTTCGGTTAACTAACGCTCCCGCGGCTTTTCAAAGGTTTATCAATGATGTGTTCGCTGATCTTTTAGACGTCTGCGTCATTGTCTATCTAGATGATATCTTGATCTACTCCAATAGTGTAGAGGAACACAAGGAGCACGTAAAGGAAGTTCTCCGACGTCTCCGGAAACACAAACTCTATGCTAAAGGTGAGAAATGTGAATTTCATGTTGACACCATAGAATATCTAGGTTATATCCTTTCTCCGACCGGACTTACCATGTGTTGGAAGTGATGCAACAATTGCACTCAATTGTGCCATATTGTATACTTTGGGCGAAGATTTGTCAACCACGGTTCCCACGCTTACTGGATCGTTCCCACGTTGTAACCACGCGATCCAGCACCCATGATTACCCTAGGAACCGACTTGGGTGTACATAGCTACAGTCTATTGATTTGGTATAGCAAAAGTTGCAAAACAGCTGTTTAGCAACTTTAACCATAATCATAGCTGTGCGCTCCCACGGTTTATGGGATCGTTCCCACAGTTTGTCTAGTGGTTGTACACATGGTTAACCTTAACCCTAACCAATTTGGACGCACCGGCATCGCAATAGCTCACTCAGGAAGCAAAATATCGCAAAATGAAGCATGGTTTGGGTATTCCTGACCTCATTTTGGATGTTTCCGGGCACTCCGAGGGCCTACAAATTGGGACGCGATATTGTGGACACCTACTTTCACGCCTCGTTGATTCTGGTACCCGTGGGAAGCTTAGGTAGCCTATTTCCATCTATGTCTAGAGTACTATTGACACTAGATTGAAATTGTTGGATTTTGCTGCACAAATCATTAGTCTATTATCAAACTACTGATTACACATCATCAGTCTTGTTGGTTAGAGTGTGTTAGAGTGCATTAGGACGCTTATATAAGCTCCTGATAGAACACAGAAACACTTAATTTTAACACCATGGACCAAGCCAAAGTCAAGGTTATTCAAGAATGGCCTGAACCCCGCAAAGTCCGCGATATTCAGTCCTTCCTCGGCTTTGCAAACTTCTACCGACGATTCATCCGCAACTACTCCGATATCGTCGTTCCGCTCACCCGCCTGACCCACAAAGGCACCCCTTGGGTTTTTAGTGATAAGTGCCGGACAGCGTTCAATGAATTGAAAGCTGCCTTTACTCAAGCTCCGGTACTCACTCACTGGATCCCCGATGCTCCGATGATAGTAGAAACCGATGCCTCGGACTACGCTCTAGGAGCTATCCTTTCAATCTACACCTCCGACGGAGAAATCCACCCCGTCGCTTTCCACTCGTGCACGTTCACCGCTACGGAATAGAACTATGATGTCCACGACAAGGAACTTCTCGCAATTTTTGAAGCCTTCTGAATCTGGCGTCAATACCTTGAAGGTTCAGCTTCCGTTATCGATGTTGTTACTGATCATAAGAATTTAGAATACTTCTGAACGACTAAAGTCTTAACCCGAAGACAGGTCCGCTGGTCAGAGTATCTCTCCCAGTTCAACCTTTGTATTCGTTTCCATCCAGGCAAGTTAGGAGCCAAACCCGACTCCTTAACTAGACGATGGGACGTCTACCCTAAAGAGGGGAGTGAGCGCTACCAGCACGTCAACCCACAGAACTTCCGACCTGTCTTCACTCAAGAACAACTCGTAGCATCAATCCGCGCTTCTTACCTCTTCGTACCCACTCTCCGCGGATCCGTAGTCATGGATGTTGAACAACTCCACTCCGACATCAAGTCCGCGCAAGAGTCCGATCTGACACTCTCTGTTCCTATCTCCGAACTAGGTCCGCGCTGGTCAAAGGACGACTCCGGTCTCCTACGACTAGACAACCGGATCTTTGTCCCCAACTTCTCCGATCTCCGAGTCCGTGTTCTCCGCTATAAACACGATCACATTCTTTCCGGTCACTATGGCCAAAACAAAACATTAGAACTTGTCCGCCGGGAATATACCTGGCCCAATATCCGCGACTTCGTCAAAAGCTACTGTAAGTCCTGTGTCACTTGCATGCGAGCTAAACCCCAGAGACACAAACCCTATGGCAAACTCCAACAACTACCCGTACCTTCTCGACCCTGGGATTCCATATCCATGGACTTCATCGAGAAACTCCCCAAATCCTCCGGTTTCAACTCTATTCAAGTCATCGTAGACCGAGTCTCCAAACAAGCCATATTCACCCCTTGCCACGACACAATCACCTCCGAAGATCTAGCCAAGTTATGTTAAAATCAAGTGTTTCTGTGATCTATCAGGAGCTTATATAAGCGTCCTAATGCACTCTAACACACTCTAACCAACAAGACTGATGATGTGTAATCAGTAGTTTGATAATAGACTAATGATTTGTGCAGCAAATCCAGCAATTTCAATCTAGTGTCAATAGTACTCTAGACATAGATGGAAATAGGCTACCTAAGCTTCCCACGGGTACCAGAATCGACGAGGCATGAAAGTAGGTGTCCACAATATCGCGTCCCAATTTGTAGGGCCTCGGAGTGCCCGGAAACAACTAAAATGAGGTCAGGAATACCCAAACCATGCTTCATTTTGCGATATTTTGCTTCCTGAGTGAGGAATTGCGATTCCCGGTGCGTCCAAATTGGTTAGGGTTAAGGTTAACCATGTGTACAACCACTAGACAAACCGTGGGAACGATCCCATAAACTGTGGGAGCGCACAGCTATGATTATGGCTAAAGTTGCTAAACAGCTGTTTTGCAACTTTTGGTTTACCAAATCAATAGATTGCAGCTATGTACACCCAAGTTGGTTCCTAGGGTAATCATAGGTGCTGGATCGCGTGGTTACAACGTGGGAACGATCCAGTAAGCGTGTGAACCGTGGTTGACAAATCTTCGCCCAAGGTATACAATATGGCACAATTCAGTGCAATTGTTGCATCACTTCCAACACAACCCCCTGATGCAACAATTGCTCAAATCCACATCTCCCAAGTGTTGGGTCATCCATTAACAACCCCCTGACCCAATACTTCCCTTTACCCTCCATATCCTACATATCTACAATTCCCATCATCTTTCGTAACTTCTCTACTTGAGGCTTTGCTAGTGCTTTTGTGAGCAAGTCTGCTGGCATGTTTTCTGTCTGCAGGTAGACGGGATGTATCCTTTGGCGTTCCACTTGATCACGGAGCCAGAAGAATCCAAGGTCCAGCTGCTTCATTCGTCCATGGTGTTCAGGGTTCTTTGCAACTCGGATTGCTGACTGGTTGTCCATGTATAGCGTTGATGGACCAGTTGGTGGATAACCAATTTCTGTGAGCAAATTCCTAACCCAGCAGATCTCTTTTCCTGCAGCAACCCCTGCAACATACTCTGCTTCTGTGGTGGACAGAGCAATCACTTGCTGTGCTTTACTGCTCCAGCACACTGCACCCAACCCAATCTTCACCAAATATCCACTGGTCGACTTCCCATTCCTCTTATCCCCTCCATAGTCAGCATCCACATATGTCACAAACAACTCATCAGATTCCTCATTGGGATCTGGTCCATACACCAACTTCTTTTCCATAGACCCTTTCAAATACCGGAACAGGTGCTTTACAGCCTTCCAATGTTCCATGCCTGGGTTTGAGTTAAACCTAGCCAATGCACTAGCAGCAAAGGCAATATCAGGCCAGGTCAATGTAGCAAGGTACAATAGGGAACCAACAGCATTCATGTAGGGGATATTCACCATTTCACTTGCTTCCTCCCAAGTCTTGGGACTATCTTCAGGACTCAACTTGTTACCAGGTACTAGAGGGGTGCCCACTGGCTTGCAGTCAGACATGCCAAATTCTGCTAGCTTGTTGACAATGTACTGACACTGACACAGATAGATTTTGTGGTTCTCCCAATCTCTAGTAATCTCCATACCCAACAAGTACGTAGTTGGCCCCAAATCCCTCAACTTGAAATGCTTTGCCAACTCCTCCACAAATCTATCCAGAGTCTCCTCAGACTTGGAAGCAAGTGTAATGTCATCCACCCACACTGGGACTATGACTCTGATATTACCATCATCATAGATGTGTTGGAAGTGATGCAACAATTGCACTCAATTGTGCCATATTGTATACTTTGGGCGAAGATTTGTCAACCACGGTTCCCACGCTTACTGGATCGTTCCCACGTTGTAACCACGCGATCCAGCACCCATGATTACCCTAGGAACCGACTTGGGTGTACATAGCTGCAGTCTATTGATTTGGTAAAGCAAAAGTTGCAAAACAGCTGTTTAGCAACTTTAACCATAATCATAGCTGTGCGCTCCCACGGTTTATGGGATCGTTCCCACGGTTTGTCTAGTGGTTGTACACATGGTTAACCTTAACCCTAACCAATTTGGGCGCACCGGGATCGCAATAGCTCACTCAGGAAGCAAAATATCGCAAAATGAAGCATGGTTTGGGTATTCCTGACCTCATTTTGATTGTTTCCGGGCACTCCGAGGGCCTACAAATTGGGACGCGATATTGTGGACACCTACTTTCACGCCTCGTCGATTCTGGTACCCGTGGGAAGCTTAGGTAGCCTATTTCCATCTATGTCTAGAGTACTATTGACACTAGATTGAAATTGCTGGATTTTGCTGCACAAATCATTAGTCTATTATCAAACTACTGATTACACATCATCAGTCTTGTTGGTTAGAGTGTGTTAGAGTGCATTAGGACGCTTATATAAGCTCCTGATAGATCACAGAAACACTTGATTTTAACAGGTTATGGGCCCTGGCCTTTAACTACTCAATTCTGATTGATACTGTTGCTTGTGCTGCTATTGCTTTGTGAACTAGTGACTCTTGCAGAGTACTAGCTTCGCATTTTTGGACTACTGGGGTGCTTATTGGATTACTTGAAACCACTACATTTGAATTGGAATTATTGGGACATCACAAATGTCTACTATAGAGCTTTCTGCTAAAGTCAAACCATTAAACAACTCCAACTATGGAGATTGGAATGGGGAGATGAAAGCCTGGCTGATGAGGAATGGCTCTTGGAGACTGGTGTCTGGCAGGGAGTCAAAACCAGGATCTGACAAGCCTGATGAATTAGCCAGGTGGGAGGCAAAAGCTGAAAAGGCTGCTGGGGAGATATATCTGTTGGTTGAAAGTGATCAGAGGGTGCACTTCAAAGGTTATGAAGAAGACCCAGTAATGATGTGGAAACTGTTGGAGGATGCACATTTGTGCAAGAAGCCTGGAGCAAGGTTCAACGCCTATGATGACCTGTTCTCTATCCAAAAAGCTGAAGGGGAATCACTCATGGATTTGGGAGTCAGAATTGACAAGGCTATGGGGAACATTCAGAATCTGCGTCCAAAGGGTTTCACCATAGAACAACTGGATGAAGAGTTGCAGTGCATGGCATTGATTCGGGCTTTGCCTGAAGAATACAAGCATCTGTCATCATCTTTGTTGTTGGTGGATAAACTGGACAAGACCACAATTCTCAATGCCTTTAGGAGTGAAGAGCTGAATAGGCAGAGACAGGTGGAGATGGCAAACCGTGCAAAGGTTGGAGGAGGACAAGCTGGTGGAAACAAGGGAAAGCCTGCTGGATTGGCCAGGAACCAGTGCGCATTCTGCAAAGAGAAAGGTCACTGGAAATGGGCTTGTCCAAAGAGGAAGGAGAACCAGCAGCAGAATAGTGGGTCGGGGAACAATGCCAATCAGGCAGCAGAGGAAAAGGCAGAGGCAGTGACAGAATTTGCTGGACAGGCAAGTGCTGTTTCTGATTCAGAGGCTTGTGCTACATCTTCTAATGATTATCAATGGAATACAGACACAGGCGCCACTTCTCATATGACACCTCACAGACAATGGATCCGTAATTATACCCCATATAGAGTGCCAGTAAGGCTAGCGGATCATAGGGTTATTTACAGTGAAGGTGTGGGTAGTGTTGTCTTTAGACCATTGATAGATGGTAGACAAAGTAGAGATGTAGAAATCACTAGAGTCTTACATGTACCTGCTCTGCGTAATAATCTTCTTGCTGTACTATACTTGACTAGACACAAAGGCTTTATTGTAAATATCAATAGTGATAGAATGGAGTTTAATCGTAATGGAAATCTGTTGTTTGTTGCATCTATCACTACAAATGGTATTGGTTACTTAGATGGTTCAACATTAGATAGTAATGAGTATGTCAATGTTGCCTCTACTCTGCCTTTGGATCTGTCGCTTTGGCATAGACGGCTAGGCCACCAACACCATGATGGAATTAAACTGATGTTGAAAGAAAACATGGTTGTTGGTATGACACTCAGTTCTTCTGCAAAGCCTGATCCTGTTTGTGAGCCTTGTAAAGCTGGAAAGATGCATGCAGACCCTTTCCCTCCTTCTGATAGTAGATCTACAGAACTATTGGAACTGGTTCACTCTGATGTTCACTATGTTGGTGTAGAGTCACACACTGGTCAGAAGTACTGGGTGACATTCATTGATGACTATTCACGTTTCAAAGTTGTTGTACCCTTGAAACTGAAATCAGAGGTGTTTGTTGCATTCAAACGATTCAAAGCATGGGCTGAGAATCAAACTGGAAAGACCATCAAGACATTCAGATGTGACCAGGGTGGTGAATTCATGGGAAAGGAGTTTGACAAGTATCTGGAGGATAATGGAATCAACAGGCAGTTCTCTGTGAGGAATAGGCCTCAGCAGAATGGTGTAGCTGAGAGAGCTAACAGGCTATTGAGTGAACGGATCACTGCAATGCTAGAAGAATGTGGGTTGTCAAAGGCCTTCTGGGCTGAGTGTTTGTCTGCACTTGTTCATGTCTTGAATCGGAGCTATACATCTGTGGTACCTCATGCTACTCCATATGAAGTGTGGTACAGGAAGAAACCTGATGTTGGGCATTTACGAGTTTGGGGATGTGTTGCATATGTACATGTGCAGAAGGACAAAAGAGACCACTTGGGTTCCCATATGGAAAAGTGTGTGTTTATTGGATATCCAGAAGGCTACAAAGGGTGGAAGTTCTACAATCCACAGACCAAGAAGGTCATTGTTTGTGAAAGAGCAGACTTTGATGAACGGTACGCCTATAATGGCCAATTGTTGAAAGGACACCACGAACCCAGTGGGAAAGCGCACAGTCCTGAAGCCAGGATAGCACCATCTGTTGAAAATGCTCAGCAAAAGGAATCTGAGCCTGTGAGTGGAATTGTTGAGTTGGATGATGATGAAGATGGTACAGAGACAGAAGTGGTTGAGGAGTCTGAAGATGAAGAGCAACCAATTGAAGGGGAAGCGCAACAGGAACCACCAGAACAGATTGCACCCCAGCAAGACCCACCACAGCAGCCTCATCGTCGTCGTCGTCAACAGACCACACCATCATTGGATGAAGAAGAGGAAATTGATGATAGACCAGTTGCTATACGGAAAACAAGGCGTGCTATTCGGAAACCTGGTGAATGGTGGAAAGTTAAATCAGCTGACCCAGAACCAAGACAACCTTCACCTGCTGCTTGGGAAATGCGAGAGCCTACACCTGTGATTGGGGAGGATTCAGATGAAGAAGATGAAGTAGAGAATGGATTGGAGGTGGAAACACTGTCTGTGTCAAAGGTTATTGAACCAGAGACATATGCCCAGGCAATGAAAACCCCATATGCAGGACAATGGCATGCAGCGTGTTTGGAGGAAATCACTGCTCATTTGAGTAATGGTACTTGGGAGTTGGTTGTGCTACCACCAGGAAAAAAGGCAATTGGAGTTAGATGGGTGTTCCGAGTAAAGTACCTTGCAGATGGTAGCATTGAGAGATTCAAGGCACGGGTTGTGGCTAAGGGATTTAGTCAAAGACCTGGCTTTGACTTCTTTGAAACCTTTGCATCACCTTCACGTCATGCTACCATCAGAACTGTGATTGCTATTGCTGCCAAATATGATTTGCATTTGCGATCAGTGGATATATCTCATGCATTCATCAACAGTGAGATTGATTGCGAGATTTATATGAAGCAGCCAGATGGGTTCAAGCAAACAGGGTCAATGCAAGGTGGAGAAGAAGTTGTGTGTAAGCTGAACAAGTCAATCTATGGATTGAAGCAGTCACCTCGGTTGTGGAGTGAGAAGTTGTTTGAAGCATTAGAGGCAATGGGCTTCAAAAAGATCTATTCTGATCCTTCCCTCTACATCTATGATGATGGTAATATCAGAGTCATAGTCCCAGTGTGGGTGGATGACATTACACTTGCTTCCAAGTCTGAGGAGACTCTGGATAGATTTGTGGAGGAGTTGGCAAAGCACTTCAAGTTGAGGGATTTGGGGCCAACTACGTACTTGTTGGGTATGGAGATTACTAGAGATTGGGAGAACCACAAAATCTATCTGTGTCAGCGTCAGTACATTGTCAACAAGCTAGCAGAATTTGGCATGTCTGACTGCAAGCCAGTGGGCACCCCTCTAGTACCTGGTAACAAGTTGAGTCCTGAAGATAGTCCCAAGACTTGGGAGGAAGCAAGTGAAATGGTGAATATCCCCTACATGAATGCTGTTGGTTCCCTATTGTACCTTGCTACATTGACCCGGCCTGATATTGCCTTTGCTGCTAGTGCATTGGCTAGGTTTAACTCAAACCCAGGCATGGAACATTGGAAAGCTGTAAAGCACCTGTTCCGGTATTTGAAAGGGTCTATGGAAAAGAAGTTGGTGTATGGACCAGATCCCGATAAGGAATCTGATGAGATGTTTGTGACATATGTGGATGCTGATTATGGAGGGGATAAGAGGAATGGGAAGTCGACGAGTGGATATTTGGTGAAGATTGGGTTAGGTGCAGTGTGCTGGAGCAGTAAAGCACAGCAAGTGATTGCTCTGTCCACCACAGAAGCAGAGTATGTTGCAGGGGTTGCTGCAGGAAAAGAAATCTGCTGGGTTAGGAATTTGCTCACAGAAATTGGTTATCCACCAACTGGTCCATCAACACTATACATGGACAACCAGTCAGCAATCCGAGTTGCAAAGAACCCTGAACACCATGGACGTATGAAGCAGCTGGACCTTGGATTCTTCTGGCTCCGTGATCAAGTGGAACGCAAAAGGATACATCCCGTCTACCTGCAGACAGAAGACATGCCGGCAGACTTGCTCACGAAAGCACTAGCAAAACCTCAAGTGGAGAAGTTACGAAAGATGATGGGAATTGTAGATATGTAAGATATGGAGGGTAAAGGGAAGTATTGGGTCAGGGGGTTGTTAATGGATGACCCAACACTTGGGAGATGTGGATTTGAGCAATTGTTGCATCAGGGGGTTGTGTTGGAAGTGATGCAACAATTGCACTCAATTGTGCCATATTGTATACTTTGGGCGAAGATTTGTCAACCACGGTTCCCACGCTTACTGGATCGTTCCCACGTTGTAACCACGCGATCCAGCACCCATGATTACCCTAGGAACCGACTTGGGTGTACATAGCTGCAGTCTATTGATTTGGTAAAGCAAAAGTTGCAAAACAGCTGTTTAGCAACTTTAACCATAATCATAGCTGTGCGCTCCCACGGTTTATGGGATCGTTCCCACGGTTTGTCTAGTGGTTGTACACATGGTTAACCTTAACCCTAACCAATTTGGGCGCACCGGGATCGCAATAGCTCACTCAGGAAGCAAAATATCGCAAAATGAAGCATGGTTTGGGTATTCCTGACCTCATTTTGATTGTTTCCGGGCACTCCGAGGGCCTACAAATTGGGACGCGATATTGTGGACACCTACTTTCACGCCTCGTCGATTCTGGTACCCGTGGGAAGCTTAGGTAGCCTATTTCCATCTATGTCTAGAGTACTATTGACACTAGATTGAAATTGCTGGATTTTGCTGCACAAATCATTAGTCTATTATCAAACTACTGATTACACATCATCAGTCTTGTTGGTTAGAGTGTGTTAGAGTGCATTAGGACGCTTATATAAGCTCCTGATAGATCACAGAAACACTTGATTTTAACAAGATGTAGAGGGAAGGATCAGAATAGATCTTTTTGAAGCCCATTGCCTCTAATGCTTCAAACAACTTCTCACTCCACAACCGAGGTGACTGCTTCAATCCATAGATTGACTTGTTCAGCTTACACACAACTTCTTCTCCACCTTGCATTGACCCTTTTTGCTTGAACCCATCTGGCTGCTTCATATAAATCTCGCAATCAATCTCACTGTTGATGAATGCATGAGATATATCCACTGATCGCAGATGCAAATCATATTTGGCAGCAATAGCAATCACAGTTCTGATGGTAGCATGACGTGAAGGTGATGCAAAGGTTTCAAAGAAGTCAAAGCCAGGTCTTTGACTAAATCCCTTAGCCACAACCCGTGCCTTGAATCTCTCAATGCTACCATCTGCAAGGTACTTTACTCGGAACACCCATCTAACTCCAATTGCCTTCTTCCCTGGTGGTAGCACAACCAACTCCCAAGTACCATTACTCAAATGAGCATTGATTTCCTCCAAACATGCTGCATGCCATTGTCCTGCATATGGGGTTTTCATTGCCTGGGCATATGTCTCTGGTTCAATAACCTTTGACATAGACAGTGTTTCCACCTCCAATCCATTTTCTACTTCATCTTCTTCATCTGAATCCTCGCCAATGACAGGTGTAGGCTCTCGCATTTCCCAAGCAGCAGGTGAAGGTTGTCTTGGTTCTGGGTCAGCTGATTTAACTTTCCACCATTCACCAGGTTTCCGAATAGCACACCTTGTTTTCCGTATAGCAACTGGTCTATCATCAATTTCCTCTTCTTCTTCCAATGATGGTGTGGTTTGTTGACGACGACGACGATGAGGTTGCTGTGGTGGGTCTTGCTGGGGTGCAATCTGTTCTGGTGGCTCCTGTTGCGCTTCCCCTTCAATTGGTTGTTGCTCTTCGTCTTCAGACTCCTCAACCACTTCTGTCTCTGTACCATCTTCATCATCATCCAACTCAACAATTCCACTCACAGGCTCAGATTCCTTTTGCTGAGCATTTTCAACAGATGGTGCTATCCTGGCTTCAGGACTGTGCGCTTTCCCACTGGGTTCATGGTGTCCTTTCAACAGTTGGCCATTATAGGTGTACCGTTCATCAAAGTCTGCTCTTTCACAAACAATGACCTTCTTTGTTTGTGGATTGTAGAACTTCCACCCTTTGTAGCCTTCTGGATATCCAATAAACACACACTTTTCCATATGGGAACCCAAGTGGTCTCTTTTGTCCTTTTGCACATGTACATATGCAACACATCCCCAAACTCGTAAATGCCCAACATCAGGTTTCTTCCTGTACCACACTTCATATGGAGTAGCATGAGGTACCACAGATGTATAGCTTCGATTCAAGACATGAACAAGTGCAGACAAACACTCAGCCCAGAAGGCCTTTGACAACCCACATTCTTCTAGCATTGCAGTCATCCGTTCACTCAATAGCCTATTTGCTCTCTCAGCTACACCATTCTGCTGACGCCTGTTCCTCACAGAAAACTGCCTATTGATTCCATTATCCTCCAGATACTTGTCAAACTCCTTTCCCATGAATTCACCACCCTGATCACATCTGAATGTCTTAATGGTCTTTCCAGTCTGATTCTCAGCCCATGCTTTGAATCGTTTGAATGCAACAAACACCTCTGATTTCAGTTTCAAGGGTACAACAACTTTGAAACGTGAATAGTCATCAATGAATGTCACCCAATACTTTCGACCAGTGTGTGACTCTACACCAACATAGTGAACATCAGAGTGAACCAGTTCCAATAGTTCTGTAGATCTACTATCAGAAGGAGGGAAAGGGTCTGCATGCATCTTTCCAGCTTTACAAGGCTCACAAACAGGATCAGGCTTTGCAGAAGAACTGAGTGTCATACCAACAACCATGTTTTCTTTCAACATCAGTTTAATTCCATCATGGTGTTGGTGGCCTAGCCGTCTATGCCAAAGCGACAGATCCAAAGGCAGAGTAGAGGCAACATTGACATACTCATTACTATCTAATGTTGAACCATCTAAGTAACCAATACCATTTGTAGTGATAGATGCAACAAACAACAGATTTCCATTACGATTAAACTCCATTCTATCACTATTGATATTTACAATAAAGCCTTTGTGTCTAGTCAAGTATAGTACAGCAAGAAGATTATTACGCAGAGCAGGTACATGTAAGACTCTAGTGATTTCTACATCTCTACTTTGTCTACCGTCTATCAATGGTCTAAAGACAACACTACCCACACCTTCACTGTAAATAACCCTATGATCCGCTAGCCTAACTGGCACTCTATATGGGGTATAATTACAGATCCATTGTCTGTGAGGTGTCATATGAGAAGTGGCGCCTGTGTCTGTATTCCATTGATAATCATTAAAAGATGTAGCACAAGCCTCTGAATCAGAAACAGCACTTGCCTGTCCAGCAAATTCTGTCACTGCCTCTGCCTTTTCCTCTGCTGCCTGATTGGCATTGTTCCCCGACCCACTATTCTGCTGCTGGTTCTTCTCCTTCTTTGGACAAGCCCATTTCCAGTGACCTTTCTCTTTGCAGAATGCGCACTGGTTCCTGGCCAATCCAGCAGGTTTTCCTTTGTATCCACCAGCTTGTCCTCCTCCAACCTTTGCACGGTTTGCCATCTCCACCTGTCTCTGCCTATTCAGCTCTTCACTCCTAAAGGCATTGAGAATCGTGGTCTTGTCCAGTTTATCCACCAACAACAAAGATGATGACAGATGCTTGTATTCTTCAGGCAGAGCCCGAATCAATGCCATGCACTGCAACTCTTCATCCAATTGTTCTATGGTGAAACCCTTTGGGACGCAGATTCTGAATGTTCCCCATAGCCTTGTCAATTCTGACTCCCAAATCCATGAGTGATTCCCCTTCAGCTTTTTGGATAGAGAACAGGTCATCATAGGCATTGAACCTTGCTCCAGGCTTCTTGCACAAATGTGCATCCTCCAACAGTTTCCACATCATTACTGGGTCTTCTTCATAACCTTTGAAGTGCACCCTCTGATCACTTTCAACCAACAAATATATCTCCCCAGCAGCCTTTTCAGCTTTTGCCTCCCACCTGGCCAATTCCTCAGGCTTGTCAGATCCTGGTTTTGACTCCCTGCCAGACACCAGTCTCCAAGAGCCATTTCTCATCAGCCAGGCTTTCATCTCCCCATTCCAGTCTCCATAGTTGGAGTTGTTTAATGGTTTGACTTTAGCAGAAAGCTCTATAGTAGACATTTGTGATGTCCCAACAATTCCAATTCAAATGTAGTGGTTTCAAGTAATCCAATAAGCCCCCAGTAGTCCAAAAATGCGAAGCTAGTACTCTGCAAGAGTCACTAGTTCACCAAGCAATAGCAGCACAAGCAACAGTATCAATCAGAATTGAGTAGTTAAAGGCCAGGGCCCATAACCTGTTAAAATTAAGTGATTCTGTGTTCTATCAGGAGCTTATATAAGCGTCCTAATGCACTCTAACACACTCTAACCAACAAGACTGATGATGTGTAATCAGTAGTTTGATAATAGACTAATGATTTGTGCAGCAAATCCAACAATTTCAATCTAGTGTCAATAGTACTCTAGACATAGATGGAAATAGGCTACCTAAGCTTCCCACGGGTACCAGAATCGACGAGGCATGAAAGTAGGTGTCCACAATATCGCGTCCCAATTTGTAGGCCCTCGGAGTGCCCGGAAACATCCAAAATGAGGTCAGGAATACCCAAACCATGCTTCATTTTGCGATATTTTGCTTCCTGAGTGAGCTATTGTGCTCCCGGTGCGTCCAAATTGATTAGGGTTAAGGTTAACCATGTGTACAACCACTAGACAAACCGTGGGAACGATCCCATAAACCGTGGGCGCACACAGCTATGAATATGGTTAAAGTTGCTAAACAGCTGTTTTGCAACTTTTGCTATACCAAATCAATAGACTGCAGCTATATACACCCAAGTTGGTTCCTAGGGTAATCATGGGTGCTGGATCGCGTGGTTACAACGTGGGAACGATCCAGTAAGCGTGGGGACCGTGGTTGACAAATCTTCGCCCAAGGTATACAATATGGCACAATTCAGTGCAATTATTGCATCACTTCCAACAGTAACATTAGTAAGTAATGTTGGAAGTGATGCAATAATTGCACTCAATTGTGCCATATTGTATACCTTGGGCGAAGATTTGTCAACCACGGTTCCCACGCTTACTGGATCGTTCCCACGTTGTAGCCACGCGATCCAGCACCCATGATTACCCTAGGAACCGACTTGGGTATACATAGCTGCAGTCTATTGATTTGGTAAAGCAAAAGTTGCAAAACAGATGTTTAGCAACTTTAACCATAATCATAGCTGTGCGCTCCCACGGTTTATGGGATCGTTCCCACGGTTTGTCTAGTGGTTGTACACATGGTTAACCTTAACCCTAATCAATTTGGGCGCACCGGGATCGCAATAGCTCGCTCAGGAAGCAAAATATCGCAAAATGAAGCATGGTTTGGGTATTCCTGACCTCATTTTAGTTGTTTCCGGGCATTCCGAGGCCCTACAAATTGGGACGCGATATAGTGGACACCTACTTTCACGCCTCGTCGATTCTGGTACCCGTGGGAAGCTTAGGTAGCCTATTTCCATCTATGTCTAGAGTACTATTGACACTAGATTGAAATTGCTGGATTTTGCTGCACAAATCATTAGTCTATTATCAAACTACTGATTACACATCATCAGTCTTGTTGGTTAGAGTGTGTTAGAGTGCATTAGGACGCTTATATAAGCTCCTGATAGATTACAGAAACACTTGATTTTAACAAGTAATTAGTAAGCACAGCCAGTACATGTTGCATACATGCTACTTTCTATTACTACTCATGTATACATGCTGGTAGTACGACTCATGGTTATCGGATGTATTATAGTATAAATATTGTAATGTAATACTAGAGAACGCTAAGCTCGTTCTCTTAGGTTTCACCACTTATACAGTGTGTGTACTAAGTCAAAGGGTTTATTCCCTATCTCTTACCTTTTACTCACTAGTTTAACTTGTAGGGTCTACGCTGTACTTTGGTATTAGTGTCGCCCTAACAGTTCTCATGTACAAGTCCTTGATCTGAAGTGAATCTGAAGTCTGATAATCCAAGCTGATGCCCGAGGTCATGGGAATAGGTCATATGACCAGGGCTAGGGGCTAGGGGTTTGCATGTGTGTAACAGCCCATGAGGTTACAGTATGTACTTTACTAATGGTATTGTAATAAATACTATGCAATTAAATAATAGTCATGTGATAAATAGCATGTGAAGGTTTGTGACATAACACCACTTGTGAAACTAACTATCCCTAGACCCACTTAACCTCTCAGTTTTGTCAATTTCCGAAACCTTCACTTACATTCTGAAACTTTTCATTTACATTCCAGAACTTCAAATTGATTTTCAGAACCCTCCAAATCCATCCCAGAACCCTTGCTTTCATTCTAAAACCCTTAAAAATACATACTGGAACCCTTATAAGGCTCCCAGTACAATATATATAATATATAAAGTTTATACTACTAATATGTCTCTCTAGGCACCATCACAAGTCTGTTAGAATGTGATGTTGGCTTAACACAGCACTGACACAGTCCTAACAGGCTGTAAGGTAAGTACTTTGTGCTACAATGGCCATGATCCAAAGACCTGACCCTCACACACAGGTCTAACAGCTAGTTGATTTACAAAGTACATTATATCATTCAGATGAAGGTGTATCTAGAAAATGAATTTCTGAACAAGAATGCAGACGGGCAGCTGCTTGTTCAGGTGTTAGATCACGCTGAGCTTCAGCCATTAATTCAAATCTAAACTCTCAGTCAATGAAAGCTATAATACTGATTGAGTCTCACTCACCCCACCAGAAACTTCTTTACACTTGCACTTCTAAGCAAAGGGGGTGTGAAATGTAAGTGTAAGTGTGCTACATCATTTTCATCAGATAAGAAAGACCCAGTAACAGGAGGAATAGGTCGCTGATGTATCCCCATAGAATATGCAAACGAGCACTGGAAAAGGTTATCATACTTGATAGTAACATTTGACAGTATGCTTGCAAACGAGGTCTTCTCCGCTTCAGTGAGACTTGCAATAGAAGAGATATGCCGTTTATATGGCAAGACTAGCAAGACGGCGGATTAGCTGAGTGGCGTCGTTCCGAGTTTATGAGATCACCTAGGGTTTCATAAGGCCATGTAGCCCACCAAGGCACCAATGCTGCCCAATGCTCATTTTGCGCAACAACCCGCCCATTTTCGCCATGCATGCCCAATTCAATATGTACGTATTCACAGAGCAAGCATGGCCGACCTTGAATATAGGGTTAGCTGGTCCGGGGGGTAAACCTGGTAGGGTCCAGACCTTGGGGACCTCGAGGGGCGTCCGACGGCGCTACATTGCTAGCTGCATACCGGCGAAGGGCAGCCAACTCTTTAGACGGTACGGATGGGACGACAGAAAGTGACCATATTTGTCCATGTGGATGGGGATTGGAACAACCCATCATAGATCCCTTGTTCTGTCCAAAGCGGCGCAAATAGTGAATATGTGGGGAGACCCATCACAATGCCGCGAGCTGACCTCAAAAATCTGGACATATTGGATTCCTTCCTGCATCCCTCTACGCTGATAAACCTCGATCCACGTTTCAATGATCCGCTTGATATCAGGGACTGTGAGCCGGGCGAGCGTAAGGTCATGTCGCGGGTGGAAAACAAGGACATCACAACCTCCATGGACAGGTTGCGTCGTCAGAAGCGTGTGAGCTGCGTTGGATGTTTCCGGCAACGGAGGAGGTAGCAATGCCGCAAAGTCGTTATCAAAGACGTATGTGTGCGCATATTGATCATTCCTTTTGCCGCTCGAACGAACGTTTCCCGGACAAAGATAGCATTTTTCGTCGTATTGAGGTAATGTCGTTGACTGCGGCGGTTCCACTTGTCCTAACCAAGGTCGCTTTGTGCGATGGGGTGAGACCAATATATACTCATCCAGCAGAGGGTTGTCTAGACATATTTTGGGTTCAGCTCTAGTCTACAAGGGAAGTTCAAGAAACGATAAACGTACAACGACGATGGGGATGGATTGAAGGATCGAATTCAGTCATTATCTGTTGGCAAAGGAGATCGTCGCAAATACCTTATTTTCATCGTTTAACGAAACTGTGGCCGGCACGCTCAACCCGTTCCTCCGAGTGCCCACATGGGTCATGGGGTTAACGCATGTAATATATACCGGGAAAATATGATACAACGAAGATTGATCCTTAGATCCAAGACAAGTTATAATTGATAGCTAGACTTGGGGTACGACTGCGACAGGTCTGAATTTACTCCGGCGGGTAGCTGACGAAGAATAGTCGAAACGCTCGTGCAGTCGAGCGGGATCAAATCGATTTGTACCTGCCCTTCACATATCCACAATCAGTGTGGGAGTGAGAAACTCATACATAGACAATTAACCCACCTAGGATGCACCTTATCGTCGTTGATAAACTGTAGGAACTCCTTCCCGTACTTTTTGAAGCGATCTTCAGCGACTCTTTCCAGATCAGCAGGGTCCGAAAAGAAATCCTGTGCAGCATCCTTTACTGCGTCCTTGAAAGCCTGGGCATCTAGTTGTAGTGTGAATCTTACTTCTGCCCAGTGGTAATATTGGTAGAATCAGTGTTACCTCTTGGTCGCATCACGCTGACAAGTTCGACAACATTTTCATCAATTATATCCAATCCATCCCCAACGAAACTTTTCTTAGCCATGATCTGAGGTTTTCGTCAGTAAAACCTGGTTAGGTTGAGAATTTAGGAATGACCTCTTCACGGTAAGTCCGTAGCTTGGCGAATAAAACTGTAGGATCCGCAAGTGGGTCAGGCGTTATGCTCATGACCTGGACTTCTGAGGTACTGGTGGCCAGCGGCGCGATCGTCCTATCATCGACCTTTGAACGCAAATCCTTTTTGGGACTGGGAATAATACTGTCGTCATCATCTCCGAAATCCTCAATGGAGTCGTCCAAAAATAGATCGTAAGGTTCATCAACGATCTTGCTAGCGGGCGCCTGTGTCTGTTTTGTACATCTATTGACAGTGCGCTTTCTGGGTTTCTTCCCGGGACGCTCCTTTCCACCTGTCGAAGCACGATACGATAAAGATAGCTTCAAGTCTCCATCGATGTATTTCCTTGCATTTGGGCCTAGCTATGAGTAGCCATCAGAATACGACAAGGTTACGAGAACAGGAGTAGAGGGCTCACGCTTAAGTATTGAGTGCTCCATCCAGCAGAATTGGCTACATATTTGACAGTGATCGCACCCTCAGCGAGCAGAGCAGGAACTAGCTGATCACGGATTGCGGGCGTCATGTGTTGTCCAGCGCCATGGAGTTCGTGTGCATCATGCCCTTTGTGTTTAACGGCTGCGCTCTTGCTTCCTCGAAATACTTCTTGTATATGAACCTGCGTCACGTTCTCATTCTGCAAACCCTGCACTAGTCTGAGTAAATCTCGCGCTTCCTCTGAGACGTCCTCGGTGATCACCACACCATCTTGAGTGCAATTATCACATAGACGGTTGCAATCGTGCGGGTCGAACACCTCGTCAAAGTATCGTAGTATTTGCACCCGGCGGCATAGTGTACCGTTTACACAGTACCTGACAACATTACGAATGCCTTCTTCTTGGTGTTCAACTGTCTCCGGAGAAGGAGGTTCTCTGTCGCCGGGATCCCTGGCCATTTTCATCAATGTGAGGGCGTCGTTGTATGCATAATCTTATACCCATTTTTACTAAGCTGGGTTCGCAGACACAAGGTACAACAACCTACATAGCAAACAGTCCGCGGGAAGACCGTCACGGCCAGCACGACCAGTCTCTTGGTAGTATCTGGGACCAAGCGTCGTAATCGAGGTAGCTCAACGGCGCAAAATAGAAGGCTCACCCATCTAATGATTTTGGCAAGCTGTGGTGTATCACGAATCGAACTGGACGTTAGCCTGTAAGAGCTTGCGTGAAGGTGAGATCTTCCGTTTCACTTACCATCGGGTTTGTCAACTCCCATCCCAAATGCAATCTGAACGGGCGTGTCAAACATGTGTGAGTCCTGCTATCATGTACCTACCGTTGCGACTATGATTAGGCACTCGCCGCTTTGCCACTGCTGCTGGACCTCTTCTCGCTCCTTTGTAGTCATTTGGGCGTGATAATGCTTTGCTCTCAGCTCATAGTTGTCCCTCAGGTTTGCCGCTACTTCTTCACATGTCTTACGAGCGAGACAGTAAATGATACCCGTCTGCTTGGAATGTCTGCTTTGTATAAAATCTGCGATGCTCTTTACCACATTCTTTGGCTTCGGCTGTACAATGTAGTTCAGATTCTTGCGGTTGAACGATTGAACAAGTTCGACGCAGCCTTCGATCTTCAAGCGAAAAATAATATCCTTGACGGCACCCTGGTTCGCTGTGGCGGTGAGAGCCATGATCGGGACGTGCGGATAGTCTTCACGCAAAACGTTCAGCCCGGTATACTGAGGAGACGGTATTAGTACAATGACTTGGGTATGAAACGACCAAATATACGAACTGCCTCGCGAAAATCTCTACCCCACGTGGATATGCAATGCGCTTCGTCAATAACAAATCTTGCCAAGCTCCCTGAGCGATATAAATTGCCCAATATCGATTTCGTAGCGCCGCTAGCCTGGAGCTTTTCTGGGGTCACGTATACCAGCTTTGGCTTCTGGTTGCTATTCAGTAACCGAAGAATTTCTGAGGTCTGTTGCCCAGATTCTGAAGTCCATTGTACTGCTGTGATACCCTTCTCCCTCAGGGCGTTGACTTGGTCGGCGATGAGAGCAATAAGGGGTGATACTACGAAGGTAACGCCTTGGGTTTTCCCGTGGTCGCATACCGCGGGGAGTTGATAACATAGGCTCTTGCCTCCCCCGGTGGGCATGAGGACAAAGACGTCTCTACCAGAAAGAGTTGCGTTGATGGCTTCCAGCTGATTATGACGGAAACTCTGTAGGCGGAAAACACTTCTGAGCTTTTCTAAGATCTCTGGGTGATACGGCTTTGAACCGGACAAAGCCTCCGATGCGGACTGTTTGTTCGGCGAATGGATAGAATCATCCTCAAAATGTACGGGCTCATCGAAGGACGCCCATAGTTTATCATCCTCGCCTAGAGTAGGCTCTGTTCGGACCGCAGAAGAGTTTCCAGCGTTCTCGGCGATACCAGTATTCTCGTCCATTTCGTCCACATCGATGTAAATGGGTGCCGTCATTTCAGCCCGTTCCTTCAGCCGACGTTTGGGCGAGCATAGCTGAAGGGACGATGTGAAAGTACTGGTGGCAGAATCGAAGGTCGCTAGCGGGGGCTGGCTGCCACTGGCAAACGCAAGCTTGTCGTCCCCTGCGAGCCCACGAACCTTAATGGCTTCTTTAATGGCAGCAATCCGATTCTCCAGAATGTCCCTGTATCCGCAGTTCATTGAATGGAGTAAATTAGAATAAGTTTCTCAACCTACTTGATTTCCTCCAAGACCACAATGTCCGAGTCTTGCTGTTGGCCGGTATTACGATGATAATTAACAATAGACTCCATCTTCTTCTGGCGTTCCTCCATATTAAATACCAAAAGAGTACTTAGATAAGACACGGAATGCTGAGAACTTTTAGCTAGGAAGGTACATATGGACCAGGACGCTCACTCACAACCATCAAATCGGGGTACTTTGAAAACGAGCGAGTTTCAGGCTTAGAATGGGACAGACGTGAAGGCGGAGGAGGGGGGAAGTCTTTGTCCAACTGCGCCCAGGGATCACTATCTACCAAAGATATTTCTCGCCAAAGATGGCCCTCATCAGGCGCGATGTCATTTATCTTCGCTGGTAGAGGCACCTCCCTAGCTTTTCCTTTGCTTTTAGCGCTAGCTGGACATGCAACGAATTCATTCTCTTTATTTGCCCCCTTTTTCTGACGCTTAGGCAGTGGGGACAGCTCGGAAGCGAAGGAAGGGTCAGAAGAGGTGCGCTTGATGTTACGGCTTGATGGAGTTGAAGGGTTTGAGTCACTGGAGATACATATAGCGTCTCCAGCTAGTATTTCTCTTGTCGTCTCCGATGCAACGGGGGCATTCGGCGCATTCCTACCAAAGCCTGGGGTAGAGAACGATGGAAGTGGCTTTCGATCTGCACACAACTATTAGTCAAGTGAGACTAGAGCAATCGAGAGACGATTACCAGATGCACTCGACGTGGACGCCACAGGAGCTGGTTTGAACCGCGAAGACTGAAAGAAAACTATCGTCAAGACACGAAACGAAGGAGAGGGTTGGAAAGAAACTGACACCAGACTTTGAGGACGTCTTCATTGCATTTAACGGCGTTCTTCCATTCGTCGTATTCTGTCCCTTGCGGCGCAGAACGTCTTCCAAGTTTGTCTTGAGATGGGCCATGGCCGCCAAAAAGGACCATAAATGTTTTGAAGGAAGGAATTATTGTCGCGACTAGTGATACCACGTGATCGTTGTATCGCGTTTACGGTTGAAACAGTCACATTTGAAACTTCAGTTCAAGCTGATAGCCCAGGCTGCAATGGCGAAAGGGATTTTCCCTCAAATGAGTATTCCCGACATTATAGCTGCCCTTTCTAGCTGGGGCCTATCCGTCAGTCAGGAGCAACTCATCCGACCTTCACCTGAGTTTATTGAAGGCATCTACTACGCATTTCTCCAGCAAGTAACAGGCCTGGACCATGAAAGCCTGAGAGAACCCGTACAGAGCTCACTCGCAGCTGTAGAGGAAACAGTAAGCTCAAATTGCTATCAATGTGCCTTGATTACATTATTGACATTCGTTCCAATACTTTCTACAGGACCTCTATTCCACTGCGCTGACTCAAAATACCCTTCTTTACCACATGTAGGCATGCCGCTATTATCGTTACTCCGTATATAACGGTGCTGTCTTTCTCTAGGGCACGATTTGCTCAAGCTGCCCGCGTAGAAGACTTCAATGCTAAAGACCTTAGTCACCCCGAACGCGAGCGTACACTAGTTCTCCTCTCCGCCTTCATCAATTTTGTCAAGTTTACAGAACAATGGTGCAACCCTTTCATCAGGGAGCTGCGAGATCGGTCGCAAAAAATCGTAGACGAGAGAGACCGGGTTGCCCACGAGTACTTAGAGGTGCAGACAAAGGTTGATACGTTGAAGTGAGTCGGAGTTCTTTGTGAGATCATATTGATACACTGATGCACCGCGGCAAATTAATCAGGGCGAAGATTGCTGAGGATGAACCTCGCTGCGAACACTTTCGAAAAGAAAATGCTGCCTTACGAGCAAAAATGTTCGCTACCAAGGAACTGCAAACTACCGCCGTTCAAGAGGTGGAGAAACTGAAAGCAGATAAGAGCAGCCTCCTCAAGCGCAAAGTAGGTCACGCCCCACAGTAAGAAATATAATTTCCATAGTAAACAAACCACTAGGAAGCCATCAACAACGAAATATCCCGAGTCTCTGAGTCCATCTCACGTACCCGTGCACGAATCGTGCAATCACCTGAACGTATCAAGCGTACCATCATTGTCATGGGATCTACTGCTCAGGAGGATAGAAAAATAGTTAATATGCTGGAAACCAAGGTTCGCGACTTGCAAGCTAAGATCAACGCCCTCCTCAACATCGAGAAAGTAAGTATCTGTTCACCATTATGGTGTATTTCCACATTGATACTTCTTATATTAGGATTTGCGTGGCTGTATCGAGCAATTACAGGTCATCGAGAAAGAAGTTGGCTCTCTCGAGGCCTCCCGGAAAGAACTAGCCGACCTTAAGGACCATCTCGAGATGAAACTCATCGAACGAAACGAACTGAGCCTCAAGCAAGAGGTCTGTATCAACAATAATCCGTCACACATCCGGCACTAATATATTTTGATTAGCGAGTCGAGAAACAGCTCTCGAATGCCCGTGAAAAGCTCGAACGTGCGCAGCGTTATACAGAGGATAAGAAAATTACCAGTCAAAAGACTATTGAACGTCTTCAGCACGAGTATGATGAAATGGTCATTGAACGACGTGATAACGATCGCCAAGTAGAGGAAGTTCGTGTAGAGGCTGATAAGTTGGAACTCAAGGTCGGTTCTATCTCAGCGGTAATGTTCATAGATTAATCAGAGTAAGCAGATGGCAGAGCATTTGAAACATAGTCAAGCCGAACTTAACGGGCTACTGGCAGAATACTGGAAGTTGAGGCATGAAACAGGTTACTGCTGATTTCTTATAGTCTTAGTGGGACTGGCTACTCATCTAACCCGATAGATGTCTATATGGAAACCCTGGCAAATAAGCTGAATATGACCATATCTTCTGATACATAGAGCCAGGAGCTCTTCGACCCAAGGACCTTCGTATCTATGTATCTGTCATGTTGTAACATCACATCTCGTAAGGCATTGGTATATTCCCTTACACTCTGGCTAGTATACCCCTTTCTTCCATAACGTTCAACTCTCAAATGTATTATGACAGTACACTTTATATATCATATCGAGACTGGGCTTGACCGCACGCTTCTTACTTACGCCTTCGGTTTTTATTCTTCCTACACTCGGGACAAAACCAGTCTCCTTCCGGCTCCTGAGTAATCCCAACGCACGACCAGTGAAACTTAATATGCGATGAACAAACGATGTTCTGTGAGCCGAAAAACCATTGCATACCCATTCGGTCTTGCAGTCACGATTATCACATCCAATCAACTGCAACACGATTAATCAGTACTTGCACAAGAATGTGTACCGTGCGTTTCTCGTACATCATCATCCAAGGCCCGGCGACAGAAGCAATACACATCCTGTGTCGCGTCCCCACCAGGGGGTTTTGGAGGTAAGATCTTCAGTGAGCGTGTCTCTCGCCTTGAAACCTCAGCCAATCCATTTTGGCACTCTGATTCTGCGCTCTTTATTTTAGAGTCTCTCCTATGCCCCCTTTTACCAGTAGCGTTATTAGCGTTGGTGGGTACACCAAGGATGGTCAAGCCATCGCCATCAAGGGCAGTTTCGGCATCCACCCTTGCCTCTTCCTCATCGTCGCTCACTTCCACATGTGAAACTCTCGACCATCGTGGAACAACCAAGTCTGGAAGTATAACAGGTGCTAGATTCGTTCCAGGGCGAGTACCCAAAGAAATGGCCGCCTCCTGCTCTTTAATTGCCTGATCAATCTGTCGAATGTGTCTGTCTACCTGTGGGGGCGCATAATCCATTGAAGATGACAAAGGAACCTTTGAGTACACACCGAATCGCATGCAGCTTGAGCAAGATTAACCTTTTCTTCCGATGCACAAGACAGCTCTTCAGATAACTGCGCAATATGGGAAAGGAGCTCTCGAGTTACTTTCGTTTGATCCACCCATTTTACGGGGCTATCAATCAATGAAGGTGGAAGAGGCGTTGATGGATTAGCAGAGCCAAGCCCGAGGCTGGACTCTGCGGCAATCTGAGCGTTATATTGCTGGTTGTTCGTACCAGAAAGAACCTCTTCAGCAGGAATAATAGTCTCTGATGGCGCCATCTCCATCCTTTTTCGGATGTACGACTGTAACTTAGGTATAAGATCCAACATATAACCTGGATAAATTCCTATTCAAAGCAAACCGTATTGAATTGTATCGACATACAGACCTTGAGCCTGTTGGTCCAACTCACGCATCAGCGTGAATTGCCTGTGCAACGTCAATGGCATTTGCTCAATCGCTGAAAGGAGTATCAGTTCGTTTTTGCTGAGAGATGTAGCGTTGTATCCTGACAAGCATTTTCAACTCACCCTCATATTGTTCCTCCCTCAAGGCTTCCCACAGAATTTGTTCCTTCTCGAGTTTACTATCCTCCGACACAATTTCCGTATTTCTAGTTGTACCTAGCTCTGAACCCTGCGAGTTTAAGTGGGACATCGAGCTCCTCGTAGACATTTCGTGCGAGCGCAATGTTGGCATCCTGACTGCGTGATGTAACATTTAGCGCTCATACAGATAAAATCATAAAAGTCGGTGTCTGAATGCATTGGTCATCCTTCAGGCTTTCACCATGAACAGGGTAATTGGGGTCACTGGAACTACACTTGAAATTGCTGGTTCTCTATCCGGCATACCATACATTGGTGCAGCTGCCATTCTTCTGAATCAAATCTCTACTTGCTGTCATGAGATTCAAGTAAAGAAGGTGCGGCCGGAGGGACACATGCACTCGATTAGCACTAACCCGCAAGCCCACGGCGCAGATGAAGGCCAGGCAGCTAGCCAACAAGTGCACAAGTCTTATAAATGCCTTGGACGACCACTCTTCTAAACTGACAGGATCAGAGTTGCAGCAAGCCGTCGACGAACTGCAACCGTAAGATAGTTAAGCTTGCTTGAGTAGGCTCTCGACGTAAACGGTTTTATGACTTGTTCGCCAGCGTGCTTGAAAGGATCCTGCGACGAGTGAGAACATGGTCCCGGTATAACCGAGTACAATGCTTCAGTGAGCGTCTTATGACTTGCCTAGCTGATAGGCTGTCTAATTTCAGGTAGTTTGGAATGGCGACATCGAAAAGGGAATCGAGCAATGCGCGGACGAGCTTAACGGAGCACTGAGCGTATTTAACGTGAATATTTTCTGGCCGTACAAGAGCCATCACTGACTTTCCTTCCATCCTAGATCAACGCTCAGCTCATAGGCAACTCCCTACAACGGGAGAACATGGACCTCAGCCGGGCCCACGCAGCAGAGATACAAGAACTCAAAGAAATGATAGGCCAAATTCTGACATCTCGTCAGGATATTTCTCATGTAATAGAGATGCAGGCCAATGGCGAACATGCTGCAGAGATTGTCATGCAGGCGGGACAAGAGGTGCCCTTTTCTTGCGCTTCTTGCTCCGTTACCGATTCACCAGAAAAATGTAGGAATTGCGAGAAATGAGAGAAGCGAAGAGTTCACAGGTGGATGTTTTTCCAAAGCCTCTCCAACCGAAAGATGGTGAACGGTACCTCCAATACCAACGCAGCCTTATGAACCTCCATCGTATCACGGGTATACCTCCATCAGTCAAAATATTGAACGGTGAAGTCACTAAAACCGGGGAACTTGCCATTGCTGGAGGCACATACAGCGATGTTTGGAAAGGCAAATGGCTTGCGGAAGAAGAGGTAGTCAACATTCCATATGGCTCTGTAACACACCAACTGCTAGCAACTGCTCCAATTATGTAGGTAGCCCTGAAGGCACTGCGCAACGTCAGGTCTTCCGACCCACGCGCTCGCCAGGTCAGGCACTGATATGATATTCCTCGTCTAGTCAACTAAGAGTATTAATTGCAGCGTTTCGAAAGGGAGATCAGTGTTTGGGCTGAACTCCAGCACGATTATATTCTACCATTCTATGGAATAGTAACTGATCTTGGACATCACATACACATGGTATGACCCTCGGCTTTCTTACCTTTATATATTCCAATTGATCAATGCTAATATGCAAAGGTATCACCCTGGCAGGCAAACGGCAATGCTTTGGAGTAGGTTTGGGTGGATTGGCGACGAATGGCGATCCCCTACTAATAGTTTCCATCTTGATTTGAAAGGTTCACATCATCGCATCCTAATACCAACCGTCTGCGTCTAGTAAGCTTATTATTTCTTGGAGGAGCTTTATTTCAACCTTGAATGTAGCTCCAAGGCGCTGCACGTGGTTTAGAGTACCTTCATAGCTGTAACATCGTGCATGGAAATGGTAAGTAAATCTTTGGATGATGATGATGATGATGATGATGATGAAAGATGAGCAACTCATTGTTCTAGTCAAATGTGTGAGTTTATTCGAATGTCATTCTATGGATCACATAAAGATCCTCCGTCTCTAGGCAAACATTCTCGTATCTGCAAACGTGAATTCTCTTTTCTGTTATGAAATCAGCACATTCACTCAATCTTTCGGCTGGACAATAGGAAGAAGCTCGTATATGCGACTTCGGCATGTCAAAAATAATCGAAGAAGTTACCGAGCAAGCGGCTTCTGCGACGCTGACAAGCTCGGGAAGTGCTAGATGGCTGGCGCCTGAGCTCATCGAAGGGCATATCGCTTCACCTACGAAAGCAACTGACACCTACGCCTTTGCAATGACCATCCTCGAACTTCTCACAGGAAAATGCCCATATGCCAATCAAAAACGGAATGCTGCTGTCATCCATGAGAAGGTTGTTAAACGCTTGCTGCCCCCGCGACCTCAAGATCCTTTAGTCCAAAGGCGGATAACGAATGGATTATGGGAACTGATGCTAGAATGTTGGCAACCCGCAGAAGTTCGACCCAGTTTGACGAGCGTCAGAGTTCGCTTAGAAGACAGACGGTTGACGACACAACTAGAATAGGATCAAGTGTAGAGTACAGTCTATGGATTCAACTTCACTCTTTGTCCCGTTCCGCTTTCAAGTGGTATACTCGTTGGACGGCCTTACCATGTTCTGCACAGTGGAGAATCCACAAATACCAGGGGTGTACCAAAATCAACCACTACTCTCGAAAACACCTATGTTGGGTTCTTGGTTGATAGGTTGCAGAAATACGAATATTATTTCCGAACAGCGGAGGGCCCCATTTGAATAAACCTATAGTCAGGCAAGAATGTTAATACAATGGGGACTTACATGACCCCTGAGCACCAACCACCTAAAATTTGAATTTCCAATGGTATCGTTTGAACACCTTCCCCATCCCCACAGACTCTGTAATAAAAAAAAAGTCGCGACCACAAGATGAGCTGGATGAACGGACTTGTTCCATTCCATTGTTTCTCAGGTCCTTCGCTCAATGAAAAGCAATGTTAGACAAAACCGAGAACGTACATACGAGAGGGGGTGATAATGAGGTTTTCCACGGCTACATCTACCACAAGCTACCACAAGCTACAGATAACCACTGTTATTCATAGGGCATGCTTCACTACGTCTTCAAGACGATCATGGATATGAGCCAGCGGGTTTCCAGCATCATCCCCTGGTGCAAGAGCACCCTGTTTTGCTGATAAACCCGTTGTGAAGGTCAGAGATCCTATGGACGCGAAGGAGACTCTATGCGTTGTCTTCGATTCAAGGTATGCCTTCCATTATCCTGAGCCACGCTTGTGATCAACAGTCAGCCCGTAGGATCGAACGTCGTTTATTACCTTGACCAGTATAATAGGAAGCAAAAAAAGTTGTAACACGGAAGACGAAGCAGTCAACTATAGTCAAGGTCGAGAATCTAAAATGCGGCTAGTCAGCCTGCAGCGACGCTGATATGGGGGACGAAATAAGACCTATGAATGGATGATAACCATCGGCCCCATCCTATGCCTTATGAGCTGATACATCATGCATTGGATTATGGAATATGCCACTCATTCAACGGGCTATCTCTTCCCACATTAATATTGCGCTACACCCGAGTAGGACCCTCGTCGCCGTCGCGTCTGCGTGCAGAGAAGTTGTACAAATGAGATAATGGAACAGAAAACCTTCCATGGACTTTTATCGGCAGCCTTCACCCCCTCTCCAAGTCGGTAGGATAGTTGGATGAGAAATACGCGGTCGACGGCTGGACCAAAGCAGCTTCATGGACCCCCTAGGTTTAAACCACGAGGAGGCGGTCGAAAGAGTCCCACTGCTGTGTACTGCATCACCTGTCACGGATGCAGTGTCCTACCTTCATACGAGCTCTCTCCACTGTCACAACTCTCAAATAGACAACCAGAATTTGGAACGCATCCATTATTAGTCGATGGCGGTGAAAATCTGATGGCGCTTTGGGAGAACGAAGAACGTGTCAATGCGGCTTATGTGGAAGATTCCTAAGGGGAACGGCCATTAGCATGCGGACACGATGGTTAGACCTTGCAGAATCAAGCAGGCGCAGGGTTTCTTGTTCCTGGTACTCTCCGCCTCCTTCCGGGTCATCAACGTTGTCTGAACGGTCCGTATAGTGGTCAAGCGCCTGCTTGATGCGCGTATGCGGCGACTGTACCACCCTCAACATTTATTGCTGTTAAGTAGTGGAAATACGAGCAATGATTTATGGGACACCCAGCATGTCGGTAGCGACGACTTCGAAGTCACTGTGCAAAGAACCCAGCTGATGATATGCGGTCGCTGAACCACAAAACCACGTCTTTACAACATCAGTCTTCACCTGATACAAAAGGACGCACAGTGAACATGGACACCAGCCCATTACCGATGGCGTCTCTTTCACGAGCAGAGAAGGGCATCAGCCGATGCAATCCGACAAAACTGCAATACGAGTTCAAGCAGTTGGCTAGTGGATAGGCAGCTGAGTTGAAGGAAAGGTCAAGGACCCTGAGAACCTTCGCCCGATTCGCCACGCAACCTGGCCATTCATACGTTCCAGTCCCCCAACATACGTGATCACTACGACCTACGTGCTCGCAGAGGAGAGCGAATTCAGTCCGCCCAACACCGACGAGTGGAGGGCGTCCTTACATAACATGAATATCGACCTCTCTCTCCCTTCAAGTCCTATCTTACCACGAAGCCGGCGTCAAGGACATGCTGGCCACACCGCAGACTTTATAGTGGAATCTTCAACCCACCCCTTCGTGCAAGAGTGCATCTCCGTCAGCTCCTCCTTGCCTAGTCTCGATGGTCCTGATACTATTGGAGTCAGAATTATTCTGTGAACCTCGGAAAGCTCGTCCATGGGTCGAAAGATTACCCGATCGTTGATTGCGCAGCAAGGTTCATCCCGAGGCGGGCCCCACCAACATGAGGGACGGCCTGGCTGTCGATTTTGCATTCGTCTATTTCTGTGCTCGAACCTCGTCTTGCTGTTGCAACCCAAGTTTCACCCTTAGGGCTCCGCCACAGATCCGATGGTGCCAACATTCTCTACAGTGCACACCTACCGAAGCAATTCGGTCGTTCATGTGTCTACATAGAGGCCTCGCTCTAATGGTCCATGAACACGCTCCGGGAGATGTGTAGATGCTTGAATAGCCAGAACGGGCTCAGAATAGGAGATCACCGCTGCCGGCACGACACCCACTAGCTGTGCTGAATACGTTCCATCCGATGATCAAGCCCCCTTCAACAACAAC
Source organism: Pleurotus tuber-regium (assembly GCA_014058305.1). NCBI lineage: Eukaryota > Fungi > Basidiomycota > Agaricomycetes > Agaricales > Pleurotaceae > Pleurotus > Pleurotus tuber-regium. The sequence goes on along the minus strand of JACFYU010000026.1, from coordinate 1,177,129 downwards.
GTAAGCGACGAGAGAACCTGCGATTGAAAGGCGGCCGGGCGAACCGTACCCAGGGCGTTTGGCTGCAGTCAGGCTTCGATCAAGCCGACTTTGTTCGTCCTCTTTTCTCTTTCGGCCTTGCACAGATTAATGGGCCTGAGAAGGCCCTGCCGTCACCTATGATGTTAAAAGTGATTTCATTGATATCGGCCGGTTCTGGGCATCGCGTAACGACAGCGCTACGCTCATATCGAAGTCTTTGGGAAACTGCGAAATGAGTTGGGCTGTATGTGCTCCATCGACTCACAAATACTAGCCTCCAACTGCAAGCGATTACTGTCGACTCAACGGAGATGAAGCATCGCCCAGGCTCTTGATTGTCTGCTGCGATTGCCTCTGAAGCCTGCCGCATAGATGGCCTCATGCAATCACCAACGAAACGTAACAGCAACTCCCTGATTCCCGACCTCCTCGTGTGTGACGGAAGATAGAGGTGCAGAATGGAGTAAATGGATGGCCACACCAAGAAGTAAACTTGCAAAATCTCAAAGGGCTGATGGCCGCGCTGCTCTTGCGGAGAGTCTTTCCGATTGGGAGGGAACGATGGGATGGGTCCAGCGCTTTTGCCCTGGCTTCGAGATTCAGATCTTGCGCACAAGTCACCCGCGTCAGCTCAGCGCCGCCAAACCATCAATTATGTTCACTCCCTCCCAGTTCACTATTCTCAGTTGCGATCCTTCATGTTGTATATATGTCGCATCATTTACATAACATCAGTCTTTCTCTCAAACATAGTCACCAAAACGTAAAATTTACACATACAAAAAAGCAACAAACATCACGGATGAGTGTACAAAACAGCAAGCGATAGACAAAACCGAGATCATAGTTGAGATGTGCAAACACCTGAGATCGAGCAATGATGTGAACCCGAACCACCCATACCTCACTCCTTGCCTGAAACACTATCGTCACCATGATGGCGAATATGCTGACCTCTACCAGCTTGCCCGCTATGTCCAGCATGACCCATGTGTCCGCCGTGAGTCATATCACCCGATGCGCCAGCTCCGATTGGTTTTGCGTACATATGAGGGGGCGGAGCATAAGCATAGTGGGTATTCGGCACACCCATCTGACCGTCAGTCCGAGCGGGCACCACATACTGAGGGTACGCCTGAGCGAAAGGGACAAAGGCCGGGTAGAATTGAGGTGCAGGGATAGCATAACCTTGATTGTCTCCGTCCGCTCCGGGATGGGCTTGCTGCTGCTGAGGGTGGGCGGGGACCGCCGGAACTAGGAATGGCGGATAATATGCAGCCTGACCCTCGCCCGGCTTAGGCACCGGCGGTGCTGCAAACTGATAATAGTTTGCGGGGGGATACCCGACAGGGGTCATGGGGAACCCCATGGGAGGCGAACCGCTGGGAGGGGGTGGAGGCGGCGGAACGCCATTTGAGATAGGCATGCCCTGCTGTTGCTGCGGCTGCGGCTGCACGGGCTCGTCGACCTGATGCTCGACGTTGTTGCCTGCGCGATCTCAACAAATTAGAAAGAACCGAAAGCAATGGTCACTCCACACGTTATCACGGTGCGAGACAAAGGGATGAAGGGGAAGGTCAAGATGGGGAGGGGGACATACCTTTTCCATCGCGCTTCTTGTAGGGACCTCTCTTAATCCCTTTCTTCCTTTCCTTTCTTTGTGAATCAACGCACTCCTCGGCAATGCCGTACTTGACGCAGCGGAGACAGGGACGAGCGTCATCGCACTTCTTGCATGCCTTCTGGCAGTTTGTGCAAGCGTTCTTGACTTGACGACGCTTGGAACGAAGAGGCTGAGATTGAATTACACCAGGGGGGAAAGGATACATATGCATGGGCATGCCAGTATATGTAACGGGATGAATAGTCATTGAGGGCTGGACCGAATCAGCCGTTGTTGGAGAATCCAGGGGATCGTCACCATCAAGGCTCTTTCCACCATCTGTTGAGGCCATTTGGGCTGAGGGACGGGGGAAAAAGGGAATTGAATCGCAGCGAACAGGAGAAAGAGGTTTTGAGAAGGGTGTGAGACCAACCTTGGAGGAAATGCAGGAGTAATGCTGTGAAAGAGAGCCGAGCTATCAACATGCATTGTTCAGCTGGTGGGAAGATGAGGCTTCAAAGCGGGGATTGTAGCAGACCTCCTAATAGTAAATTCGCTGAGCTGTGCCAATGCTGACTTGACAGACGACGGAGTTGAGTTGGGGGACAAAAGGGTGTGTCTGAGTCAAGCCTGTTATATTATAGGAGCTTATCCCACCGCTATCTATTCTCCGCGAGAATCCCGCGATTGTTCTCGTAATCAAACATATCCAACAACGCGGCTCCGATCAGCTATGCATTCGCATTTTGCGTATATCATTGCCTGCCATTAGTCTCTAAAACCTTACCCTGTCCTTCTCGGCGAACCAATCATGTCAAGTGCTGACAATACTGATACCGACACCAGCATGTTCGGTATAAGACAACGCCGTCACGAATCCTACCCGAAACCCGTCCATGCCATCGGTAAGATGGCTTGCTGGCAAGTGTGTGGCTGCCTGTCGCTATTCATACTATCCCTAATCCTTCTCTTCTTTCCCTGGGCTAGAACTGATGGCACAACCTTGCGAGGGGTAGAGTGTTATGAAAAAGAACTCGTCTGGTAGGTATCAAACCACGAGGCCAGTGGGGGGAGATACTACAAAGATTTCATCCCCAATTTGTTGTTTTTTGTGGTTTCTTCGCGAATAGGAATTTTACTTCTCACCCAACCGCAATTGAAGCCAGCGGCGCAATTGTTGTGCGAAAAATGTGTTCATGGAATCTGATATGGAGGGGACCGTCAAGGCCCGGCATCGTCGAAACCATTATGAATGCGGTTCGAGCTCTCTGCAGAAATGGATGACAATGTGCGTCTCATGATCAGGCACAGAGGAGAAAGGCAGAGGTTCTCGAATCGACCGACCCCGCAGTCTCTTGCATTGCAAATCGCTGAATCTTTGAACTCACTAATTCTGTCAGCTGACTATTCCTACAATTCTCATCTTCCCCTCCTTTGTCTATCCCTGGCGAATCAGCCTTGCAGATTCGTGTCATATACCCAAGAGCTACAACAATGGGCGCAAACTGCCTCTCACGTAGTCGAGAGCCCTTGCTAATCCCGCAGACTCCCAACTAAAAAAGTGAGGGTCTAAAGGAACCGCCGTCACGATACCCACCTGATTTATTTCTAGCAAAACATTCAACCGAGTCAGTGCAAAAAAAAATAAGCCCGATTCTCACTGCACCAATCCGGTTTGCAGGGGAAGCGGGCTGCGCGTATTATAAAACTCCTTCAATCTAGCTCTTAACTTGTCTTCTGGGAAGCCTGAAACGCGTTGGCGGGGTCGTTTTTAAACTGTGAAGAACCCAGTGAGCGTGGGGTGGTGGGGAAGTTGGCGAGAAAGCTACCGTCGGAGTTGGGAGTTTGGTCCAATGACAAATGCGAACGTAGGACGGATTGTGTTACTGCCACAACCGTCGTTCAACCCATCACAGAACGTCCGCGATACGCTGGCCAAACGCCCGACCTCGCCCTCACAAGTGCACAGTGCGGCCTCCCAGCTTGCGACCGTGCTTAAACTGGTCTATGTTGCTATTCAACTTTAACGGCTCTTTCATTCGACTGTCCCCCGATTATATACACAAGAAGTAACTGCCCAACCTGCGCTGGCTTGTCAGGATCGGTGTATTTCAAGTTTGAGCCTATCGCAGACAAGGCAAGGGGTCTCGGTCGATGTATATTGCATTTTGGCTTCGGTTTCGTTGGCGGCCATCCAACGTGACTGTCGAAGTAGTGGGGGGCTTCTGTATGAACGCCTCGTTGTATGTAAATCGCAAACTAACTCTCAAGCTCAGAGCTAACTACGTGAGTACCTTGATAATCTGTAGTCCGCTGATCATTCTTAAATCGTTGGGATTCCAGAGCTATGACATGATTCACAGACTCAATAGTATGCAGCGGTAGCAATCCAACTTTGAAACCAGGCTAAAGAGCCCACATTCCGCGCTTGATCAAGTGATGTAGCGGACGATAAATCGGTCTTCGTTGGGAGCATATACAGTCGACAAGTTCAATCTGCCTAGCCGTGGGTTGCATCCCATCACAAGCCTTCCCTTGGCAAGACAAATGCAGCTTTAGACAATGTCTCACTAGTGCTACACCCAGGACGGCTTGGATAGCGTATTGTGCATAGACCATCCAGCCAGAGCTACCTATTTGTGTCCGACCAGCGATTTTGTACCGTTCATGCGGTAATAGAATAATTGGGTCTGTTCGTCTCCTGGCAATACATTGTAACTAGTGACTCTCTCAAATACACATACGTCCATCTCTACCCACATATCCATACTTTACTTTTCGTAGCGTCATTTGCTCGTTTGGGGACAATGTGGTGAAGTGAATAGCACTGGATGCAAACATGAGCAAGCAAAAACATGAGGTGAATTATCGTCAAAGCTTGACCTTGAAGCAGACCCTGTCTCTCACACGGCCTGCCCGTCGTTGGCAACATCAACGCCAACCAGTCTTCAACCAATACGACCACTTCCTTTTTTCTCGTCCTTTTCTCCCCTTTTTTCTCTTTTTTTCTTCATTTCACGACTGGCCTTGAGCTCAGATGTCGGCACCGCCTTCTCCTCAAGTGGCACATGGGAAGGCTCAACACAAGGTCAAAGGACGTCCACCTGCCTTGGAGCTACCGGACATCAGCGTAAAGGCCGCTTCAGATGGAGAGATTCATTATGAACACGCTTCAGTCAACCACGAAACTGTAACTCGTGCTACATATCAGGTTTGTTGTCTTCTAGCTATCCTACTAGCTTCTTCATAAAAAAGTAACATTCGCGTTTCCAGCCGAATGTGCAAGTCATTCCTGCAGAAGAACAGCCTCAGATGGAGTCAGAGTATCCAGTCTCGAGATCGGCATCAGCTACTTCGTCTCTCGATCCTTACTACTTTGGCATCCGATCTCCCTCAGATTCTCCCGTTCCACCGCTGCCTTCTGCATCTACTCAGCTTAGTAGCACGACTCCAGATCAGCGCCAATTTCATGAACCTGTTACACCTGCCAGAGACCCAGCATCTATCGACCGACGCGGGCTTGTCGGTGTTGGTGAGCTCGCCACTCCGCGTTGGACTCGGGCAGAGCGCACTAGTGAAGATACGCTGTTAGAGTCAGAAGCTGTCGAAGGGGCTTATGATGTTGTGATACCTGAAGATGTCGAGCACGAGGACCCAGATAGTCCATGGACCATTGAAGCTGTTGACGGCGAATCTTCAGAGAAGGAAGAGGTAAGAAGATCAGCTTGTGCCCTACGTCAAGTCCTTATCATTCTTGAAGCTACCTGACACGAAACTGATATCACGTCCTCTTCGTACGCGTCACTCAGTGGCCGACGAAAGTGGTGGGGAGGAAATACTATACCCTAGACAACCCATCGCTGCCCTCCCAAAAGCGGCGAAGGCGGTATTGGTTGAGGAACCTGAAGCAGCCGCTTCAGAGCCTTCAACTTTACCTACGGTTGCTTCATCCCCGCCTACTTCCTTCACCCAGCGTCGTGCGCGAAAACGTACCTCGGATGAGTTCGAATTGGACCAAGCTGGGGTGTTGGTTTCGAAAGTTTCCGGGTCCAAAGACCGGGTGAAAGAAGAGAAAGCAATGATGCGCAAGCACCGTAGTGTTGGCAGTTCTTCTACTATGGCGACGCGCGACAAGGGAAGAGAACGTCATCGAGATAGTACCGGTAATATTTCCGCGAGCAGCTCCTTCCGGACGCCTACTGCCAGGGCCCCAGAGAAACACAGTAGACAAGCATCTGCTGGTTCGTCTAGTTCGAACCTTGGCGAACCTTATCACCCACGTCGCAGTCACACAACTGACTATTCACACCTCCCTCCATCGCCATCTTCGTCATCAATCCAACAATTTCTAAAACATTCCTCGTCAACTAGTTCGCGAACTCCACCCTTGGGCAACACTGCTCATTCATCGCCAAATGTGGCTCACTCTCTGTTGCGCGGTACTCAAGAAGGATGGTCAGGACTTGACGATGAGGCCACTGCAGAGGCATTGCGCAAGTTAGATGGCTTAACCGGGAAGAGCGCTCGTGCGCGCGCTAGCGTAGGGAGTTTTGGTCGACCAACCAGCCTTAGTAGACCAACTACTCCTCCTAATATTTCAGACGCTGCGAAGATTAGCCGCAGGAGCAGCACAAAGGATCAAGCGAATAAAGAACAAGGGTCGGACCATGCGCATCTCCAATCGATTGGGATTGGTATTCTGTTGAGTGATCAAGGTGATACAAGCGAGAATGGGGCCGCTGCTGTGAGTAGTGACGATCAGCGCATTCTGTCTGGTCAAGACAAGACCCCAAAGAAAACTGGTACTTCCAGCGCTCGCTCTAGCTTCACTCCGAAACGAGGTTCAACGTCTTCAACGACTTATACCAGTACACCAACGACTAGCTCACGGGACTCGGCGACAATGTCTGTAACGACGAACGCAACATCCGTATCTGCTACCTCTGGCAGATACTCGACAGGCAAGGCACGGAGGAATAGTGCAGGAAGCGACGTTTCTAGCATTCACTCGAGTGACGCGGCTTCTCTTAAAGATCGTGTTGCTTCGCTCGCCGTCAATGGCGATGCTCAGGAGGAGGCTTTGGTTCCGCCAGTACCCCCACTTCCTAAAGATCTTTCGACGTTTAAGACGCCTCCGATGGCTTCATCAGGTATCTCTTTCCCATCCGTAGCTCCTGGTGACGATAGAGACAAGAAACGGAGCAGCCACGACAGCAATGAGAAGACTCATGGAATGTCCTTGGAAGTCCCGCAGATAGGTGCTTCCAACCAATTGTATCACAGCCAACCCCCATCCGGCTATTCAAGCGTAGGATCCGGGAGCGAGTCTTTGTCACCAGCCGCTCCGAAGACGCCATCCAAGAAATGGAGTTTCAGCGGTCTCAACCTCAAATTGCCTGGTTCGTCGCCGGCCACCTCTAAAGCGCTTAGCCCTCGTTCAGCAACGTTTGGCCAACAACTGCGTAAATCTACTTCGAAAGATCAACCATTATCTCTTTCAGCGAATCCTCCGGCGAAACCATGGACTCCAACGCGTCCTGAAGCTATGTCTTCGGCGGCTTCTTTGGCTTCAATGTCATCCGTTGGATCTGTACAGTCACCTCCTACACCCTCTGCCGTTGTTGAGAAGGCTCCTGATGGGGGTTCTGTGCCCAGTCGCTCAGGTACGGATTCCAGTGCGAGTACGAACCACACCACTTCGGCAATTGCGGCGCTTCCTAAAGATGCACTGAGTCCAACCTCTTCTGTTCGTCGAGGTCAATCACAGAAGCGTTTGACACCCTCGTCGATTCCTTTCTTCCGTAGATCTTCATCTCAGTCCATGCAAATGCCTCCTCCTGCTTTGCCTCCAGCATCGCCAACCTTGTCTTCCGGCGATCTTTCCTCAGCGCAAGCCAGAAATAAGGGGTATGATTCGTCATATAACCCTCCTTCCACTTCCACCCCGGCGTCTAAGAAGACGTCAGTATTGAGTTTAGGTCTTCCGTCTCTTCTTAAGGGATCTAGTTCCAGGAGGAGCTTGCATGAGGCAGCAAAGGAGAACCAAAAAGCAGCAAAGGAAGCAAAGGAGATTGAAAAAGAAAAGTTGAAGCAAGAGAAACTGGAAAAGGAGAAACAGAAGAGAGAAGATAAAGATCGTAGCGAAAGCCGAATCTCAGTTCTTATGGGTAGGAAACGCGGCAAGGTACGAGCTTCTAATGTCTCTGTGATGGCTGGTTTCATTCCGATGCTTCGAATAGACTCTCTCTGCTGCTGATCCACGAAAGCCCAAGTCGCCCGTGAGTCTCCCGCCAATGCAGATCTCTGCGCTGGAACCGGCAACGGCGCAGCGGGTTGCTCGTCTCAAATCTTCGAATTCGTCTCTATCAACTCCACCAGCAACGTCAACTCGCACACCTTCCACATCATCAAGACTTATGTCTCAGACTGCCAGTTCGTTGGCAAAGCAGTCTGACTCTTCTCTTAGAAGCCGGAATCAGCTACCTACAATTGCTGGCTCACCCTCCGTGGGAACCATCACAAGTAACAGCTCACATACTTTAAAGGAAGGTAGAGATGGCCCTCCCTCGTCATCAACAAATGCGTCGTCAAGTCTTCCTAAGGAAACGCCTACGAAGATTCCGCGTATCTCGAGTCGAACCTCGACAACGTCCTCACCCCCCCTCAAGCCATCCAGCTCCACTCTTGTGAATCGACGAGCAAGTGTCAATGTCACCACTGTCGCAGCGTCGTCCGCAAACCCTTCCCCCACCGGTTTCTCAGCCAACGAGTTTGGTGTAATGGAAAACGGCGAGAGTCAGACACCCAAGACTATGGCTGGCCCGACAAGGCATGGTTCTATACGTGCATCCCCTTCTACCGTTTCAACATCCCGTGTCCCGCGCCAGGTATCTGCCCCTACTTCATCGACATCCACTAGTGTGCTACCCCGGAAGAGCAACCGTGACTCGATATCCTTCAGTGGCCTTCGCAAATCGTCCACAGGCTCTGTCACATCTACGGCGTCAGCCACCGCGCCCAGTGAAATAGCGAGTCACCGATTTTCCGCGCTGTCGCCCTCGAAAGGCCTCAATAAGCTACTCAGTCCCAAAATATCACACCCTAGTTCGCGATCTTCTAACTCCTCTTCGGTTCATCGCGCTGTGACTTCCCCGACGTCAAGTCAACAATCCTTGTCCACACCTTCACCTGTGCCAAGTACCATAGACGAAGAAGAGCTTTTGGGTGATGAAGAAATGATGCACTATATCCGGCGGCAGCAAGCTAAGAAATTGGCATCAGGAGCGACCCAAGAGGAGCTTGATGAGCTCTTGCGCTTCCCTGAACCGATGCCTCCTGCGCCTCCACTTTCTCCTTCAGGTACGCCTGAATAACGGAATTCACAGTTCCTTTTACTGATGATGGTTTATAGCCGTGCTAAAAGGTAGTCAACACCAGCATCTATCTGATTACGAACGAAAGGAGATTTTGGACTACCCATCCGTATACTATATTGGGGCCAAGAGCAAGAAGAAACCTGCGACACCTGATAACTCGACGAACAATTACGGGTATGATGATGAGCGCGGCGACTACCTTGTCGTTTACCACGACCATCTGGCCTACCGATACGAAGTCATCGATACGCTCGGTAAAGGTTCCTTCGGCCAAGTCTTGCATTGTCGGGACCATTGCACAGGGGAATCGGTCGCCATCAAAATCATCCGCAACAAGAAACGCTTCCACCATCAAGCGTTGATTGAGATCAAGATACTGGATAACCTCCGTAAATGGGTAGGTTTATTCTCACGAATCAATCATCCACTCCTCTGATAGCGCGTAGGATGCCGAAGAGAAACATCACGTCATCAAAATGACCGAGCATTTTTATTTCCGGAACCACCTATGCATTGCTATGGAACTCTTGAGTATCAATCTCTACGAGCTCATCAAAGCGAACGGGTTTGTAGGCTTTACCACTACGCTGATAAGACGCTTCACAAGCCAAATGTTGCTTTCCTTGTCACTCATGAGGCATCATCGCATCGTGCACTGTGATCTGAAACCAGAGGTAAATGTATTGACCATATACCCTATTGTCGATGTCTAAATCTGGTTTCGTAGAACGTCCTATTGAAGCACCCCATGAAGAGTGCCATCAAAGTGATTGACTTCGGAAGCAGCTGTTTCGAGCATGAGAAAAGTGTGTTGACATCCACTACATGCGAGTTTCATGCTGATCAAACATAATCTGATAGTCTACACATATATTCAAAGTCGGTTTTATCGTTCACCGGAAGTGATTCTGGGGATGAATTATCATATGGCTATCGATATGTGGAGCCTTGGCTGCATTCTTGCTGAACTTTATACCGGATTCCCTATCTTCCCTGGTGAGAACGAGCAAGAGCAATTGGCCTGTATAATGGAAGTCCTTGGCACTCCAGACAAGGACTTTATCAATCGCAGTTCAAGGAAGAAGTTGTTCTTTGGTATGTCAACTTTATTAAACACGGACATGGTTCCTCAGAACTCGTATAGATCCCAATGGTGCACCTCGTCCTTTTGTTAACCAGAAGGGTCGTAGGCGTCGGCCTGGGACTAAGACGCTTGCACAAGTCCTTCGCTGTAACGATGAGGACTTCGTCGACTTCATTGCGAAATGTCTTGTTTGGGACCCTGAGCGCCGTATCAAACCGCAAGCTGCGATGCGCCATCCTTTCGTAACTGCGGGCAAGCGACCCAAGCCCACCTCGAGTACATCTTCGAAAACTCTATCTGGGTTGACCAGTCGCAGCAAGACAATCACGGAAACACCCAAAAAGTCTCAGATCAGTGCCCCTACGCCATTGACGGCACGCACTTCACGTACTTCCGGGCTTACTGCTGGACCGACAACCCCAAGTAACTCCGCTCATGCCTCAACCATTGGTTCATCCTCGCGATCGTACCGAACATCTCAATCTCAGGTCTTGTCATCGTCATACCATTCCAGCCGGACGTTGAACGGGTTTGCTGTAGGTATTCACCTTGTAATACCAGTAATCAGCCTAATAAACCTTATCCGCAGTCCACCGCTTCAAAATAGGTTAATGTGACCGTGTAGGCCAATCTCTCATCATACTTATGCTGCAAGCAATTAGACTGGATGGTTATTCCATTACAAGCTGGCCTTCTTCATTCGTGGTTTAGTCTGGATGGCGCTGTATTCTTCATGCTTTCTTGTTACACCTTTTCTATTTGTTTTTTTTATCATTCTGTTGCATTGTTCTCGTCATCCTCGCAAGATTCTCTTACAATATAGTCGTCGTTCACAAAGATGGAGGACCATAGAAGCAAACAGTAAATCTATTACACATGGGAATACAGTAAGGTATGATTATTTGCAGTATCGATAACAATACCTGGAGCGTGTACAAGAGTAGGACATCATTATATAGCTGAATCACCAGCCTCGTCTAAACATCGCAGTTTGAGGAAGACATCGCTACCCCACCCTTCCAGCGAGAACAAATCGAGTGTCCCGCCAAAGTACTTGGCGTACAATTGGCTCATTGGTAGCCCATATCCCAGTCCAGCTATTGTTCCCATTCCCATTTGAACACCTTTCCCGGTAATTTCACTAAACAAGCTGGCGTCGCCGGAGGCACTTCCCGACCCGATGGCGGCACTCCCGCCCACATACTGCGCCGCGTACGGACCATTCATGAAGGGATCACTATCTCTTTCATCATATTGCGACTCATCACGCGCTCCGCGTCCAGCCGTGGTGAACGCATAAGAGAAAATACGGGTCATATCAGCTTGTGAGACGCCTCCACCCTGGTCACGGACTCGCATGGATAAGAACTTGTGGGTATCTGACGGTAATCCCGAGATGAGCGGCTGTGGGGAAATTGTAATGCGGACGGGGGCCAAGTCACGCATGGATGAGCTTCCATGTAACCTGTGATGATGTTCGACGGTTGCACGAAAAGAGTTCTTGAGTACCTCCGTAAGTATGTACTCCAAATGCACAGGAACATATCTATAACATGAGGGAAATTAAAGCGTTGCACGGCGGTAAGATGAAAAGAGAAACGAACGCAAAGGTAGCATCCACTTCGCCATCAATTTCGATTTTCGGGCTCGCCCCCAACGACGCCTCGCAAAGATCAGTCACAAACGAACCGCACATCTGGATCATCTGCCTTGGTGAGCAGTCCATATCCACGATACCAACATATGAACGATCTGTTTCCGGGTTATTCAATGCTTGTGAGAGCGCGATGTGTTGTTCTGCTATGAGACGGACAGAGATACGGCTGCGAATGGCCCCATCGAGGAAAGTACTAATCTGGACGGGCGACATATATCTAGAGCACTCTTGAAAACTAATTGACAATATGTCAGCTGCAACTCACCAACAAGAAGAGTATAACGAACATACCCCTTCGCCATAGTTGGGATATCATTAGCATGCCTCTGTACCAATTCTGCCAGCATGGTCACAAACTTTGTGTTCTCGTCCAGATTAACCACATGCGGGTACGTAGCCAACATTTGGAAACTTTCCCTGAATGCATTGAGCGTCTTCGCGATATACGGGTTTGTCCCCACTATGAACGGCAGCGTCTCCAACGAGCGCACGCGCGTAGCCAAGCGACGAGGTATCTCTGAGAGTGCATATTGCACTGACGATAGGACGGATTCTGGGGTGAGCGGTCGTCCAAACGATAGCAGGGTGGCGAGGTTGATAGGCAGCGGTGCGTGTGAGGCGTATTTGGTGAGCAATTGAGTGACTTGAGCAGACGATGGTTCAGGGGCCCGTCTGGCAAAGGTATCTAGAAGTTGAGAAAAGCAGCGTCCTGGAGGCAGCGAAGTTGGATGACTGAACGCTCTCCGCCGTGAAATATGGATAGTAGAGAGTAACATTACTGCAACTCAAACATTCCAATTGCAAGTTAAATGTGGGGCACTTTAGGTCCGAGACGTATGGATCCGTTCCGGTTGCAGTCACAAAGTCCCATGTATCAAATTAGAGCGTGTCTACGAATACATAACAAGCAGTCAACTAATTATACACTTGATACAGCGGTCTGAAAAGCCAAAACATATCTTAGCATCTTCATGTTGGAGAGAAAGAATCACTCACGTGCTCGAGAACTTGGTACCCTGCCGTACCACCTTTTCCACCGCATCAAGGAAGTCTCGTTCCGACGCAACTTTCCGTCTTGCACGTATTGCGAACATACCAGCCTCACCCCGCAAAATCAATACTTGAGAGGGCTAAATAGCTCAATATGGACACACCTCTGTAGCTACCGACCTGAGCTCAGCGCCTGTTGTGTTGGGACATAGTCGTGCAATCAAGTCGAACCGGATATCTCGTTCAACGCTCATACTGACCACACCTATTAGTGAGCGCTCTTAAAACAGAAAGCGGAATCATACCTCCGTGCATGAATTCGAAGAATGTGCGCTCGTCCTTCATTATCCGGTAACGAAAACTCAACCCGACGATCCAGCCGCCCAGGGCGGAGCAGAGCAGGATCCAGCGTATCAGGTCGGTTGGTAGCCATCAGCACCTTTATATTCCCTCTCGGATCGAACCCATCTAACTGGTTAATCAACTCCAACATCGTCCGCTGCACCTCGTTATCCCCACCAGCACCGTCATCGAAACGTGCTCCACCAATAGCGTCCACCTCGTCGAAGAAAATGATACATGCTTTTTTACTTCGAGCCATTTCAAATAGCTCACGGACCATACGTGCACCCTCCCCGACGTATTTTTGTACCAATTCTGAACCGATGACACGAATAAATGTAGCATCCGTCCGGTTTGCGACGGCTCGTGCACAGAGGGTTTTGCCAGTGCCAGGAGGACCAAAGAGCAGTACACCTTTGGGTGGGTCGATGCCGAGTTTTACGAAACGCTCAGGCTACGAAGAGAGTTAGGGGGAATATGAATATAACATACTTTGACTCACCGAAAGCAATGGTGTCTCGACGACTTCACGTAGCTTCTCTATCTGCTCCTTGCAGCCACCAATGTCCGAATACGTCACATCTGGCTTCTCCTCGACTTGCATCATTGTCACGGAGGCATCTATCCTGGGAGGCAAGGGTATTTGAATCTGATACTTTGTCCGATCAACACTTGGAATCCCCAATGAGTCAAAGCCTCTACACAACCACGGCACAAGGAAGCTCACCCAACGCGCATCCCCTCCTCGATATCCGTCGGTGCAACTCGCTCACCCAAACCGACTACAAACTTGGCAATCTGCTTCAGGTTTATGACGTACTTGTCCTGCTCGTCAGCACCCTTCTGGCCCTGAACAGCACCTGGTGGGTTGACTGACTCCGCAGCTTTGGCCTTGGTGGCATCCATGGGAATAATCTTTGTACAACGTGCGACTTGCAGGGCATGATCAGAGTTCATTCGCACTCTGTCGGCGGCGAGGTCCCATAAGTTTGGCGATGCGAGCCCCGTCTCTGATTCTTTAACACCTGTATATAGAGTCTGAGGATCAGTCACTTGATGCTTGGATGTATTGAGTGCGCACCGAGCTTCTCATTTATGCGTTTCTGTATCTCTTTGATGTCTGCCTCTGTGGATTTTATTTTGGCAGCGTAAGGACCTTGTCCCTAGAGGACATTGAGTGCTAGTTGTCTCTTTAAAGGTGCAGAAACGTACGTATGTTTTCAAAATCTGAATGTCGCTGTCGTCCAAAGCTGTGATGTATTAATTCAGCTGCATTGGACTGGTTGTAGATGAGTGAAATAACGCACCAACAATCTTCTCCTCCTGTTTATCGTCTACCCGCTTCTCATCTGCATAGGACTTGTTAGTTATTCGGCAACCAGCAAGGTGGATACGAACATTTCTCCCAATCACTGTATACGCAAATGTGAGCTTTAAGATTCAAGTGAGTGGAGAAATACAACACACGCTTTTGGAGGCATAGTGAGTAGATGGTGGTTGCAGAGAAAGATGTATTCCAAGTTTCTGAACGCGTCATGCACACTCTGGCTACGCGCTTCGGCAACTTCCGAGCGATTCAGGACCCGCCTTACTACTGACCAAGTACTTCTCAATTCATCGTCAACGTTATGGCTGGCGGTCTCCAGAACGCGAAACGGGATCTACCCAAAATCAGAGATGAGGACCGCGAGAGCCGTTTTGGCCAGGTTTTTGGCGTATCTGGTCCCGTCGTTATTGCAGAGAACATGGTCGGCGCAGCAATGTACGAGCTGGTACGCGTTGGACATGATGAGCTGGTAGGAGGTCAGTAAAACGCATACCCCATCTAAGAATCCTTCATATTCAATCCAATCACAGAGGTCATCCGAATCGAATCAGACAAAGCTACCATTCAAGTATATGAAGAAACCTCAGGGGTTACTGTAGGTGATCCGGTACTTCGAACAGGGAAGCCTCTCAGCGTAGAGTTAGGTCCAGGTATGCTTGTTTTCGCTGCTCATATTTCCACCTTACCAACCCACCGAGTCAGGTTTGATGGGCAACATCGTTGATGGTATCCAACGACCTCTCAGAGTACGCCTCCGAATTTTCTTACCCCATCACCGAACTGAGCATTGCGTCCTAGTCAATCCAAGAACTCTCAAAGTCCATCTACATACCCCGCGGTATCAACACCGATGCCCTTGACCGGTCCATTCAATGGGACTTTACACCCTCTACTTTCAAGGTGATGCCAACTCTCCCGACATCAGAGCTAACAACCCATCCTCACTGTTGTCGTCTTTGTCAGGTGGGCGATCACATTTCCGGGGGTGACATATTCGGTGGTGTATATGAGAACTCGCTCGTCAACAACCACAAAATCATGCTGTCACCCCGCGCATTGGGCACTATCACTCATATAGCCGAGAAAGGAAGTTACGCCGTGGATGTGAGTTCTCTGTCTTAACATCTACCAGACCAACGGCGTCGATTTATAAAATCAAAATTGTAGGATATCGTATTAGAAACGGAATTTGATGGCAAGACAACGAAACATACTATGATGCAGCTCTGGCCCGTCCGCGCACCAAGACCTGTTGCTGAGAAGAAAACTGCTGATTATCCTCTACTCACTGGTCAACGTATTCTTGACGCCCTATTCCCGTGAGTAACTATTTGCTATTCTATTTGGTGTATTCATTAACGGTATGTAGTTGTGTCCAAGGAGGAACCACAGCCATCCCAGGAGCATTTGGGTGTGGCAAGACTGTCATCTCACAAGCCCTTTCCAAGTACTCAAATAGCGATATCATCGTCTATGTCGGATGCGGAGAGCGAGGAAACGAGGTTCGCTAGAGATAATTCTATGGCGTGGATCAGATACTCACCAGGAAATACCAGATGGCTGAAGTCCTGATGGAGGTGAGGCCCATATGTCTTCCATGCGATTAGGGTTGATTCATTGTTCAATAATAGTTCCCCGAACTGACGATGGATGTGGGCGACCGTCAAGAACCCATCATGAAACGCACAACTCTAGTCGCTAACACATCCAACATGCCTGTTGCTGCTCGTGAAGCCTCCATATACACAGGAATCACCCTCTCTGAATACTTCCGTGACCAAGGTTCCAATGTAGCGATGATGGCGGACTCTACCTCGCGATGGGCTGAGGCGCTTCGTGAGATTTCCGGTCGTTTGGCGGAAATGCCCGCAGACTCTGGTTATCCTGCTTACCTTGGGACGAAACTTGCGAGCTTCTACGAGCGTGCTGGTAAGGTAGTGTGCCTTGGGAACCCAGTCAGGCAGGGGACCGTTTCTATCGTCGGAGCGTAAGTGCACGCATTCTTTGAAAATCGGTCTTCCTTTTGACCATATAATGATATAGCGTATCACCTCCTGGTGGTGACTTCTCCGATCCTGTTACTTCTGCGACGTTGGGTATTGTTCAAGTCTTCTGGGGTCTAGATAAGAAGCTCGCCCAACGAAAGCATTTCCCCTCCGTCAACTGGTCACTTTCCTACTCTAAATACATCAAAGTCCTCGAACCCTACTACGAATCAACCGAGCCCGGCTTTGTCGAACTGCGCACCAAGACAAAAGAGATCCTACAAAAGGAAGAAGACCTCGCCGAAATCGTGCAGCTCGTCGGAAAGAGCGCCCTTGGGGAGAACGACAAGATAACGCTCGAAGTGGCCCGCATGCTCAAGGACGACTTCCTACAGCAGAATGGTATGAGCGAATATGATCGGTATTGCCCATTCTATAAGACCAGCGCGATGTTGCGGAACTTCGTTGGATTCCATGATGCTGCTATCAAGGCGGTCACGCAGGGTGACTTAACGTTTGCCAAGATAAAGGATTCGGCCGCCGATATCATGTTCAAGCTATCACAAATGAAATTCGAGGTACGCGTTTGTATGATATGATGTCTTTATCGCTTATCATGTTTTGGAAAAGTCACCTTCCCAAGGAAAAGAGCCAATCAAGCAGAAGCTGGACGCGCTGTATACTGATATTCAAGACAAGTTTCGACAGATGGTTGAGTAGAGGTTTTTCGTAGATATAACGTGATAACCCCTGTATTGGTATGATCCCAGCTCCGCGTCAAATGATCACATCGCTGCGCATAATCCTCGTCATACTCATCACTTCCCGCAGTAAAACCAGATCTAGTCAGGAGCATTCTAGACATATAAAGTCCCATGTCCGGCGCCCTCTCTCTCGCCCCCTCATTTCTCTACCATGAGGTCGCAATCCCTCGTTCTAGCTAGTTTAGCCATTGTTGCCTGCTCCCTGTCTGCTCGTTCAGTCGAATATGACGAGCTTGAGTACGCGTATGACACCCCAGCGGGCGTTCAAACGCCTTTCCAATTCCCATTGAAGAACGTTCAGTTTAACGAGCCTCCCGGCGCGCCTCCTGAGAAGAAGACAATCTACCAAATCATTAGCGAGAGCACGGAGTACGTTCTTTTTCAGTCTCTAAAATTCTCCGGTTCATCCCTTGACTCACTCAGATACAAAAATCTGACCAAAGCTTTGGATTACGCTGACAAAATCAAAGAAATTCTCAATGATACTTCTGCGGGGTGAGTTAATGAATATCATTGTGTCATATCCCATCACGAAGCTCACGCCTCGGATAGGATTACCTTCTTTGCCGTTCCAGACTGGGCTTTGAGACGCAAGCCCAGAGGCCACAAAACCGATATTCTCGTCGAAAGTTTTTCTGATTTCTACGACTTACGGGCCGTCACTTCTCTGCTCGAATCTCTCGAATCTGAGAATACTTCCCGCGACGACAAGGAGAGAGATGACAAGAAGAAACACAAGAGGTTCCTCAAAAAAATCTTACATGCCATCCTTTCGTACCATATCCTCCCAGAGGGTTTATACGTCGACCAGCTCGCTGCCAACATCACTTTTGCCACTAATCTGTCTTTGCCAGATGGTTCATTGGATGGAAAACCGTTGCGTATTCATGTGGAGAAAAGTCATGTGACCGGTCCCCTCAAGGTCAACTTCTTCAGCACGGTTATTAAACAGAAAGATGCAGCCAATGGTGTTATTCACTCCATCTCTCATCCATTACTTCCACCGCCCTCCGTATTCCAGGAGGCTTTCCTGGTTTATCAGGCCTTCTCAGTATACGTATGCAATTTGTATTCCGCGACTATGGACTTAATTTCAACCCCCACTTTAGACCTCTGCCGTTCAGCGGACTGGCCTTACAGACGAGCTTGACCTCCGATATGTCCATGGCAAGGACGGAGACAAGGGCTCGCTCAACGGGGCTGCCGTTGTCACATCCTTCATCCCTTTCAACAAGGCATTCGATAGGTTACCTCTTAAGCTGCGCCTCTTCCTATTCTCACCTTTTGGCGAGCACGTTCTGAAGAAACTCCTTCAGTATCATATAATCCCAGACCTTGCCATCTACTCCGGTACGTAATGCACCGATTTTCCTCGAGTGAAAGCTTCTGACATTCAAGATTCAGATTATTTGTACAACTCTACCTCGGGCGAAGAGATCTCGACTTTAGGAGACGGTAGTGCCTGGGTCGATGATCTCGATTTGCATGCTGGATTTGAAGATGTTCCTTCCTTCAACGGTTGGGACAACATTGAATCGAAAATAGAGAGCTCTCGAAGGCGCATAAAAATTCCATCACCATTCCCACCCCCAGACCCATGTGTTGTTGGTGGGTCTTGCGGTTGCCGAGGACCACCACCAGTGAGACCCCCAGTTTTTCCTCATCACGCGCCAACCGACATACCACCTCCGATCCCTTCACCAGAGCGCGTATACGCATTTAATTTGACTGTTCCTACCCTCCTGACTAATCATACCTTGGACCTTCACGTCGCTAAGTTCAAGATTCGTCTCCCACTTCCGGGCCCACACCCTCTTCCTCCAACATATATACATAGGTTCTATGTCAATGGCAAGCGGGTCGGCATCACTGATATCCCGTCACGCAATGGCGCCGCGCACTACATTACCCGGCTGATAAATCCTTTGACAAAGGACAAGAAACCGCCCAAAGAGCACCTTGGTGGCAATTTTATCGATGCCGAGGACGAAGAGAATGAGTGGGATAATTGGGAAGAGTGGCTCCCGAAATGGGCAGAAGAGAACTGAACCTACCTTGAAACTCGTCTTTTCTTCTTCGCCTTCATTTGTAAAGATAGTCTCTTCCCCGAACTAAGTGAACCAATAAGTAATTGTGGCTATTGTTGTGAATATGAATTTTTAAAGACCTTGGCAAAGCCAATGTGTGATGAATAGTCTCTGCCCTCTGTATTTTCTCAACCGATACGGCATGAACACCTTGTATCAGCTGGCAATGGTTCGGCCATCGATCGTCGATACCGATTTGACCGTACGCCCGATATCTGCTGCTATACGTTATCAGAGTATCAAGCACTACATAGGCGTGTCAACATGGGAAGATTTCCCCGATATGCATAACTGGAATAGAACAGATGAGCAGACTGGTGCAAATATATTCGGCGTGT
The DNA here is from genome assembly GCA_014058305.1 of Pleurotus tuber-regium. Taxonomy (NCBI): domain Eukaryota; kingdom Fungi; phylum Basidiomycota; class Agaricomycetes; order Agaricales; family Pleurotaceae; genus Pleurotus; species Pleurotus tuber-regium. The sequence continues at coordinate 1,157,555 of JACFYU010000026.1, read as the reverse complement.
ATCTAATCAGCTTCGAACTTCGAAGGGACGTGTGCAAAAGGCAGAGGTACAGATTTGTGAAATACTTCGTCGCGGAGTGAGGATGGTCTACTGTTGTTCGGAGGCATCTCGATTATACAGAGTGCACAGAGTGAGGCTATTCACTATTTTGTTAATATTCAGTTCTGTATCTTTTCGCGCCTTTGGACGAGTCTTGTGAGTCAAGGCGAGCAGTCGAACGAGCACCATCGAGTGCCTCTATGCGGCGGCAAATCGTGAAAATACCCCGAGCCCAAGAGCCCAATACTACGGAACAAGCTGAGAACACGCAGGCCGGGGAGGTTAGAAGCAAGCTCCGAAACTACTCTGCGCTAGACTCATCGAGTTGTAGATCACAGGACTACCGAGGAAAGCTGACCTGGTTTTGCGCCTGAGCGAAGTTGCTTTTCTGATTCCAACAGTTGTAAGTCTTAAGGTGAATACTTTAGGGCAGATACCAAACTAGGAGGCAGACTGCTCCTCGAAGGCTTTGTGGAAATGTAGTAGAACTTTTGAAGAGCTGTTCTCAAGACCCTGGTAGCGAGTGGCATATACCGGAAGTACGAAAATGATGAACAGACGAAGGCTTGACGAGGGCGACATCTAAAATCCTTTTACGTATATGATGTGGTATTACAGTCGGCATAGCGATCTGCTGCGTAGAGACCTCCGGCTTGTCAGTTTTGGTCGAATAGCCAGTGTGCCTGCGAAACCACGACGATGTATTGATTTAATATAGACACGATACAGTCAATCTGAAAAACCTACTCGTTCTGAGATACATTCTATTAGCACGAGGATGGTGTGGCAAAAAGCGCTGGGGGGATTCAAATATCGAATTCCGTATACCAGGAATTGACCGTCACACCCTTTGTCTCATCTTCGATGGGCGTTCCATGGCCACCTTCGGGAGTTCGAATTATTCTATACCAATCGCGAAGGGCATATGGGTTCAGTCGCTTACCCCGTCCATCAGGCCCGATGTGAAGATACTGCGGGGTAGCAGAGCGTGTTGCTATTCGGTTTATGACAAAGTCGACAGTGTGCTGAGGTCGATCTTCTGTATTGGGCACAACGGAGGCGAGATGTGTCAAATCATGAAGAGATTCAAGAACGCTGCAAAGCTAGTCTCGAAATTTGAATTCTGCTCATCGTAAACTACAATTGTAAGTACCTACTCTCTCGATGGTCACCGCTCCGCTTCCAATATGTATTGTGATGAGTAACTTCGTGAGTCGCCTGAAGTACTTCGGAAACTTGGATAGTGTGATCCATGGGACATGGGTGACAGAGCAGACGAGCACCGATAGGTTGGGCATACACTTCACTACCTTGAAAAAGGAGTCTAAGCGGGAGATGGACATAGGGAGCTGCAGAAATTGGACGTTCTGGACAGACAAGGGTTCATCGTCCCCCACTGGCGGTCGGGTTATAGAGAGTCTGCGGAGGGAACTAGGGTATGTAGCACTGTGAATGGAGTCCATGCTGAGATGTTCTATATGATGATGCTTTCCAAAAAAATACGAGAGTATTTTCGTGTCTGCAGAATACCCATGCAGACGCAGCCTACGGAGCGACGGCCAATAAGCCTCATTGAGCTCATCGGATATGCTGAGTGATCGTGATAAAGGCCCCATTTCGAGTCCCCGGGACAAACTAAGGGTATGTAAGGCAGGAAAATGAGCACAAAGCTCTTGGAGTATTTCATGCTAGAGCGACAAATTGGATATCAATACGATAACAACTCTTCATTGGGATACAAGTACGGACCTGTTGCAACGGTTCTGAGCAGTAAAAGTGCTGGATCACAATATCGGTGAGTTTTTGGGGCGAATGTTTGAGTGATGATATTAAACTGCTGGGAGGTGCATCTTGTGAGTTCCATGAGAACTTATTTAACCTAGTCAGCGTTGGTAGGGCGTCGGCTATAATCCCGTCGAGCTTGTTTGTATCGGTATCATCCCTTATAGCATTCCCAAGGTTCTTTAAGAATGTGGGAGGGGTCCTCCGTGGTCTTGAGTTGATCTCAATGCTCCTATAGCGAGAAGCATATACTGGCAGTGCGGCGATAGAGGAACAGAGGGTGGCCTGACGGGGATGAAATTCCAGAATTCGGGTATGTAAATGATGTGGATCTATAAGACTGCATAATAATTTGCATGAGAGTGCTAGATTGAGGAGGTCCCTTGGACGGTCGACTTCTGAGATGAGGCCGTCCAAGAGTTCAGGGGGTAGATGGAGGATGTTCATAACGGTGAACCCCTGAGTCACCTTCTCTTATGGTCTTCAACTTGTGGGTACAATGGTAGGGGTTCTGCTATGGTGCTCAGTATCACTCTATCATTTGTGGCGTTGAATCCATCCCATACGCTTAGCTAGCGCTTCAAGCAATCATCCAGACCAGCAAGCTTACACGTTGTCTCCACGCCCCCACCTTCCTTCAAGTCTATCATGGAGAGCTCACGACCTGAGGAACCATCTCGCACGTATAGCCCTTCATTTGCCTCTCCAGATGCAAATGTCGTCCTTCGTTCGTCAGACGGAACTCTATATCGAGTTCCTTCTTTCGTGCTGGTTAATACTACCGAGTTTTTTCGCAGTGGGCTGTCATTGCAGGCGAACAACACGGGTAACGAAGTCTTAATACCCGTTAATGAAAAGGATGCTGTGTTAGAGCGTCTGCTCCGTATGCTCTGCGGCTTGTCTACCCCCCGCTGGCAAAACTACGACGAGCTTGAAGGAGTGCTCAAGCTCGCAGAGGAGTGGAATACACCAGGTCCCCTAGCCGCCATTCGAGCAGCTATCACGACACCGCTCTTCCTTGCAAATCCGCTACGTCTTTTTGCTATCGCGACTCATTTTGGCTGGGAGGATGAAGCGAAATTGGCGTCGAAGCATACCCTCGGATTGTCTTTGTACGATGAAGAAAACCAGGAGCTGTTACAGAGACTCCCTTCAAAGGACCTCCTCGCCCTGTTAAACCTCCATCGCAGACGCCGGGATGAACTGAAACGTCTTCTTGACACCGATTCCGTCTTTGATCCAGGAAATTCGGATCCTCGCTTTTGTCATGAATGCGGCGAGCGGCTGTATAATCATACATGGAGGGAGCTTAAAGTCAGGATGTTTATGGAAATGGATCGTCAACCCCTGGGTGATATGGTGGGGAGTCTTGAGATGGAAGAATGGCCAGAAGCGCAGGCTTGCTGGAATGCAAAGTGTAGCAAGGAGAGCTGTGGAAAGTTGAATTATGATAGGCTGACCATGTTACAAGCTATCCAATCATGCATTTCCAGATTACCAGATTCTTTGTGAACGTCCGCTCCTTTAGGCTTATTCGTTGATACCACGTATTGTAATAGTACTCATAATAATTCATAACAACTGATCGTCAATCAAAGTACGATGTAACTTTACCATTAGAAATGACCGTGACTGTTATCATCACCACCGTGGCCATGCGAGTCGCCCGGAAGGGCCGTCCTTCCCAAGATGGGTGCTAGGTGAGCCTGGATGGGCGCAGCTACAGCAGTAGGTGCGTCATAGTCGACGCTGAAAACGGTCACAGACGACTTGCATCCTGAGGTCACCACAGTTTCGCCAGGTAACCTGGGGTTACCGTTTAACTTAACGTTAAGACCATCAAAAACGCTGCGAATATTACAGTCAGATGTTGAAAACACTCGAAAGACTTAGGGCATAGCATACGTATCATCGAACGTTGGTAGTCCAGTTGCACTGTCAATGCGAATTTTATCCATAACCGCCCCACCAGTCATCCGAGTGAGCGTGAAGGGTGGCTAAAATGCCAAAGCAGTCAATGATAGAACAGCCACATATACAGAATGAAATCCGTACCGCGATACATGGGTTACCGGGGCCGATGACAGGGAATTGGACACTAATTTGCGGCCATCAGCGCAGAGCAGGGTATTGCGAGCCGATGCGCACCTAATACCAACACCCAGCGGGAGGAGCCTAGACTTTTTGGTGTTCACCCCCTTAGCCAAAGCAGCGACAAAGTTGGCGACCAGCTGGAGGTGATGAATTGAGCTCATTGGTTTACAAGATAATGATGAGCGAGCCTACTAACATTGGCCTGTATAGTCGCAGGATCATCCTTTCTTCCAGTGATAGTAGTGAATGATCGATGTGTGCCATTTGATCCCGAGAATGCTACGGCTGGAAGCTACAGATTGTGTCCATCATCAGTTCGGTTGATCACAGATCTAGCTATATGCCTTACTCCTCGGTAGATAGATGCATACGCGGCTCCGAGAGTGCCGCTCAGTGTGTACAAGAACGGACCCAAATTGCTACCCTCGTTAGGTCCAGTTACGACAAGATCGATGGGGCTTTTTCCAAAATGCATGGGAGCAACGATGTCGAGACCGAAAGCTGCCGTTGCTGCTGGTGTACCGTTAAAGTACCCTAAACAGAGAAGATGAGTATCAGATTTTCACCCCCAGTTGGATGAGTACTCACAGATATTTTGGTCCAAAGTGTCATGTCCAAAGAAAGGCGCGCCGACAGGGATGGTGCCAAACTCGCCGCCAGGCGCAGTGATGTTGACTGTGGGCAGTACAAATGTCCCTCCTCTTCCGGACTGTTGCACAGCGGACCTGTTCTCTTGAATTACACGGTTGACATAGGCAATGAATACACGACAGTACATACCCGACGAGAAGGACGTTATGTCCGTCTGATTTTAAGGCTTTGTACGTCTCCCTTCTCGCATATCAGAAGAAAGAACCCAATAGCTGAGAGGGTACAAGTACCTAATGTTAGCCGACGCCCAACTATCGTCATTCGTCAATAAGATATTCAACGCTGATGCTGCGGTGACGAGCGAGAGAAGGGAAAAGAGCAGCATGACGAAGGAATCTGAAGCACAGAAGGGTGCAGGCAGGACCTCTACAGCAGTTGGCGCATTTTATATGTGGGCCGAAGGGCATACTTGTCATATGGCGCCCCAACTGCTATTATTCACCGCTCTGTCCGATGGACGTTAGTTCCATCAGCTCGAAAATATGAAGCCTTTAAATACTCACCAATAACAGTTATTCGCGTGCCCACGTTCGAGCACCATCACCCGAATTTCGTGGACCTCTTCATCTCGTCAGAGAAGCAGAGAGAGTATGAGTCCCCATGGTACAACTCAGATCAACTCGAGGCAGACGCCATATGTCAATTCCAAGATTGAGAAGGGGGAATGGTCCTTAAACTAGACCGACGACTCCCAGACATGTCTGTTGGAGGGAAACGCGGCTCTCAAGATGATGGCCTAGCAGGTGCTCAACTTGCACCAGCAGCCCTGACTCTCACACTTCTCCTATGCACTCGCGTACAACATCGCGCCCACTGTGGCCGCTAACGGGAGGGGATTGTCATGCATACAGTGTACAGTATTAAAGGGTGGTCCAGCCTCTCCAGTCCCCAATCCACAGGAACTTATCAGCTCTCAGAGTTCCTTCGAATGAGACGCCGGGAAAGGGGAAAACTATGTTCCCTAACTGCAGGTAGGTGGACCACAGCCCCACTAAAAGCTCGTATTCGAGCGAATGGGTACTCAAGCGAGTAACCACCGATTGCCTGATATGAGTGAATGTCGAACGAAGGACTATAACCCGTTGGCTGACGTTGGATGACCGGATGAAGAGTGCTTGGTATGCTGCTCACCGCTGCGCCGACGCCGCATAGGTTCCCATTCGTCCCCTCGTCCCCCTCTGGTGCTCTTTGTCGTTGAGGCAAACCCCACATCTCTCACTTTCTATCAAATCGCTCGCACAGGCCTTTTGACCATGCGACTAAACCTACAGGTCATTTCTATCTTCTGCATGAACTGGAGACGGTCTTCTTCGCTTTTCGATCCTATTTATCTTCAATCCTGAAGACGCTTTCAAGATATCCTTTCGCAAATGCTGGTTCATGGATCCTTATCTATCTTGCCACTAACGTCGTTCTTGTTCATTTCTTCATCCTCGCTTCCTTCCAGTGCTAGTCCGTCGCCATTATACAGCGTGGAAGCGTTCATTCACTATCACCGAGCCCTTTCGCCGTCCAATGTGGTTATGAATGTGATCGCATATCCATCGAAACTTGCTGATGTACTTGATTCCATTGCAGGTTACCTCAATGCATATACACGCACCGATGTATTTCAAGTGTTTTTCGATTATCTTTGGCTTTAAGTGATGACTTCCCGGCTTTATCCTTTTCCTCGGATTGTGATTCATTGAGAAAAAAGGATCTGTATCATTCAGGTGAGCTAACTGTTGCCAATTGCCTATTCTCGCTCTTGAGTTTTCCGGGACGATTGGAGGACCAAGTTGGGGTTTAGTGACTACCTAGTGGGTTTTGAATATCTCTATGGGGTATTCAAACTGATTTATTGGTGAGTGCGAGCTCAAGTGTATTGGATGAGGTTATGTATGACATGGCAGGAGGTTGGTCCATTGATCCACTCTTCTGTATCTGTGTTCAAATGGTTTGTTGTGTATGCTCTTGTACTATTTTCTTGCATGGGGGTGAAAGACGACGTTATATGGACAGTAGAGTAGATAGGTAGTACTGTTGCTGAGGCATGAATAATGAGCCACTACCGTTTGATCTTGACCGCCATCACAGCGAACTGAGGCGGTGGCCTTCTGTCGTCTCTGAAGGCTACACACCTCGTTGATTCAGACCATTTGAACGCTCGGTCAGCGCAGACAGCGACTCTCCAAGGGCTTTTTAGACACCGAAAAGCATGGCATCTACCGCGAGTATGCCACCATACATGTTGCCCGGTGTGCCAGTGGTCCAACCACCGCATCTTGACGGTGATCCTAGTCTTGCTACCGAAATCTTACCAGGGCCGCCTCCAATCGCCACCGTCCAGCAGGCTGCGGTTAAGAGAGATACGAAGAAACCTGTATCGTATCTGCCACCTCTGGATCCAAACTCCACCTATTCAGCACTTTTGGCTATCACCCCGGCTTCCAGTATACCACAGATTGACGGACCTCGTCCAAAACGAATGAGGGCAGAGCGGGGGTGAGCATTTTCTTTATATTCCCCGACGGCATCTACTCATTCGTTGATTTTACCCCCATGAAACCTTTCAAATCACTCTGCTTCTTTTATGTCGGTGCAAAATGGTACTCAAACCCATGGTCTACCCTGTATTCCACAATAAAGAGCTACATCCGGTCGTGCTCAGCGTGCCTCTGCCCGCAATCAGCATGTTCAGAATGGCATTGTTTCAGCTCCGAATCCCTCCGCTAGTAATGAGGGTGGCTCGATTTCGGCCGTGCAGACCGTTTCAATTGACGTGGATGCTTCTACGATTGCAGAAGACGTGTCCAACATGCCTCCATCGGCTTCATCGCAAACTTCAAGCGATAAGCCCGCTGTTTCCTCGAATGGCCGTGGGAGACCAAGAAGGGACAAGGGGAAAGGAAAAGAGGTTGAGAGCAGTGTGAAGGTTAAGGAGGAGCCAAAGACAGTCCTGCTGCATACGCCAGAGCCGCCTCTACCTATGGTGCGTTATACACTATAAGTTTACTCATGAAAAAAGGCTCAATCAAGTCTCAAAGATCTTGAACAACGAAGACCACTGTTCCGCTTGTCGATCCACAGGCGCGCTCATCTATTGCGATGGATGTCCCCGTGCTTTTCACTTCTGGTGTTTGGACCCACCAGAAGAGAATGTTGAGGATGGAAATAGCAAATGGTTTTGTCCCGCCTGCATCACCAAAAAGGTGAGCCTTATGGTCACGAATTGGGTGTTGCAGCTGATTAGATACTTGCCCTCAGTACCCGCCGAGAAAACCTCCCCCGTCCATTCTTTCACCTCTTGTACAACAGCTTACTTGCGGTATTCCTGGCGAATTCCAGCTACCAGACGACATCAGAAACTTTTTCAAAGATGGTACGCATATATACGATCGGATAGAGGCTGCGAACTAATCCATTTGTGTTTTAGTAACATCTGCACCCAATGGAGCATACGTAGACAATTCAGAAACAAAACAACCTAGACTGAAGTAGGTGCCTATTGTATACTTTTCTTCTTGTTCCAACACAAATCCAGTCGCCACGGCCAACTTGACGAACGAGACCCACATCGCCTTCGAGATCGCAACGGGGCGCCTGTACTATGCTTTCGTTGTGGTACTTCTGCTTTGCCCGAGTCTGTGGCTGCCGCTGCTCCTGCAACGAAAAGAGCTCGAAGATCATCATCTGCTGCTATCTCGGAAACCTGGAAACCTATCGTTTCGTGTGATTACTGCAGTCTCCACTGGCATCTCGATTGTCTTGACCCCCCACTCACAATGATGCCTACGTTCAATAAAAAATGGATGTGTCCGAATCATGCCGAGCAAGTCATCGTATGTTTCTCTCAACGCGCGCGCACGCATAGACCATACTGATAAATCGCCTCTAAGCCCCTCAAACGTCGTATTCCTAAACACAATGCCCCCCCAATTGAAATTACAGGTCCTGATCAGTTTAACAACGGCAATATCGAGGTTATACACCCCGAGACTGTATCTACTAGCCAACCGAAAGTAGCTGTGGACGAAGTGCTTATAAACGGCCGTCGTTATAGGGTTCCAGAAAGAGTTATTGTGCTGGATTTCTGGAGTCGTGTTGGTAGGGGTCATAGTTCGCAGCATAGGTTCGTTATCCGGTATCTGTTAGTATCACGCTGATTGGTACTTGATAGAACTGTTGAGGAGGAATCTGGCATGTCATCACCGCTAACTTCGCTTAGTTCACTGGAAGATGACATGGATGAGTGGCCTCCACATCACGGAGGGGAGGCAGCACATAGTGCGGAAGACCTGCAAGTTGCTAAGGTGAGTAAGGTCCGCTAAGCCTTGATCGAATGAAACTTACTCGATGGTTAGATGTTATGTGCCTTTCGCGGGACGAACTCGTTTCGCTTCCCTCGTTCACCATCCAAAGCCAGCGCAATGGTCAACGGGCTAGGGAGGCATCCTTCAAAGTCCCTAGTCGACACCGGTGTGCAGACAGATGGAGAAATAAAGCTGATGCCGCATCCTCCTCGGCCGACTTCACGGACAGAGAAGCTCAATGTGTCTGCCAGAGTATGTGATACGTCATCTTCTACTGCTGCATGTTGACTCATTCCTCATAGCGCATTGCCGCTCCAGCGGTAAATGGCATGACCCGTGCATTCACGAATGAGTCAATTTCCATGCACCCTGGACCTTCAATATCGCCAGTTAAACGACGGAGAAAGTCTACGGCTAGTATCCAACCGGAGCCCAGTACTAGGGAATTAAGATCGCGTACCAAGAAGGAGGATGCTTCCTCTACTAGTATATCTGGGAAGGTGTGTGTGCTTCCCCTGAGCTTGCACTCGTCTGACTTGACAATTGCAATGTTTCAAAGGGTTCCTCTGTCATGCGCTCCGAAGCTACACCTCGAAGACCTGGATTGGGGAAAACTATGTCTGCCTCGGATTATCTTGTCCACGCTGGCGTTGTATCTCCCCGAGATATGAGACCTCCAGACATCATACCTGCACCTCGCATTAAGGTCTGTCACATGGTTTCGTTATCTTAACATCTACTCACGCACGTACTACCGATTTTCAGTTGGAAGATAATGACAGTAACGCCATCCTTCACAGCGCAACTATCTCATCAAGTACACCACTGCCAAAAGTATAGACTTTAGCCGTGAATGCCTCCTTGTTGCTAACTCGTGTATTCCAGCCGAAACGAGTTCGAACTCGTCGTGCTCCTCAGAAAGATACGGATGGACCCATGGATGTCAAGCAGAAACGGGGAAGAAAACGAAAACAACGAGAGGATGAGGCAGACCCTGTAAGTCACCCTGATAAGGCGTCTGCCCCACAAACTTCTCGAGCTACTGAGGGCGAGAAGGCGCGAAAAGAAAGGGCGCTGGATAAGGGAAATACGGCGAAGCAACCCGTTGAGAGCGGTCAAGTGGAGAAACCCAAAGCCACTAGGACACCCAAACGGGCGGCCCAACCTATCTCAACTAGTTCTACGTCAGCCCCCCCTTCTTCAGCTTCTCGTGGGCCAATGACGGCCACTACAGGCTCCGTAACATCAACGCCAACATTGAAGATACGCCTCCCAAGACTAAGTAATGTAAACCTTTCGCTCGGTTCCTCGCCTCAGAGACAAGGTCTCAACGTAGATACCCCCACGTGTTTATGAGCTATCGTCCTCTACATAAATTACAGTCATGTAGCATATATCCTGTCTGGGAGCTGAAGCACCGACATTGACCAGTGGCCTCGCGTACTCATCAGATTTCGTTATTACAGTGTCCTCCTGCATGTATAGGCGAAATTGAACTCGCACTGCGGCTTCAATTGACAGGAAGCACTTATGCACATCTGAGTGTCACAAGGGAAGAGTAGCACATGTTAGCGACGCAATGTTTGATACTTAGAGGTCAACCGGCGTCGGCCTTCAACTCTTGCGTTCTTAGCAATAATATTGCTATGGAATCCTTACGCACTCTCGTAGAGGAATGGCTATCGTTAGATCAGGTATCATTCCCCATTTTTCTGTTACACTGAGCCTAGTTATTGATATAGACGATATTCAGAACGAAGTTACCAAAGCAGAAATACAGAAACTATGGTCAGACGGTAGTATTGACGAGCTTGAGAAGAGGATGAGGTTTGTGTAGACAGTATAGTTGGCATGATGGCTATCGCTACATCTAGTCTCTGTACAGGAAAAGGATAGAATTTGGGACAGCTGGTCAGTACCTATCATTGGACGGATTATGTCCAGTCCTGACATGTATCTATAGGACTACGAGGCAAGATGGAGGCGGGCTGGTCTCGCATGAATGATCTGATCATCTTACAAGCTTCTCAAGTATGTTTATAATCGATTATCCAAAGCGCTGGGCATGCGAAAGACTCCGTCTAGGGACTCTGTGCATATGTACTGACCCATGTTGAAAACGCTCGCAATCGGGGCATTGTCGTTGGGCATGACCATCGTCACCATTCGAAGCGATGGGCAGAGTTGACGGCTACTGTCTTTCTGGCAAGCAATGTCAAGGTTTATCTATATCGCGATCTGGTGCATACACCTATGTAAGTGCAAATCAAACTTTGCCATTCGGCTTTGAACGTACTCACGTATCGGATAGGGTACCTTTCGGAGTCAAGACACTTGGAGCAGCGTGCGGTGTCATGATCACTGGTACGATACGTGACTCCGTCAGATAGTCTTCACTAATTCACATCTCGTAAAAAGCAAGTCATAACCCAAAGGTAGTTTTTTTATCTTTAGTGAAAAATTCAACGGGGCTCACTCCAAAAAGAATGACAATGGATACAAGGCAAGCACCCACTTGATGTATCGCGCTTTCCCTATGTGTTAACGTGGTCCTATTTTGCTAGGTATACTGGGAGAATGCAGTTCAAGTAAGTCCAGGAGTAAGGATCAGGTCGCAACATTATTGATGTATGTAATTAGATCATTGGCCCACACGACGTAGGCATTTCCGATTCTATCAAAGTCAACCTGCGTCCTCGAACTTGGGATACATCCATAATCAAAATTTCGCCTTTATGCGTCGATCCGACTGAAGATATGCGCAATGCCTACTTTGACAGTCTAGCCAAGCTGAAATGGTCCAAGTGGGTCCTTAAACATCTCTTCTACCGGATATTCAAAGGGAGAATCAAAGCTCCGTCAACTCGGAAAGTCTAATCAAGTTCGTGAACACGTCGATGCATGGTGTTAGCGATCCTTTTGTAACCCGCGCTTTCGAACTGTTCGGCTTGTCTCCTTTCATTCCCGTTAAAGAACAGCAGAGTCCCGATCCAGATTTCCCGACTGTACCGTTTCCTAATCCAGAGGAGAAAGGTCAGCTGTATGTCAGATTCGACTTTGCATCTGATTCATTGATTTCTGCCAGGCGCATTGGTACGTCTTAGTCTCATGTTCATAGGCCAGCATCAATGAGAAACCACAAAAACAGGATATGGCCATTAGCACTGCTAATAAAGAAAGAGCTCAGTACGTTTTAGCTCAGGATCCTGACTCGGATAGATTCGCTGCCGCTGAGAAGGGGTGAGTCTCCGACTATTTCAGTCCTGGAGCTAAAGTCTGATTTAATTTAGACCCGACGGCAAATGGATTGTCTTTACTGGAGATCAACTTGGCACGCTATTCGCTGCCAGGGAGCTTGAGATATACAAGGAATCAGGCAAACCCATAGGTGTTGTAGTGCGTTTCCCTCTTTCGGGCAATGGCTCAAGTCTCTATAGACAAACTTGCTATGGTTGCTTCCACCGTGAGCTCCAAGATGATAGAGGCCATGGCCCATACTGAAGGGTTCAAATTTATCGAGTGTCTTACTGGTTTGTCACCCTTCTTCTGCTGCTCCGGTCTTACCAATAATCCTCCAGGCTTTAAATTCATTGGAAACACCGCGTTGACACTTGTTGAGCAAGGTTATGAAGTCCCCTTTGGCTATGAAGAGGCCATTGGCTTCATGTTTGGCACCGAGATCCGTGATAAAGATGGTGTAGCTGCCACTGTATGTTGTTACCTACATGTTCGTTGAAGGTGAACGCTCATGCTAGCTCAGGTTTCATTTGCTGAGTTTGTAACTTCGCTACAACATGATGGTCTAACAGCGTACTCATACATGAAACAACTGTACGATCGGTAAGAGGATCGTAGTCGCCAAACTCGAGCACTCTTCTGACAAATGGCTTAGTTATGGTTATTTCAAGGTCTGTCTGCTAGTAGAGGATGTGTATTCATAACTGAAAGAAATAACCCAGACCAGTAACAGTTACTTCATTTGCAACGATCCGCCCACTATCGACAAGATTTTCGCGCGTGTGCGCAGTTATCCAGTAAATCACTTTGTGATACTATCAATCTTGTCTACGTTCTCACTCAACGTCATTGCAAGATATCTTCATCTACAGTGGCCACGGCCCCCAGCCATATCAACGCCAACTACCCATCTCAGATTGCTGGTCTGAGAGTGACAAGCATCATTGACTTGACCGTAGGCTACGACAGCACAAATCCACCGACTTACAAACCCAAGCTACCACTCTCCTCTGGACACATGATCCAATTTAGGGCGGAGAACGATGATGTCAAGATAGTTCTCACCACTAGGTTGGTTACTCCTCCAGCAATTAAGCATAATGTTGACGTTTGTACCTCAGGACAAGTGGGACTGAACCAAAGGCAGGGCCATAGACTCACTCGTAATCGTTACTGATATTAATGTTAATATTCTGCTGTACAGATTAAATACTATCTCGAAGGAAGTGGAAGGGATCCGAATAGAGTAGAGGAAATTCTTCCGAGGGTGGTTGAAGAACTGGGAAGGGATTGGCTAGAAGCTGAGAAACATTCATTAGGCAGAGCATCGGCTTAAGTGTCCCGTGTATTAAGCGTGTATCCGTTGGTATGCTTATATGTTAGGCATTTTCGAGCCGTATACTGTACTTAAGTATGAGTTGAGCTCCTGAATGCTAAGATGAACCCAAATAGATAACAACACATTTCGTTCTACACTGTTCTCATGGCGAATACAACTGTTACTGGCGCGAAAGCCATTCACGGGCAGAACCCACAGGTAAAGCTTCATTTTACATTGAATTTACGAGTTACGCATTTACTATCCTAGTTCCTAGTTGAAAATGTCATTCGAAACCGGATCTATGAATCACCTTACTGGAAGGAATATTGTTTCGCCTTGACTGGTCAGTGATTGCCCCTCTTTCGTGAAAACGTTTTGGCCGACGATACAACCAGCCGAGTCGCTGATTGACAAAGCCATTGAAGTCAGATGTATTGGCGGTGTGTACGGAAATCAACGACCCACAGAATTTCTCTGTTTGTTGTTGAAGCTTCTTCAAATACAACCAGAGAAAGAAATCTTGATTGAGTATTTACAAGCAGAAGAATTCAAGTAGGTAATCCACTTGAAATCCACTTTCTTTGCTTGCTGATCTTCCTGCAGGTACCTCAGAGCTTTGGCAGCCATGTATATCCGAATGACCTTCAGTGCAGTCGATGTTTACGAGATATTAGAGCCCCTGCTCAAGGATTACAGAAAATTGAGGTACAGAAATATGAGTACGCGTACACCCTTCTAGGTCTATTGTATACTACTAATACTGACTCCAGCGGGATATACGCTAACCTACATGGACGAGTTCGTGTATTCTCTCCTTACAGAGGAGCGTGTCTGCGACATTATACTACCTCGCCTCCAGAAGCGTTCAGTCTTGGAAGAAAGGGGTGACATCGGGCCTCGCAAGAGTCGCTTATTGGATGCCATGGAGGGGAGAAGTGATCGCGGAAGTGATAGGAGTCGGAGTCGTAGTGGGAGTCGCAGCAGAAGTAGGAGTACGAATCGCAGCAAGAGTCGTAGTGTCAGTAGGGGCAGGAGTAGGAGTAGAAGTGACGGTACACCCTCTGATGCTGGCTCGAGATATGTTTCGCGATCGCGGTCAGGGTCTGGGTCACGGTATCGCTCGCGTAGTCGTAGCATATCCCCCGACAGGATGGATGAGTCCTGATCGCAATAGAAAAGTCAGGTGACCACACTTTGTTTTCGACCATGATGTCTGCAAGTGCATCCCGGCTTCCATTGATCACAATATGTGGTACGACCGGTGTTGGCAAGTCCCAATTAGCAGTTGAAATCGCTCTTCGTCTCTCCAAGTCATGTCCAAATCGTGCTAGGATCATCAATGCGGACGCTATGCAATGTTATCTCGGAATGGATATCATAACGAATAAGATGCCTGAGCTACAAAGGCAAGGCGTCGAACACCTATTGATGGGGTTCAAACAGCCGAGTGAGCAATATGTCGTTGGTCAATGGGTGCAGGATTCTATCAAGGCGGTCAGTGACCTGAAGATCCTCACAATCAACCTGTTTGGGCTAACCACTCAGCTGGTAGATAGAAGAAACGCATGCACAGAACAAGATACCAATAGTTGTTGGCGGAACTTCATACTGGATCCAGCATCTGTTATTCCCTAATCGTCTATCTCAGCCTGAACCTCATACGCCCACAATGCCCACAAAGATATCGCAAGACTTACTCCAGAATATTGGGACTTTGCCAACCGAACTGCTTGATCTCTTCAATTCACTTCCTGAACATCCCCCATCTGCATCAGACGAACCTAAGCTCGCGTTATCATTACACAAATTGTTGTCCGTGCTCGATCACAAAATGGCGATGCGATGGCATTGGAAGGATACGCGTAAAGTGCTTCGCAACCTAGAAATCATGAAGGAAACAGGGAAATTGCCCAGTATGATTGTAAGCGAACAGTCGAAGGAGAGCCCCAGACCCAGGTGAGCTTCCTTATCTTACCACCTTCCTATGTGTTTACCCGAATCCAGATATCGTACACTGTGTTATTGGTTGTATGCCGAGCCGGAGATATTAAACCCTCGACTGGATGCTCGCGTAGATGAAATGATACAGGTTCGCCCTACTACTCTCCCTGTCTACCCTTAATTATGCGGTGTCACTTTAGGCAGGTCTATTAAACGAGATACGCGAAATGCGTAGAATAGCTACTAGTGCACAGAAGGTGCAACAGGATTCATTTGAGGGAGAGACAGACTATACACTGGGCCTGTATCAAGTCATAGGTGATTGAAGAGACTTGATCCTCGAGAAGGAACTGATGTATTCAAATTAGGTTACAAGGAGTTTCATGATTACCTTACAACCGAAGAACCGTCGGAAAAGCTATTCCAAGAGTCTGTAGAGAGTATGAAACATTCAACCCGTAAATATGCAAAGCGGCAAATATCGTGGATTCGCAACAAGCTACTTCCAGTCGTATATGCTGCCAATGCGGAAGAATCACTGATTCCAACATATCTTTTGGACGCGAATGGTTTGTTCCCAGTCCATGGTCAGAGATTTCACCTTATCAAACAAATTCAGAACTTGGCGAGAGCTGGCGGTTGCGTGTTTTGGAGCCTGCTCTGCAGATCACTAAAGGTTGGTAACAACCCTTTTTAATGAGTTCGCTATTTATCAACTAAATACAGATTTCTTGGACTTCAAGGAGCTTCCCGAACCCAAGAGTCTTTCGGATACAGCCGCCCGACTGCTCGATATACCTCAACGCCCAGTCGAGTAAGCGCTGTAACGTCACGTATTGGACACACTCTCACCCTTTGTCTAGCCCAAACGACGTCCTTGAGGCTCGACGTAAAATTGTTTGCCCCGTCTGCACGACAGATCCTGAGAAACCGTGCATGATAGAGGCGGGACCGCAATGGAAAGCACATCAAAGAACGAAGGTGCACCGTCGCCTTGCTTCGCAGGAAAGTAGGACCAAGGAGCTACAGATGGCGCAGGCTAAGAAACGCGTAGAGCGTCAAACGATGAAGAACGATGCGGACATATACGTTTTGGAATAATTCAGAAACTCGGCGTATCAACCATCGGCGAGAAGTCTACTTTAATTCGGTTTCTAACCAAATTATATTCTCCAAGTGAATGCTATACTTGTGCAGGATGCAGAGTTTCATTCATCGCCGCCAGTTTCTCGTTTCGTGAAGCTTCCAGTCTCTTAGTCTCCTCCCATATTTCGACAGTGACTTCGGATATGTGATACGACAACGCAAGTAATCTATGATCCGATCGGCCTTCCCGGGAAGTCGAAACAGAGAGGTTGACCACTTACCGTGCAACTGTCATCCGCAGTATCAGATCATCAGATGTAACCTTGTGCCCGAGTGCACTACCTTTTCTTTCTTGCACAAAATCGTTTTGTATATACTGTCAAGAAGTGAGCACCTTGACAAACTCTGAGCGAGGTTTGTTGGGACTGACCTCCGCAACTTGATCGCCAACAGTAACCTTGCCAACTTTAGCACCGCCCACCAAGGCTCTGAAAGCCTCGAGTCTTTCTTCTGGCGGCATATCTATTTTTTCGCTGCTTGTATACAATCTTTGGAGTACTTGATCCTCTGGACATTGGGGTTGAAGTGGCACGATGATATTTGTCTAATAAACGCGTCAGTGCCAGAGCATTGGAAAAAGACGAAATTATGAACCTGAAAGAACGTGCTTTTCCTCCCCTCGCAGAGTGTTAGACAAGCAGCATCAGTTGGAAAAGAGAATCGGCTGTATGGAAAGACATAGTCGAGCGTCTGGCCGCTCATAAGCCCCTGTATCGCCTGAATGTTCATAATTCCTGAAGTGCCTTTAGTTCTACGGCGGGAATGTTGAGCTGAAGATTCACACCTACCCTTTTCGTTAACACCGCCTTCTCGTATGCCACCCTCTGAGATGCACAGCACAGATCCAGATGGAACTTGTAACCATCCAGATTGAAGATCTTCATCTTTCGACTCGGGAAAGAAAGGTGTTGTGTTCAGCGTCTGCAATGACAGCGGGATGTGGGTGATAGTAGGGAATACTTGCGAAAGAACTGCAGGTAAAATGGGGTGCGCTGAGGCGCTGTTGTCTGTGGGGGATGGGAATTTTGCCAAAGTGAGGGATGGTGGCAGGATCGGCGGGCTCCTAGATTGACTGGAAGCCTGAGGTCAGCATAATAAATGAATTCGGCAAAAGAGTGCTCACACTCTGGCCAGAGCACATAAGAGCACCCATTCTGCTGCTTCTTTATCGCCCGCTAACCCTTCGTCTGCAATCCACGCAATCAATTCAGCTCTGTCTTTCTCTGCCCCTTGTACACATGGGAAGGAACGAGGAACGATAGTGTGAGGTAGAGGTCGAGAGAATAGGACGTGAAGTGTAGGTACTTGGACGGGACTTTCTTCTTGAGTGTCACTGTGCAACCTGTAATACAGCCATGTTACATGGGGTGGTGAGCGGCTGTGATAAAATTTTGCTCACGGTTCATGAGTGAGAACGCCAACAAAATGGTGTAGTTCGGTGGTCTTAATGGAAGCAGCACGTGTATTATCGTATATCTGACAAGATTATTGAGCTTCCGTTTCTTAGAAGTAGCAGGCATTAGTTACCTTGAGCTGTACACCGATGTGGGGGGCATCTGGCACTGGATACTTGTGAGACAGAGATGCCTGCCGAGGCACAGCTCCTGAGTTTGCTACCTAATCGGTTAGACTGTCATCGAGTCATTCCGAGAGTATCGAACGAATACGGACCACTATGATTACTGGGTAGCATGTCTTTACACCAATCGCTCTCGCCTGGAACGCTCACGGCCCACATGACAGAGCATTCGCGTAGATCATTATAATCTACGTGTTCATCTTCACGGCCGTCAAACGTATCCGCGAAAAGCCCCCATCCGCCTAAATGACCATTTCGACGTTTGGCCAAGTAGATTTCAGGAGATGGCGAGGTATCCTGGACCATGGCTCGGAAACGGACTAGGGACCGATCTGGATGGAAATTTGGAGGACGTAAGACATCGAGAACTGGTATCTGATGCGATGAAGCTATTAGACAACAGCCTTGGACGGAGTCGAAGAGTTGGTTCGTACCTCATTGAACTGATCTGACTGTGCAAAGAGCTGATCAAAGTGTTCTGCCACTCTGGATGGGAATGAATCCACATTCTCTGAATCGTAGAGGTCGAGGAGGGAGGTTAGGGGGTTCATCAAGGCTGGTGGACAACAAGGACAATCAGCGCTCAGCACTGGATCAGGAGGCTGACCTAAGCGCAGCATCGACTCCGTGACACCCAAACCTCTCATTCCTTTCTCTCATTTCACTTCCATTCGTCGTTATGGGCCTCTTCAATAGAAAGAACAATGGGCAGGACTCAAATACCTCGGACGACTCAAATTCGGACAACAAGAAAGAGAAGGGTGGCTGGAGACGTCCAGCAAGTAAGCCCAATTATTCACCCTCCTCCTTGCCCGTCGCTCATCTTCTTTCGACATTCCATCAGATACTGCATTCAAACAGCAGCGTTTAAAGGCATGGCAGCCCATCCTCACACCGAAAACCGTACTCCCAACATTCTTCATCATTTCCATTCTCTTCGCGCCGATAGGTGGCTTGCTCATTTGGGGCTCCTCTCTGGTCTCCGAAATCACCATCGACTACACGGGGTGCGATAACCTAACGCCAGCGACATCACAGTCGGATCTCTCATTCACCACCATACCCTCCGACAAGTACTCGCACAAATTACGCTCTCAAGATTCCAGCGCTGCGAGTAGTGTTACGCCACCGCAATACGCGCTCCTCAATAACGCAGGAAATTCGTCCGTTGGCGTCACTGACAGAATACAATGCTTCCTTCAGTTCGATGTGCCTGCGGACATGACCCACACAGTACTACTCTATTACAAGCTGACCAACTTCTATCAAAATCACAGAAGATATGTCAAGAGTCTTGATTCCGACCAATTGAAGGGCAAGGCCGTTGATATCAAGTCACTTAGTGATAGTGATTGCAAACCTCTTGCTGTGACCAGTGATGGGAAGGCTATCTACCCCTGCGGGCTCATTGCCAACTCCCTATTCAATGGTGCGTGCTATAGGCCACTTTCCAGCGCCCTCACCTCACTATCACCCAGATACCTTCTCCAACCCTCGTCTCTTAAACCCACCCGAGGGCAGGGATCCTACTTACGTCTTTTCCTCATCCGGAATTGCTTGGCCCGGTGAAGCCAAAAAGTACACCAACAAACCTGATTATGACCTTTCTCAAATCGTCCCGCCTCCGAATTGGATGGCACGCTTCCCCAATAACTATACCGCAGACCAGCCACCACCCCCTTTGCGTGACGACGAACACTTTCAGAACTGGATGCGCACTGCAGGTTTGCCGACGTTTACGAAGCTATGGGGTAGAAACGATAATGATAATATGGTTAGAGGGAGATACGAGATGGTCATTAGCATGAGTAGGTCCCAATTCCTACCACCCTTCGGTCATGCCTGACCTGTCTTCTGCAGACTACCCCGTGCAATCTTATAAGGGCACCAAGTCAATCGTAATATCTACCGTTTCGTGGATAGGTGGGAAGAACCCCTTCCTTGGATGGGCCTATGTTGCGGCATCAGGCGTTTTCATGCTTCTCGCTATTGCCGGCCTAGCCCGTCATCTCATCAAGCCAAGGTACGTTACTTTCTTCAGCTTGGACTAAAAACTCACAGTCGCTTCTAGAAAACTTGGTGATATGTCCCAGCTATCTTGGAATCGTTAGTCCTTCGGGTAATATGAATACACACTTGGCATCTCCATCGCTGAAGCTTTTGAGAGACAATTGCTACGTACGCTTTACACATGTATATTTAATGCCAGTTGCCCTTGCGGTTTAGTTTGTAAGGTTTCAGCAGTCGTATTTATTCCAGTAATTTCAGCATGAAGAACTGGAGTCGGAGCTTGTGTATGCGATGCCCTCGCAAGATATTACACACTGCCCGGAAGACTCCTCTACGACTTCAAACTTGGCGTCAGTGAGCTGCTCTGCAACCCATATTGCCGTCCTGTTACCGGCGCAAGCCTTAGCATTTCATTATTAGGATTGGTAAAACGCCTACTTGGTGTGAAGCCTCAGTGGGCCCGTACGGATAGCTGAACGTCCCGAAGCTAGCGCCATGAAGATTATAATCTGGTCCTTTTGGTATCCGCAGCTTACAAGTCAGAGCGATATCACAATTGAAACATGAATTTTTCCAACCTGAAGATGCTCATCCACACAACCACCCTCTTGCAAACCTTTGATCAGTTCATCTGCAGCTGCCTCTCCCACTTTAGTAGATGATAAGCCCTTTTTGCCGAGAGCACTACCACCTATGACACCACCACCCTGGAGCTCAGCCCAAAGCACTATGCCACTCCCAGCTCCAAGGCAGATATTATCAGGCTCTCGTTTCGTGGCAATGTCGATGGGGATTGCGGAGTTGTCAGCGATTTTAGGGTCCGTATGAGCAGTGTCGCTCGCAGTGCCTCCGAACCCTGCCTCTGCTAGTCTTTTCAGTGCACCTTCAGCCATCTCGGTGGCAAGTTTTGAGGGCAGACGCCCAACATGGGAGAGACCGCCAATGCGAATGGGTGACCCCCGTTCAGTGAGTTGAAATGACTTTAAGGGCTCACTTCGGCCAGGTACTCTGCAGCGAGACATCATCACCAACGAGAGACAGAATGCACTGAAACAGTACATACGAGACGAATAATTCGCCCCCGCCTTTGGGGAAATATCCTCTCTTCTTCACCACAACCTCAAGTTTGTTATCCACCCCGAAGTGCCTCTTCATGAAAGGTATCAAAATATGCTGTGTGTACTCAATCTGTGGAGCAAAGGATGCATTTGTTCCCCCACGCAACACCAGTGTCGAAGTTGGTAAGTTTGTGGGAGAGAACAATAGCATGGGGAGAGCTGTCTGAAGGAGTAGGGTAGTCGCGCCAGCAGTAACGCAATCTGCGGTGACCCGACAAGGGAGGTGAATGGTTGCGGGATGGAAATCCACCTCCGTCGAACCATTCTTCATATCTGAAACGCGTCCGCGACATATTTCTACAGCGAGTTGGATGCCTAATGGCGAGCGTTAGGAAGTTATTTGGGTCATGCAATACTGGCACGGACCCACTCTATGCTGATTCTTCAAGCCAGGAGGTTTCCTCCCTTGCCTGATATTTTTGATGGTGATGGGCTTAGCCAGCAACGCAGACAAAGATACGGAATTTCTAAGGATTTGACCTCCTCCTTCCAAGACACTGCCGTCAATTAAGAGACAAGACATGTTGATTGATTGACGCTTACTCTACGGTGTTGATTGTTAGGGTCCAGCAGGCATTGTATCTGTTTACCTTACTACTTGGTTCCACCTCTTACGAAGCCTAACTACGCCATACACATTTTACAGCTGTTCCTGAAAACCTTGTCCGCATCATGATCACTTTTTTTTATTTTTGTTGTGAAGGCGTGAGATCAGGTGTGTCAGCTGTGTGGTCACTTCATATTCACCTACTTAGTACTCACTCGTCGAATTCAGCACATAGTCTTTGTAATTCATGCTTGTTTATCTGAAATACTGGCCAGTTTGATACCCTGGTTGTCACGGCTGCTCCTTTGCTGTGGTAGCAGCAATTGTAGCTGATGCCCCTCTAGCATATGTAGCTCAAGACTGGCTCGCCATTGACGTAGAATTGATCAGAGAGTCTATTGGGGACCTCTCAAGCGTCCCGTATCACTTAACATTGGTAAGAAACCAGAAAGCGTGAAGTTTGGTGACTTTGAATGCGGGAGGACCATTGTCTTAGCCTCAGACTCAAGGTTAGGGGCTAGTAATACATATTCTCACACCCGCGGACATCTCCGGATTTCCCATCGACACTCGTATACAACAAAAATTAAAAAAGTGATGCGGACAAGGTTTTCAGGAACAGCTGTAAGGGTAAAACTGAACGCACTTTTTACAGTTTAGACAAGATGCATCGCGAATAGTAATCCGAAATCATGTATGAATACAAATGTGATGAAAGGGTATGTATCCGAGTCTCTCTAAACTATGCGAAAATCTACGTAAAAATGTCAAGTACAGCCGTAAATCAATCTTCTGCATATCATCGTTGTATCACCCTCTGTATAAGCTGCGGACGATGCTATGTCAGCCAGCGACTTCAACGCACTGTCATAATACATACAGAATGACTAGTTTTCTCTCGAGTCTTGCCAGCCCAAGCCCAGGACTCCGGTCGGGGTGTGGATTGTGAGGTGGACCCCAGGTGATACCTCGCAATCCGTTGACCCAGCTCATGATATGCTCCCAACATCAGCGCTTGTTCCCTGCGATATCGTATCACTACCTCGACGAGGCGTTGCTGCAGAAGCGAAAGAGAGTGAGATGTAGAATCGAGGAGGAGAGGGTACGCCTGGTGAAACCTTATGTCGTTCAATTTCAGCCTTGAAATCCTTGATTTGAGTCTCATAACTACGTTTGGCCTCCTCAAAGTTTTCCTTTTGTATATATTGGCGACACAAAGAGAATGGTTTTAATGATTCTACTTACAGGTGTTGGGCCTCCCCCGGCCGTAAGCTGCTCCTTGAAAAGCTTATCTTGCTGTTTGATAAACTGGCCAAGTGTTGGTAAGATACCCAGTTTCATGGTTGTCAACTCACCTGACGAGCTGACTGCAGCTTCGATTTCTCAGTTTTCAGAGTCTCTTTGAGACTGACATTCTCCTCGTGTAGTGCCAAAAGCCTGGCTTTAATATCCTCTGGGACATCCTTTCCTGATAGCGAGGCGCGGAGATCGCTGAATAGAAGGCATGCACCTGAGTCACGCAGTCTGGTTATGTGACCTATCCTCTTACCCTATTGCACGTTCTCTCTGGAGCATCAGTTCTCTGTGGCTTATACCTTCGCTCTGGAGATTGACCTTCTCAAGGAGGAGCGAGTTCACTTGTTCCAGTTGCATCTTGTTCTTCTCCTGGAGCTCCTTGTTCTGTTTCGTCAATCGTTCCACATCGGCTTCTAGACCAGCTTTATCTTCATTGACGGACTCGCGCAATGTTGCGAGTATGTCAAGCTGGTCCTTGTTGACCAACGTCACTGGAACCAAGGATAAGAAAATGATAAGGCGAGACTCGAATGTCACGCACGATCGGACTTGGCAATGGTCAGCTCCTTAGTTAGAGTCTCGAATTTAACCTCAAGTTCGGCATGCTCTTTGCGCAGAGCGTCAAGTTGATCAACCGTTTCATTCAGGCGTTGACGAAGTGCAATTGCAGCTTCAGCGCTGTAAAATTGAGTCGATATGACGTAGTCAGAGGTAGCTCAATGCAGTCTCACCCATCACCCATAGACTTTCCACTCCGAATTTCATCTAGGTCGCGCTGTAGTACCAGCTTCTCGCGATGGGCCGCTAGGTAGTCCGCTTCATATCTCGCCTTCATTCGATTCGCATCCTCCAATAGGTTCTCGAGAACCAGTAATCGACTCGCGTCAGCCTCATTTTTCCGAACTGACTCCAGCTCGCGTTTCAGTTTGCGTATCTGCAACTTCAGGTCTGTCATGGTTGTACCAGATACGGCGTCCTCAAGTTCGCCTCCCAGACCTTGGTCGGCGTCATAATCGGTATCAGGATCCGGGCTACGACCTAGGAGTTCAGTCTCGGTGAACTCATCTGTCGGCGGGCGGGCTATAGGAGAAGTAATCCTGCTCTGCGATATTGGTTTTTGAGACATCAATTCAAGTTCGCGTACGCGTTCTTGGTACAGCTCAAGAGTTTCTGAATCTTTTGCGCGTTCCTCCATAGTCAGCCTCAGTTTCGTCCGACATTCGTCCAATTCGAATTTAAGCTTGTCTATATCCTGGGCACGCGCCGATCCCTTGGTCTCGAGGTCTGCAATCTGATTCTTGTATGATTCCATGAGAGGCTTGAAGGCTGCGACTTTCCGGTACTCCTCTTCCAAAGATGCATTCTTATCCACAAGATCGGCATTTTGCTTCTCCAAGGCCTAGGAGCATCAAGATCAGCGCAACAGGACATACGTTGGTATACAAGATGTGCCGACCCTCAGTTGCTGACGAAGATCAGCTCCTTCCTGGAGTTTTTTCTTGTATTTCTCCATGACGTTCTCGCTCTTTTGAAGCTTATCAGCGACATGTCGATATCTGACCGACAAGATTAGCCAAATTGTTGCCAAAATCCCGCAGTTTGCGAACGAACTCGTCTAATTTATCCTTCAACCGCGCCGCCTCATCAGCTATACCTTGAAGTTCGTCTACTTTTTTTGTCAAGTCGGTGACCAACCCCGTTTGCTTATCTAGCTCCCCTTCAGCCATTGCCAGGTTATCTTCACTTTTCTGACTGGTATAGTAAAAAAAAATTAGTTTCCAGGACACCCAAGGGAATGTGGAATTCCCTACAGTTCACTTCGCAATCGCTCAATCTCCCCTCTTAGGACAGCGTCCGACTTGTCATTTCGTCTGTCACCAGCCTCCCGACTGACCTCTCTTAATCGTGCAAGAGCATCGTCCTTTTCTGATACAACGTCATCGAAGCTGGTTTGAAGTGTACGATGTTCTTCTAACAACGCCTGATACACCTTTTCAAGGGTATCCTTCTCGGACAAGATTATACTTTTCTCAGACTGTATCCGGTAATAGTGGTCATCTCTGCAAATGATGCATCAGACACCGTGAAAGTATTTTGGACCGAAGGCTTACTCCGTCATAACCTCCGAGACATCTCTACCTGAGTTGATGCTAGCAATATTGGCCATAACCTTAACCGGAACGTATGATCAAGGTCTCACGGCCAGACCTGGTTTGAGACGTACCCGTTCAATAGCCTTCATAAGGTGGTGCTGATCAATCTCATTGAGGCTCTGAATCTTGTCAATGAACTCCTTGTTACGTTCGCACTGGACGCCAATTGCGATAGCGAGGCGACACATGATCAAAGTATGATGGATATTTTGGTCTTGTGCAATGGCTTGCAGATCTGGTATCTCCAGGCTGTTCGTCGGCTTCTGCAGTATGTCCGCGAAATATTGCGTCATGAGTCGATACAGGCGTTTCAGCGCGTTGAAACGGATAACCCAGTTATCAGCACCCTGTGCGGGGAGCCTCGCCAAGCTTGCTGGCCGTCGAAAGTAGTTTTCATCACTAAAAACAGCAGAGATACACTGAGTGGTTTGATAACCCTTTGAAATACACGCTGCACAGACACTAATGACAGAATATCGAATAAGGCAGCTCCATCAGAGAGGTCGGATACAGATGTAATCTCCTTTTCCAGGTCAAAGGTCGACAAGAAGTGAAAAAATGCCTCGAGCTCTTTTCGCTGGGAGTTATCCGCCATGCCCTGAGGTGGTCAGAGTAAGGTGTGCAAAGCGACAAGGTGATATGTGATCGGCAACCATTGCTGAGTAGCTCAATACTGATCGTGAGAACTTTTGACTACATACTACTACAAGTCATACCGAAAAGGGGCGGGTGCTAGCACCTTTATTTTGTATCCAATGTAACCTACGCGGCATGCCCCCACTTCCTCCAGCTTGCTCAGGCAGAGACAACACAACCGGAGGATTGAAGCCAACATTATAAGAGGAAGTAGGTATAGTGTCGTCTCGAAGAGTTGGCTTGATGCCATGTGTTCGAAGATGCCGTTTCGCGTTCGACGCGACGGTAAATTTTTTATCGCAGCCAGGGAACGTACAGAAGAAGGCTAGAAAATCTATGGAGCAAACAGACACGACAACAGTAGAAATAACCCACGTTTTGATTTCGTGTGCACACTCATATGAACTTTCAGGCTACTAGGGCGGGGAAACTGCTTGCAACAGATGTTACATTGATGTGACTTGGAACTCTTCTTTTTACGCCGAATGTCGAGGTCGGAAGAGAATACATCGCCTCCTTTTTCAGGTAGCGATAGGTCGTAGGATGACGTGCTCAAGGCAGATGCCCGTACGCCTGCATGCTCTTTGGCCTGGTATCCTGCTCCCAGTATCTGGCTGTCAATGGCATCGACCGAACTATCGGGGAGCCGGCGGTCAAACATGGAAATGGAGGAATTTGTGTGCGGCCAAGACCCCCGGTCGACTGTATGGGGATATATATCATTCCCCACTCTCCCCGTCGAGGTAAATTCAATTCGTAGCCTTTGGTCACTCCATTGAGCATAGTGATCTGGCTGGTAGGTCGGGGAACCTTGACTGCATAACACCGGTGAAGGTACGTCGTTCAAGGCAGTAGAAATCAAGGATTGTGCTGAAGGAAGTGTCCAACGAAACTGTTGCATGTGTAGCATATCTGGCCTAGCCAAGTTGGAGACTCGAGAAGGTCGATCTGCATCTGCGGAGAAGAGTTCCATAGAACCTATCGCCGCAGGACACGGACCCGAGCCAAATACATGGGCGGGCAGTGGATCAACAAGGGGGCTGTGGACAGTTCCAAAATTGGAGCGACTGAGAAGAGATCCTATCAGAGTATTGCAACCCATGGGTCTGAGTGGATCAGTCAAAATCCCAGGACTTGGGCAGACGTTGGCGCTATCTGGGCCACCATTAGACTCCAACAACCCCGTCTGAGATAAAGAGACACCGCGATTCGGCCAGCTAATCCACCTGGCCATCACGGAAAGGCGACTGTGTTCACTTATGTGTCTATAAGTTGGCCAATTCAGCGGTTAAAGCAGACTCGGTGTGGATAGGTCGCATACCAAAGGTACCGATGTGTTGGCGGTAGATTTTAAACAGCGAGACAGTAGTATGATCCTCGATTCGCGGCTCAGCAACATTTTATATCGACTTGATAACGAATTGGGACAACCTTCAAAAGCTCTACACTCTTCACACATGGGAATTGATTCGCTGAAGCTTTCGTGTTGACCACTTATTAAAGGCAATAACATGACACTACGAACTAGAACAGCAGCCGCCAATGTGTCCCTCTGTCACTGGTGGACGTAAAGGTTCTAATGAGAAGCGAAAACAAAGTTAGATGGGAATACACACCGCCTCAAGACGGGGAACTGGTGGACGTCGAAATGCTGTTATATAAGCGTGATTCAGGTTCCCGGAAGTTGACTGTACCAGCATTCCTCAAACCATGGCATTGGTCGAAATAAACTCTTAACCCTAGCAATGTGTAGAAGAATCATGGCTTCGGTGGATGTCGGTGATACACGGTAAGATTGGAGTGAAGATATGCTTAGCATTCCGGCCTCTGTGTGAAAGGGTGAGTTATTTAATTGAAACCGGGCCTCAAGTTGCGATACAAGTTCAAAATAACTATATGTTAACGTAAGCTACTTTTCGTTGTTGACCGAGCCGACCCTAGCCGCAATGGAAAGAGTTACATACCCATCGTACAACATGATCAATATATGCTATTCTGCCATTTCGACTTGACTTGTTCATGATCTGTTTAATTTAGCCTGGACTTCCAAGCGCTCAGTAACTGGTCTGACTTCACTTTTGTTCACGAGGATGATGCATTGATGTTCTTCTTTTCAAGCGCACTAGCCCACAAAGCTGCTCCAATTGTCGATGTGAAGGTAAACACAAGACCAACAAGGGGAACGAGATTCAACGCAAGAGCAATGGCTCCGAATCTACAGAGCCATTTATATATCCAAAGGTAGCCAGGATCTGATAGGAAGACTTACGCAGTATATGCTCCCCTCTGTCTGTGAACGAGATCCGCTCTTTCACTGGCGCTCAACCCCCTCAGTTGGAAGTATCGTGCATGGAAACCTGGACCAGCCTTGCTGCCTGTCAACAAATCTATGAGCGAAGCATTCAGTAGCATTACAATCAGAGTCCCAACCGTTGTAAAGGAGAAATAGGATGGTGCCCACGATTGGCAGTGTGTTCAATGGTAAAGAAATGATATATCGCAGGATACTCTCTCCGTTAAGGCGATTCAAAGGTCGGGTAATGCTTCTCCCAAGTGTTTTCGTTGTATTGCCACTTTTCACCTCGCGACTTCGTGAGATAAGACCTTCGTGGCCTTGTTGAATCAATACAGCGTCGACTAACACCACATGAGTTAGTCAACAAGGTGAAGGTCGAAAGGGGATCACATATTTTATCCTGCATTTGCCCCAAGAAGAATATTTTCGTTACGAAGAGTATAACGGCATAGCTTTCGCCCAGCACTAGGGTGAAGGCTGCTACGGGCTTTTGGCACGGTAACCCTCAACCCAACGACAGAGTCCTACGAAAGTAACGTACTGCTAAAGGCCCTGAGAAGAGAGCACAGAACGCGACTTGTGGTATATACGTAACGGTAAACGTTCCAAGCGTGATGCTTATGGATGTAGCCACACATTTGAGAACCAATGGGGCGATTGAGCGAAACAGGGAAGGATGCGAGAGAAGGTATGCAACACCGTATAGGGGGTAGTACCATCCTCCGCTGAGGATTGCTTCCTGGGTAAGTTTGGCAGCGTGATTCAGTTCTTCAACTACAATCCTCTCCGCTTTCGATTTCGGCCGCTGCGAAAACATGAGGAGTTGGTAGGACAGAACGCCCGACGACTATTGCCCTTCCTTCCTCAAGGAACAAATCAACACAAATGCCCGCAAATATATGGCAATAAATTCGGTGGTAGCTGAGCAGTGACTGGGTTGATCAATAGATCCCGCCAACGGTAGCAACACCCAAGTTTGCGAGACGCTTAGGGTCTTTTACCATCATCATGACGCCACATAACTGCAGAATAGTTCTTTATTGCAAGCCTTCCAGATGACCGTCACTCAACGTAACAAACCTGGTCATCATACAAGTTGTTCGCGGCGTTTTCGGCGCCCGGGCCACCTGTTAGCTTACTTCTTGAATCCGAACATTCTGAATGATAGGCTATCAGGAGGCATTCGTATCATAAGTCCATCCACGTTCACTCGCCAGTAGAGTATTTTTCACCAACAAATCGGAGGTGGCAGGTCAGATCAAGACATTAATTGTCATATATGGTTGTATTTTCAATTTGTGGCACGGAGAAGACTATAGCTACTAGTCCCGATAGAATCCACAAGAGAAAAAGGGATAGAATTACGTTACTGAGCATACTGGTGCATGCCATTTCAAAATCAAATCTGACCCTCAACAGCAACCGCATTACCATAGCCAGGCGGCGAATAGCAACGTAGCCATCATTATGGCCATCTCAACCGGCTCAACAGCGATCCTACGGGCACCAGAAGCCTGCACCTGAGCCCCCTTCGTGTTTTGCGCGTTTATGCCTGCGGCACATA
Organism: Pleurotus tuber-regium; assembly: GCA_014058305.1. Taxonomy (NCBI): domain Eukaryota; kingdom Fungi; phylum Basidiomycota; class Agaricomycetes; order Agaricales; family Pleurotaceae; genus Pleurotus; species Pleurotus tuber-regium. Next base: position 1,127,850 of record JACFYU010000026.1, on the reverse strand, counting down.
TCGGTGAGCCTGTGATGAGATCTCTAGGAACAAGAATAGTCGGCACGCCTCCTTTCGTATACTCAACCTCGAGCCAACCACCAGAGCCCACGACCCATTGCTGACACGTAAAAATACTACGTGAACATGAGAAGAACATCTTTGAGCCTATCTCTGTTTAATAACGGAACCACATACTTGGTGAGAGCGGTACTTGCTTCATATGGGGACTGTACGGCCATACTAGAACCATTCTGAGGCTAGATTGACTATGTCAGCAGACGGTGTCGAATAAGAAGGGGTCACAGACCGGAGATCCAATATTGGTCAAGATGGACACAACAGGACCCTTCATAATCCCAATCCCGTTATCACCGGTGCTGAGGACGTTTGTGGGCTGCTTGACCCAATCGGTCCTCTCTACAAGTAAGTTTCGCAGCTGTTCACAGTATATGAGAATCCGAAGTTAGGGATCATTAAAAAAACATTCTATAGCACAGTAGAAACTTGAAAGAGATTTGGGGTAGGTGTGGAAGTACGTTCCCCCAAAAAGATTACCTTCTTTCAGAGGAAATCAAAGCATGTACTTACCAAATTGAGCTGCGCTATCATCTCGTATGCCGGGGTCCTTGCGTATTTTGACACCCATAGAGGCTCACGGTTGTACTGTGACAGAAGGTAAATATTCACTTGTTTGTAAATGCTACCATTGTTCACGTACGGGATCAGAATTTCCTGAGAAATATTGTTCCTGCCCAGCATAGACAATTGGGATGCCATCTGACATAAACGTAAGAGCCATTGCATTGCTTGACTTGCCGTTAACGAGACATGTTTAGCAAATCTGGCCGATAAACACTCACTACATGCTCTGAGGATCAACTGAACCATTATGCCACCGCGGTACATCATGATTTTCCAGGAAGTTACCCAAGACGGTAGTATCCTACACAATAGTCGAAAGAGGTAAAGCATAGCACAAATTATACATGCTACGGTGCCTACCTTGAATTTCTTCCTCGACTCCGTGATACATTCGGCGACAGCAGAGGTATTGCCTGGACCAGGAAGTGCGAACGCTTCCTTAAGAGCAGCATACAGCGGATAGTTTAGGACGGACGGGAGCCCGTCTGGTCCTTGCCACTCGGCGATTGGGCTACAGCATATACTCATGAGGAAGACGAAAGGTATGAAACCAAGTAGGCGAGCTCACGCGATTTCCATACCACCATAAACCTCACCGATACAGAAGACGCCAGCCGCTTGGGTAAAGCCGGGCCAAAAGTCCTTGTTAACATGCCTATGTGAAGCTCGGTCAAATCGTTGACCGCTAGATGAACCAGTGCTACGCACTTTGCGGCTGTGTGAATGTTATTAATGTTTCCTTCCTGTTTGCATACATGAAAGAAGGCCTACCATCGATTCTCAGACCATCAATCCCATATTCCTTTACCAGATTTGCGATCCAACCATGATAACTGCTGATGACTGCTGGGTTGCGGGTGTCTACATCGGGAAGGGGAACGTTTTGATCGCCAAACCAGCAATTCTGTTCTGAATCAGAGTCTCCCCACTGAATTGGACAATAGGGGTGATACATTGACTTAGCCGAGGTTAGCAATAATTCTCGGATAGCAGAACAACAAGCGATAGGCACACACTTTATCTTTGAACATGTATTTGGAATAGTCTGGCGAAGTTGAAGTGGCCATTACGTTGTTGACGACGATGTCGACCATCAAAAACCTATGTCAAGAGTCAAGATACCGCATATAGGGCGGGGCATGGTAAGTGATGCTTACATATCACGCCTGTGAAGTTCCGCAGATAATGCTTTTAAATCATTCGCCGTCCCGAATCTGCTGTTCAGTTGGGAGTTGTCCTGTATCCAATATCCGTGGTACGGGTCGCCGTAAGGTGTCCGCGGCCCAATATAGTTTTGGTTAACGGGACTAATCCAGACTGTATAGTCAGTAGCATCAGGCAATGTTCAGTGTATGCGTCGAAAGCGGGGGACACACTAGCTGTGAAACCTGCATTTTGGATGTAATCGAGATTTTCAAGTATGCTGTGGTCAAATCCTCAGCTCCAGGCAAAGGCGGGGTACAAACACGGCGACCCACGTATTCCATGTCCCACCACACCATGTATGGTCAGCAACGTTACATTTGGTGGGGTCTGCACCCGCCGGTAGTGCAAATCGATCCGTGATAATCCTGGACATACCGCGGTGATATGAGGCAAAGCTAAGTTGATGCAGGCAAACACGCACTGATATATTGAACGCTTAGCCCATTCTTCTGCAGTTGCTGCTGAGGCGGGCAGGAATGCCTGAGAGTAGAGTAATGCAAGGAAAGTGATGTGGTTGAAGGTAGGCATGAGAGTGGTCGTAGTACTAGTCGCGTTGGGTGTTGTATGAGAGACAAGCTTAAAGAAGCGGGAAGGTAAAGGTTGAGGTTAACTAGGGCTGGGCCGGATGATTAGACAATATGAATCAACACCATAATAGACTGTAGCCATTGCAGTCATTAACATGGTGTCTACTCTCAAGTCGGACGTAAACAGCTCAGATAAGCGCCTGCGTCTGCCCCTGAGCGCTAATTCGTCTTGTTGTATACCACATGAAGTCCTTTACAACTTTTGGCTGGTCAGTATGTTTCTGGCTCCTAATAGCTCCCTTTCAATACGGCTACCACATCTCTGTTCTAAACCAAATCCAAGCTGTTCTGACCTGCAAGCAACGCGACGCCCTAGACTCTAATACCACCCGTCTACCATCATGCATTCCCATGTCGGATTTCACCTTTTCCGCAGTCACGGCCATATTCACTATAGGCGGACTGCTCGGCAGTATCGTTGCTAACCTGGTCATGGACAAGTATGGTAGGAAGGGCGCAACCCAAGCCAGCGCACTATTCGTCGTTCTCGGCACAGCGCTTATGACTATTGGAGGTTCGGTAGGCAGCATGGGTTTCGGCAGGTGAGCATGAATTCTCATATGTCTTCCTGGCTGTTTGACTTGAAAAGTGCTTTAGAATGCTGGTTGGTATTGGCTCAGGCATTGGCTTGTGTGTAGGACCGATCTACTTGTCCGAAATTGCACCTCCAGCCATCAGTGGAAACGTCGGTTCGTTGCTTCGAATACTTGCTTCCATTCTCCTCCTCACATGCTTCCATCTCTCAGGTGTCCTAACGCAATTGTCTATCGTCTTCGGTATTATGATAACCCAACTCATAGGCCTCAACCTAGCCACTCCCTCCACCTGGCGTCTCGTCCTCTTTGCATCATGCGTTCTCTCCATCCTCCAGCTCTTCACCAGCCGCCTCGCATGCGAAACCCCAGCTTACCTTGGTAGTAAAGGTTTATTGGAACAGAAACGAACCGTTGCGGGTAAACTCTGGAACTCCGCCGCTCGAGATCCAGAGGAGGGTGATGATAACTCTGTGAAAGACCCATTATTGGATGACGGCGAAGACGAAGCAGAAGCCAGAAGGCATGAGCCTCGTGGTGAAGCAAATGTTACTGTACCCCAACTCTTCGCAAAGCCTGAGCTTAGACAGCCATTAACGATCGTATGCCTCGCGATGCTCTCGCAGCAAGTCTCTGGTATCAATGCAGGTGACTCTTTACTTTCGATCGGAGGTACAGGCTACTGACTTCCCCCCTAGTACTGTACTACAGCAATGACATCCTCTCCAAAGCTCTCCCCGAATTCGGCCCATATATCTCCCTCGGCATTACTATCGTCAACGTATTAATGACTTTCCCACCTATTATTCTCATCGAGGTGAATCTCTTCGCCCCGATATTTAACTGTTTATTCATTCGTTGACTCGTTTGTACCCAGAAAATGGGCCGTCGTCCGCTTCTCGCTTTATCTACCTTCGGAGCACTTGCGTCTCTCGTTGTTGTTGGGTACGGATTGGATTCGAACTACGTGACACTCTCTAGTGTCGCCATAATAACCTTTGTCATGTACGCCCTTTTTACCCGCATTGTCACATAAGTACCCACTCCGCTTCATTTATTTAGGTCTTTTGCTATCGGTCTCGGTCCCGTCCCATTCGTAATGATCCCGGAAGTTTCACCTTTCTACGTGCGAATGAATCTCCTTCCTCCCCAAAATTCTTTCCTGGCCATGACTGACAACATCATTTGATCAATAGGCTGTGTCTGCACTCTCCTCCATAGGCCTCTCTCTAAACTGTAATTATTTTCAAATCCAATGTCCTAGCACCCTATTGATTCTTTTGAAGGGATCGCCAACTTCATTGTTGGCCTGATTTTCCTTCCGCTCCGCAATTTCCTTTCTGGCAGTTCGCATGACAAAGATGGTCGCGTATTCTACCTCTTTGCGTTTGTTCTGGCTCTGTCTATGGGCGCTTTGGGGAAGGTGTATCGTGGATAGTAGTACCTCGAGCATAGCTTATGATAATGTAACGCGTCTGTGGCCTGCATGGCCACAGGCCACACCCGACGTTGCCTTTTATAGAAAGACTCATTATTGCCACCACAGGATGATAATGGGTAAAGGGCCCTTTCACAGATCGTATATAAGGATCCCATTCCTCTACGAGTAATGCCATCTATTCCCCACCCGAGCCACAATCAATGGCACGCTCAGCTAATAACATCCAAGCCCATCCTGGTCAAGCGTCCGATGGTTCAAAAGGACAATCCCATGCCACGGCGTACCAAACCAACGCCCAGAGGCTTCCGCAAGCAGACTGTGTTCATTCCCTGCCATCGCAATCCGTAGATTTCTCAAACAAATACAGCCCGCCTGAAACTGATTCTCTGGAATACAATAACTCTACCGCGCATTCTCTTGGTTCTTCTATTAATGGTCCTCTAGACAATCAACCGCAACCGCAACATAAAACTCAGCTAACAGAGGAAGGGCAAGCCAAACCTATCCAAGGAATCACCATCACCAAGCGTGGAAGGGCTGCAAATAATGGACCCAGGTTCCATCCTTACAAGCCCCCTACTGCTCATCCAAAACTGGAGTCGTCCTCGCTTCAGTCTCATCCACAGGCTGCCTCCCAAGACGCGATTCCTTCTCAGAATACGCTATCTGTAGGAAACATCATGTCCCCCTATCCAATCAGGGCAATCCCACCGAACTATCCTACTTGGTCAGATACTTTGACGAGGAGTGTCAATACTCATCATGTGCAGGCAACATTTTCTCCGAGTGTCCTCAGCAACTATTCCTCTTTGTCCGGTGCTCTCGGGGAATCAAAAATGACCTTCACCTCACCTGATGGAGGTTCTATATCAATCGTCGATGCTCCAAATCAAAACCCTATGGACTGCCACGAAGCCTCGAGTTTCGCGCCTCCGGCATCTGTGCATCTAGGAACTCAAGCCACGGCCTTGTCTGGTTTCAATTCCATGGAGGATCATCTGGCTAATGGGCTTTACTCTTCTACGCTCGGTAGCTCAGAATCTTGGGACTGGTCGCAGCGTTCACTCCAAAATCAAGTAGCGATCCAAGGTCCAATTAATCCCAATATGTTATATCTTCCAGGGAACAAGCCGGTCTCGGATATGAATTCCATACAAAACCTGACAATGGAGAAGCCCACTGAGACTACCATCCCCGCCCCGGTCCCCATGATTTTTGACCATCAAGCCTCTGGGCAACATTTGGACACTCTCAGGTTGCCACAATCAGTCTCGTCGCCGGCGAGCTCCAGTGCTGTGCCAGTCACAGAGGGGAGTCCAGTATGCACTAACATCCTAGCTTTTATGGCGAAGAATGCACAGCGAGCGAGCGTTTCCGATATGACACAGCCGGGAGTCCCCGAGTCATCTACTAAAAGAACCAATGTTATAGTCAGTCCGACCTGTATGCCTCGACATTCGAATAGTATGATTGCAGGTTCAATCACATCCTCATCGAACTTCTTTAACGATAGCCCGAGTATTGAGGAGACGGATTTCCTATCTACGTCGCCTTTTTATGACTCTGATCCACACTTTCTGTTTCCTAAGGGCTACTTCGATTTCACGGAATACCAGGGTGACCTGGTTGGCACGGAGAACGACATTCCTATCATTGAAAGAGAGCAGACGTCTACCTCTGATGCAGCAATTCGTAAATGGCTTAATGGTTTGCCTTCAACAGGTATTCTCCCAGAACCAAACAGTTCTATGAGCGACTTTCATTCTTCAAACATTCAAGCCAATGCACGTCTGCCCCCACCCGTTTATAGTTCGGACAATATCAACCTCCGGGTATCAACGGCTGGTGGTGTTAGATCATTTTCTGCTTCTCAGCCCGCGATGCAGCGTGCCCCCAACTTTCCTCACAACGTCAAGGGAAAGGATTATTTCCGTCACGGCCAGGTTCCAGCGGCGATGCCGAGTCACACAGGGTTTATCCAGCATTCTTCAGCGGCGTATCCTTTCGTGCCCACAGGGGCCAGTGTCACTCTGATGACGCACGCTGGGGCTGGCGCGTTCCCAGCCGCCGCACCGACTTACCTAGTAGCTCCCTTTCCTCATCACCAACATCCGGACCCAGATTCAGCGACTACACAAGTAAGGCAAAATTTGTCTGAACAGCCTACAGAATTTGTACCACCTGGGGTTCCCTCTTCTCACGGCAATGAAAATCATCCAGGAAACCCTCGACCACACTCTCCCTCTTATAACAGGGAGCCCGTCAGCTCCCAACAAGCACATCAAGGAACGATCCAAGCGGGCTCGTGCTCCAGTACATCATCACAATACATGAACTCCCAAAATCACAATCATAGTACCTTTGATCCACAACGATTCAAGTCCGTACTTTCAAGAACCTCGGCTGGGGCGCCGTTGGATTCTAGGCAATCGGTTCCAGCGGTACATCTACTTGCCTCTGTCCGAGCATATGCCACAGAATCCCCCTCGCATTGAGACCTGGTGGATCCATTCAGCTCTTACTACCACTTCTTTACACTCAGTAATAAAGCTATTTGCTGGCCGTACCCCGTCTGCAAGTCAGCACTATACCCTGTACCATCTTTTGCTTAGCTCCTCGACGCGCCGAGGCTTACTTGCCTTATAGTACATATACATTTGCAATGTTATGAATCACTATAGAAGCTTGTTAGAGTTGAGATCGTACATGCGATGCTCAAGGAAACCTCGGCTGTGTCTTCTTGGTGTCTTCTGCGAAATCGAGCAAAGTCAAGACTCAAAGCACACATGATATAGGAAGGCGTTCTAGAGCTCCACGACCTGTCAAAAGTCGTGACTCTGACTCGAACTTGTATCAGACAGATCTGTATCAATATAAGAGATATATATTCAAAACTAAGAAATTAATAACCAGCAAAACAGACAGCTCTAGCTAAAGTCCTTTCGTGCTCTTATCCAGCTCCATTGAGCGTACATGTGACCGGCTATTTCAGTCAGCCTACTATCTCATTCCCCAGGCCAAAGCAGGTGAGGATATCTGGAACATTTGTACACGTGCAAGAACCGACAGTAGTTATTGCAAGTTGTATTTCAGCACACTGAGTAGTCATGAGTACGGATGGCAGAGAAAAGTTACTGAAAACGAACACTCACCAATGCATCGAGCTGTCAGACTACGACTCCGTGGTATATGTCGTCTCCGATTTTCGGAGGCAGCATTCGTCACGGGTTGAAAGCTGAAACAACGAAACGGTATACATCGCCCACTTCGAGAAACTAGGTTTGAGGTTTTGATCGGTGCTTTACTCACGCCCAAGCGTTCGGAGTGCGATGTAGAAGGGAAAATAAGAGACCGAAACTGCGCAGAAGGTAGAAGAGAAACTGAGAAGAAGAGATATGATGGTCATATATTTGGAGTGCCTGTCAACATATCGTCAGTTGAGAGCCATTGCATGATGATAGCAAGCATACATTAATTCCTCCATGCAGGTAGTGCCCGCTTACTAGTGGGAATCTTGCCAGTCATAGTAGGAACTGATCCGCGATGAAGAGCCCTAGACGGACCAACTGGCTGAGAAGAAGGGGATGTCCAAGTGCCAGTGCCGGAAGAAATAGGGCGAGTACTTGGTGCATTCCCTACCGGAGTCTCCGTAAGAGTAGAAGTCCCTTGTCCGATAGATGAAGAGGCTCTTGCCGGTGTCCGAACCAACGTCGAGGAAGCTCTTGAACGTTCGGAATATAATGACCGTGAACCAGTAATCCGTGGTGCCTTGGAAGTCCCAGGACGACGAGAATTTGCTGTTCGCGAGGGCCTCGATGATAAAGCAAGAGGAGTCGATCGAACCTGATCCACGATAGTTGACTCCGCCGTGGCTAGAACTAGAACCTCAGGTTGTACAGGCGACTCTTCGAGAGCGGGTTGAGCAAACTGCGCAAGATCGATAGGAACAATCCATTCTTCGACGACGGCCTGACAGGACTGAATAGACTCAAGGACGTCGAGTTTGTGGATAGATTTCTGAATGTCAATATTGATGACTTGCTCGATATCCGATACAGGAGTGTCCGATAATAATTGAGAGTCCGTTGAAAAGTCACAGGCATCGGTGTCGTATACTGCATCCTTGAAAGCGTGAATCAGGGGCTCGGAAAGGTCAGTCTCTTCACATGGAGTAGAAAACTCCTCGACCAAGGCAGGACAAGATCCCATTGACTCGATAGCTGGGCATATGTATACAGACCTCTCGACACATACGTAGCTGAGTTTCATTCTCGGTTCCAGGTCGAAATCCATGGTTGGCGTGTTCAATACCGACTCATCGACATCATCGTCAGAATCGGAGTCGTACACCCCAACCTTGAAGGAGGAGATGAGGGAGTTAGTGAACTGAACTTCGTCGACGACGACCTTAGTACCGATGCAGTCGAATTCTGATCTAGACTCTGTTTTGGCGTGAGTCTATAGTGCATTTGTAAGCGAAGTGGATGACTTGAATGATCGAGTAGAGCACTACTTACCTCAACGTCCAAAACTAGATTTGAAGCATCCTGCGCAGTCGCGCCGAGTCGTCGTCGGCGGAAGTGCTTCGCGAGTATGTACCACCCTGTGAAACCGAGGAAAGCGATGATGGCGACGCCAACCAGTAAGAAGATCAGCCCGACATCGACTGGCTTCTTGTTCCCGGCAGTCGATTCGGAGAGGAGAGTAGACGTAGGAGATGGAATGTAAGGCATTTCAAAAGTTATGCAATGAGTAATTCACTGACGACAATACTGGAAGTATGGAAGTAAGAGAGAATTGTGTTACAGGAATGAGGGGCGAGGTATATATATTCCGACATGGAGGCTGACAGTGGGAGCTGGCCATTGTAGATCGGACATTGTCAGCCACCCTTTGCCCTTTGGAACTCGCCTAGCTGGGTTGTCGTGAAAGTTTGACCTTCAGGTATCCCGATTAACGGTTGCGCGCATTAGCTCCATAGATGCTTTGGGGTTGAGAGTGTCAAAGCACGGAAGGTTGGTTCCAGCACACGAATCAATAATATAACATTAGGGGACCAAGCTCCTTGAGAGCAATCTGTATTAGGCAGTCGCCCTAAATTGGAATATTCATCAACTAAAAGCGGAGAAGATGCAATAGTGGTGTATTAAGAAAATGCGAAGAGGACAGCTATCACTTCTGAGTATCGAATTCCTGCTTCCGCCAAATGTTGAGTTCTTTGGCAAGTAGCTTCCAGCGTTCCTGAACGAAAGGAAGACTCCCTACGGCGTTTAGGGTACCTGGAGAGATATAGCCTCTATTGCGATATTTCCCATACCATACTGCACGGCAGGCAATTAGAGGCATATGCGGATGGGCGAAATAAATGCTCACTTATATCCTCGCGGCGCGTTGGTGCGGCCTCCGTTCTATCCGTTCGACCCTTTATGCAATCGCGAAGCGCGAGATCATTGTAGTACTTGCAGATCACTTTTCCGCCAGCAGCTTCGATAGCCTTAATAGCACTTTGAGATGCACGCGAAGGTGTTATGTATATCGGTGCCTTAAAGTGTTCCGCACCCTGACCGATTATTTAGATAAACGAAAGGAGGAGGGAGCATTGCATGAAGGACGCACATCACCGAGAAGCTTGATTCCGTCATGGACATCGTGCACGCAACCACTCAACAAGAGTTCTCGAGCCGTTATAGGGTTTTCAGGCGAGGACGTTAGCCGTCCTTGATCTATCCAATGTTGTAAACGGTCAAGATTGACAGGGGCCCAAGTTTTAGCGTTTCTGTGGCAGAGTTGAAGACATTGTGGAAATTTTGAATAGAGCTTATTACGCACTGATTAACGAATCCCCGCTTCGGGAAGAGTTTTGTGATTGGGGTTTGTCCACCTTCAAAACCCGGCTTCGGACCAGGTCCTGAGCGGGATTTTTGACCTTTATGACCACGACCAGACGTTCCTCCGTAACCAGATCCTTGACCGCGACCTACGCGTTTTTGCTGACAGGCATGAGTTTCACGTCGCTGTCTGTGGGTTGGAAGAGACTTACAGCATGCTGCGAACGCGGAGCAGGCTTGAGGTTCGCAAGAGATATTCGAGGAGCCCGCGACGCCATTAGTGTGTTGCGATAGCTCAACTAAGATGTCCCAGACCGCCAAGTTGTGCAGGAGCCTTTGAAGCAAATAAAGCGTTCCTTGGTGTCAGGGGCTTACACCGGACGACAAAGCGTGGACGTCTTTCAATTTATAGCAGAGGATCAACATCCTATCGACGATCTAACTAATGCTCTGGTTTTTGATGTGGTTCCCATCCTCTGCCCATTCCTTCCCTGATTCCAAGAGCTTCTCTCGCCACAAAGCCACAGCAGCAAGAGCAGCTCCGGGTCCAACAAGGGGTATCGCAATAACGTACCAACTTAACACACGTAAAACCTCTTTTAGGTCCGCCGCGAACCACAGGCTGCCTAGCATAGTAGAAAACAAACCCATCGTGCTATCCCATTTGAGAAAGTGAGTGATTCTGTCTACCATTGTCGCAGTCGGCGGTAAATTCGTTAGCGAAGGTATCAGGATGGATTTCATTGCTGCTGGATCGGTAATGATGGGGTAGACAACGGTGGAGTGGATTGAAAAGCACAATAAAAAGAGCAAGGCGTATAAGGATTGGATGATTGTCGCTCCTGACTGGATATGTTTCGGGCTGGAAGATGATACAACGAAGCGGGTGTAGCTGCTTTGTATCACCCAGACGGCTACGGGAAAGAATTGCCATAACGCAGTAATCATTACGCTCGCGTCGCTCAATACCATCATTGCAAGCGTCGGAGCCACCATACCCAATCCAATGCTGACTAGGATGGCCTCAGCATCTACGCGGCTCACGCCCATGTGCGTGCGCATGCGGTGCCTGGAGGACCAGATAAAAACCAACCAATAAATGCTCATCGTCAGACCAGTGGAGACGGCTTGGTATAATAGACCAGTTATCATCGACCATAAAAATGGATACAATGGTGGTGACCGGTGACTCGGACTTGCAGTCCTGCGACAAGGCTCTATAAGGACGAAAATAGCTGGGACCAAGAAATTGCCGAGGAAGTATGTGAGAGTGACCGAAGATATGTGATTGGTTATAGCGATTTTGAAGAAAGCGATGAGTGAGCAAAAGAGGTCGTCTAAGAAGGTAAGGCCGGTGGACGCAAGACCGTAGGGCGTCGGTGAGACGCAATAGTTGCTTTGGAGATCGTCAACCAGCCCGGATTGGAACGCATGAACATATTCGACATATACGGCAAACGCGGCGAGAATAGGAAATATGACCATTGTGACGACTGTATTGGAATGATATCAGTCAATGGAGAGCAAAAATCGTAAATAATCAAACACCTACTATTGGGGTGGCTCTGTTGCACCTGCATTGTAGCCGAAATACGGTGTGTAAGCCATGTCTTGACCTTTATAAAGACAATTCCTCCATGGGCGTTAGAACCTGCTAAGGAGCCAAACCTAGAGGGTATAAATAGAAATATGGTATACAAACCACCCAGGAGCTCCAATGGGCTGGAAAGAGCTTCTAGCTATGGTTTAGCTAGCATTCATCGCCCCCTTGCTTGGGTATCCCCGGCAATGAGATCGGGCTCCCCACGACGGAAGATGTAATCAGCCCATAAGTGTGTTGCAGTAGATGGAATACTTTCACTTGAGCTCGAGTCATGTATTACCTGCCTAACCTCCCAAGGCCTACAAAAACGTTACAACGCACTCTGCATACGCACAACGGAAATAAGGGACAGGCAGTGGCGCCGCGGGTCTTGGATGTACCGCATTAATGGCAACACAAGGGAATATGGTCTTGTATTTCATCGCCTGGAGTTGCTGCAAACCTCATGTATTCGGGAGGGCATGAGCACTAGTGACTAGTTTTTTGTCAGCCGCCACTCTTTTGGCAAAACGTCCAAGAGTTGGGCGGTGGTAGGGTCAATGCTGTCAATAGCTTTGCACCGCCCGTTACGAGACAAGGCCGGGAAAATTTACAATGATTCCAGATTGCAAACATGGGCGAGAGATATATAATGAGGATGAACAATGAGCATCTGAGCGTAATTACCGGGAAATTCATTGTGCAGAGTTTGGCGACCGCCTGTTTATAAAGAAACACAAATTTCATTTTTAACCGCATTTCCGCCTCGCCTCGCGTCCTGCTCAGCACCGCTGGACTCAGCGTCTCCGCCCCGCATGCCTGCCTTCAACATGATTGTGGTGGGCTCTGGGGGAGGCCCAGACGAAACCAATCTATCTGCGTATGTTATCTCCTTGTATTCCTTTACGTCTTCCTGCTAGCGTGCACGTGCCCGGTATCGATAGCTATGTCCTTACGATTCACTCAATATATGTTCCAGATACCTATTCAAGCCCTCAGAGGCTTCCTGGGAGGACGGTGTTATTGGTTTGGAAGCAGGTCAGTTGTAAAAAATCACTTTGGATAGGCAATATCATTGACACTATCCAGGATCCGGACAAGGCGCACTGAGCTGGATCATTAGCAAGAACCACGAGTTTTGGAAAGATAATGAAAGTTATACTGCCGCCCAGATATACTCCTTTGTTCGGTGAGGAAATCATTGAATCTATCATGGCACAAGACTGATTATCTTATCCTTCAGCTGCTATCTCATCACCCATTCCCATCTGGATCACGTCAACAGCCTCATTCTCGCAGCTGGATCCCTCACAGGCTCGCGAAAACGTATCTATGCCTCTGAGCAAAGTCTCAAAGATCTTGAAACCGTGTTTTCTAATCGCATCTGGCCTAATCTTGCTTCTTGGGACCAGGCCGACGGGGACTTCAAGTATTTATATTCTCCGTAAGTTCTTGCATCTTATATATTTCCCGAATTTAACTGATATACGGGTGTCAATCATTCCAGCCTTGTGATGGATGGAGTGTACAAGCACATTCACCCTGGAATCTCTGTGCACATTATGCCACTAAGCCATGGACGCCTGATTGACGACAACACAGGGGAATATACTTCCGCCGCATTCTTCGTCCGCCATGACCCCTCTGCGCAGGAATTCCTCTTCTTTGGCGACGTCGAGCCTGACTCCCTCGCTCTCATTCCACGCACAACCGAAGTCTGGCGTGCTGCCGCACAGAAGATTCCCGACACGCTGTCTACTATATTCATTGAGTGTTCATGGCCGTCTGGGCGCTCAGACGATATGTTATTCGGCCATTTGTCGCCCGAACACCTCACTACCGAGCTTACCTCGCTGGCGATGGAGGTGATGAAGGCTCGTTCAAAGACTTTGACTCTGGATGCTGGTAATAGTCCTGGGCCGGCGCGCAAGAAGCAGAGGAGGAATCCTCCCTTATCCCTAGATCTGAAGGGGGCTCTGCGTGGCATCCGTGTCTATATCATACATTGTAAAGGATGCTCAGATGGCGCATCGAAGACGATCCTAGAACAAGTACGCGGCCTAGTTGGAGCCAAAGATCTTGGTGCAGAGATATTGCTCGCTGAACAGGGTATGCGAATAGGTAAGTCTAATATGCATTACATACTGCTGTTGATCTCAATATGCGGATGGATGCAGATATATAGGCATAGTTTCTAAGCATTTATTTATCACTCAGGCATCGACGAAATCTCTACTCCCACTGTATCCATAGCTTCTTTGCTCAACTCCTTGTAGCCATAGGGATCTGTATGTATCTTGTTATCACGATTTGCACGCGTGGATATATATATCTTGTTGGTGTTACCAAGTCATCATGCATAAACCATCGGGCATGAGTATCATGGTATGGTCAATTATCATGCATAAGGGTCATGACAAGCCTAGGTACATATACTTAAAGAATATCATGAGCAAGGGCGGGGGGGAGCGCATTGACAGGAATTCCTTGGAGGTATGTGAGCAGTCTATTAGCAGAAAAGTATGTTGGTGATTCAAACTTGTCCACCAAGGGGTAACAAATCAAATTATAGACAACGGAACGTTAAAACGAAAAGAAAGCGAGAAGTGGGGCAAAGGAGAAACAGCGAAAGATGGGACGGCAAGAGGTTATGATGACGCGTACAGCTTGACTACTCCATCGGCGCCAGCACTTGCCATGAAAGGTAGCGACGGATGGAACTCGACGTCAAGCACGCCTTCTCGAGCCTTTTCGCGATGTGAAGTCACTTCTTGGAGGCACTCCCGCGAGCCAAGGAGGTCCCAAAAACGTATGGAACAGTCGTGACTCCCAGAAACCAGCGAAAACCCAGATGGATCAATCGACAGTGAAGTCACACCATCAAGATGAGCAGTCATGGAGTGAGTGCATTGGCCTACCAAAGCAACATGGTTATGAGCAATACGAGGAAAACTGTAGACGAGGAATTACCTGTGACATAATCAAATATTCTGATGAACTTGTCCTCATGTGCAGTAACGAGTAGCGACATCGTTGGGTGTGATGCAATGCGATTGACTTGCGTAGCGGGAGTTCCATCTGCATTTATGTTATCGATTTATTTGATGGGACAACCAGATGACAAATAAACCCACCATAGCTGATGTCCGTCCCTAGCCTCGAGATCTCCTTCCCAGTCTCTATGTCAAAGATTTTCACTACTGCGTTCTGATAAGCGACTGCAACTTTTTTTAGATCCGCCTTCAAGGCCTCTACAGTCGTCGCCCCAGGTGCGTCAGTATCCTCTGCAATATCCGAAGACGCCTCCGCGCTCTCCAAACCCACAAAGCCCCAAGTCAACTTCAGTGATCCACCGCCCGATGGTCCACTGACATCCCAGACCTTCACCGTACCCTCTGCTCCACAGCTAATCAGCGTTGTCTCATCTCGAACAAGTGCCAGATCCCAAACAGCATCCGTATGTCCAACGAGCTCGCCACGCGAACGCGTTTCATCATATGGAGCATAAGTGGTATGCGCTGGGGTGGGAAGAGCCCAGACACGGATGGAAGAGTCTAGGGAGGCAGAATAGAGCAAGCCCTTTGATGGAGCATGGATAAGGCGTGTTATTGCTGCTGAATGGCCTCGGAGTGTGAGTTGCGGCTCAATTTCGGTCGTAGGTCGTGCGCTATACGGAGAGTGATGGTGAGCAGATGAGTGGAAATAGGCTCGCTCGGCACGCACGCAGTAGCTGCAAGACTGGCAACATCCATTCGCCATATCTTCACTGTGCAGTCATCACCACCCGTCGCTAAACATAGCTCGCTTGGATGGAATGCGAGAGCTCGAACGGCATCGAGGTGACTAAAATTACAAATATCAGTTAATCGGGATGGAGAAGGCAGTTTATAAATGGGAAGGAGAGAGTAAGTTAGTTCATAAGACTGACTTCCGTAGTGTTCGTTTCGCTTTCCATATTTTTGCTCCCTCGCCTTCGCCCACAACAGTTCCCTCCTCTTCTTCCACTTCTGGCTCCTCGTCCTTAAGAGGGCCCTCTTCATCATCTTCCCTTCGTCGCTCCCACGAGCTTGCCCCGGCTGTAACCCCAGACTGTATTTTCAGTTGATCTGCCTCATGGGACAAGCGCAACTTTTCCTTCCACTCCCCAGCATCATCGGGTCGGAATATCGCGGTCAATTGGCGGTTACTCTCCGAGGTCTCACTACTGTCTTTATCTTTATCGCCTAGCGCTGGTGTTTGCGGTTGCCCAAGACCCTGGGTTTGCCCCAGTGATTGCGAGCCAGATGTCTGCTGTAGATGTGATTGAAGGGAAGGATTATTCAAGGGATTGCTTCGCTCTAGAGTTTGAACCTGGTTCCCTGCAGACGCAGACGCAGAAGAAGGCCCGGACATTAGATTTATCCCGTTCGGCATAGCATAATCTTTGCCTGCTTCTGGCAAAATTTTGCGTGGTCGTCCGTTATATGCAATTTGATCGAAGGATGGAACGTTCGGGAGAGATAACGGAATAGAGCCATTGTTGATTAATGGCCGATTCGGTAATGGGTTCATAGCTTGTGGAGAGGTTAAATATGATATTTCTTGTAAGCACCTGTAAGAAGAAAAGGTTTGTCGCGATGTAAATCCAGTCTGACGCATTATGCACGCACTGCTTGAGATAATCCCTGCTTCGCGCTCTACTCTTTGGATCTCGACCTGGAGGTGGCTTCCCGAGCGCAGCTATAGCACTGGCTGAGGGGCCGTTGGTCCAATTCCATGAATTAGGTCTTGTAGAACTTGCTGCAGTCGCGCCATTGGGCAGACGGCTTTCGGAAGGCAGTGGCATGTCTACAGGTAAGGACACGTTGAGATTTGTCAAGCTCAGTAGTGACGCCGACTATGCCTTACCTTCGCTACGCGGTGAACTGCCACTGCTCTCTTCTTTATGGCTTTGTCCATCTTCTTTCTGCAGTTGAAGGTTAGCCAACTTTGAAGGAGGTATGGATTGGGAGGCGGGTTGAGAGAGTTGCTTCGAGCTTTGGAGAAGTAAAAGTCAATGAAAGACAAGAGCAGGATTCAGTGTGAACATACCGCTCCATTCTCAGAGCAAATTCGAGCATTTTTATACGGCGCATCAAGTCAAGTTTCACATTTTCAAACGACCGTCGCTCCCCCTCCAGCAACGCAATACGAGCCTGTCAATAACCCGCGTCAGCGTGTCTTTTGCATGTCAAAGACGAAGCAACCCACCCTCATCTCCGCCCTTTCTATCTCCCATTCGTTTCTGTCACGCTCATATCGCCTCCATTCTGTTTGTAGGAAATGAAGCACACTCGAAAGTGTAAAGTCCTGTCCGTTAAGCGGTGGTGGTATAGGCAAGTTATTGTTCTGAGGACCCGGCTGTTGCTGCTGTGGTTGTTGCTGCTGTTGGACGGGTTGCTGCTGGTTGTTGGGCTGGAGGGCTTGGAGAGAGCCCAGCATGGGTAACTGGATTGTTGAGGACGTTGAGGAAAAGGATTCTGACGACGGAGGCTTCAGGTTAACGTTGTTGATTCGCGAAATGGGGTTGAGCATTATATGACTGGCACAAACACAACCAAAGGCGACACGTCCTCTCAGTCGATAACTTTCTGCGGACAGCTTTCGCTGTCGACGACGACGGTGACAAGCAAGACTATGACTCTTTTTTTCATTTCTAATCCTTTCAACCAATTTCATCCAGGGAAAGCCTAAACCCTTGGCTTCTATATTGAATGCAATATTTACTGATGAATAGTTCGCTCCGATCTTTCGGTGGAACCAACAAGCTCGCTGCCATCAACATGCCCCCTGCAATGAGGCTACACACAAACATCTGCTTCTATGGATCATACGCAAGCATACACAGGCTCTCGTCACCGTGTCTTATATCCGGAATACACATCTACTCATTTAGACAGCAGCGCGGTTACTTCTTCCCAGACCTAGAATCCCACTCTGCAGTCAAGAAGAGTAATAGAGGGGAAGGATACAGAGACGCACTTCTTGATGCCAGTGTTACCACTCCCAAGAGGGCCTCCTGTCATCGGCCAGATGAGTTATCGACTACTAAAATAGGACTTGATTTACGGACCTTTCAAAGCTTAAAATGAAGAGATCAATCAGCTCGTAGCGCGCTACAAATGCAATTATGAACGCCCACCTTGTTCTCTAGCAGCTTTCATGGCAGCGGCCTCTTGCTTTTGTTTCTCTTTGAAAGTCTTGTCCTCATCTGTTGCCTCTTTCTTCTCCTTTTTTGGTGCCTACACAATCAACATCTATCAGACACCACTACATGTCCAGGTCATAACGGAAAGACAGACCTTCAAGGGCTTGAGTTTACCACCAGCACGACCAGACATCGATGAGCACTAACAAGGGAATTTTAGCGCTTAAGAGACGCCCACACAAAATCAAACCCCACTGGCGCTAATTTCAGCTGGTTACACCCTGAGGCTGGTTCCTGCTGCTGAGTTCATCTCTTAATGGCAGAAGTTGATCAAAGACTCTTTCCTATCGAGTCAGCGCTGACATGGCGTGTCATATTGTCGAATGACTGGGACGTGAGTTGATTAGCCGTGAACCTTCTGTATTTGAGGTTATTCAGCTCACTACCTTAGGTCCTTGGGCCTTTCCCAATTCATGCCAGGGAGCAGTACTTCTTATCTCCCTCTTTTCCTATCCAGAGTGAATTTTGGATGTTCATGAATCTGGTGTCTGATGCTCATCCAGCGTATAATCAGTACAAGAGCCGATCGATTACACCAGAACCTGGCCCTCTTCGTATGCAGATGGTGGTCGCGTATCATGGACTACTGCTAATTCCACGGACGACGGTCATATAAAAGTGTCTTTCCCGAATATAAGGTTCCTTAGTCCTTAGCTATATTTGTGTCATAGCAGCGGGCTTATTGCTGGTCATCTCAAGGTGGCAAGCACTTCGTGCCACAGAGGGCTGGGCAGCATTACAACACCACGCCGTCCTTCGTGGAACTCTGACCGTCTTTCCCCCTTCGCAAGAAGTAAATAACAACAGTCAACCGCCACGGCTTCTTGTGCAGCTAATGCAAGGATCCTTCTTTACTATCATTCCAGCTGACCGTAAAGCTGGGGACTTCGCCCCCAAGTGGTACCATGGAAACATTTATGCTATGGAAAGGGCTCTACCTCAAGCAGTAGACCTTCCAATACCATCTTCTATAACGGCACCGTCCAAGTATGATATCTTCATAAGTGGTGATTATGAGGTAAGTCTTCGCTTCTGTATTTACTCGCGTCTTTTAATTCCTTTGGCCTTGCAGATTCGACTATTTGGCGATCCTACTGCCTATGGAAGCGGTATCCCCATCCAAAGCCTCCAGATATCGGTTGATACTGAGGTTCCGACCACTAATATTGCTCACGAGCCGTCCCAAGATGTTGTCTGTGACTTCGTTGGAGGATATGCATTTGGAGATGCACTAGGGATAGGCTTGCGCAGTGTCGACGGCTGGTGGACCGTGAAGCAAGTGGTGATTAAGAATCTTCGCCAAGAATATGTAAGGGGTTATACAACTCTCATAGCAATCTTTTGTCTCGCTCGTTATACTCAACCAGTTTACCAGGACATCAGATTACGGTTAAAACAAGAAACACGTATAGCTCCTTCTCAAACGAGAATCGTACCGATAATCATTGAACAGGATTCTGAGTTCTATGGCAAAGAGCTCCGTGTGTGCTTTCACTTAGAGCTTGGATATACAGGTGCTACGACGCATGTATCAGTCACTATCCCCATCAAACAGCTGGAGACGTGGGACAGACATGATCGCGACAGTCTCTACTCGATCAAAGCATCGTACTTTTACGCTCATTCTATGCCAACAACCTTTGTGGCTGTCCCTCCTTTACAGACGAACGAAGGGAAATCAACCCAAGCCCCGATTTTGTGTTTACGCACGTAAAACACACCTACCGAAAGCCATGGAAACTAATTTACAAAACTCTTTAGATGGCGCAGGCGTTGACGTTGTTGGTACTTCTTGGTGGGCAGATAGTCTGCCACGGATGAATCATAGTTGGCTTGTCATCCCTTCTGGGAGGACGTCATGGGTAAGCGATTCACTCCGTCAAGTTGCAGGTTATGTCATTGCATTTCTTTCAGGGTTTAGACTGGCACGGCCCGAGCACTAAAGATGCTTGGGATTCATTGGCTGCACTAGGACATATTATTGAGAATAATCGATCTTGGAACGACTGGAGGCTTCCAAATAACCCTCGGGCAGTGGTTCTCGGGCATTCAAACGGCGGTCAAGGGGCTTGGTATCTTGCTTCAAGGTATCCAGATAGAGTCCTGGCAGGTTGGTTATGTTCTAGCACGCATTATCAGTATTATCCACCACTTCCTTAGTTGTACCTATGGCCGCGTACATCAAGTCGCAGGCGTACGTGCCTTGGACGCAGTCGAGGTCGGTACTTGACCACCTTGTGGAGCTGGAGATTATAGAATAAGCTCATAATGCAAGGTCTGCGCACTATCTGGATCCAACACTGCAGGCGATCCTCCAGAGCTCCTTAACACCAGACGACAACGACCTTTTCCTTTCGAACCTAGTCGATACGCCCATTTTGGCAATTCATGGGAAAGTGTTTTCCCTCTCTACTTCCTCATTTGATTAATTTGGAAGAGTATACAGAGGTAACGATGATAACGTACCGGTTTGGCACTCTCGTGAATACATTAGCACCCTTAAAATGTGGGACCACAGTGCAAATGTAACGTAAGTATCCCGCGAGAAACATCGATGATTCTATTGAATACTCGGGCCTTTCGTAGATATCGGGAAGATGCGGGCCAACCTCACTGGTATCCCTCAGCCGTGCTTAGTCCTGATACGATAGCTTTTCTTCAGGATGCGACGAATCTTGACCGCAGAAAGCCTTTACCTAGCAAGTTTACTCTGACTGTTGCGAATCCCTCGGAAAGTGGGTCCTTTCACGGCCTTCAGGTGTTGGCTTTGGAGATCCCTGGCAGGTGATTGCATTTTTCCCGGCCACGATAAATTCTCATCATATCTTCTAGGATAGGAAGACTAACAGTCAAGTATAAAGAAGATCATCTGCGTATCTCGACCACAAACGTATACAGCTTTATTCTCGATCTCAGCGAGCTGTACCCTGACCACGGCACATCCATTTCATTTTCTGTGGATAGCCATCCTCTGATTTCTTCGTCCGATGTATTCATTGTTGAGAAGCGTGGGCCCAACATTTGGCAACACATTCGCGGTCCTGAACGGGGCGCTATTTCTCCCCACCCAGCAGGAAGGGCTCAACTCATTCTTACGACGTCTGCACCGCTAAATATTGTTATTCCTGACAAGAAGCCATCTCACGAACTGACCATAGCGCTGAGGATCGCTCACAGTCTGAATGTGTACCACAGACTAGATGCTTCTATAATCAGCTCTACGGAAGCCCTCGAAGAGGTAAAAAGCGGATCTCTTCACGGAAATATCATTTCAATAGGAAATCCATCCACTCCCTTTGTTAGCTGGATTATAGAGAAATCCCCAACTCCATTCGCGGTTCATCAGAACGCCCAGTTCTGTCTGGAAAATCAAAACCTGGATGAAGTTGGTCAGGGTATGGCAATTCTGAGTTGATGACCGATGCTTTTTGAATGAGAATACTTTCCAGGCATTTTGTCCCTTCATCCACACCCATTTTCAACGTCGTCTACGTTGTTGCTTTTGCTTGGAGCTCAAGCTGCTGGGTTGGAAAGAATATCCAGACAAGTACCCTTCCGAACTGGAGTTGCAGCACCTGACTGGCTTGTCATGAGTGAGGAGGCAGATAATATAGGTATGGCAGGATTAAAAGGAGCAGGGTATGTACAATTTGCCTTGCTGGTAATATTTACATTGAACACAAACCAAATACAGCGTCTGGGGACGGGAATGGGACTGGAATGAGCCAATGTCATGGCTCTATTAAATAACTAAGAGGTGATCGCGGAGGATATATATCAACGCTGGTGCTGAACAAAATAGAATTTGGATTCCTAGTTGTAATATAAAAGTTCGGCACTTTTACACCATGTTCAACAGCAGTAAGAGGGAGAGAAAAGCTTGTCATACAGTACAGTGTGTAAGAAGAGAAACCCAGATAAAAACAGGAGATATGTGCGACAGATAGCAAGGATACTAGCAACATTATTCTAAGACTGGAAAATGGACCTAGCAACCTACAGAGTCACAAAATGAGCGAGTCACTTGGGCTTGAAAATCTTCGACTTACACTCTCAAGTAGAAGAGTGACTTCCGGTGCAATTTGAATGAAGTCCATGCTCCAAAAGTCGTACCTAGGGTTGCGAAGTAGCTCGATGAATGTCACAAGGGCACCCCAGGGGTGTGGACGTAGAGCAATGAAGCGTTCCAAGAGTACTTTTGTCATGACCTCCCTGAACCGGTCATCCTTGACCTCCAAGAACAAATGAAGGAGGAGTGAACTGAACCAGTGAGTATGGGCATTAGGATAGCGGAGGTGTAGGACAATGGAACTAAGCAAGTGGTGTTGGCCTTCAATGTCGAGGTTTGCTGCAAGGTATTGTAGAGCGACAACACCAGGATCACTAGCGACAAATAATGAGGACCCGCTTCTTGCTTTCGCTTGAGCCACCGAGGAGACACCGATGTACATGACCAAAGAATTAATCAGGGACAAGTTGTACGTTTCAGGGGATGCCTCAGTCGCGCCAGTGATTTTCAACCGATCCTTGAGGGAAGGGAGGAAAGCAGGATTACCACGGTTCAGTAGATATTGGTCAAGATTGACGCGAAGATCGCCGCTCTTGAGACCCGACGTAAAATCGGAGAGGATGGGGGGGATGGGACCCATTTCGGGGATGGACTCAAATTTGACGTTTCGAAGGTGGGGGTCTGGAAGAATGACGGCGGAGGGGAATGCGCTGAGGATGATGTTGCGGAGTTGAATACAACGGGGAGGGATCACGTCACAAAGGGTGAAGTAATACTCGCTGAGAAACTCAGGGAAGTCGTGAAGAAGCACCAGGAGAAGACGGAGCGTTCCGCGATACAAATCACGCGAGGCTGTTCGCAGGTCAGCGTCTTTGAGGAACGGTGAAAGGAACTTGAATAGGGATAGTAAGAGCTTGTGGAACGCGGACCATCCCTGCAACAGTCTGAATATTCATGCACAAAGTAGATGCCTGCCGGATCACATACCTCGCGATTCTCGGAGAGGAGTAATTTCGGCATGAACAGCCGATGGGAGATGAGACACATCCAGGAGAAGGCAAAACCGGGGAAGTAGGTCGGTTGGAGGGAGCTGAACGTGTCGCTAGCATAGACCGCTTTAGATAATTTCAAGAAGAGATGATAGGGAAATACATACCTAATCGCAATCAAAAGCTGGAAGTAGGCAGAGCCCAAGTTCGACTCGATTGTGTGGAGATCATTGATGAGGCTGGAAAAGAACCTGAAAAAGGGCTTTGATTGGAAAGTAGGACCTTGTTCTTCGTGCACGTTGGCTAATACGAGCACGAAAATGGACAGGATTTTGGTCAAGTAGTGAACCTTGGCCTGGTCGTTATTCACCCCAGATGCATCTCCGTGATATTTGATGATGTAAACGATGAGTCTCGACATGGCGTCTAAAGCTTGAAACGCATAGTCGTAATCGCCTGCCGAAACGCATTTGAGGTAGTGCGAAACGCTTGCTTCGGTGCACACTCGGAAGAAGAACGAGGACATGTCTTCAACCTTCAAGATACCTTGCTTTGTGAGCTGCGTGATGAAGGGAACGAAACTTTTTTCTGGGTTGGATGATCGCTGAAATATGTTGATCCACTGATGGAAGCAAATTAGTAACTTCTCTCTCGCTTGATCTGTCTCTGCTTTCCCAAGTTGTCGAACTAGTTGATTTTCAGCAGTGAGACTTGGCGGACGGCGAATCTTATTAAGCTCGCCCAGCAGCCTAGTCACCCTGTCAGAGATAATCAGTCGCGCCGTATATAAATTTTGGAATAGCGAGTCATACTCATCATTGCCTTTGCCAGATTGTGAAAGTTGGTTGAGGATCTCTAGCGAGAAGCTGAACTGGTTTTGCGTGGCAATGGGGGGTTCAGCTGATAAACACTCCCGAATGAGTCCGGCGGCGAAATTCAACAGGCTTGGTCGCGGATTAGTGTAGAGAAATTTCGCGAGTTGTTGATCTTGAAGAGCGATGTCGACAAGTCCACTACGGAGTAAGGTGACGGTGACGGGAATATTGAATTTTCTCTACATACAATGTCAGTGTAAGAGAGGACTACGACTTCGAATAAATACCTCATCCTCAGCATAAACTAGCCATGTTATGGCTTCTTTGGAGACGTCCTCGAAGGCGTTGCACAGCTGTTCAAGTAGAACTACGTAGACTTCTCTGCCTAGCTGTGATTGGGTCTTGTACAGCAGTTGGACAATCTTCTGGGACATTTGCAGAGGTGTCCGTTGCCTATCCAATGCTTCCGCAGCAGCTAGATATAAAATTTGCCTGACAAGATGCCGTACATCATGATTGGGCGGTAAGACGGCTAGAGATTGAACAGGTAATTGGACCAGGACAGCTTCCAAATCCTTGAGCAGGCCCTTATTATCCGGAATGAGAATCTCACCAGGAAACGTATTACTTTATTGGCTTACCGAAAATCTCTCCATGGCTTCTGAGTGATTAAGGAAGGCACGATCAGATACCTGGATATCTGGTGTCGGGGAAGTTGTATATGCGGCAGGAGGAATATGATCGTTTCGAGAGAAGGACATGGTAGAACTTGGCCGACTAGCAATTCTGCGTTTCGAGTCATTGGCTATAACGCTCAAGTCAATAACCCCACAACAATGATAAGAGTACATTAGGACACACCGAAATCTTCGTAAACGTTGATCTGATGAGGCTGTAGTCCAGTGGGTTTCACACGCAAGGGATCAGGCAAGCTAATCGAAAAATTAACTTGAGGTGCAGTTGGGTCCCAGAAAGGTTGACCATTACGCAACTAAGCATCGACAGTGTGAGTCTGACGCAATCGAGAAGTTACGATAAATGAGTACCCACTTCACGATGACGACGTCGAGCCTCGTACGAAGCAGCAAAATTTTCGTCAACATCAGCAATGGCTTGATCCATAGCAGATTTCTCGATGGCGCTGCAGGCCATATCTAAGTTGTCTGTGACGAGAACCATGATGGCCTGATCAGAAAGCTAAAGGTAAATTGCGATAAGTGTATGTGCGTTCGTCGGAAGGCAGTACTTACATCACCGAAACCATGATCGGTAAGATATTGGCGAAGGTGAGTGGCAAGGTTGCTTTTCAAAGGTTCTTTGCAAGTAACCAAAGCCAAGCTCCCGGCGAGTCTCTGAGCCATCAAATGGCCCGCTTTACGGAAACGTTCTTCATTAGGTTCCGTAGCGAAGTCTTTGGTCACCAACTCCCTAGTTGAGATACCCGCAATGGTCACTGATCGTTCAACAACCGGAAGAATAATCTAAACAATAATAAGTCGAACTGGACAACGGCACCATGAACCCATAAAACCGTAAAGCATACCTCTCGCACTGCTCGATCAATAGCTAACTGAACAGCTCGTTTGAAAGCGGGATTATTCTGAAGTGGATTAAGGAGGGGATTGATGAAGACTTGGTGGACTAGGTTTGCAAGGATGGCATCAATGTGGGCTCCCATGGCTCTATGAGGCTCTCCTGGGCTGGACGGGCCCAAGGCAAGGACCTGAGCATCACCAACAAGTTGTGATGATGGGTGGTAACCACCAATAGGGAGGGAGTCGATATCTGCCACGTAGTCGGGAAGGGGAGGCCCGGCCAGAGAGTCACCTAGCGGCCGGCTACGAATGATGTTTGTAGGTTCCACAGAATCAAGAGTGATGTTCAAGGCCTGGCATAGTACCTCAATCTCGAACTTGAGGTTTAGTTTCATATCGGCATATTGATATAATTCTGCAAGGAGACCCAAAACACCCATAAGCCAGGGGTTCGGAGGTTTGAAGACCTTGGATTTTTGACACGGAACCATAGTCTGACAAACGAAGGGGATGGCAACGACAAGGCGTCCATTATCGTACCCTTCAACGAGTAGGTCTTTGAAGGATAAGTTTCTGTGCTTGATGGGCTTGTCCCGCGCTAATGTGATCTCGCCCAACCATTTCCCAACGTTCTTTAGCATTGTGCGTTCTGTGGTTCCCGCTTGCATCGCCTTCTCCGAATTTAACAAGGCAGCCGACTTCACGAGAGTTTCTTGCAGAATAAACTTCGTCAATGGTCGCCGATCAAGCCCGTCCAGGAACCTTAGATAAAGCTGGTGATTATTCGCTTCGACACTGACGCGCTGATCAACGAGGTAGTTGGCGAACCATCGGGCGTACGCATCCTCGAATTGTGCCTTCATTTCAGCTAACTTGTCTTCAAAGTTGTTGGGGGCGAGATTGTTGATGATGAATAAAATACGGTCCGAGAGTTCTTCCGGAGGGGTTTCTATCTCGCCTTCAATGACGTCTGGTTGAATCGCGTTGAAGCCAGAGGGTAGCTCGATAGCTAACGACCCAGAAACTTTGCTAGCATCACCATTGACGTTTCCATCTTGTGCAACAGCAACCGCGCGCTGTATGCTAGCTACTAGGTCCGGGCGTGCCTCCGCAAGGTGAGGGATACTGAGCAACGCCTCACACAACGGTTGCCACTCCGAAAGTCTGGATTCGAATTGCGCCAGAGCTTGGGTTCCGAATTTGAACAAGTTAGTCTCAGGTGGGCAGTTCAGCGCATCCAGTATATAGCGGATGGCGATTCCAAGGGGGATGTAGTCGATGAGCTGATGTTGTATAAGCGACCCAAATAGGTAACCTGTCATTGACAGCTCGCGAGCTGGGTAGTAGGATTGAAAGAACTTGTATTCATCGAAAAGGAAATGAAGCATGCATGAAAAGACCTCGTGGTCGCGGGGATTCGTGGAATCTTTGTGTTGTTGGAGGCGGACAATGACTTCGTCGATGGTGGTATTCTCGTCGTACATCTGCTTATAGATAGCGTCGACTTCGGCTTCGATTTCTGGGGAGTAATTGACTACGGTGAAGCCTGGTTCAATTTCGGAACCGGGGGTTAAATCCATTAACCGAGGGTGAATCTGAAGGCAGGCGTTGCGGACTTCAAGACAGTATTTGGCGTCAGCTTCACTCATAATAGAGGTGCTAGATAGACAATCGTTAGCATTATGGCATCATACGATGGACAAGAAGGCGTACTTGTTTCTAAGCATACGGAGTATGATGGTAATGGTGGTAGGGCTGAGGGTCATGGTGCGGTTGTCTATGGGAGGGACGGAGATTCTGGAGACTTTCTCACTCTCCATCTTTTGATCAAGAAAGACAATTACGGAGTGCAGGAATTCGCCGCCATGATTAGCAGCATTATCCGCAAGCCATTTATCCAAATTAAGATACTCCCTTCGTGATGCTAAAGCTGCGACATCGAGGGCAAAGGTGAAAGGGCGGACCTCAAGCAGTGACTCTAGGATCTATAGATAGTGTTACGCATTATTCGTCGCTCATGTGAAAAGAGCTTACTTTGAGGTCCTGTGCGACGTCGAGGATTCGCGAAATGTTAAGGGGATTTTCGTCATAGAAGTCGCGGAATGCATTCGTGAGATAGGTCGGTTCAATTTGCCACATCCGCATGAACACCAGCTGGTGATTTGGGTGACCGGCGAGGAACATAGACAGCAGCTTGCGGCAGTATTCGTCACGAATCTCATTCCAATCCGGAGACTACATCATGGATTAGTGTCTGTCTGAGTTAGCCATTGGGGACATGGCAACTCACAGGTACTTGAAAGAGGCCCATATGAACAAGCTCAGCGCTTATCTTTATGGCTTTATCCAACATGTCTCTGACACAAGCTTTAACCTCTGCCGAATCTGAATCTGCCATCCGAACAAGGACCTCAAATAAATCAAGTGAATTCCATGTGTGACCTTGAACATTTGCAGCAAGGGCCTTGATAGTGGGGCTTGCGATTGAGACGTCATCGACCGTGACAATGCGGCGTCCCGGGAGTTGAACAAAATTAAAAGTATCAGGTGGTAATGAGAGGAGAGCGTCAAGTAAACGCAGATGGTAGAGGTGGTTATTCCATGTTTCCCAGAAACCCGTAACTGCGTGAGGTTCTGCATCCCGAGGTGCGCTGAGAAGAATGGCTATAAGAAGTTTGAGGGTTGCGGTATCGACACCGTGTCGGTCGGGCCAGTCGAAGGACTTGATGACGCTGGCCCAGTTCAAGGTGGTATTCTGATGAAGTTGGTTAAATGATGCAACCAAATGCATATGCAGACTTACAAGCATACTAAGGACTCGAACCAATACTCCCATGTCACATACTGACGAACCCTCAGCAGCCAAACGTGCAAGTGACGATATGATCTCAACAACTTGAGCGTCACGTGGGGGACTTATTTCTGAGATTCCAAATCGCTGTAACGCGGCTCGTACAACCTCTGGGTCACTGGTAATGTCTTGACCCAGCTGGACCAGAAATTGTACAAGGGTAGTATTAGGGAAAAGGCTGGATTTGATCGAATTGATCATGTTGATAGCAGGCAGGAAAATGCATGTACATACCTTATACTTGGTATGACACGGTGCAGCATGGCGGAAGCGTGCTCTTTACCGAACTTTGTTTGAATTGCAACAATTAAAGCTTGACGTTGCTGAGTATCCAAGACAGGCGAGTCGGGAGGTAGATCGGAAAGCAATTTGAAAACGAGTTTAGAAGCATGAACGGGAGATAGATCTGCATGGTCAAAAGAAGGGTTGTGGCAGAGAGATACAATGGCGTTGTCGAATTCGTGGCGGATGATGTTGGTCGCCTGCGCAGCCAATTCTCTTCGAACAGAAGGCGAAAGAAAAGATGCTGCAATGACCAACTTTTCGAGAGGCCGAAGACCAGTGCGATCAGTGAATCGCACAAGATCAAAGTGCCGAAAAAAGTCTCCTTCTCCTCTGTCTATGCCGTCACGAAATCGGTCAGCAAGGGACGGGTCATGAGAAACTCGTTGAGTTTCTTGAACGAGAAGACGAAATGTAAGGGTAGACGAAATATCATGCGACGCAGGAGCCGTTCCAGTGACCAGACGTTGTTGAGAGTGAACAATGAGCCGCCGAATGAAATGCAAGTAAGTTTCGATCCCATGTTGTTCGGACAGCTGTATAGAGGACAGATTT
Organism: Pleurotus tuber-regium; assembly: GCA_014058305.1. NCBI lineage: Eukaryota > Fungi > Basidiomycota > Agaricomycetes > Agaricales > Pleurotaceae > Pleurotus > Pleurotus tuber-regium. The sequence goes on along the minus strand of JACFYU010000026.1, from coordinate 1,098,787 downwards.
GAGTTGAGAACTCTATCTAAAATGTCCAATGGGACTCACAGAGCGAATTTCAGCCTGATTCCTCTCGAAATTCTCCTCCGTCAAGGTAGACAACAAGAATACGATCTGAGCCCTGACAATGGTATGAATATTGGTGTTCGGCGGGTTGTCCATGTTGGACGACCTGGAAGGGGTCACCGAGCGCCGTGCAACGCCCGCTGAGCCTGAAGCCGTTTTGGATAGATGTTTTGGGGGAATTTGTGAAATCGAGCACACAGGCCTCCTCCAGCACCGGGACGGACGAGTAGGAGTGGCAACAAGTCCTATTAATCACAACCTCCCAGTTTAACACTTTCAACTTCCGCTTCAATATTCAATCCCCGAACAGGTAAATTTTATGTGGCAAGTCATTAATTGATCGTGGGAAGACATGTTCTTACCGTGGGAATACGAAGGCGCAGTGAGTGAACCGCAAGTCCGCGACGCGACTTGGGACTTGGGACTTGACCACAACCTCGATATTGTTCGCAGAACATGCAAGTCGAGCTCAATAAATCCATTTTCAACGCTCGTCTAAAACGAATTTACGATAGCTGGAATGTACGCCACCTAATTCCTTCAACTATCCCCACAAACTCACGCTTTCGACCATCCAGAACGCGAGTCAGAATTATGACTATATCACCATAGCCAATGTAGACGCACTTCTCATCGTCGCGGGGGATCCGGCTGCAGAGGATGAAGCTATGCGTAAAGGAACGTGCTTACAGGTTTGTACAATACGTCAGTCCTCATGGAACACACTCACAAGCAATGTTTCTACAGCAATGGCTGCTCGGATATGAATTTCCATCAACTTTGATACTGTTTTTGAAAGACAAGGTTTCCATCCTATGCTCTGCTTCAAAAGGTGCTTCTTTGTGCTCTGGGCGTTGGTACAATTCGCCTAATTGACAGCCATATACAGCTAAAATCCTTGCACAAATCAAAGACCAAGGTAGCATTGTGCCAATAGAAATTTTCGCACAAGCAAAACCAAAGGACCCCCCTACCGATGCTCTACCCAAATTCATAGAGATTTACAAATCCCAAAAGCGCATTGGAACTCTGCTCAAAGAGTCTCATACTGGCAAACTGGTTGCTGAATGGGAAAAGCGCCTCGCAGAAGTGCAGGAGAAGCCAGAACTCGTAGAGATGTCTCCGGTGATCTCCAGCTTCATGGCACAGAAGGATGAGGAAGAGCTTGTGAGTATGTTTGCTTCCGCCCTATACTCGCAAACTTTGTCTAATACAGATGACAACACAATAGAGAGCGATCGAAGTAGCTGGTTCTCTGACTTCTACTTTATTGAAGCATCATGTCGCGCTGAAACTGGAGATGATCCTGGACAAGGAAGCGAAAATTACACACGATAATTTTGCCATGCAAATAGAAACTCGACTCGGTTCCGGGGATAAAGGTCCGGATATGAGAGTATGGGATAAGGGTAAAGGACTTAAGAATGTATGCTGGTATTCTTTATTGAATCGATTGCGAGACGTGCTGACGGTGTGTGCGCGCAGATTGACTGGCAGTCAGTGGAGTTTGCTTATCCTCCCATCATCCAGTCCCAGTCTACGAAGAGTGGATATGATCTCAAAAGCACCGCTCAATCGTCCGATGATAATATTGCACACAAAGGTGTCTTCTTGGTCTCCTTTGGTATGCGGTACAAGAGCTACTGTACCAATGTTGGTCGCACGTTTATCGTTGATCCAACTACGGTAAGCCCAAACGTCCTGCGTTACACCTTTGCACTGAATGCCGCACTCATAGGACCAAGAAGCCCAATATAATCTACTTCTCTCTCTGCAATCCGAGTTGTTGACATTCATGAAGGATGGCGTCGTTGCACGCGATGTGTATCAACACGCGATTTCATTTATCAGAGAAAAGAATCCAGATCTTGAGAAACATTTTGTTAAAAACGTAGGATTTGGGGTGAGTCATATTACCATCACCGTCACCTGGAACTCTGTTCACCGTTACACATTATTCGATAGATGGGGCTTGAATTCCGTGATTCAGCCTATTTACTTTCATCCAAGAATACACGCGTCCTCAGACCCAACATGATCTTCAATCTCAGCCTTGGGTTCTCGGACCTTGTCAGCGAAGGCGGTCAAAAGTATGTCTCCCTTCCACATCCCACTGTAGTCTACTGATCAGTCCAAACCAGATATGCTATCCAACTAGTAGACACAATTAAAGTCGAAGCAGACAAAGCTGTTCTCCTAACCGAAGGCGTGAAAACGGGCAAGGATACCATGTTCTTCCTGACTCCTGAAAGTGCAGACGAGAAACCAAAGAAACAAGAGAAGAAACCCCCTACGCTACCGCGAATGAATGGATCACCACCGAAGAATAAGACAGCTGGCGGCAAGGTGCTTCGCAATGCTACCCGCCGTAACCAGGACGAAGCACATCAGACTGCTGCAGCCAAATTAGCTGAACACCAGCAGGAACTACATGCACAACTTCAGGCGCAGGGATTAGAGAAGTATTCTGAAGGCGGAGGGGGAGCGAGTGGGAAGGAGGGCAAGGGATGGAAGAAGTTCCAGAGCTACAAGGGTGAAGGAGCTCTTCCTCCGGAAGTTGATCGACTTCGAGTAAGTACTCGTTACATGATTGCGCTCATCATGATAACGACGGTAGTGTAGATCATGGTCGATCGTAAAGCCCAAACCGTGATTCTACCCATACATGGGTTTGCTGTTCCCTTCCACATTAATACCATTAAAAACGTCAGCAAGAACGACGAAGGTGACTTCACTTATCTTCGTATCAACTTCCAAACACCAGGCCAGCTTGCGGGAAAAAAAGAGGATACGGTGCGGCGCATGTATAACTTGCTGATTTTTGGATGTTTATGTTCGTGATATAGCCATTCGAGAACCCGGATGCTACCTTCATCCGGTCTATATCATATCGCTCGCCTGATGGCCACCGCTTCGACCTTATCTCAAAGCAGATCACCGACCTAAAAAAGGAAGCCAACAAGCGCGAGCAACAAAAGAAAGAACTAGCCGACGTCGTTGAACAAGGCAACCTTGTTGAGCTCAAAGGCAGAAGACCAGCCAAGCTTCCGGAAGTGTTTGTGCGGCCCGCCCCAGATGGCAAACGAATACCTGGTGAGGTGGAAATACATCAAAATGGTATTCGGTACCATTCACCGCTTGGTCAGAAGATCGGTACGTACGCACCGTGGCACTGTGAATATCCTCTGGTAACGATGTTTTGCAGATGTCCTCTTCACCAACATCAAGCATCTATTCTTCCAGCCTTGCGACAAGGAACTCATTGTCGTTGTCCACATGCATCTTAAGTCTCCCATAATCATTGGTAAAAAGAAATCATTCGTGAGTCTCGCTGTTTCGAACTAGCTGTCTCACGCGTTAATATATCGTCTCTATAGGATGTCCAATTCTTACGAGAAGCCTCCGACGTTCAATTCGACGAAACTGGTAATCGTAAACGCAAAGTCCGATATGGTGATGAAGACGAAATCGAGATGGAACAACAGGAGTTAAAACGAAGACATCAATTAAACAAGGAATTCAAAGCCTTTGCAGAAAAGCTCGCTGAAGCTGCTTCTGCTTCAACTGGTGATACGCTCGAGGTGGATATCCCCTTCAGAGAACTGTCGTTCGAAGGAGTACCCTTCCGATCAAGCGTCCGTCTTCAACCTACCACAGAGTGTCTCGTACATCTCACAGATCCACCATTCCTGGTCGTCACTTTGAACGAAATCGAAATCGCATCTTTGGAGCGTGTGCAATATGGTCTCAAACAGTTTGATCTGGTCTTAATTTTCAAGGACTTTACAAAGCCACCATTGCATATCAACTCGATCCAGAGTTCGCAGTTGGATGATGTAAAGAACTGGTTGGAGTTAGTAACTTTTTTTTCCTTTCTGCCTTTCTGGTCTGTGGGATTCTGGGAGTGACTTACTTTTTTGATTGTTCAGCTCGGTTGATATTGCTATGGGAGAAGGCCCAGTCAACTTGAACTGGGGGCCGATTATGAAGACTATCAATGAAAGCCCTCATAATTTCTTCAAAGAAGGTGGATGGAGTTTCCTTGGTGGAACAGGCGGTGAAGAGGTCAGTTCAACCCTCACTTCCTGTTCGTACTTATTCAGAAAATGCGTTGTGTTTCAACAGAGCGAAGGTTCCGATGATTCTGGCACTGAATCCGAATTTGAAGCAGACCCGGAGGAACTAGCGACAGAATCAAGCAGCGACGATGAAAGTGAATTTGACGCTTCTGACGCCAGTGGGAGCAGTGGTAGTGGATCCGACTTTGGTGATGGGTCGGAAAGTGAAGGTTGGTCCCCCCCTCTATTGTGCCTCAGTCGTGTAGACAGTCTGACAATGTTACAGGCGATGATTGGGATGAACTCGAGCGTAAAGCGGCTAAATGTGAGTATTTTATTGGATAAAGCATACCCCGGTTGGTTAACCAGCTTTATACGCAGCCGACGCCAAGCGGGCTGAGGGCGGACGGAAGGGAAGAGGTGATTCTGATGACTCTGACGGTGACAAGCCCAAAAAGAAGACTACCGCAAAAACCAATGGCAAGCCTAAGGGAAAGCGATGAGGGCGTTCTCATTTACGCTATTTCATTTATCTTGTCTTTTTATTATCACGACACTTCATGTATCGATTTGGATTGCGCAAAGTACCATACTCGTTTTTCAAAAGTGTAAATAATCCTGTAGATTTCGAGATTTACGACTGCTTCTTTCCGTTAATCTCCACCTCAACTTCGTCCTCGTTTAACGAGGCCTCTCGCCATAATGCCACACCAGCGACAGCAGCACTGGGGCCGAGCAAGGGAACAGCGAACAAGTGCCAACTGGCAATAACCAAGACTTCTGCGGGGTCACGAGCAAACCATAAGGTTGCAATAACGGACGAGCCAAAAGCGAAGACGGCATCCCATTTGAGGAAATCCTCAGCCTTTGCAAGCATGCTAGCTGTAGCAGGCAGAGGAGTGGTAGAGGGGAAAGCAAAAGCTGCTAAGGCAGGTGGATCAAGAAGCTTGGATCCAACAGTCGCGAGATGCACGAGTGCGGCCGAAATGAACATGCCGATATACATCCCTCTGATGGTCTTATACCCAGATTGTGGGTGGCGCGACGCAGGACGGAAGAGCGTATATGCGAAGTAGGCGACGGAAACATATACTGGGAAGATCTGCCATAGTGCAGTGACCTTTGGGTCTTTTAGAATCATAAGGCCGGCGGAGGGTATGCCTACGCCAGTGAGGATAGCGAATACCATAGCTTCGGCATGTGCTTGTGTGACCCGAGCATTGACATTGGCCCGTCTGCTTGATGCACCGGTCCAGATGAAGACCAGCCAGTAGACGGTCATGGTCATGCCGACGGTGATGGTCTGGCCAAGGAGGCCAATAATCAAGGGCCACGCAACGAGGAAATGACGATCTTTGCGATGCGATTCTATAAAAGGGATCGCGAGAAGAGGAGCACTGGTCCCAGCGAAGTATGTGAGGACAGCTGATGGTTGCGGCTCAAGTAACGCGTGGAAGAACGCGACGAGGTTGCAAAGAAAGGTATCGATAGCGTGCACACTGGTGTAATGGAGGCGGAACGCGTGCGCTGAAGAGGGGGCTGCAGGACAGTGAGCGGCCATTTCATCTGCAAGTCCTGAACCAGTGAGACTGTTCTTGATGTAGTAGACAGCAAGGGCTGTCAAGGTAGGGAATATGATGCCTGGGAGTACATATCCTGTTATTATTCGTCGTTAGAGGCAGCTACCGCGTAGATTTGGGGGGGGGAGGCCTGCTCACCGTTAAGAAAGCCACGACTGGAAGACATTACTTGAATACACGTAGTGAAAATGAAAAATCGAGCACAAGAACGATTAGTATTCGCTTCCCAACGTCCATCATGATCCTAACCGCGAGCGTCTAAAGCTGTATTGGGATAACGGCCTCACTGGGGACGGTGCTGTCAAGCTTCAGACTGCGCGCGCGACAGGTATGCGCACGCTAAGAGCTGATGGGTATCCACAGCCTTACCCAGCTTATTTATACTACGCACTTTCAAAAGAGGCATCTCCAAAATACCTATAACTTTCATGTTCAGCTGGATGCGGCCTGGAAACAATATCTCATCCTGCAGAGTATACGCTGATTACAACAATGAGCCTCCCCATCCTGGTGATGGTTGGACACGCTTCGTATGCATCTCCGATACACATAGCCGTAGCTTCAAGTCTATTGCATCTGGAGATGTCTTGTTACATGCTGGTGATCTAAGCAGCTGGGGTTACACGACTCAGTTAGAAGAAACCGTGGAATGGCTCAAGACGCTCGACCATCCAGTTAAAGTGTAAGAACCATATGATGTACTACTCGTAGGGGTTTATTGAAGCAATCAAATCACAGCATTATTGCAGGCAATCACGATGTGGGCCTCGCCCTTCCTGGTCTTTGATGGATGACGAGTTCTGACTTTGCAAAAGTTATGTTTAGATGAGAAATTGTTCAAGCGGTACGGCACAGGGTTGCTAGGAACGGCGAGTAGCCCCTCTTCTGACTTGCTATCCTAGGTTTTGCTGCTAACACAGCATGCAGAATCCCAAGGATAGGCCAGAGGTAGCCCGCTCCCTCGTCTTGGGGGATGCTGCCAAAGAAGCGGGCATACGTTATCTCGAGCATGAAGCCTGTTCTATCACAACGCGCTCAGACAGACTCTGGAGAATCTATGGCTCCCCAGCAGCACCAGAGTACGCTCAAGGCGCCTTCCAGTACGCGACCGAGCTGGAGGCTGGGGGTGGGTGTTCGATATCGAACTGGCGTTGCATGAATTAAGGCCCTCCTAGATATTTATAGCCGAATACCTGAAGACACCGAAATCCTATTAACCCACACACCCCCGCATGAGATATTAGACCTGACACGAAAGGGAACCAACGTAGGATGTAAATCTCTTGCTAATAGCTTGGGAAAGCTACCCGCCTGCAGACTCCATGTCTTTGGACACATCCATGAAGCCCGCGGCGCACAAATCATACCAGCATCCGAAGACTCTGCAGAGCGCGTAGCTGTCAACGCCGCAATGGGCTCCCTTGGTTCACGAGGCAAAGCCATCATCGTCGACCTCAGAAACTAAGTCCTACTCCGCGTTTCATGTCAGTGATCGTCAATCATCACTATTACCCAGCACACCCAGGTCCTTTACAATAAATACAGCCTCCTCAACACGCATTTGCAGTATCATTAATTTCTGCCTTTTCAACTCCCAATTTTTCAGTGTATCCTGTTCAATCCTCGAAAGAAGGCTGATGTCCGCTGCGACGTCACTTCTTTGTGTTTTGTCTAGTACGGCCTTGACACTGGGCTCTTCTTGTTCTGCTTGTCGTCGAGTGCCGATGTTGTATAGAGTTTTGTAGAGGTGGCCAAGAATGACAGAGTATGCTTTATGTAGGTCGACATACCTTGATTAATATCAATGAATTCAAATCACTCATCAAGAAGCGATGCTCGGGGTTTGCTCACCAAAGGTAAAAAGTACGAGTAGGATTGTGGTCAGCAGTTTTGGCCACCTCTTGCGTGCTGACCAGAGAATCCGCCGCAAGCGCAGACAAGAGGGGCCGCACATCTTTATTTGGCATCATAACGACTTTGGAGATCTACAGGACGACCCAATCAGCATCGACCCACCAAAGAAAATAAATAGCAGTATTACCTGTTTCTCGTCCATCTTGCCCGTATCAAGCAGCAGCCGTACAATCCTCACCCCTTCATCACCGTGCTTCTCCCTCGTCACAGCCTCCACCACCCTCTTCCTCAACCTTCTTGCAACAACCTCAAACTCTACCTGCACCTTGCTCGAGGAGAACGAAAGAAAAGCACCAGCGCGGCCTGCAGGTGTAGGATTATCTGCAGCAGAGAGAATCCCGAGGTAGTCTTTAAGGCAGTTTATGGTATTGGACTTTTTGGATGAGAGGACGAGCCCTGCAGCGAGGTTGTCGGTTTCGGAGAGATGCTGGGCTATGTTGGCGACTGAAATTGGGTCTAGAGGGAATAGAAATGTAAATGGGAAGAAGAGAACGAGTGTGTAGAGGAACGTGCCCGTTCGCGGATCTTCGATGGTGAGTTGTTTTGCGATAGAGGCTTTGAGAGTGGCACGAATTACCGCGGCGGCGCCCTCGTTATATCGTTCCCTAGCCGCTTGCTCAATTAGCTATACGGTATGTTAGTATGCAGCCATCGGTTCTTAGGACGTGAATACATACAGAATTTCTTATGTGGACGCTGAACCTCTGATAGTTGAGTCGAAAGTAAACATCGTCCTGTAGTGTCCCAATGTGAGTACGAGCATTTGAGTCATAATCGGGTCACTTACGTCAACGACCTCCTCTTCCTCGACAGATTTTTTCTGAGCGGACAATAGTTCATATCAAGAGGGATCCAGTTTAGTGAGGTGGACGTACTTTAGAAGACCGGTGGCCATTTTGCTCTATAGGCTTCCTTTTCTAGAGAAACTGATGAATTTATTCAGGTCCGCATACATCCGTATAAATAATATGCTCACCAAACCAATCTTCTCTGCTTCAGCCTCCTCCCTTTTCAAACGAGCCTCTGCAGCCTCTTTAGCTTGCCGAAGCTCTTTTGCAGTGGGGAAGCCGACGATCTTGACTTTCTCCTCTGCTTCGTATTGGATGCGTTTGTCTCGAGGGGAGATATGTGATAAAGTTGTTGAGGGTTTAAGGTATGCCAGGGACACAAGCTTATGGAGAGTTTGTGTGTAGATGGCACTATCTACTGGGATGTTGGTGATAAAGATAATTCCGAAGACGCAGATAAACTACCTTTAAAAGCACCGCCGGAGAGAGGACCTATGATATCCGGGGGGCGTAATTTGCCATAATCTAGCACGAGCTGGATAATTTCCCCTCCCTGGTACAAAATTCGTGACAATGAGTAGACGGACGTTTGCGCTCTCAAAATTTTGACCCACCGCACGTCCAAACAACTCCTCCGCCTGCCAGACAAACCTCCCAAAGCGTAACCTCATCAGACACTCGTCCGTATTCACCTCCAGCACCTCTCCCTCATCTTCTGTCTCCGCATGCCAAACCAAATTGTGCTGTATGAGTATAAGAATGGCTGCTCGAAGTGCGCGTGGCTTCATAGATGTGAATCGGACGAGTTGAGGGAATGTGAGGCGTCCTCGGGTGAGCAAGGCTGATATGACGCTCTAAGGTGGTGATTTAAATTTTATAATCTTGTTGGATGGGAGAAGGGAGTTACTAACTGCGGTCAAGGGTCCGAAGTGGGAGTGCACGATTTGGGTGCATAGCCTGGCCGTATGTGCATCTGCCATGGCTTTCAGTGTTACCTCTCCGACAAGGAGTCTTCAAGAGGCATTGTTTGGCTTGCCACTGCGAAAACAACAAAGCTGATCAGACGCGTCCCTGCGCGTCCTTACAATAAACTCATAACAAGCAAGCATCGATTGGCTGATTTCAATCTACTAAGCAGCATCATGTCCAAGCTCAACATCGCACATTGGAACGATGTTTACCGCGTTGGACCTCAGAAACTTTCTTCAAAGTCAAAAGACACAATCGATGTAACACAATTCAGTGCTATGTTGGATGATATCCGACACAGTTGGCCAGAGAACTGTGGGCTATCTTTATTCTCTGGCGATCTGTTTGCCCCGTCTGTGGAAAGCTCGATTACCAGAGGAAGTCATATGGTGAGCACTAACGACCTACTGGGCAAAGGCTAGTACTTACTTACAAACCTTTAGGTCCCTGTAATCAATGAGCTCGCGCCAGATGTCTCGCTAGTTGGTTTGTGTCTTTAGCTACTGACCAGATGTATTCATGCTAAGTTAAACAAGGCAACCATGATTTCGACTTTGGTGTGTTACACGTCATAATTCAAGTCAAAGTAACCATGATATATATGGTGCATAGGCTATCATCACCTAACCAAGCTCATTATAGATACTACGTTCGTATGTATATTCTTCTGAGAAAGCGAGTACTCCTTTATTGATTGCAACTAAGCCGTGGTTATTGAGCAATATCATCAATGAAGAGACCTCGCGCGTACCCGACGTCCTGACTGAATTCCAAATCTTGGAGCGGTCAGGCATCCGTATTGGAGTTATTGGCCTCGTTGAAAAGTAGATCCTCTGACTGATCCATGATTTCTTCTTAAAACTAATCATATTAGGGAATGGATTGGTACTGTGTCGACCTGGCCTCCAAATTTCAAATATAAAGATATGGCGGAGGTCGGGAAGGATCTTTCAACCCGTTTACGTGACCCATCTGGTGAATACAAATGTGATCTTATCATTGCTCTCACTCACGCAAGGTATGCTTTAAATTTGTCTGTTTGCAAACGAATAGTGACTAAAAATGCCATAGAATACCCAATGTGAGCCTTACATCCACCCACCATCGCAATTGCCGTTCAGCAGTTTGGCTCCCAGGACATCGCTTTAGCCAAGAATCTCCATGCCTTGTCTCCAACTGCTCAAGAGAGCTCCCCGATAGTGGATATTCATGGTGTTGACCTCATACTCGGAGGTCATGACCACCTTTACTATATATCCCGAGGTGTGAGTTCATGGGACAACTACGACGTCAACCAGGAAGTTCTCGGCGCCGAAGAGGACAAAGGCGATGTACTTGTGGTGAAAAGTGGAACTGATTTCCGTGATTTGAGCGAGATAGTCCTCGAACTGGAGGATACCCCAGAAGGCAGTGTGCGGAAAAAGGTGATTAAGAGGATTATTGGTAGGTACACGGGTAACAGGGTTTAATTAGCCACTGATCGTCTTATAGGAAAGCGACATGAGACTAAGCCAGGCTCGAGGGCATCGGAAAAGATGAAGAAAATTGTGGAGAACGTCCTTTCGTCTGTTGGATCAACCTTGAAGGCGCCTGTTTGCAAGACGGAGGTAGTACTAGATCTGCGCTCGCAATATGTTAGGACGGAAGAGGTAGTTACCGGTATAAGACCACTCTCTATTCTAATTATTGACTCTTATGTCCAGTGTGCGTCCTCGAACTGGTTTGCCGATGTCGTTAGACATGCCTATGATGATGCACTCTGTCTCAAGGGTTGTGGAGGCTCAGATGGCGTCCTCATCTGTGCCGGAACTCTTCGAGGGGATTCAACTTACGGACCTGGTAAGGCTAGACGCACCATTTGATTGCTGTTCTGATTATTACTTATGACAGGCGTCATCACCTTGGGTGATATTATGGAAATTCTCCCCTTCGAGGATCCTCTAGTGGTTCTGGAACTCGATGGCCAGGCTATCTGGGATGCACTTGAGGCTGGTTTCTCAACATGGCCCGCTCAGGAGGGGTGAGTGCACGGTAGACATAGCTATGACACATGAAACATTGAATACTTTTCTCAGACGATTCCCAGTTGTCTCTGGTTTCCGCGTATCTTGGGACTCGCGAAGACCACCCGGGCAGCGTGTCCTCGGGATATGGTTAGTAAACGAAGTGGATCAGAGTGATCATGGCCATGCTTCACAGCCAGGAAGTATACATGAGCTCGCAGACGGCGAACCTATTGAAAGAAGGAAAGATGGACGGCAATACAAGGTCGTGACTAGGGAATATATGGCGCAAGGTCACGATGGATTCATACCACTGTTAGGTCATAAATACTTGGTAGATGATGAGTGCGGCCAGATGATGAGCACCATTGTTCGACGATATCTATTAGGTGCGTAGACCATTGCCTATGGTCAATCAAGCGCAGATAGACTCAACACCTTCAACAGGTTCACAATTTGTCAACAGGATGGCACACCTATCTGACAATTCGGCTTTCGCCAAATTTGCCTCTTCCACACAGGATGCAATTGTTCATGAACAGAGTCGCTGGGAGGCCCATCTCCTACGGAAGAAAAGAGGCCATGAATCACCTATTTTATTGAAGTGGAGAAGGGCGGCGAGCCTGGCGCTCCATTGGTCGAGATCGAAAAAGCATTATCGCGACCAAATGAACGTTACGATGAAGGAGCAGATGAGCGGGGTTGATCCATTTGATGGAGAGGTAGTGAGGAAAGGGGAGGTACAGAAGTGGGGGGAGGAAAACAGGAGCTCGGACGAAGATTTGTTGACGATTAGGCCGGAGGTAGATGGAAGGTTGAAAGATGAGGGGAGGTCATAGTGAACTTGGCAATTCACGGCGCTGTGTAGTAGGATCGGGATCAGAGGCTATGAGAAGTCGCTGTTCTCGGAGGAAACAGTTGGGATGGTTGAAACTACCGGCGCCGATGAATTGTGAATGAAAAGCAGATGTACTATTATCTCATATATGCCATTGACATGTCACGACTCATTAACCGCTGGCCCAGGGGTAATTGGTATCGTCACCTTTGGTGCTGGATCGCCAGAAAGAGTTCTTGCATAGTGTACACAGCTACCAATTGCAGAGCCAACGCCTGCTCCTCCTAAAATTACTACGGCAGAGCCCTAATCAGCTACGCAGCACTTATACCTCGAGATGAATCTTACAATGTATCACTCTCGCACGTTTCCACAAAACCGCAGGTGTTAATAAAGCGAAGAGGAGTGCTCCAATGGTTGAGTGATCTTCAGCTCTGATTGCAGCAGTCTTAATACAACATCTCGTAAGAAAGGGTATAATCGATCGGTAGAATTGTCAAAATATACATTATATGCCACTTGAATTCTCCTCGTTCTTACAACCTCTTCATTTGAGTAGGCTGAACGAACGTATTCAAAGGCACCTCCTCCAACACAACCTGGAGAACTCGTGAATTTCCGCAGAAATAGGAAGTAAACCTATAACACACCGGCTGCGCCACCAATCCAAGTTGCACGTAGCAATCTATTCACCGAGAACGCTCCTCGACCGCGTCTGGTCAACACGAACGCAGTATACAAGGGAGGTGTGAGGATAGAAAAGAGTCTGTAGCCGGCAGACATTGACTTCCTGACAAGATACTCGGTATCTGCAGCGTGCACAGGCTCCATGTTCTCCGTTAGAGGACGCTTTAGAAGAACAACGAACTTTGAATTAAAGCATGCTAGTAGGTGGTCCGTGCGGAAATCCGTGAGAACTTTGTGCCCTGCCCTGAACCCAAAGAGGTGTGTCAGCAATTTTGGTGTCTTTTCCTTTCACTAACCACGATGTCCATGACAGTGACCATGCTAGAAACTTACGACGCTCAAATGCTGGACTACCAAAACGACGCGGACGTATCTATGCATCCTTCTTCAGATCCTTGGCTCAATGAGGCCACAATGGAATACGACCTCCAAGGTCCCGCAGATGAGAATACGATTGAGGTCGAGATGGAGGCATTCCAGGAGGACCAGATGACAGAGTATGAGATGACTGATGAGGTTGAGGACTACGTTCCAGAAGTAATTGATGTGGAGGTTGAGGATGCGCCGCCCGACTCAGCTCCAGTAGCGAACGAAACATACGATACTTCAATACCTCCCAATTCTGCACCAGTGACATCGCGAGAGTTCAACCATGCAATACTTCCCGAGTCGATACCGGTCGCATCTCAGGAATTTAACCCTTCGGTACTTCCCAACTCTGCACCTCTAGAGTCGATATCCTCGATACCTCTTGACTCAGTGCCATCTGAAGCGCCGGAAATTGATATTTCAAATCCATTGGTAAATGCGCATACTGACGCTCCTCACTCATTGACCCCGCTTCAGACGCCGCTTCCAGATGCAAACCGCGGTTCCCCGTTGGGTGTTTCTACATTACTACCTTCATACTCCGAATCGTCCCATTTTACTCCTCTATCGCCTCAACCAACGTTTGCTGCTTCGCTTGGACCCACCGAGTCGCAGCCAGCTGAGCCTTCGACTCCGCTAGATAATGGCGTCAATGTCTCAATCGCTCGTGAACAAAACGCTCATGAACATGGGGTTCAAGCCGAGTCGATTGTTGACGTCTTGGAACCACGACACGAAGAAGTTCACGAGGCAGCAACAACTACTGAAGAAGAACAAACCGCCTATTCTTCTGAATACGTGAATCCTTCTGTGTCAGAGGTCGAGACAGTGGATCAGGAGAATCCTCAGAATGTTCACAATCAGGTTCACCAACCTGAGGTTCTCGAAAGCTCGGAGCACCCGCCGCCAGATGTTCATGTAGAGTCCGTCCACAATATCGAAGAATCGGGCGATCCACACGAAATTTCTGAAGGCGTATATATCGACCCGCCACCACCTGTGATGCTTTCCATGCCATCTGCTGGTAATCCTGACATTTATTTGTTCAATCGGCCAACTTCTCGATCAGCATCGCCTTCAAGCTCTCCACTAGAGTCAGACCCTCGTCCAGAGTCATTGGTACTACTGCATTATCGACCGACTCTGTATTATGAACCTCTTTCTGCCGTTTTCGAGGCATTGCGTCAAGAACAATATATAATGAATGCGCCAGAATTTGGCGATGGCGAGCTTGTGCTGGATGCGTACGATCTCCATCTTGTAATCTCTGAGGTGCGTTATAGTTGCTCATATCATGGTATCTCCGTGGCTCACTATATGAACCAAAGGATAATGTATACTCACGTGAAGTGACTTTGCACGATCTAAATGTCATCCACGACGGTTCTGACATAGCAGGGCCCCTTCGTCTGCGCCTTCGGACGGCTGTACCCCGGTTCATTACTCGGTACCATCAGCTACAACAGCAGATTACTCGTCTTCACCTCGTAACGGAAGCTACAGAACAAGTGGAAGATCAGCCCAACGAAGGTGATTTCTTTGATCTTTTGTCCGTTCATCACAGACCATTGACTAAGCTCGTTGTAGATTCAAACGCACATCAAGCCGCAGCACCAGAGCAATCCATCACTGAGGATCACTCTCAGGCCTCGGAACACGCAACATCGACAGACGCTCAAGGTCCAGATTACCATTCTGAAGACCATTATGCTGAACCAGCGCAAGAGCAAAATGCGTCTGCTCATGAATATGGAAGTGACAATAACGGTGAGCCACAAACTGACCCCGCCGTCGCTCAAGATGACGAACAAGAAACATCATCTTATCCCGAGCTCCCTCCGGATGAAGGCGACCCTACAACCGACCCAGACACTGACAACGTTCACGACGGAGCCGATACTGGGGAAGGCTCACCTATAGGCCAGGAGTCTACCGAGTATGAGGAGCATGCCGAGCCGCGCGAGGATCACGAAGAAGAATACCCTGAGCTACCGGACGACGATGACGGTGACGACGGATATGTGGAAGAGCCGCATGAAATACTTGACTTACCTCCGTACCAGGAAGCCATACCTGAGAAGTCTGATGGCACGCTGGAATCAGTTGCACAGGAAGCATCGGCTCTTGATCCAGGTGAAGCACCTCAGGATGACCCGACGCTTGAAGATGTTGGGCTTCTGCAAGCGATCGATGGTCAGTGTATTCGACATTGGGATTTCACGATAACTGATAATTTGTACAGCGGAGACCGAAGGTTCTGATGAATATGCTGAGCAAAATTTTCCCTCAAATCCATCTGAAGATATAGGTACGTTCTGCACCTCCCGTCTTGGTCAACTATATTGACAAGAAAGTAGATACTCAAACAGAGCAAGTCGAAAGTAACCAGACTGACGTAGCACATGTTTCCCCCGAAGAACAGGAATATGGTAAGATATCTCATTCTCAACATATTTGTAGTCATCCTCATCGTTTTAATATCAGAACCAGGAACCAATACCTTTGACGCAGAAGACTGGGACCAGGATTTCGATGGAGATGGCGAGGTTGATGCTTCCTGGGACGAGCAAGACACACTTTCGGCACAGTCATCCGTCACTGCCTCTAGTAAGACATCCATGAAACGCAGCTTCGACGAAACAGAACTTGAGCCAAACGCTCAAGAAGAGGACGAAACGGCTTTGCTTGAGTCTCCTAGTAAGTCGCTTTCTTTCGTTCAACCTATTGAGAACTAACTCGGTGTAATTGTAGCCTCAAAGCGCGTCCGCACGCAATAAGAAGTCGTATCGTATCAGCTACCGTTGGATATAACCCTTGCTTTTCTCAAAGCTTTAGCATTTCGCAGAACTCGGCCCGGCTATTGCTTCCCGACCGACGCTCACGACTCACATTTCCCGACGCCTCCAGCACTCTCGTGCCCCTCTGGCATTCGTCTCCGATATTTACAAAGGCTAGGTCATTTTTCTTCAATCAGCAGCAAGCTTTATCTTTATTCCTGCATCCAAGATTTTTCCCTATATCCTGTGTATACTAACTTTGTCAGATTACGGCGTTGGCAAGTACTCCCTAGCGACATATTTTATCGTAAAAGGCCTCGAACACCACGCTAATTTGAGGGTCTATAGTGACAGGCATGGTGGGTGGACATTGGACGATGGTGATTGTACCGTGTTGCACTGCCATTTTGTTGGTTTAATGTCGTAGGATATATAGGATACAGAGTTCTGCCAATGTTTGCCATAGCGCGTCTTAGAGTAATTCAGTTTGATCATGCAAGGCGCTCACTCTTAGCTACTCAAGTGATTCCTCGTTTACTATAGGGCGGTGGGGAACCGCCCGCAGGCCTACATCACAGTTTACGCAGATAGGCTGACAACGTGCCACTAAGTACTAGGCGATGCAAAACTTAGAACTGTGTCATCCGACATCGAATGTCTTCGAAACTGGCAGACGCGGATAAAGCCGTGATGTGACTCACCGGCGCTCGTCACTCAGTCACAGTGTATCATTGAACCGGAGGCGCTGCTCTGACTCTACCTCAAAACTTCACCATCCCAGTCAATATCTTTCTTTCATCTACTTCTCATCCCTAATATCAAACCTTTTATCTCTTTAATTCATTATGGAAGTCGACTTGAAGCCCGTTGTCATTGGTTCCAAGGCGAAGACTGCCAAAGTAACCCGAAATACCGCCGATTTGAATGGTGAGCCCAGCGAGTTCGTCATCATCATGAAATACTAAGCCCTTATTTTGCGCAACGATTCAGCTGTTCGTCCGCCATTCTTCACCACATGCATACACTGTGCTCATGATATATTATATTGATAGGCTAGGCGAGCAGGTGCTGTCGTGGCTACCGACAGGAAGATAACTGCAGGGGCCAATAAAGCCCACCAAGGTATTTCATTTGCGCTATTATGTTACTTGCAGCACCTACTCAAACGGCGTGTACAATGCCCCTAGGCACTGACCACCAGCGCATCGCCAAACTTGATCGAGAGAACGAAGTTGCTCCCCCAAGCAAAGTCTCGCCTTCAGTCGGTCGGGTAAGCATCGCCTGCACCTACAAGGTTTAACCATAATAGGTTTTCACGTCGTCTGGAAATTCATAGGCGATTCAAACCGCGCGTATGGCAATGGAGCTTTCTCAAAAGGATCTTGCTGCTAAGATCAACGAGAAGCCCTCAGTTCTGCAGGATTACGAGTCAGGGAAGGCTATTCCCAACCCACAAATCCTGGGGAAGCTTGAGAGGATTCTCAAAGTCAAGCTCAGGGGTACGTGTTTGTATATCAACATTACCTTGGTGTTATTCAAGTTATTGATCATGCTTATCAATAGGCTCAGATATTGGGAAGAAACTGGAGGGACCTAAGAAGCCTTAAGTGATTTCTTTCGTCCCTCCAGTACATTTACCCTCTTCTATTTCCATACTTCTTCAGTGTATTTCTCCGCACCAATAGACTTCTGCTGTTGAATAGCATTCAGGACCCATGATCCCATCGTATATTGGGGGGGAAGCACTCATGAGTGTTCAAGAAAGTACGAAGCCCGATAGGACGGCGTCCTCATCGCTAGTATGTACACCGTTATATAAATACATCCTTCACGCTGCATCATCATACAGCTTGATCAGTGTCAGTAGCGCCCTAAATTGTGTAGTCAATTAGAGCGAGCAACGACGGGGATGCAATAAAATGCTCTCACATATGTAATGTAATCAGGACTCTCGCAAGCTTTGTACTCCTTCAAAAGTTCTTCGCATGTAGCCCTAAGTGCAACAAGTCAATGAAAGTGCTTGCTTGCTGGTATAGACCCTATAGCTACCTGGCGTCATCGAACTCCTCCAGTCCATTTTCAAACATTTTCTCTTTCTTGTATTGCTCCATAAACGCATTGCGCTTACGTAGCCTATCAAATTGGTCTAACATGCGCTTGAACAGCTGATCAAGAGGGAGAAAAATGCAGGTGAGAACATATAGCAAATGCGGTGGAAAAGAACGCGTACGGAAGCGATGCTCGTATGATTTGCGAGCATAAGCCCGCTGACCCGATGATTAGTTGCTATGTAGGGTGATCGTCTGGTGAGGGCTACTTGTATTGAGGCTGGACCCCAAGGAATGAAATTTGCGAGCTGGCGCTCTCGTATACGAAGTAAGGATTGGTGTACCTAGAGAATACATCAGCGAATATGGAGCGGATAGAACGAATCGACAATACATCAGTAGGATCAACTTCGCCTTGTATTATATTTAGTATGGATATGTAGCAGGCTGTTTTGCTCGGTGTCGTTGAGACCATCCTGTTCTTAGGTTGCAGCAGACGTCGCATCACATCTAGCACTGTTGTCCGGCGGATGGGCTTTGCCTATCAAGAAATATTTAGTTCACGGCAATAACTATAAAGTCAAAAGTCAATACCTTATCAATTTGATCGCTTGTAAATGGTGTATAAGAGGTCATGAGGAAGTGACATCGAGGTGTGGGGATTAAGGATGCGATTATTCCTACGAGGTCGTTATTCATGTATCCAGGGTATCTTAACGTCTGGGTGCTGGCTGCGATGACCGTTGATACCTATATTCGATCAGTAAGCTAAGTATGGATAATATTTCAAATAACACACGAGTTGATTGGTTTGATCGAATGATGGGGTTTGTATGTGGAGGCGATCGGAGGAAATTCTAGCCAGAGCACCATTGTCAAGTACGACGACTGAATCAGCATGATTTACAAGTCGTTTCAAGGTGAGCATGGAGTTATAGGGTTGAACAACAACGTCGCCCTCTTGGGCATTGGGAAAGACGCTATATGTCTGTATCAGTTTCTTAGGAAATTTGTCATTCAAGCGTTCAAGAAGAAAGGAGCCGAGTCCTGAGCCAGTGCCCCCTGCTATTGAATGCATGAGCATAAATCCCTGAATTGTCTGACTCAGTATTTAAATATCAAGATGGAGCTGAATGCTAACCTCCAGAGAGTCACTACCTTCTGCTTCACGATCGATCATTTCCATCACCTCCTCGTATATCCTCTCTCCTGCTGAGTATCCTTGCGCCCAATTATTCCCTGCACCACCACCATCCTTGGATACGAAAATATTTTCAGGATTATACAGATTCGCGTATGGAGATGACAAGATATTGTTGATCACCTGTAATTAAATAATGTTGGACGCGTACGAGGTCATTTCATTCAAAAGCTCACATACTCTGGGCTCAAGGTCAACAAGAATAGCACGTGGAATATAGTGCTCATCGTCAGCTTGGTAGAAGAATACATCTTTTCTATCTCCTCCCTCAGTCGCCCACTCTTCAAGAATGCCTTCCTTGCTGATACCGTGCTCTGCACAAAGTCGCTGCCAATAAACGGATCCCACTTGTATTCACAGACGATGAGTGTGATTTCGAGTGGCTGAGATGAGTAGCGCACTTTGGTTTCCGCATTGGCCCAGCTGTACCGATACAATTTCTCGGGGCATTGATTGACGAACAGAAAGCTCTAAGCTCAAGCGGTCTGTAATTCAAGAACGCGTCGAGCGCGTCTGCCACTGTACACGTCACGCCTTGTCACAAATGAACATCGTGTGACGGTATCTGTGACTGAGCCATCAGTTCTGTTTTTACTTGTTCAAGCCACCTCTGGTCATCGAGCCCGACGATGTTGCCCACCGTTTCTGCGTCGTCCCTGCCAGCCCAGCGCCGTTCAACAAAACATGCCTCAGCTGCAAACTTACATCGGAACCGACCCCAAGTCACTCGTTCAAACTCTATATTCGGGGCCCTCAAAAATATCGTCACCGCTCCATTCGCCTGGTTGGCGACTAATAATGAAGATTTTGCAGAAGAGAAGGATGATCAGGGGAAGAGGCGGCGTGTTGCTGTAGAGAGGACAAATACGATCTCAGCGCACGATGAAGGAAGAGCCCCTCACGAAGGTTACGATAATGTCGATGAAGCCATCGCCCGCGGCACGAAACGGTTGAGGATGAGCAGCCCTGCTAGGCATGTTCAGCATCCGTCTTCTCGTGCTGGATACAACGATCCACCTGAATCCGCCTTGGTTGCAAATGCTTACGTGCCGCCACATCGTTCTGCGTCTGTTTCTGTGCCTCCGACAACAATAAGGCCCGCTGCGGATACCCACACAGGCACCCGCTACGCCCGTTCGCCAATGCGAGCGTCGAGCCTTGCTCTACAACCCACTATGGCTGTCGACCCTCCTGCTTTCACCCAGCCTCAGCCAATCCAGCGTGATGTGTCGATGTCTGCGATCCCTTCTCCCCGCGATACCTCAATGGAGCCCAAAACATTCACCTTTTCGCAAAGCCAAGCTCACACCGCTCAGCCATTAGTTCGAGACTTGTCTTTACCTCCTTCGACGTCTCGCCCGTCATTTGTTTTGCGCTCTTCCTTAACTCCTCAACCTTCTCAACAGTTATTACCTTTAATTTCCCCTGCCAGCATCAGACGAGATGCTAGTGAACCACCTCCCATTTCGTCTCTCAGACAGAATCCTATTTTCGTTCGTGGGCCTACTAAGAACGAACTTATTCATATTCCTTCAGATTCGGTCACTCTCGGAACTTTGGTCGAAAATCAGCGTAGTGTACGTCATCAGTTTAGCCTCTTTTCTGCTTCCATAAACTGGTTATTGATTTCACCTTATTTCCTTCATGGATGGGAATTTTTAGTCCCGATCCCCATCTCGATCCCATTCACTTCTATTTCCTTCACCTTCGCAAGATTTAACTTCTACGAATCACCATGCACCCCAGACTCACATGACACCTGCACAAAAAGCTTTACATGCACTAGATGTTTACAAGACACCTCTAGTGCCGACACGGCTGAGGGCTAGCACGCCCTCGCAAGGCCCTTTTGATGTCAATAGCCTAATAAATGGCTCGATATCAGGAAGTGGTGGCCCTGATTTGTTCAAGAGGCGAAATCCGTTGATCTTGATGAACGACAGAGAACGTGGAGGGAGAAAGAAGAAAGATCGGGATGCCAAAAAAGACAAGAAGGACAAGAGCAGGGGGGTGAATGAGACCAAGCCTTATGCTGGCGCAGGTGGAATGAAAAAGCTACTTGCTCGTGCCCGTGCGGAAGATGCGGCAGAACGGCGTAAGGAATCGACTGATGACGACCAAGTTGATATGCAGTTGGAAAAGGAGAAGCAGAAAATTGAAGTGGACGAGGGAGTCCAAACCGAAGACAATGTTGTGCCTCCTGTGCCTAAGGATGATTGGTATACGATTGCCTCACAATCGAGTCAGGTAGCAGGCCCCAGTTCGGGTTCCTCTCTCCGTGTAGGCCGTACCAAGCTTTCGAGGAACCATATAGCAAGGCCTAGTGCACCGATTGGGAGGAGGCCGAATAAGTTTTCGGCCGTTTACGAAGATGATGCAATGGATGGTGATGAGGAGATGAAAGAAACTGCCGTCGAGACTGCAGCTAATTCGGAGGAACAGAGGCGGTTGAAGGAGCTAAAGGAGCTTGAGGAGGCTGCGAAGAGGGCCCCAGTCTTCAACCCACCCCCTAGCTTCACATTTGCCAAAGAGGTGGGGCTTCCATTCTCAGTTAGCGATTTACAAGCTAAAACCTAACCTTCAGGGTCCTCCTCCCGTCCAACCTAACGAGAATGCTCAAGAGCCACCTATCAGCTCCCTCCCCTTCAGCTTTGCAAAGCCGGTTGGCGATACTAATGCTCGGAATCCTCCTGCTGTAGCTGTGACCGACTCTACTACTTTAGCTGGACCGTCCGCTTTATCACTTCCACCAGCACCTCCGTCGAAATCTGAGTCAGTGCCGGCTCCGGCTACGCAAGGCTTATCGCTCAATAAGGCGCCTGACCCAGCTATCCCATCGTCTACCGTCGATGGAAATAAGACGGATTCACAGGGAGGGGGTGGTATCCCTAACTTCTTTGCCAGCTCTGCCCTTCTAGCAAAGCCTGTTGTGCCTCAGGTGACATCTGGTCTCTCATTCGCTCCGCTAGCTTCCACGGCATCATCATCTCAACCAGCACCGCCCGTTTCTGTGCAGACGATCGATGTCAAGCCCGCATTCTCTTTGGCTCCCAGCTTCTCCTTCATTAAGGTTGACAATACGCAGAAGGAGACTTCGCATAGTATTCAGGCTCCCGCGCAAGATGCGGGTAAAAACCCTTTTTTGAATCCCACTTCTTCAGAGTCAAAGGACACAGCTAGTGCGCGCAATGCTAGTATTGATGCGCCCGCGACCACTAGCGACTCAACAACAGCAAGGCCTTCGTCTACAGGTTTTTTCTCCCTCGGAAAACCAGCAGATGGTGCCACTGCAATCAAACAACCAGCCTTTCCGTTCGGACAGGCTACGGCTACATCTACGACCAGTGCTGATAGCGCTCCTGCCCCGCCATTGTTTGGTGGTAGTACCCTCTTTACATCCTCCAGTACTGGGACTAAGAGCGACGCTACGGCAAAAACATCATCCTTTCCAGCGTCCACTGCTGAAACACCTAAACCCTTATTCAATAATGCCTCATCTACCACCTCAGGCGGGACTTCCAGTCTCTTCAACTTCGGTGCCAGCGCGGATAGCAAAACTGCTGCATCGGCGATGACTCCATCGTTCTCATTCTCGTCATCTCCCAGCTCGCCTGCAATAAGTGAAGAGAAGAAGCCAGCCTTCAGCTTCAATGCTACACCATCTGCAACGCCCGTATCAAGTGGGTTCTCATTCGGTGGCGGCGGGAGTGCTGGTAGTGATGTATCAAATAAACCCTTTTCGTTTATTGGTTCAACTCCTGCACGGCCAAGTACGCCACCCAGACCGACCAACGATGAGCAGGAGATGCGGATGGAAGAGAGCCCGACCAGGGAAGCGCAGCAGCCAAACAGGGATCTGCCCAAGCCAACGTTACAATTCTCATTCAATAGCGGTGCCACTTTGGGTAGCACTCTGTTCGGCAGCGCAGCGCCTTCGGGCACTTCGACACCGTTTTCGTTTAGTGCTCCTTCAACTTCTGCAACCAGTGTCTTTGGTAAACCCGCAGAGGCTGCTGCTAAACCTGCCGATGCTCTTAAACCGTTTAGTTTCAGTCAACCCAGCAGCACTGCTGCGTCGTCTTTTTCGTTTAGTCAGCCTGCTAATGATTCGTCGCGGCCAACCTCCGGAGGAGCATTTTCGTTCGGTACTGGTTCGACACCCACTTCCGCAACCGCGGCTACACCGTTCAACTTTGGCGCTTCAGTAAGCACGACGCCCGTGGCCAATCCGTTCGGTTCAGTCAACTCAGCACCAAGTAGCCCATCCACGTTCAGCACAGCACCCGCATTCACATTCGGCGCAGGTGCAGGTGGGCAAGTCGCTACGCCGACCTCCGCCACTTCAAATACACCCTTCACTTTTGGTACGAGTCAACCCGCGTCACCAGCGGCTGCTGCGTCGGCTCTACCTGCCGCCGGAGGATTCGGAAACGCACAGCCTGCTCCTTCGTTTGGTGCACCTGCAGGTGGTGCCGCAGGTTCGCCGGGTTCGTTATTCACAATTGGTGCCGCACCCGCTGCCCCTCCCGGTGGACGACAGATAAAAAAGTTACCTATGAGGAGAGGTGGAAAACGATAATGAATGAATTCGATGCTCTTAGTGACTACTTTATCTCTTTTCCCCATGGTTATCTCGCTGGTTTCTTTCTCCCTTATCCATCGTTGCACTCTTATTTCCGAGGATGACTCTGTAATTCTTCATTGGAGCTAAGCTCGCATCTCGACGTCTTCAACGACTCCACTGCAAGCACGTACGGTGCTTTCTCTTTCATGCCAATTTCCGTCCGGTTTCAAGTCCCAGAGTATATTATTTACAATCCCAATTCTTCTTCATATATCATACCTTACACAAGTTACATATCACATCTCAGGACTGTATTGCATTTCGTGGCTTTGTTTCGCTTTGCAGTGTCTTTGGGCTAAAGGCCCACCCCGCATTTTTTTCGCATTATAGGTAGCTCCATACATTAGGCTTAAGGCCATATACATATCGTCATCTGTGCAACAATAAGTAGGTAGTAATTCCAACATACTTTTTCGCGGTTCCAGGCGCTAAAGGCTTTGTGAATCAGTGCATGAGCGCTTAAATGACGTCTTCGGGATGCAGGGACTCAGTTCGACTATCTTGAACTACACCAATGCTCAGCCGAGTCGCGACAAGTCGAATACACCGAATATGCACACAATCCAGACGATTGATACATGATAACGCTACGCGAGAAGGCTGGCTGTTCGTCGACTCGGTCTTTCCCGTTCAGCTTGGTGTTTGGGAGTGAGTTTGAGAGAGGATCCCGTCTATTCTATCATTTCATGTCGATTCGATTGTAGCGTAAGGCACTATATTGGCCTACTCCGCCAGGAGTCGCTATTGGCTGCTCTCAAGTCAAGACTGTCCGAGGTCCAAGCACACAAGTTCACTGTGCTCGAATTAGAGCCTCACATGAAAGACGGAGGCGTATTCGTTCGCTTCCAATACTCTCTCACCTCTGACGAGAGTAGTGACCACGGCCAGTCGACGAAGCCGTCCTCTGAGAATTCCTCTGCGATTGATTCTACGGCGAGTGCTGAAACTACTCCGGAGGGCCACACTCTGCAAGAAAAACGCGTCCTACATGAACTAGAAGAATTACTAAATGAAGCTGCAGAGAAGCCAAGAGGCATCCCGTCATGGTTAGGTTTGGGTCGGGGCAAGGTTTGGCTTGTCAAGGGTAGCCCATGGAGAGAGGATATGAATCGTTTCGCATTTCCCATTCTACGAGTTTCTTTCGAGGGCCCAGATATCCCGGAACAAATCCTTTACGAACTATTCCGGCCATACGGACGTATTCAGGATCTTGCTCTCCCCACACCCGTACCAGCCGGCACGCTACGATCGTCTACCATTACATTTACCCGGCTGCGCTCTGCTACAATTGCTCGTAACGTCGTCCATGGTTTAGAGGTTGCATCTGAGCCTAGGTACGTACTGTTTAAGCCCTGAAGCCCTCTTGCTTATAGGAATAAAGCAACGTAGCGAAAGCCTCCCTCACGCGTCTACGTACGGCCTATCAAAAACCCATTCGAGCGCATGCCGTGAGGGACTGGATTGCAAGTCATCCGAAGATCGTCCTCCCTGTGCTTGTGTTTTTATTCGGCTCTATAACATACACCGTGGGCTACCTTTCCATCTAGAGTGGTTTTATATTCATGTTGTTGCGAAACAGATATTTAACCCTGTGCGCTCCCTAATGATTCAGAGCAAGATGCTGAACTGGTTCGACTACCGTAGTAAGTATCAAGCCATAACGCTGTATCCCATACTGACCTACCAGTTAACAGAATCACGGTTATATCAATGGATACGCTCGAATACATACGATAGGCTACCAGCGCAACTCTCCTCCATCTCTTCAGATTCCTCAGCATCATCCCCCTCCTCTCCTTCGGCCTCTACTATGGACCCTCGATCCTCTTCAGCCGATGAAGAGATTGAGGGTGTATGGAAGGAGCGGCAAGAAGCTGAGAGAGCCGTGCGGACGTATCTCAGTGACTCACCATGTATGCTTGGCCCTTTTTGCAGTTTCCCAATTTGTTGATCCTCCGCTTTGACATATGCAGCCACTGTAGCCTTCCTTCATGGTCCCCAAGGTAGCGGTAAGTCAAGACTATTAGAGACGGTGCTAGGAGAATCAGGACGGTGGGCACCCTAATCCTCACGTCGATTAACATCTATTGATCGTCACGTAGGAATATTATGTACATCGATTGTCGGGAGCTGCAAAAAGCTGGGTCGGACCCACAGCTTGTCGGCGCTCTGGCCAAGCAGACAGGTTATTGGCCTGTTTTCACATTCTTCGATTCGATGAGCAGCCTCTTAGATCTAGCTAGTGTTGGCCTCATTGGCCAAAAAGGCGAGTCGATTTATTGCTATTTCCCGACCTTTCCTGAATGCTGAGCTGCATTCTCACCTACCAGCTGGATTTTCTTCCTCACTCCCAGACCAGCTTAACCAAGTCCTCTCGGTGGTGACGCGTGCACTTCAAGCTGTATCAGCGTCGCACGTCCGCGCCAAAGATTTGGAGCGGGTGCAAGCAGCACAGGCAGAGAGGCGTAAGGCAGAGGAGAGTGTGAGGCGCGAGAAAATCAAGCGAGGGACCTGGCACGATGGCCGTCTGGATTGTATTGCAGGCAACGGCGTGATGAGTGAGCTAGGAGTGGGTGACGAAGGGATGGGCGTGTTTGAGCAAGAGCCTGAGGCTAGATCTCCTGGTACACCTACTGCCTCATACTCAGCTTCAGAGATGTCAGAAGCAGAGGTGATGAGGGACGCGATGCTCAAATTGGGCAAAGCAGAAGGAAGGGTAGAAGCGAAGAGGGAGAAAGAAAAGGCAGACAAGGAGGTTGGCCCCCGCAAGCAGCCAGCCATTGCGGACGCTCAAGCACTTGCTGCACTTCCCGTTGTCGTTGTCCGCAATTATACTGCTGCCAGCAAAGCTAGTGGCAGCAAAGAGGATTTGCTGACCGTGTTAGCACAGTGGGCCGCTGGGCTAGCGGAAAACCAGGTTAGCCCCAGTATGACTTAAGAGCTCATCGTTCAGACAAATTCTCCACACAGATCGCCCATGTCATTGTAGTGAGTGACAACAGGGAAAACGCTAAACGTCTAGCCAAAGGTTATCCTACACTTATTTTGATGATATTGCTGTAGCTGAACGTGCTTCCATTAGCCATTCCGTCCAAGCCGCTCAACTCGATTGCGCTTTCCGATGCAGATACCGCTAGCGCTTTATCATTCGTAAAGCGAAAACTGCGTGACGCTGATATTGACGTCAATTTCACTCAGAAGGAAACAGAGTTTGTAGAGCGACTTGGTGGGCGTGCCAGTGATCTAGAGAGTGTAAGTAATATCCTCGCCCTTTGCGTACCGTTCGCACCGAGCAGCGATACTCATGCCGAAATAGCTTATCCACAAGGTGCGAAATGGACAAGGTGTAGAGGAGGCCGTGGAGGACATCATTGCTCGTGGCATAAGCGAGTTGCGTAAGAGTGCATTCGGAGACGATGTGGAGGATGCCAAAGGGCTGGCATGGTCAAGGGAACAGGCATGGGCGGTATTGAAACAGCTCGCTAAGAAACCTGAGGTGAGCGATCATTAATTTATCATTTCTTATCATAGGAGGTTTCTGAACGGCCGTTGTCTTGGCCTACAGGTTTCGTATCATGAGGTTCTGATAGATTTCCCATTCAAAGGAGACGAGTCACCTTTGAGGAGTATGGAGCATGCAGAACTGATCGCCATAGGGACAGTCAATGGTATGACCTTGCTCGCGAACACACATCGTTGATGAATTCCCACCGCTGCTTTAGGCCGTCCTTCAACGATACGTCCAGGAAAACCAGTATACAAGTACGTCTTCGAAAGGCTCGTCAAAGGTACATTTCCACGCCACCCTTGTATTCTGCCTACTTACAGCGATTGCCTCCAGATCCAATATTCCAAGCAAGCCAAGACATCGCGTTCAATGATAAGCTAATCGCTAGTGCAGAGGGCACCATTAAAACATGCGAAGAGGAACTGCGGACCTTGGAAAGCATTCGGGAACAGGAAGCTAGGACAAGGGGGTGGCTGGATTGGGCGTTTGGATGGGTATGGGGTGCGAGAGCTTGCGACGCGAGAGCGGCGTATCTATTTGATAAGATCGGCGCGGCAGAGAGGAAGCTGGAGGGTTTGGAAAGAAGGAATGCAGAACTGAAGAAGTTGCTTGGGGGCAGAGGTTGAGCTGATGAAGTAGAACATGACGATAGACAATGCATCCCATCTCAGTACGATAAGGAATTCGCAATAATGTATCTACTAATGATCTTGTGTATGATATGAACAAATGAAAAATGTGAAACATCAGTTGAGGGAGGAGCCATGGCCTGCGGCTGACGGCGCCCGGTGTCGAGCATTTGAGGGCAGCTGAGGTAGGTCATACCGTTTCGGACAACATTATGCCATCAAATGCGAGTATCGGCATTGAACGCTGCACAGCTCTTTTTGAGAAACACAGCTACTCATGCAATAATGGAACGATGGAAGACATGTAATTGTCACGGAAATGGTAGTGATCGACCTAAATACTCGTGGGGGAGGTTGTGCCGTTAGTCCGAAGAATCGTGGAAGGAGCTGTGATATATGGGAACTCCTAACAACGGTTCTTGACGTCTCCAGTACCAGGTTCTCGACTCTCAGAGGGCCTTGCTGACAGTTGCTGTCATGGCCACAGATTTGGCAGGACTGGTCACGGATGTTCACACTCTGGGTGCACTGAGTATGCTATGGAATCATCTCCCAAAACTCAGATGAGTGATGGCAGGAATGAATGAACAGCAAAGCAAAAGATACAAAAGCGAGAGGAGGATTGAACGGGGAGTGAAAGGGGACGAGAATGCACCAAACTGACTCTGTGACTTATTCACGTGGTGGCCATAACAACCGATTCCCACACTCACAGCCAACCGTCACAATCAATATCAATTCACACAAGCGCTCTATTGACAAGCGAGTTTCTGGTAAGTACCCCCTCCATCAACTTCATCATCACTCTTCTTCCTTTTCCTTTCTCCCGCTGCCCGTTTCTTTTCTTTCTTTTTTCTACGATTTTTCTTCGCCAGGCTAATTGTTTGTTCTTCGACCGTCACAGAAGCGCGAGCGCAAGGCGTTGAACGTCGACCGACAGTCTTTTCGAAACTTTCTTACTTTCCTTCCCCCTCGTTCTTGCTGGTGCCGCACGTCCATTCTCTGTGCAAATCGGTCATTCCTTATAACCACTCTCCGCGAGAGCACCAACTGCGAACAAACCAAGCCTCACAAAGAACAAGTCAATCTCAAGTAGAAACTCTTGTACGTTCATCTCGTAACGGAATGAAGAATGAACAGCTAAACAATGCATTAGCCCTCAACCCGAATTTCAGAAATCCCCCTTATAAGCAACAATGGTGTCTAGAAAGTTGATGGGTGCATGGGCATTCTTCGATGTCTGCCTTCTTGCGGCTGGGGCAGTGGCATTAGCGCTGTCCATTGTTTGGCGCAAGCCCGATGTCTTGATGAACATGGTCTTGAGCAATGCCGACCTTACTGGTACGTCACGCGAATGTACGGTAATTTCTTCTAACCAGGTACTCATACTCCTTTCAGCCGGCACCGTCCTGGGCATCGCTCTTCTCATAACGTTTGCTGTATCCGTGGCTGCGGTGGTGCAACCTAACCATGTCACAGCTGGTTTCGTGATACTGAACTGGGTGCTGCTCGGTGACGCACTTGGCATCGTTGTCATCGGCACATTCGTCTGGTTCTTCACATTACGAGAACGGGCCAATTTCCACGACCTATGGTTGCAGGCATCGGACGAAACTAGGATCGCCCTACAAGACAAAGTGAGTATCTTTGTGTATCTACCAAGTCGTGGACCCACATTCTCCTACCCCCTGATGCCTTCATCATACTCTGTACTCAATAATGCCCACATCGCCATACAAGTGTTTCATTCTGCTGAAACTGATCACAACTTGACTCTTTTAGTTATCCTGCTGTGGCTACTTCAATCAGTTAGACAAGGCTGTTATCGGCGGAACGCACTGTTCATCGGCAGACTTTGTCCAGAATCTCAACGTTACAGTCGAGGCCAACTTTTGCGTTGCACCAATTACGAAGTTTGCTGACACGACATTGAACAATATCTTCACGTGAGTGCACCATGTTTCTCAGTTATTCCGCATGAGCTAATGTCTACATGAATAGGACGGTTTACGGTTACATGGCAATTGTTATCTGCCTCCTATTAGCGTCGTTATGTGTCATTAAGAAGGTTCGTTTTCCTTGAATTTGAAGAATATCGTCACGTTTATTAATACTATGGTCTCCTATCCGTTTCCAGAGACAAGAGGATGAGCGGTTCAAGAAGATAGACGCGAAACGTGGTGGACGAGGATTCGTCTAAACGTGGCCATTTTATCGCTTGGCTTCCCCCGTTTCCAGTTTGTTTCTTGTATTACTCATCTACTTAACTCTTACTTAATACGGTTTCCTTCATACCCCCATCATCTACTACCATCTCCCATTTCATCCCTCCTTATCATCAATCACGCCCTCCTCTTCCTTCCATATTTACCTCTTAGCTTCTTGTGCTCCAAGTGTGCACAAATCCTCCACCGTGGCAACCGTAACGACTCATGGCAGGCCTGGGTCACCTCGGTCAGATCTAGAATCATCCGCCATGCAACAACTACCGTGTACACACACCCCTCCATCAACTTCTCTACGTCGCTATTAAAATCGCATAGCCATCTCAACAATGCTCTCGAATGAGCTCTTCCCATTCATCTCGAGCTCCAACCTCTATCTCTTTATAGTCTCGAGTTCACTGTAGTATGCTAGTTGCTTATCACTGCTTTGACCGGTTGAACCCTCTTTTTACTTGATCGTTCTTTGTTTATTCTTTTTACCTTTTTACCTCAATTTTACCTACAAGTACCTGTATACACTGGGCAGCGTGATATTAGGAATTTCTTGTTCCTCTGTGTAGATGTCTGAGCACCTTGACGATGTGAATGCGATATGAAATCGACATCACATTCGACTTCAACTCGCCGTGAGTTCTTATCCATTTTTTGGGTTACCTCCACTCGTTCTTCCCCTCGCTAAGAGCAATCCGTGCTGTTGCGAGGGAGAACCAGCTGGTTGGGTGACCCTTTATTTGCATTTGCTCAATCACATAAGTAGTCTCCAAGAACTAAACAAGGCACTGAGAGCGATACATATAATAAAGTGGCTAGCTGGATGTGATTTCCAGAATCTTCCCTCTTCGATGCTCGAGCGTACAGTACGCACCCCCAGCTACTGTTCTTTCTCTTCCCATACGCATAGAACCCCGTTGTAAATATCCCGTTACCTCTGCCTGACAGCCCTACTAGCAGCCCTCTTCTGGAAAAGGCCTGAATAACGTCGTTGGTGAAATGCGGACCCTGGTGGACTCGTCCGGGCAGTGGACCAAGGATAGTCGATAGGCTATGAATCAGAGCTGAGTCCTGACTTTTCGCTGCAATTTCGCTATCAACCACTTTAACGGACTTCATGATTTGTGCAGGCTCCTAATGCATGCTGGGGTTATGAAGGGTTGACACTATCACCACCAAATTGGAGTGCCGCCATGACCAATGGAGATTTGGACGATTCCGACGACAAAAGGGAGATGTGGAACGGTGATCGAGTGGGATTACCGCGTTTGCGCAATATTGAACAGACTCTGCCGGTTGAAAGGCGAAGACAAAACGACCAGGTGCATAGAATAGGAGAACTGGGACGCGACGAACGAAGGAGTATGCTTTGGACAACCGGTGATACAAATCGACAATTCAGTGGTATAATGTCATAACAAGATAACAAAGTTATTCCTATTCCCCGTCCTTAGAACTCGTTTCTTCGTGAAATCCAATTCAGGAGTGTTTTGGGGCTGAGTCTTTTCATAGAGCCAATATGCCATCTTTCCGTTCGTTTTCCATCTTGATTTCAACTCATTGAACCCTATAGCATTCATAAGATGCTGAAGATGTTCGAAGGTGAGGTACCTTGAGTTAGCCACACAAGGGAAAGGCAGCACCAGGAAGAGGTGACCCCCTTCTTTGAGCATATTGTGCGCGTATCTGAGCATTCGACCTATTGCACGTCAGTTAGTAACTCCCGACTTCCTAGGTGAGGGAAATAGACTGCAGACCACGATCAGTAGCCTCCGGTACAAAGTTCAAGACAAGACTCAAGCTGATGATATCCCATCTCGCTTGATTTTGTATCTGGTCTATCTCTAGGAAATCCTGCTCCAAGATATCAGGATGTCTTGAACGCAAGTCCATAGGAGTAGCGTCGATCCAGGTAGAGTATGATCGATAGTTGTCAGGTTTCAATGCGCCGACTTCAAGCAATCTTGTGAGTATCGTCAACGCAGTGCCATAAAGCTACAGAAGTAGGTTACCCACTGACGCTTCTGCTTGTTCTCTTTACACATTTCATGCACTTGCATCTCTTTCAGCCACGAGATGAGCACCTTCTCGCTACCTCCACCACGATCATTCCCCTGACCAATGCTAGACATACGCTGGTATGCACTCAGCCCACCAAGGCTCTCGATTTCCTTCTCGACTTGAGCTAGCGCAAGGGTACTGTCGGTGGGTGGAGCATGATGCAGGCTTCGCTCAAGCTGTACTTTTTTCTTGAGGAGAACGTGAAATCGTCTGATGAGAGTACGGCTGGCTTGTGGTTTGCTGGAAGAGGGGTTAGCGGTATCTGTGTGCGTAATGGGTGTTTTTCTTTTTCTTGCCTTTGGCATGAAGTGAATGAGCTGTTTTCTCACGGCTACTACCCGAGATAGTAATTTTGGGCCTTTGCCCGGACTCTTGAGATGCTTGCAATAATGTTGTACCTCGACTAATATGCAGACCCTAAACCACTCAATACGCAATGTTCAAAAGTCTTGGCGACTTGTCAATTCGAAGCTCGTAAGGTTTTGATATTCCAATGAGCTGACTACGCGGGATCAAGGAAGCAGAAAAAATAAGACAAGAATGGTGCAGACCTTGAAGCTTGACCCTAGGGTAATTCCACGGCGGGTGATGATGTGAGTTGCCTTGAGCCATTTCTGACATGTACTTTCAAGGCGAGTTGGCTTGACATCAATCAAGTGCCAAAAGGGGAACCTCAGTTGCCAAATAAGCGCACGACCTAATTTACATCCTCACTCTCATGTACGATACATGTTCAAGCGGGAAGACAACAAAGTTATGTTTTCGCCCACTGTGTATATCCCACCAGATCCTACACGTGATCTCGTCGCGTCGCGGTGCGGATATGATCGACAGATTAAGGTTTTGTTGATTGAATACATTCGAAAACATATAAAGGCAGCTCGACCCTGACCATGGCTCCCCAGTTCGTTCAGCAATTACATCCAATCGACACAATCTGCTTCACGAGCTACAATTTGTAATACCAAAATGTCTTACTCGACCTTCGTCATTACTCTTCTCCTCACGCTCTTCTTCGCCCAATTGGTCGGAATCGCAGTACTCTGGTGCCGCAGGATGCCCATCCTCCTGCCTTCTGTCCTTCGGACTACGACCATCATCGTCGTGGTACTCCCCGCTATCGGCGATTGCCTATCCGCTCACCTCGGTTTACTTCTTCGCCTCGTCACTGGTCTCTTCGCCCGTCTTATCTGGCTGGCTATTAATCTTCGGCGCAACATCACCTTGGACAACTCCGTAGCTAAGCATAGGAACGCTCTGAAACCTATCGCTAATCGATGCACCGACGTTGTCCTGTACCGGTCGCCATTAAAGCTAGATGATATGACTTTTACTGGTTACCCTGTCTTACCCATAGAAGTCCGGTGCGTCTACTACCCGCGAGGCCACATCCTTGACGCGATACTGGAAGAGATGCCAACGACGTCGGATCAGCGTACCGCTCTTGTTCTGTACCGGCCATCCCTAGTAGCTCTCATCCTTGCCGCCGCCGAAAATACATCGTCCAAAGGCCCTGCCCTCGCTACTTCCCGACTACGTGATAATCCGCCTGTTAGCCCTTGCTTGTCTATGGTCCTATGGCAACCACCTCTATCCCACTGGTTCGATGTCGGAACCGACCAGAAGGATAGTCCGATTTTTGTACCCGGAACCGTCGCTCTATATCGTCAACCTGTTCTTCCGTTTCCACTATTCTCTAGCAGCATCCCAACTCCTACTGAGCTCCGAGAATTGGTAACGCACAAATTATTGACACGTTCACAGTCGACTACAAGTCCAGATTGTTACGACACATCCGGAATCCATGAAGGTCAGTCATTTTCCTCTCAAGTAATTGATCTATCCTAACTTCAAGCTTTACCAGAGGGATACACACTTGAAGATTCCCTCGAACTTCGGACTCCTTCTATATCTCCGACTGGCTCCCCTACATTGGCAGCCATTGAAAGCCCTTCTCGCCACTCTTGGATCGCCGATGAAGTTTTGGGCCTATCGACCTCACCTCAACTGGACCTCAAGTTCGAACTCCCCTTGTACGTTGAGGATTCAGATCAAAGCCTGGCCATCACTTCGGCTGAATCTTCATCTAACTATCTGAGTGTGGGATTCTTCGAAACAAGCCCTAGCGTATCGGTGAGTTCGTCTAAGTAGTTTACTGAGTCACTACTAATACGACCAACTACAAAGGCCTTGGAATCGCCCCCATCCTTCTTTGAGGAGTTCGGCTCGCCTCTAGTCGAACCAGCACCCGAGAATCCAGCGATACAGGAACTAGTCGATTTATTCGCCAAGGCAACGACAGAGGATACCGTCGTGGACCCGACAATAACGTTCACTCAGCCAAGTCCTATTCTCTGCGACGAACCAGTTCCCGAGGATCTAGCAATGACTGAATTAGCTGGGTTATTCGCCAAATTGACAGCCAAGGATACTGTTGAGAACCTGGCCATCATATCCACCCATTCAAATACTGAGGCTCGTGACGAACCAGCATTCGAGGATTCGGCCATGATCGAATTAACCGGATTATTTGTCAAGATGACGACCGAGGATATCGTTGAGGACCAGGCTGTCGTATCTACCCATTCGACTCCCGAAACTTGTAACGAACCGGTTTTCGAGGATTCAGCGATAATCGAGTTGGCTGGATTATTTGTCAAGATGACGACCGAGGACATTATCGAAAATCAGACCATCATATCCGCCCATTCGACTGACGAACCGGTCCTCGAGGATTTGGCAATATTTGACTTGGCCGGATTGTTCGTCAAGATGACGACGGAGGATAACGTCGATGATGCAGCAGTATTATCCACGCCGCTGACTCATGACCTTGGCGACAAAGCAATATTGGACGACACAAGGGTAGCGTACACCCCTGCTGTCCTTACCCCGATGCTCAATAATGGAGAGCACATGTCGCCCACTTTGCCACAACATGAAGATTCTGGATCCAGAGACAAGCCATCGTTTGAACTCACATCGGAGGATTACGAAGTTGAAGACTCAGAAATACTGGAGCTAATTGGGATGTTCGCGCAAGTAACGACCAAGGATACCGCACAGGAGTCTTCTGACACACTCCTGGAGTCAACCGATTCGGAACAAGTACTGGACGAGCCGATTTCGGACCCACCCGCATATCTTGACCGGGAGGACGCCATAATGGAGGGCCCTTCCTCGGAAAAGCTGTCGGCATATTGCGCCGTATCCGACCTGACAATTCTGCTCTCAAATCTCATCCTTGATGTGTCCTTGAAGGAGGTCCGACTCTTAACCGCCGTGGCGATGGACGTCGACTCTGATCCGGAAGGCAATGTCTATGTAATGGATGTCGATAACAACGAAGCTCTATCACACGAGATGGAGCTATAATCACGATGGAGTTTTACTCCAAGCAGGGGGGAAGCGGCGGCGACGGCGATCTATGATTCCATCTTACCACCTATCTCATTCTATCTGAAAATTCATCTATTCCCGCCAGCAGCCTACCTTTGCTATCACCTCACAGCATATCATTTCACCGTCGAGAGTTTGACCCGTAGCACTATTCTACGTTGACCACTCCTTCTGGTGCATCAATTACGACTTCGGATAATAGGTAAGTAGTTGAGTTTGCTTCTCTCATTAATTATCTGACTCATGATTCCCCTTCCAGGCACTACATACTTCTGCCTTAATAACCTGACATTGCACCGTCGAGAGCTTGGCCCGTAGTAGTGCTACGTTGACCTCTCCTTCGGGTGCATGCATCACTATTATCCGCTGCAGGTAAGTGAGCCGATCTTTCTCATTAGGCGATCCACTCATAATCCTTTACTCTAGTACTCACGACGATACAATATTCCTAGACAGGCGCCAATCCACTCCGAGTCGCCTAGCAAAGATGATTAGACGCTCTGTTTGCGGTGGGGTGTGTGGAGGGAGTTATTCCTCTGCATGGCCAGCACCCCACCACGATCATCGTCAAATCTTCTGCGCGAAGCGACTATACCCAGGCTGCCTACGACAGACTATAAGGTCTTTGAAACACCACTCCAGCTCTGCACATACATCACCTCTACCGGTCTCAACATTGCTCTGGGTCCCTTCTTTCGCTCGCAACAGCACATCCCATGAAAAGCAAAGCAGAGTTCGGCGATATGGGATGAGAAGTGGTAGGGGGACTTGTACCTGTTCCCCCGTACCGGCCGGTGCTTCTTCTCATTCTGAAGTTGAACTCTTCCTTTGTGACATGGTGATCCTCGGGCTCCCATCAAATACGCCTCGTTGAGCGACATTTACCTCCCAGAACTTGGACTTTCTCTTGGACCCTCTCTCTGGATCTCTACCTTCTATCTTTGGATTTATCTCTTTGAGTCTCTCTCGGATATATCGCCTCAGAACTCGGCTTGTCTCTTCGGTACCTCTCTCTCGGTCTGGGCTCATCTCTTAATTGGATCTCTGTCTCTCTTCAGGCTTGACTTCAAGAACCATATGGTACAAGAATATAATAATATTAATGTGTCTTGGACTGGATAGCTTGTATATCATAATTACCATAATCTTTGGGCTTCGAGGATTTGATCTTTAGTACTTTTAGCCGATCTGGAGTGATTTCAAAATTTCCAGGTCATACATTAGGACCCGCATTCTAAGATAGATAGTAAACGGCTCTTCATGGGTAATATATTTGTCCTAATCTTCACAGATTGCAAGACTGGAAGTACTACACATATGCAAAGAATGATTTGTAACAGAAGTTTAGGAACTTCTGGATGGAGACAGACATTGGGATTAGGTTCGTGAACAGCTGGCATTCGTAGTCACTGAGATAACATCCTAGAATAAACCGGATGGGCCTAGCGTATATCGATGCCTACCAAAGCCTGCCCGATCGGTAGAGATGATTTTTAGCGAGCCATAAGGATTTAGAGGGGATATAAAAGTTCCTGCACACTATCGGAAGTGAGCCATGCAGCATTCAGAACGAAATACAAGATGGACGTACCAAGAAGTAATTGGTATCTTTCGGACTTCGAAAAAATACCTCTCGCAAAAACTACGAATGGGAGTAACCAAGGTTTGCCCAACAAGGCCTCTGAAAAATAAAGGTACGATGCGGAAATAGAACAGCAATGGGATTGCATTTAATAAATACAAGAGGTGGAATACTATTTTAGAGAGGGAAAAGATTGAACGGTAGATTTAGGTGGATGATCGATGGAAAGAATTGGAGAGTATGTACGATACCATATGATGGAGATTAGAGAGAGAGAGAGCAGCAGCAATTCCACAGCCTTATAGGAGAGAAAACAAGTCATGAAGAATCAATGAGCGGAAGGTGTGCGTAGTATGCACGGAATCAAAGGAATGTGGCAAGAGCGTAAGAATCTCAGGAAGCCAGTCTTTACCCGCTACTTGCAGCAGGGAGAATGAGAATATAGATGCACCCCTATGAAACAAGAGATTTCATAGACGAAGAAGGAAGGGAGTTATGGGGCTGCGTACGATGATGGAAAGAGTAATGACAAAAGAGAATAAACCAGTACTCATATATGCGTATAGAAGAGCATCTTTTGCGAGAAGGACAAAACAACACAAAACCAAGAATGACATTTCAACAACTATTAGTCTCCTCGACCCCCGCTTTCTTCTGTCAAGGTATCTGAGCGAGTAGCCGCTATATAGATATGAACGTTCGTTTGATATGTAGATAGCGTTGATTTATGTTTGGAGGTTGGTGACGAAATGATTAGAATTCCAGTGGTTCGTGAGATCGCGCTTCAAGCCCACCTCTGGCAGCTTCATTAAGCCCAATTCTACTATCCCTCCTCGTGAACCCACCCGCCCCAGGGCCGCGTGGCTGGCGCACAACGCCGCTCGCGTTATCATGACCACCATTCAAAGACGAAGCAGATCCGATATTGGATGGAAGACTTGGTACTGGGGGCACAGCAGAGCTGCTTCCGTAGCCGTTGCCACTGCCAGAGCCATTGGAGAACAAGGAACCGAATGTGCTAGAAATGCGACGCGATGGTGAAGCGATGGTGGCGTAGCCCTCACGAATATTACCGTTGGAAGATCGCGAAGTAAGGCGTGGAGCCTGCGAATGCAATGTCTTCATGTCTGGCATGGATTTCTTCACGCGCAGGGAGCCTGGTTGAGGCGCAGTCGACGCGGACGGAGTGAGATAGGCCGACGGTGCGCGAGAAAGTGTGTGCGCTGGACGCTGGGCTTGCTGCTGCTAGTAGCAAATTCATCAGCATGAGTAATCACGGCCAAGGCTATGCAGCGAGGGAACGTACCCTCTGCGGGTCAATACGTGTAACTACGGCGTATCGCTCATCGCCTTCGCCAACGGAGTAGTGATAGACGCCAAGCTTCTGAGCAATAAGATGTACGATCCGCCTCTGTTTTGGCGTCAAAGTACGGGAGAATGCTAGCTCGTCCCGCATATGATCATCCTTGAACAACAAAATCCTAGAGTAGATCTCCAAAGTCGATGGGTCGTTGAGGTCAAGCTCGTTTGCAGTCATCTTTTCCGAGGAGCTAGGGGTAGCAGGTGGCGGCGGGGCAGCCGGTGCTGAAGCCAAGGGTAAGTTGTACTGAGAAATGGAGCTAACATTAGGCGGAGAGTATTGCTGCTGCTGCTGGTAAGAGTTGGCAGAGAAGGAGCGCTGAGGCGTGTAAGTGTTAGACAACGGGGAGCCGAATTCGTCGTAAAGTGGTGTGATGGTATTAGCAGACTGCGAATGTTCCTTCTCGAGTTGCATCGAGCGCATGCGACGAAGGGCCTTCTCCCTTTCGATCCTCTCTTTCTCTCCTGCCTGCAGGACTTTCTTGTACTCGACCCTGAGTTTCCTACCTTGCACATCGAACCCATTCAGAGCTGCAACGACTGCATCTGCATCTGCAGCCTGGCGGAAATTGGCAAAGGCCAAGCCACGGAATGCGCCCTGTTGATCTAGATGGTAATTGAAGGCGTACGGCGTGGGGATCGATAAAGATGCCTGAGATTGGGGCTAAGGATCAATTGAAGCAAATACAAAGACGATGAGGCGCACAATTATGTCAAGGAGAGTTTCACGCTTGACGTTGAATGGTATGTTCTTGATTACAATGGCCGTCGGGATGATTTCATCATCAGCATTTTGGCTTGGGGTAGATGGGGCCATTGGAGGTGGATTGAGATGACTCATTGGAGGGGAACCGCCAGCGGAAGAGAAATCGGAATTATTGTGAGGAGACAAGGAACGATTGTCCGGAGAACTATCTAACCATTGCTGATGTGAAGAAGAGTGCGATGAGAGGAGTAAATCACATAAGATTTCTGAGAAAAGACGCACAGTAGGAAGGCCACTTCTCGCTGGCTTCGCCTTCAGTGGAGACTGGCCCATTGTGAACGCAGAGAATTGGGACTGAGCAGCCATGTTTGCTGGGGTGGTTGTAGCGAAGTGGTACTGCTGCCGAGCTGGGCTTCCTTCGAAATCGTAAGAGTCATGAAGACGTTGAGATGGCTGGCTGGACAAGGAGAGGGAGGAGATATCTGGAGGGCTGGTCATTATCGTGGCCTGAGAGGATATGGAAGTGGATGTCGTGAAAACAAGTGAAAAAAGAGTCTTGATCAAGAAAATCGTTTAGCAGTTGGCGCTAACCGTGCTTGTTGGGCCTTGTTGGCCTCATGCCCTCTATTAAACTCGCCCCTTGATTGTTTCATTCTCTCAATGGGTATCTCTATCAACGGACTGATTTGATTCGTGTAGTATATACAATAAGCAGACCAATGTCTAATGTCTGAACTCTGAACGAAAGAATGCCTTTACAAGGCCTTGGTACGCACAGCGTGCCTTGTCCCCGAAACAAGTGCTCATGGTCATCGACCAGCACCAGGACTAATCGCCACCGGCTCTGGCGCCTTCAACATATCCTCCATATTGAACGGCAGCGGTATGCACCCCGAATGATCCCATGGTCCCCGTATTCTCGGTGATCCGGAACCCGAGTTCGAGCGTTGTCGCTGAGTACCATCATATACCGACGTCGAGGAATTAGAAGCCAACGATGACGTGCTCGAGTTGCGCGACGGTACGACGTACGGGTACGGATTGGCAAACGCTTCACAATCAGAAAGTGAAACTCCTGCCAGGGGCAGGTGCTGCTGGGACGGTAAAGTAGGCATGGGGATGTGTGGCTGCGCATCGACGCTATTATATCTAGGACGTGGCATAGGTGCCGGTGGTGACTGCGAGAGAGTATGCGCGATGGGGTTGGTGGGGGCAGCGAGAGGTACATCGGGGTGGAATGCTGGACAGGG
The DNA here is from genome assembly GCA_014058305.1 of Pleurotus tuber-regium. Taxonomy (NCBI): domain Eukaryota; kingdom Fungi; phylum Basidiomycota; class Agaricomycetes; order Agaricales; family Pleurotaceae; genus Pleurotus; species Pleurotus tuber-regium. Next base: position 1,058,164 of record JACFYU010000026.1, on the reverse strand, counting down.
GACTGAGGGTAGAGCATGTCGGTGATAGCCTCTGGGTGGTACGCCTGCGACCAGACGCAGAGCAGATGGTGGTGGGCGGCGAGGTCGAGGCATGATGTACGAGTGTTATTGAGAGTGTGGTCAAGTTAACGAGAGTGGAGTCGAGTCAACTCGATAGATGTTTGCGTGCTGCGCAGCTGAAGGAGAAAAAATGTTTGAGAAACAGGTAGTTGATACAGCGAATGAAGGAAAAGAAAGTAATGGATACAATGAGCTGTCCCGAGCGTAAAGTTTATTCGGATTAATTCAACCAGGGTTTTATACACCTGCTGGCATCGGACGCACACATGGACGTGGTGCAAAAAAAGATATGTCTATACGACCCAAGACGACATCCTCAACTACAAGGGTTAGAGACAAAAACTCACATGTTTGATAGCGATAGCGATGTGGAAAACGTCGCGTTGAATATACCTCGGAACCTATGAAAAGCAACCAGCACTTTTCACGGTCAAGGGACTAGCCGACGTTAGATATATTGACTTGTGGGTCTTGACTGTTGGAAGTTGAAGAGAAGAACCAGAAAGCGTCGATGTACGGCGTCACGAAGTAGGGTTCAAAATCAAGGGGCAGAGCATAGAGCCAAGGTAGAGCTTAAACTTGGAGGCTCATATCAGGAGCGCTCAGATTACCCCCGACCAGCCATCGAGCGGTTGCTACCAACAACTCCAGCTCTCGGATGCTCGTTGCCTTATAGACTGATGCGGATCTCAAAGGCGACAGATAGCCAACCACCTTAGTTGCGTTGTTGATAAACTGACCAAGTCCGTTAGATACCTCAGTATCAGTCAGTATCCTCACCAGAACACGGGATCTCGGGATCAAACCAGTAAGGGCAGAGGTATAAGATTCCACAAGTAAAAACACAAATGTACATCTGGTCATGAGGGGAACATGATCACGGCCATAACATACTCATTTACATGATCCCAGGCAATCCCTGTCCACTGTAAGGCAGTAAAAGTGTCCTTATGAGCAAACTGAACCTTAGGTCAGGCAGAGTCGTCCTTGAGTGGCCGGTAAAACTTCATTAGTTGGGTTTTAAAGGCTGTAATGCAAAGATTTTAGGAGCTGATGTCGAGTAGTCAAGTGGACAAAATTACCTTCTGGGTTGTCCCAAAGCCCAGCAGCATCAGGATTAAGTGGCGATGCATTGTTCGGTTCTATCAATCCGTGGAGGTCGCATTGCATATACAAAGGGAAATAGACAACTAGATGGTACGTACCGCCAAGTAGCGATTGTAGCGAAATTAGAATCGTCTGCACGCTATACACAGCCGACCACTTGTCTTGCAGGATATCCAAACAAATCGAGCCGCCATTAATATCCACATTAGGATGGTAGCAAGGCGTTTCGAACTTGATTGTTGGCGCAACATAAGGATAATTAGGTGGGAAGGAGATGGATATGCGGAAAGCGAGACCAGCGTATATCTAGATCGCAGATGTAGAGACTGTAAACGCGGGAAAGTAAAACGCGTGACTTACCGTTCCCGCTGGCCCTTCAATGGTCCCTACCCACTCGAAGAGATTGCCATCATTTCGCGGAAATGCGGACTGCGGAGAGGTTTTAGTGAGGGGTGATACTGAGTTAACGAGTATTGACTGACAATGCCGGGGGAGGAAGACATCTGATGGACCAGTTAAACCTGCTTCAGCAAGGTGTATAGGATAACTTACCATAAGTGTCATTAGTTCATTACTCAGTCTATACCATCGTGTTCAGCGGCGAGGTAAGCAGCTTCATATGAACAGCGTACCGTTTCGCTACGCTTCCTGCTACCGGTGGAGGAGTACCCGCCACACTTGACTTGTTGGAAGAACGGGGTGGGGCGAGGGAAGTCGTAAGCTGCTCCATATTGGCGATTGAAGCTAAATGTTGAGAAGAATGAAAAGAATCTACAGGAGATGGGTGTTTAGGTGAAAGAGGGGAATGCCAGGGTTTGCCACCCAACTCAAGTTCAACTTTTCTGGCGCGATAGATCACGTGATGAAGTGATACTGAACGCCGCCTCGTGTGTTCCGCTCAGTCTGACACTCTGTTTTTAAGGCACACGAGAAAACTTTGCTGATGGCTACGAGAAAATTGAATACGTTTCAACGAAGCAGGCATTTGCATCTGGCATGGCCGCGTCAAGTATATAGTTTACTTCTAGTCGATTTTCCTAAATCGAGAACAAGGATGCTGTAATGATCGTGGGATTAACATTACTGATCGTGGGAGTATGTATCGTATCATTGGCTTACGCAAGGGGTCTCTGCATCCCGAAGATCCAAAAGGCAGTATAGTCACTGCGCCTCTAACTCTCTCTTTTTCGAGGACACTCCCATCAAATGTCCGTTTTCTCCCCAACCCAGGCAGAAACTGCCCTCGTCAACCAGATATTCGCCCAGTATGACCCCCAGAAACTCGGCGTTCTCACTGGGGACGTCGCGGTGCGGGTGTTCGGTGGTGCCAAGCTCCCGCCGACCGTTCTTGGCGAAATTTGGAACATTGCGGATGAGGATAACAAAGGCTGGCTGTCAAAGAAAGGTGCATCAGTAGCAGTGAGACTGATTGGGTGGGCACAGAAGGGGGAGAAGATAACTCAGAGTCTAGTCAATAAACGTAGGACGCGCGAGCGTTTGAATGACCACGAGTGCTGATGGGATCCACTTCACAGCTGGACCGTTGGCCAACATTGATGGCGTCGCTATTGCGTCACATAACACAGGCTCATCGTTGCCCAAATCACCCGCGCCGGGTATTCCGCAGTTAACACCACAGGACAAGATCAAGTACGACAGTCTCTTCCAGAGAAGTGGTCCTGTGAACGGCCTACTGAGTGGTACGTTCTGTATACGTATGTCTTGACGAATGGCGCGTCTCATCGAAATACCAGCTGATAAAGCGCGAGATATCTTCATAAAGTCCAATCTTTCCAATGACCAACTTCTGCAAATATGGTTAGTTTGCATACTCTGGTCATGCTTGTCGTATTAATCATGGTGATAGGAACCTTGCCGATACGAAAGATCGGGGAGCATTGGACTCAACAGACTTCACAATTGGAATGTATCTGATTCAGAATTTGATGTCTGGCAAGCTCCCATTCATTCCCACAACTCTACCTCCAGGGCTTTACCAACAAGCCGCTGGTGCTGCGACATCCACAATCGCCTCCCATTCCACTGGTAATAGCGGCTCCTTCAGTCCCGTTCAGTCAACCTTCGCTCCTACCCGCACTCCGCTCCACCCTCAATACACTGGTCAGAGCCAACCTCTACAACCTGATCATACCGGAATGAGCAACCAAGGCAGGCAACCTCCTCGTCTGCCGAGCAGACCAAACGCTGCCGCGGTAGGTAGCAGCGCATTTGGTACCTCGCCCTTTGGTTCCTCGCTGAACGGAGCCGTCCAACCGAAGTGGGACGTTACACCTGAGGAGAAGGCTAGCGCAGACCGCTTCTTTGATACTCTTGATACGCAGAGAAGAGGTTACATTGATGGCGATGTCGCAGTGCCGTTCATGCTACAGTCTAACTTGCCTGGAGACGATTTGGCGCTCATCTGGTAAGTTTAATGAGCAGTACCTATGGTTGTTTCTCTACGGAACAATTAATATGAATGTTACCCCCAGGGACTTAACGGACTTGAATGGCGACGGAAAGCTAACTAGGGATGGATTCGCCGTTGCGATGCATCTCATACAGAAGAAGTTAGCAGGTCAAGAACTTCCTAAAGTACTCCCCCCTTCTCTGATACCCCCTTCTCACCGGCGTAATGTTCCTGCGGCCTCGCCATTTACTCCCGCCGCTCCTTTTCAACCGCCTGCACCCGCACCCGTACCCGAACCTGTGCGCGACTTGTTATGGGATGACACGCCTCCACCGTCGGCTACCATTCCCCAACAGTCCACTGGCGTGGCACAACATCTTACTGGCCCAATAACCGTCAGTCAACCCAGTGCATTCGCAGCATCTCCTCCCCAGCCCTCCAAACCTGCGCCAACCGCCGGGGGACCCTTTGGTAAGTGAAACAACTTCTAGATGCCTTGTCCGAGTACCCATGTATTCGCAGGATCCCAGAATTTCCTTGAGGATGATGATGATGCGGGCCCTTCACCCCCGCTGCATGATCATTCAGCTGAAATTGGTAACGTTCGCAACCAAATTGATTCGACCTCAAGATCGCTTGATAGTACGAAGACTGAGCGAGCTACGCTTGAGCAAACCAGCAACAATCAAGCGGCTGAGCTTTCGTCCATGCAAGCTCAATTGGCTGTTATTAAGGCTTCATACGACCATGAAATGAACCTTTTACAGTCCCTACGTGAACGTTTCGCAGCCCAGGCCGCTGACATTCAGAAAGCGAAGGAAGAATTAATTCGAGCTGAGAGCGACTTGAGCGCTGTGAAGCTAGAGAAGGCTGAATTGGAGGGTGGTATTTTACGCGACAAAGAGGAAGCAAGAGGGTTGAATAGGAAGATGAACGAAACCACGAAGGAGATTGAGCAGCTCAAGGCCGACATCGAGAAGGCGAAGAAAGAGGCGAAACAGCAGAAGGGTTTGTTGGCGATTGCCAGGAAGCAGCTGAGCACGAAGGAGGCGGAGAAGACCAAGGTAGAAAAGGAACTAGAAGAAGCCAATGCGGAGTTGCAAGATGTTACTAAGGAGAGGGAGGATACCGAGGCTGAGTTGGCAAAGGCTATTTCCATGCCTTTGCCTACCAGTCCCCCAGAGAGGGCGCAGTCGGCGGATTCTGTGTCTTTCGCTGCTGCCCAACCTCTACCGTCTACCCCTGACGCTTCTACTCCCATTTCTGGCCCAAAGAGTAACAATCCATTTGAGAGATTGGCTATGGGCTCGGGCTCTAGATCACAGTCACCCTTTTTGCCTTTCGCTAGTACTGTTATCTTGACGCCCCCGGTTAATGGAATAGCTCTTCAAGAAGAACCAAAGGAAATCGTCCATGACGAAAACGATCCGTTTGGTTTGAATCAATCATTTGACGACGCATCTCCCGCCCAGCCAGCAGTGCAGGACGCCCTCCAATCTCAGCAACCTGAGGTAAATGAGGCCTCTTCCCCAACCAAGGAACCCAAACGTCTTACCACGCCGGAGCCTACTTCGGACCCAATGTCTGCATCAGCTGAAAGTGAACTCTTCTCTACGCCTCCAACCACCGCCACTCCGAAGGCAATCTCACCCCCACCAAGCGAAACAAGCATACCTCGCTCGACGACTCTGGACGCTACTGCTGCCAAGTTCCCCGCCATTGATGATTCCATCCCTGGTGCCTTCCTCACAGGAGGATCAAGTGCACCGAAACGCGAGTCCACCGATCTTAACCATCAATTAAAGGACTTGGAGATCAATGAGTCGGATAGCGATGATAGTGATAGTGATGAGGACGAAGTCCCGCTCGCCGAGCTCGCGAAGAACAGGGCGCCAGATGATAGTACCATTACTACCGTGACAAACGATAATACTAAATCCCCAGAGCCAGCCAAGGCTATGGATGCTACGACTAACGGCCATGTGATTTCGAACGCAACTACGTCTTTTGATGATGTATTTGGTCTTTCGTCAGATCCAACTTCAGCAGCAGCTCAGGTCCCATCTTCTCCGGCTCCCACCGCCAGTGCGTTGGCCCCGAAGGCAGCCTCTTCTGTTGCTGATCCATTCGGTATTCCTCCGTCTTCTGCGGCTCCCGCCTCCGATCTCTCAGCGCCTGTAGCTGGCGTTGACGCCTTCGACGCCGCCATGAGCAACATATCTCCGGCCCCTCAGTCAGCCGCTGCCCAGTTCTCCTTTGACACGGCTTTTGACGATAACTTCGACTTTGCAGCTGCCTCCGCCGCCAACAAGCCCCCTGCAGCAAACGTGAATGGTAATGCAACATCGATGCTTCCTCAGGCTGCCGGAAAATCTAGTTTTGACGATGTCTTCGGTCTACCTGGACCTTCGTCTACCGCGGCTACTACAACGGCCCCTGCACCTAGTGCCGGACCAACCAAACCCTCCTTTGATGATATATTCTCCACAGGCCCTCAGCCATCACAACCGTTAGCCCCTCCTTCCCATGTACCTGGTCAAAACGCTATGGCTCAAAATGTATCAGCAAGTTTTGACGATACTTTCGTCAACTTCGATTCCACTCCTTCACTCAATCTCGATAGTTCATTCACAGCGTCCGTTAAGGCTAACCCCCCTACCGCAAGTCAACCATCCTCTCCAAAACCGTTCCCAATTGTGTCAGCACCTACATCCCCCGAGCGTCCTCAGACTGCCTCGGTGACAACGGCGTCCCCACCGCCACGCGCGAAGTCCCCTCCTCCTCGTGTTTCGTCTCCCAAGCCTCGACCTTCCACTTCATCCTCAAGAGACGGTAACGAGAAGCCAAAAGATCCACCACACAGGCATTCTAAATTGAGCGTAAGTAAAGGCCGGATAGTTTCCATTGGGTGCTGGCTAATATGAAATATAGATTCGGTTACCCTTCGGCAAGAAGAAGAAACAAGAAGCTCCTCCACCGCCACCTCCAGCACAATTTCTTACCCCGCCTATTGAAGAATCAGGCCGCGTAGCTACTCCTGCTGTGGAAGACGACGCCCCACAAGTGAAGCAGCTCTGCAACATGGGCTTCAGCCGCACCCAGGCGATCGAAGCACTTGAAAAACACAGTTACGATCTACCAAGAGCGTTGAATAGTTTACTAGGATCTCAATGAAAGACGTTTATACCTACTTACTCCATTCCACCCTTCGGATCCGGAAGTTTAGTAACCCATGCAATACATATTTCTTCATCAACTTTCACTTTTTCTCCCAAGTCCTTGCTCGGATACCTTTCGTTACAAGATTACCCTACAATGCCACTTATTGGTTCTGCGACCCAAAGAATGAACGAGCTAAGAAATGCATGCACAGCTTTTCAGACAAAGCGTGGAAAAGGTGATCAGCGATGAGATACTCGCAGCTATGTACAATATCAAAACCCGCCAATACATGAGGAATAACTTAAGCACTAAGACGTGGGTGAAACAATTTAACTACCAAAATGCAATGTGTCCAAGAAAAACAACTTTTAAAAAACGAACGTCGGCATTTCTAGCGGGCGAAGGGAAAGCGCAAGCTGTTGCTTCCACAGTTCATCAGCCTGCCGTCTCGTCTCAACTTCTGCTAATTGGGTCTTTGTAGGATAATGTGCTAGCAAGATGCAGGTATACCCACTTAGTGCTCGCCACTGTTGCAGTTCAAGTATGTTCTCTCCAGCTTGAGCGAACATGCTCACGTCCATGAATCGATCGTGGGTGGGCTGAATACAGACAAGTCGTTGGCTCAGAAGAAGATAGAGCTAATACAGAGCGGGACCTTACCAAGAGAGGTGGTGATAGCGGTATGGATTGTTTCTTCCCTTTATACCAGGCTCCCAGAAACAAGCTGCCATCTGCAGGCCATGACGGGCGACAGCCATTGACCACGTTCAAGAACCCATCTGGGACTTTGTTATCTGTACCCAGTGCTGTAATGACGTCTGCCGAAGCATAACAAACGATAGATATGCTTAGAACATCGCGTAGATCTCTGCATATTATCGATACTTGTTAAGCAGTTGATGCGATGAAGGATAAAACCTCTTACTCCTTTGTCTTGTAGCGGTTCTTCCATCGCTCTAATGACGGAGCGATATTTTCATCGATGATAAAGCGCGCTGCAACAGGTTCGTTGTGCTCGCCGCATTGGTAGACACCAAGAGCAGCAGCACCTTGTCTGAAGAGGGGTTCCATTGACCGGTCTTCGACAGCACCAGTTGGCGCGGGAGACGGCTGCGTAGGCACGATGTCTGGCATTGGCGGTGTTGCTAGAACCGGGACTGAAACCTGGGACCGTCTGTCATTAGAATCTGTGGATGACGGAGGAACATCGTGTGAGGAAGCAGAAGGCATTACTCCATTCTGACTGATTATAGCGACTGCAGCGGGCGAAGAGGCGATATCAGCGTCATCTGTGTGGTCTTCGTTGGCTAACTGAACGCCCTGTGCAATATTGTTGCCAGGTTGAGGTGGTACCGAGTGATCTCTTGTCGTGGAATCAGCATCACGTCGCTGTAATTCGGTTTCCGTCGAAGAAACATGGTTCGGCCATCCATGAACTCGTACTTGATCATAAGATCTTATTGGGTCCTGATCCTTGTCCCTAGCCTCTGTAGAATCCGTAACAACCTGGCTTTGTAGCTCTGATGGGAACTGATCTTCAGTTGAGATAGCGAGCTGCTGAGATACCTCGTTACTTGATTCAGATTGAGCTTGCTCAACATCTTGCATCGGGTCATCCTGTTGATCAACTATGGAATCTACTGTGACAGTTCCTTCCGGTTTCGCCTCCGCCAGTTCAGATATGGGAGTAATTTCGCAGCCTTGCGGGTGCGCCTCATTGGTGAGTACTTGTAGGACAATCGCTTCTTCATCAAGTCCACTATCTTCAGTCGTGGATATTGTATTTAAAGTAGGTTGATGTTGCACCTCTCTGCTTTCAATCATTTCATGATCGCCTACGTGACTCTCATTGTTTTTCTGCCCGTCGTCCATGTTAATGACGCTGCTTGTCGGCATATCAGCAAAAGATTGATTAGGAGGCGAGGCATCTACAGCCTTGATCGCCAACGATGCTTCCACAGAAGGCGCTGTCGAAGATGGTCTTGATGAACTAAATTCCACATCCATAGGTTGAGACGCAATTTCGTCGGAAGGCTCATCAGGAGCTCGTTCATCGTTAGGACAGGGTTTAGCAGGTCCAGTGGAAACGTCAGGGACAGGGAGTAGAGCTGCATCATCTGAGTTTGGTCCGCCGTCTGGCAATCCGATCGTCGACGAGGACTCAACCCGCGTTTCGTCGAGTTGTTTGAGGCCTTGAACTGTATTATCATTTTCGATCGGGGGATCCTGGGCGTCATTGTGGGTCACAGGAGAGCGCTGGGATTCTCGTAAGTCGGTCATATTATCAGGTTCCTTCATCGGGATATCCTTGGTCTCTACGTGGCCGGACAGGACTATCTGGTCTGGCTCAGAAGGGACTTCTGTGAGGGCTTGATGCAAGAAATCATCGTTACCGTCTGGGCCCGAGGAACGGACCGGCGATGTTTCCACTGAAGCTGAAGAGCTGATTGCAGGTTGCGAGCTCTGTCTTACAGGTGTTTCATTTGGCCGTGGAGTTGTTTCAACGGATTCTGAAAGATTATCTAGTTGAGCCTCCAGCTGCCTCGGTGATATCGGTAAACCATCAGATGAATGTTCAGGAACGGACGCAGCGACGGATTGCGACCACTCTCTGTTAGGAGGGATAGACCGCGGCCTTTGACCATCCGAGGAAAGAGAAGAACTTGTGGATGACGCTCGATCATCAGGAAGAGCTGACTGTGACCTTTGTTGTCCAAGATGCAGACCCTTCATTGCAGGGACGACGGATTGCGACCTTCGGTTATCAGGAAGAAACGATTGGGACCTTTGTCGTTCAGGAAGAAAAGGGTGCGAGCCCTCTCGTCCAGGGAGAGTCGAGCGACCTTCAGGAATAACAGATGGACTCTGCCCCTCAGGGAGGTCGGACTGTAACCTCTGTGTCTCCGAAAGAACGGGTTGGGATCCAGACTTTTCAGAAACGACCGACTGCGACCTCTCTGTTTCAAAGAGCCTCGATTGCACGGTCGCTAATCTCTGTTCTTCGGGGATTGCAGATTGTCTTTCAAAGAGAGCTGATGGCGTTCCCAATCTCTCTGGGATACGACTCTGCGACCCTTGCCTTTCAACAAGATTAGAGCCCTGTCTGTCGAGAGGAATATTGTGACTTCCAGGAACAGCAGACGGTGTTCTTCCTCCATGAATAACAGGCGATGATTGCTGCTCTTCAGGGATGATAGACGATAATCTCTGTCCTTCGGGAATGACGGACGATGACCTCTGTCCTTCAGGAATAACAGACAATGATCTCTGACCTTCAGAAATGACAGACGATGACCTCTGTTCCTCGAGAACAACAGGTGATGACCTTGGGCCTTCGGAAACTACGGATTGCGACCTTTGTCGATTGGAGAGAATGGATTGGGACCTCTGCTTATCGAGGGAGAAGGACTGCGGCGTCTGTTGTTGGAAAGAAATAGGCTGCGAGCTGTGCCTTTCTGGAGTTGGAGTGGCTGCGATTGTCTTCTCGGATTTGGATGCATCCGACACAATCAAAGAGGCCTTCTCCTCTTCATGGGCGAACACTTGATACTCATCCATCGCAGGACGAAGAACGGTAGTAGCTGTTACCGCATTTAGATCAGTAGCCTCCTCTTCCTGTTTCGACTGCGGCGTGCTTGTGGCTCTAGCGACCGTTGGAGAGCCCGACCGTCTGAGAGCAACATCTGACTGCTGTTGCTGTGGTATTAGTTTTTGGCCGTTTCCCTCACTAACTACTGTGCTCGACGGTTGCTCGATATGAGGCGCTACCTGTACCGCAGTCGGGGGCTGCGGTACAGGAGTTTGAGACGCCTTCGAACTGGCGAGAATCTGCTGAGCATCTTCATCGTCGGCATCCAAAATTTCTGCGCGAGGCATGCTCCGCTTCGCCTTACGCTTCAGTTTAATGGGTCCGGCTGTTTGATTTGTGGCTGAAACCGAAGATGTAGCGCGAGTAACGACTGGTTGCCTGAAGGGAATTGACGTTATGACTGTGCCTTTGAACCGACGCTGCAGAAACTCACGGTGGGCCCTGTGAAATGGGTGTGCGTGGCGGCGGTTCAATGTCCTTGGTCAGAGGATCCTGGGTTACTGAAGGCCTGTATACGCAAATGAGTTTAATGAATTTATTAGGTGCATAATAGCTCACGCCATGACTTGGCTAGAGGCTGACGTCGTAGACACTGGCTGGGACACTGAAGCACTAAACGGCGCCGGAGCACTCTGCGGCATATTATTTCCATATATTGACTGAAAAAAACCGTCAAGAGCCGCTGTGAAGATAATGAATAATGAACAACAGAGCAACTTGAAGATAATCCTCACGCAAAAGGTTGGGCTCAAAATGCGAACGAAACCGGGCGACAGTTTCGACAAGATGTGTGTACGCGGGGGCAAGCGGGCTATTAATAGCAAGCGACACATGAAAAGGATTCTCGTCTTTGAGACCGGCCTGCTCGCGGAGAGTCATCTGAGCTGTCTAAAGCAGACATTTCAGTGTCGCGTCGCATTATCAAAAGTCAGATCTATGAAATACCCTAAGCAAAGTAAGGATCTGAATTAGGTTGGTTGAGGCATAGTGTAGACCCAACTAGTCTGACTCACCCATGGCTTTGCTTCGGTGTAGTATGCACGCGGATCGTTCAACCAAACAGCAAGTCGTTTTGCTGCCTCAGCATAGTCATTTGCATTTGCACTTTTCAGTTTCTTATTGAATTGGCTGAACACCCTCTCATTCTGGTGTTTGGTATTGGCATTGCTGGGCGCGGTAGCATTGTGAGGCGGTTGATTGGATGTCATCAAATGCAATTCTGACCGTCTCTAATCTTGGAGATTTAACATTTATTGACTGTGAGAATAAAATATGACCACGTGATACACCCCCTTAAATCATATTCATGGATTTACACAAATTTCAGCTATAACGTCCCATTCCTTCAGTATCCGGACTTCTGTAGTTCTTCTATCCGCCACAGGTATATCCTCGGCCTCTATCTCGTCCTCCACCAAAAGTATTCGTAGTCCCCCAATGGTCACAAAGCCTTGTTGAATTGGTATATATTCGAGGTCGAAATACTGCACAGCCTGGACTTTGGTTGTAGTGCTCTCCGTCTCTGCCGAAGGAGTGGATAGCTGTATTGGGGGTAGAAAAATGGCTGATTGGCCCAATATCCTCGCGCCCGACGGCTTGGCCTTGAGCTCATCAACCCCGTTGAAGTAAGGAGGAGGAAGTACGACGATGTCATCGTCCTTGATCTCCTCCGGCTCTCTGACAATGGCGTTCTGCGTATCCGATACTGACGTCCTTGAGGCCGCAGCTAATATCTTATTGTGTGCAAGGGCAACATTGAACGAAGTATAAGTCGGGGATGGAGTAGAGAATCCTGAAGATGATATACGCGGGCTGAAAGCACCAGGCTGTTGAATGGCACTTGCAATAGCTGCTGGAACGGAAGCAGGCGCAGGAATGACGTTGGGTGGCCGCAGATGCTGAACAGCCAGTCGTAAAATGCGACGATGCGCCTTCGCCACAGGTGCTAGAACAACTATGGAATACGATATTACGAAAGGCTTTTCGACGCGTATGGATTCGCGGGGGATAGATCGGATTACCAGTGTGACATCTACATCGGAAGGTGTGGATGTTACTGCTGCTGGGACGGCTTGCCCTAGCGCGGGTGACTGTGTGCGCATGGGAACTGGCTGTTGAGGGCGGTTCCGGAAGGGTGAATCAGGGCGCTGAGCGATGGGTGGGGACGCCGGACGAGACTGATTTAATTGGAGAGAACGAGGTCGCGAAGGGATAGAGACGACTGATGAGGTCCGTTTGAGGTAGGCGGGAAGTGCAGAAGCAGCAGGCTGAACTTGGGCAGGTGGAGGAGCAGGAATTTTACGCGATAGTAACTAGGCCGTGTAAGTACGGGGTAGACCGTAGGTAGGAGAAAACTCACTGATGTAAGGAGACGCCCTGGTTCACCAAACGATGAACGCCAGGAAATATCAAGCCTGCCTAAAGGCACGGTGCTTCCTGGAACTGGGGCGACTGGGATGAGAGGTATCGTCGTTGGGGTTAAGATGTATATATATTGGCGCATATCCTGAGGCTGCATCAATGACATAGAACCAGAGAAAATACTATCATCTGGATCCACAGTATTGATATCCTCTACCTGCCAATCTTCCGTGCATTGAAATTGCATACGCTCAAACCATATAGGATCTGGCATCAGATTCTGTATATGCACCTCAAGAAAGATCTTTTCTCTTTCGGGAGGCGAAAGCATCGCCGACGGCGAACGCGGAGCATGCACTTTCGTTTTGACTGAAAGTGGATTGGAAACCTGAGATCATCTTCTTACTAAACATTGGAAGAAGAGAAACGCAAGTGACTACTGACAGCAAATTTATAGAACTTGCGGAACGTTTGCAGTGATGGGTCATCGTGATCCTCTGTAGAACCTGGGAGATGGCGGACGTTTGGCGGGGCGCGGTAGGACACAGTACAGCCGAGGACATGCTGGCCCAATTCCTTGATCTCATGGCTAATGACATTCTCCAGCGTGTCCCCAGGAACCAGTCGGCAGTCCGCTCCACCAAATTCCGCAAGGACTACCTTCGCATTGGCTGTCTGCATCTCGACTTTCAGCCGTACTCCCTCGATGTCATAGCTGGACTCGTTATTAACGCATAGACAACTGGAAAATGTTTCTCCAAGTTGGATTGCGCCGAATGAAGAGGGAAGGGTGAGGATTTCGGATGCATGCGTCAAGTCTCGTAACGTTTTAGGGTGTAGTGGTAAAGGTGTTTTCCCTTGTAATGAAAGGATGGAAGCTGTCGAGTGGGCCTTCAAAAAGATTGAATTTCTTCGTCCGGTAGACCCTCGATAAGCACTCACAGAAAATGATGGTGAACTTGAATAGAACGGCTCCCAAGCACTAGCCAGTGATGGCCGCTGAGACAAAACTCAGTTTCGCAGTACATCTAGCATACAGTAGTAATATATACCTACGGATACGCGCATCACCTTGAGGGAAAGCAGATGACTTGGACCATCCATAATTACACTGATGGAGAATAATGGGGAAGTAAGGATGAGATTTAGGCAAAGTCGCGACAAGCGATAGGCGCGCTAAAGTACGACACGGGCTCCCAATAAAATCTTGTTTACATGCTTATTATACGAATAGTCCATGCTATACGGGTACAAAGGTATGACTACTGCACGAAAAAGTGATGTTTCCAGTTCATGCAGCCACCCATGGTTGACTGACAAGCTGCTGCACAGATAGCAATGCACGATATCGTACGTCCGAGTTCTCGTGGGTCATTAATTCCATTACCCGTGCCTTCCCTCCCAGATCCGTGATGACCCTAACGCATGCTCACATTAACATCTCGAATAGGAGAGAAGATAATGCTCTTACTTCTTGCCACGCTCATAGTGCTTCACATACTGACCAACATCATGCGCCGCAACAGCCAGGACGAGAGGATCAGAAGAATCATTTAAGAGCTTCACCAGTATCCTAGTTGTCATTGTTAGTGCGCGGCTTGACTTGCTGTTAAAGGGGGTGATGGTGCATACTTGAGCTGTTCATGATCCTTATCGTTGAGTTTAGTTGCGTTCTCCTTCCAAAAGTCGTCGGACTCATGAACTGGTGTCCATGACAGATGTCCTGACAAAAGTTCAGATGTATATTCGTCGTAAGTCCTATTAATTGGCGTTAATGCATTTCAGCACTTCACAACAGCGAAGAAGACTGGCAAAGACGTACGTCAAGCTCTGGAAGTTAGCGGTTAACTCATCTCGTAGGAACTGAACGTCTTCGATTATGTCTTCATCCGACCACTTCCGTGTGCAAAGATTCTTAGCGAAGGGAAGTAGTTGACCGACTAGCATTGCAGGCAGGTTCGCCGATGGTGCCTTGGTCACCAGATTCTACATCGTTCTATATAGTCAGTTTAGAGTTGATTTGAGCACGGTGGCAGGGCTCACTCTGAATGTTGCGACAATGACACGGATGACTTTCTCTTTTACTGCACCTTGGGCAACATCAATCAACAACGGTATTATATCATAATTCCTAGATGAAAAATATGAGAAACACATCATCAAGCGACATGTTGACACCTACTTTTGTATGTTCTCCGCGATCTCTTGCTCAAACGACAGTAACCATAAACAGAATGCTACCTGATAGCTCATCTGAGGCCCCGGTTTCTGCTTTAATATTTCGACGAGCCTTTCATAATCGTCAACCGAAGAATGAGGCAATGGATTTAATAAGCCTACCCAATGATGATACCTGATTGAGCCCAAACGGCTTTTCGTGTCGTTCGCTTTGCTAGGAGAGCTTCAAGGCATTGTACGGCCACATCGCGTCGGTTGGAGCTCTGTGACTGAATTAAGGAGGATAGCGTCCTCAAGAAAGGTTGTAGGTGCTGAGAAAGAGGAGCGGAGTCTGCGCTATGGGGGCATTGGTATTGCCCTAAATGAATCACGTATAACCGTACCTCAGCAAAACAGTGAGAATCTGAGCAGTCTTAAGCTGTATAAACTCGTCTTGCGTGTCTAAACATCTGATACATGTTAAGCAATACCAAATACTAGCAGCGGCTGGGTTAACTCACCTGAGTAACGGCACATATGGCAATTCGGGGTCACTTTCAGAAGTCCGGAAAAAGAGGGGTATACGTTCTTCGTGGTCTAGCGCCAATGTAAATAGTGATATTACGGAGAGTTCTAACACAGCGCCAGACCTGCAAGTGCTTCAGCGATCAGGACCAAGAGACATTGCATTGTATCGATGCGCTGCAGTTTCTTGAGGAGGCGCAAGTAAAGTAGGGCGTATGTTTGGCCATCGGATAAAAGAATCGACTCATTGCGAGCTCTATTGCCGCCAATCCTCTTAATGAGTGATAGTTCTTCAGATGTTACAAGGCCCGCGCGTTGGTAACCCTAATACGGAGCTCTGCTGAGGCGCGTCCAATATAGAGGATAGAACTGGTGAATATACCTCCCATGGTACAGGCTTTGAGCGAAATTTCGAGGAAGCCTCTTCAAGGTAAGTATTAGAAACTAGTGATATAGACATGGATTGCAGCAGTGATTTCAAGATTCTCTAACTCAGCCAAGGCAAGAAGTAGGCTGTGCTTATATGGCAATATACTCCCACAGTCAACCTTTCTGAGCTCGCAAGGTTTCTTTTCTTCAAGGTCACCGCGTCGTGATGCTTTCTCGCAATTTGTTGGCTTCATGTAGAAGGCCATCGCAAAGTAGGTAACTTTCTTCATGACAATCTCATCTTACTCAACTTCTTTAGATACACGCTTCCACCGAGCTTTGGCTACCGAAGTCTCACCAGGCTCGTCTCCAAGCGCGTCGACTTCCCCTCCTCCACCCGCTCCTTCAAAACGCTCCAGCCGACCTCAAATCACTACCGCGATAATACTCAACCGGTCTCCCATATTAACACGTACACCTACCCCCTTTGAACGCGCTTATTATGCCTACCAAGCCCGCATTCGCCGTGCATTGCATAACCCATTCCCGTACGAGTTCTACTTCAAGCAAGGATCCCTACTCGAGACACGCTTCAATATAGAAGAGGCCGAAAGAGAGAGACTAGCTTTTGGGAAGGAGTTCACGGGAGAGGTCAATACAAGTGAGAAGGAAGAAGCGGACAGGAAAGCGGTTGCACAATTAAGTCAGCAAGAGGGGGAGGGGGAGGTGATTATGCCGAGGACGCATGAAGCGGATGCGAAGAAAGATGTAAAGAGTTTGGATAGGAAGGGCGCCCGGAACCTCTACCTTTTGTTGCGAGTGAACCAAGACGGGAAGGATGTTTGGAGATTCCCTCAGGGTGACGTAGAAAAAGGCGAGCTATTGCACCAAGTATGCGAATCCCCTTCCTCTCTATAATATTATTTAACATTTATCTAGGCCGCTCAACGGGACCTGCATGCTGAGTGTGGTCCTCACATGGATACCTGGATAGTCAGCCGTAACCCAATTGGTGTCTATAAATCCTCACCATCAGACGCGACGACCACTGACGTGCCGGAGGTATTTTGCTTGTGCTGCGATCCCCGCAACGGCTTACATTTTCTGTAGAAAATCACATTCTTCTACAAAGCGCACATCATGGCAGGACAAGTCCAACCGCAAGTAAAATCAATCTCAGATTTCGCTTGGTTAACCAAGCAGGAAATCGAATCCTACGTTTCAAAGGATTACTGGGATGGCGTCAAGGACATGCTCTCTGATCACTGATATAACCATCAACTCGAATTCTAGGTCGGAAACCCCTGATATGACTGAACTAGATGGGTATCCCAGGAGTTCTACGTATATATGAGGGTTACTTGGGCGATGAGATAGCTCTGCGCATTTCCGGTCGCTTCCTGGCATCGTCAAATCTTCGGACGATGACTTCACATTTTGTCGTTTTGCAAATATGCTTAGAAGCTGCCTTTAATTCATCGGATAAAAACGTTAAGCCAGCAAACTTCTCGACTTGGTCAACTGCACATTAGTCATTAGCTTAAAGATAAGTACGAGAAGATGAATTGACAAACCATCCATCACAAAACTTTCTAAAGGAGCTTCGTCAGGTATGACAGCGTTTGGAAGTACAAAAGCGCCTGAGGAGAGTTCAAGGATATCGGGCGTAGACGGGGAGGATGGCCGTGAAGCTAAGACGACCTTTGCAAAATGTGTTGGCACGGATACATTAGGCGGGGACCCAATGACTTCATGTGTCTATTGAACATGAACTTTAGTTCAAAGCATTATACATGCACTTCGAGGACAGAAAAACTCACTACGCGCCACTTCCCGTCAGGATGCAATTTTGGGAGATACAAAGGCACAGTAAAGATGTAGACATCCGCGAAGGATGACGTGAGGCGACGGCACCAGTCCTCTAAGTACGCCCAGTCTATGGTTGATGTCAATCATGTTGCAAAAGGGAAAGGGCCGACTGAGGACTCAACAATGTCTATTAAAACCATCACCGACTTGAGGCGCTATATTTGACAGAAGGAAAGTCTCATCCATCGCTTCCTATAGACGGGACTTTGCGTAAACGACGAGAAAGGAAGGGCAAGATAAAGATTGACATACTTGAGAGAATTTCGCGTCCGCTGCAGGAACCCTGCCAATATACATTCAATCGACGAGAAAATCAGTACAAACTGAAACTTACATATGCCCACGGTCGTAACCACTCTTAAAGTAATCTGACAGTTTTGATCTAAACTTCGCTGGTAAAGACACATCCTCAGTGAAGGTGGACTTTTGGCGATCCCCTGCCTCGCCCTCCGAAGGGGCAGAAACAAGAGCGGATTTGCCGAGTGAGGCTAGAGTGAGATGTTCGGCTGTCTTTATCCTTCATGTCAGCAATTGAAACGTAGGATCACTACCGTATATCACCTACCCAGGCTGGATGGCGCAGCCTACGGTCATACGCAGCAACATACGCCTTACGGACCAGAGGATCAGCAATTGGACCTAAATGCAAAACTTTGAGCTTGCCGCATGAGATACCCATAGGACTACATTTCCTTATTACCTGGGTTGCCATATTTGAGAGCAGGCGCGAAAACAGCTCCAGCAGACGCGACTTTCGAGATCTGTGCGTTGCCTCCGGGTCCTACTTCAATGACCGGAGACTTAGTGGTGGAGACATGGACATTTTGTGGGACAAGGGGAACTTCGCGTCTTCTGGAGTTGACTACTGCGGCGACTCCGCCACCGACGAGGGCTCCTGCCGCAAAGACAGCTGCATGTACAAGAGCGGATCCAGCCATTAAAACGGGAACCGAAACAAGTGAGTTAGACGCCTTACTTGAAAGCATCTAGCGCCCGCGTCTTTAACAGTGACTGTACCTTTCCGCGAGGGGTACCCTTATCACGACGCAAAGAATAGCACCTCCTAGCACCTCTCAGAGATATTAATGTGATTTCCTGCTTGACAGAGGGTACTGTGCATGGTCTAGGATTCTGGTAACTTTTTCACCTTAGCGTAGTGGAAAGAGGTTCAACGCTCAATTCCGTTTACGTCTAGGTTTAACGTGAGTATATGAGACTTCCACTTCATGTAGGCTATGAAGTTTTGTGACTAGCAGATACGCATCAAGTATTACATTGTAGCAACGATATACTTAATTAAATGTATAACAGACAAAGCTATGCTTGGAATTGACTTACATGAAGGGAATCTATATATTACAATTAGCGTGATAGTAATACTTTTACAGGTGTGCCCGAGTGAGAGTGTTCCTTGCGGAGTACGGTATTTCAGCCTCCAGTTCTTCAAGCAGCCCCAGAACATCTGCAGCACAACCGAAGGAAAGAGTAAATCCGGATCTATAGCAACTGTGGTAAGACGCTGTAGGTTGAACTCTTAGGATCAGTCTTACCCTCCTTGACCGTAAGAATGGATGATATGACTCATGGAACCGTCTTCCTTTACTCTTTGTTCCCTCTCGACGCGAACATTAGCATCACGGAACGGGCGAAGGCCTTGAACAAATGGATCCGGGTCGAGTTCGGCGCTTTCCAAGCCAGGTACAAATGCATTGCACCTCTCACGCATACGGATGATTTCGGGACTGTCAATGGTTAAATCGAGGGTGTGCACGTATGGTTGCACAAGGCCTGTCAAATAATGCCTCAGCTGATATTCTGGTAATCACTGTGTGCACACGAATTACCTCCAAGAATGAGTGTGCGATCGTTTCGCGGGACAATAAAGACAATATCCTCTGCGTCTGCGCCATGTGTGTCATCGTGCGAGACACAGAGTGCTTCTTCCACTTTGAGGAACTTCTTGCCGTCATTGATGACACGGATCAATGCACCTCGAAGAGGAACAACGGTTTTGTCTGCGGCAGTCTCGTAGGCGTTAAGCCCAGTGCAGTTGATGATAGCGGTAGCTCCGTATTTTGTGAGCAACCTATCTTCCTGCGCAAGCAAGTCTCCGTTGATCTTGGCGGTAACAAAGCGTGCGCCTTTCTTAGCGACAGTATGACGGAGCCACGCCATGTAGTGGTCGGTGTCGATCACTGGAGATAGGTGACGGTAGGAGTCGACTACTCCTGCCTTCTGGTTCACTGCGTGTTGAGTGACCAGAGTGGGGTCATGTTTAAAGCCTTGAATCTGTGCAACCCAACTTGTTTTGATAAATATGAAACGATGACGAACGGATAGTGACAAACCTCCTTTTGAGCTTCAATCTCGTACATCTTCTCTAGCTGTCCAGGCATGTCGTTCAGAGATTGCTCGAAAAAGAAGTTGGCTGCACGCATTCGAACTCCGTGCTCCTCAGCGGGTAGTATTTGCATGAGCTTGTTTAAGGCGCGGTAGGAGGTCATGCACCAGCGCTTAGAGTTGTCGAGCGAAATTAAGTTGGTATGCTTGCCACAGACCGCAGGAGGCCATTCCCAGCTACAAGTAAATTAGCCAAAGCGCATGATGTTATATCGCACTCCGGATCCTCACAGCGCGCCAGCAATCTGAGATGTAATGCGCTCGCTTAGAGAGGCCCATTTCTCAGAAATAACTGTAACATCGTATCCTGCATCGAGGAGAGCCCATGTTGTCTATAAATATATCGTCAGAGCAGCACCATTCAATAATCGTTCAGACCTACAGTGAGTCCAGTAACGCCACCTCCGATGACAAGGACACGTTTGACTGGTGGGAAAGTAGTTGCGAGGTTGACACCTTGATTCAGGAGCAATTCGCTGCCAACTCGAGTAAGGTAAATATCAGAAGCAGAGGATGTAAAAGACATGGCAGTCGATGTGTTTGTTGTGAAGTTCTAAGGTAGTAGTTGGATGGTATGAGGTGGTGATGATGATGATGAAAATCTGACAAAGTAGTTGCATTTTATACCTCGCAACCTAGTCTGGGATCGCTGGTAAGAGTACCTTAGCTTGTTGGTTGCGCAATATTGCATAGTCGGGCAAAGCGGAATGGCGAACACCCATAAGGAGTCTTCGGAGAGTAAAGGAAGTTGAAAAGCAACAGCGACGGGCACGCGTCAAGTAGAACACCAATGGCCTAGCCTCAGCACTGGAGAGCCAAGCTTCAACAGCTGGTAACGGGCCGGATCCTACATCCACAAAAGTCGATTCATAACGCCATGACTTGTTCCAAAAGTACACTGGCAAGCGAGGTAAGAACCGTGCAAAGAGAACATGCACTACGGGTAAGCCCAGAATACTGTGACAAGAATGCTATTTTTGTTTTCATGGCGGAAGTGGCTGTCTGCGTCCTGCTCGTACATAGAGAAGGGGAATCACTGTAGCCAGAAGTACCGGCAGGTGTCTAAAAATAACCATAGGCCTATTCGGAATCTGCTGTGGATGTCATCAGCAGTGATGTGTGTGTGTGTGGTCCTGTTTACTGAACCAATGTTTAGGCATTGTTCACTATGTCGACGTTCAAGCCGAATCATTGCGATCATCGAATCTGTCTGACCACCGCGTATTATTGGATTCTAAGAAGCGTGGATTGACTCTGCCGACAAGGGCGGCTTCCGAGAGAAGTGGCTCGAGCGAATTGAATAGGCGAACGCTTAGGTAGAGCTGGGGAAGCACAGTGAAATGTGGGGGCATCTTGATTCTTGAAGTTGTACGATGAAAGTTGGCGGTCACATGATTGACCGCTCAGACGAATCCCAGATCCGACTCCGACTCCGCAACTCACTCTTACAAGCCATGAAACGCAAAGAGCGGGGCGCATCCGAGAGGATAAGCCCAGATGCATCTAGCAACTCAGTGGTAAAATTTAGTAAACGAAGAACAGTCAGTGGCAGCAAAGGGAAAGAAAGAGTGAATACACAGGACAATGGTAGCGATTCTACATGGCCCAATTACTTCCACTCTGTAAGGTTCAGACTTACTCCCTAGGAACGTTTCGTCATACTCAACTCAAATAAATTACATTCCAATAGTTATTTAAGGTACTTTCCGTCTATTACCACTCATCCATATGTGTCCTGAATGTCTCATTCAACGCGCTGGAAATAGGTTTTCAAGGTATATATTTCATTCATTTGACCCGCGTATCTTTTTCCTGAAGTCACTTCGTGCTTCCAATAAGGCTCTGAATACGGTACTCGCTTTCGTTTCGTCTCGGAAGCATTTAGCAACAACCTTTCCTGTCGTCCGTTCATCCGTTGAGAATATTTTGAAAGAGTAATTAATTCCATGATACAATATTTCGTCGGACGTATATATGACCTGACTCTTTTTAAACAGGCCCTTGGAGCTAACCAAGGTTGCAGAGCTCAAGTAGGTGTATCCATCTATGACACAGTCTCAAGTCAATGAGAGGTCTTTAGAGCACTACTCCCCGATCTCATTAAATTTGCATACATTCCTAAAGCCGAGCATCACATTCACGCAGAACCGAGAAGAGCTCGCTCTCCCGAATTTTCTGTGCCTTCCTCGTCAAGCCGCCTCGTGGAAGATGAGACAGAGCATGTCCTCATTCTTGAGTTCGCCGAGAATTCCAGACGCCAGAAAAGCCAGAACCCAGGGTAAATTCGACCACTTCATTCTTCAGTTACGCAGGATTGATGCACAATAAGTTTTCTGTACTCAGCTCCACCAGCGATGACTCCGGCTGCTACGAAAAAGCTGGTGGAGAAGCGGAATTCTCTCTTCATTTCAGCAGTTAATGAGTAGGTCCGCTCCTCAGAAAATAGGCTCATTGCTTATACCGAATAGGCTCATCTTGGCTACCCCTTCCGATGAAGACCCTGTGGCACTATTACAGGCTGCTGGCCGTGACCACATCCCAGTCAACCCATCTGTGTCTCTTGCGCCATTCTCGAAGGTTGAGGCTGGCATTGTGCCGGTTCCAGATCCCAAAGACAGGCCCTCTATAGAAACTATCATTCAGGAATTGGAATGTCAGCCTTGGTATAAAGGGCAAATCATAGAGAGAAGAGAATTCATAGCCAGACAAGGCCAGATAGGTTTGTACTTTATAATTGGCATGTTTGGTCTATTCTTACACCGATGTCAGGTGAACTCGATGCGCCATTATTACCCACTATACAACAATCTTTGCAGGTTGCCCGCAGCATCTCTTCTTTATATACACACCAAGCCGCCGCTATCAATGCTCTAGCGATGGGTAAGAATGTAATAGTGTCCACAAGCACTGCGTCCGGGAAAAGTGCCATTTATCAAGTAACCCCTATTATATTATATTTGCAGGCTTTGGATATTGAACTAGATACCAACAGGTACCCGTTCTGCGCTTCCTTGAAGAGGATCTTGATGCCACTGCCGTATTCGTTTACCCTACAAAGGTATGCGAAGGTTGCTTTCGCTTAGCTTGGCTCACCTTCCCTCTATTATTAGGCCCTAGCGCAGGACCAAAAAGGGGCGATGGAACAACTATTGGTCTCATGTCCAGGGTTGGAACACGTACAAGTGATTGTCAAATAAGCGTTCATATTCAATGGACCCACTCACCTCGATTCCTTCATTAGGTAGCTACATATGATGGAGACACTCCACAGGAACATCGTGCAGGTAACATTGTCTCGGCGCTAATGTCACTTCTATCCATTTTCATGACGCATTCTAGGTATCCGAGAAACAGCTTCCATCATCTTCACCAACTTCGTAAGTCAAATCTTGTGAATAAGAGCTATCGCTTTATGCATAAACAACTAGGATATGATTCACGCCTCAATTCTCCCCCATGAAGAGCTCTGGCGAAGGTAATCTCATCTCACACGGGGGTTGAACTTACTCAATAAGTGCTACTGCCTCAGGTTCTTGCGAAATCTGAGGCTTTTTGCCGTAGATGAACTACATTACTACTCTAATTTGTTCGGAAGGTGATCACCCTATTTCCCTCCGTGTAAACTGCATCTCATGTTATCTTTAGTCATGTAGCCCAGATTATGAGACGCTTTCGTAGAATATGTGCAGCAGTGGGAAGTAGGTCTACAATTATGCGCAATTAATCAATAGGCGGTATCAGTTCATACTACTCTTCTAGATCGGCGCGTGCGGTTCGTCTCCTGCAGCGCTACGATTGGTAATCCAAGTCAACATATGCAAAACATTTTTGGTGTAAAAGTGAGTCCTATGAGCTGAGTAGGGTATGATTTTCATTGAAGACCTATAGGATATAGTTGCAATCACAGACGATGGCGCACCTTCGGGACATAAAGACTTCATCATATGGAACCCTCCGCTGGTTGATGCCGCCGAACCTGCTCTTGGTAGCCGTAGTTCGCTCTCTGAGGCCACTGGGCTCATGAGATACCTGATGAAGCGGGGTGTACGTTGCATCCTCTTCTGCAAGGTTTTCAAACTCCATGTTATGTACACGCCCGTGAAACTGACCAGTTGTATAGATACGTAAAGTGTGCGAGCTGGTCTGTCTCATTTCTCCTCTGTGCGCCAGGATTATCTATTTATTGATTATAGGCAATGAAAACTCTCCGTACGGATCTAAGCGCCGAAGGAAGACATGATATCCTGCAGAAAACTGTCGCTTATAGAGGAGGTGAGCAGAATTTCTGTTTGCTACTACTTTTGATAACAGGAAGTTCTTAGGATACTCTCCTGAGGTCTGTTCTATGGATATCTGGTCTAGATATATGCCTGATTTGCCAATAGGACAGGCGACGTATCGAGATGGACGCCTTTTCAGGAAATGTCCTAGGAATCGTCGCCACCAATGCTCTTGAACTTGGTGTCGATATTGTCGTCTTGGATGCTGTTATTATGCTTGGCTTCCCCGTAAATATTGCTAGCTTTGTGAGTGCCTTGCTGATTTCGTTGGTTTACGAATAACCCCCCACCTCAGCGTCAACAAGCTGGGAGAGCAGGGCGTCGAGCTCAAGATTCTCTAGCTGTCCTTGTTCCTGACATGTTTCCCGTCGATCAATACTACCTTAATCACCCGGACGATCTTTGGGATAGACCCATCAATGATCTTCTAATAGATCTTCAGAGCGAAGTCATCCTTGAAGGTGAAACGGACCCCTTTGAGGAAGCAACACATAATTCATATCTATATATATAGCACACCTTCAGTGCGCCGGACACGAGATGCCACTTTCCTTAGAGGATGAAGTATACTTTGGTCCCTTGCTGAAACAGATTTGCGACAGTCGTTTGACTAGAGACAAAGATGGGTGGTGGGTTACCACCTATGATAACTTGCTCGAGTAAATGGGTAACTGTGGCTTTAGGTACCATCCTCACCCCAAGTTCCTGCCCTATCCAGCTCAATACATATCTATACGTGAGCCTCCTTTTCTTCATTGTTGTCGGCCACTAACTCTGTGACAGGCGGCGTACAAGAAGAGAAATATGCTGTCGTGGACACGACAAATGAAACTCATCCAATAATTATAGAAGAACTCGAAGTTTCCAGAGCACTATTTGAGATTTACGAAGGGGGCGTGGTAAATTCTTTGTCTTCGCTTGTCTTGATCGTAGTCTTACGAGTAAGCAAGTTTATACATCAAGGACTCACCTTCGTCGTATGTATCTCACGAATCAAAGAGCCTGGCATACGTTGATGTTCTGAGAATAGGTCAAGGAGGTTAGTCATGATACGAAGATGGCAAAAGTCATCAGAGCCGATGTCAGCTGGACCACCGAACCACGGTAAAGTGGCTACTTCTTATAAACCAATTTGGTGATTGATCCAGTAATTAATAGTGACTTTACGTATGCACATTCAACTATGCAAGATAAGCCACTGACTTACCAGCTACCCAGGAATGTTGATGCTATTCAGACCTATCGCATAAAGGAAATCAAAGGGTCGCCTCATAGATCCTTCTTCGGGAGTGAGATTAGCGACCGCTCCTTCGTCGTAATACTGACGCATTGTTTACAGAAGTCAGCATCTATACCAAAGTATTCGGTATGCAATTTCTCCCGTCTGTACCTAATCAACTGATTCTATTGTTTATGAAGGATTCTTCAAAATCAAGTACGTCTTGTTATACGTTTCAGCTTCACTTTCTTAGCCAGCATAGGAACAAACGAATTCTCGACTCAGTGGAACTCGAAACTCCACCTTGGGAGCGTGATTCTA
This sequence comes from Pleurotus tuber-regium, assembly GCA_014058305.1. Lineage (NCBI taxonomy): Eukaryota > Fungi > Basidiomycota > Agaricomycetes > Agaricales > Pleurotaceae > Pleurotus > Pleurotus tuber-regium. The sequence goes on along the minus strand of JACFYU010000026.1, from coordinate 1,032,335 downwards.
CAGGAATGTGGATAGATATTCCAAAGTCTACTTTGAGACTAATGGAAGAGGTGAATCCCTTTGGAGATGGCAGAGACAATAACTAAGATGAGGATAGGTTGATATCAACGCTGCTGAGGCTATTCATTCTGCCCAGCATGCTTTCCTCAATAAATTCACAATGGCAGCCGACATTAAAACAGAATGCAAAGCAGCGGAAAAGGAATACAAGAAAACAGAATCATCAAGGAAAAGACCAGCACGGTATGCAGAGACTCGTCGAGCTTTAAAAGTTCTTCTCATTCTCAGAGTCAATTGCAAGGCTCATCTTCTACGATACGCCTGGTAAAGGTGGCGGGGTTGTTTCGAAGGCATTCGACCATGGTAACTCTTTCGATTAACCACTCTCAAGACGATGATCTAATACTCTGATAGCTTATAACGTACTAACTCAAGCACTCGCCGCTGTGGAGAATTGCAATTGCGATGAAGGATGTACTTACTGTGAGTATTCTAGTCCCGGTGAAAGCGAGTCATTAATCATCTTCAGGTATACTGAGCCCTTCGTGCAAGGAGAACAACTCCGTTTACTCTAAAATAGGGGCACTTGTCGTGCTCAAGGGTATCCTATCAATCGAGACTGACCCGGCGAAGATTTCTGGCGATATCAAGCCAAATGAGGGCCTGAATACAATAGTAGAAGCGGGCCCAATTCCCGCTGTCGGTGGTGTCTACATTGAATCAGCTGATTCATGAAGAACCCGATACCATGCTACAACCCATATTGTCTACGCTAACGGGTCAAAATCTCCCCAGTCGTTTTGATTAGGCTTTTGAGATGACACCGAGGATTGTGCCGGGCGGGATGGAGTTAGCAGGCCACCCATCATGGGGGGTGCGGCTTGTATAGGTGTTGGGTTGATTGTAGGAGCAGAGGCAAAGCCGCCAAAGCCTGAGTTAGGTGGTATGCTTGGGGTGATTGGAGCAGCGCTTGGTAGTGTTATATTGTAGTTAGGCCTCTGAGTTTGTGTTGTCATCGGAGATAATTGTGATGATTGCGTAGTCTGAGAAAGACCTCCGGTAAGGTTTGGTTTCATAGGTTGTATCGAGGGCCAAGAATTTTGTGAGGATACACCAGTATGTCTAGGTTGCAAAGGGACCGTCGACAAGGACGCTCGTGACTGACTTGGCGGCGTTGCAAACGAGCTACTGTTGAAGGATGTTGATGGAATGGGCTTCGCTCCGAGTTTGGATGGTCTGGGGGCGAAGGATGAGGGCGTCGGGGATGGAAGATTTGTTGCTGATTTGGGCGGAGGGGACGTTGGTACTGGTGTCATAGTCGGGGTTTGAGTCCTTGAAGTCTATCACAATGAAAGCCTTGAGTGTGAGTATGTTCTTTGAGCAGACACTTTACGAACATCGTTAAAAGCAAAAACATCCTCCCAAAAGTCACCCGTTTGCGCCGTAGAATCCGTTGCTGTACCACGACCCCGGCCAACGAGGTGTTCAAAATCAACCGATCCCGTAAAGCTCTGTATTCCATTTGCGTTGCCATTCATGTTGAGAGCTGATCTATCTTCTAGACGCTGAGAGTCTCGTAAGAATTGGTTATGTTCCTTCTCTACTCGTTCTCCTAGTTTCTTAATAACCAACATAAACCGCTGGAATTGATCCAGGTTTAATACTGATTAGCCCACCCCTTTAGCTGTGAGGGAACTATGCTATACTAGAATGAACTCACGCGGTCCCATAGACATTGTCCAAAGCTGCGGTAGAACAAGGGTAGCAACTGCTTCACGGTCCACCTTGAAACCCATAGCCTCTTGAACGGAGAGGGTAGCCATCTACGAGAATACTCTGTCAAGCAAGGGCTATATCACGATTGAAAGGAATATGTTTCTAACCATGACAGCAGGTTCCTTTGTCCGGATTTTTGATAAAAGAGGTACCAACTTTTGCGTCAAGCTAGACTATTTATCGGGTAGGTTAGAATAACGAAAGTGCGAGAAAATCCGTAGCCAATCGAACCTGATCAAGTGTCTTGACCATTGTCAAGAATGTGTTCAAAGTCGCTACTTTGACACTCAGTATCCGCGTTTTGGAGAAGACCAGCTAATAAACCGAATAGGCAACCTTCATTGGATGAAAAAACAGGTGAACGTACGGCAACTCGAGGGAAAAGTACCCCTTGGACTTCGGCATAATCAATGGTTTCGCATAAATCTGGCACCGCTTTCAAAGCACGTTCTTGTACCTTTGTTAGTCATCAGTAATGACCCCATTAATAGACTCTTGTGGGGACTTACCACTGCGTGTTCCGACTCAAGGGCATTGTATACCAGAGGGAGAACCTCTTCGTAAATATGACTATGAGTAGTCAGGTCAACCTCTAAAATGTTAAACTCACGCTCTCTGAAAACAACCTTATCAGTCTTGCTCTGAAGCATCGTCAGATTATCCAAGAGTGTCAGCATATTCTGCGGAGGCTCCTTGATTGCAAACAGGGGTTGCAAGCTGGGTAGGACCATATTTGCAAACTGTGATGGAGAAAGAGCGGTAGAGATGGCGAAGACATTTGGTAGGATATATGGTAAGAGATAGATATCTTTCATCTACGTCGAATCATTACCTATTCGTAAAAACCCTCAATATGATGGGAACAGAGAAGAAACGTACTTCTTCCAAGAGTGAAGGCAGGATCTTCCTAGTCCTCAGACCTTCCGAGAATTTATCCAAAACACCGGTAAGACCCTTCATAAACGAGATCTTCTCTTCTTTGGTTTTTGTCGTAAAGTTTGAGCGGTCCAGGAAGTTCAGTGTCGAGATAGGGAGGGATGAGAAGAAAGGGTGTGATGGTAGGGTGGTAGGCGATGGACGATTGGTAGCATGGCGAGTAATTAGCGACCGAAGTAGATCTATGCATCTGGCATCAATATCTCTTTCGCCAACCCAGTCCACATAGAAAGACAAACCTTGTAAATCACTGTCCAGCCGCTCCAATCCAGGAATGGCTTTACCAGCATTATCGCGGAGACCACCTAAACTTCCGTGGTTTTTGAAGGGTGGGTTACCTTTACAGTGTACAGCATACATAAGACAACCGAGACTATACATATCCGAAGCCGTGAGTAGTGCCTCGTCAAGCGCGTATTCCGGTGCTGGAAAGCCGTTGGCATTTAAAGAGCTGCCACAAGATTCATTGTCATGCACGTACCCATGTAATCAAAGCTACGTTGCACATACGGCGGCACGCGCCCATCGAAAGTCGGAAACTCCCATCTCGTTGGCTGCCCTCCAGGACCAAGTAACGGTATCGTCAACCCAAGACCAGAGAGCTTCCAATCTCCCTAAAAAATCAAAAATCAACACTCCATCAAGTTCAAAAAAGGCCATAACACCTCTCACTGACAGCATTATTAATCACAATACTCTCCGGACGTATATTGGAGTGTATCAACTGTGCGGACGTATGCAAAAACGCTAGTCCCTTGCATATTTGCAGAATACCCTTTTGTATCTAAACCAAAAACATAAATAAATCTGTAAGTACATACAACGAATAAGCCATAGCTAAGCTGTAACGAACGAACTTCGACTTCGTCAAGCTCAACAAGAGGAGAGTACCTTTGAGAGCCGGGAATGGACAAGTCAAGAGAAGAGAGAATGGGTTCGGTTGCAAAGATAAGTTCACTCCTGGTTTCCTCCAGTGGTTCTACCATCTCTATACAAAAGTAAAATAAACATTAACCGCATTCCAAGTTGGAATACTAGCAACACATACCTAGAAATGATGGATGTCTAAGCCGACTAAGAGCGGAGGCCTACATAATACGTCCAGCAGTCGACTCCGCCAAACTTCAACCGAACAACGCACCTCGGATTTCAGCACCTCCAACGTACGATCCTTAGCACTTGGTGATAACCTCTCCATCTCCGGTCCTCGCTTATCGAAACTCCAAATAGATACGCGTTTATTCGTCACTTTATGTGATCCAGATTGAACTTTCCATAATCCAACATTGATTGAAGGGGAGAATGGTGTCGGTGCAGATGATGGTGAGGATGATGATGTACTCGGTCCAGGTGTTGACGACCTGCTGCTTGTTGAAGCAGGTGTGCCAATACTGTAGGACTGAGATATAGCCGTGCGCGCGAAGAAGGAGGTGGCTACGGCGAGCATGGGTTGATATTGTGGACCACTTGATAGCGTTGGTGATGGACGACTCGGCTGCGCCAAGAACACTGGAAAGGTTGTGTGTGATCAGAATCAATTTGTGCATATTTTATTCAGGGGTCGATGGCTTCGGGTACCCCTATCTAGACTTCCAAGTCCTGTCCTTACACTTTAGTTCAACATTTCAATAGAAACAAATTGTACTGAATATCATGAAACATGGTGTAGAGCTAATGATACAATGCGTGGGTATACCAGTCGAATGGCGAATGCAATACATGCTACATAATAATGATAATCACGGCCAACCAAATCAACCCTCATCGACATCCTAAAACTCATCATTAATATTACGAAGGTTGCTAGCAAGCCCCAGCGCAGGCGTGGGTGTACCACCCGTAGCCGCCAGCTCTCGTTCCAGCGTTCCCCACGAGTCGGTGGTAATCTGCAGCACTTCATCGTGTCTGAAGCTTGGGAGGTGGCCTGCGATGTGGGGTGGAGGATGTAAAATGGCCCGGAGGATATACTAACAAAAAGCAAACATCAATACGCGTCCTAAGCTTTATGTGAAGAGGAAAACTAACCTGGACCTCAGCCACTCCCTTGACACACCATGAGCTTTCCTTCCCCTCTGCACCAGCCCTCACACTCCCTCTGAGCAAAGTCACACCTTCACTATATTCATTAATATACCGCAAATGTGCACTCGCAAGCGTAGTGTCACGGATGATAGGCTCCGTAATCCCTTTCCGCCATAACTGAACCCGCTTTATAAGAATGGTCCGAATATTCCGGCTGAAGAGCGTAGCGAGCACAGGGTCGTCAGGGAAGACCAAGCTGAGCGTGAATGGTATAGGTTCGCCGGAGGAGAAGCATTGCGGAGAAGGCAGAGAAAACTGTATGCTGGAGTGAGAATGCGGACTGGTGGAGTAGCGGAATATAGACTTACGAAGATTGATTTTGAGAAGCTATCGAGGTTGATAGGCGATTTGGGCAATCGTTTTGCATCAGCAGGCCAGTTGGGCTTGAGAGCAACCGTTTTGACACGGTCGTATATGCAGAAGGGAGCATCAGAAGGCTCTCTGGATGGCTTAGGTATGGAGATGAGAGGAGGCTCGGCTGGCCTCGTTTTTGGGAGATATAGTATAGGGATCGTTTTTCTACGTGAAACTCATCAGTATGAACCAATCACAAAGTGGATCTCAACTTACGACTCGTGACGTCTGAGTCCTTTCCTTGTCATATGTATTTTCAATCGGTAGGTGACTTCGCAGGTTGTATTTTGGTAGTACACGGCAAAGGACGGAGGAAGTTGCGATACTGCAGCGTCCACGGTGACTTCGCTAGGGAAGGAGATAGAGAACAGATGGTCATCATGCCAGTCAATGTCGCTCCCTACGTAAGAGTCGTATAACGGAACCGTGCGGGAGATGATGGGTATTTTGCTATCCCCCGATCCAGCGCCACGTTGGGAGACTGAAGTACAGAGCAAGCCTTCAAGCTAGAAGCATGAAGGTGAGAAACGTCCATAGCATACTTGGTATGTAGGACTGACTGTGATGGTGACTCTCTCAACATGACTTCGATCGCCGGAGAACTTGATGGAGCCCTCTATGTGACCACCCAGACCATAACTCGGGGCATGCAATCCCCAAACGCGAGAACCCAAATTAACAGTCATATGATCGGTGTAGTAAATCCAATCGCAATCAGGGCACCCAGTCCTCCTAAACGGCTCGAATTGGATAACACGTTCTGAGCTGCCGGCACACATGGAGTACATGGGTGAGGAGAGGTCCTCGTCAAAGTTGTACTCGGGAGGAGGGCATTCAGATTGCTCTAGCAGAGACACAGACATGGTGTGCGGAGATAGTCAACAACAATGAGGTGAGGGTGAGCGAGCAATGTAGCGGACAACTGGCGAAGCCAAGCCGCTTCATATATGCGGAATGAAGATATGACAGAGCATCTTCCCGACGCATCCACACGAAAGGTGTCCGAGTCCATCTTGCAATCCACTCAGGCGAGATACGGGATTCTGCAAAAGAGCTTTGACGATGCACCCGAAACGGATCAATGACATCAAGTCACTGCGCTATTGTCGCCCAAGCGTCCGTCGCTTAACCGTTTTGGTCGGAAGCAGCGAAAAGCATATAATTCAAGCATGCGTTGGATGGGAAAGGACCTAAGCCCAAATACTGCAGTTATGGATCGAATCGGATGGCCAACGGGTCGTCCCGGATACAATGTATTCGACTTGACGTGCGTGAAAGCATCAAGCGTTTGCGTCGGGTAGGGAAGCTTATCTGCGATTCTCACGGTCAAATTTCAATTTCTCACGGCTCTCCGTATTGACTCGGGACACACATTCTCTCCACTTCAAGTTCATCAATCATATTTGGAGCGTCGGAGTGGTTGATATTTAACACCCAACTTTCAAGTGCTAGACGTGCTACAGCGGTTTTGTTCACAAACTAATACACAAACCAGAATGATGACCGTCCCACGTGCCCGGAGCTTCACCCAGAGCCGGCAGTCACTTCGTGCTCACGAATACCTTTGCTGAAACCAATGAGGGCTACTCTTCCTACGTTGAAAGCCTTGGAAAGGCACCTATCACGCGACAAGAGCATCAGTTTCATTGGTCTTGGGAGGATGGGTTACGAGATGGCGTTCAACTTATTCTCCAAAACATATGCTGAAGCCAACGATTCTCATTTCGTTGTGTGTGATGCAATCCAGGAGACTTCGCAGAAATTCTATACAAATTTCCGTTCCCAGTTCCCTGGTGCAAACATCGCGGTGGCGACCACTCCAGAGGTGTACGTTCCGATTTAACAGGGAGGAACTGCTCTGATTGTAAAATAGAGCCGTATTAGCTTCGAAGACTATCGTCACGATGCTTCCCTCGTCACCTCATGTCCAAACCGTGTATGCCAAGGAAGCAGGCATTATTCCAACTATTCGATCACTCCCGGAAGCTGTCGTGAAGGACACTTTTTGTATAGATTCCACCACCCTTGATGTCCAAGTGGCGCGTAACGTTGCGAATGAAATGCTACAAGTGGGAGCAGGCATGGTAGACGCCCCTGTTTCTGGAGGTAAGCCGTGAAATTTTGCATCCGTTCTTCATCTCCGTTGACTGATAAAAAACTACTTTCAGGTGTCACAGGAGCTAAGGCTGCCACGCTCTCCTTCCTCGTTGGTGGCACTGAGGAAGCATTCAAGCAATCTCATCCGGTGCTTTCGCACATGGGCAAACGTATCATTCACTGCGGTCCTTCTGGTTCTGGGCTTGGCGCCAAAATCTGCAACAATGTTCGTCCTTTGCGTGAATCCGGCGATATTACTCGACTCACATGTGTGAACAACTTTATAGCTTATCTTGGGCATACAACAGATCGCCGTTGCAGAGGGCATGCTATTGGGCCAGCACTTAGGACTCGATCCGGCTGTGCTTGCAAGTGTTATCAACAGTTCTACAGGTGGTTGCTGGGCTTCTTCGGTGAATAACCCTGTACCCCAAGCTCTACCACAGCAATCTCCGCCCTGCGAGCGTGATTATGAGGGTGGTTTTGCGACAGCTCTGATGCTCAAAGTGAGATTTACTTGCCTCTTCCCTGAGTAAACGCATCTGAGCTGCCATAATCAATTACGTCCACAGGATATGGGCCTCGCTACAGCAATTGCTAGTAACCAAGGAAGCCCCTTACCTCTGGGTAAAGCTGCTGAACAGCTTTATTCCAAAGTAATAGAAGAAGAGCCAGAGCTTGCTCGGAAAGACTTCTCCTCAGTTTATCGTTATCTAGCCAAGTTGGCGCCAGTGTCTAGAACGTAAAGAAGTTTTTTTACAATCAAAGACAATTTGTCATTTTCACAAGACGTCGGCTTGAACTTTGTTCACTGAAAAATTTCATGACAAGTAGGTTTCATAAGGCAAGGGCGTGCCCCAGATTACTCGGAACCCCTGTACTTGGATTACGTAAAGTATTATAAGTTTAAGCAGCGAACGCCGAACGAGTGCGTTGCCTCCGCGACGACTCTCGACCACTTTCAAACTCCCAACGTCGACGTCCTCTCCCAACCTCACCTGCACACAAATTCACCGTCATGGCCGCCAGCCAGAAGCCAAACGTCCTCATCTTTGGTCAGTGTCTCAAATATGGTTTCGTAGGAGACCAGCAGCGACCTCCTAGGCTCATTGCGGTTATCTTTTTAATCGATCCAGGCGGTTTGAACACATATTCGCGGGCACTGGCTGCGTATTTGGTGCCGGTTGAGGGCGATGCGTTGGTTTCCGTGAGTCTATAGACTCTTGCATCCTGCGTATAATGACTAAGCTCGCATCGTGTACAGCATATGCGCATCGTGGACAAGTACTCTGTTTCCCCTGCAACAACGTACGCCATCTGCTACTATCGACGAGAATGCACGTTTAATCCTCTTTAATATACTCAGATACATTGGATCAGAGTTCCCAAAGGTGCTAGCGAAGCCCGATGTCGAATACCAACAACGAAATTTGACCGTACCCTGTGTGTAATACCCCGCTTCCCCTATAGCTATCGGCTCACATCCTTTTCCATATTTCCAGCGGCTGTCGCTTCGTCATTTGATCCTCCCGAGGGTCAAGCGCCTTACGATTATGTTTTTGATTTGACGGGGGAAGTTCGGCATGATCGAACAGAAATGGTATGCTCTTCTGGTCGTCTATCATGACAACATGAGAACGCTCATCGCTATTAATAACGGTACCCCGATGCGGATGCGAATGTAGATCCAAATTAAAACCACATGCAACGTCGCCAGGTTGATTGGTCTTGAAGCTGCGAAGCGGAAGGTCAAGGCGTACGTTCGGATGCAGCATCCTTTCTATGAAACGAATACGAAAGGACCACATGATGAGAAGCAAGACATCAAACCGTTCGCAACGGTTGGTATTTGGTGGCATGAGACGTTGCGAATGCTTGCCGCAATCCCAGAGTAAATGTCCTCTCACCCAGCCCGCGTTGTTTAGCCCCTAATTGCATACTCACAGCCTCAACCTGGTCATCTTGAGAGTTGGATTTGGGTACGGTCCGTATACCGACTTTGGCACCAGTACGTCTGTCACTTAGAGTGTGTTTCAGTTCACTAAGCCGTTCCGTAGTTACTTCCGCGATTACGGTAGGCTCCGTATACGGGTACATGAAGAAACCTATGAAATCACTGTAAGCTTTGATATCGGGCTGTCGGCCGAATAGCTACTTACAAATCGCAGATGGTCGCCCGGTAAGAACCCCACACATACGATCCATGTCGAGGACATCGCAGGGGGGCTTTGGGCATGTGCTCAGTGGATGGCTCCTTTAGGCAGAGCCGATGCGGACGCAAAGGCTGGAGAAGCAATCCCCTTCCATAATGACAAGAGTAAGGTTTCCGAGGTCGAGGGAATGCCACCTTATGATCAGAAGCTTATTGCTCCATTATTCAACCTTGTGAGTTATAACTTCGTTCCTGGTTACAGTTAACGCACCATGTTCACGTGTCCTATAACAGGTTGATGATTCCGAAAGTACTTTATTAAGTGTGGGACAGGTTGTCACATCCTTCTTCGGAACGACGTTCGAGTTCTTCAACTTCTTCCAAAACAATTATGCCAAGGTAAAAACTTGTTTCTCATCTAGTAGGTACAAACTCACGCCGCGTCCTGTAGTTCAAGCTTGAGGATATGGTTGAAGATATCAATGAACACCACGTAGGAGCTTGGACAGAAATGGTCACCAAATCAGACCCACCAATACCAAAGACTCCATTGACCGCCTACATGGACAGCTACACCTTACACAAGCACGTCGTCGCATTCGATAACAAGAAAATCAAGGAGCTCGTCCGATACGAGCTTAGACATCCTCAATTCAACCACGACGTTCTCAAAGACATCATCGACAAATGGAAAGAGGAAGGCAGTTGGCCAAACCTATAGCGGATTTTGGCTTTCTTGTATTGGGCTTTTCTGTTTTTCCATTTGCTGGGTTTCCTCTCATGACTGTTGACGAAATATCACTAATACTCTTGTTGCTCTCCCTCATTGTTCGCATACGAGTATCTCCCCTGTGTATATTGTACTTCTTGCAAATAATTCCCATAATGAATCCTCTCATGCCATTGTATCTTCACTACCTCCCCTGACGATTTCCTTGGCTTGTGCTACGTCTGAGTCGAACAGTACTCAAATTCGAATTCATTTTGTTGACATCAACCGCCTCCCACCGACATCTCTCGCGCTCACGGGGCAATCAGCACTCAATACAGACTTGAAACGCCGGGTACCAATTCTAACGAATCTCATTGGATGATGACCATACAACATTACTTGACATCTATTTCGACTGCGTGAATTTTCTCAGCTGTCGTGTCCGGCTTGTACGCGTTGATATAAGCCTAATGATGGTGCTTGTGAACCCGGGACGTTATATACTTCCCACCTTTTGCGCATGGCATCTACTGTGAATCGCGACGCTAACCAGGAGGACTACGAGCTCTTACTTCCTTCAGGGCAGTCAGATCAACCAAAGGAGCCAACGATGGGCAAGGAAGAACAGATGTTGAAGCCTGAAGGACGGCCTGGCGATGGATTGGCGAAATTGGCTGGGATGGTGAGCACTAACGCCGTATCTCCTTGGTGTATGTGGTCTAATACGCTCATGGGACGATAATAGGCTTCCGCGGCAGTAAGCTCTGTCTAGCATTCAGTTCTCCATCCCAAGGCTCACTCGCTGCAGGTCTTCTTGATTGTCACTTGGTATGCCGAGCTGAGCAACGATCCAAAAGCACACGGCTGGTTTGCAATCCACCCTTTACTGCAGAGTTTCTCCATCGCCCTTATCACATACGGTATGTCTATATCAAATGATGGTACATGCATTTGAGTGTACTTACTCTCTACCAGGAATTCTAACCCTGCAACCCACGTCTCAGCCTAAAACCAAAGCTGCTGGTTTTGCGCGACATCATCTCGCGATATTCTTCCTGGCATTTCCTTCCATTACATTGGGCACATTTGCTGTAATGTATAACAAGTATCTCAATGGCAAAGACCATTTTGTTACATGGCACGGGGTAAGCCTCAGACTCGATCGCTCATTTCGTGCCATGACAACTTATATCTTCAGACTATGGGTATAATATGCATGGCGTGGCTAGTTTTCCAGGTCCTGCTTGGCGGCGGAAGCGTCTGGTGGGGCGGAGTGGCTTTCGGAGGCGGATTGAAAGCAAAAGCAGTGTGGAAATATCACCGGTAGGCTTGCCATGAATTGAGATCCGACTTTATCGTCTTATTCGTCGTGATTGCTGCAGGTTGTCCGGCTATCTATTATTCCCTCTGCTTTTGCTTACAGCGCACTTCGGTGGTGCGCAGTCGGGTTGGGCAATGCATAATACGTCAATTGTCCAACGTCTAGTCGCCTACATCATAGCGCCAGCTGTCATCCTTGGTTCGGTGTATGTCAGAGTTCGGTGGGTTTCTCGATACTCGTCACTGGAATCTTTATTAAGCACAGCCCTCAGTCTATCCAAGATGAAATTTTTCTAGAGATCTGTCTCAATGTTCTGTCCTCGTAGTATTTATACAGTAATTGCGATCAGTACGGTCATCGGGGCTGTGGCAATGATAGATTAACGTGTATCCTTAGTGTATTCCGAGTGTCCTATAAACTATCGAAGGTCAGCTTATGGAGTATGTTGTACGGGCGCTGACGGTTGAGGAGCTGGGATGATGTCGGCAAGGAAACCAGGCAAGAACCGCTCCATTCGCTCGTGCGTCGCTGTCCACAAAGTGCGCTGGCGGTCACTGCGTCGGTCTTCTTCGGGCGAGAGGGGAGGCGGGACAAGTAAGCCGGCAGCATTCATGACCAATAGGACATTCTTGAGTGATTCTGGAACTGCCTCATACTTAGAGCTAAGCGTCAGCCATTTAAGTCATATACATATTTACCCGAAAACTTACTAGTTGACCGGCTTTATCCATGCTCATCAGGCGATCCAATAGGTCGAGGACCTGAATCCAGAGTATTCTGATGTCTGCATTGGCCTCACTTTCGCGCACTTCGAAATGCATGAAAGCTTTACAAAGTAGGGCAGACGCCCTCAAGCGACTCTCTGGCATGCCTTCAGGGTCACGCTGGTTAACCTGCGGCTTGACAAGGTCGTCCAACAAGGGGAAGAGGACACGGTTGAATATCTCTTCAACTTGGTTGTGATCGGCTTTCTCGAACACCATGTGTGGACCAAGGAGCATCCTTTGTAGTTGGCTAATGGCGCTATATCGAACTTCTCTTGCAGCGTTTGTGGACTGCCGACTGAGCGCAGTCAAAAGTGGCAGGCAATGTTGACGCCAAACTGGGATGCATGATTCAGAAAGGGTCGACAGAATGGAACCATTGTTGTGTACCTTGACTTTGAGAAAGATTCGATGACTCGATGAAAGTTGACAAGAATTTTTTGAGGTCAAATATCAGGTCGACAGCTTTCCGCCCACGGTCCACTGCAGGTGATCTGAGAAGAGCTCAGTTTGACGGATAGTATACAGCATATAGCTTACTGAGCAGAGGTCAGTTGCTGTTTCTGGCGTCCTCTTGGTTGTTGGGTCTCTATCGCTTTACCAGCAGCAGTGGCAAAGTCATCCAGAATCATAACGAGTCCGGCGAAATTATCAACCGTGATGACTTGCTTTGGTCCCTCGCTCGCTAAGGTGGAAGCAAACTCGAAAGATAAACGAGCAGCTTCAGGATGTGACATAGTCGAACGAAGCAGGGCAAAGATCAGATTCCACTCGGTCTGAGATCTGCATCAAAGTTAGCGTAAGATTCATAGTCACGAAGATGTCGCCGCAAACCTGACTATTTCCGGGAATTTTTGAACCAGAAGGATCACGCCCGAAACAACTTGTTCTGCAACAGAATTTGCAGCATAAGATGGTAAGCCTGCAAGGAGGTCAAACGATACATAAACTTGGTCACGGAGACTAGACTGCAATAGATATCAATATCAGTATTTTAGTGTATGTTCATTACCAACCTTAGGCGCAAGAATGAGACATAATCTCAGAAGGCCCACTACAGCTCTTTCAATGAGCAAAACACTGTAGTGGTTTGCGGATGAAAGTAAAGCTGATAGATGCTCAAAAACAATAGGCCTGGTGGCCAACTAAGTTACACACGAGACAACTGTAAAGCACCAGGACATACCATAGTTCTTCTATCTGACTAGGCGCCTGGCAAGCGATGCTGACCATGGTCTCGAGAAGGAATACAGAGGCTGGATCATATGGGAGGGTGTATGCGTCGCCATCTACGGCCAGAGCACCATCATCGGATTCTTGTTTGAACTTGGCCACCGTTCGCTCATGAGCAAGCGCTTCCAGTGCGCGAACAGCAGCAATCAGCGCGTCGAGATCCAGTTGCCTTTATATGTGAATATGAGCCTGAGCCTGAGCCTCTGGAATGACGGTTGGTATTAACGTACATGATTTGGCTGTACAACTCATCCAGCCTACATGAAGTTATGCAATCGATTGCACAAAGAGTATTTTCGATGTCCGAGTCGGTTGCGTCCGGGACCAGATTTTCTGAACTTGATCCATACGGCGTCATGAGATAGGACGAGAGAGCCGATAATAGACCACCATCATTCCGTTGCTGTGGCCGTTGTGGCTGACTACCTCGCAGAGGTACCATGGAAACACCTCCCAGGAAATCCTCCATCTGTAGCATCCTAGTTGGTAGAAGAGAGTGTAAAAACAGGTTTTGAAACATCTCAAATATCTGGAAAACATGGTAAACTTCGATTAATGATAGAGTATAAGTTACCTACCTGCGTCCATCCTTCCCGAAGGGCATTACCGTTACCGTTTACAATATTGAATAGAACTACTGCGGCGAGTTGTCCTTTGAAATTTGTACCAAACTTGACGGATAGCGTTGAAACCGTAATAGTTTGTCCCTCTACTTCAACGACAGGGTAGTTGGGAACTTGGGCTGGAAGGGACTCGGAAAGCAGACTCGTTGCCTGTGAGAGCGATACAACCACAAAGTCGAAAACATCTGGTAGGTTAAAGCGACCTGCGAGCGTCGCACATTGCCGGAAGCCTGCTATGGCTCGTTGGATAATATAGTCATCGTCGAAGCTGATGAAAGCATATGCGATAGCTGAAATGACGGGCTTCCACACTGATTTAAACATATTTATGTCGAAGAGAGTTGTATTGCACATCAAGAGGTCTCCTAAGAGAGCGTAAGTCTGCAAGGCTACAACAATGAGCAGTGTTTTGACGTACCTGCTTGTCTTGAGCGAGCTAATAATTCCTTCCACGCGTACTCAAAGCCCAGCTGACCGGTATGTTCTTCTGGCATGACGATCTCTCGTTTGCGGATAGAGTCATATATACTTTGCTAAGAGAGTATCAGCGGCACAGGTTTTGAATCAGATGGTAACCATTTCACCAAGTATTCAGGCGCGAAATCCGCGCCGTTGTTAACGCCTCTCAAGTTACGCTGATAGTCTTCAATCGACATCCGTTTCTGGTGAACAGTCAATGGAGGGGAACCCGAGCGTCCGAAGAGCTACTCACGCGGATTTGCGGGTTATGTAGATCTGTATTCAGCATGATAACCGAGTATGCCAGCACATAAACCGCATCCTCGCTTTGAATTTCCTCTGAGATAAATTAGCTTCACTATCAGGGCTATATGATTTAAACGGCGTCATATTAACCTGGGCCAGTGGCGAAATAAATGGATGCAAATGTTTCCGTAATCCTGGCAATTTGCTGCGCCTCTCCAGGTAACCTGAAGCTTTCCAGCATCTCTCGCATAGCGTCGGCGATATGTTTCTGGACAGAAAGTATTGGCTAACCATAAAGGGAGTGTTTTGTTTCTACATACCCCTTTGAAGTCAAAAAGACTAATAAAAGCTTTCAGAACGTCGATGTTGTCCGGTTTTGAGATAAAATCTCCAAGCAGACGTTTGTCAATCCGTCCACACCCTTTCAGGAACTTAGCAAGGCTCTGTGCCTTAGTAGTTTCCGGAGATAGGTCCGCATATATAAGCTTATTTTCCTCGAGGAACGCTATTCCGGTCTTCGGCTTGGTGTTAAATCGCGATGCGCCGGTTAATACGAGTTTCTTCCGCGACTTTGCCTGCATAAGTGCTTCTGGTTCAGGGTAGTCCTGCCACACGGATCAGTTTTTGTGGGAAATTTTGGATAGTAGGTACTCGCTGCTGGCCATGATTCTGATACCTGTAATATTCCATTTCAGTATAAGGGATAAACAATATAGCTTTGAAAGCGAACACCGTCAGCACGCGTTGCCATATCATTGACAAACGCTAGTAGAAGATCCAAACACAGATACTGCGCATTTCTTTGCTGGATATCAAGTGCGCCCGAATATTGAGACGAATACACAGACTGAAATGAAAGGAATCGCAGTCAGGCAAGGAAAGGATACTAAAGTCAAGTATTCCCAACCTTTGTTAGGAATTCAATCAATCTTTCAAACGTATTCTCGCAATTGATGTCACAATCGTAATTGGTGTACAAATCAACCATAAAGCTTGAATTCCGAGAGAGCTGACTCAGTGTCTCCAGAATCTGGTCACGGGTCTCGCCACGGGCTGGTGTAACGAGGACTCTGGTTGGCGTCGCTGAACCTTCCTGTGATTCAGCCTCCAGGGGAGCACCAAGGACTGGGGTTGCAGAGCGTGGAGAAGCAGGGACAGCGGCCTTTTTTGAAAGCGAGGCTTGCATTTTATTGGCCAAGGGTGCGGGAGCAAGTCGATCAATGGTGAATGCTAAGAAAAGTTCGAGTTGCAGCTTGAGTCGTCGGCGCATGGTCTCAAAAACAGTCGTAATGGTGCGAAGAGAAGCTTGGAGAACAGATGGGTTGTCAGACCGAGCCAGTTGGAAGAGGAACTTGCAACCAGTATCGACGATAAGTGCTTCTAATGAAGGGAATAGAATGATACGTGTGCCAGACTCTTCAAAGGCGACATTGAGAGCGCCGAGAGCAACCAGTCGAGTAGAGTCCGTGTGTGTTTGGTCATTTGGATCTAAGACGTTAATCAGGACCCGTAACAATTCCAGGATCGAGGGAAGGCCGTCTAAGAGGAAGTACCAGTAAGTCTACAGATACAGCAATGCAACAAAAATCGGACATTCGGTTTTGGGTGCTACAGTGGGAGAACGAAGAGTCTCTGCTTCCGTTGTTGTTGGATTTCCCGACGGGGGTGCCTCTTCGCTGTCTGCTTTCTCCGAGGACGGTTCGCTCTTGTCTTGAGTTTCGTCTGTCGATGACGCCCTTTCTTGGATGTCCTTACTAGATACAGTCATGCGGAGGTCACCCTCTGCAGCATCGTCCTCATTTTCGCGAAGTTTGGCCTCCTCAGTGTCGGGGTCTAGAGCCCGAAGGCGCGAAAATACGGTTCTTACGAGTGCGTGCATTGTATTCTCAGCACAGCGTCGCAAAATTTCTGCTCTCGAGGGAGTTAGACAAGCTTCACACTGTCATGCTCACTTACCGCTAAGGCGCATTTGACAACAAGTAGTCAAAACTGTTTCCAACATCTCACAAACTTCAACGTCACCAAGTAGCAGACCTACGTGGCCACAAAGACAATCCTGGATGACCATCATAATTCTGAGCAGGACTACTTCGTCGCCGGAGGAGTCACTGGCTTCAAACTTGCAGTGAGATACGGCGCTGCTAAGTTCTACGAGAGCAACATCCAGCGATACAGCATTTGCAGAAATGAGTCCACAGACGAAGAAGTTGTGCAAGGAAGACAACGCAGCAGAGGTGATGGGCCCGGTAGAGAGAGGGGATCGTATGATGGCAAAGAAAGGTGCGAGAAGTGTTGGCAACGGAATAGCGTCGATACCTAAATACTTCGGTGAATACCAAATTGTATGAATGACCTTAAGCAACGTACTTTGCATATCTCTGATAGTCTGCTTTAGTTCTTGGAATCCAGCCATGAGGTCAGCCTCTCTGCTGACACTCCCGCTGGTCTGTATGTGATTTGAAGGGCTCGAAATACGAAGTCCCAGGTTGATGCCTAACGCCGAGTCTCTTGAGTTCATAAAATGGGTTGTAGTCGCCCAGCGCGAGTTTTTGCGCATTGTCGACGTGACGGACAATATTTCAGAGTACAAGACATGTTTTGTTGATACACTTCTAGTGGTTTGGAGGGACATCGACGTAGTGGTCAGAGTCAGTGATCGACCCTGCCAACTACACGTCTTACTTCCTTTCTTGGAACCGTATTTATTTGCGGGGACCATCGTTGCCAAACATTGGCGGAATCAATTGAACAATCAGATAAGATAACATGGATCAACGCAACCCTAACTCCGGCATGAAACCAGTGGAAACCAACTGGAAACATCTTGGCTGGTGGCGGTTGCTGATGCGTGCGGGTCGAACAGTACTTGTGAAACGCTTGTAAATACGCGTATGGAATAACATGAGGATAACTCTATCCCTTCGATCTCTACTTTGCTTCCGTCTTCGCCCATACCACATCGACTTCCTCCTTGTCTGTTAAATCAATATATTATTGAAAACGATCATATGGGTGCCCCAGGACTCGTTCAGACATGGGACTACATCAAGAGAAACCTCAATTTCTTCAGGATACATCTGATAATTTTGTGAGCACATAGAAGCGTATCTTAATAACTGGCCTGACACTTACAAACTATGTAGCACAATTTCTCCTCTCATATTCTCTGTAATCTTCTATTTGTCTAATGGGCAGAACAAAATCCCATATATTGACGCGTTATTCAACTGCGTCAGCGCGATGGCAGTCTGTGGTTTGGCCACGATAGATCTCAGCTCACTCACACCGTGGCAGCAAGTCATACTCTTCCTACAGATGTGTATAGGAAGCCCAGTCAGTTCTCGTACACCTTCCTCCCCGCAATCGATCGACTAACTAATGAACACAGATAGTTGCCTCTTGGATCATGGTATACATTCGAAGGTAAGTCCTCAATCCAATGTCCATCGAACAATCTCACACTGGACATTTCCATAGACGATATTTTTCTAAGAAATTTCGACACATCATCAAAGCTGCCTCTCAAAACAGTCAAATACGTCGCGCCAATCTAGTTCGACAACGAGAACTCAAACGACATTCGCATGTCCCGTGGCCTCTTTCCCTTTTCTACCAAAACCGTAGGCGCAGGGCATCCGTGACTACGGCTCCAGAACCGATTATCAAACTTGCCCCTCCACCACTGGGTCCCAAACGAGCAAGCATAATGAAGAGTCCAGAAATTTCTCAGATACGTTCCAATAATGGCACTTCTGACGCGAAACAGATTCATCCTCGTATTCGGCGACTCTCCGATCCAGGCATTATGCCCTCCATCCACGGTACGTCATTACTACGTATTTCTGGATCGTGAATTTGATTTGAATCTTAAGAAACTTTACGGTCTGCCGAAATTCAATTCGCAATCGGAACGTCTCCTCTCAAGAGCCACGTTACCTTCTTACCATCCCAAGTATCAGAATCACATACCTCCTCCCCCCAAATACGCCGTTGGTCCATCTAATCCGTGCCATATGTTCGCTAACTTATTGTCGAACTGTCTATAGGGCCAATGTCCACGTACACTCGTTCTTCTCTCCAGCCATCGTATCTAAGCTCCCGTTCCAATCGAAGCTCGAAGGAGACAAATTTTGGGGGCTTTCCTTCACCTTTTGTTCTTTTACAAAGGACTTTCGCATACCTACGCCGTAAATACAGATCGCCACGAACGCCCAAACTCTCTTCCGCAACGATTAATGCGACAAATCAGAAATTTGACTCCTTCCTTCCACCTCCACCACCTTTAGACTCGAAAGGAGCTTCCAGATCCGTCGAACCACCATCCACACCTGTGTCATATGTGTCATTTCCGCCAATAGTTGGTAGAAACTCTATGTTCCATTTGCTGACAGAAGAACAACTAGAAGAACTGGGTGGCGTTGAGTATCGAGCATTGACTGCCCTTTTGTGGATCATCGCCTGTGTAAGAAGCCTTCTCCATGATCGATCTCTCCAACTAATGGAGCGTTATGAACTTTGCAGTATCACATTGCTATTCAGCTACTTGCATTCGTTATACTAGCACCGTATATGTCGATGGGCCGGTTTCGTCCCGCTTTCCTTCCTCCACAGCTACACAATACAACCTCTCCCGTGTGGTAATTGAACTCCTACAGTTTTTGTTGCTCTCCCTAAACTCCGTCTAGGTTTAGTCTATTTCAGTCAATCTCAGCGTATACAAATACAGGAATGTCACTTGTCGATCAATCGATGATTCCCTTTCAACGTGCATACTTGACCATCTTCGTGTTGACATTCTTGATACTCGCCGGTAATACTGCCTTTGTGAGCTATTTTTCTGTCTTTGACTGTCTAGGATCTTGATATATTTTCCTTCCTTGAATAGCCTGTCTTGTGCGTCCCGACATCTACTTCTATACATTTAAATTGTCTGACCACCAAATCGTTCAGTCTAAGATTCACTATGTACGTTGTTTGTCATATCCGATAATCCTGTCAACTCATTAACTCTACGTCTTACGATAACCTAGTTGGTCTCTAACCAAATTCGTCCCGGTGCACTCACGAACTAACGAAACCCTCCACTTCCTTCTCGACCATCCTCGAAGATGTTATCTCTACCTCTTCCCATCCCATCAAACTTGGTTCTTGCTAACGATGGTTGTATCGCTCACGTATGTTTTCACTTCAGTTCAATCTGTACATGCGCAGTAATAAAACCATCCACAGTGCTACAGACTGGTTCTTTTTCCTGGTCCTAGACATCGGCAATGACGCTCTTTCGAGTATCCCAGTTGGGGTTCGCGTTGTTATTGGCATTCTCCAAGCGGCTGCCGTTCGTGCTGCCGGGTTCGCCACTGTCCCCTTACTGTCATTAGCTCCTGCTGTGAAGTAAGTCCTAACTGCTGATTGGGTGGCTCGCCGTGTCATTAATCGCCAATATACAGGGTCCTTTATCTTGTCATGATGTATGTCAGCGTCTGTGAGCACTCAAATTCTCGTTGGTATATCGCGTCGACACACTAACCTTGATTCTAGATCCCATTGCCATAAGGTAAGCCCAGGATGTTCATCATCCACAATATGATCTAGAATGAATTCCTTCACAGCATCCGTTCATCCAACGTCTACGAAGAACAATCTCTCGGAATTTATGATCCAGAAGATGATGGTGGATTCTATTTCCAGCCAGTTGGCTCAAGGACGACCGCATGGAGCCGCTACCTGGCACTCCATGCCAGGCGACTTCTAGCCTTTGGTGAGTCCCACGTTCACAAATCAATTCAAGGTGGACCTGATACTATTCGGCAGACATGTGGTGGTTGGCACTCGCGTTGTTTCTCCTCTGTATTATTGAAGTACGTGATTAAAAACTCCCGAGTAATCACTGGTTGAACACATCACACACACAGAGATCTAACTTGAGTGACGAGAATTCACCGTGGTTCAACGAGTTCTCTCTTTGTAAGTCGACATTTAGGTTCCTCATCCAACCTTGGACTCACAAAACGCAGTGTTTGACTTGGTCTCCGCCTATGGATCGGTAGGAATGAGTTTGGGGATCCCAACGGTGAGCCCGACGTTTATCTACATTCGAATGAAATTAACGATTCCCACTCGCCATAGCAAAACTACTCCTTATCTGGCGCTTTCCACCCTCTATCAAAATTGATAGTTTGCGTTGTAATGCTCCGTGGACGCCATCGTGGTCTTCCTGTCGCAATCGACAGAGCTATAATGCTTCCCGCCGAATTTGAGAGGCACCACATAGATGAAAACGGTAGAGTAGATGGATTCTCTCCATCTCCCCCTTTGGTGGCAAGTCCATACACCATAGGCGGTTACTCACTCAACGGCCATCCATCTATCACAGTAGGCCGTAGGAGAGGTGGATATATCTCATCATGACGTTATTCCTTGGACCTTGACTATGCTATCACTTATATTGTAACAATTATTAACAACGGACATTTGTAGCCTAGATACAAGAGTAATTTATCATTAGGCCTGTACATATACAATGTTGAGTCATCGCAAAATGAAAAATGAAATTAGCATATTTACGCCACAGATACACGGACATTAGGGAACTTTAATGCGTACCGCAGCCAGTAGCAGACACCAGTTGACATCACGGACGGAAGTGTACAGCCCTCTATCGACGATAAAACCCCACCTAGGCTATCTTCCCTTTCAATAAAACCTGTAGCACTGCCTTTCTCTCTAGATCCTGACACTGGAGCCTGATCTGTTCTACTACTCCTATGATTCCCAAATGATCTCCTAGATGCGCAATACTCTCATTACATAGCGGACGGATGGTGGGTCCCAAGTACTGGTCTAGGTGGAATAACAGTTCGACCTTTGCCAGAATCCCTATAACGAGCAACGGGTTGAAAGCCGCAGCCATCATCTTCCATGGAAAATCGTTCCAGTCCGATTCTTTGAGGCGAGGGTAAGTACCGAGTTCAATGACCACAGTTTGAAGATGTAACAAGGCATTCGCGGGTATATCAGAGAAGAATTTCCCTATGAACTGCAAGGCGATTGGGTGTTGGGCGTTACTATAGGATGAGATCTTGAGGCGAAGATGACACAACCCATTGTATCCACCAAACCTAGGGGTGTCAAATGAAGAAGGGGTATATCGATCTTGGAGATTTTCGGCATTAGAGAGGATATTCGTGATATTATAATTGAGCATCCTCACCGCAGCGTACTTCCAGTGTCACATCGGATACTGTATTAGGTACACATGGATACAAGATAGATGGATGCAACTGCTTCGCCGATGGCAGAACTTCAACATGCCGCCAGAAAGTACGAAGGTTTGGTATCAACAGGGTACCTTCATGAAAGCAACCATTGGGACCACTGTCCCAGGCGGTAATATGAAGTTTCTCCAGGCTCGCCAATTTTACAGTGGGTATGTCTATGGATGACATCGACTTGTGAAACCGCACATGAAACAACTCCAAAATACGTAATGCAGGCGAGCAACCCCGCAGAAACTCGAGCAATTCGGAGGCATGAAAAGAGAAGGTCCACCTAGAAAGCCATAGTTGCTCAAACGTAACATTCGCCGCGACATGTTGGAGAGAAGAGAGTAGGTTTTCGGGTAAATCTGTCCAGGCGTTTCCAAACCCAGATAATCGGAGAGCGTTAACATGCGTGAAGCGTCGCAGAAGGGTGTGAAGCAACTCGAGATGTACGAGTCTTGAGCGTTCATACCGATCCATATTGTGGCAATCAAATTTAAGCTCTATACTCCGAAAGTACCCAATCAGATGCGGTGAACCATCGAAGAGCTTTAGAAGGCGTTGGCATCGTCGTTCACTGGTGTCAGCATTCCCGTCAAGCTGATCAACCCTTTCATCAAGAACAAATTTATTGAAGAGGTATGGGCGAGCAGAGGAGTTCCACGAGCGACACACGAGCGAACAAGCCCTCACTGTCCTTGTATGGATTGAGAGCTTTTGCAGGATTTCATCAACGAGCTCTGGTGGGGTGTAATGCATGGTACTAAGATATCCACTATTCCTGCTACGTAAGTAGAAGGTTTGGTACCCGGTCAAGCTTTGGTGGGCCAGACGAAAAACGTGACCTGTATTTTGTCATGTTTACTTTCCGCACTCAAGGCTTGTGATCAACAAAACTCTATCGTAGCCGTTCCCAGCAAAATACCTGCCCTGTCCAGCCCTCTCTATTTCTCCGTCCATCCTGTGATTAGTTGAGTGGTGGCTTGGTGAACAAAGTAGCAGGCGTTGCCGCTCACGAGCGGCCCTTACTGGATTATTACATAATATCACTATTGCCTTAATTTACGACCATTAGCCACTGTACGTAACATACTAGTACTACACATAACGCAGGTATGGAATATAAATATGACACCATGAAATATCCATCAACGCTCTGAGAGATAGTGAGTGCTCCCCATCATGATTTCGAGATTAAGCATAACCATGCCCCGACAATTGCAACGCTTGGCCGAGACATCGAGTCCTGCTTCCAACAATGCTGTATGATCGCCCACACGGCGTCCGTCAGCTGAGGAGCATCCTCCGACACTGGCCTCTGCGGACGTTTCCCTTGTATAGTATTCAAGACAACAGCCATATGGGACCTGATGTGTGAGAATGGACGGCAGCCAGTGTACATCTAACGTAGAAAATAGCCGAAAATGCATGGTCAGAACCAAGAACACAACGGGCGAAATGAGGAGATGACACTTACTTCAATCGCAGTCATAGCCAGACTGTACACATCACCTGCTGTGCTTGCTAGAGGTAAGTCATCCTTTCCAGCACCCGACGCTAGTATCTCCGGTGCCAGCCACCTTGCGTATACAGCATTTTCGATGGTCCAAAATGGAGGTACGGGGAGCATGTTGATGCATGGATCTGAAATACATGCCTGTCCTGCGTCGGTGATCAGGATGTTTGACTGGAGCGCGCTGAGAATGTAAGCAACCGTTGATTCAAAATGACTACCACATTACTCACACCTTTCAGCGTCCCATGAATAACGGGTGATTCTAGGCTGTGCATATAGTAGAGCCCTGAAACAATGTCTAAGAGCTAGAAAACTGCGGGTCAGAGCTTCCACACTTCAGTTGCAAAACCACTAACGCACTAAACTGAGTATGTTAACGGAAGGGTTATTTGCAATATAATCCATGACGTTTCCATTGTTGAAGAATGGCATGACCAAGACGGGTACACTATTATCTGTGGACACCAGTCCCACAACGGGCACGATACGTGAATGCCGAAGACGCCTCCAACCGATCAATCTTTCGCGAAGCCTCTGCAACTCTTCGTGAGTTCTCTGCACTCATGGTATCCAACTACTTTCGTACCTTGGTAAATTCACCATTGTCGGAATCCGTGATTTGATTATGGTATATCCGCCATTTCTTGACGGCCACACATACAGAGCCTTTTCGGGTGATGTTTCTCAACAAGCAACGAGATAAATCTGCGGATGTACCACATGCATAAGGGAATTCGTCAAGATATTCGAGTCGGGCGTCATCGATAGACTGAAGGAGCGGGTGAACCATGGAGGGGGTATCCAGAAGGGTATCCAAGTGAATTTGACGGAAGTATGAGCGAGGAAGCTATATAAGCCATTTTATGGCTTGCAAAGCTGTAAGATCTCACACCCAAGACAACTCCCGAGCACCGTCTTACTAGAGGCTATAGGTGGCGAGCTGAGTCAAACTATCATTATGACGGCCGCAGGCGAGGCTTCCGATCCCATTAATGGGTTACACAGACGCCGACGAGTAGCACGAACAGCCTGAGTGGCTGTTCGTACCAGCAGTCCGCCGCACGTGAAGTGACGGGACAGTATGAAATAGTATATGGGAGCGCAGCAATCCTGTCATGTTCGGGCTGTGGCAGTGAGGAATAGGGGCGGCAGTCGTGGCTTCCCACAGTCAGTTATGGCGATCATTCTATGTCAGTACCACTTCTCTTACCACGTCACTCGTTTAATGAACCCTTTTGAGAGCAGTGCATCACTCAGCATGCAAGGCCAATTCAACTCCCAAGATACCCACAAGTACTCTGTTATCCTCCCCACTTATAATGAACGCAAAAACCTACCCATAATTGTCTGGCTATTAGCCAAAATGTTCAATGACCAGTATGTCGCGACACTCCATCCTTTCGTGGCAATACGACAATAATGGTTCTCTCTTCCGTTAGCGGGCTGGCTTGGGAAATCATTGTAGTTGACGATGCGAGTCCAGACGGCACGCAGGAAATTGCCAAGCAACTGGCCTCGGTATATGGCGAAGACAAAATCGTGCGCGTTATTTGGAATCAGTGGTATTCAGTCGGGCTGACCACCTTCAGCTTCTCAGGCCTCGTGCTGGTAAACTTGGCCTTGGGCAAGTCCATTACCGTTAATGCGCCCGTGTTCTCCTCTAACCTCATTACAGAACTGCGTATATTCATGGCTTGAATTTCGTCACTGGTGACTTTGTAATTATCATGGATGCAGACTTTTCGCACCATGTAAGTTATGCCTTCGTCACTTGAACGTGCATGTATACTGATATCTCTTCACAGCCAAAATTCATCCCCCAATTTATCAGGTACGCCGCACAGTTAGCAAAGCAGCACGTTGTTGATATTTTGCCATCTGGTAAAGCTTGCAAAAAGCCTATAACCTAGACATCGTTACCGGAACGCGATATAGGTCAACCCCGACCCCTCATTTACCTGGCACAGAGCCTGGTGGCGTTCATGGCTGGGATCTCAAGCGCAAACTCACATCCAGAGGTGCTAACTACCTAGCGGCCACGGTCCTAAATCCAGGCGTCAGCGATCTCACCGGCAGCTTTAGGTAAGGACAACCTCAATACCTCGATATTGTGGCTAAGACTTTTGGTAGATTATATCGCCTACCGGTTCTCAAACATATTATCACCGTGACCCAGTCGAAAGGTTACGTCTTCCAGATGGAAATGATGGTTCGAGCCCGTGCATTCGGGTACTCTGTAGGCGAAGTACCAATAACCTTTGTTGACCGCATCTTCGGGGAAAGCAAGCTGGGTGCGAACGAGATTGTACAATATGCTAAGGGTGTTTGGACTCTTTTCACTAGTGTTTGATGTTACTATTGTCGCTATTTATTCCATTAATCTTCCGGAGCCAATTCGTTCAAGGGGTTTGCAATTACTTTATAATTCAAAGAAGCCAGAACGTATAATACAACAGCAGGATACCAATTTATTGTGAAGGGCCTGCCTCTCCCGCACGCTGAGTCATAGCTGCCTGACCAGCAGCAGTAGCAGCCAGCCTGGACCGTTTCCTTTCAGCCTCTGTAATGGGATCACATCGGTCAACTGTCCAGCAGATACTCACAAGAAACGTACCAGCTTCCTTCTCTCGCTCTATATCGGAAACAATGGCTTCTATTTGAGGAAGGTCAAGGTGCTTTTACGAATATCAGCATCATCGTTGGGACCCTTGTATAATACAAAACTCACCGTTATTTTACCGTAGCTCTCCATAACACTGATTTCTATGTTCTTGGCGCCCGTTTGTACAACTTCCAGCAGACTCTTGACTGTCAACTTGATGGCTTCTTCCCGACTGAGATCGTCTTTGTGATTTTTCTCTAGGAATTCGCGAACAGTCTTCGATGAGCGGCCAATAGCATTTGCCTATTTCACAGCGATTAGTTCCAGTGATGCCTCTGGCAGGACTGACTAAGTACCTTCCATGCACTATATATTCCACTGGGTTCAGTCTGATAAAGTCGTGGCTTGGTATCATGGGGATCGAATCCAACAATCAGGGTAGAAATTCCGAACGGCCGGACACCACCGGATTGTGTGTATCGCTGGAGATTACAATCATCAGTTGTCCGGTGATTATACATGTTGGGGAGTCACGTACTTGTTGAATTCCAGCAATATGTCTGGTGATATACTCGACGGTGACGGGATCCTCGACTGTAAGTCTGTGACTCTGGCATTCTACACGAGCTTTGTCGATCAGTACACGGCCATCTGCCGTCAAGCCTAAAGTAACGATCGCGTTTGTGAAGGATACATGAAATGTAGGATATTCGCGTACCAGCAAACGCTAGACATATGTGGTCGTCAAGCATCACCACCTTCCTCACCGTTCGAGGGTCTTGAAGTTGCAGAATAGATTTCTTCTCAACGCCGAGTACCACCACGTCCTTCCCTCGCACTCCAACCTGAATATACAAAGAATAATGTGAGTTTCAATATTATGAGTATACGGCACAGCGACTCACCGCACATGTTCCCTTCCTAACAGCCTCCAAGGCATATTCAACCTAGCATCATCATGGGCTTGTCAGCTGCACCAGTCTCATTCTATGATGGCGATCTAACCTGGAACAAGTGCCCATCGGGAGAGAAAACGGTAAGAGCTGAGAGGAGCAATCAGTATCGCATATACATGCTGGTATCGTAGCCCTTACCGCGATCGTAAGACCTCGACATGATTCAAGCGTGTATTGAAGCGTTCAAGTACACGCGTCGCAGTGCTCCCTATGATCATCCACTATTGCTTATGTAATTAGCGCGAAAACCCCTAAAACCTCTCAGAGTCAAAGGACAATATTATCAAGAAAATATTAGTTGCTGATTGTCTAGAAATACAAGAATACTATATCTGATTTGAATGAATGGCAGCATCGGAATACTCCGCCCTCTCTAAAAAGGTCGGGTAACGTTCAATACCTTGTACTTCGCACAACCTTCCTCATCACACGCTCCTGCTCTGTAAGTGGCGCAGTCATGGGGAAATATAGCACTTGGTATTGCTTTTTCTTCCTATAATGGTGGTGCGATTCAGAAACCAAACAGTGGTCAGAAGAATTAGCACACTTACTCCAATCGATGCAGTTCAAGACGAAAGAAATTGAGAACCTGAGATGGCTGTAAACCGTCTCTCCACAAGTCAGGCGGTTGCTTCTGACTTTGTTTACTACGCGGTGCTCCCGGGATATCGCTTGTTTCTAGTACAATCACGTCGCTGTCATCACTATCGGAACTCAGGTCAATCACATCCTTTCCTCCTAGCTTAGACATTTCAGCCTGGTGTAAGTTCTTGACGGGGCTCGCAGATTGCACATCTCGTCTAGAGTGTTTCTGTTTTCCGGGCATTGGTTTCAAGCTAGACTTGCGCTTGTGATGCGATTTGGGGTGTGACTTGGCATGAAAAAAGTCGAGGATGTTTCGGTGTTTCGATGGTGAGCTATGCTTGGACGGAGAGTGTATTGGTTTTGAAGATGATGTGGCCATTGATGAGGGCTCGGTGATGTCAGATTGATAGGATGCTAATGACATGGCCGCCTGACGAAGCGTGGTTTTCGGTAGCCTAGTCGTTGAATATTTTATCAGCACGAATGATGTACCGGTTGGCAAGGATTACGCACTTAGACGGATCGAACGTCAACAAGTTGATTTGCCCGTTTTTGACCACTTCGTACCCGACAATGGTACGCGAGTGACCATCGTGTTGAAGGATAATGGGCATCCTGTCTGTGATAGTGATACCATCGCTCCGTAGGCTTACTTCGGTGACTTTGCTGGAGCCAACATTATCCTTTACATCGGACAAGCTGGGCAAAGAGAAATACGCTACAACCCAATTGACGAGGGATTGTGCACCATCGCGAAAATCGACTAGTTCCGCACTGTTCATAAGACAATTCAGTAACATGAATGAATGCTCTCATTACTATTGCGAACTGACGGTACTCCACGATAACTGAACGCCGTCCATAAATCTGAAGAACATTGATAGTGCAGCATGAAGGAATGAAATGAATTGGACAGAAAGTACATACCCGATGTTCCTATCCATTGCCTTGTATTTATAAGCTTACCCAATTGCTCATAACCTTGTTGATCAAAACCTGAAATGCAACAGATGAGCAGAACCATTCATCATAAAGTTAGCATACCCTCTTTCCATGCGTCTTCAATCCACTGTTGGACATTTCTAACACTGGGCGGAACAGGTGAATCCAAAAGGGGGAAGTATAGCGGCTGTATCTGTTGATCCATTAACACAGCGCATGCCATCAAGAAATTGCGATATCTGTAACCGGTGTTAAATTGGAGAGACCGAAGGAATATCGATATACCAACCCACATCCCCAACTAGCGTCCCATGGTTCCCTTGAAATATATACGGCACGTTCGTAGCAAAGGACACCGCGACGTGTATGACCTCCGGCCTGAGACCTCTGCAGTGCTCGACGAAGGAGCTTTACCATACCTAAACATACAGCTCTTCGTCAATCTTAAGACTCCTGATATTCTGGAATATACGCTGACCAGGGGTATAGTTGGATGGTGGTTGGGTACTCAAAGCAGGGTACCAGAAGGAGTCTTTAGGACCATGTACAGGTAGGATATTCTTTAATACATTATGGCTCTTCTTTGAAGCCCCCGGTTGAGGTTGTGAAAGGAGCTCTACTTCTAGGGGCGAGGTAAACATAGGGTATCGTATCGCCCTGAAAAGCAATCTATACCTGCTATATCTTGCAGGAAGTGTATTTCGTAGTGCTGCTGTCGTTGCTCTGCACTCTGATCGTCCAAACTAATGAAACAAATCTGACATTCAACTGCGTCATCCGGACTTGAGCGACGCATCAGCCCACGCTCCAAATGGTCCCTGAATAAGGAATCAAAGCTTACATGGGGTTGGAAAGACGATTTATACGATGACTACCGCTGGGGGCGCGAACATCTGACATACGTTGACAGCGTTTGATATTGCGGTTAGCGTCGGGGTGGGTGGCTTGGTTACAACCTGAACTTCGCTAAAACTAAGTCAAAATCTTGAATTAAGGCAATGATCACGTGATGATGCACACGAGCCAGCTTACAACTCAACTGAGGCTGCCAGTGAACTAGAGAATAACCTTCATACGTAGAATCAATCAAAGTCGTCTCTACACCCTGCATCCGAAAATATTGCACCTTTCTATCTGATGCGAACTTGAAGCCTAAGACTTGCTTACTATATCTGACTAGCGCTTACAAACGATGCTTACTCCAGATGACTACTGAAGCTAGGTCAGATCCAGCTCGGAGTTCCCATCTCATGACCTCTATTCGTTAAATGCTGCGTTGGTTTTGGAGTTCGGCCACTCGGACTCCATCACTTACCATGTCCAAGCCTTGGAAAGACGCACTTAACTCGCTACCTTCGACGCCACAGAATATACCTGCTTTCTTCTTCGCACATGGATCACCCATGTTAGCTATGCCTTCATCAGGACTGGGCCACGCTTCTTGGGGACCAAGGCAAGGGATCATGTCATATCATGGTCCCGACGGACCACTAGCGACATTTTTGCGAGACTTCGGTCCAGCACTGCTTGAGAAATACAAGCCCAAAGGAATTGTAGTTTTCAGCGCACATTGGGAGTCTCCGGAGAGATTGGGTATGTTCTCACTCACGATTATCATTTTATCACTCGTAATCCTCATCTTGTTACGAAGTCACCGATTACGGTGATGAAAACCCCCTCTTGATGGACTATTATGGATTCGGACCAGAGTTGTATCAGTTGAAATTCAAGTCTCGAGGTGATAAGGTACTAGCTGATAGAGTTGTGCAACTATTCAAAGAGGTAGTTCGGAGCTTCGTCTCTTGTGAAATGTTTGGGCTCAAAGCAGAATAAGGCAGGTTTCCCCGCTCGCACCTCCTCTTCTAAAGAACCACGTGGCGAGGACGGACGCGGTTTTGCTGGACCTGGACTTGATCATGGCGTATTTGTACCATTCAGGCTGATGTTTGGGGAGGAGTTCACCGATATCCCGATCGTGGAAGCTAGCATCCATTCAAGTTTGAAGCCCGACGACAACTGGAAAGTAGGTGCAGCTGTTAAGAAACTAAGGTCAGTAGGGCGTACCCGCTCGAAAACTAGTGCTCAAACTAAACATCTTGTAAAGGAAAGAAAATATTCTGGTGCTGTCTGGAGGTCTGACTGTGCACAACCTCCGTGACTTTTCATCTTTTTCTCCCGACACTGCGGGAGCACCCTATAAAGCCTTTGACGATGCTTTGCATAAGGCAATCTCAATTGGCGAGGTAAGTCCTTCCTTTAAAATTGTGAATGTCTGTTAAATCTGTGTCGTCAGCCTGATGCTCGCCAACAAGCTCTATATGACCTGGAAAAGCATCCCGGTTTCCGACATGCTCATCCGCGTGCAGATCACTTTGTTCCTCTCTATGTTGCCGCCGGTGCTGGTTCAGGAGATCCAGATAGCGGAATTCCGGAGGGTGAGGTAAAAACTATTGTGAACTTATACGGGATTCCGACGTTCGCTTTTGGAGTCGTCGATTCGTGATAGCTATCTCAATGTATGTAGGCCGATCTAGACAGACAGTGTTATCGACAATGACTCGGAGAAGATATTCCTTCCAAGGCGAAGTGTCCTGAGGCATGCAAGAGTACAGTCAACGAAGTGCTTGGTCTCTTGCAGAGGTCAGATGCACGAGAAGGGGATATACTTTATCTACTCATACATAGTATATTTGCGCTCCTTCCTACCTCTCCTATGGGTATTGTACTTGACTTATATTGTAGGCCTGATACCAATCCATGCTATTACAAAAAGCCTGCGCAGGCGCGAGGACTTTTCGGTTAATCACTACTGCTGCTCTTGCGGGAACGTGTGGTGGAGTAGGCTGAGGACCAACCTCTACGTATGCTGGCAAACGGATGTGATAGTATATCCATCCCATGGTCGCTTGTAATTTTGACCATCGGGGATCATGGATGTGGTTGCATCGAGAGGGCCCTCAAGTTGCTCAGAGTCAGTCACTGTCAGAGTCAGGAGTCAGGGGCCGCAGTAGCACGTGATCGCATATTTGCCCTATGTGGAATCAGCCCAACTTGCTTCAACGCCATCAGCTTTCACGAAATGTCCTCCACCGCACGTTCCACCGTCGCCGGAACCTGGCTACAAGGAAAAATAGTCCGCAAGGGCAGCAACCTCTCTGGTCCCTCCTCCCTTCGTTCAGCATCCCACACCCGCCCAACCACACCTTCCGTCGTCGGGTCGAATGCATCTAGCTCATCTGCACCTACTAGCATATTCCTTGGCGGTGGTGCCGGAGGAGGAGTTAAAGATCCTTCGGGAAGGGTGTCGGAGTATTTTGTAAGTCGTAATACGATACTGACTATCTCGATTGCCAGTATTCACCATGTTCGTATGGGGAATATAACGTTCCATCATTTCTGAATAACCGGACGATCATGCATACCGCATACTCAAGGCAATGGAAGATCAATGTCCAGTCTGCAAAAGTGACCGATATATAAATCCCAAACTGCGTCTCCTCGTCAGTACTTGCTACCACAAAATGTCGGTACGGCCTTACACCATCCACTCCTCACATCAACCGCATACATTGACATCGTAATGTAGGTGTGAATCGTGTATAGACCGTCTCTTCACCCTCGGCCCCGCTCCCTGCCCTGCCCCCGGTTGCAGCAGAGTCCTCCGTAAACTCGCGTTCATGCCACAGACCTTTGAGGATCTCGGTGTTGAGAAAGAAGTTTCTATTCGGCGACGAATTGCGAAAGAGTATGTCAACTTCTTTCCTTCATCTGTGACACCCATGCATATAACAATGTGACATGTAGATTCAACAAACGACGGGAAGACTTTCCAGATCTCCGTTCATATAATGACTACTTGGAAGAAGTGGAAGACATCAGTCAGTCCTCCTCTCTTCCCTATCTAATTCCCAAACCCACACTTCCCTCCCCTATAGCTTTCAACCTCATAAATGAGATCGATATTCCCCAAACCGAAGCCCGCATCCTCGCCTATCGCGCCGAAAACTCAGCCCTCATCGAACTCAACATTCAACGCGAAGAAGCCTACGCCCAAGCCCTCAAAGAACAAGAAGAAGCCGAGCGCCGCGAACGAGAACTCCGTGCAGCTGAACTCCGCCGTCAGGAAGAGGATGAACGTGAAGAAAAAGAAAAGGAGAAGAGAGAGATTATTGATAGGCTGGAGACTAGCGACGCCGATGCTAGGAAGGTTGTCGCACGGTCGAGAGCTGAGGCACAAAAAAGGTCATCTGCCCGTCAGGCTTCTTCCACTACTAGAGTGATATCAGCCGCAGAGACCACTCGCGCACTACGTTCCCGCGCAGCGCAGAATGCTATACCTGACCCACCTCATGTACCGTTGCAAGACGATTACTATGCATACGAAAACGCTTTTGTTATGAGGCCAGGTGGGTATGACGATGCAATGAGCGAAGCTGTGCGTAGGGATAGAGAGGGCATCATGCGCGGTGGAGGTTATCGGGTTGAGGAGGCTTGGGAACGTGCGCTCAGAAGCGCCGTGGCCGGGTTAGATGTCCTACCTCCCAGTACGGATGTAGTGATGACTTCTGCCTAAGTGTAGTTATATTACTGGTGACTTGATCCTCAAGTACTCTCGTGCAGGTCAATCGCAGCGCCTCTACCAAGGGAAGTACACTCTGACAGATCGCTATCTATGTATGCTACACAGAAACACCCTCATCTAACTACGTTGTCCAGATTACACAATAGGATACAGGGAAATAGAATGGGCTAGCTGATGTTATTACGGGAGCTTCTTTGCAGCTACGCGCGAACAGGTTCCACAACACGAGATGCCTTCGGAGACTTGGCATGTCCATTGGCGGCACGTCCTTTGCCAATCGTGCCATTCTGCTTCAAAAGGAGAGCAGGATCCATGCCAAGGTCTCCATAGTCGACGAAAGCCTGAGGACGGTGAATGAACCAAACAGGACTCGAAGCAACGCAAAAGAAAACGAACCTCAATACCAACTCCGCCTCCGTACCTCTCCTTAACCAGCCGCTTGTGACTAACCAATACCTCGCACATCTCATCATACGCCACGTCGTTCAAGAAGACACACTCTCCATATGGATTCGGTATAGCAAACCTTTGCTTCCCATCTCTCGTCTTCAAGATCGCCTCTGTGCCTTCTTTGACTAGCTCCGCTGTAAATAATTCATGATCCATACTCAGACCGACCGAATGGGAGAGCTCGTGGTATTCATCTCGCTGAGCAGCGGTCAGGATACCCCTCTTATGAGCAAGCGTAATGAAGAACGCCATGTCGATGTTGATGGCGTGCCCATGACGGAGGGGGATCGTAGGCGCAAGTTCAAGTGTAGGAGAAAGAGAGTGCCCAAAGGCAATCACGCGATCTAGACGAAGCTCGTGCAAGTTGGGTGATTCGAGCTAAGCAGACAAGTAAGCATTCGGAGAGCGTTTTCGAACTCGAAGAACAATAGCCTTACTTCAAGCATAACCTTAATTCCTCTGTATGTGATTTCATCTGCAATCTTCTTGAGCTCCGGATCGCTTCCATCGAGCCGTCCGAAGCGGGTCTTGATCAAAGCAGGTCCATTCTGAACCAACAAATCCCAAGAACGTTTATCCGCACAGGACGAAATCTTCATCAACTCTACGCAAAACCAGTTAGACCCTGCATATCAGCAATGGTCGGTCGAGTTGGGGCCTTACCAGCGAATCCATTGCGGATCTGTCCTTCAGGAAGCGTCTTGAGCATGTTGAAATCAAGGAAAGTGACCATGGGCGCATGGCTATCATGGGCGTTATGAAACGAATGGCGACATAACGATAATACCGTACTAAGCTCCGAGGCGATTCTTGAGAGTACCGTGATTGATACCGACCTTGATGGAGACGGAAGCATCGATGAGACCGATGAGTGTTGTTGGTACTCGAATGAAATTTGTGGTACGTCTGTAGGACGCGCATGCATAACCAGTTACATCTGTGCATAGTCCGCCACCCACGACGAGAACAGGCTGGAATCAAATCAAGTTAGAAAACTGGGGGCACCGCCTAAGCATAACGACGCTGCAAACCTCTTTACGGATGAGACCGAAGGCATTCATGGCGTCTACGATGCTCAGCATAGTAGTCATGGTCTTATTCTTCTCTCCGCCGTTCATGATAAATTTTGTAAGCTGGATACCATGAAACTTGAAGTAGGCGTCCCACTGAGGTGCGTACAACTTGTCGACATTGGAGTCTGTGACAAGTAGAACGCGACCCCATTTGCGGTATATGTCGGCGAGGTTTGTGTGAGCTGTGTCGAAGATATTGTCGACAAACTGGAAAGCATAGTTGATTTGCTCGTTTCCAGTCACGGTGAAGCCATTATCGGTTGTCTGTACGTTGGCGGTGAGTTCGCTCATCGTAGGAAGGAGCCAAGAGGAGATGAAGAGAAGAAGAGAATGTTGAGTGGTTATAAAGGATTTCCCTGAGAATGAAACGTGCGAGCATATATCGCACAATCGCGAAGATGAACCCAGAAAAGGAAATCCACGCTCCTTTTAAGGAAATTCTCAAGTCAAAATTGCTTGCAGGCTTTGATCGACGACGACGATAGCAGCCCACCCGGACGAAACCGGGTCGCTACCAGTCTACTAAAGGCTGCTCACAAAGCCCTTCTAGCACCAGAATCCCGCACAATGTCCTTTCCTGTTCCTAAGACTGCCGGTCCTCCAATGACACCCAACGATCGTCTTGCACATCTCCTCTCCGGGCTCCTTTCCTCTACACAAGTTCCCTCCTCCGCTCAAGAAATCATCGCAGAAGCCCATGCAGTCATCTCCGGATACGACACATACATCGCATCCCATTCTTCTGCGCCTCCATCCATCATTTCATCCATGATAACAGAAGGCAACGCAAAGAACTGGGATGCACTCCACAGAGACGGCCACACAAAGTTTCAACTGGTGCCAGAGATGTGCGCGGGAGGGTACGAAGGCGTTGTGCTAGCCATGTTCGCTAAAATGGCCAACGCCAAGAGAGTGTTGGAAATTGGCATGTTCACAGGAACGTCCACCGTAGCCCTCGCTACCGTACCCTGTGTAGAGAAGGTCGTCACACTCGACATCGAGCCGTACCTCGAAAACAACAACAAACCATTCTTTGAAAAAGCAGGCATTGCTCACAAGATCGATATCCGCATCGGCGATGCGTCAGAAAGCTTGAAGAAATTGGGGAGCGATAGCGAAAGCTTCGACATGGTGATCATACTTCCAATCGTCCATTGGATTTTCCCCCTGACGACAGAGCCCCGTAGATCTATTTGGACGCACACAAGTCCGGTTATCTCGAGCACTACAATCTGATTATGGACCTCGGATTGATGGCACCTCGTGGGTTCATTGCAGCAGACAACACCGTTATCAAAGCAGCCCCATGGGCTCCGGACGAAGAGAAATACCCTGAAAGGCAGTTTATAGACCAATTCAACAAAGTCGTAAGGGAAGACAAGCGCGTAGACGTCGCCATGCTGTCTATTAGAGACGGCATCAGTTTGATTCGAAGGAAAGATGAGTAGGGATTACCCACGATTGGGTCGAAGGGAAAGAATAGTACTGTATCATCTAAATGCGAGCTAGCGACATGATCGTAGCCACTAGAAGGTTTTGTGCTCTGTGACAATGCATCTTCCGTGTGATAGTATAAACTCGCGCAAATATTTTTTCCCCACATCTTTACCGACTCTTCAGTCTCCTAGCAGTGCGATCCTTTCTTCATCGCTCTTGATACTTGTATGATCCTTGTACTACTTACTTATGACTCTGTGAATATATGCGCGTATAAAC
The DNA here is from genome assembly GCA_014058305.1 of Pleurotus tuber-regium. Classification (NCBI taxonomy): domain Eukaryota; kingdom Fungi; phylum Basidiomycota; class Agaricomycetes; order Agaricales; family Pleurotaceae; genus Pleurotus; species Pleurotus tuber-regium. Next base: position 995,899 of record JACFYU010000026.1, on the reverse strand, counting down.
AGTTCACCATACCCAATAGCCTGGCAAGCATAGGCGAATTCAGTCGATACGTACCCAGGGGGCTCAATACTCAGGGTTTCAGGAGTAGAGGTCTCTGCCTCTTCGCAGCTGCCAGCCTGCCACAAATTCGCCTTTATCATCTACAGCTATTCTATATCATTCAAATTTGTGAAGGCTAGACCTCCCTACACTAATACTGTACTGTACGAGTTATAGTATACAAGCCTGCAACACATTAATATTATATCCAATGCCTACTAATCCCATAATCCAAGCCAGATAAGAGAAAGAGAGAGCGAGAGAGATCCAGTCCAGATACGAGGCCCAAGAGATGAAGAGAAATATTCTAGAGACCAGAGAGACAAGCCAAGCTCTGAGGTCATATATCCAAAGGTGACAAGGAGAAACAAACCCAAAGATAGAAGGTCCAAATCCAGAGAGACAAACCGAGAGAGAGAGAAGGGCCAAGGTAATCGAGGCTCGACTAGTCGAGCTTGATAATAGCCCAAGGATCACCATGTAGCAAGGGAGAAGTCCAACGTTAGAACGACAAGAGGCACCGGCCGGTGCGGGGGAACAGGAACAAGTCCCCCTACCTCTTCTCAGTCATATCGTCAAACTCTACCTTACTCCATGGGATGTATGGGCTGCCGTGGGCGAAGGGAGGGACTCGGAGCGATTTCAGAAGTATGCGCAAACTAGGAGTAGTGTTTGAAGACCGATAGTCTGTCGTAGGCGGCCCAGGTACAGTCGCTTCGCGCACAGAAGACTCGATGATGATCGTTGTAGGGTGCTGGCCATGCAGAGGAATGATTCCCTCCACGCACCCCACCGCGAACAGAGCATCTAGTCATCTTTGCTAGGTGATTGAGTTCGAGGATGCCGTAGTATGAAGTTGTGACACCACAAATGCTAGAAGAAAGATCTTGAGCGGACCAACTAAAAAGGAAGAAGCCGGCTCACCTATAGTCCGAGGTAGTGACACATGCACCCGGAGGAGTGGTCAACGTAGCAGTACTACGGGCCATACTCTCGACGGTGCAAGGTGGTAGCATGTGGTGTCGTCGAGCATACTTGAGGAAGGAATTATGAGTTAATTGATCAACAAGCAAAGCAAACTCACTCACCTATAGTCCGTGATAGTAGTATATGCACCCGAAGGAGAGGTCAACGTAGAATTAGTGCTACGGGCCAAGCTCTCGACGGTGCAATGATACATTGCGAAGGTTATAGCGGAGGTAGGCTGGCAGTAGGCTAGCGGGATTAGATGGTGTGGTTCAGATAGAATGAGATAGTTAAGATGGAACCGTAGATTGCCGCCTTCCTCCCTGTTTAGAGTATAACTCCATTACAGCTCCATCTCATCAGACAGAGTGAATATATCCGAATCGACGTCCATTACCGCAACAGCATCTTCCAGGTCGTCGACGTCCATTGCCGCCATGAGGATACGGGCACTCTTCAGCGGTACGCCAAGGTCCAGACTTGAGAGCAATATCGTTAGTTCGAATACCGCGCATGGGCTTGACGAGGGAGATTCCATTGCCGCGTCCTCTTCTTCTACTTGTCCTGAGCTGTCTGTATCGATGGAACTCCAGTCTTCAAAGTCGCTAGCGGGCTCGGACTCCAGGTACGCGTCCAAAGATGGACTTGTCAGCTCGATTGTTGAGTAGGCCTCCATGGGGTCGGACTCCGTAGCTTGATCCTCGTCGTCGGGAGATGGTGGGGACTGAACAATCGTCATCGTTGATTCCTGAGCGGCTTCTTTAGTCGTTACCCGCGCGAACATTTCGGCCAGCTCCGCGACTTCCGGATCCTCGTAATACTCCGGCGAAGGGTCGCATGTCAGTGAATCTGCTTGTCCAATATCTTGGCTCGGTCCAGCGGCTAAATCCAGGATTGGAGGACTCGGCGGTGCGAGCGGTATCTCTGGGGAGTCCTCGACGATATCTTCCGTCGACAGCTTTGTGAAAAGCTCGATCAATTCTGGGATAACTGCATCCTCGGTGGCTGGTTCGCTGGGAAGATCAGGAGTTGGCGGTACAACAATTATCGAAGGGTCTTCAGAGTCGTCCATGGTCGACACCTTCGAAAACAACTCGGCCAACTCTTCTATCGCTGGGTCCTCAGTAGCTGGTTCGCTGGGAAGATCAGGAGTTAGAGGTGAAACGATTATTGTAGGATCTTCAGAGTTGTCCACGGTCGTCGCCTTTGAGAATAGTTTGACCAGCTCTTCCATTGCTGGGTCCTCGGGAGCCAGTCCGACCAGTGGTGAGTCGAATCCCTCGAAGAAGCATGGAAATTCCGGGGTCTTTGGAGAAAGACTCATCAGCAGGGATTCAATACAAGGCATATATAAACTCACCGACGTGCTAGGACTTATTTCGAAGCGCTGCAGATTTTGGTCACCAGATGGAGACCCAGTCAATGGCGAGCCAGTATCCAGGCTTCGGTCTGAGTCCTCGACATACAAGGGTGAGGGGCGCCCCAAATTGAGGTCCAACTGAGGCGAGGTCGATAGGCCGGAGACTTCTTTTGCGATCCAAGAGTCGCAAGGGCTCTCAGTCGCTGTCAGTATCGGAGAGCCGGAGGGAGATATAGTAGGAGTGGCTAGTTCAAGGGAATCTTCAAGTGTAGATCCTTCTTGTGCAGTTGAATGTTAGGACAGATCAATTATTCAAGAGTAAGAGACTAACCTTCATAGATCCCAGATGTGTCGAAGCAATCTGGACTTGTAGTCGGCTGTGAAAGTGTCGATAATCTGTGCGTCACCAAGTCTCGGAGCTCTGGAAGAGTTGGGACGCTACTAGAGAATAGAGGAAACAGAAGAACAGGTTGACGATATAGAGCGACGGTCCCGGGTACAAAAGTCGGACTATCCATCTGGTCTTTTCCGACATCGAACCAGTGGGACAGAGGTGGCTGCCATAGGACCATAGACAAGCAAGGGCTAGCAGGCGGATTATCAAGTAGCCGGGGAGCGATGGCAGGGCCTTTGGACGATGTATTTTCGGCGGCGGCAAAGATGAGAGTTGCTAGGGATGGCCGGTACAGGACAAGAGCGGTACACTGATCTGACCTGGTTGACATCTCTTCCAGTATCGCATCAAAGATATGGCCTCGCGGGTAGAAGGCACACCGGATTTCCATGAGTAAGACAGAGCAACCATTAGCGGCGGCAAGGATGAGGGCTACTAGGGATGGCCGGTACAGAACAAGAGTGGTACGCTGATCCGACCTCGTTGACATCTCTTCCAGTATTGTGTCAAAAATGTGGCCTCGCGGGTAGTAGACGCACCGGATTTCCATGGGTAAGACAGGGCAACCAGTGAAAGTCATATTATCTAGTATTAATGGCGGCCGGCAGAGGACAACGTCAGTGCATCCATTGGCGATAGGTTCCAGAGCGTTTCTATGCTTAGCCATGGAGTTGTCCAAGGTGATGTTGCGCCGAAGATTAATAGCCAGCCAGATAAGACGGGCGAAGAGACCAGTGACGAGGCGAAGAAGTAAACCGAGGTGACCGGATAGGCAATCGCCGATAGCGGGGAGTGCCACGGCGATGAAGGTCGTAGTCTGAAGGACAGAAGGCAGGAGGATGGGCATCCTGCGGCACCAGAGTACTGCGATTCCGACCAATTGGGCGAAGAAGAGCGTGAGGAGAAGAGTAATGACGAAGGCTGAAGAAGACATTTTTGTATTGCAAATTGTAGCTCGTGAAGCCATGGTCAGGGTCGAGCTGCCTTTATATGTTTTCGAATGGGTTCAATCAACAAAACCTTAATTTGTCGATCATATCCGCACCGCGACGCGACGGGATCACGTGTAGGATCTGGCGGGATATATACACTGTACAGTGGGCAAAAACATAACTTAGTTGTCTGTCGAATGTTTTTCCGCTTTTACATGTATTTCAGTGGCATCGTACATGAGAGTGAGGAAGTAAACTAGGCTGTGCGCTTATCTGGCAACTGAAGTTCCCCTTTTGGCACTTGATTTGATGCCAAGCTGACCCTTCTACATGTCAGAAATTCGAACCAGCCTATCAGTCGATTGCAATCCTTATTACTCCCAAACATATCAAGGAGCACGGTATAATGCGATCAATCGTCTTCGATCCCAGCCAGATTCCTCCATGCTCTCTCCAATGTTCCATGGCATTCATTGTAATTTGTCTCAACTAGGCGACATATTACTTATTCGTGATATGATTCAAGGGGATGTAGTCAGGTTATATAAAATATTAAGTAAATAAAAGGCCATGGTGAAAGGCCTGTATCGGTACATACGCTCATACGCTTTCTACAACGATGTTACACTACCAATACCGGGTTGTTCCATATTTGTGGCAGCAGGTTTTGAGATAGTACATCATACACCGTGCTCCACCACCATTGCCCTGGAAATACCGTCAACTCTGTATCATTCTTGTCTCGTCCTTGCCACTTTCTTGCGACTTGGCGCATCTTCTCCACGATGCCTTCCTCTTCTATGCGGGCTCTTGTATTGGCTATAACACTCACGATTGTGAGCTTCATCAACCGGGATGCATACAATAAGACCGATACTTACGGTACTTGACAGCTTCGCGTACGAACTCAAGTCTCAAGGGCCGCGCCCTCAACTTCAGACTTAGAATCACCGAGAGCTAAGGAAATATGCTGCAACAGTATTGTTGACTCTGCAATCTCTTTGCGCCAAGCGTCTGTTCCAAGCAATTATCGATATTACAGTCGAGCGCCAACCGACGGTGCTCACCATCGCTTATGATTAATCTCGCTGTTTTGATTGCTGCCTCTCGAAGGCTGGGCGTCCCGTCTTTCACAGCGTCAGTAATCATAGAGCAGAGCTTGCCACGACTTTCAAGCATGGTCATCCGCGTGTCAACTGAGGATTTGTTAGCAGTCTTTTTGTTTGGCCGAGGAGATTGGGATACCATGTTGCATCAGCTCAAGAGCGATGTTGCGTGCCTGCATAACAACCTCCCTATCTTCATCCGAAAGGGCGTCCAGGATGATGATCATCACATTGGACTGTGTAAGTGCCTTCCTGGAATCGTCTACATTCGCATCGTGAGGCTTTGCTCTTTGAACACTGAAATGCAGTCACCAGAGACATACCATATCTTGCCAGCTCCACAAGTAGCCATAGCCTTCGGACCCGTTCCCACCAGTTGGTTTTGTCGTAGTAAGCCAGGAATGGATCAAGTGTTGAAGGAAGCACGAGCTCTTGTCGTGCATCCGCTGTTTAGATCGTAGTTAACAAGCCGGTATCTGAGCCGATGAATTTGTAAGGTTACCGTCTTGCGCCAACTGTACGATCATCTGTGTGGAGGATCGCCGCATACCATGCTTCTCGTGTTGGCATAGGCGTAGGAGAGTAGCCAGGATGTTATTCTGCCACAGCCTATCCCTTATATCCCCTGTTCATTATCGGTTGGTCAATGATGGACCTACCAGAGAATCAACATACCATAACTAACAACTTTGGCGAATATCTTCAGCGCTGTTTGACATGCATGAGGTTGGTCACTCGAGAGTAGGCCGTACAACCGGTCGATTAAGCCTGAGATTCGTAGTTCCCTCCTTATTTGTTCTGAAGCACCAGATGATGAGAGTGTAGTTTGCCAAGCAAAACACTTGCCTCCATTGCAAAGGGCGACGATGATCTCTTCAGCCGGCTCTTGAAATTCTGGGTTACCATTCACTTCTATCTTATCAATAGCCCTCTGAACGATCGGCTGCGACATGTTGTTCATGAAAATGTCAGAGTGAGACAACGCTTCTATGTGGCGGTTTAGCGACTTCCTTCGCAAGTATTCTCGAGAGCTGACCCGGTTTGCAGATATCCGCCAATGTCTGCAACGCAGTTCTTTGCAATTCATCATGGTCGACTTCGGTATTAAGTATCTTTAGTAGCTCCGGGATCATCTTAAGCCGGAATTCTGCCCCGAGTGCGCCTGTTCAGTGCATATCGAATTATAAAACCTTTGTCACCACGAGAGCATAGAGGACCTACCAGTTTTGACCAGGCGATCAAGTGTTTTCAAAGATGCCTCTCTCTTATTCGACTTTGAAGTGTCTTCCATGTCACGGATCAAGGGCCCAATGACTGAATCCTGCAAGAGGTTGCGCGAGTCCTCTGTATACCATCAGTCCTGCCGCATAGACCAACCAGCCATAGAGTCGCACCATATTCAGCAAGCACCTGGATTAGCCACCTGGCACAGTCGCGTTCGAAGGTCGTGGCCCTTTCGGTGAGCATCCTGGACAGCCTTGACCCCAAGTCAGGCTCAATTGTTTGCAATTTCCTACGAAAATACTCTGCCTGTATGTTTGCATAGGAAAGATTGCAAAGACCAGCGGACCCACCCTCATGCAATAGTTTTGCTATTCCTTTCCGTTTATACCGCGTTCCAGCCTCTGGGATGATGATGAGCATCGTTATGATGGCAATAACTGTGCGCAACAGACCATCGAAAATGCACCGTTGTAAAGCCTCATCCACAAAACCCGAGTCTCGGAGCCTCTTCGGTCACTGCATTCCGGCCCTGGCTACCCGAAGTTCGTGTAGATGAGCGTAGCCGCGCATAGCTGAGGATAGGCCGATACACAAATCTCAAGACAGTTGAGCTACAACAACGTTGTGTAGCCTGGCGTACCTCGGGCTAGCTGTGTCTAGCCGCTTCTAGCTGCTATCGTGTAGGTGATCTAGCGCCAAGAGTCTGGGGTACATCTCATTCGCACGTATCTATTCTCACCTACGCCTACTGTAGCTTTACAAGATACGCAAAGGTGTGTGTCTAGCCTTACATACTCAGCTACCCATAGCTACCCAAACTAGGCGTAGTTACCCCCGGAACGCAGTGGGTACAGCGTTCAGCCTATGTGCACTGTGGGTAGTTTACCTGGACGGAGGACAATTGGTACTTACTCGGACTCATTTGGGACACACAAAGCGAACACTATATTGGCGATTGTGACTTGATCATTAACGTCACATTTCGTTAGATCTGCCAACAGACGCTGAGTGATGCGAGGGAAACCTCTTAGTTTCTGTCGACCCTCCCCTGGAATGCTAGATTAGGCGCGTTGGAGAATCAGTATCCAATGATACTCACCCGACCATATCATATTGGACAGTTTGTATAGGCCATATTTTGAATTTTCACGATCTTCAGGGGCTCTGGAAGGACTTTCGAACATCTGCAAGCACGCCTCCACCTCTGAGCTATCGAGTATATCCATCTCCAGTAAGTGCCCACACTGCTTGGCCCACATAGGATTGCTGAAATTGCCCTTGCCGACTATATCATCCCATTCCAAAGGCGTGCTTGAGGGAAGAAACGCCTTTGGGGAATAATGAACGGGGTAGAAAGCGATGGAGGCATGGATCTTTTGGCCTGGTTGAATATGCCGACCCTGTCCGAGATGTGCACTGCGCAAAAGCGATATTGTGAGCGAGAGAAACCTATGCTAATTACACACTTACCCACGTGCAACAGCATCCTGAGTCGTATATGTCGAATGTTTGATAGGGAGGTATTCGAGGAGTTTCCAAGTCCCTTTTAACGATTCATGGATTGGTGCACTTCGATCCCTTTTTCGATCCTCTATTCTCAGAGGACGGATTCGGAGCCCAACTGTACTAGCCTGGGACACCATCCATAAAAGTGCAGGATGTCGCCGATCCAAATTTGGATTTGCTGTATTTCCTCCTCCACTGAAGGAATGTTATAAAAATTATACCAACAATGGTCGTGATTGGCAGACAGGAAACTCACACATCGGAATGAGTGCCGGGGAACCAGACTTCCTTGAGGCGAGGGTTTGGAAATCGTTTCTCCTTCTCCTGTGTGGATGATGAAGCAGCTTCTATTATGAATGTCAGCGATAGTGTGTCGAACTATACTCTACACGATGGCTTGCACTTACTCTGGGTTCTAGCCGCGCTTCCCTCATCAAGTGCCGTGAGGCCTCCTCGTGCAAATTCAGGTAAGAACTTGACTCGGCGTTCGTCAAGTGCAAGTGCATGACGAAAATAACATGCTATTTCCGGTGTTTCGACGCCGGGGAGGTTTTTATCACGTATGATACCGACGGATGATACTGTGTCCCTACAGGCCACAAGTAGATCAGTCGAGTTATCAAGAAACGGGGGGCGTAGATTACCAGACACCGATAAAATGGATATTCACTTGCTTTCGGGAAAATGCTTTCTTGAAAAGGTCGGCTGTGGCAATCGGAGGCGGTCTAGTTCTCTGCTTGGTTGTTGGGCGTACTTTGGACCATCTGGAGAGGCGCCTCGACCCATCAGCCGCACCATTTGTTGATGCCTCGTCGGGCAAGGCGTCGCCTTGAGAGTCATCTTCATTGTATATGTGCGTTTCATTAGTCAGAGGCGACTTTTCATTCGAAGGGTGGGCATATAACTCAAAGGCGCTGGACGAAATTAGCACCGAATTTGGTCATGGATCCAGTTAGCTTACAATGGTATCTGTTCTTCGTTTCCTTTATAAACCAAGCCGACCTTAATGGCCGCCAAATGAGGGCGAGTAGATAACCACCATCACGAGACTGGCTGACCTTGTGTATCATCCCAGCAAGAGCGCGGGCTTGGTAGGCCCCCCTGGAAAATCCTGCGGAAAGTGTCATGGTCTGGTTAAGTCGCGGAGCGAGATTAGGCATACCAAATAGGTAAATGCAATCCCCTTCCCCGTAATTGTCCACAAGCCAGCGATAGCCGTCCAAGATCTCCTTTTCGACGCTCCTATCCGCTAGTGAGCCGATCCACAGTGTGAACAGTGATCCCTTTCACATACCAAGCGACTGCTGAATTGACGAAGTTGCTGAAGCGCCGCTGGTAATACTTGAACGATTTGTGAGAAGGCTTGGCGTGTGTTCCCACCCCGCTGCTATAATACGTGAGCTGGACCTGATCATCGTCTTTGTCCAGTAGGTTATAGAGCTCGATGACATTGGTATTCTGCACCCGCATATGAGTTCTGAGTCTATGGGCAGTAGTTATATTATCGCACATTGACACTGTATTGATTCAAGGTTCCGTCGAAACAGAGCACTAGGTTTCTTGGAGGCGTCCCAGGCTTTCGCTTGCATCCACAAGGTGATCTTTCACCGCCTTGTATTTGCTCAACCGGGTTTAGGGCTGGGGCAGCAATACTGAAGGATAATCTGGTGAGAACGAGCCGAATCAGGAGATACAAGGCGCACCTGGCATCCGTATCCATTGTTGTGAGGGTCTGGGGAGTTGTTAGAAGTGAAACGTTAGGAATGAAACCACCGCGGCCCATAATCCTTAAATAATACTGATGCATTGGTCTGTCTCGACAAGGCTGCGGAGGCACACCACAACGGGGACGTTGGAACGGAGCAAGTGCATGAATACTGTTTGCATTTGCTGCTCCTCAGAGGTTGCGTTCAGAAACGATGCAACGGTGAGTCAAGGTGAATATCATAGGAAGGAAGATCGATATGCATCCACCCCTTTGCCATACTCACAGGCTCACGTAGCCTGGCATATTCTTCAAGCGAGGTTGGTGTCAGGTAAGCTGTGTCCATTGCAACCCGTCCTACTAGAGCGTCAATCATAGCATCATGAACAAGAAGGTATCGGAGTTCGCGACAAATTTGACTTTCGGGCTCGTGGGGCTGCGACAGCACCGGCCAGGGGAGAAATGTCTAACTAAGGAAGTTAAGGCGTCTTTCATCATTACCCAAGCTACAGCTTCATGGGCGTGATGAACGCCTAAGGATCAACATTGGCCACGCGGCAGCATAACCTAGTCGGTTCCCAGTACTGGCCAGCACCTAATGGCGTGCTGATTTAGTTAGTTTCTATCACCCGGCGAGTATGGGTCGTGAGTTGGCCTCTGAGCGGTTGTAGTTATGTATATATGATACAAGCTTTTTGCATCGGGGATTAAGCTCCTGCTAGGCGTAGGAGGACTTTCGGTCGTCAATCAATACTATTAATAATGCACACCAATCTACAAAGGCATCATAACACACCTTTTCTGATGGCTTCCATATGTCTTCCACACATCCGTTCATAAACAACGCCCGTCCATAAACGACAATCAACTTGAGAGAACCAGCCGGATGGACCATGCATTCATAAAGTGTGATTTCCAGAAAGACAGTTGGCTCAAAGGCCGGTCAAAACGTTGTGTCTCCCCTCCTTCCTCGATCGATACAAGTAGACGGGCTTACAGGCCAAGGCCTCGGGATTGGATGAAAAAAACTCGCAACATATGTCGTCTCCCTATCCCGAAACTTTGTTTGACACGTAGCACGCAGGTTCCAACACGAAGCCAGCGGGCGGCGATCTAGATAGCTGATCTAACGGGTGGGTTTTGAGGCCAGCATTTGGGAAATCTAGTGACGGGGGCCTAGTATTTTGTCAATATACATCATTAACGAAGCCGTATCGTTGTGCACTGCTTCGTTTACACCTCTAGGAGGGGCGTCCTCCAGCGTAACTGGTCCGTATTCCTACGACCAGAAACCTACCACCAAGGTCAAGTCGAAAAGCAAGATGGGAGAGAGCTGAAGGGTCTCGAGAGCAGTGTTAGGTCAATTATTCCGGAAATGTGCTTGTAATCTTCGAGTGCCTCCATGTCTTGGTGCCGAAGACGGGTCATGGAGAGGTGAACGCACATACGAGAAGGAGGTGGTAGCTCAACGGATATAATAGTCGCCGGCGGACAAGAAAGCCCATTGATAGTATTTTGGCTTCTCCGAAAGGCGTTCTTTTATGTCGTGACTGATCTCACTGGCTGAGTTGAGCTTTTGCAGCATCACCCAAGTGCACTCCCCGTAACGAAAGGGGTTCAGTAACATGGCCACCACAACAGACTCGCATCCTCGAGCAGATATATGACAACTTTGTGACGAGATACTCGGACTTGTCATCTGCCTTGTGGAACGCGGGAGAGACCAACCTCCGTTATGGGTGAAGAAGGATTTTTACGCGATTCGCCGTCCATGCACAGTGCTTCGTTGGACCATCATCTGCAAGTATGAGGATTGAAGAAACGGTAAAGCAGGGCATTCGGAATCTGCTAAAGTAGAAAGGATCACACGGTTGTGTTTTGCATACAAAGCTCTGAAGTCGACGCGACTAGTCGATTGATAGAAAGGGAAACTTGAATGAAGCATCGCCAGCTTCCCGCATAAGCTCCAGGTACAATGGGAGAGTTCGAGGGAAAGAATTTTTGCAATCGGGATAGTTTGTATGCCAGTATATGTAGTCAACGGAATGTGGGGCGAAGTACGAACCAGTGCGAAAGACTGGGCCTGAAAGTTTGCAATGTATCGTTCTGTGCGAGTTGCGTCTCGGAAAAATTTCGCGTTGTAGCAGGCTCATGAAGAAGCCTCCTTGCCTAGGACGCGATAAGGAGCACTCAATTTCGACAAGACTCACACTCGGAGTCGAACTTGTTGTTGCAAAATTGAAGAGGTGATCACGTGCACAAAATTTCAATCCTTGCTGCAGAGTCCAGAGTGATCAGACTGAGACTCCTTCTCGCTACCATCCCCATGGGCCATAGACGTAAAAACAGAACCCATCTCAAAGGCAAAGGTTCTACCGTCAATGCTGAACCCTCTTCAAACGATGGAGTACCAAAATCCTTCATCATTAAGCACGGACAGGTCGGCTCGTCTTTAACACAACTCGTCAGGGATCTACGAAAGGTTATGGAACCTAATACTGCCAGTCGGCTCAAAGTGCGTATTCTTAAATATTACTGAGGTGTTTGCCTCGCGTGCAGTTTTCTTGCGACCGCAAACGACTGAACACTGATTCTCAAAATCATGTACGTAGGAACGACACCGGAATAAACTAAAAGACTACCTAACCATGGCCCCTGCACTCCATGTAACTCACCTTTTAGCCTTCACTATCACCCCCGTCGCCCCGTCAATGCGTCTTGTCCGGTTATCTTCCGGACCTACCCTCAGTTTCCGAATAGAGAGATATAGTCTTATGAAAGACATTCTCCATGCTTCTCGCCATGCACGTAGTATAGGGATGGAATATCTAAGTCCTCCTCTCGTATGTTCCTGATTTTCACTGCCAGGATTTTACTAAGAGCTGAATGTCGTTTAATGCGGTATAAATAGCTAGTCCTCGCATCCTTCCCTCCTGCCTCCCCAGACACCCCGCCACACCTCCCCCTCCTCATGAAATCCTTCCAATCCCTCTTTCCCTCACTCTCGCCACAAAACATTACTCTCTCCTCCGCTCGACGTGTGGTCCTAGTACACTACAACGCTGACCGTGGCACCATCGACATACGACACTACATAATCACCGTTAAACCTTACGGTGTTTCCAAACGTGTGAGGCGTATCCTTGATGCAACCACAACGAAAAAGTCTTCATCGGGGTTCCTAGATTTAGGAAACGAGAAAGATGTTGCGGACTTCTTACTTCGAAAGAAAGGTGAACCCGGCCCAGGTTCTGAAGATGGTGGTTACGAATCGGCGGCGTCGTCTGCATCTTCTGTGGCAGGAGACGATGGAGACGCAGTATCTTTAGCGGATGATTATGTTGGGCGGAATAATAAGAGGGGACAACGGAGAGCCGTGAGGTTAGATGAGGTGGGCCCAAGGATGGAGTTGAGGTTGGTCAAGATCACGGAGGGTGTGCCAGGCAAAGAGGGTGCAGTCATTTATCACGAATTTGGTGAGATATCTCTTCGAAGGCTTGGTCTGGGTTTTCTGAATATACTTGAATGCAGTCAAGAAAACGAAGAAGGAAGCTGCAGCATTAAGGGCTGCTCATGATGCGAAGGAGCGATTAAGGAAGGAGCGGAGGGAAGAGCAAGAACGCAATGTACAGCGTAAAAAGCAAGAACCGCAGGATGCCAACGGCGAGGAGATCGATGAAGATGGGGAAGATAATGGCGAGGACGAAGACGAAGATGAGGCTGGATGGGATGAGGACGAAGAAATCACAGAAGGGGAAGAAAGCCAGGAAGAGGACGAGAGCGAGGATGACGAGAGTGAAGCGGGGGAGCCAGCACCACTACCGTCAAAGAAAAAGGTGAGAATACATGGTAGACGGTGATCCGTGGCATTTGTAACGTAGCAGTAATTATTCAGTAGTTGTACTATCCGTACTCTTATGCATGCATCGGTCTAGAAACAATTGCCACTGTCAGTGAGATTTGACCCGACCTTTCATCGTGGCGATTTTATTATGAATTATGGTGAGGAGTCAGAACTGAAGAAACTACTCCAAAAGCGTTCCATCCGCATCTTCACTCCCTCCCAATTGTCCATTGCAGGGCGCACATCGAGGTAAAACGACAAGTTACTCGACGCAGGTCCTGAGCTATGACCAGTATAGAAGTCAATAATATAACGCATCTTTATACCACACCGGTCCACGACCCAGTCATGTCGGTCAAACGGTGGTGAATACCTAGAAAAGAGTGGTTACAAATTAACATGAGAACGCGACGTGAATGTTTGCTACAGAACGCACCCAAGAAGCGACTTCCACCTTGCTTTGATGCTTCTCTCACCAGGTTTTCCTTTGAAATTCACCAACTTCACACCACCACACTTGTCGCCCCCTCTCCCTGTCTCCCACTTTAGCACTTCTGCCCAGGCGCGCTCGTTTACAGCATTATGTATCGGAACGATTGTCTTCATGTCAGTAGCTTGCGGATTATGGTTCTTCCGCATCATCGCGCTGAAAAATTGTGCTTCCGATGGGTAGACCCAATTTCCTCCTTCCGATCCTTTTGGTATAGAAGATACCTCACGTTCATTCGACAATGCGGCCGGGTGGTTCGGCGGGGAAGCTGGTTTTTGGGAGGAGGGGAAGAAACGACTCCATGGGGAGCTAGGGGAGGAGTGATCTACAGGACAAGCCGACTTTCCTGACTCTGCTGAGGGCGGAGGAATGGTAGCATGGTCGACTGGACACTTGGCTTCAGGCATGCAAGAAGTAAATTGAGTTGAGATGCCGAAAAGCTTGCCGGAGTGTGACTAACAATGAGAATCTCCGGCTAAGTCATTCCCGGTTTCCGAAGGATGTCTCTCATCTTCCCCCTCAGGTGCATGTTTGGCTTACGGCAATCAGTAGGGCGCCTGCCCTTTCAATGCAGTTGACCTTTCTGTCGCTATAAAGAGTCAGCTGGAATATAATCTTTCACACCATTCTTCGGATCCACTCCCCCCAACCCTCTGACAACTTTAACAAGAGAAATGCCATCCTCACAGCCAGTTTTCACTACTCCTCTCACGAGGTTGTTCGGTATAAACCACCCTGTCATGTTGGCAGGTTTGTACCCCTCTCTTCAGCGCTTGGTGACCGAAGGCGGATGATTGATACAACTGTTAGGTATGAACGTTGCCGCCGGCCCAAAATTGGCCGCTGCCGTTACGAACGCAGGTCAGTGCTTCTGCTCATTTTGTGGAACGTGCGTTAACCCTTGTTGCGCAGGTGGCATCGGGGTCATAGGAGGTGTACGACAGAGCCCTAAATTCTTGCAAGGCTCCATAGATGAACTCAAATCGCATCTTGAAGACAAGAACGCGCCATTTGGGGTGGATTTATTGCTACCCCAGGTTGGTGGGAGTGCTAGGAAAACTAATGCAAGTCCACTTTTTTGTACCCAGCCTTCACCACTCTTATGAAATCTCGTTTTCAGTACGATTATACAGGGGGTCAGCTTCCTGAACTCATTGACGTAGTCATCAAGAGCAAAGCAGCTCTCTTTGTGTGTGCCGTCGGCGTACCACCCAAATGGGCCGTTGATAAATTGCACGCTGCAAATATTAAAGTTATGAAGTACGTTCCCACGGATATTGGGATTTAGCAATCATACTAAGCGATTGTTGTCTTTGCAGCATGATCGGACATCCTAAGGTTTGCTTCCAACCTCTTAAGCAAATTTCCGTATCGGGTCCGCTTACTTCCCACTCTGCTTTAGCACGTTGCGAAAGCTCTAGCACAAGGTTAGTTGCCTTATCGTCCTTCTTGGAGTAGACTCAGATACATTAAATTAGGAGTCGATATCATCTGTGCCCAAGGGGGCGAGGGGGGAGGCCATACGGGTGACACCCCGTTTTCAATCCTCATACCCGCAGTTGTGGATCTGTGCAAAAATGCTAAGAGCCCTTTAACGGGAGAACCTGTGATCGTCGTAGCAGCTGGTGGCATCGCCGATGGGCGCGGTTTGGCGGCTGCACTCTCGTAAGTGTTTAATCTCTTGAATAAGACCGAATCGGGTTGTTCTGTAACCACTCCTGTCTAGGTACGGTGCTTCTGGTGTCTGGGTCGGGACAAGGTTTGTTGCTAGCGAAGAAGCTGGCGCACCAAAAGCCCATAAGGAGGCCGTCCTGACTGCCGGTTACGATGATACCCTTCGTACACTTGTCTATTCGGGTCGGCCGATGAGCGTTCGGAAGACCCCTTACTTGACTGAGTGGTTGGTGGTCTAGTCCCTTATTGATAAGGTTACTCCGAGACATTGACAGACTCCGTTGTATAGGGAGACCACAAGGCGTCAGGAGTTAGAGAAGCTACTTTCAGAGGGCAAAATCCCTCATGAGGAAGAACTCAAAATTCATCCCGAAAAGTCACTTAGCGGACGTTCCTGTGAGTACCTTCCCGGTCATGCTAATATTCTTAACCCCTCTTTGTGTATCTAGGGCTTATGGGGAAAGTTGCTGGATCAATACACGTGCGTCCTCCTCGAGTATTTATAAATTTCGACATCTAACCAATGAATTCCACAGGATGTTAAACCAGCGAAAGAAATGTCAGTGTTCTATACGTCTTATCCCACTCGCTATTGACCGTCCATCAACAGTGTCGATGAGCTGGTGAATACTGCAGCAGCTAGCTTATCAGCCGCCACATCCCAATTTGTGCCAAAGGCGAGGCTATAAACACCAATATCCTATTTACTATTCCATCTCATCTTTACTTTGTTTGTGCCATCTTCATGACATTGGATATATCAGTTGACTACTAAACTAACGTTGCCAGATAAATCACCTTGCTTGTCATGCTGTCTTACGCTGAACTCTTCATTAATGACAACGCATCCGCCAAGCGAGCGGATGATGAGACTCGGTTATCAAACGAGAACACACAGAGACCTTTAACTCCTCAGTCCAGAAGAACCTTGATAGATAAACGCCTGAACACTAATTTCTATATTAGGTGATTTTTGGCACCAGGTTCAAGTCTATTATTAACTCCTTATTACTAGTCCTTGGCAATCCTGTCCCATGACTGGTGTATTCCAAGGCGTGACACATCCCCCATGTTGTTCCGTTCGAAGCCTCACGGTGTATGTTATCAAGTTATCGCTACAACTCGCACTTCTTCAGCTGAATGTCGTCCTTCGAGTTCAAGTTTCAACCCCTAATGTTGCCTTCGTTGTATACTAGCGTCGCAATGGCCCTCTGTGGGGTCGTCCTATTCCTAGCAAGTCTCGGCTATCGCATTAAACACCTTCAGTTCCCTCTATTTGGGAAACGGTACCCGCCAGATTCCTTTCAGCTATCTGGAGTACCTCCACCCAAACCGCTCCCTAATTTCAATGTTGATAAGGTGAAACCCAGACCCTATCGACCGTTCCGTTGGGAATACCATCAAACCATGGGTATGTAGGGGTCCTTAGGCCTAACCTTACTACAATATGATCCGAGTTCGTTACTGATTTCTTTCGTGTAGCCCTGAAGAGTATGGAACCTGATTGGTGGTTAGAACTCGAGTCTACGTACCGCAGGCGGATTGAACAGCGCAAACAGTTATACGCTAAGCACGGCGAGAAAGTGTTATGCCGCCTTCCCGGGGACGACAATGAGGCTGCGTGCAGAGAACTCATGTTCATGGTCATCCAGTTCCTCTGCGCTCGATATCCTAATCAATTCCAATTAGATGAATCGTCAGGGTACCTTGTGAATAGGATACTTGGCGCCGAGATCGACACAAAGACTATCGACCCTTTGATGTTTCTCCTGGAGAATGTCCCAGAAGATTTTATCCTTACAGCGAAAGATGAGAAGAGCGGTTTATACCACATGCGTGCTGGAGTCGTTTGTTCTTCCATAGGCTGGAACATTGCTGAGAAGATTGGGAAACCACTGCATGAGATACACGAAGGTGTGCCAGATTATCGAAAGATCGAGTTCTCCATGGATCGGTCAGTTAAATTTTGCCATCACCATTGCTAGTACGAGTGTTCCAACACGTTCGCCTGATAGGTTTTTCTCCAAATTGCCGTGTGATAAGCCGATACAGCGTGGATCGTGGGGTTTAGAGGTTGGCCAACCCCTCTTCCTTCAAACCGACGACCCCCACTGGGAGGTCCGCAGTACCCAATCCCAAGACCTCCAAATCGACGATATACACCTCCGTGTCGACTGGCAGACTCTCCGGCGTCTTCCTCAGTCAAAGTACATTGTCTTCAACTACAAAGCGCTTTTCACGCCGATAACGCAGTTTAGGAACGAGCCATACATCCCTCGATTGGTCGCCAAAATCATTCGTGAGGGCAATCGTTCTATTCTGACTTATAAGGATGTCAAGCATGTCGAGCATAAAGCTTTGCCGGCGTTGGATATGTGGGCGAGAGAACAGGAAGAGAAGGGTTGGGTGCCGAAGGATTGGAAGGAGCGAACCTTGGACGAAGCTCCTTTCTTTCCTGGATGGGAATCAACACACGCGGACACAGTGAGATCATGATAGATCACGTTTTGTAAATGATCCATCCAGGATCATAATACGCAGCTCGAGATCTGAATGTGTGAGACCAGCATTGCTATGACTACTGTCACAGAATAGTCAGTGTGCGTAGAAATTATTGGACGAACATACGGACGTGAATATAACCCGATGTCCGCATGATGTCGATCACTGGGAGCGTCGGGTGGAATATACGTTTGATATATTGATGTATCAAATACACGGGGGAAAGGCAGCCAAAGAAGCAGACGGAGACCAAAGGAGTGCATATGGTATGCGGAAAAGGCTACAGACGAAATGACAGGAGCGACAGCAACGCCAATATAAATCAAAGATGAGGGCCAAGAAAGAGGATAAATAGAGGAAAAGGAGAGACGAGGTATATATACAGTCGAAGTAGTTGAGAATATGCTACGCGTATCGAGGGCTGAAGGATCCAGAGTCGCAGGATACATACGAGAAGGAGACAGGTGTTAAAAAATAACCAACGGAAAGGAAGGTGGAGAGAGCATATCAAAATGTTCTGCCGAAGATGATACAATAAGACACGGAGAGTATGTTGAATTTAGGGTGGATAGCGATATATATGTAGTGTTGATATTTAGGCGGAATGTAAATGGATACACAAGGGCTCCGGAGGCTTGGGTGGAATAAATAGAGAAATGTGGATCAAAATGTGAGGGAGTGACAACGGCAAGAGCAAGTCCAAATATAAGCAGTTAGAGAGCGAGCGAGTTTAACATATGTCGATTTGATCAGCCTGATCAAAATTCGAGAAATTGGTACGCAATGGGGTCGAAGCGCTGCTCGAGTGGAGGAGGAGTCTCCTCCCTCAGCAGGCCAGGCATTTCCTCAAGGATCGGCGGCGGAAGGTGTACGAAGTTACGCGTGTCTTCCGCGGAAGAAGTGATTGGAATTATAGGAGCCTGTCAAAAGAGGTATGAGTGACGTTCGCTTACTTGTTTGATATAGACGTACGGTAATTTCCCGCCTCTCCAGAGCATCCCAATCGACGCCCCTGAACCATGGGTGGTCCAAAACATCCTGAGGACCCCCTATGAGGTTACCCAGCCTCTTAGTTCGATCAGGGTGCAGAAAGGCTTTGATGAGGTCTTTGGATAATCTGTCCATCCATCTTGGCCAGTGAATCACGCCAGCCAGAATTTTTTCATATATGCCGTATGCGGATTCATCAAAGAACGGTGGATACCCCACGAGCATCTCGTAACAGAGTATACCGCAGGCCCACCAATCAGCAGCCTTTCCGTGTCCATCCGACTGAATAATTTCTGGGGCCAGGTATTCCGGCGTGCCGCAAAGCGTCCATGTACGATCGTCGACTATTTTAGCGAAGCCAAAGTCCGTAAGGCGTAGGTACCCACGCGAGTCGAGAAGAAGGTTTTCGGGTTTTAAATCGCGGTAGATAATATTGAACGAATGGAGGTATTTTAGCGCGAGAATGATGGTAGCGAGGTAGAATCGTGTGACGTCTGGTGTGAAGCGTTGCGCACGACGAAGTAGTGTAAATAGTTCACCGCCGGGAACATACGAGAGAAGCATGTAAATGTTGAGACTGTCTTGAAACGTGGCGAAAAGGTCAACCACAAAGGGGTGATGAACGCGTGATAGAATATATCGCTCTGCGTTTACGTGCTCAACCTGACGGAGGCGAACAATTTCAGATTTACGTAGGACCTTCATAGCGTAGAAGTTTGATTGAGGAGATCGGTGACGAACTAGTAGGACTCGTCCAAATGTCCCTGTACCTAAAATTTGGATAAGGAGTAGCTACATCACACACTAACGACTGACATACCCAATGTACCCTTGACCTCGAAATCGGTTAGTTTAAGCGTGCCAGGTCGCTGTAGGTGTACTTGTTCGTCCTCCAGGCACCGCAAGGGAGGCTGAGGTGCTGGTTCAGGGGCAGGGGGATCGACAGACATTTCACCAAATTCCTGCCACTCATCGACAGTTGAAGCACTCTCTGAAGGAGGTGGTGCGAACTCGGTTGTGTGTGGGCCGTTACCATACCGCGGCTCAGCGTCCACAATGATGTTGTCATCACTGTCAGTGGTCTCCCGCTCTGATGTTGTCGGTGTGGTCTTTTCTGTGTGATCTGGAGACATTGGAGGGGTAAGGAGGGCTTTTGAGTCTGCGTTGGCGTTGTGATTCATGACGAGGTGAGGTTGAGTACAAATGGCAGGGGTGGTTGGTGGTAAAGGTTGAGGACGTGGGGGATCCATTGGTTTGAGCGAAAGGAAGTAGAGAGAGAGAGCCTTAGCAACGGCGGAGGATGAAAAGAGGTTCTTTTGAGTTGGCGCACTGCGCTTCAAAATTTCGATATCACTCGTCCTGTCTTCGGTAGCCAAACCAACACATCTCACTAAGTCGCATCACGTGACTTGACCAATGCGATGTTCCAGCAAAGGGCTATCCGGCTATCTGTCAACATTCAACATTCAATTTAGATCACAACTGCTATCTATAGCTCTGCCCCACATCTCCAGAACATCATACATCTACCGCCCAATGTCATTCCCATACGCCCACCCATCCCACACATACGCCATCATCACTCTGCCATGAGTTCAGCAAGTTCTCTCTCCTCTTCTTCCGACATTTGAAACTGGGTTTCAGGCTTTGATGCATCCTCTAGTCCCTTCTTCTCCGTGGGTGGTGGTGTACTGGTTTTCGCCATCGGCTTCAATAGCTCTGTGTAACAAAAGAACAGGTGGATCAGAATAAAGGGCCCACAAACACAGCAAGCGCTGACCAATTAGTCGCCATTTCCGTATCGTGCCATCCAAGCTTGCGCTGATGATCCAGGGCTCTATTCTTTGTTTACCGTCATCGCCGATGAATCTTCGCACCCACAAATGCAGTGCAGTGACATCATGCCAATGAGCGTCCATCTCGCTGATTAGTTCAGGCTCCTCAGGTGAAGACACATCATATACACGAATAATATCTCCAGCACCCGTCAGTACATATGGCTCTCCGAGGTCTGTTATTGATAGAGGCAGGATGCATCGGACAGCCGTAGGATGAGTGATGAGATGGAAAGGTTTGTTCTGGCCGATTGATTGATCGGCGATGACAGAATCTGGGACGACTTGAACAGTTTCATCCGCAGAGGCTGCAAAATTTTCTGATTGTCAGATGCTGTTTGTCCAATAGGTTGTCTATACTTTACCGGTCCATAGGTACCCATTGCCGTACAGTATCTCATTTATTCTTGTACGATGATGATTCAGTTCACTCTTTAATGTGCTACGCCAATGATCATCGTCGGATCTCGTTAATTCCCAGACCTTAATGATACCCATAGTGTCGGCCGTGAATAAAGTCGCAGCCGCCGATGAAACGACCTGACCGTCCAGTGATTCGACAGGTCGCGTATGTGATGATATCGTGCCTACACATTTTAGAGGCTGGCCAGACTCTACATTCGACAAGTCCCTATCAATGTCTATGTCAAACGTGATCGCGTGCGGCAAGGAGCAGAGAAAGGACAAACCAGAGACGCACAATCTTGTCAGACCCTGCTGATATCAGGAGTTGAAGCAAGGGGAAAGCATGCAGAGCTTTTACGAAATCGGAATGTGCGTCTGTAGAAGATATAAGTTCTTTGGACTGCTGGCTTTTAGCAACTAGGCAAAAACCAGGGGAAGGTCGGAACATACATCCACATCCCATAGTTTGATTGTCTGGACCCGAAGATTTTAATGGTGCTCCAACAAAAGAAAGGCATCTGTATCTGACCTTATCCCAGGAAGCACTAATCAGGAACTCCTTTCCACCATGACCAATGAATGCAATCGATGTAACAGGCCCTGTATGTCCTCGAAAGACTTGCAGAGTCTTCCCTGTCTATCCAACGTCACGTCATTATCAGTTCATCTAGTATCCCTCCAGCCAACCCACCTCAAGCTCGACCGTCCTGACAACATGTGTATTCTCCGCTATCCAAACATTCCCATCCCTAACGATCATCGAAAGTGCTTTCCCTGGCAACTGTATCGGAGAACCGAGCGATTTTGTCCGTTCTGATTTTTGCCTGCGAGCCTATGCAACAAAGTGTGGAACTGACAATAAGTATCGCGGTAGCCATCTTCCACTAACCCAAAGAAATACATACTTCATCGAGGGCAAGATGTGCTTCAGTGACCAGAAAGTTATCTGAGGCCGACATATTGATACTGGTTACCCTGCAAGTATCGTGATGTCGTGACAAGTTTGGTTATAGCTTCCAGCCAGAGGTATATGTACAAAATTTACTAACAATTCAGAAATTCACGCCTGGAGAGAGCTGGACGTCTTTGTTGTGGAATCCTGAACCAAGTAACGATCATCACGCAGTCAACAAGCTCAGACAAAATTCCAAACGAAGTTGGCGATGGCCGCTCAATGTTGAGGTTAGTTCATTCCATGAAACTCGGTGATTAATTACTTACTGATGCCCATGAGCAATAGGCTAGATACTAATTATATCTGGGACCAAGATCAATGACAAGTCAGACTGGACAGTCTCCAATATTGAGTTGAGCGTGTCTCCTATTTTGAGGCTCATTTACATGATATTTACTCTATGATAGAATATGTGGCTGCCTGATTGCCAATGCATGCCTCCGCCGCTCACCCGCTCACGCTGTGAGTCAAACAAGGTAGCGAAAAGCGAAGAACCTGTGCAGTTGCATTGCACGCCAAGCATGCGGAGACACACTTGAACTCCTAATGCCGTGCTTCAATGAACAGGAATAGGGACTCGCATCCCTATAAGGATCGAAGTATGCCAGAGACTGCCTCACTGCACAATCTGCAACCACGCTGACCACTTACCCCTATCCTAAGGACTTCACTTCTCAATATGTTCGGAATGGTCCCCGCTAACGGCATTTGGCTGGTTTGGAATGAGTTTACCCATTGTGTGGCAAGCACACGCTACTTTGAGGCCCTACTAAAAGGCTGAGAGATACCCATGCGTCCACCAGCCAACCACCCATGATTGAAGACAGTCCTTACTTATAGCTTGCTGGCGTCCTCGCCTGCATCTTCTTGATCAATAAATGGCCTGACTATAATTCCCCTGATGTATGTGTCATATGCCGACTGCTCGCAGTGATCACCTACTCATTTTACCAGTTGAATGCTATACCTGCTGTTTGTCCTACCGGCAGATTGTCGTGTTTCTACGGGGCATACAAATTCTTCAGGAACGGGCAGGCAGTGATCCAGGAAGGAATAGAAAAATACAAATCTGCGGTCTTCAGAGTGCCTATGATGAATAGATGGGCTGTCGTCCTTAGCCAACCGAAACAGATCGAGGCCATCGGCAAGCTCGCGACGATGATTTATCATCTTATGATGCAATCAACGAGGTATGTCGCATGTCGATGTTGGCTCAGAGACGTTTCATTCTGACTCGCAGAATACTCTAGACAATACAAACAGAATATACCCTTGGTCGCGAGTTTATAGGAAACCACTATCACGTCAATGTCTTGCGTTCATCTCTTACGCGGAGTCTGGCCTCACGTTTTGGTGATATCCGGGACGAAATTGCAACGGCGTTTGGGGAAATAATCAAACTTGAAGGGAATGGTAAGATAATGGATGTAGGAAAGAAATCAGAAGCTGATACATGAGCTTTCCAGAATGGACCCCTCTTCCTGCTTTAGACACTGTCAGGCAGGTTGTATGTCGCACCAGTAACCGCCTCTTTGTCGGACTTCCTTTATGTATGTTTGTGTATTTTTCATCCGTACAACATTGATGACCTATATTCTACAGGCCGTGATCCCGACTATTGTGACCTCAATATCAAACTTACCATCAATATATTCACTGCCATATCTATCCTCAATGCTGTCCCTCGGTTTCTGAGACCGTGAGGATGACTAGCTGAAACCATACGCTCCTTGTCAATTGACATTCATGTAGAATTCTCGGCCCAATGTTGTCACCCATGTCCAGAGCCCTCAAGCGGGCTCAGAAACATCTTGAACCATTAGTTGAACAACGTATTCGGGAGGATGCTGAGTTTGGCCCTGATAGGCCAGAAAGACCCGTACGCTTCCTATCGTCATTATCGAAGATTCATTACTTAACTAATATCTCGGTACTCAGAATGACTTGATATCTTGGTTGATAGATGCCGCTCCAGAAACCGAGAAAAACGTTCAGTCATATACGAGGCGCATTTTGGCAGTCAACTTCAGCGCAATTCATACATCGTCTAATGTATGATCACACCTTGTTATGGAGAATGCACACCACTAATATGCTCCAGAGCTTTGCGCTAGCCTTGTTCCATCTCGCTGCTGCTCCAGAGTATATTCAACCGTTGCGAGAAGAGGTTGAAGCAGTTATTTGTGAGGAGGGATGGACGAAGGCTGCTATAGGCAAAATGCGTAAAGTCGATAGTTTCATCCGGGAATCCTTTCGTCATATGGGTTTAGGTGCTCGTAAGTTAGAACCTCATACTTGTCTTGGTCTGTCAACTGAAGTATCAAATTCAATAGTTGTTATGGACCGCTACGTTAGAAAACCGGCTGGTTTCACGTTTTCCGATGGCACACACTTACCACAGGGCACCTTCATAACATGTGCTGGATGGGCCATCCACCACCAAGAAGACAAATACCCAAATCCGTTTGAATTCGATGGATTCCGCTTCTCCAATATGCGCGAAGAAGATGGTGAATCCATGAGGCACCAGATGGTGAACACTGCCCTCGACTACTTACCCTTTGGACATGGCAGGCATGCCTGCCCGGGAAGGTTGGTCCACATGTAACTGCGGTTCACTTAAGTTCACCATCGCCCACTAGGTTCTTCGCAGCCAATGAGCTCAAAGCCATGCTTGCCCATGTTGTTCTTAGCTACGATGTCAAACTTGAGGAGGATAAGCTGCCTCCCTGCCGTTGGCTTGGGCCAATCAGGATGATTAACAGGGAAGCTCGAGTGATGTTTAGAAAAAGGCTGATCCAATGAGGTATTACTGAACCGCCTACAAGATCCCCAAGACAAGCCTGGTCGAATCAATTCAAACTTTTACAGCTTAATCGGATCCATGCTTGGCCGGCTTGACTCGTATTCTCATATAGAAATTAGTATCATACTCTCTAGGATGTTGTTCGTGTCCTAGATTGAAGGCATTTTACCGTTTGAACTGAAACCATGCACTCGAAACGCTTAAACAAGGCATACAAATCTTCCGAACTCATTGGCAACGACTATCCCTAGTCGAACCCAATTTCCGCGGCTCAGCATTCGGTACTTTCAATCTTGTATGTGACATTCGCCGGGCAGAGGCACTAGAAGGGACGAGGTCCGGCTCGTGTAACCACATCATCGGTCCTAGCAAGGTCAGCCCAAATTCCCAAGCATCCGCCATGCTTCTGCGAAGAAAGACTCCAATGTTTCAGTATGACCTTGGGGACCTTGATCGTTGGTAAAGTTAATCGCGTAGTAAGTAATACAACGCTGATTACAATCTTGAACGCTGTTAGACGAAGCGTGGTATGGGGCACCGGGGGGGGGGCGCATCGCGACCATTATCCTATGGAAGGCCATCAGACGAGAATGTACCTAGGATGTCATGCTATTTAAAGAACAGATAGGAATACCAAAATACAAAACAATTTTACTACTCCTCGTCATCCGAAATATGTATCTCATCAGCATTCGCTGCCTGTAGTGACGCAGCCCCATTTTGATCAACATCCTCCTGAGGGTTCACCGGCGCCGTCTTCGTAGCTGCCACAAACCCAGTCCGCTTCGCACCACCAGCCTGCTTTTCTGCAGCTGCCATAGCATCCTGCTCTCCATTTTCATCGTCCGCGTCAGTCTGTGCCACGACCTGCCTCGCCGCCATCGTCTGAGCCGCCAAATAGCTGGCTTCCGTATTAAACTGCGCTTGGACGCTGCGCTTTATACGTAGCATCTCTCTGAAGGTATCTTCTGACCCAGTTTCGATTTCGAAGCTGTTCCATTCGCTCCAGAATTTCGGATTGACGCGAGGATCGCAGAATTGAGAAGCGTGAGCGTAAATGGCGCGGGCTCTGTCGATTTCGCCGAGTTTGCGTTCGAGAGCGGCAAAGCGCAGACACATCTCTGCTGTTTGACGATCGGGTAGAACTTGGACACGGAGTTTAAAATTCAAAATTGCAGCCCGATGTTTATCCTAAACGTACCTTCAAGTGCACGCTCGTATATTGGGCGAGTAGCTGGCAAGCCATAATTGGCAGTAGCTTTGGCGATGTATATCGTAAACATCTAGACGATCGTTGAGTGACATTGAAGTGAATGTACAACTTTTACGTACCTCGAACTTATCTTCGTCAGCAACAACCTGCGTGGCTCGCTCCAAGATTGCCATAGATCGCTTCGCTAAACCATAATCTTCCTCCAATTTGGCATACATAAGGAACAGAGGTTTACACGATTTAGGGGGACATTTTTCCAAAGCTTGTTCGAATAGGTCTCGAGCGCGTTCCAATTTCGAGCCACCCTGACTAAAACTTGAGAATAATGCCATGGAGTGGGATTGTGAGGCTTACATATCGTTTGACGAATTTAGACAGGTAGATATTCCAAATTTCAAACGAAACGGGGAAAGTGAATAGTTCGACACCTCGTTCGTAAACCTGCGCATATACATCGATTAACGATTAGACACCTGTACAATGAATCAATTACTCACCTTGAAACTTTCCTCAAAGTACTTATTTTCTTCCAGGAAAGCAGCATAGTTCACAATAATCTGAGCATTAGCAATTCTCAGCTCCAAGATCCTGTCATAAACCATCTTCGTGGTCTCCACGGTGCCAATAGACTCTTCGAGATCCACGTAGAAGGACCACAGCTTCAGCGATTTGAATAACCGCGCTTGGGCAGATAATGACTACGGCGAACCGGTGTTAGGTGTCAGTTGCCCCTTTTCACGAAAACGAAGGAAGAACATACATGGTCGTGATAATTGATTTTCGTGTTTTTGGGAATTGCAGTCGCTCGTTGCATAACACGAATAGCCTCGTCATAGTTCCTAAACATATTTCAGGTTCCTCTTCCCGAGATACAGCAAAAATAGCCTACTCTTGACGAAGTTCCATCTCAGACCATTCGCACCATACCTCAGCCAGATCCTCGACGGCCTTGAAATTAACTTTTGTAGCTTTCTCCAGAATTTTCCGGGCACTGTCAAGATCTGGCTCAGCTGATTTTGTAGTACCGCCGTCTTCGTAGAACTTTGCAAAGTTGATGTATAGATGGTGGAAGTTGGCAGTCGCCTTCCGTGGATTGATTGTTTCTAGAGCTTTGGTATATGTCTCGGCCACCTAAAACATCCGGTATGAGAATGCCCCACAGGTGGTTGATGCCGATAAGAAGGGTGTATACCTTTTGATCATCATCCCCCCAAAGGGCAACCCTCTTCTCCCACTCCTGCACATCATTCGGATTCCTCCTCAATAGCACATCATTAACCAAAAAGGGCCTCCTATCCATCAGCTCTTCAAACTCCTTCATCTTCATGTCCAACTCCCTCTGCGTCTCAGCGGCATCATCCTCATCTTCTTCGTCCTCCAAACTCTCCATCATAGCGCTCATCAGCGATTCGCAGAACTCCGAATAAGCTTCGAATATCTGAGTGAAATCTCTGATAGTAAGGACAGACTTGAGGCCATTTTCGAATGTCTCTTTGGCACGGTCGAATTCGCCGCGTTTGATCCAGTAGGTCGCTAAACCTGTCCAGAGACGACCGGCTTGGTCTTTGTAGACATTCAGGCCATCCTTCTGAATAATTTGCTCGATATTGAGCTTTCTTGGGCTTGTAGGATCCTCGTCCTCATCGTAGGCTGGCGCTGGTTTTCCATCTGCCGTAACGGGGATAGCAGGTCCAGCAAATCGGATTAGTCTGCCGTCACCCAAAGCAGACTGTGGATCGGGCTTGGCAGCTTCAGCAGCTTCTTGCTCAGCCTTGTCTATCGCATCGTTAGACTCGTCCGTCTGTTCGACGTCAAGTCCAACATCCTCTGCAAACTTCTCGACCACATCGATAAAATCTTCTAGAAGCTGGTACGGGCTCTTGCCTTCCGGACTTGTATATTCGCCACGAGCAGCTTTTCTAGCAAGGGCCAATAGATATTTCGCAGCTTCAAGTGGTCGAGGGGCTGAGCTGACTGGGTTAAGCAAGAGTACAGTGAATCGTTCTGTTATTGACGGGTCAATTGCAAGGTAGCGGCGGTATATAGCAACTGTCGTCGCGCCGCCTTTTGACTCTGCCCACAGGAGGTAGCGCACCCATATGCGTGAATGGAGGGAAGGAGGGAGAGTGCGTAGGGCTCGATCATAAGTTCGACGTGTATGGGTGTGCGATATTTGTGGGGGACATTTTGGGTGGTTGAATATGGATAGGTACATTAGCCATAGTCTAGGTAACTTTGGATAGTTGAAAGAGTCAGTCTTGCGCGGCTTCAACACATACAACTACGCACCTTCGGAAGCCACATAAGAGCACGTTCGAACGTCGCAATGAGTGCTTTCCACTCCTCCCAACCCACCACTCCGTCCAGTCCCCCTTCCCATTCCTCCAAGTCGTCCTTCTCCTCCTCTAACGCGTCCTTCATCTCTGGAAACTTTTTCTTTCCTCCAGCTCTCTTCTTCACCACCTGCTTCCCCAGTACAAATGACATCCTCATCAATAAATACGATTTCCACATTTTAAACGAACCAGCGAAGTTCACGAGAGCTGCTTCGTAAAGGTATGTAAGTCTCTGCAAAGCTGTTCGCGCTAGTGGTGTTGCTAGAGGTCCAAGCAAGGAGATAATTTCCGGGGGTAGATCAGAGGACTTTTCTATTTTCTGTTGCGCGTTGAATTCCTCCCGAATGGTATTGATCGCGGTCCACCATGTTCGAAAGGATGTTGGGTTTCGTAGAAGATCTTCTTCACGGTGTAAATCCTTGACAGATATGAGATTTGGATGGGTTATTGGGTTCGGAACTGGATAAGTTAAAGGAAAGTGAGATTGAAGAGATTCCAGGGAAGGGAGTTTGACGGCCACCGAAGGCATTTTGAATACAAGTTCCACCTGCGAGTTCAAGTAGACCAGGACTTTCGATTAGGTAAGCACATAATGCTACCCTGAAGCGCGCATCAACCCATGAGCCCAACACGAGCCCCCACCATGGCCGCATTGCAATTGCCCGTCCTGTTACACTCTTCTTCGAACTTCAACCATGGATCACACGAACGGGTAAGCTCAGCGCATGGAAGCTATCCTTGCTTTTTTGCTCATGCTTTCATGGTTAGCCATACGGGATGGACTCAGATTCATATCAACGGCCATGTTGGCGGATACTCTAGCGATAACAACCGGCGCTGGGACTATCCAGCAGCGCCTACTACTCAATCAACCTTCCAGCAGTCAGATAGCATGCGTATGGATCAAGCGGACTTCACAAAAGGTGCTGATCAAATTTTAAGTGCCTAAACGGTGATTCTAATCATGGTACAGCTCCACCCACAGGGCCATTCGCGGGAGCTGGCCAACACACCATACCCGTAGCGGGGGTAAACAGAAACCTGGCATATCTGGATCCACGAAATCCGTCATATGCACACCAGTCACAAGTATCTGCGCGCGGTAAGTAACTAGTAAGGCATTTACCAAGTCAATCTCACGGAGGTGACCGATATCATGCCACTTTCAGCACTCAGGGATCCTGGTACGTGGTTGTACTTGTCATGCCAGAATACGTCACTTAGGGCCAGATTTAGTCATGTTTCCTGGAGCCAGCGATTTTCAGATTCTCGGAGGGAATTTCAATAATGTTGCAGGCGATCAGCATATTTACCGTGAGTTGTATTGATATGCGGCCAGTCTCGAACCGATAGTTAATCGCCTACCAGACAATACAGATAATGGTATGCTACGGCTTCGTGATTTTTGGTTGGCACTAACACGTCTTCTTGTGTTCTTTTGTCCACTTTCAACCAAAGAGGATGGCAAGTATCTGGACGAGCTGGACCCGAAGTACGCAATATCCGATCCTTTACGTTGCCTTGATGGCACTCGGCGGGACATAATCTCAAAGATCAAGAGCTGGTCAAATGAGTTCAATAGACCAAACATCTTGTGGCTTGACGCCTATCCCGGAGCCGGCAAATCAACAATCGCATCCACTGTCGCTAAAGAGCTGAACGAAGAGCACCGACCGACGATCATGTTCGCTTTCAATGCTCAAGATGGGTTTGGCTCCTCCATTCTTTGGCGCTTTTTTGCACACGAACTTGCACGTCTATCTGATGTCTGCAGACTTATTATAATTTCCAAGCTGAAGGAATTAAGGCTGTCAAATTTAACGGCCAAGGACATTTTCCACCATCTTATCGACGAGCCTCTCCAGCAGTTAGCAAAGTCACTACAGAACAACGAGCGAGAACATCTCTTCGTTTTTGTGATCGACGGCCTGGATGAGTGTGGTGGCCTTGAAGGCCTTCGCTCTGCGGATCGTGAGAGTTTACACGCCTGCATCGCAGGCTGGGCCAAATTGCCTGCAGTCTTCAAGCTCGTTGTCACCAGCCGTATTCAAGATGATATCCAGGCCTTATTCAACGGCAATCCTCACTCTTACACATTCCCCGGCATACCCCATCAATCCCTGCGAATTGCCACTGGAGATGCTGTTAGTGAGGAGTCCACTCATGATATTCGCCTATACTTCAGAAATGGATTCAGGAAATTGGCGGATCGCTATAGACTTCCCGCCGATTGGCCAGGGACGGACACTCTCGATGAACTAACTTCCCATGCGGCTGGCATTTTTAGTTGGGCCAGTACTGCTCTGAAGTATATCGAAGTCAATCCAGAAGGACGCCTATCTGATGTACGGGCTGGTTCGCTCCCAGCTGGGGACCTATCTACTCTTTACAGTCAAATCGTGACGAAGTCGTTTTCGTGCTGGAAAGACGATGAATGTGCCAAGATCCGTACGTTTGTGACTGCAGTTGGAGCCACTCGGGTCTCTCTAACACTGAGTGACTTCGAGCGAGCCCTAAACTTCAACCGTAGCACGGTGAGAAGCATCTACGAAGGCCTACGTCCGCTTCTTCAAGATGGAGTGGTTCTTCGATTTATTCATCAATCGTTTGTTGACTTTCTAAGTGGTAGAACCAAGAACCAAACTGCTTTATGTCCGGAGCAGTTCCGCATCAATCCCAACGAACTCCTCCACCTTGTTGAAACATTTGCAGAATTCTTCGAAAGGAAATTCACCGCTGATCACCACAGGCTCGAATACATCAACAACATGGTTGCTGCTCAACAACAGATCATTGATCTCATATCCAATGACCACGTTGAGAAACCTATGTTTCTGGATGACCTTGGACGTATCTTGTATGTACGCTATCGGCGTCTTGGCGAGATCAAAGATATCCAACAAATCGTCGTTACCCTTCAGCAAGCTCTAGATCTCTCTTCCGATCGCCATATCCGCACGCTTGGCTTCCGTGCTACTTGGATCCTGTCATACCTGCGGAACCGGCTTCTTCGCAACCAACAGCCTTTAATAGTGTTGACAGGGAGTAATGTCCCAAAAAACCTAAATCAGCTTCCCTGCTGCCCAGTTGATGCATCGCGCCTTGCTGGCCTTACCCAGGCGCTTCTTTTGCGTTTCACACGGCTTGGTCACCTCGAAGACATAGAGGATGTGGTTAGATTAGATAGACATCTTGCCGAAGCGACTAAACAACCAATGCATTTCTTCAGCCTCGGAATTGCTCTTCGAGTTCGCTATATGCGTCTGGGAAAGCTTGAGGACATCGAGGACTCAATTGTGGCACTACAGCGAGCCGCCACACTCACCCCCGAAGGGCATGTATCCAAACCACTATGTCTGAGAAACCTTGAATTTTCGCGCCGACTCCATTCGGGACATATTGGCGAGAGCAGGGATGCCGTGCCGACTCTCCGTCGAACCGCTCAGCTCACCAACCGTGTGGGTAAACGAGGATATCTGGACCGCGTTAGGGGGGCTCTCCAACTTCGCCTTAACCGCTTTTTCCTTCGGAACAATGATACCACCTACCATACTACCCTATCCGCTCCTGTAGATGAGATGGGTAAGCCTGTAGTCCTCAACGACCTTGGTAGTGTCCTCCAAGCGCGCTTCGAACAACTTGGTGAATACAGAGACATTGACGAGGCAATAGTGATGTTTCGTCGTGCGATGGAACTCGTGCCCGAGGGTCATCCTCATAATGAAGCGTATCTCTGCCATCTTGGTGAAGCCTTTTTAGCCCGCTTTCAGCGCTCCGGTAAGCCTGGCGATATCGAGGATGCAATTGCTGCACTGTATGAAGGCATCGATCTCACTCCTAGAGAGGATGGACATAAACCCCGATATTTGAACAGCCTTGCCCTCGCGCTTACGTCTCGATTCACTCGCCTTGGCGAGATCAGGGACGTCGAGAACGCCATTACAGCACTGCGTCAAGCGGTTGCGCTCACACCTGACGACGACGCCAACAAGCCCAGATATCTACGAGGTCTTGGTGCTGCACTTTCAATCCGCTTCTATCATCTTGGTGACCTGAAGGGCAGCAAGAATGCCACTGCGGCGCTGCAACGTATCACAGGTCTTCCTGGTGTGTACAGGTTGAAAACCGTCGGGGACACACTCCAAAGCTGCTTTAGACAATCTGACAGACATAAGCTCGTTGCAGAAGAAATCTTGATATCTCGTCGCGCCTCTGACCTTACACCCGTCGATCATCCTGGAAAGCCATGGCATCTATTGGACCTTGCAACCGCCCTCCAAAACACGTTCGGGTACTTTGGTAGGCTAAGGGATCTTGATGACGCGATTGCCGTATTGCATCATGCCAATGAGCTTACTCCTGATCATCACGTCGTAAAGCCGGCATGCCTATTGGACCTTGGGAGAGCCCTCTGCCACCGTTTTTACCATCAAGGCGAGGCCAAGGATATCGAAGACTCGATTGCCTTATTCCATCGCCTCAACCAACTCATTCCTGATCACGGCCCTGCTAAACCGATACAGCTAGAAAGCCTTGGGATGGCCCTTACGACCCGCTTTGAACATTTTGGTGAGCCGAAGGACATCGATGATGCTGTCTTAGCACTTCACCAAGCCAACGAACTCACTCCTGACGACCGACCTGATAAGCAATCTCGCCTGCACAATCTGGGGCATACCCTTACGATTTACTTCAACCATTTTGGCCAGCCCAAAGACATCGAAGATAGCATTTCGATGCTGCGTCGCGCCGATGTCCTCCTTCCTGATAGCCGTATCGAAAGATCGGCTATTTTGGATAGCCTGGGAGTAGCCCTTCAGAGCCGTTTTCGGTGTTATGGAGAGCTCAAGGATATCGACGATGCAATTGTAGCACTGTATCGTGCGAATGCTCTCCTCCCTACCACCCATGGCCAAAAACCAAACAGTCTGTATAACCTCGGATTGGCTTTCAAAGCTCGCTTCGAGCGGTTTGGCGAGTCCAGTGACATGGAGGAAGCAATCTCATTGCTTCGCTCTGCCGTCAAGCTTGTTCCAGACGGCCACAAGAAGAAGTCGACATATATACACGACCTCAAGGAGGCCCTTGAAATTCATGCTCGTCTAGGTAGACCTTGAGCAGGAGCATCTGTACGATAAGATTACGAGCCACGATATATATTGTATTTTTTTCCTTCGTATTATTCATCAACTTGGTGGGATAAAATATGGTCTGTGAGACCATCGACGCATCAGCTAATTCGCAAGGACAGGCTCTGAGTCGCACAAACGTGCTTTTGTCCTGCTTTTGGTGGTCTTCTAATGCTACTTTTTTAGTGTCTTTCCTGGTAGCTAAATTGAGGGGTAAATGAAATGCAATATATACATAGTAACCATGTCCCGTTATGCAGAGGTCCTTCAAAAACGCTGAGGCTGTATATATAATTTTACCAAGTCTTCAGGCCATGAATATCCATTTATGCATTTCTGAAAACTAATAATTATGTGTTGCCATCACTAGAACCTGCACTTTCTGAATTTTAGATAGTCGGCAGGAATCCATATTGGGTAACCCCGATTCCCGCCTCAGTGATAGTTCTCACGGTCAATCATATCTAGGGCGCTTGACACGCTTAGCCACCTCAACGACGACACAAAGTTAGCTGAACTGCAGCAAAATGGTATGCGGCCTATAGCCCCGCCATCGTCACATTACGATCTCACAAAATAGCCTTTAGCACGGTGTTAAGCGACAAACTCAGCAAGCAATTGAAGCTCGTAAACAACGTGAAAAGTCTAAGATAGAGGGTCTATTAAACCTCACTAGCGATGTCCTCGCCAGAGTATGTCCATCCTTCTTCATATAATATACAACGTTGAAACTCACGCTCTATAGTAGAAGAAGAAACGGGAATGGACCGAAGAAGCGTTTGATCTAACGACTCAATTATTGACTATGAATCCTGAGTTCTACACCGTATGGAATTATAGAAGGAACATATTGATCAATGGGATGTTTCCTGGAAGGTACGTCCGGTCCATATGGTCCTCCTCGTAAAGTCATTAATGTCATTTGCGTAGTACCCCAGAAAATATCAATGATCTCCTATTTGAAGAGTTAACACTAACGATGAAGTTCCTGAAAGCACACCCCAAGGTGTACTGGATATGGAACCACCGCCGTTGGTGTCTCGAGCACGTCCCAGATGGACCTGGAACCGCTGAAGAGGGCGATGTGATAGGCTGGAAGAAGAAATATTGGAATCTGGAACTACAAGCTGTGGAGAAGATGCTCGATGCTGATGGCAGAAACTGTGCGTCCCCCACCTCAATCGCGTTAATATAACCTTCATGCGCTCTCATCACTAATCACTCGTATCATTAGTCCAGGCCTGGAATTACAGACGCTACGTTCTGGCCAACATACCAGTGCCAAGACCCGAATCGGCTGAGCTCGCATACACATTGATGAAGATCGAATCAAATTTCTCCAATTTCAGCGCATGGCATCAACGTTCAAAGGTTTATGCATCCCTATGGAACCAAGGGAAGCTGGATGTTATGAAATCAAAAGAAAAAGGTGAAAGCCGAGCTCTCACCCAACTACCCCTCCGACCTGACTATTATCACCAATCCCTTTTACGTCACATCACTGCATGCATGTGGATGGTAGAATTCGAACTTGTACGGAATGCGATGTACACCGACCCCGATGATCAAAGCGTGTGGATGTATCATCGGTGGCTAGTGGGTTTGGGTAAGTACCGCGAAGCTATACCCACCTGTCATTCCGTCTTGGTACTGCTCGTGCTCAAGCAACGCGCGTTTTAATAGGGCACGATAAAGAGCTTCTTGAGCGCGAAATAGGGGTTATACAGGAGTTATTGGATGAACAACCTGACAGCAAGTGTGCGTGTTTTTCAAATGGCCTTAGCTCCATTAGCCATGACGTTCTATGACTAAAGGGTGCATGGAGTCACTGGTGCATTACAAGCGCCTCATCCTCACAACCTATCCATCGAGTCAAGATCTGGAGTTGGTAGAGAACTGCTTAAAGCTACTGAAGCAACTGCAGGACTTGGACGTCGCTAGGCGCCACAGATATGAAGAGATTGGTGCGATGATCCAGCTTTTCATGATGACGTTCGGTGCTCAAATCACAATTCTAGCTTCACAGATCAGCGTGCAATAGATAATTGACTATTCAGAGATGAAGTTGTATACATTTCATTGGGATTTTGGGATTTAATAAGACGATGATAAATTCGCTTCAGCAAGTACAGTCCCCTACTTGGCTAATGGTACAACGTAATAGGGGCCGATACACAATGACAGGTTTAACACTTGCATTCGCCGGGCTTGCATTGGCAACTGTGAACCAAGTTAACAGACCTGTCAACGTGGAAGGAGAGAACGCACGTCTCGCCGCAAGAGCAGTTTGCGTTGCCGCAGCCGTAATTGACGGGGATATCAATGGTCTGCCGACGGATGATTAGTTAGAAGCGGTATGTTAAGCGGCGATGGGGGACTTACAGTGTGCATGATGGCTATAGTTCGATGTGAACGTTCGTCAAAGTTGATGGAGAGAAATGTCTTTGCGAAGGTCCGCTATATACAATATAGCTATTTGTGCATGTTTGGCTACATACAGAGTGACGTCCCCCCTTTCACTAAAATGGCAATAGCAGAAACCCGTTCTGAACCATTCTCAAGTCACCCAGTACATCACCATGTACTCTATAGCGAATTCAGGGAAATTATAAATCACATAATTACGTCGGTCATATGGCTGCTTTCATTTAAATATATTCCGCTCATACTTTCGTTTCATATCGACCTACACGTAACAAGTAGGCATCATGAAAGATATCAGACGACCTCGTCTTGTCCCCCAAACGTGCCCAGAGATGTGTTCGCCCCTGATATGAGAGTTTGTCTGCCGTTGCTGGCTTGAGTGTGAGCTGACATGAGTGAATGAGATATTAAGTCATCCCAGACACTGAACCAGGATGTAAGTAGTAGGTTATCGGATTGTTGATAATGGCAGATTGAATTCGGTGAATTATCGTTAGATCAGTGGTTCGGGAATTGCCGAATGAGGATATGGGCCTCGTGTTTCCAGCGTGTTGAATCGCAGACAAGGCAAACTCAAAAATTGTGAATCTATCGCTGCTCGTTCCCTTCTCTGCTGTTCACCCACGTCCTGCTGGGTTCTGTATCATCTACCCTCCGCCTATCTCATCATCCTTCTCTTTAATCAATGGACCCCAATCGCCCTAACGCTCTACACGAGCTCTTCAGCCGAGGTTCGACACCCCCAGCTCAGCAGCAGTCGCAGCATCAGCCTTTCCCAAGTCCTCATGTTGCGGACGCTACCCCAGCATCAAGCCAGATTGACTCACTTTTTCATAATCTAACTGCCCCTGCCGACTCGCAGCAGTCAAACGGCCAGAGCCAAGGCAGCAACCCGTATGGCAATTCTGAGCCTGCAACCCCAAACATGTCGCTGTCAGAAGAGCCTGTCGCTTCAAGTGTGTCATCTGTAAGTAATAGCACCGCAGCTGAGAGGCAGAGCGCGCTGCTCTCGCTCCTTGGTAATCCGACATCGAACACCAGCCGTACGAACGCAGGCGCGGGTTCTCAACCTCAGCCGCAACAAGTTCCTACACCTCCTGGTTCTTCTCAACGGTCAGGCACTTCTCCAAGTCATAATGAGGCACAAGGAAAGATACTATTGGAACAACTAATGGCTGGGTAAGTGACATCGTCGTTTACGCAGCTGGCTTCATCGGTCTATGTTCCGTGAAATCGTTATCTCAGTCGAGTCTGCCGCACGATAACTTGATACGTCACTACCTAACCCACTTTTTTTTATTTTCCTAAACTTGGATAGGGCTGCACTTGTGTATGCAGCATGGAAAACATGAGACATATGTCCATGAGGTAGTTGCGTGTTATCTGCTGTCCTCTACAAGAATGGAGAATTAATCTCATCTTCTTTTCCTTCTCCTGTTCACTCGTCCATAATGTCCCTTAGAAGCTATACTAATTTCCCCGATATACTCTATAGGAACCCCCCGAGGTCCAGTTACTCTGATTCTCAGCGGAATTCTCTCCCTGCAGCCGCTCCTTCCCCACCCTACGGCCCGTCTCAGCGAGAAGAGGATTATCGTCAACGAGACAACAATCCGTACAATCCTATTAATCAGCCAAGCGATGTCACTCCTAGAGCTCAGGCGGCTACCCAGCCCATTCAAACACAACAACCTCAGCTCCAATCCCAACCACCTCAGCCTCCGTCTCCTTCACGAAAGTCCATGTTCGAATACGTTTCTCCGTTCGATGCTCTCTCTCAGACGTCATCGGGATCAGTGAAGAAGAAACCTGTGCCCCCGCAACCATCAAGCGTCTCTAGCGGTAATGAGGATTCGGGATGGTCTGCCATCTCTGACCCCAAACGCCAATCAGTCGACAATCTCTTGGAAAATCTCACTAGGGGACAGGCTCCTCCACCTCCAGCGGCGCAGGCGCCTCCCCCGGCATACGAGCCCTACAATCTGCTTGGTAGCACCGACTATGTTGCCGCTGAGCCACTACAACCCAGAGTAGTACCACCTCCACCTCCCTTACCTCCTAAGCCTGTGGGAGCTCGACCTGCGTCACCGCCTCGTGCCTCTCCTCCCAAAGCACAGGTACCCAATCGTGGCGTCGCCCAACGTCCTATGGACTCGCCTGCTAGTCAGGCAACCATGTCACAATTGCCTGGTACTGGTAGACGTGACAAGGAGAGTTCACCTGGACCTCGCGGCTTCAGGGCAAAAGGGCAAGGGCAACCTACCAGATTCAACAACAAGGCCCAATCTAGCCCCAGGTAAGTTATATTGCTTAGTTGTCTCTATGGCGAAGGGCTAAATAGTCTGCTAGTCCTCAACCGCAGACGATTGTGTTCGATGTATCACAGGCTTTGGATGAGATCCAGGCGCCTCGCGATTCCGTGAAGTCTACCGCTATAGCACTTGTGAGACAGGACCCAGTCTTCTTACCTGGCACAACCATAGGCGCTACGCACTGGGTAGCATATGCGATGACTCGAGGTAACGATCTCTGAAAGTCCCAGTAGGAGAATAATATCTGATACACTCGGCTAGGACGTGTCCGTGTCATCTCGCGCTCCAGTGGCGATCGTACCCTGCTTCAACTTCCACCTCTGTTCCCGAATTCTGCTAGCGTTACCGATATGGCAGTTTATGGGAACAGACTTGCGGGAGTTACTTCAGACGGAGGCTTCGTCGTTTGGGAGTTGCCTGAAGTCATTACTGACGATGTCCCGTCAGTGGCTTGCCTTTACGCTGTTGATATATACTGAGTTGACTGACCGGATCTATAGAGGCCAGATTTTGTTGTGCGTCCCCCCTCCCACTGACGGCGAGGCTCCTCTCCATGCTGTGAAGTGGCATCCGAAAGAACCGGATGTGCTAGCTATCGCTTCCGAGAATAGGATTTACCTGATCGATCTTGCTAATATGCATGCGCTAAGAGGTCAGCCCTTGCAGCAAACCGAACTCCATCGCATCTCTGGGCTGTTCTCTTTGCCTACTGTACGTAGTCTATGACTTCATTCATATCGCCATTTTGGTCTTATCAACCTTTTTTAGCCTCTTGTTGCCTTCGATTTCGATATCTTGCACGGCGCTATCGCTACGATTTCGGAAGATTCCACTTTCACGCTGTGGAACATTCATGACAAATTGCCTTATACCACTCACAAAATTCGGGGCGATGATATCCCATCGTCGATAACTTTCGTCGACGGCGGCGTTATTATTGGTAGGAAGAACGGGACTGTCTTCCAGTTGTTGTCCATGGCTACAAAAACTGTTCTCTCCACTATTAAGTTCGTCAACGGGGATCGGGAGGATCCTGACATGTTTGGCCATGTTAGCTACGATACCAGAATTCAAACGCTCTGGGTGGCGAACTGCCGGCGCGAGAGTATGATTGCCATCAAGTTGAACGTGGACCCAACTGCAATGAGTGGCGAAGACAGCGGACGAGGCTATTTCGAACAGGTCGTCGAATTCGCTGGGCCGAAGGCGACTATTCATTTCGTAATATTGACCATGGATGCGGACCCTCATGGCGATGAAGCCCTTGCGGCTTGTGCCGCCGCGAAGGTTCCTCCAAGTGAACTTGCTCTGGTAGCCTTCTCTGTCCATTCCTCTGGCGTGGACCAGATTCTAATACGTAAAGAGTGGTATGACCATGCGCTACTCGGAGCGCCAGCTAAATTCCCTTCGTACACTCTCCCCCAGCCTGCCCCTGCTATTACACAAAATACCTTTGAACCGATGAGAGCCCGCCAAGTTCCATTCCCATCCCAAGCCGCCACCGTCCCTACCAGTGCCCCATCCCAGGCGGGTTCGACCATCATTCCTCCTGCTAGGCTGAGAACGCCTCCGTCTGACGTTGAGGCTGATCTCGCCCGGGAGGAGGCGCGTAGCTCCGATAACGCCAGAAGTAGGGGGCAGAAAGGAAAGAATGTCAACTGGAAGGAGCGAGAGGAGAATGGGAATAAGAGTGCCAACAAGTCTAACAACGACGGTGGCATTATAAACGAATCTGCTCTCGGCCAGGCCCTTAGTAAGGAGATGCGAAGGACGGAGGATAATTTGCACAACCGGATTGCTAGGCTCATTGGCAAGGAGATGGATAAACAACGTGGGTTCACTTTATCTCGGTAATAACGCTCAAACCAGATAGTAACCTTTATTGTAGACCAACGCCTTGAGGAAGCTCGTGCCCATGAACAAGCTGAGGATTTCGCTCGTCAGGAGAAGATTCTCAAGTTGATCTCTACTGAACTCACGAGGAACACTACTCGCGTCGTTGAGATGGCCGTCAAAAACGAGGTCCAGAACTCGGTCCTCCCATCTCTTGAGAATATTACCAAGACGGAGGTTAAGACCGCGCTCAACGAACAGATCGGGCGAGGCGTCGCCGAATTCATTGGCCAGGTATGTATAACTCTCACGTCATGCGAACTGTGCTTTAACTGAGCCCGGCGTTTTCAGAGCTTGCCAACTGAAGTCGAGAAACTGCTCCTTCGTCCCGATATCTCTGGACATTTCGCTCATCTGCTTTCCAGTAGCTTGACGCCGTTGTTGGAAAGACAAGTCAAGGAGGCTGTTACGAAGACGTTCCTTCCCGTCTATTCTCAGCAATCCTCTTCATACCATCAAGAAGTACTCCGCGAGCTTCGTACAGAGATCCACAGCCTGAAGGCAGAGGTGACGGCCTGGCAAAACGAAGCATTCCGAAACCAAGAGGTATATCAATAATTCTTTGCTTCTTACTCATCTTGCTCACGAATTTTCTTTACTAGACTTCCATTCGGGAGCTGGAGCACACTGTCCGTGCCCTGTCGGAGCAAGTCAAATTCCTCACCATGAACTCTTCGGGCTCTGGCTCCAGCTCTATTCACCACCTTCCGCAAGTTCAACAATCCCACAACTCTCCGGGCCCGAGTGGCGTACCACACACACAAAATAACCTTGCCCAACCACATATCCGTCAAACCAACATACCTCCACCCGCCCCTCAACCGCCCACTAATTACGGCCATAACAACTTCTCACCCCAAACTCAACCACCCGCGCCGCTACACACATCCTGGTATTCCGCAGGAATTGCTGCACCGCAGGCATCCCACCCCGCGACTTTACCGCAGCCCAACCCTCAACCGCAGGAACGGACTCCCGTTACTCCCCCCGTTAAACCCGAACAATGGGACGAGATTTATCTTGGTGTATTGCATACCCAGGATACAGCGAAACTTCGTGATCTACTTATTCATACTAACCCCGACGTGATTATGCCATTGAATGGCCCGGTTCTCGTCTCGCAAGCCGTCATTTTGACGCTGGTTCATAGGGTGCGTTCTCGTCCGTCTATGCAGCACGCCTTAGGTCTCATGCCCTTGTTTAGCTATCCGCTACTGTTGGAGAAGCCCCACCTAATGACGAGTCTTTCAAGACCTCGTTGTGGTGGCTCCAGCGCTCTGTCGCTTTACTTCAACCTGAGGTATGTCCACCTACTCGTTTCCCGGTTCACAGTCGTTGACTATTTGAAATAGGATAAGCTCATTGCTGACTTCATACCTCGAGTGCTGCCAAACGTCCAGCATTCCCTCAATACCACTAAGCAACGTCTCACAATCCTTCCTGGCGGGCCAGCGACCATCGAGACTGTCCGAAAAATATCTGATATCCAAGATGCTCTACGGCGCAAGGTGACGCCTGTTTGATGAATTGCTATCTATCTCCCTTTTTGGTTTTTGGCTGGGTGGTGAACATTTCGCATCGACGAAATTTCCAGAAAATTTGTTGTTTATGATCCATAACGAACCTCTTCGTGCACCTTTGTTGTACCTACGTCTTGAATGAATGAATGATTCTCTCTCTTCTCTTTGGTCAATTAGAGATAAATGCGCGCTTAAGTTTATGTAATACACTACTTGTCAGACGCGCGGAACGTTTTCTGTTTCAAGACGCACACACAACGGCTGCTGGCACAGCAAGTACTCATCCACATCATCGTCCCTCGCAGCGTTCACGTCTTCTCCGCATAACGTTAACAAGCTTCCCGTTCTATTCTCCACATACGAATTAATCATAGGAAGTAAGGATGGCCAACAAAGGGTGGCTTAATTTGGAGTCTGTTGGTAGTGCAGTACCGGAAACGCAGTTCTTTGAAGGAGACTCAGCGTTCAAGTTCTTGGGTTTGTCACGGACGGCCAGGTTGTATGGATTCGTCGGGTGGTGCGTTCACTCCACAATTTCCGTTTCTTGGATTGAAGAGAGTTAAATGCGCTCAAATAGTCTTATTGCTGGCTTTGTGCTGAGTATATTGGGGAGTGCGCTCCTGTTTTTGGGCCTGTTCAGCATATTCGCAAGTACGTGCTCAATCAGTCCTTTTCACTGGGTTCTCACATCTTTTGTCGTTCGATAGTTCTCTACGTCTTGGGTACGATTGTAGCCTTGATAGGCACGGGCTTCCTCATCGGAGTGAGCCATTTCATTGCCTAGCATATGCTGCGCGGTTGTTTACATACCCCATGCGAATCTAGTTCTTCAAGCAGCTCAAAATGGTGCGAGTGATAAATCTAGAGAGATTTTCTTCAACTAAGCTTTCACTTCAATTGCAGATGTTTAAACCTGTCCGAATTGTAGCAACGATAGTCTTCCTCGCATCAATTGGCTTAGTCTTCGTTGGGGCATTTGTCCTTGATAGCGGGGTCAGTCTACCTACTTTTTCTTCATTCGACATACTCTGATATAGATCGTGTTTGCATTCACACAGCTTCTATGTTTAAGTATGTCCATCTCCCAGACTTCCCCGTCATGGTATTCTTACTCATTATGTCTCCCCTCCCTCACCACTATAGTCTTCGTGTTCATTGAGTTCCTTGCATATACATGGTATACCCTGTCGTACATTCCGTACGCACGGTCAGCCATTCTGAAGACGATCGGAATGGGTTAGGATAGCTCCTCGCTCAAGTGACCCATGTACAATGAATTCTCTCATGCTATTTGTGATTGTAATTCTCTCGTTAGACCTCATGCTGGTGGTATAATTTTACTCGCTCCTGTATTCAGGTGATGGCTTCTAGGCGTGTTTACCGATTCTCTGTCCTACCAACGACGAAGCTAGATTATAACACTGCATCTATCAGATTACTGGATAGGCTCTGAAGTTGCTGCATCCAAACTTAGTCGAACTCTGATTAAGGTTGACAGTTGAGATGAATATGATTGTATCACAAACTAATATCACAGTTTCGACGTCCTTGTTCACCGTAATTAGTTGAAAGAAAGGATGACGCACGGTAGTCCTACGGGTCATTTGGAGTACTGGTGGAGACGATCACTTACCCCCTAAAGTTATTCTTCATCTCTCTGAGCTTAACCATTACCTCGATATCAGAAGCTTGAGGGGATATACCGGCTGCTTGCCTGTTGCAATGATGAACAAAATGACCATCACGAAGGATACGGATGCGGTCAGAAAGAAAACACCCATACCTGACGGCCGCATCTTGCAATCGTATGAATACATTCCATTCTTTCTCCTCTCCTATAGTCGTCACTCCAGAGATAATCTTGTTCTCAGCTGCTACAGCCTCGAGCTTCTCGACACCCTTCGCCACATCTCCTTGGCCGACCACACTCCGAGCAAACGCGATATTACCAGCAGCATATTCATGGCCAGGGTACACCAACGTCTTGTCGGGCAATGTACCTAGATATGATAATGCACTATGCATCTCTTCGCCGGTACCTTCGAAAAATCGACCACAACCAGCGATGAAGAGGGTATCACCTGTGAATACAGCACCCGGATGCTGCGAAGGCGATGAAGGCGAGGTAGTCGCATAGTAGCAAATGGAGTCTTGCGTATGGCAAGGTGTGGCAAGGCATCTGTCGAGATAGTATATATATAGTTGAGCAACAGCATCTCCACAGAGCTGATTGAGATCAAACACACTTGATATGAGTATTGTCCCCGATAGTGAATTCGTCCTTGTCCTTGACAAGTTGCGTTAATGCCGGGATTTTAGCACTACCCCCGTAGATAGGAACACCAGGGTATGTTTTGGCCTGATCAGCGGGTGAGTTGGGGGTGGTATAGGTTTGCATTTAGCTCGCAGCATTACAGAATACGCACAAAGGTCTGGATAGCACTATTATGAGCGTCCAAAGAAACTGTGCACAGCACAATAATATATCACCAACCTCGTTACCGCCGCTATGATCGAAATGATGATGGGTTGTTATCCCCGCCACAATCTCCACACCGAGGTTGTCTGCTGCTGCCTTAACCTTGGGCACGTCGTATGGATCTACAGCTACAGCTTTCTGCGATGGCTCGTCGACCAAGATATAAGCGTAGTTGTCCTGACGAACAGGCACTGGT
Source organism: Pleurotus tuber-regium (assembly GCA_014058305.1). NCBI lineage: Eukaryota > Fungi > Basidiomycota > Agaricomycetes > Agaricales > Pleurotaceae > Pleurotus > Pleurotus tuber-regium. The sequence goes on along the minus strand of JACFYU010000026.1, from coordinate 951,664 downwards.
ACAATCTTCATTCTGAGGGCCTGAGATGATGATAAGTGGCGGATTGAGTGGAAACGAGATCGTGGAAGTAAACGAGTGAGAAGCATCACGATCACGGACAGGGGGAAGCAGTTTATGTCAGCGATCCCATCTCCCTTCTTGGCGACCCTCGCGCGGTCGCATCATGTCCCATCCTTTAACACTGATCCCTCTTCCCTCAAGCCTTCTGATACCTATGTCGCCGGCGCTGTAGTTCTTTCTTCTTCACCTCTTTTCTCAGGTCAGCTCGTCTGGCCACTACAGGCACAGGAGCCTTTCAACGTTTAAGACTTTCGGAAGACGGGTTTTTCTACTCTATCCATACACTTCTCGTGCTGGACACAATGCCGTTGTTGGATCGTGCCGACAAATTAGACAACCGACAAGAAAGAGACGTAGAAACCCTGTCGGTGAGTTGGCGGTCTCAGCTAAACACCTACGCAGCTCATTCACGTCCAGCAGCCTGACTTTACTCGGTCTACCCGGAGTCGGAGGATACAGAGAAGGCGCATCTTTACCCTACGCGATCAGCATGCCCTTGATGTCAATGTCTTAGACGAAGGCAGCTTTTCTGAGCAGAGGGGTCGGACGAAACACTGGTACCATCTGCGCAAACGTAAAGAAAAGAGCCAAAAACCGCCCGGGGAAAAGTCCAGAGGTCCACCATCCTCATCGAGCTCAGAGACGAATTCGCCTGATCAGGTGGAGCCTACATCCGCCATATCCGACCAATCAACAAATTCTACAGAGACGAGGCAGTATCCAACGCCCATGGGTTCAGGTTCCTCTTATTCCCCGCCTATGGATCCAATGCCTACAGGTGTTTACCCGAGTGACACGGAAATGAGCACCACTGTTCTCTCAACGACCACGGCGTCCACCTGCCAGGAGTGCATCCCTCTCCTCAAGTTGCCCCTTTCAACGTCTGGTAGTACGAGCACTGAATTTACTTCAGCTACCTCCATTCCGGATTCTCCGTCTCTCACTACCACCACTAGTATTTTTACCACGGACACTGTCTCTCCGACTTCATCCACTTCCAGTTCAGGTGGGGGCGCCGCTTCCAATGCTCTAGTATCTAAAGGTCTGCCAGCAGGTGCAATTGCTGGTATCGTCATCGGCTCACTCCTCGTCATCGGCATCCTCCTCATCGCACTCGTCTTCTTCATGCGCCATAAACGCAAATCTCACATGGCGCCCAGCCAAGAATTTCTCATCGCTTACCCTGAAGCAGCGGGCTTCCGTAACCGTAGCGCCACACCTGGAGATTTGGGTATGGGCTCGAATTCGCCATTTCAGAGAGTGGGGACTATGGATAGTGACGAGGTTTCAAATTCATTCCATCAGAACTTTACTTTCCCTACAACGGAGAAATTTCCGTATGGGTGAAAGGTTATGTTGAGAAGGGACAACTTTTTGTAGGTATAGGTATAGTAGGATGCGCCTATGTACATGTTCGTACGCTTGTATATAATTATAGGATGAGTAGCAGGGTAGTACGACTCTTGAACTCTTAATTTACGCTTTCCTTGCTTTCTGTCGCTGTGATGATATGATTTTTTCCCCGTCGCTCCAGAGATCATATAGTTTGTATAATAGTTTGTATTGTAGATGTCTAACAAATGTACAAGGTCATGTCAATTGAAGCACCGCTGTGAAATATCTGCGAGGAATTCTTCTGATACGCGATCACGGTAACAAAGCAACCACTCCTCAAGTTTATAATACAATAAATATGCACATAGCGTCTGCGAGAAATTGCAACCAAGTAATGGTCACTCTGAACGACGTAGATCAAGGCACCAGAAGGTCATCAGAGAACAAAAGATACTCCAGACCAGCCCTATAACCAGGTATCAACTCGGATGAGCTACTTGGAAGTTGGGAATTGAGATCTCAATCGCTGAGAATTGCCTGAACGACGTTGGCAACTCTCAACTGCCTTAGGTCCGTATATGTCTGAAATAGGTGGTCAGATTCATCAACAAAGGGTGACTACCAAAGTATTCTCACCTGCCCGCACCCAACGAAGATGATGGGTTGACCTGTGACATAGGTCATCGAGAGGGCAGCGCCAACCTAGCAGCAACAAATAGAAGGGGAAAAGCCAAAAAAAAAATGAAATCGAGGCCCCAAGCAGAAAGAGAAATCAGCCATCAGTTAGTATATATTATCCTCCCTTTAAGAGAGATAAAAGAACCCACCTTATCATCAACGGTATCCCACTTGGTCACCAACATCCCATCAATACCTCTTCCCTTCCCCCCGGCACCGGAAGCACTCGAAAAGTCCCTCAGTGCACGATCAAACTTTGTCAGTTGATCAACGGCTTCGTTCCCGACGAGTGCCTCCCCGACAAAAATGATTTTATCAGGATTGTTCACTGCTACAAGTTTTGCTAGAGCGCGCATGAGGGGCTAATATAGGTTTGGAATCGATTAATTATATATCAGTCATAGGAACAGCAGTGGGCAGGGAATGAGCAACGTACCTCGTTATCTTGCATCCTGCCAGCCGTATCAATCAACACGACATCAAAATCATTATCTCTGGCTAAAATCAGCATAAAGAGACCATTTCCAGCCCGACAACCATGGAAGCCATTATGATGGGAACAACGAGGAGATAATCAGAAACGCCAGGACTAGCAAGAATAGAGATCTGATTGCTCACCATAGGTTATCGCCTCTCTTGCAATCGCAGCTGCGTCCTTACCGTAGCCGCGTTCAAACAGCTCCACACGGCCTTTACTATCAGTTGCTCCGTTCACGCCGAGCATACTGAGATTGCGGACATGTACACGAAGTTGCTCGACTGCTCCACTCCTACATGCATATAAAATTTATTAATCAACCTCATACCTAGTACCAAACGAATAATAAAGCGAGAGATGAAATAAAGGAGAACATACCTGAACGTATCACAAGCAGCAATCAACACCCTCAACCCATTCTGAATCAACCAAAAGCAAACTTTGGACAAGTTCGTGCTCTTCCCTACACCATTAACCCCGACGAACGTGATACTATACGGCATACGTTGTTGTGTCGAAGGTAAAGGAGAGGAAAGTTTGGTTCTAATGGAGAGAAGAAGGTCCGTTGAGGTTTTTGGGGTTAGGATGCGTGTAAGAGAGTTGGATAGGGCGAGACGGACGGCTGCGTTCGTAGCTACATGAAATAGTGGATTAATTTGAGAACATGAGTGGAGGTTAAGGAACGTACTTTGGAAACTTCCGACCTTCTTACCCACTAACCCCTCGCCAACACCCTCACATACCTTTTCCGCAATCTCCTTTGCAACATTTTTCTTCATCAAGTGTTGCTTCATCCCTTCCAACACCGGCTGCAAATCTGCTTCCGTCAACACCTTCGACCCCGTCAACCTAGCGAACAATGATCCCACAACACCAAGAGACGAAGAGGACGTCGTTGTAACTTTGTCCTTTTCAGTAGCGGATTTATGAAGAGCTTTCGCTATCAGATTATCCGTCTCATCCTTCCCCCGTCCTTGCGAAAATTCCCAATCCTTCACCTCATACATCCCATCTCTCGTCCTCGTCCCCAACGACGCTTCATCCACAAGGGCATTAAGATCATGTGATCCTCTCCCAACGGACGCCGCGCCGTCATTAGCGGCGGGTTTGTCCAAGCTATAATCAAGCGAGGCCATATCCGTCTCTGTCGGTGCCTCGTCGCCCCACTTTCGCTGTGCTTTCGTTTTAGTAGTTTTTCTTTTGGTTTGAGTCTCCGTACTACACGTTATGGGTTAGTATTATCTCACCGTAAGATGAAAGCACATACTCAGAATTCGGCACACTATCCCTCCCACTCCCCGCATCCGGCCTCCACCCGTCCCTCCCACTTCCACCACGCCTGTTACCGCGGCCACGTAGTCGGTTCTTGAGTGCTTGAACGTTCTTTGCTATTTGCTGCTGGTCGAGGGGTATGTCCGCTGATTGGGAGGGGACTGCGAAAAGAGAAAGGACGAATTAAGATTCTATTTGAGAGTAGAGGAATGAATATAGCGAACCAGTACTGAGATCATCAGAAGGAGGGCTAGAGTCGTCTGTCACTACTGGTTGAACGTTGCGAAGTCTTGATCTGCGTTCCTATGGTACATAATAAGTGGAGGGCACATAGTGGTGCATAATGGAAACCGCACTTGAGCTGCCTTATCTTCATAACCTTTGAGGAGTCTATCAAAAGTCTTATCCCAAGCCTCGAAAGTCTTGCTAAAGTTCCAATTCGACGTGGCGGCGGCGGCGGCAGCAGCCTTTCCTGTCAAAGTGACTGCATGCAAGGACGCAACAAACGTAGCGAGGAAAGGGCCAAAAAGTTCGATGAAAACTCTCTTCATAGCGTCCAAAAGTTCTTCCACGTAAGTCAGTTGGAGGATACGTTGATATGCAACCTGCACAACAAGAACACCAATATCTTAATACGTCTTTAAAGACTATGGTAATAGCTAGCATGGTAACCAGCGTAGTCGTTTATGAAGTGTACTTACCACGAAAATCAATTCCAAATCATTCGCAAACGTCCATTTCACAGCATAACCGTCTTTCTCGTATTTTTCTTCTGTGGTGCGGCCTCCTATGAGAGCGTCGCGAACGAGAGAGTTGACTGGTGAAGCTGAGGATGATGCGAGTTGAGATGCTTCGGGGGTGAATGAGCGCGACCATAAAATGATTCCACCTGCGTTCGTTTGATGAATATTGAATAGGTATGCATATCAAGAAACGTACCCTTGTGTGATATTGAACAGTGGTCTAGCATAATGGTCGAAAGGTAATGTTACGATAAAAGTGCAGCAGAGTGCAGTCTGTGCAAGCCTATGCAGGGGTGGGGGGTCACTCGGGCGTCTAATAGCTACCTCCGACATTATGCAGGCGCCTGTACTCTGTACTCACGGTGCGTCCGCTTGCAATTGTAGCATCAACCTCAATTCAGAGACACGAATGCTATAACCAGCCACGAGCAAAATCTGCTATATTCAAGGTGTGCGAGTGAGCATACTTCATCGGCGTCTTAGCTCAGCTGGGAGAGCAACAGACTGAAGATCTGGAGGTCCCGTGTTCAATCCACGGAGATGCCATTTTTTTGCTCTCGTGAAATTCATCATGTATAGCTCCGTCTAGCCATTTGTGTGGTAAGCACTGATGGTTGTAGTACCTTTCTCTCACTATGTGTCATATCGATATTTATGCTTCTGGCATATAAAATGCAGCTGCTAAGATGCGGAAGCACTAACCGAGAACCACTGCAATCCGATAAGATACAAGATGGCGCTATCTGTCATTCCTTACAGGGGTGTAAACGATGTTCATTGTGTAAGGGAACACTAGGTGAAGGGTGGCACGCAATCAAGACGGAGCTTCGTCTCCTCGTCATTCCGTAGGTAGTCTAATGCAGCACAAGGATAAAACACAAAGCCAATCAGTGTGAAGCTAGGGTCGAACGCTACTCACATACGTTCTGTCAATGTCATGGGTAGAACTATGTTAGCATTGTCATAGAGAAGTCACATGATGATAACTTCCGAAAAGGTGACATCAATAGCTCTTGGGACTTTGGAAGCAGGGCGAATCAGACGGATTTACAAGCTGCGCCCCGCTCAGCGGCGTTCTTCATAGGTAGGGGTCAACCAAGGTCGACTCAGCTGGAACATCACATGGATTCTTTCCCTAGCTTTAGGCAAATCAAGACAAAGCTAAGCAGTGATCATCAGATGCAAGATTTGAGTAGACACCTTGGAAAGGTTTGAATGAATAGATCCCGGTAGCATCTGTAACCGGTCAGATTCTAGCCTGGAAGCATCGAAATCAACCTATATAAACCCCCAACTTTCACTTGTGTAGCCTGCTTTCCTTCCATACGACAAAATGGCACAACTCAAGACCTCTGTGGTTGACGATCTCAAGGCGCAGATTGATAGTTTCACCGCCAATAAAGATAATGCTCCCGGAATCGTCTTTTGTGCCGTCAACAAGAAGGGGGAGCTAATCCTCGACCACGCCTCTGGTACCGTTGGAGTTGGTCAGACAGCACCGATGACCAAAGAAACCGTTTTCTGGATTGCAAGTTGCACCAAAATGATCACTGGTATTGCTTGTATGCAACTTGTCGAGCAAGGAAAGTTGGCCTTGGATGATGTGGAGCTTGTCGAGAAGCTTGCGCCGGTATGTTTCTAATATTGGTGTAAACTTCAAGTAGCTGCATACTGAATTGACGATAGGAATTGAAAGCTGTACAAGTGATTGAGAATGGCAAACTAGTTCCAAAGAAGCGAGGTATCACTCTTCGCATGTTGTTGACGCATACCGGTGGGTGCCTCCTTCATGCCTGCATAGCACAACTTTCATAACCCATGATTATCCATAGCTGGATTCACTTATTCGTTCTTCGACAAGCAGCTCAATGACCATTACGGAGCTGCTGGCGTCGACGAGTTCTCCGGGTATTATTACGACGTCACCTCCCAGCCTCTGATCAACCAGCCCGGTGAAATTTGGAGTTATGGAGTAAACCTCGACTGGGTTGGTATTCTTGTCGAAAGAGTCACTGGCTTAAGTCTGGATCAGTATTTCCAAGAGAACATTTTCAAGCCGATGGGATTAACGCACATTACGTTCTTCCCAAGCGAGGAGATGAAGAAGGCGTTAGCGTATATGAACCGGCGCGAGAAGGACGGCAACCTCGAAGCAAGACCGGATGGCCACCTGCTCCGGCGGCCTTTGCATATCACGACTGAGGAAGAGAGGAAGGGCGTCCTGAATGCAGGTGGAGCTGGATGCTTCGCCAGACCAGCAGAGTACTGTCAGATCATCGCAACCCTTCTGAATGATGGAACACATCCAGGTACTGGTGCTCAAATTCTGAAGCCGGAGACCATCAAGGAAATGTTCACTAACCAGGTACATGATATCCTTCACCTAGCATCAATCAGATACTGATGAGCAGTAGATCCCCAATATGCCCGACTTCGGGCGACAAGGAATTAATGGACCAAAGCCAGAGCTCGCGAAGCCGACACCGCAACTTTATCCCGAACCGGGGAATCCACCTCAAGGCTGGGGCTTGACATTCTTTTTACACGTCAAACCATCAGTTATTCACTCTGAGGGAACAGCATGGTGGGCCGGTTTACCAAACCTATTTTGGTGGGCTGATCGTCAAAAGGTGAGTCGAGCAACTATTCGTTTTTAGACGTCTCTCCAGATACGGGACGGCGATTGTAACGGTCTGCTAACTGGTTGAATAGGGTATTGGTGGTATGATAGCTTCCCAGATCTTGCCGTTTGGTGACCCGAAGGTTCTGGGTTTATGGGCGCAAATCGAACAAGGCATCTACAGCAACCTTGAATGAGAAAGGTCGAAAGACAAGTTGCAGAACTGAAGGATAACAATTGTATTCGTTAAAGCTTCCCCTATGTATTTCGAACGTGAGGGACGAATCATGAATCATGTACGATAAATAGCACCACTCATGGCATTGTTGATCATTTGAATGTCCCGATAGCGGGAGTCGGAGAGATGGCTCTGAATCTGCGCTCGAAGTCGGTGTTGCAAGAAGGGGCGCAACAGGGGCAGAGCGTGCAAAAGTTAGCTGCACGGTACTCGGCATGTCAGAGGATCGATTGTCCGTAGGCATCTCGCTTTGCCAGTGAGAGGAGTACGGAGGCTGCAAAGAAAGGGAATCCCTCTCTGGTGTCGTAAATTACCTCGAAAATTATCGCTATTCGAGACAATGGGTCTTTCTTGTTTTCGTCCTGACGTGCTAATTCCTCTCCGCCACCTCTAGCTGTTTTCGTAGGATTTCGATGGGTTTACCAGCTTTTTTTTTTGGTATCCATTTTCGTCCTGCAGGGTGTCCCCATGGTGGACGGTACCGTCTATGTATCTACAAAATTCTGTTCAATATAAGCTACAAGGGCCCATTGCCCTCCCTGCCCCTGATTATGAGCGAGCCCAGGTTTCAAGACCAACCATAGTGGCCTCCCCACCTGTCCACCGTATCCTACGATGTTCCGCCCATCAATCTTACTGAGATGGGTGTGACTCCCCGCTTGTATTGCGCATCTTCCTGTGTGGCCCCTAGGGGTTCTCGCTGACCTGTGTCCGACCTTTGAAAGGTGAACACAGCCGAGGAATCTGCCAGGGAAAGAAAGTAGGTAAGTAAGTTGAATTGAAGTATCTCCTTGCCCCAGATCTCCATGTCTCCTTCTCCCCTTCCTGACCTGTCCCGACTGGAGAGCGGACACGAAGGTTTACCAGCTAGTAGCATAGTTTGGACAACGGCGGATCAAAGGTAATGGCGCGTATCATGTGCTGAGATTCGATGGCTGGCTGGATCCTTCTTTTCCTTATGCCGTCCCCTCTAGCACTTAACTATTTTTTCTAGGATTTCACCAGGCTAGCTTCGATTGGGAAGTAATGGAATGGAAGGATACGCTGAACGACCGTTGACAAGATAATTGGATGGTGAACTTTTCTTCCCAGGTGCATCGGCCCACGGGAGGCAGGTGCTTCTCTGAAGAATCCATCGCAACGCTGGACGATCATTCGTATGTTCAATACACTCTGAGAATATTGAGAGGCGCAAATGTCCGATAATATCTTCTGTTGATTAGTAACGGCTGCATGAGAAAGGGGGACGATGATAAGTAGCCAACTTGGAAAGGCTCACTGCAGTATTACGAGACTTCATTCGAGCATGGGCCGACAAACGGAAGTAGTATTGTTATCTTCCACAAAGATCTAATTAACTGACCTGTCCACCTCCTCCGAGGGATGTTCTTCTGGTGGATGGTCTTCTAGCCACTTCCGTACATCCTTCTTTGTTACCAACCCCAATACTCGTTGCTTGTCCTCCACGCTCCTCTTTCTGTACAGCCGCATGATATATCCACAAACAGACCATAAATCCTCCCAATCAGCGTCAAAGAGTTCCCACCAGCAATCGGGGGGAGTTGAAGGCAATGCGATATTTAGGTGCCGCACCGTTAGCAATATCGCAGCGCTAACGATGGTAGGAACCGGATACAGGGCATAAACTGGCGTCTGGTGCCTACAAAGCCATCGTAATAATAGCAAGGCGGATGGAATATGCCAAGCTCACGCGTCATTTAGGTAACCCCACGCTTTTGAACATGCATCTTCGTGGTTTGTAAGGCCTAGCACCCTCATGTAGTTGATGAGCGTGCCATATGGTAGTGCGACATTGACATTAAAGCCTAAGCGCTTCAAAATTTGCATTTCAGCAACGACGAGAGCATCTTTGAGCTCGTAGAAGGTATTGCCGAAGTACGACATTGGTACGTATTTAAAGTCGGTTTTATTGCCGTTCGATGTGTGAGCGGTTCGTTGGAGAAGTAAATCATATACGTTTATGAGGTCGCGCATTCGTAAAGAGCACTCCTCTAGTTTTGAAGCTAGGTAAAGCGCTCCCATTCCTATGTCCTATACACTATGTTAATGTTTATATCTCTGGAAATTTGTAACTACGCACTCCGATTCCGAATTGCTTCATTGACGTGACAAACCAAAAGCGTTGGAATAGTATCTGTGCTGTGGCGACAGCGACTTGCTTCCTAGCATTGAATGGTAGCGAATTCTTGAAATCACACATGAATTTGAATGAACACACTGTTTCAGAAGGATGCCTGCTTGGTGTATAAGTTTGCAGCCGAATGCTCTAAGGTCTTCCTCAATATCTTCAGGGATTCCATCTGTTTTGGAAGGTGTGCATTGTATTTGTGAGAGCGAGGCAATCGGGTACAGATACATTTGAGATGCTGAAGACGGGACAACGCGAATTTGACAACGTGATGTTTGTAGCCACAGGCGAAACCTCTTGGGCCAAACAACCACCATTGTCTTCAGCACTCTTCGCTTTGTTTTTGACATAGAGAAGACATGGACACGCTACCGCCTAAGCCTCAGGATGTACAACAGGAGGATACTTCACGCGAGCACTCAGGTCGACACCCAGATGACCGTGATCGCGATGCCCGACGCCATGAACAACCCTCACGCGAACCAGGAGCTTCCTACCGCGGCTCTCGTCGAGATGACAGACCAGAAAGACGGTATGATGATAGATCCTATCCTCCGAGATCCCGACAGGATATAGATAGCTACCAGCCACCATCCTCTCGCTATGATTCACGAAGAGAGTATAGAGGTCGTGACCGGGAATACGATCGGGACAGGGATCATGAAAGAGGTTATGGACAACGTCCATCAAATGACAGGGAACGAGGTTTACCCCCTCGTAGGGCCAGACGAGGTGACCCGGGATGGGAAAGGTCTGAATGGCCCAGAGATGACAGAGACACATGGACCGACCGGGATAGAGATAGAGAACGCGACAGAGACTATCATAGAGACCATGACCAGAGACGGTCGGACGACGGCCGGTATCGTGAACCACTACGAGATTCTTGGGTACCAGACAGTCGTAGATCAGGTGCGTTGCTACACCTACCCTTGTGGAGACATATAGACGACCTTTGGTCTCTTTATCCGTAGATTATTCTTCTGACCGGCATCATCGCCGGTCATCAAGATCTCCTCGAAGACGACCGCCTTCTCCTGCCCCGAGCTCTCACTACCCACGAGCCCGCAGCCCCGGGCGTCATTCACCTCCGCCCAAACGAGCCAAAGCCCAGGATGACGTTCCTGTACCAAATACCCCTCATACTAAGAAAGCATCGTCGCCAAGTAGATCTGATAGACCAAGCCCGCAAATCAAGTCGGAGCCAACAAACGTGGAACGACGCCCTACTTCGCCAGGCGCTTCCAAGGAATCTAGCAAAACTGAGGAGAAACTCACAATGCCCGCACCATCTACAAAGCAGGAGGCTGTAGCATCACCGATTATCGATAATCATCCTTCGCCTGCCGAAATCAAAGCTGAAGTATCTACAAGTCTTCTATCGCCAACAAGTATTCAGAAGGGAGTTAAAACCGAACCATCACAAACCCTTCTTCCTCCAACAGGGATCAAGCGAGAGATCAAATCTAGTCCTAAACATGACAGGGATGGTGACGTGAAAATGAGCGAACCGTCCCATCATAAACCTCAGCTTGCGAATAATTCACCGGCACACGGTAAACCATCTTCTCCATCACACCCTAGAGGTGGTCTTCCATCGCGTGGATCATATCATGGGCGCCGATCCCCTCCTAGACACCGTCATTCTAACGATAAATCATATAGGGGTACTGAAGGTGGTCTACCCTGGCAAGATGGAGTAAAGCCTTCCAGTGCGACAGCATCTCCAAAGCTCCCGCAGGCCGATCAACCGGCAAAATGGCAATACAGTAGCTCTCCTCAGGAGAAACAAGTGTGGAAGGATTTGCGGGATTCGCGCGAAGTACGTATTGTTCCACCCACTGATATAAGTTCAGCGTTAATGATAAGTACAATTTAGCAATGTGCTAACAAGCTAGTATCCATTACGAAGCAAACGATTGCCTGCTGTAAATTGAAATTAGAACTAAGTCAAGCATTGTACGAAGTCGAACTATCAACGCTCGAAGTCGAAAATGCGGAGAGACGACGAAAGATCGCTACCCTGCAGCGAGAAAAAGCTATCGACGGAGTGTTACACATTCCTGAACCACCACCGCCACCGCCTGAAAAACATACTACTCCCAGCACAGGGGAACTCGTCACCGAATCTGGAACACCACCCTGTTCCAGTTCCTAGGATTTGTTTCTGGCTGTACATTTACATATATCATACTGCGTTACCGCCAAGGACGATACTGGGCGTTATCCATCCTATAGGTCCCACGCCTATCATCATCTGGCCACATTCGATGCCTCTGCGTCTGACCAATTGACAATGTGCTCAGTAATTCGAGGAACATTACTCATTGATATCAATTTGGATACATTCACATTGCGTTTCGTCCTTTTGGACTCATCAGGAGAGGCACACACCTCCCAACGCACCTGGAAGATAATTTCTGGATTAGCTGCCAGCCCCTTTAATACCTTCAGATAGCAAAAAGGTTTGACGAGTATCAGCAAATGGGGTCGAGGGAATGGAAAACCCAGCTTGTGTCCATTCAACTCAGCGTCTCTCATCGCCTTTCTTTGTCCTGTCGGTCGTGTGTTCTTTGCTGCCAGCTCCAAAGATATCTAGAGACGCTAAGATGTACGAACAGTTTATCAGCACAAGACAAGGGCAGAAAGAAAGACGCAGATGTCGCCCGTCGTTTGCGACGTTTAAAGGTATCGTGCGACATCAGGAAGAAAATCCTGGGGAATTGTCAATCTTCGTGTCCTTGCCCGATAAATGGATGTGCTTACAGAAAATTGGCCATGCGGCACATCAAGGTAGAGTTCGGACATCTTCTGCACGTTCATTGCCCACTCTCGCTTCTTCCTATAATGGACGTTGTCCTTCAGAGTCGACCGCAGATTGAAGGCCGCCCTCTTGAAGTCGGAGCCGAACCGAATGAAAGCACTTCGGGTCGTCTTCGTCGTCATAGTGGATTGCGTCTCGAAAGCCTCGCCAGCGAGATTCGAATCGCAAGAACAGTACTGCATATTGAACATTGAGCAATTGCAAGACATGTTTACTCTGTGATATCTGAGGTGAATTGTTATGATTGTGAAGACAGGGACAAGGGGGGTTTATATCAAGATACATGTCAACCTCCTATTTTGACCTTTGAGCGGAAGCAAAGCGGAAGGATCGTCATTCTGTAACTCCTATCTACGCATAATCAGGGGCTTCAACAGGGGCTTTCTGTATACCCCTGACCTTGAACGGACGAGTTCACGTTTTCCACCGTCTTTCGTGTTCCGCCAGTATGCTAGTTATTCTGCATTGAAAATATAACCACTTATACAAAAATATAATAAATACTTAAAGCACGTCAACTACACACACTATATGTGTTACGATGCACTAGGCCACGCTCGCCTGTGAGCGGCTGGCAACCTTCCAATCACCGCTAACATCCTGACCCATCTCCACGTCCGCACCAAACGAAACTTCCGTCGTTTGCGTTCGACCACCTAACGTCGTAGAACCAAGCGATCTGCCGGGCTCAGCCTTGAAACCACTTTTGATGGTCGACAAGTACTCTTCTTGTGCTCGACTACCTGGTACCATGTCTAGGTGCACTAGGACGACGATCAGCGTAGGTAGCATTCCCTATTGCAACGAGATGATGATGTTAACTCTGATGACGAACGGCTAAATTTATCAGATACGCACAATGATGGGTATTTGCATATCGAGGACAGTATGCACGCCTTGATTGTGGACATCATCAAGAATCAGGCCAAGGAACTGACGTATCATATTTAGCAACGCCGCTTCCTTGGAAACCCACTCTCAAGCATACCTGAGACAGGAAATAGAGTGTCCCCGATTCAATCAAGAGCATAAGCACGCCGGTATAGGTCTTATGCGATGGCGAGTTGTCGAGGAACTTGCCAATTTTGTATTGCAGATACCTAGCATCCAACAAGGAGATTGATTGAGCAAACACCAAAAGCATCAATCAAATTGACTAACCAAATCCTCCCAGCAATCAGAACGGTGCAGAGGCCGACGTTAGCTACAATCAAAGCAGAGGCAATATCGGACGAGAAATTGAGAACGCCGGAAGTGTCTCCAACAACGGCGAATCGTACACCTAGATATCATCGAGAAAAGGTGGATATCGCGAAATTTTTATTCTATCGTATCCTTGGCTTACCAGCAGATGCCAACATAAGCATGATAGGAATGACGGTAAGCCACCAATTCCTGTTCCACACTGCCCATACACGCCATATAAGGATGGAATCACCAATCATGAACTACGGCCGCCATCGTTAGCGTCCGAAGATAATGTAGACAGCGATAGTAAGACGCTCACTTGTATGGTGGCAATCGATACCTGTGCTTGGGCATTTTTCAAAGGCACATCGGGGACGGTGACTTGTTGAATCACAAGTCCCAAATGACAAGTGGCCAGCACGAACATCACAATGCCTGCGATGAACATGACTCTGTGTATCATAGGCATTGCGCGGCGTGACCTGCGATGCATCCAGTTAGTGACGAGTGCATAGGTGTGAAGCGTGTGTAAAGACTAACATCAATAGCCACATGACGACTACGATGAGCACAGCGTACATGCCTAAGTGCGGGTCAAACGGTCACCACGAAACCCGTAACTAGGTCTCATCGGGACACGCACCGTACAATATAGACTCGCACATCACCTCGACATAATGCAGCTGCGAAGGATTCATTGTACCCATTTTGCACTGCTAGTATGGGGAAAGAGGTGAAAGGAATGAAGGGATATCGCTTCGTGTCAAAGGACGAGCGTGCAAACAAGGATACCGAGGTACGTTAGGCACGTCTTTGCTTTAAGCGAGCTTAAGTATACCTATTTACGAACACATCTATTGTAGGAACTAGCCGTAGCTTACGGCGGGATGGGGATAAAGACAACATTGGCAGGAATGATGTCCTAGTCAACTGTCCCGGTCGATTGATGATCATCAGCACTCAAAAAGTGGGAGAAGAGGCAGATACACTTACAACCGTTTACTAGGCACCGCAACTTTGCGATAAGAAAGTGAAGCTGCCATATGTGCATTGCACTGTTTTTGAAATCAAGGGAAGCCCAATAAGTACGCGCAGATCAGTTGAAAGAACCAAATCTAGTGCAGGCAACAGGCTGGGTGGTGTTAAGGTGTCCTGACATTGACAGCGGGCAGCTCAAGAAACCAATTCTGTAGTGAGCGTCCCCAGGCCGCGCACACATATCAATGTCCAAAGGTATTATATGGAGCTATGAAGCAAAGGATTGTCAGAAGTGAATTCTCACGGATGTTGAAGACATTGTGACATTTTTGTTGAGTATGCCGTGTACATGTGGAAAGGCAGGTTGTAAGTACAATGCGAGGTTAAGGCGCTTGATCGAATTCTCGTTGATGCAATGATGTGCTGAGCATTAGAATAGACATGTCGTGGGTATGTTAGTGCATAACAAGCACATCCAGGTAGAGGAAAATGTGAAGCAGGCTGCGGAACTATATGGTCAGCATTCGGGACACGAGATGTTGACCGGGTTGACTAACAATCAATTTGATTTGATTAACATTGATCAGATCAATTGCTCATTAGATGGAAAGCCGTAGTTCCTGGCGTTCGGGAGTTCATCAACTGTTTAGAAATATGAGAATGGGAAAACGACTCAACTGCGTGCTTCTACTTGACTGATCTTTCCCGGCTAGTACGGTAAACCGTTGTAGAACGTAACCATTGGTGATCGGCCTGATATTGAGAGACGCTAACCAGCATCCGTAGTCCGCATGGTAGTCGTAGCTAGCTGCTAAGTTACATCCTGAGCGCGTCATTGACAGCTTGATGGGCGCAACTTGCTTCAAATCGAACAAATCAGGCGTAAAACATGCAGAGAATATTAAACGTGTTGGCTGGAAGAAAAGAACACTGAAAAGGCAAGCAACAGTGGGATATATGATCAGCCTCAGGGGCATCGAATGTTCAAATTGACTCCAGCAGTCAACTCACGGCAATTGAATGCCAATCAGACGACGTCTTGGGAGAAGGAACTATCATAGGAATCGAGGGTAAAAAGCCAGAGATCAGTAAGTAAAGGGATGGGTTCTGATTTCTTACACACCTCCCTCGTTCGCTGAATATCCTACCAAATGGGCAACGGCCTCAGGCACTCTTTGATGATTTGAATCAACACCAATCCGCAAAGGTGAGAGAGAGCCCACGAACCCGTTCAAACTTTGAATCACCAGGACACTACATCCTACACGATGGAAAGGGCAGGCGAGTCGGCATGAGAAAGAAGCCATGTCCAATTTGATTTGAAGGAACCAAGACGGCCTTGGTGGGCAGCCTGACTGCTCTAGATGGGTTTCGGTTGGGCAAGGTATACAGAGAATTTCTAACCAATGGGCTAAATAGAGTCTTACTCCCCTCGATCCTCGTTCAGAGGTTCTCTCGAAGCCTAAGATTGTGGTATGTTAATCTAGAGAGACCGCACTAGATACTCGTTAATGTGACGATATAGATTATCAATTAGCGTTAAAAGCAAAAGCCAAGTATCACACTCGCCCTTTCAAATAACGACATGAATAACTTGGTCGGCATAGAACGATCGCTCTGAAGATAGGTTCTATTATGGACGGTGCCCCATGGACGAAAATTTTCGGGGCAGCTCTTAGCTTTGCACCGAGGTTCTTGTTGGTCGACTACAAATGCAAGTGAATTACTATCTTTCTCATGTCGACTCTACAGTATCTAGCACGTCGGGATGCATCCTACTTTGGTATGGGTGTGCACTCCATATGTGTCCGTTTGGGATCCATTGGCAAAGCGCAAAAGAAGCCCAAGTTCTGGCCACCCATTTAGATTAATCATACCAATATTGGTGAGTTAGAGCAAAGTATAAAGTAGTCACGGACATACTTGCATGGATTCAAATAGTTTTTTAGAATGCATCTGTACCTACAAAGCAAAGGAGCCCGGGTCAGCTCACAAAATACTATGATAGCGATGTTAGCTCACTATGATACACTGGCGGCCTTTCTCTCCTCCTTCGCGGCAAATCTCTGATTGCGGAGCATCTCGCTCGCTGTCGAATGTATAACGCGACGTGGGGTCCACCTAACGTGAAATATAAGAGAGAGTACATAACTTATTAACTTTCTGAACGGCTGAAAGTAAGACGCACAGAAATGAAATCCTTCAAAACTTGGTTCGAAGATTTTTCGTTTGGTGCCATGGAATAAATATTACCGGGGACTGGATCCTGATTGTTAGGTGCTAATTTTTGTAGTAAAAGGATCCTTCAAGTCGACTGTCGCGGGATCCAAAGATGACGTAGTAGTACCGCCAACGCTGACATAATAGAGAGTTTGCGGAAAGCCACCCGGTGGCTTTCCGGACCTTGCGGAAGTCGGTGGCTATAAACGCAAGTAAACAACGGCTGGTAAGACGACCTCGCATTGACCTCACGATGCCTATCGACACTGAGCATTAAATTGCTTTGTAACCAAACAATACAGCCTGTGCAATACGACCTCAATGTCAAAACCCGACAAAAACCCGATTCCTTGCAGCGCGGCTTTGTTTTCTAAGCTAGTGCACAATCTTCTTGATGGAATGGCTTTCACCCCTACTGTCGGCTGAACTACAGTCATTAATCATTGCTGTTGCATACCTGTCCATATGCAGATAACCAGTAGATATGGTACAGTACAGGATGCCTTCTCAATGGGATTACATTCACAATTACAGTCTTGTGTATTCACATTGATGGTAAATGCAAATCATTGGCACAGCGGATATGAAACTTCAATGTCTGCATGGTGCTAGGCTTGAGATTGACATATTGACAGTTGGAGGGGGAACAGGAGCTTGCCAGATTTCGCGGACCCAGGTGGCAGGCAGGATGGCTTTCAAGCGAGACAGGTCCTCAAGGAGGCAGTCATGGTGTTTTCAATGCCCGGGGTTAGCTTCGAGGTCTTCTTAGATATATGGTTTTGTCCAACTTTCACAATTTCGTTGTTGCAGAGATCAACTTGGTGGAATTACAGCAGAATATATGTTTAGTCGCGAGTGTCAAGCCACCGGAATGCGCAAGCCGAATTTGGCCGAATTTGGGAATTCGGTGGCTGACAAAGCCACCTGGGTGGCTTTCGCAAACTCTCTAATCATCTTCCTATAGCTCAACAAAAAGGCGGAGGGGCCTGTATGATGACAACAGTGAGGTTCGAACTCACGCCCTTTCGGACTGGATTGACTTTGTATTTGCCTAATTCCAGCGCCTTAGACCACTCGGCCATGTTGCCATGCTCGACAAAAGATAACATGTCAACATCAGCTACTCCAAATGAGTCGGTAGCCTATGCAGCTATTTTGATCAGTGTTCGCATGAAATACCACTTACGCCTACCGTTTCCCTCCCCTGTGCTACACGATCCAGAGCCTTGGAGAAACTCTCGTCCATTATCCATCTTACAAGTCCCGCAGCCGATCAATCATAGACAGCAAGAAAAACATGATTACGGCCAAGTTGGCGTTGGGGAAGGAGTGTCGACCGTCTGACACAAGGGGTAGAGGGAGCAAATCAGTTCATACGCTAGATTATATAGAATCTCTTACGGATACCAAGTTGTTGCGCAATCGGATGGAGTGTTCATTCTATCATCGGGACGTCGCATCTTCTTTGCTACAGGCCCCATAGGCTCGTCGACCAGCCTCTATGTCGTTTGTAGCCCTGCCACCAATCTAAATATCAATAGGCTTCAAACCCCATCCAGTATCGAATCATATTTGAATGAGAGAAACATTCCTTTTGTCTCGATGGATCCCCCCTTGTGGGTATTTCATTTTTGGAGGGGACGGCAATATGTCTGCAGGTTGGAATGAAGAGCGCGGACGCAGTATACCTATTCACCTTCCGGGGATGGTCGTATCCTTCCAGAAGGATAAAAGCCGACGGCCAGCAATCTCTCGTCCAAAGTCTTAATGATGATGCTGCTCTTCAGAAAAACCGGACTCAAAGGAGCTAATCCACCAATATAACTCGGAATGAAAATCGTCTCCTAACCGATGTAATTTCTGCTAGACAAACCATACATACAGGCCTTACTATCAGCGGATGTTAGTAGCAATTCCAGCCTCAACGATTACAAGACTGAGCGCACCATAGAGGTTACACTATGTACAGCATATACATCAAACGACACCACCAATAATACACATCCTTATTTTTTTATTACCCCCATGCCAAAGGTCGCTATTTACCACCCGCGCTTAGCCATCTGGCCACCCTTCAGGTTCTGATCACTATATGGTATCCACTCCAGTCAGCACACCGTCGCCAAACCGCATGAGCAAAGCAACATCTCACATAGTCAAGCCGACCATAGCAGGCCCGAGATCCTCTGAAACTTCTGCGAGCTTCTTCGGGTTGTTGTAATGTGTCACCTGGTCATCAAAATATGTGGATGCACAAAGGAAGGATATATCAGTTATACGTTAAGCCTAAAGGAAACACACATATGCCGACGTACCGCTTGCACAATTGCACGCGCACGCTTAGCTGGGTCACCAGACTAAACATCAGCGAATAACGAAAGAATTTCAGCATATCGAATTTTAATCGCGGCAAAGTGGAAGGAAGCACTGACATGGAAGATACCCGAACCGACGAAGACTGGATTTCCCCACCGATCCGAGGTGACAATATGAATTTGTATTTAACGTCACTTCAGAAATAGAACGGGAAAGGACGGAACATACCTCCATCACATCCCAACTGCATCATCAGCGCCGCATCGGCTGCAATGAATCGATCAATCAGTCAGAACTCAAACATTTCCGCAACTCAGTAAACCAAATCGCGATCCAAATTCAACCCAGAAGCAAAACCAAAATGAGCAAAAAGGGTCAAATACTTACCTGGAGTCGCCACACCTCCGGCCGCAAAGTTCACTACCGGCAGCCTCTTCAACCTCGCCGTCTCCTTCAGCAGGTGGAAGGGCGCCTGAATCTCTTTTGCAAACGCATACAATTCCTCCTCATTCATCACGCTCGCCTTCCTGATATCCGCCATTACCGCCCTTGCATGTCTTACGGCCTCAACGACGTTGCCGGTTCCTGCCTCACCTTTCGTGCGGACGAACGCGGCGCCTTCAGAGATCCGGCGTAGCGCCTCGCCGAGATTGCGCGCCCCGCAGACGAAGGGAACTTTGAAGTTATGTTTGTTGATGTGGTGCTCTTCGTCCGCGGGAGTCAATACTTCGGATTCGTCGATGTAGTCGATTCCGATAGATTGAAGAATCTAGACTCAGGTGATCGAGAGAAGGAACAGCGAAAATTCGGTGTCAGTGGCGCAAAGTTCAGATCACACATGAATCAGAATATTTTTGGAAACAGGAAGAGATGCAAACGGGCAGAAGTACGCGAGCGGTGAAAAATATGGAAGTGAGGATTTTGGACGTAGAAAATGTAATATGCGGAACAAGAAGGAAATGATCGTGTTGTGGTAAGTTTACGGAGCAAGTGAAAGATTGGTAACTCACCTGCGCTTCGACAAAGTGTCCAATGCGTACTTTGGCCATAACGGGAATAGTCACCGCGTCGACAATCTCCTTGATCATGCGTGGGTCGCTCTATGCACTCCAATTCAGTAAAGTCGAACAGAGTACGAAGGAGCCGGAAGGATGGCTAGCGAAGCTTTTCAATCGGGTTAATCAGATCCCAATGGCTCGGCGAGAGCCATCAGCGCCTAATAACCCATCCACCCATGTTCATGACTTAAAGAAGTAAGATAAAATCCTCACCATTCTCGCAACACCTCCTTCCGCACGGATATCTGCCGGGACGCGTTCAAGCGCCATAACAGCGCACGCGCCAGCCTCCTCAGCGATGCGAGCCTAGAGTCATCCCAATTTCATGATTTTTGATTGAGCATCACAACATTAGATAGGCGGACGTTAGTGTTTATCTTGTAGGCGAAGACAGGGGTGTACCTGTTCAGCGTTCACTACGTCCATAATAACGCCTCCCTGAATAATAGAGATATCGTATTAGCATGAGCCGCCGTCAGAACGCGTGTGAAGCACGGGTGAAAATCCCAGTGTTGTCCTTTGAACGAAGCAGAGAAGGTCGAAGGAAAGCAACACCCACCTTGAGCATCTGGGCCAGCCCCGACTTAACCTATGATATTCAACACAAAATGTCAGTACTCCCATCCGGTCTGTTATTCGAGGTGACGGACGCACCCCGAATGTGCCTAGATTGCCCTCTCTTTGAGTGGAGCGCGCAGGAGCGGGTGATGGGACACCATTTGTGGCAGATCCCGCCGCTCCCTGCGGTGGGTTTAAAGACGTAGGTGCTACAGTCGTCGTGCTTGGAGTAGTCATGGCTTTCTGGAAAGTAAAATTGGGGTGAAAGGGGCAAGCGGCAGCCGGTTGGTATTGTGAGTCAACTGTGGAAGGTGATGTGACTGCACCTTCACTTTTGATCCTCAAGTGCCCGAGTCAGAAAAGAATATATTCAAGTTTCAGGGTTCAGAGGGGACGAGAAAGAAAGACGATAGAGAAAAAAACAAGCCTCCTCGACGGTGATAATCCTGTCATATGGGCCATCGATCATAGCGGATCCTTGACCGGACGGAAAGCCGGGTTAACCCCTAACCCTAAAATGCACATTTCTGAATATCTTGCCGACAGAAAACAAACAAGTCTTTGGGATCAACCACCCGCGTCTAATTATAGTGGACAACGCTCGTCCAGGGACTTGTCAAATTGTTCTTGTACCCATCGTACCTTTCCCTAATGATATGCCACCTCTACCCCTTCCCTGTGACCAGCCAATGGCCGACAGTACCGAGGTAACTCAATACTCCCAGAAAGGGAGGACAGTCCGTAATCTCTCTATCTCAATGAGCCGCACGAGGTTGTTTGATCCCTTCAGCTGACTAGGAACACTATCACGAATTTCGGCGGATGTATCATATTCCTGAGTTCACCCATCTCCCAGCCAATTGTTGCACCAATGTATCAGCATCTGATCATCATCAGGAATTATTGGAACACCATTACCTCATCTACTTCAATACAAAAAGTAAAAATAAAATAACTCACGGTAGATGACCCATGTTGTACTCTAACTCTCCGCTAACCCACCCGGTTGGGGGTTTTACAGACAACCGACGCTTTGAGTATTTAACGGGACAACCGGTGATGCTGCACTCCCGGTTTTATACAGTATGGACATTTGGACGAGAAGACTCTTGGGACACGCCGAGCAAATATCGTCACAAGAACACCGTATCACCACATAACCCGAACTTATCTTTCAGCGTGCACAGCCCAGTGGACGTGTACGAGGAAATACTTACCTTGGTATAACCTGGTCTAATTTCGGGCTCTTCAGGTATCACTGCAGTACAGGGCCGTAGGTCGAGATATCGATCTTTTCAAATTCCACCACTGTGGATCGAGGCTATCAACGATCTAGTTGCCAGCAGGTTCCTCGGGGTTGCGTAGTTGTCAATAGGTAGGCGTGCCGCGTAGATTAGCACCGCTTAATCATTACGGCGCCCCAAGGAAACACCACAATAAAGTTCGTATTCGTCGTCTTTCCCAAAAATCCAGAGGGCGAGTGGATCCAAAGCGAGGTATTTTGGGGACACAGAACACAGAAGGAATATGGAAACTTCTAAACTTTGCACACAGAGCGCGGGGGATAGTATCAATTGGTTGATTTCCTCCCGTCGGCAACCCACTCGTCCCTTCTCCCATCGGTATCGGATACCGGTAGGCCCTGGTTCTGCGGCTTGTGTGCAATCAAGGCGTACTTTGGCCTGTGGACAAGACGTCGGCACGCATTCATTAGCAAGAAGTGGGATACGCGCATGGGCCCTACTTTTCAAGCCTCGAGCTTCTGGAGCGCCACATCGCCATCCTTATCTGGTAGTTTACTCGATGATGCACCCATAAACCGTCAAACCGTACTAGTTGTGGGCAGACTGGGATTAAAGGACTTGATACTGTCATGGAAAGTTGGCCAGGTACGAATGAGATCATGATGAGCTCGAGAACTAAGGTTCTCCAAATCATATGTGGAACGGTGGAATGGCTAAGAAGGAACCTATCATTGACAATATTCCAACGACGCGGAGGAAGTGAATGTCGAGAAGACTCAGAGCGCCCAACATAACCTCCACGTCCACGTGATGAGAAATGCCTTTTTCGGGTTCAGACCTTGGGATCCGAGCAGGTAAGTAACGATATAGCTTGTAAGCTTCCAATACTGACGTTCACCAAGTTAGAGACAGGCCTACTACTTGAGAGATTTACAGTGTATCTGCCACTCTGTCCAGTTCTGGAATCTCTGTCATATTATTCACCAGTCACCTCGAGCTATATGGGAATGCCTGCTACGAGGCGAGGAAACTTCAACTCTACTTTCAAACGCTCGTGGCGGATAACTGATACTATGCCAAAGCATCAGCAGCCGTATCTCTGTATCAGAACCTCACGACCCCCGATTTCCCCTCTCCTTCAATGTCCAACATCAGAAACTCCGAACATTCATTATACGACTAGAAACCCAAAGATTCAATTTATGGCTATACCCCCCACTTGCAGATCATGACATGCATGCTACATTCATACCACTTGGCTGCGTTACGTCGCGGAGAACGACTCAGATACGGTCTCAAACGGTCAACCGGCGATAATACTCAGCCGAGTCTATACAGTGTGAACGCTGAATGCGTCTGCATCTCATATCGCCCAATCGTTGGGTACCCATACCTCAGGTATGAATGTACCATACATATGCTCATATGGCTACGGACGTGAGTTATTTATATACAGAATGTCTGGTTGGAGACTAATGGTTTGAGGAGGGTTAGGTCAATCCACTAACATGTTCACATCTAGTACCCAGTCATGACTGAGTTCCATACGAATACAAAGAAGCGCAATCCTTCAAATCCCAAGCCTAAGTATGCCAGCAGCTGGTTTCGGCGAGTCAACGCCACTGCGCGCCATAATGCTTCTATTCTTGACTAAGTCAACCTGGTTTAGTACTCCTGGGAGAACGTGAGGAAAATACCGGAAAATACTCGAATTTGTCTTGTGCCCCGGGCTCGGACACCGTTAACATTATCACCCATTATCCCCCCTCCTGCCCGACGGACAAAACCTGTAACCTGTCTTGTCCCCGTCCGACATCATCAGGGCGAAACGCCCATGACATGGCCGTCGCATATTTTTGCTCGCAATGATACGGGATTTGACACCGAGGCGGGACTGATCATTGTCCGTATAGGTATCAACTCCTCCTTAACTCGGAGCTCCACTGCCTTGCCCATCGGTTGCTGTTGCCCAGCTCGTTGGTATAGATACAGTACGTCCTGTTGCTCATATCCTACTTTGCGATTGATTTACCAACACCGTGATACTTGCAGTAATTAGCTTCAAGAGTAACACCGGCGCATCTAATGATCCATCACTTGAACACCCACACAAAGGTGCAAGCCTACAGTACCTATCGATGGCCCACCCGTCAACTCACATGAACTACCGGATAGTCCATAAGGCGCTACCCAATACAGCTCACCCACCCACGACGCTTGTTCCTGGCCTTAAGACAGGAGGCTATTAGCTGACGGTTAAACAATGTTGGCCGTTCAAACGTCAAGCATCTATAGCCTCGGTCGAACAAATGCGTGTCATGTATGTATGTGATACACGCCAAGTATTGTGTGATTAATATCAAGCCTAACCCGGTCACTATGATAACACACCATAGGACTGAAATGACCGTTGCGCGCTAATATATCGGTGGGTTGGCAGAATAATATCACCTACATACGTGTACAGTGTATGATCACACCACGCA
The DNA here is from genome assembly GCA_014058305.1 of Pleurotus tuber-regium. NCBI lineage: Eukaryota > Fungi > Basidiomycota > Agaricomycetes > Agaricales > Pleurotaceae > Pleurotus > Pleurotus tuber-regium. The sequence goes on along the minus strand of JACFYU010000026.1, from coordinate 927,219 downwards.
TGTGCGGCAAAATTTCAAAATCCACACTTCTTAGGTGCATTACAAGTAGATCTCGTGCGTGTAGTTCCGTGGTCGAACGACCGTTGGTGCGCAAGTACAGCATGTTTTTACTGCCAGTGGCCCGTGGGGTTGTTGGAGACTTGTCGGTTGTCGGGTGGTGTCCAAGTCGGTGCGCCGCGTGTACTACACTACGGACACCATTGCGTATTGTAAGATTTCGAACGATGTCGATGCAGGCTGTTGCTGGTGCTGTATACAGCCTGCTGGTTGTTGCGTACGTACTGTTGGCACATGATGCACATGATGCTGTATATGTATATGTTACAAGCGTCAAGCAGCATGTCAGAACTCAACGCACAGCGTTGGTATGGGGTACTACGTACTACAGTATTGCTACGTAGAGACAGCCCATCGTCCACGGGGTTCGCTCATTTAAACCTACCATGGCACCCATTCAGTACTCAGTACGCACGGACACAGCGTGTACCGGCACAAACGTTATCTCAGTCGTCCTAGTTTTAGAACATGGAACTCAAGTCACTTGGCGTTTGGTAGCTGCGTGCTTTGACGTCGTCACCCAAACCTTTACATAGCGTGACTGACATTTGCAGTAACACATATGATGGCGCGTTGGCATACTCACGGTCGGACAGCCAGGAACGTTACCATTAGTAACAACGTTGATGACTTTATCTCTTTCAAGAGTCCTATACTTATCTTTGATACCTATAGGGTAGATTGAATTATCGAACATTCAAAGGTTGCTTTGCAATATACGTTATAAACGGCAATATGACAATACGCAAAACTGATGTCAGATGCAATATAACTGCTGTAGATGTGTAATGATATGTATGTATATGTATAATGTACATATGATGTGCTTCAAGTTAATAGGTAGAGAGATATGTATGCATGGGATGCAACGCGCAGGGAAAAAGGGTAGATGCGAAGTGATCAATCACCATATCGGAACTATAATTGGGGGAGTGATTTGAAAAGCATATGAATGAGTGTGTGATGTCCCCGAAAAAAAGTGTGAATGAATGAACGCTCGTTACAGGATGCGAATGCGGATAAATAATATAGTACATGAACGATGAATCGATGATACGGAATGTGAATATGAATATGAATATGCAGAATGCGAGATGTGAACGCTGCGATGATAACGATGAAACTTGCAGTAGATGTAAATAGAAGACGAAAGACATCATTGAATAGAAAAGGGAAGAAAAAATAGAATTGATGAAAACGGTGTGGGGATAAAAATATGTTGACGGGAATGATGTCGCTGATGGATGATGTAGGGGGGAGCAGGAACAAAAAAGGATGAAATAATGGTTTGATGTTGCTAGGAACATGTTCGATGGAAGCGAGGGGAGAGAGGAGGTGTAATCATGACGATGATGGGGCTATCACCACCCAAAAAAAATCCAATGCTTGGACGCCCAGGCGTTACGGGTCCCGCGAGTACTCGGCCGCCAGATCCAAGCCTACTGAGGCGTACATCGCGATGCTCCGGAACCTGGTGCTTGCTGCGCATTTTCCTGGCGTCAATGATGAGAGTGCTGATATAGTATGTATCGCGGCTATGTTAATGCGGGGTGTACGTATATGCGAGGAGATAGGGATAAAACGAATCATTCCAAATCATAATCCGTATCCCGCGTCGAATCGTATCAAACACACGATGGGCGTCCACAATGTGATATAATATTGATGCGTCGGCTAGAGATCAAAAGCTAACGGGTGAGCGTGTGGATGTGTTACGCAGATGATATATTTGGTGAGGAGAGAAGGAGGTGGACAAAGTGAGGTATTATCGGTATCCGGTGATGCATTGATAGGTGTGATGAGGGACAACTGATGGCGATGTATATTGATGGATGGGAGGTGAGTATCATGCATGCGGATACACCAAGCTTTGGTTTGACCCATTCCAAGCGACCGGTAGATCATCCAGGGTGCGTTAGATTATGAGGTGAGAGAGACGCCACCGCATAGGAATATCGTGTACGTTAGAACACACTGTGGGTGTCTCGGCGTCTCGAACCTGGTTTGAAGAAGGGCTCAGGTGCTCGGTGTTAAACGGCTAAAGCATTTTTCTTCGCCTCCCCTTTCTTACCCGCGTGTTTCCCGAATCGGGCAAAAGTGGTGGAGTTGCAATACGGGCGATGCGTATCACCATCGTATCACACTAATCACATAGACGCAAGAATCTGGGAGAACGCAAGCTCTGGCGCTCAGGGTCGATCATATGTAATGGAAAAATGCTTCGTCATGTCCGGAGATTGGAGGAATACGGATGTCCAAAAGCGTGCAATTGGGAGTAATGCATCCGTGGATGGAGGTCTTGTGGTATTGCTGTACCTGTATGAGTCCGAGAAGCAGAGCAAGAAGAAACGGGGATCTCGGTACGGCGACTCAATGAGTGGGAAAAGGAAATAGCATGTCGAAGAGCGCGCTGTTGCTGTTGCTGTAGCTGCGTAGACCTATGCAACTGCAGCTGTGGGTGGAAAAAGGGTGCAGGGAATGATCGCCGGCGTTTGGCGGCCGGTGCACCACTGTATGAATTTATCGAGCTGGGTGGTGGGAGCAGAAGCATGGAATAATCGGGTACCGCAGTTGACGTCAGGTCGGCATCATGCTCAAGGTCGTGCTCTGTGCGTTTGCGTTTACCTGTTGAAGGAGAAGCCGGAAGAGACTTGGCTTGAGAGCGGGTGTAGGGAGGACGAGAGAGATCAGCATCCAAGTCAGGGAGGTCGAATTGCAGGAAAGTCGGAGAATGGTAGGGAAGTGGTACTGGTGCGACGAGGGGAGCGTTGCAGACGATGTGCACTGGTGTGGCTGGAGCAGGTACAGAGGAGAGGGAAAGCGAGTCGAGTGCGGCGAGCGACAAGATAGGCGAGGGTGACGGAGTGGCAAGGTCTGAAGAGGAGGAGGACGTGCCAGACGGTGAGGAAGGGTAGGACATGATGATGATGTTGTGGGGGGGGAAGGTATGGAATGCATGGAATATATAGCAGTTACTTTGTGGCTTGGTAGGATTAGCCCGATTTGATCTGGGTTATCCCATTTGGTCAGGCACTCGTCCAGTTGTGAAATTTCTCCGAATCTGTAATTTTTACACACGACGTATCATGTTGTCCGCATCTGCCACTTGCGCCCGCAGCCTCACAGTCAGCTCTCGCTGCTCCCGTGCTCTTCCAGCTCCCGGTAGCCCGTATTTCGTTTCACGCAACTCAAAGGGTTCTCTTCCCGTTTACACAGACATTCGCAACGCAGGCACACGCCACCACACTCTCATACGCAATATAGATGGAGACACAAATGTCCGTTCTTGCTCCAATTCTCATCCACCTGTTAATGTCATCTTTTGGCTTAGGCTCTCGCACGCGACATCGTAGCTGCGCTCTTTCCCCCATCTTCACCCCAATCACCACACGTCCGAGTCCAAGTCGCTCATCAGAGGCATATCATCCTTACGGGAGGCCGCTGGAAAAGAGAGGTCGTCGACTGGTTGCGAGCGAAGGGATTTTAGCTTTCGTCATGAGACTATGCGTATGAGTTGGAGCGGAGGTACATCGGAAAGGCTGTTCACGCAACGTCGGTACGGAGGGAGTAGTCAAAACGTATTCAATGCTAAGGAACCCGAGAAATTGAACTCGGTCTTCCGAGGTATTCCACCTCTAGATGGGTATCGTATAGATCACACACACACGTATTTCCAGTGATATCTATCTATCTATCACTCCTTGCTTAATGTATTCAAGACGAATGAGTAAGCCATAGCTACTCCTCGTACAACCTGAAACCCTCTCTCGATCAAGAATATGTCTTAATTTGCAATTTGCGGCTGTGGGGTCAGTTCCCGATCTTGGTACCACACCAAGATACACAAAGGTACGGGGACTAGGAACAAAAGGAGGGTATCCCTCTTGTGTACGGGCGTGGCGGCAAAATTCATCATGTTACATTCTACTAACAACGCGGCTATGGGTAGCTACTCATCATGATCTTATATACAACAGATGCGTCGCTACTATCCGACCGAGTTTCAATACATCACACTCTTCAGGTGTCGGCGGGCTTGGATTCAGGCAAAACAGGAAAAAAAAACAGGCTTGGTATCGTGGCGGACGTCAATATGCAAGTTGCAACCTGACTTTTTGACATTTACTGGCGACTACCGTCCTCCTTTTTTGATTTTTCCTTACAGTCCTGAATATGATGTTTCAGATGATCAACATCCAACGCGTTACGCCATTCACGCCATAGTCCGTATCAAGCACAACCTGCGCCACTAATCCTACCGTGAAGAGTGTAACATTCCATTATGCATCCCCTTATAATCAATCATTCAACCGTTCTAAAGTTGCAACCATTACACCCGACCCACGCAAACCCACCCTGTATCAACGACAAACCTTGTTTCTTAGTACTAAGATACAAGCCGCCCATACTGGGAACTTGCCATAGAAGACCTTCTTTGCTATTCCTTCATCAAGTCACTTTGTGGGACAGACAGTGGCGAGCATACTACAACCAAACAATTCCATAATTCGAAGCCCTCATAGTCAAAGCCACATCCTTAATTACGTACCAAAATCCTTTACCGACAGCGGCGTGACACGGTGATCGACGGTATGTTACTCAGTAACCGCAGTAGTGTAAGTAGGTAGACGCTGGCTTGGAAGCATCAAAAAACGGCGTTTTCGAGTGGCAAAACCATCCATCATAATTCATTCATAATCAAGCTCAAAGTGCAACCATTCGATAATTCGTACTACTCCAATTCTTCGATTTATACTATACACTGATTATAAGTGATAAACTAGGGATGAAAGGGTTTAGTGTACCATTGGCATTATAGCAGAGCATCTTAGTGACTGGAACTCACCATGGGCTTATACTTATCACTCATGGACGTGTCAACCCTCTTCTACTTAGTACACTCCACCATCCAATGACACAATCCCAAATCCTGCCGCCTGCGGCGTAATCCTTCTAAAACGTTTTACCAAAATTCACGCGTTGCACTGAAGCCGAGAGAAGTCTGCGTGCGTGCGTGCGTACGTGTGTGTGTGCCAGTGCATGTTTGAGACCGTATCCGTATCGGTTGATTATAACGCATATCGTGAGTGATCAATCCATTATTATAGGCGGGTTATTTTTAGATAAAGATAGTTTCATAGGTGTCAATGCAGCGCTACAACTGCTGCTAATTAGTATCTAGGAGCAACCCGTCCTTGGTTACCCCACACAACACACAAGTTAAACGTTTTCAAAGGTAACAATAACCAACGGTGTCATGCAAATCATAATGCGATATGGCGCTCCGTTACTCGATGTTTTGACTTGATGGCGTCGGTGATGGGGCAACCCACTGGTATCGTTACTGTATACTGAGCTAGTGATGATGTGATTTGAGCGCGCTTCGAATAAGCCTCGTCGCTTTGCATAATCCGAACGGATAGTAACGAACGATTGGGAACACCGAACATCAATGAATACAACAAACTATCGCAAGGGCTACAGCCACAGAAACCAGAGTATGACATTGCTACATGATCGAAAATCTACACCCTATATCACCTTCATACTAAAGAAACAGAGAAACGGTACAACGTGCTCGCTGGGTACAAAACAAGGGACAGAAGAATAATTGGTCGTGAAGTGCGTAGGTGGTAGGTACAAGTACAAATCAAACAATCAGACATGCTGACTGTGAGCGTGGATGAACCGACGACGGAGATGGTAAACAGATACAAGGTAACATGATGAAATGAGCTGATACAAAGCCATAGGCAAGTCGTGAGCCAAGCGCGAGGAAAGCTGGTGGGTGTTGCGTTGCTTCGGGTCCCTCGAAGTTTCAGAGGAAGTACATCGAACGCATCAACTGCCGATTGATCCCCCTATATCCTTCTTTCCACAAGTCTAAGTTGAACGGGACTCGCCCGCCGCTCGCTACTGTAGCTGAATCCGAACCAGTGTAGTCCAGGTTTTCATCAAAGTAGAAAGCTGCACGTGAGCAGACAAGCTGTATAATGTGTAAGTTAGAGCAAAGTCAGTATTCGATGACATGGAGCATACATCGGCATCTACCAGGCAAACACAAAGATTAGCAGGGCTATTATCAAGTCACCAATATATCAGACTCACAGTAGACAGGTGCTGGAATGGAGACGGAGCGTGTGGCCTTGGCGTAGACATGACAAAGAGTAAATGCTAAGGATTGAAGTCTGGGATATTCATTAGCAGCTGATAGCAGATATATATATGAGTTGCCCTACTCATCAATATTGTTATGGAAGTTTTCATCGAGCAGGACAATGTAGTGACTTGGTTTGCTTGCTGCGAAGAATGATTTATGAGAGATTCGAAATGGTAACAGAAACTAAGTATCTGCAACGTACTCCCAATAAGTCCTCCATGACTAAGCAGGTAGAAATCTGAGCAGAATGGGCTTTGTATGCCAACATCTGCAACAAATCCAGCAGGACAGTTGCCGCTCCTATCCTCTTCGCTATAGGAGTTCATTATCAGTGGGCGTCAAGTGGATGGAGGTCCAATCTTACCCTCGTGGAGGGAAGAATCGAACATGGTGACTAGGTGTTTATCATGAATAGTTGTATGAAACAATGCATATCGTGCCCACCGTTTGCCCACCACGATGAAGGTCAGACTCGGTTTAGGCTGTGTGGCACCCGCCATCGTCCATGCATGGTCGATTCCCTCTAAGACAAGAAATGGGACTCGGCATTGGTTATAAGAGATTACGAATGAGAGCTACCTCTGATGGCGCGGATCTCGTTCTTTGCAACTTCTTCATACTCACCTTCAGAGACACCATCACGGAAGAAGATAATCTGACATAGCAATCAGCATGAAAAAAATGGACCATCACAAGACGCACAGCAGCGGGCGCCGCCCTATTCTTCTGGCCAAATGCTTGAACAGCTTGCTATAAGACAATGAATATACGTCCAACAGTCCGGGAATAGGAGCGACTCACGGAGACCATCTCCTTCAGGTCGATTATCATTTCTTGGCGGGGCGGCTGGACCCTCGACATGGCCGCATACAGAGAAGCATCTATATCATGCGAGAAGACAAGGCTTGTAATCGAAGGTCTATCTGTCGTACCCGGACCTGGATGTCCGACATCGGCCCCTGCGTACAACATCAGCGTTAGCAGGCCAATACAGGTAGTATGTATAAGCCAAGTACCCATAACCATGTAAGGCTGCATTTTCAACTTTTCAATGGCCTGAGACCGCGTGATGGAATTAACGCCTCCAAGACGAGCATTCAACCTGCTTTGGGGCTTAGTATTGAGACGTGCACAAGAAGTCAATCACTTGCTTCAGTGCGACGTTATTGCAATATTGATCATTGAACGCAGGCCGCCCTCTCGACCAAACTTTAGGCTCACGGACACATTGTGTAACGACACCTGTTGCCGTGTCTGAGACAAAACTCGTGATGGAAATGTAGCTAGATAATTGCTCACCATTCTCAACATCGCCCCAATATTTCACCCTGGCTCGGACCGCGGCGGCACTTTGCGGTAGGATGACAATGATGACAAGGTTTTTTGGTTTCAATTTACGGTCCTTCATATATTCCAACATCTGGCCGAGGGAGTTATTCAGCTCCTAAAGCAAGCTGGTTGAGACCACGCTATCTATGAAACTATGGTCGAATGAACCTTTTCCGGAGCTTGGGGATTCCCTGATGCAATCAAAGGCGTATTCGAGACCTCTGTTTAGATATATCAGATGTATATACCATAATAACTGACGAAGATTCGTACGCATGCCTGAAAATCGTAGTCAGTCACATTGATAGCGACGGTTCAACACAAATTAGTCCTACCTAACTTTCTACAGCATTCTTGCAGTTTGATGACGAAAGATTGGACGACTTCTGTAGGGATGGTGGGTTGCAAGCTGACAACAGACCATACACTCATAGTCTCGGCTATGTGGAATCGTTTATCTACTACATTCCAGCTTCCATTTCGTGGCCGCTGCAAGAAGACAGTGAGCATTCGAAATAGAAAAATAGCAACAAGGGAAGTATACGAACGAAGGGCTGCGATCCTTGTCCGTACAATAGTTGAGGTGTGTCGAGAACACGACCATGGATGGAGAGAGGTTGAAAATTAATCTGCATCCCCGCATCTGCAATCAGATCGTTTTGCTTATACTGCTGGGCCTTTTCAAGGTGTAAGCAGATACGTAAGACAGCTAAATTTTGCGAGACTTACTGGACCTTCTAATTGTTGGTTCCCAATCACGCCCGTTTGTATGGCTTTCAGGCGGTCGCTAGGCTTCATAGTGGAAAACTTCTGAACAGCACCACTTTGAATCTCCTCTGGTATTTTTCCCTTGTACAATTGCCCTGGAATGACAGTGCACAATTCTGCGGGGACAATCGCCTTGTTCGGCGCATTCTTGTTAGATACCACAATCCCAAAAACATCGGGCAACTTCATCCTGATGCCAAACTGACTTTGGAAGTAGTCCTGATGTTGCGAGTTAATTGCAGTCAATGGAATACATGGATGGATCATACCATCACAGTCGTCTCCATCCCCTCCTGTAAGGTAAATAGGAATCTCCCACCCCTCGGTTCAAGGCCATAAATCGTCTTTTTTCGGCCCTTCATTGAAGGTGAATCAACAGTGATCAAACGTTTCTTGAAATACTTCTCGAGCCGACGAAAATCTGGACTTCTAGCATCAAGAACAAGGTCTCGGACTTCCCTTTTCCCCAAGACACTCAACGCGACATTCAGGACATTGCCGCTTTGATACCTGGGGTAGGCGTGCGTCAGTTAAGAAATAGAAACTAATTTAGTCCACTGACATGGCTGCCATAGAGACATCGATGTTAACGAGCATTTTCCCGATGGAAGGGCGTACAGACCTGATGACGTGAGCAAAAGACATTATTAGATGCACGACACCCACTGAAAGAATCCCCGCCAGAGCTCAAAGCCACCTCCGATCTCTAACTTGCCAACATCGGTAAAGTAGGCTCGGGCGTTACTGGGGTACTTATTCCTGGTCAAGTAGTTATTATAAGAAGGCGTGAGCCGATTCATATCTTCCTACCAATTTTGTCCTTGGCGAATTATCAACTGTAAGAGATTGGTTGCAGTTGCGGTCTGCATGGTCGGAACAGATCCCTGCCTCTGGATCAGATTATTGAGGTGGCTAACGTCGATGGCGCATCAGCAATTGCGCATGCACATACACGAAAAACGTACAGAGGCTTGATGGATTCAGCCTGGGTTCGCGTCAGGCGGACTTGAATAACTCCGCGAGGCGGCTTTCCGCCAGGCCTACCGGCTGAGGCCCCGCCTTGACGCGAGCCGCCCCCGCCTAAATTTACAACTAGCTATTATCGTAGTCAAGGAGTATCAGTGCGAGTGATATCAAGGGATCAAGGCTGAGGACCAACCGTTGCACCGCTACTCCCACCAAAATCGAGGACTCGAGACGCATACAAAATTGCATTACCGTCGTAGGCAAACCGTGGATTGAAAAACTGCGGATACTGGACTTGAAGTTCGTGCATGATCTCTTGTCTTCTTCGGGGAACCTTCTGCTCAGGTTCAAAGACTATGTAGATTGAACACTTAAGACCCCAAGTATTCGACTGTTCATGCAACTATAACATACCAACTACAGAAGTGATATCGACGCGTCATCACCCTCATCTAAGCAATGAAATTCTTATTCAGTTTCACTTACCATCGTACTGGTGATATTCTTTCGTGGGGAGCCTACAGCGTAAAGTTATCAGAAAGTATGATCACACTATATCGCGACCGGTTACCTTGTAATCGGGAAGGAGTTCGTGATGACCGTCAAAGGGCGGCCTTGTCTTTGTTGGTTCGACATACTGCACTTTGCCTTACTTTGAGTTGACGGGGCACGACTGATCAACCAGAGTTTGGCGATATCTAAGCGGTAGGCGATTTAGATTGCTGAGATCCCCAATCGATAGTTTATATAGAGTCCGGGCAAAGGGTATTCAAAATCCGAGGGCTGGTACTCCCAAGAATAGCGGCCACGCAGCAGACTTGGAACTCTAACTGAAGTCCGATCGCGTCTCAACACGTCTTACACGTGACGAGTCTTACTTTCAGGGACGCACACGAATTAGGGGGGAAGATGGTAAAAAGTCCTCTCATTGCAGCAACATACACTGTACAATGCACACAATGCTAACGAGTAGCTGCCATGTAAAGGACGGTATCAAGAAGACGGTCCGCTACGAGTGGAACAGGATAAAAGGGTGCTAAGTGTAGGATGTAAAGCCGTTCCGTAAAGTATAGACAGTCAAGGGAGCCAACCGGAAGAGAGCGGGAAGAGATATTGATATTACGCGTAACAGCGCAACACTAGAATGCAAACCGCCTAGCAGCAACCTCCGGATTGTTGCTGTTGTACAGGGTTGGAAGGCGTGATCGTCGAAGACTTGTTGGTTGGTCCCGAAGATGAAGATCCCATACTACGAGCCATGTAATTAATGTGGAAACGAGACCTGATTGAAACGCCTCACCGATCCTTGATCTGCTTAGCCATAGTCAAGAATGCCTGCTCAACATTGGTCGCATTCTTGGCTGAGGTCTCCAAGAAGGGAATGGAGAGCTGATCGGCGAAGTCCTAGCGTGGAGTCTGAGATAAGCTACATTCCAGGGGTCTAGTGATGCTTTTCACCTTTGCAACGCTATATTCAACTACTTTCTTGCTTGTCAGGTCTGACTTGTTCCCGACTAGAAGCTTGTTAACCCCTTCCGATGCATATCTGTCAATTTCTTGAAGCCATTGCTTGACGTTGGAGAATGTATCTTGATAAGCAGTCAGTCGCAAAATGGTACAACCGTAGGAAGGGCAGACCATTGTCCGTAACATCGTATACTACGATAATGCCGTGGGCGCCTCGATAGTATGATGACGTGATAGTGCGAAATCGCTCCTGGCCTATTAGAATTTAACATGAGTCACTTCTTAAGGGCCTGAGAAGGGTAGAACATACCAGCAGTATCCCACTATAGAGAAGAGAAGTGGAGTATATCAATATTCACAAGCCAATTGATAGACAAGGCAGAAAACGAGGTCTAAGGAATGGAAGAGAAGAACGATATGACCACCCCAAAAACTCTTTGAAGTATCCTTTTCTATAACTATTCTACGTTTTGGCCCCAAAAGACACGATATCCGAGAAAGCCAAACTTGCAAGGAAAAAAGCCAAGCTCGAAGGAACTCAACACTCACGATTTGCAGTTTCACAGTCTTACCCTCTAGCTCTATTGTCCGAATTTTGAAGTCGACACCAATGGTGCTAATGTAGCTCTCGGTGTACGTGTCGTCTGCAAAACGTAGTAGCAAGCAAGACTGTGGTACAAAAGAACGTACACATAGTTATGAACGATGATAAAGACAAAATGGACTGCGGAGACACAAACCTTGCCAACGCCAGAGTCGCCGATAAGAAGGAGCTTGAAGAGGTAGTCGTACTCGCTGGTATGCATTATGAGTAGTAAGAAAAGAAGGCGGTGAGAAGACGACGGGCGAAACGGTTGGATGTGGTGAAGAGAGTTGGTTGCAAGTGGCAGTGACACGCGTGGCCTTCCTTCACAGCCGGGAACTCCGCCCGATTTGGCCGGCTCGGCCTTCTAGGAACCATTTTGAGCGCCAGCTTTTCCCTGAGTCTTTCGCTTTCAACCTTCGTACTATCTATGACTACTTGATATGGCCCTAGTCACAGATTCTATATACTACACACGACTAGAACATCTGATCAAATCTGACTAGGACTACTTGGCTATCTCTGACTGTGTCTGGTTACAAAGTTCCAATCTACCGGAACCTTCGCTTACTCGAGGCGACTGGGACCTTTAAGCTTTATCTCCTGCCATCTCTCTGGACTCCCAACGTACCCGCTTGGCGACGTGTTCCAGGGCTTGCCTACCTCTACTGTACCATATTCTTCCCGACGTAATGGGCAACGATTTTCTGCTGTATATCTTTCGTAAGACTGATACTGAGCGCGAGATGGTCCGGAGTATTCCCATTCGTAATCTGTGGTATCTGGACGACCAGTCGCACACCAACTAACAGCGAACAGATGGAAAGTCATAGTAATCGAGGTTGATGTATATGTGTGAAGAATCATAAAATACTCATTGCCTAACTCCAACATGTCTTAAAATCACTGTCTCCCTCTGCGTTCTAGTGCTGGACACCGGACGCCTTTATGCTAAAATTTCTGTCTCTGGAAAAACGATTCAGGAATGTAGTTTCAGGCCAACTGCAGTAGGTATAAACATATGACCCTCGGGCCCGCCCGTTATGGTTTCTACCAGCCGCCGTCATGTCAGCCATATTGTCAACCTCTCTCCAGTCCCCTCTCACACTCGCACATTCCCTCTTCTTCTGTGACACATCGCCTCAGATATCCTCTGCACTTCCTTCGCGTCGAAAACGATGACTACACTGCGTCGACATCTGCTTGTTTCGCTTGCACTCATTTTAGTCATTGATTGGCCTGCTGTAGCTCAACAAGATGGCTTCAAGCTGCCTATGACACGAGTACGCCGCAACAGGGGACAGGCGACCGGGAATGCTTTGACCACTCAAAGTTCTGTTCTCAACAAACATGAATTGTGAGTGCTCGTTTGTCGGTAACTGATGTTCATCTATAATATTGAGCTGCCCTTCAACCCTTTAGCGCCTACCTTGTAAACGTTTCGTATGTTGAATACCTACCTCTACGGACTCATAATTAACGTGGAATGATAGCTTCGGTCCACAAAGTCTTCCTGTTATACTCGACACTGGGTCGTCTGATCTTGTAAGTAGCTGCTACGTCAGACAGAAGTCTTGTTGCAATTAGTAACGTTTGTCGAATTTTCACAAGTGGGTTGTTTCTTCCGAATGCACAGGCTCCGACTGCAACAGCATCCAAAAATACCAGAACCTGTCTAGTAGCTTGGTCGCGTCGAACGAACCGTTCAAACTAAATTATCTATCCGGTTCCGTTACAGGAAATATCGATTTCGAGACGATAACCATAGGATCGTATGAAGTTTCTCACCAAGTCTTCGGTAAGCAATCAAGTAGCCTACTCATATATCATTTGACTGACCAGAACATGATAGCCCTTGCTAATAGAACTGAGAATTTAGGATTATCCAGCACCGGAAATTCCGGAATAATGGGTCTGACGTTCGAATCTGCTGCCTCCATACCAGTCACTACAGGCAAGACCCTCATGGATAACTTATTCACGGCTCTCCCTGAAGCAGCTCGTTACTTCGCCTTTAAACTCGGTCGTGACGATGGCTCCAAATTTTCGGAATCATCACTTACGTTCGGTCAACTTGATTCTGACTACGCAAAATCTATTGACGACATTACCTTCACCCACGTATCGAAAGTTGGTGCGAGCGATTACAATTTTTGGAAAATGCCGTTGCAGGCATTGACCATCGATGCTGCCACTCTACAACTCTCTACATCTCTTGTACCTGGCGCACAATACCCCATTGCCGTTTTGGACACTGGGACTACATTAATCCTTGGGCCAACGGCTGACATCGATGCTTTCTGGCAAGGAGCCGGACAAGGCGGCGCAGCGCGGAAGAATCCAATCACTGGATTCTGGGAAGTTCATTGTAATCGTAGTGTGACTGTAGGCTTAGTCCTGGGCGATGAACAGTCCAAGAAGGAATATTTCATTCATCCGCGAGACATCAGTTGGTCGGATGGTGGTCAATATGACGGATGGTGTCTCGGTGGGCTTCAGGCAAACGACGGGGTAAGTCCACAGGCACATACAAGTTCGATTGTATTCATAAATCCATCTAGGTCAACTCAGGAGATTGGCTCCTCGGTGATACATTCCTTCGTGTAAGTCCTCTTCTCCCGACACTTATTACCCTCCTCTCAATTGGTCCCTAGAACGTTTATACAATTCACCATGGTGCTAACTCGACCCATCCGCCTCTCATCGGTCTTCTCGGCCTCACCAATCCAGAAACATCGTTGGCCGAATTTCGTGCGGAACGAGGTACCGAGTCAACCTCTTTAACGGCGAGTACAATCCCAGTCCATGGCAGCCTCTCGAGGACTTCTTTCGACCCTACAACGTCGTACGTTGCGTCAAGTCTATGTGGATTCATGGGTGGCGCTGTGGTAACGGTATTGTTTCGGGCACGGGCCATGGTAGTATCAAAGAAATATCATGTTTGAGGACGTGTGATGGACTTATTCAAATGTAACAAATGTAACGTTTTTGCCGTGGTACCGTTGTGGTCGGTGAGGAGCGGCGCTAGGCAGCAGACGTTTCGCATGGACTAAAAATCTATTCAACCCGATCCGCTGAAAGGTTAACCGACGTGAGAGTCCATTTCGAACGCCACAGCTAGTGGCAGCCTCCTAGAATTGAGGGCCCTGATAAACATCGACTAAACAATGATGAAAAGCTTTTTCAGTGGTATTTAGCTTCAGCGGATCGTTGAGGGATCAACGAGGATAACCCAAGAGGACTTATTGCGCCTGTGAAGCCAGGGAGAGAAACACTAGGCAAATAGACTTAGAGTAAGCAGGGGATTGCAGACCTTGATCTGCGGGATCTTAACTGCCCATCCGAAATTTGCGGTGAAGCCTCAGCGAAGCCATGAATGCCATCACTAAATGCCATGCAGCGGTAATACGCAGATTCGCATTGAATCTTCAGCGCGGTTACGTGCGTTGACAATGATGCAGCAGTCGGCAGGGGCATCTCACAAAAAGGCAATTTTTGAATTATAATAGGATGTGATTATGCGGCTAGATTCGAGAGCGGCGACACGTTGCAAAACGAGTTCCCTATTAGATCCACCGCTTATCTGGTACTTAAGCAAGGATGTCGTCCACAGACTGTCCGTTCATCTCGAGATTGGGCCATCGTCAAGAAGCAGATCCGGTTACATAGCACAGTAGCACGAGGCTGAGCCAAAATCTGCACGCGGATGGGGAATAGGAAACATCGTAAACGGATCAAGCCTCGCTTCGAGATGTACCGGGTATATGGGTTGTAAAAATCTGCTTTCAATCTGCAAAGGCCAAGACCTACTGATTCCCGAGGAAGAAGTCCAGTAACATAGCAGATAAGCGTACCACTAGCAAGAATACAACGTCGAAACGTCCTTAAGTAATACAAGAATCGGTGAGGGAAAGGAAGGAGGCGGGGTGGATGTATACGATGTTGTGCCAGATCAAGCCTGCATCGAAGAGGGCTCCTATTTTTGAGTCTGCACAACGTATCCAGGCTGGTAACCAGGTTGATTGGGGGGAGCCCAATCCTGTTGCGGTGGAGGGTAAAATCCCAAATTGTTCGCGATCTGGGGCTCCCATCCACTTTGTTTTTCATTGCAGATGCAACAGGGAATGAGGTGAAAGTCACAAAAGTGATACGCGTTGCAACTCACCCTGGTTGGATAGGAGCAGCAAACTGGCAGATACTGCACATCCAAACGTGCTTTGACGACATTGGGATTATGGGTACGAAGAAAAATTCAAACCACAACTTGCTTTTTGCGGCGAACACAGAAGCTGTTACAAGTTGGAATGCCGGCGTTCTTAGGGCGAGGGCAAGAGATAATAATGCACGTCCTGCTTACCATTATGACACCTGGGGCAGATTCGAGGGGGCTGGTTTGTATCTGGCTTGATCTGTGTTTGGCAACCGACTACAGGTATGGACATAGAGAAGGTTCATAAGCCTAAAGCCCGCCCGATGATATCCTCGCAAGAGTAATTGCGGAACTTACATAGAATTGGTAGGCAAACTACATGAAGATTCAATTAGATGAGCATAAAATCGGAAGGAATGTAACTTACAGAACATCGAGACTATCACTTTCCTCTGGAATATGAAGTGAACTAGCAGCACTTAAACAAACGATGCGTCGGGTCAGCAGGGTCCGCAGCATTTTAGACGCTCAAATCCCATCATTCGCGGAGTTTCATAACCACCATGATCTAATCTAATCTTCCTGATCCTCCTGTTCGATAACCGACGCACATTGCGCGACAATAAATCATCCAACGCGGTTTCAACGGGTATTGGCTGCTGGGTTCATATTGGTATGATTTCCACTCCAACATAGCCGCCAAAAAACCGGGGAGGCAATCTTGAATCTTCTTGTTAACATCGTCTTGTTAACTTTGGCACCGCATCGTTGGTTTATCGTTGAAGCTCGACGGCGGCGTTCCCCAATGTTTCCCCAAGGCCGAGAGCTGAAATCCAGAGCAGGTAAGAACTTCATCAAAACATGACACAGTTTTGTTGGGAATTATGACGTGTTTGATATTTAGTGTGGTTGAGCTGCTTCTGGTGTCAGTGGCTGTGATAGACTAAGTTGGCTAACTTCAATTAATACTAACACGAGTATACGGGTGCTATTTGGAGGGCTATGCTATGGAGGCAGTTTCAACTCAGCCCATCTAACGTCGTTGCACCATCTATCCGCAAATGATGGCCATGGCAAGGAAGGGATAATAGAGCTCGCCTGTTCATGTACGGTACTTACTCCATCCCTTTTGGAAGCATATCATGATTATTGACCTATCTATAATTGTTCGACGGCCAGGTTACTGAGACACGTGTGTTAAGCGGCTTTCGGATTGCTCTGTTCGATGCTGAGAGCGGCTGCGCTTCCCTGAAGCATTTGAATGAGGCGGACGCGTGCATTTGCTAACTCCTTCGCGGGATCCTCGCACGCCGCAAGAGACGCCTGGGGAAGGACAAAAGCTGGCTTCCCGCATCGACATCCCTGAAATAGGGTTGCGGAGAAACCTGTCAAAGTGTTAGGTGAAGTACATGTTATCCGCTTATCATGTTGCTTGTATCGAGCTACCCCACGAATTCATTATGCTGAACCTGTACTGGTGGTGCCGCTGCACGTTGCATTGCGTTTTCCTGTCAATCTCGGACAGGTTCTATAACCGTGGTGGTACACGCCTTCATCACTGAGATATCTCCTAATCAGCTGAGTCTGCTTCGCCGCGATCAGACGTCATTGTGTTGGGACGGAGATCCTTTGCCGGGAAATTAAGCCAGCTAGAAGCGTCTATGCTGGAGTTCATCATGATAGTTTGAGCTCAGCACTCCATTTGGTTCTTTTGTGTCTATAGCTTGGTCGCACCCAATCCAATCATCATCGAGTACTCCGCTGGACGCCGTCGCCTGTCTTCTACCCCAGCGTTTTCACTCGGAATTATCCAGATATTGGTTTGCATGACCAATTTTCTCTTGGAACCATCTCCCTAAGATAGCTATTACGCAAAAATGATTTCATCGCACTCATAGAACTCTGCAAATTGGACTTACTTGGGTCTCAGCCTACAATATCCAAGGATGCCACTGTGTGCCTCCGTGGCTAGAATTCTTCGGAACAAGATTCGTATATGTACAAAACCATTAATATTCATTCGCTTATCGAAGTTCCTGCCACGATGTAGCTTTGCTTTAGGCATCGAGTCGAAGACGGTTCTCAATTCTATTTCACGCCGCCTGGTCAGTGAGGAAGTCGATGTTCCGTGTCTTTAGCTAAGTGGCTGGACTTCTGATGAATGAGGGGAGTATGTATTCTAGGCCCCGGGAAGCTGGCGTAACAAACTTTTTTTGGAGGTATGCCTTTGTAAAAAGGACCCTCGATTGAGGCCAGAGGGGAGTAATCATGCCGAGTTCCCTAGTACCAACTACCCTAGCCCGTTTATTACGACCAGCTTTCTCAAACCTGACTCACTCTTGCCAAATTGTAACGCAGGGAGTTTAAATTTTACTGTAATCTATTAATGCTACTAATTGGATCATGGTTATTAATACAGGTCGAGCTAATTAGCTCACAAAGCGAAAAAGCAAAGAATATAATCTAGAAGTAAGAGCGGGATGTGTGTGATGGTATACTATGTGACAGATGCAAGAGTCCGAAAGCAATGATTCATGAAGAGCTAATGCCTACTAAGATGTGCGAGGGTGGATAATGAGGATTTTGTACAGAGATCATTAGTTTATACATACACAAAGGGGAACTTTTGTCTCTGCAACCGTTTTAGAAGTAATCCGAGTACTGCGCGACCGCGGTCATCTCCTCGGCGGCGTGAGCCAGAGGAGCCCCAGTGGTCATATACGCACTGACCGTTTCCACCAAATATCCATGAGCCGCACTCCCTCCGCCGACACTGTGCTGTGAGTGATGACTCGACGGCCGATGAGTGTAAGCACTGAGCGTTGCATCCGCTAATATATTCCCGGTACTGCTTGCTGGCGCATTGTAAGTGAACTGAGACTCGATGTCAGCAGAAGGGACGTTATAGAACCCATCGTCGGCACCCAGCCCTTGTGGTTTGAACGCAGGCAAACCTGGTCCCGGAAGGCGGGAAGTAAAAACGGGAGAGTCACCACTAAACCCAGTGCTGGTGCTTGTCGTTGCTGAGGTTCCAGTGCCCGGAGGGGTGTACGATGGCCATCCAATAGGTGCGTTGCCGTCGGTGCTACAAGCGGTATTCGGCGCACTATCAGCATAAGTTCGGGGTGAAAGGGTTAAGCTTAGTGCTGGCCGAGGTTGACGTTCGTTGAGCGTAGATAGAGGCAGGCCGGCATGGGTATTGGTATGGCCTATACTCTTGGAATAGGTATAAGATGGAAGAGGGCAGTGGCGCTGTTCTTGTTGATACCGAAAGGGACCCAGATCATGGTAAGCGGCGTCATACTCTGGGCCGGGTGCTGACCTATGAGCTCTACGACCATTGTCCCAGATATGCCTAATGGTATCTGCCCTATCTTCGCTCTTTGAATACGCCCATCGCATCTCTGATAAGGCCTGTAGGCAGAGTTGCACGTTCTCCTCACCCGCACTAGGTGGCAAGCCATCCATTTCCTCTTGCTTCAACATCCGATTATCACTGGCACTAGGTAGGTCGGCCTCGCCCCCGGCTACCAGGAAGCCTGCAAAGAATATGCCGTCTTTGACCAGCCCGGTATCCCACTTGAATAACGAAGGACCTTCCGCATCCCTGGTGCCACGATCTAGATGCTGCTTGATAATAGAAAGAACAGCGGGGAGGAGACGAGAGCAGTGGTGAAGGGCAATGGTATGAAGGTTATGTGCAGATGAATAGGATGATGAAGCAGTTGAGGTCGATGAATGTTGAGAAGAGGGACGAGGGGAGCTGGAAGAGTATAGCGGCTGCGGAGAACCTGCCTTGCGAGACAGCATACGCTTAAGTGCTTCTCGAATGATGTTATCTACGAATAGACGAATGATAAGGATAGTGAATCTAGCCATGGATAGAATAATGGACGTACAACACTCGAATATAAATATCTAATAACATAAGATGAATACGTTGAGTACTTCACTCTATCGGCGGGCAGTCGGTGATGGTGGGATGACTTACCTGCCATGCACTAGCAAACCGATCCAAATCTACGCCATCCTCGGTCATTGACGCTGTCCCCTGACGACGTACGGTCTCGAATTCGTCCCAGCAATTACTGAGTCCATCCCAAATGTCGCGCATTCCAATGGCATCGATGTCTGCGCCCATATCTTGACATCTGACGGCATTAGCACCAGTCAACACAGCATGAATTTTACGGCAAACAGCACTGAGGCGGAGAGGAAGGGAAAAGACGTGGTTTGGATGCCATAATGGGGAAGGTGAGCCACGACCATGGGTTGGGTGCTGAGTGTGCATCATATGTGATGGAGGGGACAAACGTAGGGATACTGCATCAGTGGGTGTTTGGAACGATGGCGAGCCTGGGTGGCTCATGTCACTGACAAACCCGAAAGGTTGTAGTGAACGTTGGATCCCGATCAGGTCATCAGCGTCTCTATCAAACGGAATCTATGAGCTTTTGTGGACGAACGAGGTCTGAAGTAACACTAACAGTGTAAGACGACCCCCTCGAAGTCCTCCGGTGATGCCTTCTTGAACATGTGCGTAACAATACACACGCAAACGGACGAGAGCATCATCTGGCACATGTGAGAATGGTGACGGTCCAGATGAAGACGGAAGTGTCCATAGGGCATGACTTTGGGCCAGGGCTGCCTCATACATCATCAACCGATCCAGGTGATGAGACTCTATAGGGAAATCAGATAAATATCTGATATTCACCGGGGGAAATGACAAACCTTCCATCAATGGGATAATTAGAAGCAAGATACGGACACCATCCCACGTCGGGTGGCGCATCACAGAATGTAAGTCGACAAATTCCAAGACTTCGCGAAGCATAAGGTCAGTCCTCTCCCTGCGCTCGTTGCGTCTATGGTCGAGGCCACCTTTGAAGCTTTGTGTCAGCTCCCGATCGGGTGGGATGTTGATGCTTGCCCTACGAGCGTTGCGAAGGGGAGCAGAAGGTGAGTTGTCGAAATCTGGGGCGGAAGAAAGGGAAAGGAAGTCATATGTATTGGCTTCCTCCAGGCCACGTTCATTGATACCAAAAGAGTATGCCCAAACGACCAAGAGCATGGCTAATATTTGCCCTTCCGGGCCAAGAATTTGGGATCCTTTTGTGTGGGCGAAGAAGCGTACTGGGAACTCGTTCGAGTCGAAAATGGGACCTATGGTGAGAGTGTGTTAGACAACTATGGTTCGAGAAGTGATAAAAGCATAATATTACGTTGCGTGCTGAACCATCGCCAAAATGGAGAGGAGAAGAACTCTGGCTGGAGAACGGGAATCGTTCGTTGCCGACCGTGAGAGGCTAGAGATGATGATGACCCTTCTGCGTGGTCAGGATCTGTAACCTTGCCATATATCCGCCTTCATAAATCAACGTGACAATCAAAACGTGCGCTCTGATAGGACATTGTGGCAGAGACCTACTCTACTTGCTGTAGGCGCCTGCCTCGCCTGAGTAACTTGACCGCCTTAACATCGGCGAACTCATCACTATGAACAAAGAACTTTGAGTTAATGGTTCAACATAAAAAGAACAAGACATACACGCATTTGAGTCCGCGTTCCTTGCAATTTGAACACGAGGGATTTGGGCCTGCCTGATCGATAGGCAGGTCCTTAAGATCACAGCGTACTCTAGTTCAAGTTAAAAATAATTAGCAGGCTGTGCTGTAATGACACAAGGGGCGTACCTGCGCATTCGACACGCGCCACAAGCAGAGAACTGCTGGCGTGAAGACTTTGGTTGACCAGATGGACGACGGGGGTAGGGTGCAGAGGCCGACGACCTTGTGGACGAGGACGAAGGAGCACCGGCGTTTTGACCTCGAGGAGACATGGGTGTTATGAGCTGAGGGAAGGGAGATGTGGTCAAAGTGATTTATATATACATTACGCTATCGAGAAGAAGGATTAATCGAGAGGAATTGGCCGCAGGTTGGCACGACCTAACCGGATCTGTGGCCATTCTACAGAGATCTGCGATTTCATGTTTCCTTCCAAATCCATTTTTATTATTTTTCATTATGAGATCTATATTTATCTTTATTTGTCCACTAGCTTCCCGGCCCGTCTCCGCGAGCCTCTGAACTTTGTCACCGCCCCCGTTCAGTCTCCGACGGACTATAACCGGCTTACGGCCATGTTCATATCCCACTCCCCCCCGATGGATAACGTTGAGCTTGTACATTTCGTACACTTCGTGTCAGAATTATTTTTTTTTTCGTCCTGGACCATCGATTGAATCCGTTTTTGCCTTGTTCTACTGATTGCATCCGTGCGTTTGACGTCAATTACTTGAACCTTACTTTCCCTGGTGTGAAACTCCTCCGAGGCAAGTTTCGCTTCTTCCCTTCTCTCAACCCTGCCAGCGTAAGCCAGATAATGGAGCTCCCTAAGATCTAATCCAAACTTAATCGAGTCAATCCCAGCAATCCCCTCCTCGGCAAATACCAAGAAATGTTCTCCATCAATACAAAACCCACGACTTTGCTGCCTGAAATCTCTGTCGGCTTCACACGTAGTCCACTAGATCTGCACAGCCTCATGGAGATGTTTTTCCTCCGGTCACTCGAATGGGCACTATCCCCTCGAACATTGATGATTTGCTCATGACAAAACCGTTTCTCGACCGGGATTGGGTGATCAACTGGCCAGAACCATAGAATGTTGAATGCCGAGATCTGTGCCTCATTGGTTGTAATTTACCAACGAATGGGCTCGACTCTTGTCATGCAGCGAGTGCTCACCCAATATATGTTCACCAACGATCCTTGCCCATGTGCGCCCACCTAGAACACTGGAGTCTAACCGCTACTTCGACAAACTGCGTACGTACGTACGTATGCAGCGCGCTTAATAGCTACGATTTGCGGCCTGTCCCGTCAAGCCCAGTCCTTTTCAAACTTCTCTTCAACTCTGCAGCAGTCCGTTGCTCAGAGTTGAGCCTTCTATCCCTCGCCATACTTTCCACGTCCTGACCATACTTGTCCACCAGTCTCTTCATATAAGCAACCTCGCCTTGGGAAGCATGCCGGGGGCCAGCTCCGGTTATAGATGCCGACACGGTTGTTGAGTTGTAATTAGCGTTCGAAGATATGCGTTCTAGTGCTGTTATGATGATCACAAGAGTCAGTCATTTAGTTTTGAGCGTGAGAAATGATGAGAGCGCACGTCAAGTAAGAGAAGATGGTTGAAAAAAGAAGTCAAATGGAATCAGGAGGGCTAATTAAGGCAAGTGCAAAGGCATTGATCCCCTACCACAGCAAGGTGCTTTCTAGCTCAATGTGGGAGGATCAGAATGTACAAAAGTCTCCAACATCAAGTTCTAACAGCAAAGAGATTTTTTGTATGTCAACGCACTTTTGACGTGAACAAATTGCGGAAGATGGGACATCATTGATCATGAATACCACTTGGTTCATAACAAGATAGGCAGTTTACTAAGCGGGGATATGCCTCCAAAAACGAACCAAAGGTGAAGACAGAGACAAGTGGGAAAGTACGATAAAATAGAGTTGTGCACCATACGGTAGAAAGGCTAAAAAGCTCACCTTCAATCACGCCTGGGCCGCTTCGTTCGTGACGTGCGCCCAATCCCGTCACCCACTTTTCCTTCGCCATTTCGTCTATTTGTGGTTCGAGTACTTCCATTTCTATGTCTTGATTTGAATCCTTCGTGGTGTCATCGTCCTCATCAGCCAGCTCCACGTCGACCACATTGCCCGCCTCGTCACGAATGATCCGACCGTATCCTTTAGGTAGAGATGTACTCGATGCACTCGTAGTAGCAGTAGACGGAGGTTCAGTACTCAGGCTAATAGGCGTATCGCTTGTAAATCCGTGACTCTGACGGATCTCGTCTGGTTCCACGCCTCCTGACGCAAGTGGGTCCAATGTGTGTACCAGACCAAGGGCTGCATAACTGGTGTAGACAGTCAGCACATATTATAACAAAACAATCATGACAGGTAGTGGATAGACAGCCAGATCACACCGAAGCTAGATCATTGGACCCGGACATAGAGGCAAATAAAGTGATATTGGAAAACACTTTCGGAAAGGGCGCCCCGTCCGTGAGAGCATGTCATTCAGATAAACAATGTCGTTGAAGGAATACCAACGAATGGTTCGAACGAAGTTACAGCGTAGAAATATATTTCAACAAATAAGACAGCACTAGAACTCACTTTTGTCGGACTGTTTTCCGATTATCCCAGGCGTCTTGTAGAGCTTTTGGGCCGCGGATGGCTGGAGATCGTCGGGAATTGGCAAAAGTAACGAGAAAAAGCGAACGTTATGGAACGTGGAATTGAGCGCGATTGCACCCGGAGTGAATGTCAAACATTCAAAGTCAGTTCTACTACTCTATAGGGAGTATAGTAGGAGAGCAATGGTGGTTTCTCTCCCTCAAATAGGGTCAGGACAAATAACTTACGAGGTGCTTTCTTGAGATTTTTCTTTGCCCTCCGTGAGTGGCTGACTGGTCGATGGGTCGATGAACGTGCTTTGCGACGCTGTCTTGGATTGGCCATGCTTGAGTCAAAAAGGAGCAGTGATAACCTTGCGACGATGCTTTAACTACCAAGTCCAAAGTTTAATCGCAATTTTGTAGCAGCGGAGGAAAACACTGAGGTAGAAGTTTGCAGTACAGGTAGTTAGCTAGAAGCAGAAGGTTGGCACTAATGGAGGCGGCGTCTGATAAAATGACTGGTAAGGTGTACGGGGGAGTGCACTAAGCAGATTGGCTCAGGATCGACATTAGCGAAAAGGAAAAATAGGGATCACGTGCTACCAAAAGCCTTGTGACGGTGTTTAGCGTTGTGCGCCGCTCTCTCCCGACCGCATAGAATTTCGACCTTATACCATCTAGAATTTTTGAGAGAATGGCTCGTATTGCTTTTGCCCACCAATCACCTACCAATGCTATCCTCAATGTGCGTCCCAGCGTCCCCCACTAATGGTTCGACCACCGAACCCAACGCACTGACTCTTTGGTTGCTGCTAATCCTAGGCTACGAAACGATGGGTACCAAGTCTGGGGATTTGGGGTGTAGGTGCTGGTTCTGCTGCTCTCCTGGTGGGCTATGCTTTCATCGACTCTTTCCCTTGGCGCGTCATCCAGCACCAATGGTGACATTCGTACTCCTTCATAGGTTCTTTCAGTGACTCCGTTGGTGAAGCGAGAGGTCTTGGTTAAAGTCCCTGTGGTGAGTCTGGAGTGTCACAATCCGTTCCACAGGGAAGGGCGCCGACTGATTTCACCGTTCGACCTTAGCTGGGCTCGTATTACGAAGACAAAACACCCGCGTCCGACAAACCATTCTAAGCCGTCCCATTGTCTCTCGAGCGTTAGGGCAGTCGTTGGAGATAGTGGCGGTGGCTGTGGGTAATGCATATGGAGATGCAATGATAGAATTTATAGCATTTCAACCATCACTATGTTCGGCGCTGTCTTCGCGGTCACCCAGCATAAAATAGAACTGCTTTATTAAGTTACATTATAACGAACATGTGCAACATTTTAGCACAAGCATTCTCTAGGGTCTGAACAGATTAGCCTGACTGCAGCTGTCGGTAGCCAGGACATGGTAGGAGATGCCATCCAGCAGAGTACATATTGTTCGAAAGTGATAGATGAGATCGTAGCTCCGCCACTGGTCATAGCTTCACAGGGGTGGTGAGATCGAAGCCTACGATTTGTTCCAGCTGCTGGACTGCATCAAGGGTCTCGCCAATGCGAACCTCTGTTATCGTATGCGCGTAGGCAATTAGCCTTCCACCGTCGACGGTGACCAATAAAGAGACGCTTACGAATAGTACGCATTCCTAGGTTCTTAGCTGCCTTAAGGTTCCTAGTATAACGGATTGGGCTAAGTGCTACGTCCTGAATAGATGGTGCTCACATGCCAATATCGTCAAGGAAAACCACTTCCTCAGGCTTGACATTGTTTCTCTTGCAAGCGAGTAGGTAGAATTCAGGATCGGGTTTCCTGCGGCACTTGTTCAATACTAAATCACTAGCACCGGTGTCTGTGACGTACCGCATTCCATATACACTGCTGTCGATGAAATCGTCGAAAAGTGCGCGAAGTTGATTAGGGGCGGCACCGCCGCGGTCCCATCCGAGAAAGGCCAGTTCGGAGGGTGGAATGGGTTCACCTGATGAATCAGTCCTAGAGAAGTTGTTAGTCAACGCTATTAGGCGATGTTTATTTGCGGCTGTAAAGTCGGAGATCAGTGTCATGCTACCAAGATGGCCAGATAACTGCATGACTATGCTTTATGTTCAAGTGTGAACCCTGAGGTACGTACCTCGAAGTTTCTGGATTGCAAGCAGGATATGCGGGTCGTATGTGCCACTCGCACGCATCATAAAGCCAAATAACTGGTTATGATATTTAGATGGATCTGATGTACCTAAATTTATTTTTCACGAATTAGGAATGAACATACCTCTCTGCCGTCAACCTGCAAAGTTTCTGGCAACGGAGGGCAATCTAGACAAACACGTTGAGTACCATGCTTTCAGAATTTGGTCAAATTGCGTACCTAAACCATTTCTTTGGCAGTAAGCCTTGTACCACCGGTTCCCGTTTACGGTATCCGAGAGGTCTTTGCCAAATTGTTCATAGAAAGGGAAGAGGGAGATTTCCCCCCTTTCGAACCGCTGCCAGGCACCATGCGATCCGCGTCCAACGCTATCGCATAATGACAAGGCAAGGGTCACGTTGCATCCGGAGATTTCAGTATCGGGATAACGGAGATGATGTACAGCTACCTTACATCGAGCAGTTGAGGTAGTTTGGAGGAAGGCCAAGGTTACGTTCGTATGCAGCGATACCAATAAACGGGCTTCGAAGTACTACACCGCCGATCTGATCATTACGATAACTTGAGCGGTGAATAGTGGATTCTGGAAGACAGGGTGAGAACTTGGAACATACGTCAAAGATGATAGCTTTTAGAACGGGTAAGTGTCCGGTAGTTTCCATTATCTGCGAGTTGAACCAATGGAATGAAGATACAACCGTGAAACGATGTCGGGAGTTGATGTATCTGAGCAAAAAGATTCGTGGTTTCGTTAGCACCGAATGTTTCAAGAAAGTTGAGATGTAAATGTACAGGTTCGGGTAAGGGATAACCGGAGATTTACGGTCACGTGGTACGGATATCGGCAACTAAGAAGTAATGGTGGAGGGGTTTCCCGAAAATCGGCGTCGCATCCGGCTGATGGCCGGGAAGACAAGGTTCAAGGTGATGATTCAATAGTCGTATGTCGTTTCAAACACCGCTGTCAAGACCCATGCCTTTGGCTCTTGTTTGCTGTAATGAATCCCACAGCCTAAATTTATTCGACCTATGCTAGACGTGGAGAACCTTCTCGGCAACCCACTAATGGGTTAGACGTCCTCACGACCACCCTCTGCATTGCCGGTGCGACCTAGCTTTCGAAGCCTGCTTTAATTGGCCCCCTGACATAACGTCCTTTTTTATGAGGTTCTACTGAATTCTATCCTGTAAATATCGATCAAATCAAACCAAACTGGGCTATCATCAATGATATCTATGAGTATTCCCAGCCAATAACGTTCCGCTCTTTGGGCAAGCAGCCTTGTGGTAGCCTCATGTTGGACGATTTTGTCCTTTTGCTGAGTTTGCTCAGGGTACGACATCCACCACGGATATTGACCGCAACCGACCTCATCTAAGCTTGATGTCAAGATAGCCTTTGCTTGAACTCCAAACACTCACAGCAGTCATGACCCTTCGGATGTCGAAGCAGAGAGATTTACTGCATACTCCAAGACAAGGGTGTCTTCTATGTCGGTCAAACCATCCTCCGATGAAGTCAAGTCCTTCATTTGCTAACCCTTGTTCTGAGCACTGCTCTAGACGGAAGCAATTGCCAAAGTAGGATGTACCTGATGACGGTAAATTCGGCAATCAACGGTGTTAGCCAATCAAATTTCGAGTACACAACTGCGACTATCCAGTGGTGCTGCTAGGTTGGTTAAAAGCTCCCCGCTTCTCTACTCTGATGTTTTACAGACATTCGCGCATTTTTCGTCGGCGATATGAGATCGGCAACCAATACGGTTCTCGCTCCATACAGCCGAAATTCAAATCTGTACGTGATGTCAAACCCGGACTCTCCGTGAATTATACTTCATGACACCATACCCTCAGAGTTTAAGCTGAATGCCCTATCGGTGTGCCTTTATGCGCTCTAATTTCATGCATCAGGGCGAACCTTGTGCATTGGCCGGTATGCGATCAATCTTCAAGTCTGCTCTGGCATATCCATAAGTCAACTTCAGCACAGCACGTAAACAGGAGATGTCACACTGCCGATACTTGCTCGGTAACATTGATACCCTCCTGCAAGTTCGCCAGCCTTTAAAAAGCGCGGGCGCTGGCATATGGAGTCTCTTCATGGAAACTAAAGACTCGTAGGATCAGGGCCTTACCAAGGCAGCCATATGCTCACATAATGGGTGAGAACGGCAAATTTCCCGTCGAAAAAGACTTACGCGGTCGCCTCCTTAGCGGTTCACGCAGTTCGCCGCGCCTTCATTTATCTCGTAAAGGTGCATCTTCTGGTAACTGTCCAACTCTCATGCTGGCCAGAAATAGCCATGATAACAGCGTGCGCACCCCATGCATTACTCCGCAGCGACGTTTTTGACACAATTTGCTCCATCATGTCAACTCTCGTGGTTTGTGAAAAGCCCACGTTCTTGGTTCAACAATTGCTCAGCTTGTAACTTGGGAGCAGAATGTTTGCAATCGAGCGGTATCCAAATGCTAGGCTGTGGCGTGATCAATAATTAATCTGTCCTCAGCTATCTATCAAAGTTGTGACTTAGCCATGGCGCGTCGTTCCTCCCCATGGCCGGATCTGTCCGAGAGAAATCTGTCGAACCCAGGATAGCATAGCTCCTTAGGGCCTGAGTCCAACTTTTTTTCTGCAAACCCTGTAAGCTTCTGACACCGTCTTCATCTTGGAACTGACATCTTGAATAAGGGTTAGAAGCAAAGCACGCGGTGATTGCGAAAGCGTGTATATTTCAGTCTGCCAGAATACTTGTCAGTTGAATACCTTGCGCGCTGCTCCATACCAGGGATCATGAGAACATTATGGAAGCTGCATTCTGCTCCTTGGAGCCAGGTTATTTTTTTTCAAAGCCCAAAGCTACGGTTTTTTCTCAGCACGACAGCAGGGATCACATCATATTTCTGATAGAGACCCAATGCTAATTGTGAACAGATGGTTGCTCTCACAGGTCGACGAGCCCACACCGTGTAGCAACGTTCTTTCAACGCTGTGGATTGCAATTATTGTTTGTGGCTTGTGGCGATCCCTGTATAACAACCCACACTTTACGCCACTATATAGTGGTTGCTGGAACTCAGTCGACGCTCGCACTTTATGAACGCGGACACTGTACAACGTTCTCGCGGCTACCTTATCCCCCACTTTGCCCATTGTTGCTCACAGCCTGCAGCAAGTTCAGAGAACGTCTTTCGGGACTCGTGGATGGTTAGTTCGTTCATAGCCACCATTACTGCCATCGATAATTTAGCGAGGCTTATCCAACAGCTGTCACCGAAGTTCGCTTTCACTCGGTAGGTAGGCTTCGTTAGTATTTGCTATGTATGTCTACATGCCGCCTAGCGTTTACCAATTTGCACCTCACAGTTGAACGTACAAGCTCTATTCCCCTGCAGGCATATATGTTCCTGGTCTCACAGCGGCGGTGGCGTAATTATGGACAAGCAGACTGCATCGTTTCTGGGCAAATCTATGCTGAACTTTTTAATTAGCCGGGACGTGGTCAATTCATACTAACGACTCGAATTATGCGCCAATAAACTTCGAAGAACCGATCATCGATCAAGACCAAGGTTCCGACCCCGCCGTTTTACAAATACAATTATTCGTGGTCCCAAGAGGTTTGACGTACCAATGGACGCCTGGATCATCCCATCTACTAGCGGTAAGCCTACATGAGGTATCTACTTTTCAGCGACATCGAATTCAACGGAATATCATTGATTTCATTGCCTAGAAAAACCATCGTGCAGTCGTAAAGATATACGTCGAGATGGAGTCCCTCTCACCTACATGGCACTTTACGGTCATGGCATGACTTGAAAATGAGTCTGCCATCACCTCTACTTCCTTGGTACACCACCGGAAAGGTCTGTTGAATCGCCTTACTCGTTTCGCCGTCTGGCTGTGCTCTCGCGCCGTGGTCCAGAGCGTTTACTGCGCTAGGTGACCCTCCGCCGCTTTGTCGCTCATGTCTAGGCCCCGATTACTCGCGAAATTATGTGGCTCAGCGAATGAAACCGATGGGCAAAGTCGGTAGTATTTGTGGGACAGTTAGGACCAGCATTTTGTTTTTTGCGTGTTGAATAAGCGATGGGTGCCTGGTCGTTGGGTAGGTTGTGAATTTGTTGTCAATGGTATCAGTATAACTTTTATCCGTCAAATCACGTCTTCTTTACAAGCGTTACGGGCGAGGGAAGCGTCAACTCGCCTTCGTTGCTAGGTTGTCCACCCGCGCATATGCCAGCGACAGAAAGTGATGGACGCCTGGTAGTTTCGCTTGTTCGCTAGCGAGGCGATAAATTGAAGACATTGGGAGTTTGTAAGGTGCTCAGATTGTTATACAGTTGCAGCCATTGTATACCTTGGCCTACACCCATCCTATTGTGGTCTTTTAATTTATCCAGGTACGATTGTCCCTGAAGTCGAATTGAATGTATTGGACGATTATTTCAGGTACACCAGGGTATGTCTGTGAGGTGGGACGGCAGGGGATGAGAATATCCTCGGTTTTACGCCAGTTCGCCGACTCCACCAAGCTCCATTATAGTGCGAGGACTGAAATTGCCCAAAAAGAGGCGGAGAAGTAACCTCGAGTCTCGAGCTCACCGAGCGCCCATTCTGCCGCCCACGTAGCATGTTGCACAGCCACCCCCTTAGCTTACATACATGGGCTACTGTGCCACTCTGGACGATCACTTCACTCCGTCATTCTCCATAATGTACGCTGCGCCGAATTACGGACCTCCCCCAACTCACCAACACCATCATCGTCAGTCCTATCAGGCTGCACCCACAAACTACGGACCATCGAGGCAGAATTACCAACCACATCATGGAGGAGGTGGGCGTCAATATCAGCCAGGTCCTCCCCCAGGAGCAGATCCGCAGCTTTGGAGCTGGTTTTCGGCGGTGGACGCAGATAAGTCTGGAGGTATAACTGCCACTGAGCTTCAGAGTGCCTTGCTGAACGGTCGGTCATCATTATGACGAGCCCACAATCCATTGACTCATACTGGTAATTATAGGAAATTGGACAAGTAAGTGGTCAATGTCTGAAAATGTGAACCAAAACCAACATGTTATGACAGATTTTGACCTCGACACCGTTAAGATGCTCATGTCTATCTTTGTGAGATTATATTCCCCATCTGTCATATATCATCCAAACGTCATTCATATACAGGATACCGACCGAAGTGGCACTATAGGTTTCCAAGGTGAATGAACAGATTTTGTTAATCAAATCGTTGCTTGATCATCACGCTTCTAGAGTTTGCCGGCTTGTGGAAATACATTGCCGACTGGCAAAATGTCTTTAGGCACTTTGATCGTGATCGATCAGGAGCAATAGACGGCCACGAACTGGCTGAGGCACTCAGAAGCTTTGGGTACAACTTATCCCCCCAGTTGCTAACACTGATAGAACATAAATATGGTGAGTACGCGTGGCGGTATCGTCTTTCTCAGAAGTCCGATAATTATGGTCCAGCGTCTGAGCCCGCCGTTGGTTATGGTCCTCCACCTGGAATCACTTTTGATCGATTTGTGAGGGCTTGTGTGGTTGTAAAGACACTAACTGAAGCGTTCCAACGGTAAACTTTAGTGAATATTCATACTATCCTGACGCCTGACATCTTGAATGTGACCAGATATGATACACGTCGGGATGGATGGGTTACGTTAAACTACGAACAATTCATGAGTGTGAGTTTTCCGCCTGCGCCTTCATCAGCCAAAGCTAACTTTTAATCACAGATTGTACTAAGTGCTCCTTGAAGCGACCATCGTTATGATCCTACAATCACTGCATACCTTGGTTAATGTCATAATAAGTTATCATGTCATCTTGTCTCGACAACGCTACTGTACCGTACCCCTGTACTACAAGTCTTCTACCTGTCCTGTGTATTGCTCGAATTTCAAATCCACAAGTTCCTCTGTTCCGTCAGAACCGGTGGCCGGCTAAGCGCTCATGTTGGGTCAGCCAAATAGTGAAAGAAAAATTCACGTGTGATGAGAAAGCCGGAATATAACACAGACCACGGCTTTACCCCAGACCGGTACTCTCAGTCCCTCCCAACTTTCACCAATTACCCCGCAGTATGTTCTTCTCAAAGTCTGTCAGCTCGAAGACCGTACCATGGCCAGAGAAGATGCCATATGAAGCCCAATCTGTGCCAGTGCCGGGCACAAAACGCCCTGGTCAAACCGGTATGTTTCCAGCGCGTGCGTAAAATTGATAGGCTCTGAGAACAATTTCTCGCGAAGCACACTATCGTAATGGCAAGTCACGGTTCATATTGGCGTGTATCATAATTGTCTGATTACGCACACACACAATAGGCGTGTTTGGCTTCATTGACATGAATACGCCCGGCGCAATCACAACTTTGCCACAAATATTCGATTATGGACTCAGTCTTGGGGCGGATAGGCCATACCTTGGACATCGTCCAATCGTTTCTCAAAAGCCCCTTAAATTTGCTGACCATTATGTGTGGCAAACGTACGGCCAGGCTGACATCCGTAGACGTCACATTGGTAGCGCGTTGGTCCATCTGTTTCACACAGGTGTACTCGGAGGCGGCGACCTCGAAACTGTTGGACTCTGGTCAATAAATAGACCTGGTGCGTGCTCATTTTGTGCGTCGATGTCTCCGTCTCACTGCTAATTTCAGAGTGGCAATTGGTTGATCTCGCTTGTCATGCATACCGTAAGGTCGGCGTGAGTTTGTATGATACTCTCGGCAAGGATGCAGTCGGTATGATCCTATAATCCTTTCAACACTTATGCGATAGCTAACGTTCATTCAGAATACATGTATTGTGGTTTCGTGACTTCTATAGAACTATTTCTAACCGCTCCTTAGTACAAACCACGCTCAGTGCTCCATAGTCTTTGCTTCGTTCAACCATGTATCAACTTTGCTCAAAATGGCCGACAAACTGCCAAACGTCAAGATGATTGTATCTTTAGACAACTTCAGCCCGGAAGCCCGTCAAGTCGTTTCATCTTGGGGTGATGCAGTGGGCGTTCAAGTGAAGGATTTGCACGATAGTTCGTCTTCAATCCCTGATATCTTTCTTCGTCTGACCAATCAATGGTTATTCAGTCGAGGAACTGGGGAAAGCCCACCTCATTGAACCCTATTACCCAGACCCAGAAGAGGTCGCGTCTATATGTTACACCTCCGTAAGCACCATTTCCCTTCGCATCCCGATGGTGACTAAGGCCGGTCCGAATAGGGGACTACCAATAACCCCAAGGGCGCACTGTTAAAACATAGCAATCTCGCTATGAGCATCTTCTCCAACCTTCATGGTATTGTCATACAACAAGATGCATCCGTACTCTCCTACTTGCCGTTGGCTCACATTTACGAGGTACGCCGATCAACAAGAGAGGAATGATTCATGTCTAATACAGAAATCTAGCGAATTGTTGAACTATCGACCACCGCCGTTGGAGGCAAAATTGGTTACTTTACCGGAGATCCTCTTCGACTCCTGGAAGACGCCCAAATCTTGAAACCCAACTTTTTCCCTGCCGTTCCGCGTGTCTTGAATAGGATTAGTCAAGCAGCGGCACAAGCAGGCAAGGCCCCAGGTCTCAAGGGTGCTCTGTTTAGAAAGGCCGTCCAAGTTAAGTTGGACCGACTTGTCAAGACCGGCATCAACACCCATCCTTTCTGGGATAGATTAGTGTTCTCCAAGGTGAGGTTTAACCAGTGAGCCCGTTTCGATTGCTCTAATACACATCATGAGTGTAGGTTACAGCTGTACTTGGTGGCAACCTGGAGTTGATCACGACTGGCTCCGCACCAACAAGCACGGAAGAGATGAATTTCCTCCGTATTCTGCTTTGCTGCCAACTTGATGAAGGATACGGCATGACCGAAAATACGGCAACTTGCAGCAAGACGTGGCCTAATGATCCTGGATCTAGCGGCACTGTGGGTGGGCCTCAGCCCATCAACGAGATCAAGCTGGTCGACGTCCCTACGATGGGCTACACGTCTGATGACAAGCCAAACCCCCGCGGTGAGATTTGCACTCGTGGTGTAAACAGCTTCTTGGGATACTATAGAGGTTCGTACCTTTCGATTCTCTGGCATGATCTACAGTGTGTCTAAGGCTTTGAGTAGATGAGAAAAACACCAAGGAAACGTTGGATGAAGAAGGCTGGCTTCATACCGGCGATGTTGGCGAGCTTGATCCTTGCGGCCGATTGAAGATCATCGACCGTGTGAAGAATATCATGAAACTAGCTCAGGGAGAATATGTCGCTCTCGAGAAGATTGAGAACCTCTATAGCAACGCCTCCATCGTCCAACAAATTTACGTGCACGGTGATTCATTGCAATCCTACCTCTTGGCAGTTGTCGTTCCCGATCCTATTCCATTCGCCGATCTCGTCTCCACCATCACCGGCACGAAGGTTGAGCCTGAAGACGTATATGCGCTTTCGAGAGCTTGCAACGATGATAGAGTTAGGCAGAAGGTTCATGAGCTCTTGTCAACGGAGGCGAAGAAGAGCGGTCTGAAAGGGTACGCAAACCCTCTCCACTGCACCCCCATTGGTATGTACTGATTTCAAATCACAGTTTCGAGACCATCAAGCGTATCCACCTCACTATGGATCCCTTCTCCATCGAGGAGGGCACCCTCACGCCTACTTTCAAGCTCCGTCGCCGTGACGCCTATGCCAAGTTCAAGAGTCAGCTCGATGCGCTGTACGCTCTCGGCGAGCCTACGTCTGTCAGGCTGTAAGCCTCAAGGGGGATTCAAGATCTACAAATGTGTCTGGCATCTTTTCTTTTAGAGTTGCGACCATAAATTATGACGTCTATCTACGGCCGGGACATGGATAAAGTATACTAGATCATGCTGCGGATTTTCATACAATATTTGTCGATGTAAATGGATTGATTTGGATGTGTGTAACAAGTGCTTCGGGGTGACAATGGACACTACGGGCTGGACTGCTAAAGCTCCCGAATCGTTCGTCACCGTTTCTATAAGGCGTTGAAGGAGGCGTCTATCCGTCTACTAGACGTGGCGCTGCGCCGAAATATAGAATCTCTTTCCACATAACTGTCCTCAGCACAAGATCAGAAAGTAAACACATTTATTTTAATCATACAGTCAGTCAAGCTGGCAAACCAGTCTCGCAAAAGAGTCATACACAAAAACCAACTAATATATATGTAGTCCACAAGAATTGGGGCGAAGGAGATGAAAATGAAAGACACCCCAATCTGTATATCCAGGGAGAGATAGAGATTAAACACCAAAAGACAGAGTAATGGAGAGAAAGAGATTGAGACATGATCCGATATGGGCTAAGAATATATGGAAAGCGGATAAGAGGAGAGATGCGCGATGACGAGGTGGAAGGGGAGGGAAAGAAGGGGGATATGGGTTTCAATGGAATAGATAGAGTCAGGACGGCCAGGAAGTAAACTCACTGGTGCCTTTACATTCACATTTGGTTACGGTACTGTCAAATATAATAATGAAGGTTCTGTACCTCCGGAGGTCGTATATAGATAGCATATAGAGTGGGAGAAGATCGGCAAGAGATACATACGGTTCAAAAGATAAGATTTGCTTTTTATGAAAACACACTAAAAACGGGGAGAAGATTGACGATTGAGGCAGATTATTAGGATTTTATAGGTCCGCGAAAGCCGCGAAACGTAGGAGGGATCGTGGTGACGGGCTGAGCGGTGAACTTTGACGATTGTTACGTTTGGGTGTTGATGGTGACATTCGTGTTAACTTCTAAGAAGAGGAAAAAGCGAAAATTTCGTCGGGAGTAGGGAGTGGAAGGGGAATTGCGGCTGGAGAGAGGGAGATTGGGGATAAAGGGACGGAAGAAGTAGAAGAAGCGGTGGGCGCTGGGGTGGTAGAAGAAAAAGAGATGTCGTATGATGGATGACGCTGGAAGGGGTTGCGCGTGTGCGTACGGGAAATCGGAGATGCTGTCCGAAGAAGATTTTCATATTTAATATCAGATAGCCGAAAAGCTTAGATAACAGGGTGTGGGGGGAGGGGGACGGATAGGCCACTTACAGAGAGCTGCAGAAGTGTACCAGCGAGCTGGGAGTTCATCGAGCTCGTCCTTTTCGCCAGCGGATATAGGCTCTGGAGCGTTGTATACGGTGTTGTTAATGTTGATCGTGCGATCTGAGAGGATGGAGTCGTCGATAGAGTCTGCCTTGGGGTTGTGTTGCGCAAGCGTGCGCTTGTAAGCGGGTCGTTCGTAAGGGAATGTGGAGACATTCGACCAACGAGTACGTAGAATGGGAGAAGTGGGTGGGAAGAAGGAAGGGCGCAGAATGGACAAGAACTCTTCTAGCGCTTCTGACGGAAGGGTGCCAGGGCTGTAAGGTCCGAAGTGAGAAGAATAGTGAGAAAACGATATGGAGAGGACGTACCGCGGAGAGGCACAAGGAGAGGCAGGATCCTTGTCTGAGATGGATGCGGAGGGAGTGTCGAAGGGGGTGAACACTGCAACCCTCTGATCCTCTGCGTCGTTCTCATCGTTGGTCTTGAGCCTGTCAAGCTGGTCTGCGGGGGGTGAAACTGCAGTAGATGGCGCCGCCAAGATGCTGCGAGATGGTAAACCCCTTGAGGGAGAACGATGGTGGAAGTAAATGGGAGGCCCCGTCAGACGGACGGGACGAGGAGCGACGAGAACAAGATTATCATGAGTATTCATTGTTTTGTGGTAAGGTATGTGTGGAGGTAATCCAACAAGCCGACAGCATCAACGACTTTGCTTGGCGTTGTTGATCTGATCCATTGCAAATCAACAAACAGATTCAACAGGTCACAAGGAGTTGCTGAGCTCCATGAACACTCGCTCCTGCATCACATCTCAATGTCAGGCCACAAGACACCGTAAGGGCTTCCAAAGACTCAGTATGTCAGAACCGCTGTTAGTCGACGAAGAACACTAGACGTAAATTTGTCCGATCATCGATTAACTGTTCATGTGTTTCTGGATCTTTCCATACGACTTTCGCCTGGATCAACCAAGGCCCCTGCCCGGCCTTTATAACCTTAGGCCTCTCTCATTATTCTTCCTTTCAACCACTTCATACCTCCTAACCTATGAGTGATCTCTCTCCTACGACTACCTATGATGAGTCTTCCCCTCTGCTTCATGACCAGCATGTCTCTCGGTCCGAACCCAGTCAGGGGCCTCCCGCCACCAGGGGAGTTACGCCGCTACCCAAAGCCCAGCTCGCAGCCCTATGTTCTGTGAGGCTGGTCGATCCTATAGCGTTCACCCAAATCTTTCCATATGTCAACGAGTTTATGAGTTCGTTGCATTTGACGGATGACCCCTCCAAGATTGGGTTTTACAGCGGACTTGTGGTAAGAGATTCATCGCTTTGACCGTGCTGGACAGTGGCTGACCGTTTACTCTCAGGAGAGTGCGTTTGCACTCGCCCAGCTGTGCTCAATATATCAGTGGGCAAGAGTATCAGGTAAATAGGCCTCGAATCACATCTCGACCGACATCTCATTCTACCGGTTAACAGATGTAGTCGGACGAAAACCTGTCATCATCACAGGCATAGCAGGGCTAGCTATCGCTACCCTCCTCTTTGGCATCTCAAAATCCCTTCACGAAGTCATCCTATCCCGCTGCCTAGGTCCGTAACAATGACGTCCCTTATTCCCCATACACTAGTCAGCTGATAACGCTTCCTCTAACCAGCGGGCCTATTCTCCGGGAACGTTGCCGTCATCCATTCAGTTCTCGGAGAACTCACCGACTCCACCAACCAAGCTCTCGCATTCCCCATCTACGGCCTATTCTGGCCTTTAGGCGCCATAATCGGGTAAGTCATCTTCCCCACCACCACCTATTTCTCGGCCTTTAGAATATATATACAATGGATACAGGATAACGCTGACGAGGTAAGATCCTTTTCTTTGAAAATTTCTGGAATTGTAGGCCGCTAGTTGGGGGAACGTTCTCGAATCCGGCGACGAAATATCCAAAGTATTTCGATTATGAATTTTTGAGGATATATCCTTATTTTTTGCCTTGCCTGGTTGCTGCCGGTGTTGCAGTAGTCGGCGTTTTGCTCTGTTACTATTTCCTAGATGAGGTAGGTGGTCTTTCCTTTTTTTTTACGTGCTTGGTAATAAGCGTACCCGTTATACGTATAGACATTGCCCAGTAAACGACGACGTAATCGCTCAGAGAAAGACTCGTCACCTACCTATGGTGCTACGAATAATTTCACCGGCGGAATACAAGCTGCAGAACTCGAACCTGATCCCGAAGCCATAGCAGTCAATGTCCCCCCTCCGAGCGTCAAGCAGCTGCTTTCGATACCGATTATACGCGCGTTATGTCTTTCGGGATTTGCTCTCAGCTTCATTGCTACGGCTTTTGACGTGAGTAACATATCTCCCGCTCGCGTCGAGAAAGGAAAAAGAATTGCAACTGGATGCTCTCCATGCTTAGGTTGTCTTCGTCCTATTCTGCTATTCTTCAATAGAAACAGGCGGATTGGGATTCTCCGTACGTAATCACACCTAAAACCCAGCACGTCGGAAAAAAAACACTCACATCACCTAAAAAATCAGGCATCGCAAATCGGCTACTCCCTCGCTATCGCCGGCGCCATCTCCGCATCCATCCAACTCTTCTTCATGCCCACCCTCCTACGCACATTCGATATCGCACGGTTATACAACTTTTGCATGAGTCTCTGGCCGTATACTTTCGTTGCGTTGCCGTTGCTTAACCTCATAGCGAAGAATGGGATGAGTGTGACTATCATTGATGATGTGGCTCCTGTTTTGATGCCGAATGTGACTACGAGTATGAATGCTCTGGGGTTGCCTGGGAGTATTGGCAAAGCGGCCGTGGAGAGTGCCAGTGGAGGGAGGGTGGTCGTTGGCTTGGATGCACGGACGACTACGATGATCTGGATAGGAATCGCTCTAGTATTGGCAGTTTCGAGGATCGGATGCTTGGCTTATTCGTACGTCGTCCCCCTTTCTTTCATAACCCCTACATGCGAGGTCTCACATTAAATCTCATCTTCGTCTTGCAAAAAATCGGAAATACAGGATAGCTATGATACTCGTCAAAGAAAACGCCCCCGGGTCTGCGCTGGGTTCTGCCAACGGTCTCACTCAGTTCGCACAATGCTTTGCAAGAGCGATCGCTCCTGCTTTCGTCAGGTAAATTCTCCCCCCCCCCTAACCCTCCTCCTTTAATACAAATGCTAATTCATGCGTTTTACGAATTTCAAAGTTCCGCATTTGCTTTGTCGGTCGATAACAGTCTTCTCGGTGGCCAACTTTGGGTCCTTATCATGGTTACTATTTGTATCTTGGGATGCTCCCTCTCGACAGCCATCTCGAAGAGTAGGACGACAACGACAACGGGTACTCCGTACCCTCTGGCAGAATAGACGATGACCCTAGCACGTCTAATTTGTCTAATTCGCACGACCGAAACGCGTTCATGCACTCACGAAAAAGGTACACGACTATTTGATGCAGGTTTTCTTCGTATAATGGGAGCGGAGATGTTATTTCTGTGTGATATAAAGGTTGCTGACATTCTTAGTACATATATTCGGCTTTATCGTGCACATTCAATTGTTCCATTCGCTTATGTTCTGATTCGCACTGTTTTCCTGTTTCAGATACCACTCCCCTCTTGTATATAGCTTGCATATAATATTATTGATTTTCTGACTTCGCAGATGATCTCTAGGCTTTCTCGTCTAGGAGGCAATTTGGAGGTTCAGGTGATATGAACAAAACATTCATGCTGCATGCATGCTATGCTACGCCGGTTATGCTTGATTGGTTGAGGTGATATAATAATGGTAAGATGGGATGCTATTTATCTACATTTCTCATGCAAAAAGAGTAAACCCCGTCCTTTCCCTAATATCCCGACTCTTTCCTCTAATCCCCCAAATACCCCAATTCGTCTTAACCATCACCCTAGGATCGAAATCCGCGATTTCCCACTTTTCACTACCAAACGGATTTGGACCTGGGGTGATAATCCAGTCAAACTCACCAGCAACATCTGGTACCGTCGATAATGACTTGACGTCTCTCTCGATATCAGCAGGTGAGAATCCCGTTACAAAAATGGCGCATTTGGATGCGAGAAGCATTGGCATCACGGGGCCCCATTCCGTTGGTGAGGCGATTTGAAGGAGGGGATCACCGGTTTCTTCGTTTGAGGATGTCGGAGAAGGGAAGCCAAATCCGGGGGAGAAAAAGAAGAACAAGTCGCTGTATGGATCGAGGGTGTCGGCGAACTGAGCATGGACATCAGCGTAGTTGGCCTGCATGCCGGTGATGGTGAGTTGCGGTGTATAAGGAATTGTGTATGAGGGAACGCCGTAACGTTGTATGGATTCGCGCGTGCGTTTGAGACGTTCGATAGGCGCTGGTGTGGGTGGTTCGTAGACGTTTGGCACGTATGCAGGCTTCTTCTCCTCAATACTGGTAGAGCTTTGTTCTTCTTGGCTGGCCTGGGTTGGTGACGGGTTGGTCGTCTCCGTGGGTTCAGAAGCACTTTGTTCAGGAGCGCTTTGAGATGATGGCTTGGCTTTGTCGCTACCAGGGGGTTTAGGAAGAGATACTTGGGGACCGATGAAAAATAGGTGGAAGTGGGTGGAAGGGAAGAGCATGGTAAGTTGTTCCCATACATGTGGCGGAAGTGACGACTCAGCGCGGGCACCAAGAATGAAAATTCGGACCTGAGGTTTGCCTACAGCATTCTCTTCAGTTTCCGGCGTACCCGTTGGGACGTGTAGAGTTGTCCGGAGAGCTGTAGCGAGATGTTCAGACCACAGTACGAATATCTGATACTTGACAAGTCAAACCTGCGAGTGACCTGCTCCCCTCAGGTGTCAGACGTTGATTGTTCAATGTGAGTCCACTATACTGGTGCAAAAGACCACCAATAGTTATCGGGTAAGTAAGTAGTTTACTGGCATGCCGCCGGGAGCGTTCCGTATCCATCGACGGGAAGCCTCGGGTATACCAGAAGAGATCCCAGTTTGCGAAGGATATAGCCTCCTCGTATCCCTGAGGTCCTGACAAGATTCAACAATTAGTTGGACGTATCACTTAACCCGTATATCTGCGCACCAGGCAATTCGAACTCCCGAAACCTCCTCCCACTCCGGAGATCGTGTTCATCTTCATTAGCTTCGCGTAATCGCGTACAATACTTTTGATGCTCTTCATCCTCTTTCCAGTGCTCCTCCGTACAATGTGTTGGCCATCCACAATCCGGACACTCAAATTTCACACTACGCGGCTGAGCCTGTGTATGTGCATGCGTATGCTCATGCGACGAGGAACAAACGGGGCACGGTGCAAGCGATTGTATAGCTTCCCCCCTAGCGCGTACAGCAGGGAACGGAGATTTTGAAAACGGATGAAAGAGATTGTCTTCAGTTAAAGTCGGTACAGGCTCGAACGGTTTATTGTTAGGCTTCTGTTTCCGTCGAAAAAGACCGAAAATTGATCTCGTTATGAGGTGATCATTTCTTCTGAATGCATGGGATGCTAGACAAGGGCGAGCAGAGCCTAACAAACGAGTTGAGGAACTTGCATGAAGCAGTTGTCGAGAGAAGGACATTAGTTGGGATATATGTCGCGTTTCCAAATCAGCGCGTTCTGCTGCTGATTGTACGTGTTGTTCAACACCTTCTACAGTCTCACAAACCTCGGCCGAATGTCCCAGAAAACATATCCAGAACCACCATGGCCGCAAGACAGGCAACAATATCACGGAAAACCAACGAAACCCAAATTGAAGTTTTCATCGACCTTGACTGCGCTCCAGGAACTCAAAAAACTCAAACCATCGAGGTCTCTACGGGGATTGGCTTTCTCGATCATGTTAATCATCTCCCCCTGTCTATCACTGAAAGCACTTTAACCTGAGATGGTTGATAGATGTATACGGCACTCGCAAAACACGGTGGGATGTCGCTTACTATGAAGTGCAAGGGGGATCTTTGGATAGACGACCATCATACTGCAGATAAGTTCATCGACCTTATTCTGACCTACTCATGTGGACAAACCGGATCCGTCGCTCTACCACACAGGATAGCGCCATTGCCCTAGGCACTGCTTTTAAACAAGCCTTAGGGGAAGTGCGGGGCATTCGTAGATATGGAACAGGCTTCGCGCCTTTAGATGAGGTACTATCTTTACTATATAAATGGACATGATGATTTAATTGTCCTTAGGCACTTTCAAGAGCAGTCATCGACATCTGTTCTCGCCCGTATTGCGTCACCGACCTCGGCCTGAAAAGAGAGAAAATAGGGGATCTATCCACTGAGATGATACCTCATATTTTCTATTCATTCGCCATAGCCTCTGGTGTGACTTTGCACGTCGACGTCCTTCGAGGGGAGAACGATCACCACAGGTAACAACATTTATGCATTTACAACGAAATTCCCGGTATTTATGTAGTACCCTTCAGATCTGAGTCTGCTTTCAAAGCACTTGCTCTAGCTATTCGGCAGGCCATAGAACGAACGGGTGGCGACGACGTTCCAAGTACCAAAGGGGTTTTATAGAGTTCTTACTTAGACCCCGACCTTTTCACTCAACTTTCTTACAATATCCGCCGACTGATCCGTTCATGAAGTCAAGATCTACAACGGAGGGGATCATTTCATCGAAGGGGTAAGCCATGCCATGATGATGCTAGTCAGTACAACAAAACGTATTACAGTTCGTGAGGGGACTCGTATTCCTAAACTTCGTGGTCGGTCATCGCTTCCATTGTCTTCGTCCTCTGGAGCTGAAGTCGAACAATGCCTCCCTGCAACATAGAACACTGACCTTTCGAGAATGGAGACCATAAAATCTATATACGCAGGCTCAGATCGCTCGTCGGGCTTCCTGGCAACCCTTCAACATTTTGCACGAGCACTCTGCCACATTGAGACTACAGACTTATTCATCAAGACGGCACATAAAGCCTGTGTTGTTCGCGCCAGTGAAAGCAAATACAGTCATCTAGAGGAATAAGGTACCCAAAAGTCTAGTAGTCTCAGTGATGGAGAACATCATATTTAGTGGCAGTTCGAGAAGTTGCCTGAGTTTCCCCTTTCCTGGCGTCGTGACGCGTTCGACCTGCCGTCTGTGGACACTTGGCCTCCTCTCCCCGGAGACCAGGCCATTTCCATCCAATCCGTATTCTGATAGACGGACTTCATCAACACTCGAATGAATTCGTCTTAGTCCTTTCATCCACTGAAACGACGAGGCTGAACATGGTAAAGGAGAAAGGTTTGGCGTCATCTGCTAAACCGTGTGCTCGTGCCCTTCATCTCATTTAGATACACACTGAGATTTTCGCCTGAACCTTGAATGCCCATTGTCCATCTGACCAGACGCTAAGTAAAGACCTCGCCGTGTAGCGCCCAGTGACTAGCGGATACACATTGAATTCTTGGTCCCTTCGTCAAATCGTGCGTCACGAGAAATAAATAGGTGTTTATTAAATGTCGCTAGTCAACAAAAAATATGAACTGTGATTGTTCAATTTCGGTTGGAGATGACTCATCCCCAGAAAATACACTGCTTCTCTCTCGGCGGATTCAGCTATACGATAATCAGCAATAGTCAAGTCAAACCTGCATTACCGCGTACCTTAGCTTTCGCCGAGCAGTTGAAAGCTTTGGCGAATTCTGGTATATTAGAAACCGTACCATCCACACGATACCTAGTCGGCGAATGTGGATCGGTCCGAATGCGTTGAACCTGGTCACTGATTAATTTAGATATTTGAGTGATCTTTCCGTATTACGTACTGCAGCTGCTGGCTTCATTGTTCTTGCCCAGATACGTGCAAAGGATATGAAGAACAGTTGCTCCCTGTATTGATTTGAGTTATAGAAAATGGTAGCGCAGTGGCTTTTCCGACCTTGTAAAGTTCAAGCCCGGTAGGAGGTACTCGTTTCCTGCTTTGAAGGACTTCGGATACTGTGCCTTCCATGCACGATATGCTTGAATTAAGCCAGTG
The DNA here is from genome assembly GCA_014058305.1 of Pleurotus tuber-regium. Taxonomy (NCBI): domain Eukaryota; kingdom Fungi; phylum Basidiomycota; class Agaricomycetes; order Agaricales; family Pleurotaceae; genus Pleurotus; species Pleurotus tuber-regium. Next base: position 883,329 of record JACFYU010000026.1, on the reverse strand, counting down.
TCGCCAATGTTCTCACCGGACGTCCTGAGTAAATTCAATCAGCAACTATTTCGGGAATTAGTGCATTCGCATTTACAAATTGCCCTGTCATGCAGCCGTCAGCACATGTCTCAAAAGACATGGTAAACATAAACCATACATTCACATGAACCTTTCCTCCCTTTCCATCGTCAATCGTATACTCTATAAGAGAACTAAGTTCTAAGACACATAGAAAGGGGACAGTGAGGACAAACCAGAGTACTGTTTGACAATGCAATCTTGCTTGACCTGGAATCCCTCGCTAGTCGAGTTAGTCCACCATTCCTCGAGCTTTCCTTGTTGATTGTACAACCGTCCAGCAGAATCGAACGCATGCTGTTCACATGATATCATTGATTGGTTCATACCGATCCACTACATTGTGCTTACCGTCAACTCGTGCGCAGCGACGTGCCCGAACGAACCATAAGAGAGGTATGAGGGCCTGGTAATTACATCAGTAAAGAGCCTTCATGATTTTGAAAACGGGACCCACCATCCTTGCGAGAAGAAGGGTGGCTGAAGAATACCAGCTGGGAAAACAATCTGTATTTTGCACTGCGTGAGCTACTCTTTTTACAGACATAGGTATCGCGCGAACGTACTTCGTTGGCAGGCGGATTGAAGTAGGCATTGACTGTCGAAGGGAACATTTCCCAGGCGTCCAAATCGCGTGTCTTTCCTAGCTTAGCCCATTTCTTACTCTCTTCACTGACGCTGATAATATGGATTTTCAGTCACTGTTTCCTAGAAAAACGCGGGTGGGAGGGGAGGAAGGGGTACTGACGCAGCACTAAGGATATTCTCAAAGAACTTAGTTTCGTCGATCTTCACGAGAGCGTAGTATCGAGCCAACGATGCAGGGTCGCGTGTATCTGGCGACAGAGGGAAGCCAACTTTTACGCGCATAGCATCGGCCTACAAGACAATTAATAACCGTCACAAAAACGGTGAACGCCCGACGACCCACCTTTTCAGCTGCAGCCTTCGCAGACTTCTTATCCATCCAGTCGATCTGTTTCAGCGACGTTTTGAAGGTGTCGATGATGTCTGGGTATCATATTGAGCTTAGCACCCGGCAATTGACCAACTGATGGTTAGCCCAGAACGCACCAGTAATCACTTTCGTTCCCTTCTCTCTCGACTCGCCTCCAAAGGTCTCATTGACAAAGAATCTTCCGGCCGCAAAGCCCAGCGTATCTTCCACAATTCCCGTGCAATACTCCGCTCGGTCACCAACGGCACCCTTCTTCACACCAGAGAGCAACTCATATAAGCGCCTCTGTGCTTGCCATGCTTTTGTCTCCGTTCCAAGGTAAGGAGAAAGGTCCAGGGCGACACGGCTGACCAGATACGCTTCGAGCGTGTCGGCAGACGTGCTGTCAAGAATTTCTGAAAGGGAGACGGGATATGAAGGGTAGGTGACAATGACATTTGTAGGGAAGGCGCGCGGAGTGAACGTTGAGAAGTAGTCTTTGAAGTTGATATTAGGGATCGTGTCAGTAAGGTTGGAAAGAGGCACCGGGTTGTAAGTAGCAATGGGGTCTTGGAATAGGATGTCCCTATAATAAATAAAGCTGGGTTAAATGCACTAAAAACGCATTGTACCGAACATACAGGTCAAGACTGGCCTTCGCGAGCTTCGTTTCGAACTCGAGAACTTTCTTGGCTAGTTTATGTGCATCTTTTGTACCATTAGAAGGCTTCTTTTCGCCATCATCACCATCGTCGCCCTCCCAGGGTGGCCATGGCCAAGGAGGCCAAACGTTCACAGCATCATCATTGATAGTCAGGGCTTTTGACCTTAGGACTTCATCTTCATCAGCAAGGGTTACTAAGAGATCTTCAATAACGCTTTGGTAGACTGAAGTAATTGAATCTTCTTCGTAATATTCCTGGGAAATGACGTCAGAATGACTCTGTAAAATGGAGATGGTTGGGAAAAGCGAACCTTAGAGGGAAGACCTAAACTTGGCTGGCTGAACCAGAGAGTCATATAGTTAGGATCAACGCCAACATCACCCTCAATATCGAATGAAAATAGAGCATCAATTCCTGCAGCAGCGATTTAGGGTACGCGCGCTAAAATAGAGTTGCAAGCTGCTCACCTCGTGAATGAAGGTACGCCAATGCCGCAGTCAGCCCCTTACGGCTAATCTTCTTCCCATCGTCGCTTGAAATGTCTGTACTTTCTCCCGAGAACAGCTTTCGCACTTTATGTGCGACTTGCCATAAGGGCTCAGCGCCAACTTCATTAAGCGTCTTTTCATCGAGGCAAGACGTGTATAGACCTCGCAACTTCTTCAGAAGTTGTTCGTCATACGAAGGTGCGTTCACGAAAGCGGGTGTCTTGTATAGAGACGTCTTGTCACCTTCGAGTATCTGCTGAATGAGTTGTTTATTTTGCTGTGCAAGAGCTTCAAAGTTGCCAAAAGAGCTCTTGTCGGCGGGCAGCGGATGTGCAGCGAGCCAGCCCCCGTCTGTAGGATGCCAATTAAGTTGGTAATTAGCGAGAATGGGACTTCACGTACTAGCAAAATCGTAGAAATTTTCGCATGGGTCTTGAGAAGTATCCAAAGACGAAAGTATTGATGCCGACAAGATGATGCATTCTGCCGTCTGGCATGCGTCCTACAGTTTAGCATGTATTAGAGTCTGAAGATATCAGCTCGTACACATACATACCTCAGAGGGTGGTTCGCTTGGAACCGGAACCGGCGCGGGTATTACGGTTGTCGGCCGTGTGACGGTCGTAGTAGTTACGCTAGTCTCGATAGCAGTCGTAGTAGCCGTAGCCGTAGCAGTTGTTGTCGCTATAGAAGTCGCGGTCGCGGTCGCAGTAGTGATGATTGTCGTTGGTACAACAGTACCCCCTCCACCGCCGCCACCGCCTCCATTGCGGTTGCGCTCAAGATTGAGTTTATGTTGCACGCCGGCAAACAAACCAATGAACACCTAGAACGACATGAGAACGCGATAGTAGTGATTCCCAAAATACGCTATACCGATGCCAGCAGCAATAACACGAGCACAAGGATGAGCAGGATTTTCGTAAGGGGGGTCAATGGTTCTTCGGCAAGAACAGCAAGCCGGTCACTAAAAGTGGGTTGAGTTGGTTGGTAGGCATTGTTCTGTTCTATGTCTTCTGAGTCTGGATCTCTGAGTAGCGGCGCGGTCTCTATACACCGTATTTAAGTTCGTGAGTAGGAGCTACTGTCATTATTCCATTCACTCACCCTGGTCGGTAGACGACCTCGGAACTGAACTGTCCGCCATTTCGTGGCAGACAGTGCTTGGGGAGAAACAGTCGAGTAGAGAGCGCTGTGCAAGTGGGGATTCAAACGTTCACGTTGAGAAGCGTAAGTACCACAGGCACATGGACGGGCGTGAACTCATGATGAGAGCGTGGTAAACATTACCTTGCTTGCAAACTCTACTGGCGCCTATTCTTTCCTCGTTGTCAACGAGCGCTTTCAATGTGCTACTTCCCCTCACTTTGTGGTACCCCTCTGAAAGCTTTGCAGCTCGGAACTTTCGTGCTAACGCAAGTGGTGTGTAGTGCAGGCGGCCATCAATGATAACCTTACCAATCAATATTTTTCGCGCGACCAGAACTCTCCGCTGATAGCTGGGTTGCTCATCGTTACACTCATTCGACGAGAACCATGATAAAGATGAGATTTGTCTGAATCAGCATACCCTGCATTTCAGTTAGTATGGCATGATTTGATTTATGACTGGCGAACTCTCTTGAAAGGCCAGAGACTGCATCCAGGTGCAGTGAACAGCTTGGGTCACGTTGCTCTTCATTGATGCTCATCGGTGATTATTTGGCGTACAGGGGTCAGTATCAACGACACACCTACGTGCACAAGAGGCGAAGACGTTGACAGTTTGGAAAGCACACGGGCTGAGCTAAAGATTAGGGCATTGGCGTTTCAGCCGATAGAAGAACTTCCGGTCTTGGAGTTTTAGTATATGGTAGGAATCAGTGTTACTCGAGCCTAAAATGTGGATTTGTACGGCATTTGGGCGAAACAGAAAGCAATGTTCAATAAATAAGCCAAAAGCCTTGCAAGCAAGGTAACCCGGGATCGACCAGGCGGTCACTACATAGTGCCGCGTCATGCGGGCGCTAGGCGCTAAGCGCTAGCCTAGTAAGGCGTCGACATCACTGCACGTAGGACTGCGGATAATCAAATATCGGGGCCAAACTATCCTTAGCAAATACTTTGTAAAGTCGGCAGCTCTTTTTGTCTCATGCATTGCCATTCTCCATCTGGAGCTCGGAGGACGTATCCCCGTGGTACAAGGCTCGCTATGCAATTGTGTGGCGACATATTAGCAACGAAGCGCCTCGAGTATAATGATTGTGTGGCGACTCAGTAGCCCCTATTGTCAATCCCCTTCATTTGATCTGCATCGCCCAGATCAAGAGAACAATGGAATCGGCTGCCTAAAATTACTCCGATATCTGAATACTATAAATACGCTCGAGTGTACTAACCCAACCTCAGCAAAGGAACCCGGGAAACGCAAGTATAGAGAACAGAGCCACAGCGGTAAGCAAGCCAGTAGAAGAGGAATTCAAGCTGAGTTATATACAGGTTCTCATCGATATTGTCTATACAAGCGTCCGGACTAGGATGTATCAGGTAGGCTCGAAGAAAGGACCAGGTATAATGACATGATTGTCTTCGATTTGCTGTTGAAGAACCCAATTCTCGAGGACTAGGGGATCAACTGGCGGTATATCATTCGCCTTTGCATAAGCGAGAAAATTCAAGGCTATTGAAAAGGTTAACATTAGTGCGACCAAGCGAACCAAGAACATGTATGAAACATACCAGCTGTCATTGCCTCTATTCTTGTCGAGCAGGAAGGGAATAACTTCCTCAGCTCATCATTCAATACCGTCAAAACCATGGTTCGAGCAGCATCTGCTCTCTTCTTCATCGACTTTCGGTCTTTCTCGCCATTCATCAATCTATTGACCACTCCGTGATGCGCTGTGCTAGTGCTAGATGCGCCGCCCCCGTCTGATTGTAGCCACCAGATTGCGACAGTGTTGGGATGCTTAGGAACGCTGCCTGATGCCTTGATATATTTTATGACTTTCACGGCTAACAAGGCACACGGTCAATTTAGCAATTGTCACCAATAATAATATGGAGGTACGTACCCATTTCCTTAGACTCCAAGAGGGTTCTAGCAGGGAATAGGACCTTGAATTTGTTTCCAACCACGTTCAATGCTTTATTTCTTTCCGTGTCAGCCTTCCTTTTCCTTGCCCTTTTTTCTTCAGCAAAAGTCTGCTGCGGGAATTCTGGTGTCGAGGAAATAGGAAACATCGAGCCCGTCTGCACGGACAACAAAGCACAGGAATCCCCATTGATCAGCTCCTTGAAATACTGGGATGGAGCGAGGGCAGACTTACTGTGACTTCGGCATGCCTATCTCTGTTTTTAAGGGTGTTGATCTTGGGGTTTGCTGGGTATGTGTAGTTCGTGTATAACAACCGGTCTTCTAAAGAGGAAATAACTCCTCGAGATACGCTCGGCAACGCAGAAGCGCCGTCAGGTAGTGGTAATGGGATGGTCCTACTTGCCCACGCTGCTACATTCGTGCTCTGATTGATAGTGCGAGGCCGCTGCGTTTGATCGTAGGGCGAATGCTACATCCCCTTGTTGTTTAGTCTCTGTCATTTGTTGAATGTGCAACATTGACTCGCCTGTACTCTTTTTCTTCCTTTGAATATCCTCCCACCTTCCGAGGTTTGTGAACTGCCAACTTGTACTCCGCTAATCGGTGTCGCGTTAGGGAGTGAGAGTTGGAACCCCGTGGTAGGCCAAAAGTGAAGAGCCTGATCATCAATCACTGTGTTGCTTGATGATGCTGACGCAAAATGCGCCGTTTGGTCTTGATTGAATAATAGACCGCCCAAAACAGAATCGTCGACGCGTTGGAAATTGACAAGCGACAGTTCGTTCAAGTCATCCAATATTTGGTTGCTTGTCCCACTTCTTCTATGGTCATCCTGCTACACATCACCCTAGGATCATGAATAGCAAGAGGACAAGATTGACACTCACTGGAAATAAGCCACAGTTCTGTCCACCCACGCTCCCCATTCCCAACTGTGCATCGCCAAAGCGAAGACTGCTACTCAAGTAAGGTACACCGAATGGCATAGGCGCAACCATTGATGTTGGGTCTGCCGTGTTATCGGGGTTGTGGGACGGCTCCGGGTTCGTCGACGGGGCCAGAAATAGCTGATAATCGCGCAACATCTGTGCTTCCTCCTCTCCGTCGCCCATGAGCATGGCTGAGTGCTCCGAGGAAAGCACATCACTTTGATCGGGTGCTTGAGCTGGTGAAAAAGAGGTGGTAAATATGTTGAGTAGCTCGTCAGAATAGGTACTCATTTGGGGAAGACGATATTACTCATTATCATCATCCTATTCCCTCCAGACTTATAGTGCATTAGCCCTTTACGCCACTGCATACAGCTTTCACCCACAAACTTGTGGCGAGTGGTATACGCAGTCCACGTCCACGGCAAGCAACCTCTCGAGTTTTCAGCATTGGGATTGTTGCAGTCTTAAGCGCGCATTGGAAACGATGCAGAACGACGCATTGGGATTGTCTAAGGCCATGATTATAGTCCGGCATTTCATCCCACGAATGTCCGGCATCGCCTTAGAGAATGGAAGCAGAACGTCCACAACGACAATGAAGCTAAGGCTGCAATGCGCGTTGGGAGTCCGCACGTCCCCGCTATTCAGCAGGCAGCGCCGTGGAAGTGGTTTAGGCGGTTTTCTACTGCGCTAGAAACTGATGAAATGGATAATATGATGGCGACTGTGCTAGCGCATCGTTTGGTAGTCGTCAACATGGAATGGGATAAGTCGGCGACTCAAGTCCACTACTTCACTGTGAAAGGGTGTGACAATAACACTCAAAAGTTCACACGATCACAGGCTAAAGGTCGTAATATAATGCCTAATTGGCGTGCTCGCTGTACTGTACATACCATAATAAAGATGGAATAGACGTAAATGAATTATTCGGTGTTCTATCCTGGACTGCAGGCTCATGGCATCGTGCGTATTGCAAGGGTCAGGTATCAATGGCTATCCTCGAATCCTTGTGAGTAGGAATTTAAATCAAATAGATACTTCAACTCCTATTTCTACTGATTGATTGCGACTCGGAGAAGAAACCCAAGGCCGACCATATGACCAAGCATGGTATACTTTGCCATGCACACCTTTTGTTCCTACCTTAGTTTATACTGCTGTACGTCCGGAGGATATTATTGTTCTTGACACCATACAACCACCAACACTGATGATGACCATGACCAGAACCCACAAGTGTCCGCCTAACAGATTATTTTCTGTTGACACGGCGAACATGGAGCTGCAGGAATGGAGAAATCAATCAACCAGTCGAAGGTAACTGGACCGTTTACTTCACCTAACGAACGCTGGACTAAAAGCTCGAGCGAAGCATAAGCCAAATTGCACAAGGCCATTGGTTGAAGCCAAGGCAGAAGGAGGTGCATACCGCTTGATCAAGAGTATGATGAGTCTGTTTGGGTTAGCTATCGTCGTTCATACAATGATGTCAACCAGATACATACGAGTGAGCGAGGTAACCTGTTCTGGCAACGGATAAAATCATGACAATCCCAATCCATACCAAGACAGAGCCATCGGGTGCTAGTTCACCAGTATTCTTTGTCTTCACTAGCCGCGCAGCAATATTCAGTAACGGAAGGGCGGCGAAAGCGAATGGCCAAAGTCCTATTAAGAATATGTACATTCTCGCGTGATCATATCTTCGCAGCAGTGTGGGCATGACGAAGAGCTGCAGAGATGCAGCGAGGATGCCAGATATGGAAAGTGAATAACCAATTTGGGATTCCTAAACCAAAAGAGTTCTCAGAAGGAAAACTACTGGTCAAGCACTACTCACCGAGAAACCCAGACCACCAGATTGCATAGGTGTGTAACAAAAAAGGACAAAGACAACCTAGGTGAAATAGCTGAGGGTAACGAATAGACCCACGAACAAGTCGGAATACATACTTCAAATGCAGTCGTTACGAAGTTCATTGCACACCCCGACATACACAAACGTTGTATAGTTCGGTCTTGAAGCAGTCTACGAATACTTGGCTTCTCTCGTAGGTGAAGAGCTGAAGTGGGAGCATCAACCGCAGAGCCGTAACCGCCGTTTACAGCCTCTCGATCCATTGTAGGGGTAGAGGTATCCAATGACTGAAAATGTTTTAGAAGAGATGGCTATAAGAACGAAAGGGCATACTTCTTGAAGGAAGGCATAGCTAATGAGCGCTACTATCACCGTCACGATGGTAGCGATTAAACATGGTAGGAGATAGGGGTACGTCCTCCACAATTCGTGACTAAACCATTTTGGGTACCTCTTGGCTGGATTTGATAGACTCCCTCCAATGAGGGGTCTTTACATATAGAGACGGTAAATATAGTGAGATTTACGCCAACTAAGAACCAGGAGCTCACCCTAATATGGCACCTATGGGCCAAAAAAGACCGAATATAGGGAAAGCTGTAGCTTGATTAGATGTATCTGTTATTTCGCATAATACGGAAGGAATAACGGCTACGTTTCCGGTAAACAAACCAGCTATCGTCGAGGTTTTAGTCGTGTATTCCACGGGCATCATGTATCAATCGACTTGCCTAGACTGCGCGATATCATAACATCCCGGAAAGTTGTTGAAAGACCAAAGAGCAGTGTCGTTATCGCAAGACCTGTAACGCAGACGAGGATTACAGGTCGTCTCCCCACGAGATCTACCAACAATTTAATACTTATATCGATTTCCATTCAAACAAGGCTGTCTCCCGTACTAACCGGATGTCCACGCCCAAGGATAAATAGCGAGTAACTGGAACACTGCGAAGGCACTTTCCTGAAATTCGTTACCGCCCCTTTCCTATGCCACTGATAGAAGTTACTAGACATACCACAAGTCCGCTATAAAACCCGATTCGAGATCGATCATCGGTCAAGTGCAGGTCTTGCAAAAAGTTATTGATGTAAGGGAAGATTTGAGTAAACGCCAGCGGATCCAGCAACCTAAGCAAGCACAGCACGACCAACTGTGTACGAGGCAACGGCGTTACGGTGACTTTGGCTTCCACATCTTCTTGCAAAAGTGGTCGCCTCTCATCTTCTATCTCTGACGAAGAACAATCGTGATCTCGACTCCCTGAAGCCTGTTTTCGCTCGCAGCCAATTCTGTTGCCTGTGCCGCGATGAGACATTGCCAGAGGCTACCACGGATATGACTTTTGGTTCAAGATTTTGGGGTGGAGGGGTTCTGGGTCAAAGAGTCAAGACCTTAGTAGGTATATATGACATACTATGGAGGGTACCCTAGATATGACAGTTGATCCCATTACAAAAAGAGGGCATGTGCCTTCAGGAGCAACCTGCATGCCATTATCGTTGAGCGAGAAGCGCTTGCATGAGAACGCCGCGTTCGACCCGTTATTCAACATTTACGTTCAGGACTTTCATTTCGGTGGATATATCCCCTTTTCACGGAATAGGAGTCAGTTGACCGTTGTTGAAGGAGGCACCAGAGTATGGCTAATCGCATCGTACATCGCGAGGATAGATTCAAACCAGCCATTTGCATGGATATATTGCAGTCGAAGAACATCTTCACCCCGAAATGGTGAGTGTGAGTGGGGGGCCGTTAAAAACGTAAGGTAAATACAGGAGTGACATCACGTGACCTTGAAGAAAACTTCAAAATCAATGATCGTTTAGAGACGGGCCCTCGTTAATGTTGTGGGTTGAATTGATTTTGAAATTTCATCGTTAATGTAGGGGCTTTGAATAGGTACATCCGGATCTGGATGAGTCTATCAAAGTAATGGGGCGATGCAAGCAAAGTCTACCTTTGGATGTCAGGGGCATCACCTTACCGAGCTTCCAGAAGAACTGTATAACCGCACAATAATACTGAGGAAGGAACTCTGGGGAACTCGGGAGCCCCAAGGTGGGGTGGGCGCTGGGCGCTGATGGCAGGAAAGAACCTATGAGAAGACTATTTCATGTACTAAGTAGCATAAGAGTCTGCCAATAACTCGTATGTATGAACAAAGTATACGTTGGTTGAGCAAGCGATAACTTACCAGTGATGAACTGGCCACCATTATCAGTATTCGTGACGGGATGGACCACTCATTCAAGGACAGAATTTTGATATATATAAGACTGAAATACCCGGGCCGACTCCAAGCGCTGCATTTTCATGGATAGGGAGAGACTTCAATATACTGAATAGACGATGATACTTCTAGTTCCCTTAGCAAATAACATTAACGTTAGACTACCTATTATAAGAAAATCATCACTCAGAGCGTTGAACATGAGTAGTGAGTACTTACTGAAGTATAGTCAAGACCTAACATGCTCACGCCATTCAGAGACCGTCTTTCCACCCTCGCCCCTCTGCGCGCATATCCATCACTTTCCACTGCCCGCACCCCTTTCCTTCATTCTGTGCATGTGCATAACATGACCACCAATATTTCATTTCATACCCCTGTACATCATCCGCCTCACCCGCATTCTTTCTACCACCAACACCTTCGCTTGCATGTGCAGCTTCACTACTAGAGCCAGATCGCGAAGGTGGCTTGTCCCTTGTCATAATGGTATTGCGCATATCCGGCCGCAGAACCATTGGAACTCCACATTTGCAGTGTGGCGTATTTTCGGGACGAAAATCAGGACGGTAAAACCGGAAGGTGATGTTGATGCGAATATTACTCGGCTCAATATCATCATCCATTGACTGGCCTGAGGACTCGCTAGTGGAAGATGATGTCTTCCAAAATGCTGATCTTGGATAAAGAGGCTTATAAATATCTACTGCACGCTGCGGGGGAATTGAGTGCTTGAAACGTTCCTGCGTCGAAGCATGCATAATAATCAGCTACGGGTACGAACCGAGTACGTTTGATCAACGGTATCCAATCTATTGCGGCAATATTACCTACTGAATTATGAGGTAGCGGAATATTGAATGTTCGAGCATGACGCTTCTCCTGTTCATGTGCAGGGACGACGTCTCGTAGACTGAATACCCTCCTTGTCCCTGCTAACTAGTTAGCCCGTATTTAGATCGGAGGAGACTTAGAACTCACCCAAACTCAACGATGCGATAGTTGGGTAAGGTCCAAGGTAAGTAAGTTGGTCTGAATGCCAGCCGACATTCTCCTTGCCACCTTCGTAGCAATTAGAGGCTGCGACATTTGCTCGCCATAATACTGCTTGCAGTGAGTCTGACGCTTCGGAGTCGGGTGGTCTCCACTCCATGTCCCAAGCCTTTCTCTTACGCAGCTCCTCATTTACTACTCGCTCGATGATATAGCAGGCTTCTTCCATAGCGTCCGGGAATGTCGGAGGGGGATCAGTCGGTGTGCCGTTATACCTAATGACGGGCAAGAAATGAACTAGGATCCTGTTTTTGGGGGTGAGAAGGCAGACAAACCAAAATTGAGCTGCCTCAGCCCATCTCTCCGATTCCTTCCTCTTTCCTTTGTCAATGTCTGCATCATCACCTATCGCAGAACGCTCCGCATCAAGATCCTTTCTTACAAAGAATGCAGTACGATGCGGGCTTTCTACCATGCGGTCGAAAAGCCACCACTTATTACGCTTCCAACCTCTGTGCCCTTCGCCTGTATTCTCGCGTTGACCGCCCTCCATGCTAGCGTTTCCCGAGGCCAGGTCAACCATAGTATAAAATAGCTTACAAGCAAGTTCAGGTGGGAGCACAGAGAAATGAAGGGTACAAGGGGTGTGCTGCGCGACCAGAGCAGGAGAGGGCAGGGTTAATGGTGGTAAACGAGGTACACTACTAGGGGGTTTTGGTTTGCGCTTCACAGGCGAGGTGGATGACGAGGGATTAGCTTTCTTAGGTGAAGTGATTGGCTGTCGCAATACAGACATGAGATCTACGGGTTTCTGAAAGATTGAAGAACTTGAAGGTGTAGTAGAAGGGCTTGAAGCATTGATTGTTGAAACTTTGTGTAGGTCATTGGATATGTCAGTGCTTTCTTTTCTAGACGACGCGTCTTGGATTCTTTTATGAGTGCTGACTGGGGTCTTGTCTCTGGAAACCGGTTTCTTTGATGTTGGCGCATGTAACCACGCGTCGAGTCCATATATTTTACGTTTCTTGGTTGTCGTCTTGCCATTCAGTTCTGAGCCACTACTGGTCGAGGAATCGGTATTATTCTTGATGAGCAGGCTGGCGGCACGTTCAACATCTGCATCACATTGTATAAGAGCGTTGAGAATGTCTGAAGTGTCAAGCTGAGGTATTTGGTCATTGACGATGCTTGCAACGAGTGCGATGAGCGTGTCGGTGTCGTTGGAGTCGGAGTCCATGACAAAGTGATAGGGGTCGTGTGGAAACTCTCATCCGACGACCTGAACACACTCTCAGCCAACATGGAAAAGAGCAGCCTTTCTGAACCTATAACTGGTCGCCTCCAAAGAGGACGAACGTATCTTGTGATCCTCTGTATCCCAGTAATTTATTACCTCCTCCCTTGGATACCTCCAGTTATTCCTGGAGGCAGTATTGTCACAGATTCCTTATCGTTCCCCGAACTCATACCTCACTGTGCTCACCTTTCTCCGATATCAGCATCCTCTTACCGCACGAGGCAAAATACCCTTGCAAGGACTCTCTTTGATATCGGGGCCTCAGCCTACATCGCCGAACCTAGCGCGTCAGCAGCGTACTACCTCAATGTTTCCGAGACCCAATGGAAGCTTAGCGAGAGGCCATTGTTGTTTGTAATTACCCCTCATATCGCAAATTTGTCTACTCCGGAGCAGCAAGTCCAAGCGAAGATAACAATCTTGACTCCGAAGTTCGAGGCAACGCGTGCCAAACTTCTTCCTATCCCTTTACTTCCGGACCCGTCTACTGCGAGTATCAATCACATCCATTACATAGAATGGGCAGAAGAAGAAGATCCGTATACTGTCCTATTTACTTCTTTAGATCTCGACCCCAGCTTATCTGGTGCCCACAAAGAGATCGCCGATCGATCCTCGACTACAGTATTTACAGACGGTGCCACTCGTCTATTTGTCGCAGATGGACTCCAGCGTGCCCTTGGATCAAGGGGAGTAGTCAAAACTGCGCCAGAAGAGGTCACAGTCCTACGAGAGCGTAAGACCGCTCAAGAGATCGAGTTACTCAAATGTGCGAACGAGGTCCGTTTAACATTTATATGAGCTGAGCACTCAATATTCGCCTTCATCACCTCAAGCGCATAACCCCAAAACTAATCATGCGATCAGGCCACAGTATTAGCTATCCGCGCCACCCATAAGCGGATGCATGTTGGGATGCGCGAGTCTGAAGCTCGTAATATGGTCGCCCAGGCCCTCAGAGCTACGGGCTTGGAGAGTGGTGGCTGTTTGACTCTATTCGGTGGTATGTACCACAAACATACCTTCAAGTCATGATCATCGGCTGAGCTTCGTTGGCTGCTCCGCATATTGCATTTCCAACCGTCCTCACTGGCTATTATGCAACTCCAATCTGAAACTTTTACATATAGAGAATGCAGCCCTGCCTCATGGATCAGGCACAGATCGTATCCTTCGCAAAGAAGATTTCGCTCTCTTCGACTGTACAGGTAAATTGCACGGGTATTGGAGTGATGTCACTCGAGTACGTCCTCCGCTACTACCCTTGTCCGTCCATCGGATTCCGATTGCTCTGTATTGCAGACTGTTGCCCTTCCAGATTCCAATATCCCGCAAGAACATCTAACAATCTGGCAGCATGTTCATACGGCACAGATCATTGCCCTACTCACTGCTCATGCTGGTGCTCTCACTAGTCACCCAGATGCTGCGGCGCGTGGGTTTCTAACTTCCGTAGGCTTTGGGCAATGGTTTACGCATAGATTGGGGCATGGTAGGTGTATTTTTTGATGTCATACCTTCGTCTTATGCCCTCGAAGGTATTCACATTACCCAAATTCGTAGCTGATTTATGTTTGCATATAGGAATAGGCCTTGAAGTGGGGGGGGCTCTTTGACTTTTACCACGACCTTCAAGTTTAGGCGCCCACCTGGGCAAGGTAAGTCGACGAGGCTAGATCACACAGCAGGACATAAGGGACCCAGAATGGGACAAGAAAACGAAAACAGTAATAGTACTGAAGGAAATGACGTAGACATGACCAACGACAGCGAAAGAAATAGTTCACAGCGACTAGGGCAATCCACGCTATTTGACTTCATGGCACCTTCGACGGCATGTTCCAATCAGAACGAAACTCTACCTACCAAAAGAAGACGGCTGGCCTCATCAAACAGCGGTAAAACGAGCAGAATCACACAGGCCATTTCAATACAGGCGGATGAAGAGGATACAGCGGATCACTTAATTGGGAATGCAACAGAGGGAAGGAGACATCTACAGAGGAGAAACCTCGTTCCTAAGGGTGTGGAACTGGACCTTACTACCCTAAGTGTGGCCCTCCTCCGTATTGCGGACGCGATGAAGGACGACCGAGAAGCCGAGAACGGCATACGTTCGATCGCACTTATAATGAGGGAGAGGGAGGCGCTGGCGCCAGAAATCGCCAAGTCCTCATTCGAACAAATAGTAGCTAACTTCTCGAGAAAGTTGGAGATGGTCATCAAAAAAGCAGAAGAAGCCTTTAAAGCCACGGCAGAAAGGATGGGGCAAACGGCGGACAAGACATCGGATGCAATTAAGACGGCCACAGGCAATCTCACAGCTACGTCAGAACAAGTTCGCAGGACTTACGCCAGCGTAGTCAACTCAAACACGAAGGCAAGTGGGGAATCGGAAGGTTTGGTAGACCCCAAACGTCAAGCCAGGGTGGAAATACAGGCGAGACGGGTCTTAATAGATCCGACACTGAATGAGAGGGACAAATACAAGGACATACCTGTAACGGATATCACAGCTAGGGCCAACAGGGCGATTGTGGAGGCCAGTGGAAACGAGGCCTGGAAAATTATACGATGTGACAAGCTATCGAAGGGGGGACTCCTCTTTGAGTTCAAGCAAAGAGAAGCCAGAGATTGGCTGGAAAAGGAAGACAACGCCAGACGATTCCTAGACAGTTTTGACCAAAATGCGATGATTAGACCGAGGAAGTTTGTCGTTAAGACTCTATTCATTCCGCTGGAGTTCGGGGTAGGATCAGAAAAAGATATTCGGGAATTAGAGGAGGATAATGGGTTGTCTCCCGGTTCGATAACTTCAGCGAGATGGATGAAACCACCCGAGAGACGCAGCGCAGGCCAATTCAAAGGACATGCGGCAATCTCCTTCAGCAACCCATACGATGCGAACACAGCGATACGCAAAGGGCTCACGATCGCGGGCAGTTATTGTCCCACTCACAAAGCCAAAGTCGAAGCCATACGATGTATGCGATGCCAGCAATATGGACATATGGTGAACAATTGTAAGGCTACACGAGACGTCTGCAGTTCATGCGCAGAGGAACACCGATCCTCGCAATGCCCAAACACGAAGCACCCCGAAAAGCACTTCTGTGCGCCTTGTAACACCGGGGGGCATGCAAGCTGGGATCGTCGCTGCGCCATGTTTTTAAAGAAGCAAAGGGACACAGACGAGCGTGTTTTGGAGAACAGGAGGCCCTATTTCCCAACAGAAGAACCGTGGACCCACGTTATGGACCCATTGAACGAGGGGAGAAGTTCGAATAAGAGTTCTCCAATGGATGGCTGGACAACCGTAGGCACGAAAAAGAGAACCCAGACCAAGATAAGTGACTTCGGCTATGGCCAACAACTGGAAAAAGCACAGGGCACCATTAACAAGGGCACCAATAATCGATATGGAAACTTACGCACAGAAGATAGCTGGGCAGACGAAGTGGAGCATCACATAAACTCCCAATCCCAATGAATAGCTACAACATCACGGATAACCTACGCATACTTCAGCAGAACCTAAACAAATCTTTCTGGGCCCAGCTAGACTTCATCAACAACAACATACACGAGGAGTGGGACATCTTGCTCCTGCAGGAACCATATATCGACTCCTTCGGCGAAACAAGAGCAGGGAAACACTGGACTACCACATACCCCTCCTCAAAAGGAGAGAGCGAGAAAGCCATCAGATCGGTCATCTTTGTAAATAGCAGGATAAATACTGACTGTTACGAGCAGGTACATATCGCTAACTCTGGAGACGTTACAGCCCTAAAGATCAAAGCGGACTGCGGCTCGGTGTACATATTCAACGTATATAATGACTGTGACCATTCAGAAGCTATCGACATAATCAGCAACACGACGAGGCAGATACTGGCGAAGGATAAAGATGCAAGATTCATATGGGCTGGGGACTTCAACCGACACCATCCAGACTGGGATGAGAGCAGAAACAGCCATCTTTTCACTGCTCAAGCCCTAGAGAAATCTCAGATACTCATACAGGCATTTAACGAATTTGATCTGGTAATGGCTTTACCCAGGGATATCCCGACACTGGAATCAATGGCAACCAAGAACTGGACAAGACCAGATAACGTCTTCATGTCATTGGAACTGTATGAAAGGCTGACCACATGTGATACAGATCCAGGTAACCGGCCAACCAAGACTGACCACCTTCCGATTCAAACCATTATTGATGTCAGCGTACTGCTAGCCGAAGAGAAAGCTATTCGAAACTTCAGACAGGTGGACTGGGAGGAATTTCGAAAGGATTTGGGCTCTAATCTACATCAACTACCAGCACCACAAAAGATACTAACGAAAGAACATTTCGACAGGACGGTAGATGACCTCACCAACGCTATCAAGAAAACCATCGAGAATGTGGTTAAGGTAAGGCCACCATGCCCCTATGCTAAATGTTGGTGGAACAGCGAACTCTCAGCCATGCGTAAAGAAAAGGTAACCCTAGCCAGGACAGCTTGGGAAAGACGGCACCTCCCCAACAACCCGATACATCAGAGGCTGAGGAACTTCAAAAACCTATACCATGAGGCGATCGAGAAGGCAAAGCTTAAACACTGGGAGGAATTCCTGGAGGACGCAGACCCGGAGGACCTTTGGACGGCAAACAGATACATCTCGAACCCCATTGGTGATGGTAGCAAGGCCAGAATACCAACCCTTAAGGTTATTCAGCCGGACGGCCAGAATATGGAGGTGTCATCAAATGAAGAGAAGGGGAAGCTGTTAGCTTCCCTATTCTTCCCAGAGAGACCAACTGACTATGTCGCCCCCCCATTAGGTCATGTCCCCCCTCCAGTGGACTTCAAGTTCAAAGTGAATGAAACTCGCATCAGAAGAGTTATAGCAAAGCTAAAGCCCTACAAAATATGCGGTCCAGACGGCATCCCTAACGTTGTTCTTATGAAATGCCAGGATCTAATCGCACCACGTTTAAGATGGGTATATGAAGCCATATTTCGGTTGAGAACTTACCCAGAATGCTGGAAGAAATGGACCACAGTAGTTCTAAAGAAACCAGGAAAACCTCGCTATGACGTAGCTAAGGCCTGGAGACCGGTAGCGCTTCTGAACACAATGGCCAAAGTACTAACAGCTCTGGTAACAGAAGATCTAGTATACATGTGCGAAAGGTACCAGTTACTCCCTGACACCCACTTCGGAGGCAGACCAGGCAGAACCACTACAGACGCCCTCCATATCATCATAAACAAGATCAAGGACGCTTGGAGGAGAAAGAAAATGGTGTCGATCTTATTCCTGGATGTGGAGTCTGCCTTCCCCAATGCGATTACGGAACAGCTGCTTAATAACATGAGGCGTAGGCGAATACCAAAAAACTACATAGATTTTGTGGGAAGACTATTGGAGGGCCGAAAAACTCAAATGACATTTGACGACTACAAATCAGACTGGATAGACGTCAATAATGGGATAGGACAGGGGGACCCAATTTCCATGATCTTATACCTATTTTACAATGCTGACTTGCTCGATATTCCCAGGAACTCTGAAATGGCTATTGCGTATGTCGATGACTCCTCTTTCATAGCAGAGGGAAAGGATGCAAGGGAGGCTCATAGCGCACTTGCAGACATGCTAAAGAGGGTAGGTGGGGGATTTGATTGGTCTCAGGCTCACAACTCTAGGTTTGAAACTTCAAAATTGCGGGTGGTGGATTTCTCGCCAACGAAAATAGAGGAGCATAAAATGGTGGTAAACGACATTGAGATAAAAGCTGAAAAGGCATACAAACTACTAGGGGTAATTCTGGACCAACGACTCAACTGGCGAGAACAAGAAGCAGCAATAGCTGCCAAGGCATCAAAATGGACCAATATGCTGAGACGTCTAAGCAGGGTTGCCAACGGAATCAACGCGAAGATGATGAGACAGCTGTATTTGGCAATTGCAGTACCCAAGATGTCTTATGCTCTAGATGTCTGGTACTCCCCGGTTCACCTCGCACCAGGAAAGAAACGCAGATCGGGATCGGTACGGGCTCTAAACACCTTGGCCAAGATACAGCGGACGGCTGCATTAGCAATTACCGGGGCTATGCGGACAACAGCTAACGAGCTACTAGATTTGCATGCTTATCTACCACCATTAGAGCTTACACTGAATTTCATTTGCTTTAGGGCAGCGACCAGAATGGCAACACTTCCAGTCTCACACCCAATCGGGAAGATTCTAAACATGGACAGGCTCAGGACACCCAAAACCCACGTACCCCCCGTTTTAGCATTACCAAGACATTTCGGTATAGATCACAGGCAAGTGGAGAAGATACGGCCCTTTCGGCATCGCAGCAGCCACGCTCGTCCCCCATATCAGACCATGATAGCCAACTCAAGGGACAACTCCAAGAAAATGCAGAAAACGGACAGAGCTGACTTCTCGATTTATGTTGATGGATCGGGCATGAATGGTCAAGCGGGAGCAGCAGCAATCTCATATGAAGGCCACAGAAAGCTGGGTGAAGTACGATACTATTTGGGCAAGCTAGAGGAGCACACGACCTTCGAGGCAGAAGCAGTTGGACTGGCCCTAGCTATGAACGAAATTAGTCGCCGGAGACTGCGGGGAAATGTAACGGTGTGGATGGACAACCAAGGGGTCATACAGCGGGCAGAAAGTGCGAAGCGAGGCACCGGTCAGCACATACTGGAACAAGTAGACAAACTAGCAAGAAAAGCCAAAAGGGAAGCACGCAGAGAGGGAGGGGAGAACAGGATCAAGATCGCATGGATTTCGGGGCACGACAATGTCAAGGGAAATGAGGAGGCAGATAAGCAGGCCAAGGTGGCAGCAGAAAAAGGATCAAGTGCCCCGGAAACCCTCCCCAAATTCCTGAGAGAAGACCCACTTCCCGCTAGCATCTCCGCACTGCGTCAGAAGGGCAAAGCAAGAATCCTAGAACAATGGTCTCGGAGATGGAGGGCATCTGAAAGGCGGCCCAAAATGACAAGGATAGATGAGAACTTCCCATCTAAGAACTTTATAAGGATCGCCGGCGAGTGGAAAAAAAGCAGAACCAGCTTACTGACACAACTCAGAACAGGTCACATACCACTAAATGCGCATCTTCACAAGATATCGAGAAGCGAGACACAATACTGCCCACACTGTGCAGGAGTCAGGGAGACCATAGCACACTTCTTACTGGAGTGTCCGAGCTACAACAAAGAACGAGCGGTGCTACAAAGAAGAGTGAAGGGTAACGGGATAATGATCAAGACCCTGCTAGCAGAGGAGGAAGGAATGAAGGCCACATTGGAGTTCATCGGATCAACAGGAAGGCTGAGGAACACCTTCGGCGACACAAGAGGCACTCTACACTCAGCACGAACCGAGGACAGAAGAAAAGAGAAGGACACAAAGAAGGGGAGGGGCTAGATGCAAAGGCCATCACATCCACATCGTGCTCGCCACCAGCCGAGGCTCAGATGGGAGAGGGAGAAAGGAGGCGAAAAACTGGAACACCTGCGGAAGCTTTCGGTCATAGCACTCACCTTTTATTTCTTTCCCTGACAGACCCCCCGGTTGTGTCTACCTCATCGAGGTCGGGCACAGGATAGCGAGAACCCCTAGGGGCCACGCTATAGGACTTGCAAAATATAATCGGGGCTTCATCCCAACTGGAGGATGGGCGAGCAAAACACCGTAGGACCGGTGGGCAGGCGGGGAAACCATTTTATTGGTTTTGATGTCTGTGCATGCTCGCATTCCGGGGTCAGGGGGGGCAAGGGGCCCTTAGTAGTTATATTTCACAGACTTGGTAGTATACATGTAGCTAGCTAACGTCCACCATGGGGACTCCCCGAAGGACGGAAATGGAAACCAAAAGGCCTTGAAGTTCACGAGTCGCCCTACCTAAGAGGCGGAAACCAGTCAGTCTTAATCCAAAGCGGTCACACCTTTTCCAATGAACCAGGCGTGTACATCGAGGACAAGGTAGGTGTGCTTTGTAGTATACCCGATTATCCGAGTTCTTGATTATTTCCACGTGTTTGCTTGTGAACGAACCACCTATAATTTGGCTTGCGTGCCCAGGTCGGTGTCAGGTTGGAGGACTGCTTCTATATCGAAGAAGAGCATGGCTTTGCTAGGTTCCTCACCGCTGGTGTTGGAGGACCAGCTCAGTCGCCCTTGGAGCCTTGATCTCGCTTTATATCTAGTTTTTGTATGACTGGTAGAGCATCATACGCATTGAATTTCTATTTGTTACTATTGCGCACCTGGAAAGTTTGAGTATCTACAACCGTCATATCCATTCAAACGTTTTATACAGTCTAATATACATCGAGAGGCATAGTTTGTGGAGGCTATTGTGATATGGCATAGAGGGATCCTTGGTACAAAGGCAGATGAAGTAACGTATAACTCAAAACAAGCGACCTATATTCCCTGAAAGTATATATAACCCGATGACCGTTTAAGCGTACACTTCCATCGTACGAGGCAATTTGCTTGGAGGCGGGATGAAGGTCTGCAGGATATGTGAGGAGACTTAGTCTATAGCAAGGTTTAGGAACATACTCGGGTCTTAATGCCGCCAGCACTTGGAAGTCTGGTAGTGCCATTCGATAGCCATGCATCTACTTCAGCAGCAGCACCACGTCCCTCACTAATGATCAGGGGGCTGTCAATAGTTGGCTTTCAAAATGTAAAGAACGACCTACTTGATACCCCATACAATCAATGATTGACCTCGGCGACAGTCGCCAGCTGCAAATACACCTTCTACACTAGTCGAGTATTTCTGTCACACAGTCAGATTAGGCATGAGGACTAGGTTTAATTCACGAACCTTGGGAGGAGTCTGTATATTGGACCGTCCATCTTGCTTCAATCCCAAGGCTTTGATGAGCTCAACCTGTGGCCCCAAAAATCCGAGCGCCAAGAAAACAAGCTGCGCTGGGAAGAATTTCTCGGATCCTGGTACCTCTTCCATCTTCCATCGTCCGCCGCTGTCCTTGGTCCATTCAACACGAACTATAGAAAATGGAGAAATCAGTACACGTAGTGGTAATAACTCTACAATGCGTACCTGTATTAAGTCCTTTAAGCTTGCCATCGTCATCAAGAACGAAATCTTTGGTTGATATGCAATACTCCCTGGGGTCTATAAAGGGGTCAATAATATTTACACGTCCAGTAGAAAACGGCGTACCATTGCCAAAGTAAGCAGCAACCTCGGTGTGCCCGTAGTCAGTTCGGAAGATCCTACATCCCAGTGTCAACGCAGTTAGGCATGATATATTGAATAGAAGTTACCTTGGCCACTGAGGCCATGGATTATCTCTACCTCTAGAGACTGGTGGACGCGGAAGCAGCTCAAAATTGGTGACGGACTTGGCACCGTGTCGCATAGCTGTGCCAATACAATCATTTCCAGTATCGCCACCACCGATGACAATCACATCTTTGCCCTTGGCGTTGATGTAGCCCCCATCCTGAAGCTCAGAATCTAGTAAGGACTTGGTATTGAGCTAGAGAATAGTGTGATACGATTAACGTTGGATCTGAGACGAACATGCAACTATACCTGTAGATATTCCATGGCAAAGTGAATTCCATCAGCATCACGATTAGGAATCTTCAGATCTCTAGGCCAGGTAGCGCCTGTGCAAATGACGATGGCGTCATTTTCAGCACGAAGTTGGGCCACGTCCACATCTACGCCTATGTGGGCATTGGGTACGAAAGTCTGACACTTTCTGAGCACTTTGCTGATGGAAATTAGTGGTGCAACTTACAATCCCTTCAGCAGCCATTAGGTCCAGACGGCGCTGAACAATAGATTTATCGAGCTTCATGCTACATAGGTTATTAGATACTAATAAAGGTCCGAAGAAAGTGGGGACTCACTTAGGAATACCATACATAAGAAGACCACCCATACGGTCGTTGCGATCGTATACTGTTACGTAGTGTCCAGCTTTATTGAGTTGATCTGCACATGCTAACCCCGCAGGACCAGAACCGATGATAGCGACGTGCTTGCCAGTACGGAAGGTAGGAGGATTAGGTGCCATCCAGCCCATTGCAAATCCCTACGGATAAAAGTTTGAGAGTACGAATTAAGTAAGACCTCCCATAAACCAACCTTGTCGATGATGGCGCATTCGATACTCTTGATGCCGACGGGTTGCTCATTAATGCCTAAAACGCAAGCGCCTTCACAAGGAGCTGGGCAAACGCGTCCGGTAAATTCGGGGAAATTATTGGTCAATAGAAGACGATTCAGGGCATCTTGCCATTGGCCTTTGAAGACCAGATCATTCCATTTCGGGATAACGTTTGAGATGGGGCAACCGGTGTCTGATTGACAGAAAGGCACACCACAATCCATGCATCGAGCAGATTGGTATTTCAATTCGCTGACGGTGAGTCGGGTAGATATTTCTTGCCAGTCTTTAACACGCTTACGAGGCGGACGGTATGCTTCGCTGAGTCGCTGATACTTCATGAAACCTCTGACTTTATCGAGCTTAAGCGCGCGTTGTTTCGCCGTATTGTCATCAACCAACGAATCTTCCATATCTGTGACAGACGGCTCGGGACGCTTGGGAGTAAGAGGAGCAAAATTATGGGAGGCAGGGGTCTTCGGAAGTAATATATCCTCCAGGCCTTCCGATGCGAGATCGACTTGGCTAGCAGTACGCGATGGAATGAGGTCAATCACGCTTTGGCGCAACTTGTCTTCCTTTTCTCTGGCAGCTTGTTCCTCAAGCACACGCTTATAATCTAGAGGCATGACACGAACGAAGAGTGGGAGGAGGTGATGGAAGTCATGGAGGACGCGGTCTGCAACTTCGGAGCCTGTATAATGCCTATGATCCTCGATGAGGCTACGAAGCGCAGCGATTTCACGGGGATCTGTAACCTTCCCCAACTCCACCATCTCCATATTGACTTTGGAAGCGAACGTATGCGCCATGTCTAGTACATATGCGATTCCACCACTCATACCCGCAGCAAAGTTACGGCCCGTCGTGCCCAAAACAACAACACGACCACCTGTCATGTACTCGCATCCATGATCGCCAGTTCCTTCGACTACTGCATTGGCACCGGAATTGCGAACGGCAAACCGTTCAGCTGCGATACCCCTGATGAATGCCTCGCCAGAGGTGGCGCCATATAAGCAAACATTGCCAATAATGATGTTCTCCTCGGCCTTGAACTTTGATTCCTTTGGTGGATAGACTATAAGTCGACCACCGGAGAGTCCTTTTCCAACGTAATCATTCGCATCCCCTTCCAGCTCGATCGTGATACCAGGTGCAAGGAAGGCACCGCAAGACTGGCCAGCTGAACCTCTCATACTAATATGGATTGTATCCTTAGGAAGGCCCTCTTCTCCGTACAGCTTGGAAATCCTGTGCGACAACGAGGTACCGAGCGCGCGATCAGTATTCGTGACATCACAGTCTATGTGTACTGGTAGTCCCTTGGTCAACGCAGGTTCCGACTCGTCAATGAACTTGTTATCGAGGCGGATGTACAGCTTGTGGTCTTGCTGGCGCACACGATACGTAGCAGCTCCGGGGCGCATTTGCCAAGCAGGTTTCAACACAGCGGACAAGTCCAAGTGGGCCGTCTTGACGGTTCGCAGCTTCTCATTGACTTTGAGCATATCTGCGCGACCAACCATCTCATTGATGGTACGGAATCCAAGCTTAGCCATGTAACTGCGGAGGTCCTCTGCAAGATAGTAGAAAAAGTTGATGACCTGCTCTGGCTGACCAGCGAATTTGGCTCGGAGCTGAGGGTCCTGGGTGGCGATCCCAACGGGGCATGTATTGACTAAGGAAGGCAACGGTGAATGATAAGAAATAGTATTGATACAATAAAATATACGCACGATGACACTTCCTCATCATAATGCAGCCCATCGCAATCAATGGTGTAGTCGCGAAACCCCATTCTTCGGCTCCAAGTAGGCAGGCAATGGCGATATCTCGACCTGTGCGCAATTGTCCATCGGTCTGCACGGTAACACGTCCACGGAGATCGTTCAACACGAGAGTTTGGTGCGTCTCAGCCAAACCGAGCTCCCAAGGAAGACCGGCGTACTTGATACCTGTCCAGCGCGAAGCACCAGTTCCACCATCATGGCCAGAGATCAGTATGTGATCGGCCTTGGCTTTCGCCACACCACTAGCAACAATACCAACGCCGACTTCAGACACGAGCTTCACGGAGACACGAGCGCGAGGGTTAGAGCATTTCAAATCGTAGATGAGCTGCTTCAAATCTTCAATTGAGTAGATATCATGGTGTGGGGGAGGTGAGATAAGGCCGACGCCAGCAGTCGAATGACGTGTACGGGCGATCGACAAAGAAACCTTGTGGCCAGGTAATTCACCACCTTCACCCGGCTTCGCGCCTTGAGCCATCTTGATTTGCAGCTCGTCTGCATCCGAGAGGTAGTTGGAAGTGACTCCAAAGCGACCGGATGCCACTTGCTTGATCGCCGAGCGCATAGTATCGCCGGTGCTCAAGACAGTTGAGCGTTCTGCGTCTTCACCTCCTTCGCCGGTATTCGACTTGCCACCAAGACGATTCATTGCAATGGCTAGTGTCGTGTGCGCTTCCATGGAGATAGAACCATAGGACATTGCGCCAGTAACAAATCGGCGCACAATCTCATTCCAAGGCTCGACTTGATCAATAGGAATAGGCGTTGCATTTTCGTAACGGAAATCAAGTAGTCCACGAAGGTGAATACGCTGGGCTTGCTCGTTGGCGTTTCGCGCATAAGCATCGAATGCTGACTGGTTCTTCTCTCGAACGGCATCCTGGAGGTTCGCAATGCCAGTAGGATCGTTAATATGGGCCTCTCCACCGTCACGCCAATGGTATTCTCCTGACTCAGGCATACCGGGAGGTATGATGGTTTCCCGAGTAGGCCAGCCGCGTTCGTGCAATTCGAAAGCGTCCATGGCAAGAAGATCGAATGTAGCCCCTTGAACCCGGCTAGCTGTACCCGTGAAGCAACGTTCGACAACATCGCCATGAAGACCAAGAATTTCGAAGATTTGGGCTCCTTTGTATGACTGAAGCGTAGATATACCCATTTTCGACATGACCTTGAGGATCCCATTATCAACTGAATGCCGATAGTTGTCGATAAGCTGTTGAACAGTTAAATCTCCTTTAATTCTAACATGTGTTCAATCAGTATGAATAGACTCAAGCGCTTCCTTGCGAAACTTACAATCCTTCACGCCCAACCTTTTGAATAGCCTCCATCATCAGCCATGGACAAACCGCATCCGCACCATAACCGACCAACACACATAGATGGTGGACTTCACGAGCCTCGCCGGTCTCAACCATAAGAGCAATCTTCGCTCGCTTCTTCTGAAGGACCAGGTGGTGATGGACACCACCACAAGCGACGAGCGCTGAAAGCGGTACTCTGTTGGGGCCCGTTTCCCGATCGCTAAGGATTACGACCTTGATTCCGTCGTCAATAGCTTGGGCGGCCTCACTACATACACGCTCAAGGGCCAACTGATAACCCGGCAACCCATGCTCCTTCGGGAAAGTGATATCAATCGTCCGAGAGGGCCACCGAGTGTAGGCCACTTTAAGATTCTTTAGGGCGTTCATTTCCTCGATGGAAATCAGGGGCGAAGGCAGGAGGATGCGGTGGCATTGCTCGGGCTTCATCTCAAGCAGATTTCCCTCAGGGCCAACGTACGCTTCAAGTGACATGACGATATTCTCACGAATGGGATCGATAGGTGGATTCGTTACCTGTGCAAAGAGCTGGCGGAAATAGTCGTATATAAGGCGAGGTTGGGTAGCCATCGCCGCGATAGGTGCATCATTCCCCATAGACCCGAGGGCTTCCTTGCCATCGGAAACCATTGGTAGAAGCAAGAGGTTGAGTTGCTCAACAGTATAACCAAATGCAAGTAACTTTGGATCGGTGCTGAGCGGCGAGTCATCGAGAACAGGTTCCAGACGTGTGTTTCCGCGCCGGGCGCGCTTCACTATGTTAGGCATCTGTAGAACATGTGCCTCTACCCAAGAAGCAAAATTCTGCTTCGCCGCCGTAGTCCGCTTCAACTCTTTATCGTCTACTACACGCCCTTCTATTGTATCGACAAGCAGCATCCGCCCCGGCTTCAATCTACCCTTCTGAACTACTTTCTCCGGCGGCACGAATAAAGCACCAACTTCAGATGCACATATCATGATATCCTCGCTGGTGACAATAAAGCGGCATGGCCTGAGTCCGTTACGGTCTAGGTTGGCACCACAGAATCGTCCGTCGCTGAAGGTGAAGAGAGCTGGGCCATCCCATGGCTCCTGCAGACAGGCTGCCCAATTGTAGAAGGCCTTCTTTTGAGGCTCCATGTTTTCATTACCTTGCCATGCCTCGGGTATGAGCATCATGATCGCTTCGGGCAGGGTGACCACTCCGTTGACGACGAGCAGCTCCAATACGTTATCAAAAGCAGCCGAGTCCGAGCCTCCGGTCTCGATGATGGGATAGAGCAAATCAAGTTGGTCGCCGAAGTTTTGGGACGAAAGCACACCTTCACGAGCACGCATCCAATTTTTGTTGCCACGAACGGTATTGATTTCACCTGTGAGAAGCGTCAGTAAAACGTCGTCAGAGTAATATGAACTCTGCCTACGCACCGTTGTGAGCAGCAAGCCTCATGGGCTGTGCACGATCCCAGCTTGGGAAAGTGTTAGTCGAGAATCGTGAATGAACCAACGTGAAATGAGAGCGATATAAAACGTGATTGAGATCATGGTAATAATTGTACACTTGGGGAGGAGAGAGTTGGCCTTTATAAATAATAGTTTTTGCTGATAGGGAACACACGTAGAACCCCTTGGCGAGAGTTCTTTACGAATAAATTGGGTTCAAGCAAATTTGAGCGTTGTGTCACGTATAAAGAGCAAGAAATCACAAACATGCTGTGGGTCGCGTGCTTACGCAGAACATATAACTGACGCTCGAAGTGTTTCGCATCGAATGTACCGCCTTGACTGATATTACCGTCACCATAGTGTGCCCGAAGCACGACAAATGGTTGTAATATGACAGGTTCTTTGCTGCTGGCCGCCGGGCCAAGAATACTACCATCGGTCGGAACCTCCCTCCAACCCAGAACTCGCAGACCTAAATCGAGCGCAAGTTTGGAGAAAAGGGCTTGATGACTCTGTAGCTGCACAGGATCGTTCGGTTTGAAGAAAATGTTGCCTACAGCATACTCTCCAGGTTCAGGAAGGACGCAGCCGATATCTTGCTCAGCTTCTCTCTTGAAAAATAGATGGGGAATAGCTGTCATAACACCAGCGCCATCGCCGTCCCGACTATCAGCACCAGTGGCACCACGGTGCGTCATGGCACAAAGAAGCTGACGAGCATCGGATACGATTTTGTGGGTTTGTTCACCCTTGATGTGGCAAATGAAGCCTACACCACACGAATCTTTCTCGTTTTCGTTTAAATAAAGCCCTTGGTTAGCAGGTAACGAACCCGCCCAACTACTGGGATCGCGCTCAACAGCGTTGAAGCCATTGATACTTTCTTCGGATGCAACATCGGATACATAGGGTAAGTCAGGCAAAGAAGTGTTGTTACTAACACCGTTGGCCATAAAAACAATGAAAGGCAAATATGCAGAGGTGACAAGTACTGCTGAAGAATGGGTAGGAAAATGAAGAAAGTGGTTCGGGAATGAGTTGGGCGAGTATGAAAGCAAAGCGTCAAGATGTTCAAGAGGAGTTTAGGGGCAGATACAGTCTAAACCAACCCGAAATTTCCCGACCACGTAATATGCCGAATAAGCCGACGTATTGTAGCCAATCAGGAGCCAGTATTTGCAAAGAAAGCAAGGGTCGTCGAAAGGTACACCAATTAAATTCTAACTACAACGGAATTCCGTGCCGCGTCCTGCTGGCGATCCGCTGGCAACATGTTGAAAAGTGCTGTTGCACTGGCGCTGCTGAGGCTACAATCTAGACTTTTCAATTTTTTTTGCTGTAATTTGATTGCAAGTAAATGAAACATAATATTCCCGGAGGGATCCTTTGTCTAGTGCACCCGCACACCAGGCTACTGAACGTGTTGACCGGTCCGATGTCGAGTGGTCCAGGACCCAATTCAAAGAATGAGATATTACGACACAATGATTCCGGCAAGTAGAGATTGTATTGTCTAAATTGACATGCAATCCAGCAATGTCAAATGAAACTACGTGGAGACAGTTGGAAACAGACGCCTTCTTATGAGGTTAGCCGGCGGATGAAATATCCGCAACATGCCTAAACTACTTGCCAAGATCATACAATCGATGTCGCACACGGAATAATGAAAGAACAAATGAAATTTTCATGATTAACCCTCTTTTCGGGGAGCGGTCCGGCACCCATGGAGTGGACATTTGCCCTCGGATATGCAATGATGTGTCAAGAGAAAAAATACCGATGGTGTATCTGCTACTGGGTTCAGGAATCATAATAAATCGATTAGGGAAATCAGCCTCGTAGTCCAGTCGTGTATCCATGCTATTTGTGGTCGAGAAATTGCAAGGGTGGGAAGAAGTCTGGGTGAGTCATTCATCCAGCGATCGAAGGTCTTGAGAACTCGAGGATTCATCAGTGCCTTTCAGTACATGACGTCGGAAGCCAACTTTGACGCCCTCGTTAAGCGGTGCGTTCGCAAGCGTTTCCATGAAGATCCAAGAAGTAAGAACGTCCGCTCCAACATTTGCATCCGGCGGTGCACAACGTTTAGAACCATGTTCAATCAGAGATTATCCGATAGCGTAGCAGGTTTTAACGATAACTGCAATTTTGGGGGAGGTAATCATAATTCTCCCTCCCTATGCTTCGATGTAGATCTTAAAGCTCCCTAGACTATGGGAATCAGTACTCTGAGTCGACGGAGAATCCGTTTACTCACGATTCATGTGCATTCCCCTACTTTCTTCTATTCATTCTCCCGTAGAGGGGGACGTGTAGAACATGGCCGAATACTTCTTTTATTCACGCCACGATAGAGCTTCAGAAGATTATTCCGAATACTGCCCATCCGAGAACTCATCGATCTCTGATAAAACACCAAGCTTGAACCATTCGTTGTGCTGGAATTGAAATTAACAAGTGACGTCCAGAAAAAATCCCAACGAAATTGGCCAGCATCAATCTATACAGACACGTTGGGATGGATACCCTTTATAGTCATTCGCTATACATTGTCACTGCTTCTTGAGAAGTTATAGTCGCAAAAATACAATTAGAGGAATGAGATACATGTCCGGACACTCTGTTAGAAGGACCGATTGAAATGAGAGCAGGTGAGCCTAGACGAACCTTTAAAACGCTTGAGTTTGACCAGTGGAGAAACCTTGGTGTATGAAAACACACTCGTGTGACTCCTTTACATGTCGCCACTCAAGATTTCGGGGTGTAGATATAATTAATGCACGAGTCATAACTTGAGTTTAGGTCAGCCTAGTTCATACTCCGTCGGACGCGACAAGGGAGTCAGGATAAGAAAATCGTTGATCGACTATAACAAGTTGATAAAAGACTGGATCTCAAGGCCGGTATGGCTTAACCGGCTCCGTCGTGAAGTGCACAGCATACAGCCGCTGAGCAGAGATCAGCTTATTTGAAGACGTCAGCGGCAAAGGGCGCCAACCTTTATGATGACCATTATATTGCCGCACTGTTTCTCCAGATGCCATCTCCCAAAGCCGAGCCGTGTGATCGGATGACGCTGTAAAGATTAGTATCGATGAACGCCAATGATATCTCTAGCTTCTTACCAGTTACGAGGTAAGCCGAGTCGGCGCTGAAAGCACAATCCCAAACCCAGCGTTGATGGCCAATGAGTGTTTTCTCATGCTTGAATTCATAATTTTGGGAAATCGACCAAATTTTTACCGTAGTATCCGCGGAACATGTGGCCAAGTACCTGAGCAACCCTTTAATAGACTAGAAACGGCTATGATTTATGGAATACGAACTTAGCATCTGGACTCAGAAGGCAGCGTGTTAGATATTTATTGTGTGCGTGAAACTTTGTGACGGCTTGAAAGCGTGGAAGGCCAGACACCTCGTCGTTAACTTTCCATACAAAGCAGTTACCCTGACAGCCATCTAAGAATAAGGCGACGTTTTGAATGTCAAAAAAGAACCTTATTATTCCCGGCCACCAAGAAAGAGCCATCGGAAGCAAGACTGACGGATCGTATAGGGATGTCTCCGGCCGGTGTCTGAAATCAAGAAAGGAAGCTTGACGAGGTTGCCGACGTATAACATTTACTTACGAGTTCATGAGAACAAAGATTTTCAGACAGATCCCACTGCTTGATGCTGCCAGCTTGGTCGCAAGAAATGAGCTCCCCTTGATTCGGATGTACGCACACGTCGTTAACTGCAATATTACCTCATTAGTTGAGCGATAGATGACTGGTTAGGATGGATACGACCAGGCGCTGAGTTATCGTATGTTCTATGAAGTTGAGAGCTTCTACCGTGAGATACACCCTCAGATCAGATCGAGGCAAAAATGAGAATGCTTTCAGCTGACCGAAGGTCCCAGATTTTGATAGTACCGTCTTCACTGCCTGTAACTAGCCATTTACCTTCGCTGTGAAAAGAAACGGAAGTCACATTCCCAGTGTGTCCTTCGAAGGTGAGGATCTATTGCAACGTGAATTGCGAAGTCTGGGAGAAATGTAGAGATTGTTCTACCGGGGAGGATGATGTACTGGCAATTTCGTAAATGAGTACTTTCTTGTGGATTGCAGCAGCAAGCAGTCGTTTACTGCTAAACTATTAACTGATCGGGTTAATATGCCAAGACGTGAACACACTCAGGGGAAATTGCAAGCCTGTTTACTTGCTAGAGATGGATCAAGAGCGTAATAAGGCAGGCATTGAGTGGGCCACAGTGACATGACACCAAGGACATACGTACGCCAGATTCACCGGACCGGGATATGGTTCGTGAGCAAATACCACTCCAGGCCTCCCAGAAGCGAATCTCGTGGTCATAGGAGCCGGTTACAAGGATAACAGACATATCATGACGAGTTGAACCGCCTCTCGAGCCGAACGATGGTGCGGGCATACGATGTCTAGGCCAGTCTGAACGACGATTTGGTGCGCAACCTGAGCATGGCAAATATGCAAACCTGTGATTATGTCACGCCTAAGCTACAAACTGCGGCAAACACCACGCCACCAGTCACGGTTGAGGTGCACCCCTCTCATTTATATGTTCTTATTATTTCCTTTCAGATTTCTGGCTTCGAGTACGCAGACAAGGCTCTGGTCTCCCAATATCCGAGGATCATGAGGCTATACGACTGGAACTCTCACTGGCCTCTGTAATGATATTCTTGGATACATTGAACATACATGAAAAGCGCATGCCTGATGCACTGCGTGTTATACTGGTGCCGCCCTGCAGACGCTTCTCGCTGAAATTACGGGTCCTCTTCTCGTCCTCATTACGTGAAACTGTTGATCGACTCGTGCCTGCGTCGTCTACTCGTTATGTTACAAGACCACTAAGATCGAGAATGCTCATCGTTCTTGGTCATTCGTGATCAGTGAATTATAATTCCGTGAAAGCTCGATCTGCTATCTCGCGCAACCTTTGGTTCTGTACTCTGTATCCTGGAATTTGACGGTAGCCGACTCCCTAGGTAATGAACACCCTCGGGCCCCTACGTCTCTTTCTCTTCTCAGCAACTATCTTGATTATTCTGTGAAGTCCAGGAGTATGACAACTATTAACCTGTCTCAATGATGTCCTATCGCCGGTGGAATCAACATACTATACTTCACCCTGCTGCCTCTAGGAAGCCATAATTCTAAAATGGTATAAAAGGGTCAATACTCCTTCGTTTGCCTAGAGTGGTTCACCGTACTACTACACCTTGCACTATTTTGGCTATGAACGCATTCCCTGTTTGTCTTCTTCATACTCAGCTGTTTTCCATCACTGACCCTTTTGCTATAGGCAGGATCACGCGTATTCTTCTGGGGAGCCAACTCCCAAGTCGTGTATGGCACTGTGCTTTCTGTCAGTGTCCAATCCGACGTGAGTGCATGACGGTAGTAGGGCCGACACTCGCATTCATGTTTCACATCTTACAGGGTACTCAGATCCTACAAATCAAGGATGACAGCGGAGCAATGCACAGCCTTCCGTCTGTACATTTAATTGTTTTTCTATGTCTTGAGCTTACTTCATCTGCAGAGCGGGAGGCGTTACGAAAGTAAACTAACACTCCTTTGCCCTTCGTTACTGCATGTTTAGACTCGGACCTTGTTAGACATAGGCCAAGGACATCTAGGTATACCTCGCTGTATTATTGGACCTTTCCCCTTTTGTGACTGTGGATTGAATTTTCGTCATCCTGTTGCTATACTTGGGCTTTTGTAGATTTCTATACATGATCTGGATCAACCCTTCGCCACTTATTAGTTTCCTGAGAAGCCATCGAGTCATTCTATCCCTGGAGCAAGATCGACGTCTTTGTTAGCCCCCGTATTTGCGCACCTCGTGCCTTCAATGTACTCAGGATCGAGCTTACATGCCGAGTAGCTGGATGCCATGGCTGGCTCGTTCAAGCTTCTTGAAGAATCGTATGAAAGCTCATATTGATGGTGACTCCATCCTATTCTTCAAACTGAATAGAGCATGCCAACTAGCCCATATATAACTCAAGCGATGAAACTCATGAGTATATCTTGTGTTAATGACGTCTACGCTAAGTCACTACATACAGGGTACCTTTTACGTCTGGGGTTTAAGAGGCTCTGATGCATCCCCAGGCATATCGAATGGAATTATCTTGTTATGCTCGACCCCCGGCCTTAAGGCTCAGTTTGCTGCAAAGAGCAAAACTGTCCAAAACTCCGCGCATATACTAAGTCTAGCTTGCCGCGGAAGCAAATTTTGTTTCACGTGATCTCAATACACATGTCATGTTTGTCATGAACCCAAATCCTTGGCATTTGTCACTGGTCACTAAGTTTCCAGCGACTTATCTGATCCCCTTTACACGTTCCGGGGCATATACACAGACTTTCGCCACGAAGAAGAACCCATCCTACGCTCCGACTTACGGGTCAAGGGTTTTATGTGGATCCCCTTCTTTATAGGGGTTATCAATCATAATGTCTTTTTTTGTGGGTATACAAGCATGGGTTGCTTGCTGGGTTCTGTATGTTGCGGGTGTCCTCTTTCAAGCTTTGTATAGGATCCTGCACTATGCTCATAGTCTTTGTCACGGTACACATGCTTCCCACTTGCAACCCAGAGAAAGTGCCATCCTGATCATAGGGGCAGAAGGCCGTATGTTTCGGAGCCGCCGTACCTGCCTTGGTGATACTCATCGCAATTCTATGCTTAGAGAATGGCCTTTCTATGAGGTTGTCGAACCTCGGCTACACTATCTTTGCTATCTTCAGGTCTGCCTGCGGATCTAAAGACTCCGCTGAGATACAGACCGTGAGTACCATGCATAGCTAGAGCTAGGTTTATCCTGACACTTGCTCAGATCCTTCGTTCGTGGCATCAACTCAAAGAGGCGTCCCCTCAGGCGACCTGGGGGCTTGTTGCCCCTATGACTGCTGACTTTGCGCTTGCTGCAGATAGGAAGCGTGTCTACGAAACCATTGCGGCCTACTGTTCGCATCATTCTTTGAATCTTGTTAGTGTGATCCATTCGCCCGAGATACCTACGGTGAAAGGGCCGAAGAACATATCCATGAGAGCTCTGCTGTTTCATCAGGGTGAAGCTCTGCAGCTAGGCATGGAAAACTTGCAGAAATCCGTCCGCGATGACATCCTGGAGCCCAATCTCATTTTGAAAGATTACTTAACACTGCTCTCCAAGTCGTCAGGAAAAGCTATCATTATTTCAGAAATGAATGGACATAATCGTAAGCTTTGCGAATTTACATACAAGAGTGAAAGGTGCTCAAGCTTGTACTCAGTTTCAGTGAGATATCGACAAGCAACCGCCCGTAATATGCACGACGAGCTCTACCATCTCGGCATCGAAGTTGTCTCTGTAACCAGTGGGCCCAGATACTTATTGAAACCTAGACAACACCGACCCTCGAGGAGGAGGAAAGAGTAAGTATCATCTCGCTTGCAACAGATGGGGCATTCATTATGAACAAGCTTCAGCATCTCAGCATTCAAGTCTACTATCTGGTATATTTGGCACAGTATTGGTCAGCAGAGAATCCTCGACTTATTCTCTATTTCTCACATACACATCAGGACACCCTCATGAAGCCGACCAGTGGCTTATGGCTACCTTCCATATATCTGAGGACGAATATTTCACATGCATTGAAAGAATCGTGCAAGCAAGGTAAGTAGTTCCAATACCTCGCTGGGTATGAAGGTAACGACGGTTTTCTAGGAATATACCGCGACAGCAGGTGATAGGCACATATCCATTCACCAAGTACCTCATATCCCAATACCCTTGGTTGAATGGTTACTTGTCGCCACAATGAGTGGTAGTGATGACGGAAATTTATCTTCAATCGACAGTGACACTGTTTCTTGGCGGTATATCCTAAGCCTACCGTCAAGCCGTTGCGTATGATACAACACAACCACTTACTCGGATCATGATACTTAGACGTTGTCTTGCGGGTATTAATTGGCCTTCAAATATTCCTTCCTTTAGGATGGCATGTTTGAGTTTATAGCGCACATCGTCCCTGATGCTTTTTAGTCGACCTCACTTGACTAGACACAGGAAATTTTACCGTTGTATATAGACACTGCCAGGTTTGAGGAGGACATCGCAGACGTTTGTGTCACCAGTAGCATCGCTAGTGAAACGCATGATCCTTGACGAACCGAGACTGACGCCCAGGATCCATGAACCACTAGCGGACATATTATCAATATGGGGAAGAATTTCCCCATGGCTTGCCAGGTGCAGTAAATGTGTCTGCGTATGTGGAGTAGGGTACAAAGCTTGTAAACGGTCTAGAATTGGTGACAGCCCTTCGATAGTCGCGGGCCACGACGTGAGGTGCATCTCACGATAGTGGTGGATGACAGCGTCATAATGACCCTAAGTTCAAGAAAAAAATCAGTAACAGCGCGCAAGCATTTAATAAAATGAACTCACCTCTTCGAATTGGTAAAAATCATTAGGATAAAATAGATCTTGCGCTCCTGAAATATCGCCGTACAACTGTCGCCGACGTTTGAAAGTCCTGGGCTCTTGAGAGTCCAACTTGTGCAAGGCAGCTCGTAATAAAATATGCTGCTCTTTTTCTGACAAAAAGTCCGGTATCATCTTGAAGCTACCACCTCCAAGTTCCTTTGCGAGTCTTCCAAAACATCGTTTAACCACATTACTAGATGACATACAAGTCAGACTTTGCCAGAGAGCGAATCAGGATGCAAATCATGCTATTTATGCATGCTGAACAAGTCCTTCATCTACAAGTCTGCTGCGCCAAATGTTTGCAAACAACTAACAAACAAATGTCGGCAGAAGGCACTTATGCCGAACTTACATGACGACTACATCTTCAGAACATGAAGAAACACCTAGTTCGTTAACTTCTCCATATATAAACCAATTTACTGATTCGCGAAATATAGAGGATCGTGTCGGGAATATCTATGCTGCCCTTGCTAGAACAGCTACCAGGAGCCTAACCCTCTACTTTTCTCGCCCAGTACGCCTCTTTCGGCCGCCAAAAGGTATCTCTGATTAAATTATGGATAACGAATGTGTGTGCTATACAATACCATAGTTAGTGGTTGGCATTCCCTCAAAGGACTTGCGACGCATCAAGGTTCTACATTGGATGTTAGCTACTTGCGTCTTCTTATCAAAGACCATGGCGTATGTGATTTGCATCTTGTCGCGTTGTTCTCATTAGATTATCAGTATATGGTTATTCCCAGACATTTCGTGCCCCCAATGTTGGTTAACGCGATATTGGGAGCCGTGCTGTGGACCACTTATTCCGAAACCTCTGCGTTTCTCTCGCCTTATTGCGATTCTCATCCTACAGTTATGGCTGCGATGTCTGGTGCTGTCTCTGGCGGTGTACAAGCTTTGGTGGCGGCACCTGCTGAGAATGTGAGACTTGTATTTGAAGGAGGGTCCGGAGCACATGGATGGTCGCATGCATGGAAAGAAGTGTTCAGAGGGACTCAGTCTGCATCACGTGCTACCAAGCAACAAACTATGGAAGACATACGTCAAGTAAGGTATTGGATGAAGGAGGTAGGGGATATGGCTGGTAGAGGCTGGGAAGGCTGGGGTTGGGGTTGCGCAAAAGATGCATTCGGTAATACTACGTGTAACCCGTTCACCATTAACTGACCGTGTCCTTCAGGTTTTGCCGCATTCTTTGCAATTTTCGATATCACTCGTCGTATAGCTACCAGAGCCGAGACCGCCTCGCGCGATTATTTGACGCAGCAAGGCAACCTCATATCCGACAAACTCCACCTACCGATTGCTCGCCACTTTCCCCGAACGGTACATAGTATCACTCTGGTCACCGGCGGTGTCTTTGCAGGGCTTGCATACGAATATGTGAGCCGCCCATGGGATGCTGCGAGAAGGGTAGTCAAGATCGAAGGAGTCATCCACCCGGGTGAGAAGTATTCTCCTTGGAGTGCTCTTCTGCGCAAGTGCCGAGAGGATGGCCTGTATTACTTCTTGCGAGATCCGGCTTCAACTCACTATGAGCACACCAGTGGCACTCACCATAAGTATAAACGTCTGGGAACCATGCTCAGAATGATTGGTCGAGTTGGCCCATGGGGTGTAGGATTTCTGGTATGGGAGGCATACGGCCCGGGACTATCATGATAGTGCACCAACCCCTCATCTTTTACGACACGGTGCTTTTATCCATGTACGTACATATTCGACAAAGTTGTCAATAGATTATGAAAACTCACACTCCTCTCACGAAGAATGTGTCGATTCCGCGAAGAATGGCTCAGGCCTTTTGAAGCCCTGCATCAGTCCATTAAGCTTTGTGACTTCCACCTCGACAAACGTTCACGGGGCGCCATTCGTTGGCCACTGAATTGAACAGGAGTCATACGGTTGTTCACTCGTCACAAATTATGAAGTTGGTCTATGTTTTGCAAAGGTCCACAAATAAACCGTAAGTACAGTCTATCTATTCGACGACGAGAGCTTCACGATGTCGGCCTCCATTCTTCAACGTGTGTTATCTACTTCTGCTATCGCTATGCGGCCTCCCTCGTTCCAAGTTCTATAATTCCTTGAAGCTCATTGCCGAGGTGCACGTCGGTCACTTTAAAAGTATCTGCATCCGTATATACGCTATTGGCTCTACTCTCCCCTTCAAATTGAACACTCAAAATCCGCATCGTTCATGCCCGTGGACCGCCCATACGGTGCAAACTGATTCTCATCAACGAGGCCGGCCTATCTCATATGGTGTGAGAAGATACTGCTCACACCGGGCATTCGACCATTAATGAGCTCAATAATACATTTTCCTTATAAATTGATGTTATGCATCTCTCGTAAGTGTCCTTTTCTGCTGGTGGTCGTCGTCAATATTGTTATACTCACACCTCTTCACCAATGGGCCTACAATTTTTTGAACTCGAGACTGTGGCCTTTTGATGGGGCGAACCGAGCAAAGGATGAGCTACTCTGACGACATACACCTATTGGCGCCGCCATTTCAAATCGGAGAATATCATTTCGAATTACAGCATCCTGCCTCGTGTATTGGCTATTTGTCGAGTTAAGGCTTCGATGTTAGTGCGTTCCACGTGTTAGACAACTGATTGTGCATATATCTGTAGTATTTTCACAGTGCAGAGAAATTTTCCCAAAATCAAAAACTGTATTTCCAGCCATAGTGTCCAGATCAAGCCAAGATGGTGAGCTCTAACTGCATCCCCATCTTAACGTGTTTTCTCAGGTGGTTGTGTGCATGTTGCTGCCTTTAGACACCTCACCACGCCAGGAAGAAACCTAGCAGAAGGCGTTCCGTTCATCCATTCGCGCCGTTATCCTGGGACTAAGCATCATATAATGAGACCCGCGGAGTCCTATTGCTGTCAAACGAAACGTTGAATTACACGCATGTACGTCGCATGATAGAGGTCACCGTTATTTGGGGTTGGCGATGCACATCCCACTCATCTATGATTTCCTTCCGAGCTAATTCATCTTTGTAGTAATGCACCAACTTGGCTACCTGGGTTACCTTCAAATCCCGCGTTTTCCGATGTTCACGATATGACGACCAGCAATTCGCGGGATTCGGATAATTAGCTGTGAGTCCTAAATTATTGTCGAGGACTCGGACCACCGGATCTGTGGAAATCAAGACTTGTTCTCCACGCGCCCTCCATGAGGATAGACGCTTGTATTGGAAGAAATGGTCCTCGCATAAGTATTCGATCGTGCGTTGTTGGACACTTCACCTCAGGTAAATTATGGAATGCACCCCTTAATATATCGAGACTTTTCATACTGTTTTGCCCTTGATTCTCTGCACTCTGTTACACCTGAGAGAGAAATCCACAGTCTGGACAAAGTCGAGCTGACGGATCTAAACCGCTGCTGATTGGAGCGACTGCTGGTTGTTTCATTTCCGTGCAGATTTACTGCTGTGTGCCCCTGTGGAACCCTTCAGCCATATCGAATATAGCCATCAACAAGAAGTGTATGCCAGATCGAAATGCACTGGATTGACGACCATGTTGCATATCCGGTGCGAAGACAAAGTACCCGCAACCATTTCCCTCCTTCGGCTAAATGCGACTTCTTGGAGTTTGTAATGGATTCACTGATAATCCAAATATTTCACCGATGACTGGTCAAAAACCCTCTTTCTTTGCATACCCTATGCATCAGAGCTCCACTGGTATCAATAAACCTTGAATGCGCTTTGGTATGAGCTGCTTCCTCGGAATCAATTTTGTCTTCTTGTCACAGAATCGTTTGTCTAGCAAGGGGCCTACGAATCACGCACAGGCTCTAAGGTCTCCCGCGAGAGCCCACACGCTTTCCACAATCAGGGCAGAAAGTGATAGATGTTGCTACTTTGGCTGCCAGGTCATTCCAGATGATAAGATATTTCTATGTCGTTGCGGTGCCCCCAAACGTCATTGAGGCTTCCATTCGGTGATGGTCATCTTCGTTCTTTGTCCGCCTTATACTGATTGAACGAAAGAGGATGGGGCTATTCGCATCGTGCATTCGAAAATCAACCTTGTCAGACGCAACTTATGGACTTAGAGCCTAAAAGCTAACTTTGAAAGTTAAGTAAGGGGTTAGTACGGGTGGCTTACATAAGCCACTATTCCAGAGAGATCGATAGTCGTCGAGCGCGTCTCTGGTAGATATAACTTGAAGACATACCTCGTTCATCATCTTCGCTCAAATTTTCGAGAAAAATGCCGCGTTGCTCACGGAATGGCTGCAAAACTGAATTCAAAGAAGATGCTAACGAGATTTGCACTTATCACCCTGGTGCTCCAGTAAGCGTGCCCCGAGTCAGCTTCCCTTTCGAGGCTGACGTCGCTGATAACGCGTTCATGACTAGGTTTTCCACGAAGGACTCAAATCCTGGTCATGTTGTCGAGATGTAAATAAACCTGTGCTGGATTTCAACGAGTTCATGCAAATCCCTGTAATGGGTTCTGTTCCATATCCGTATTTCGGATTCTGCTCATCATATTGGTCTAGGGTTGCGCCCAAGCCGATAGTCACGATGCTCAGGCTGTTATAGTGGAGGCTTCCAAGAAGGTTACTAGTGCTAACTTGCGCATGACAGAGTCCTCCGAGGGGAAAGAAGTTTATACCTCATCTAAAGCTGGTGTATCATTGTCATCATCTTTGCCACGGGATGCTGCAGTCGCACCGAATCCCGTTCCCGAGGAAGAAGACGATCCGAATGTCCCTGTAAGTCCTGGTACGCTATGCAAACGCAAGGGCTGTGGCGTTGCTTTCGTTAGTGACGCTCAGAATAGAAGCGGGGATGGCGAAGGTGCCATCTGTACCTATCATCCACTTCCAGTAAGACGTATTGCTTGCAGATCAACCCTGATCGCTAACCCTTCCTCACGTAGCCTATCTTTAGGGAGGGCAGCAAGGTCGGTGTTAGTGTCGATAGTCGCCAAACTAGTCTAACCGTACCGTCCGCTGAAGGGTTACCTATGTTGCAAACGCAGGGTGCTTGAGTTTGAAGAGTTCCTCAAGATTGAAGGTTGCAAGAAGGGTCGGCACGTTTTCGCCCCAAAAATCTCAACTCCGATGGTAAGCCTCGTTTGCTGGAAGCTGCAGCGACCCCCCTGCTAACTTGGCTATATTATTCAGGCGGAAGAAATGGTCAATTGTCGGATTGATCATTATCAGACGATAGACAAGGTCCATGTGTCGGTCTTCGCTAAGCAAGTTGATAAAGAACGAAGTACAATTCATTTCGAAGAGGAACAAGTATGCTTCTCTTTGCTATCGTGTATGTTATCGTATATGGAGTGCCTACTAATCAGGGATATCTTTCAGGTATCCATAGATTTACATCTACCACAGTCGAAACGGTTTTCTCGAAAACTCCATCTTTTTGGCCCGGTTGATCCAGCCCAATCGACGTACAGCATCCTTGGATCGAAGGTTTGAATTCTATATCTCTGTTCTATGCTTTTACAGTCATATTCTCATGGCCCCTCAGGTTGAGTTGCACCTTCAAAAGCAAGATACACGCAGTTGGACCGTCCTGGAGAAACCAACCCAAAATCTTGGAAACATCAGCCTGACTTTCGGGGTGGGGGGTAGGACAGGCACCATTGGTGGAAAACAACTTGTGCTGGATGAATCCAATAAGGCCCGTTGAAGATAGAGCCTAATGTAACAGAAAAATTGTGAAGTGCATCCGAACGAACGATACAAAATGCAAATCTAATTCTATAAAGTGGGTGGCTTTTCTATAACCTGGTATATTTGTATCAAGTCGCCCTCACGGAGGTCGGAGAAATTGCTAAAGCTGATACCACATTCTGAACCCTTGCGTACTTCGGTCACGTCTTTCTTGAGATAACGCATCGTGTCCAGTGTCCCTGGGGCGTATATCAAGTTTAATTTACCATAGAATCAGCACGAGGTGAAAACATACCATCGTGAATTGTCACCCCATCTCTTATAACCCTAGCATTTTTGGACTTTTCTATAATACCATTGACAACTCGGCATCCGGCTACTTTCTTGATTGCCTTGGCTTTCAGATGTATGTCAAATAATTGTAAGACTGTCGCCTCCCCAGTGACTTTCGATTCAAGGATGGGTGGCAATAGCGCAGTAACATGGTTCTTGACGTCGTCCATTAGCCGATAGATAATGCCGGAAGAGACTATGGTGACAGAGTGTTGAGCGGCAAGCGTTTCGATAGCACGGGACGTAGAGACAGAGAACCCAACGACGATCCCTATTAACAGAAGGGTATCAGATTTCTCGAAAGAGTGAGAACTGGAAGGGTATAGTCTGAAAATCGCACCTTCGATTGCTTTTGCCATAATAATGTCAGACTCATTTATTTCACCGACACCAGAAGAAACGACTTTCACGGAAGCGAGGTGATTTCCGATACCTTCTAAGGCACCTACCACAGCCTCTACGCTTCCACTCACATCACCTTTGACGATAACCCTCAGAACCTTTGGGCCATCAGGCGTTTCTGTGACGGGAAGTGACATAGCATCTATCTCTTCGGCGGCCATCTCCATCTCTCTTCGTTCCCGCTCTAATCTCCTGTTCGCATTGATGGCCTCCAAGTCAACAAGCGAGGCCTCCACCTCTCGCTGTCGAAGCCTATTTGCCACCGCTTTTTTTATATCGCCTTCTGAACCTTGTAATACCTCTTCCCCAGCATTTGGAAGCGATTTCCATCCTGAAACGACGACGGCTGTACCTGGGTATGCGACTTTAACCGATTTGCCTGATGGATCGTTCATGACGCGAACTTTGGCCTGGCTAACCCCGCTGATGATATGGGACCCGCTTTTGAGTGAACCTCGAAGGACCAGAACTGTGGCTACTGGCCTGTTCAAAGGAGATGGAGGATATGTAATGAGTAAATCATTAGATAAAAATGAAGAATGAATTACCCGAGCCCCTTTTGAACCTTAGACTCAAGCACATAGCCATGTAGAAGGCCATCGCGTTCAGCACGCAGGTCCTGCATTTCGGCTATGGCAGATAAAGTTTCGACCAGATTCGGGAGCCCTTTCCCCGTCAAACCGGACACTTCGACTGAAGGAACGTCGCCACCAAATACTTCTAGTTGTACGCCTTCAGCTAGTAAGGCCTTCTGGACTGCATCCTTTGAAATTTTTAGGGTGCCAACATCTTAATGAAACCACAATAACACTTACGACATCTACATCCGGCTTATCGATTTTATTGATTGCGACTACCACACCAATCTTACCCTCTTCTTTCTTGATCAGGTCGATTACCTCTTTGGTTTGTGGCATTATGCCATCGTCAGCCGCTACTACCAGCACCACAATATCAGTAACTTGAGCTCCACGGGCTCGCATAGCCGAAAATGCTGCATGCCCTGGAGTATCTAGGAAAGTGATGGACTGTGGAGCTCCAGGATTACTGCTTGCGTTTAGAACAGGCACGGAAAAAGCGCCTATATGTTGCGTAATCCCCCCTGCTTCACTTTTCGCTACGGATGCAGAACGTAGTGTATCAAGGAGAGTTGTTTTTCCGTGATCAACGTGCCCCATTATCGTAACGATAGGTGGGCGGGAGGGCAACGTGGTGGGATTAGCATGGGCTGTACTTTAAGCGTGTGATATCAGCAAAGAACGATATACGTATAGAGTGAATACAAACGGAGGATAAATGTCGAAAGCCGCTTCGTCATTAACGATCGGGTTTCGACCAAATTCCTCGGCCAGTAAAACGGCATAGTCGGATGTTAGGACTTGAAGCCCATTGCAATCAGCAAAACACTAAGGTAACATCAAGGGAAGCCTGGCTAACCATGATCGTAGGAAGATTCATCTCCCATGCCTGCTTGTCGCATCCTTCGCTGAAGGATCTCTGAAGTCAAGTGACCATATTAAATCGGGTGAGAGCACATCTGACAAAACAGACAACACATACCCAGCTTGACGCCTAAAAGTCTGGACAGCGTGCCGACGGAGACTGTAGATGGTATGTACACATCGGCAGAGACATGCTTCTCTTTCGGCGCACTAGGTTTCTTCCGTTTGGGCTTATTTGCTTGATCACCGTGTTTCAGAGACGTTCGAGGGTGGGATGGAATGGCAACATCCTCATCTCCACGCGAGAGTATGGAAGTACGATCCTTACGAATCGTTCGGCTATGTTTACTGACACTCCTTGTGTCTGAGCTGAATCCTGCATCGGCACGAGGTAACCTAACAAGGGTCTCCGACTTGTCCTTTCGAGACGTGACAGAATCGTTAGTGTAACTATCTGGACAGCGATGCTGAGTATCAGTAGATGGCGAAGGCCTAGAGCCAGAGGACGAGGATCGTGGATCAAACTGTTCGCGATTATGATCTCGTTGATCCTGTTGTACGTTCTGCTGCGCCGTGGCAGAACCAGCAGGGAAGTTTGGAGATGTCGAGGCACGTGAAGGACCTGGTGCTACACTACGAGACCATTTAGAGAGAGTGTTTGGCGGCGGTTCTTGGGCCAGCCTGGCCACCTTTTGGGTGGTGGTATTATGCGTCAATACAGTATTATTAGGCGATGCCGGTGTAGCGTCTATCCGAGGCAAGTGTGGAGAGAGAGAGCGGGATGAGGGGGGATTATTTGAGGTCCGTTCATGGGTAGCAGCATTAGGTGTACGTAGTTTAGGAAGAGATGCATTCTTGAGGTTATTGGAATGGTTTGTCCGCTCCGTTGGCTGCGGGCGGGCCCACTTACCGAGGCTTGAGTACGTCTCCACTGCAAGGGCGCCGTGTCCCGGAGGCGGAAGGCTCCATTTATTCAAAGGAACCTTTGGAGGTGATGGAGATACAGAATCGGCCTCCCATGTAGCCGGCTAAAGACGTATCAGCGACAGGCCACTTAACGAGGGAAGGGGAAGAGTATTTGGGCTAATAATTGCGCACCTTTGTCCTAGCGGCGGTGGCAGCATTCCTAGACTGGATGCATGTCGCTCGAACAGCTTGAATCGCTCTGCGACGATGCATGGAATTAGGAAGCGACAATTTCCGTCCCGATGCTGACTAATACTCTAGAAATGCATGGGCGCCTATGTAACCGCCGGCTCCTATGTCTTCCCCGAAATTCATGTAGTGCACCATTCAGTA
Organism: Pleurotus tuber-regium; assembly: GCA_014058305.1. Lineage (NCBI taxonomy): Eukaryota > Fungi > Basidiomycota > Agaricomycetes > Agaricales > Pleurotaceae > Pleurotus > Pleurotus tuber-regium. Next base: position 838,376 of record JACFYU010000026.1, on the reverse strand, counting down.
AAGCATAACGTGGTTAATTACCGATATCATAGCATTAGATCTAGCTGATTATTTCTTTTGAACCTATGGCTAGACATGCATAACAAGAATGTCGAGCTTTATGAAAGATACTAACAATGGATGTATGTCACGAGCGTGGTTGAACGGCGAAGTTTCTCCACATACAATGATACAAGGGGTGGTAGTAGGCCTCGCGCCTCGAACTACGTACGGTGGGCTCACTTCTGATGGCTCCTTACGATACCCTTGGCTCCTCTGCGGACTGAAGCTGTGCCGTCCTCGTCAGTAGTTCTGTCACAGTGACTAATGCATAGCCCGCTTTCTTCAGATTCTTCAGAATCTTCTCCAATGTCTCCGCTGTGTAGTTTCTTCGATCGTGTACAATAATGATCGACCCCTCCTTCACCATTGTCACAACATGCCATGCATTCAGCTTCGGTTTGTGAATCTGAGGGTCATGCGGGTATACATCGCCAAGAATAATACGGTACCCTATCGATTTCACCAAGTCACGCATGGTTGCGTTGAAGAAGCCGCTTCCTGGGCGGAAGTATTTTGGAGGCGGAAGCAAATGAAGGGATTCGTAAACTGTGCAAATCATGGAATCCACGGACATAATCTGCTGCGATAGTACTTCTGATCGAAGCTTGAAGCTCGGTTCGTCGAACATAGCATGGTTGCCTAGCTCATGTCCCGCAAGTACTATTTCCCGCAAGACCGCCTCCTGACCTTCCATCTGCGACCCTATGCAGAAGAAGGTAGCCTTGGCGTCATACTTGGCTAGGACAGACAGGATATCTGCGGTGAAAGATGAGGGTGCGTCATCGAGAGTAAGGGCGACAATTTTTTCTGTCGCACGGCAGTAAAAGAGGACATCGGGGAATTTCTTCTGCAGCCAGCGAACGAGTATACGGGAGGACGATAGATGAGATACAAAGGGAAAAGAATTGGGAAAAGAGGGTTCAGAGTCAAAAGTATAAACCAGTCCATGGCTCAGGAAATTTGAATACCGAGGGCCCGTATGCGAAGAAAGGTGCGTAGAACTTCAAGTTCACGCGTACTGATCAGGCAGAGATTTAGACGCCAGCATTCTAGCATCAGGCGCTACGTCGCACCTTGTTACTGTAACCTTACCTTCGTACTTCGCATCACGGCGGTATACCAGCCATCACGCCAACACTGGCGAAGCTGGTCACTGGCTGTGCATTGAGGAATCTCAGGCCTCGTTGTCGCTTAAAGCGCCGTGAGGACTCGCAAATATTGACACCGCCGCAGTGACGACTCTTGGCCGATTTGATTGTCGCTTACAACCAGTTTTACCATATCGTAACGCCTCGAGGGGGCCTCGTTGTCCGAAACGTCACACCAACTCTTTTCCACCGTGTCTACCAAGTTCGGTGGCCGACAGTCATGTCTTCATTGGACATCTCATCCAACGACTCTATCTTGAACGATTGCTGTAGTGATACTTCACGAATTACATATTCTTCCGTCGAAGCTCGACAATCATACTTCAGGTTTTCGTCACAGCAAGCACGGGATTCTGCTGCGCGAGCCAAAGAACCGTCGCCGTCCCCTCCAGAGCGGAATGGTCACACCCGCAAACAGTCGTATTCTCGGCGGAGGGAATACGACCGAGCAGGACCGGTTCCAGTCTGTGAGTTCAGTTAATACCCTCGGATGCATCCGCAAGGTCCTAATATTGTAAAAGCTAAAGACTTTATCTTTCTTCTAATCCTCTGCTTCATTCTGGCACTTTTCCTAATAATAACAATCCGACAATTCGCAATACCTATGGTCGACGAATATGGTCCATAACATAACTAAGAATAACGGAATCCAGATAGAAGCAGACGTCACATCATACGCAAATCGGATCTGTCCCCCAATTCCCATTCATTCTTCATATATACGAACCCCCCGACCTCCCCAACTACGCATGACAGCGTTCCCATCTCCGGTTGGCTGTGTGAACGCCACATCCCCTTTGAAGGGATCGAGGGAGCACCCATGAATAAATGTGGCGGCCGCCGCGGATAGTAGCTTGCTCGCGATACCCTGGCGGCGATGTGCGGATGGTACAAATAAACGGGGGATGCCTAGAGGGGTCGGCAAAGGAGTGGGATCACAGAAGAGGCCTGTACTTGTATCGACGGCAACTAGATTTGGGGTGTTCAACATTTGGGTTTCACTTGAATCTGAAGTAGCGGCTTCTGATAAGTTATCATTCGCATCCTGGCATTTGCTTGGCGAGGCTATAGCCATCGCCGTCGAAATACGTTGCGCAATCACACAACCAACAATCTTCTCTCTGGTTAATCCGGCAGCAGGCGGTAGGAGGAACAAGTAGGCTTTGGAGGCGCGTAGGGTTTCTGAACTTAAAGGTGGTGAGGACAACGCAAGGTTGATAGTCTCGAGCAGGGCGGCCAGCTGAAATTAGACATTGATGTCAAATACATGGCATCAGATAACGGGTGTTTACATACCTTAGAACCAATCTTTCCCCCAATATCGGCTCTTACACATATTATCCTGCCCTTCTTGCCGTTCTTTAGTCGTACACCTTCCTCAACTACTACAAGTCCAGCCTTTATAGCATCTCTCTCTTCTTCCTTCCCCCACTCCAAGCCTCTCTGCACTCTGGCGCAATGTACTCTATGTAACGACTCGTCATCGGGCGCTCCCTTGGTGTAAGAGAGGTCGCAGGTCGGACACGTCTTTAGCACGGAAGTGTCGATACAGAAATGTAGTTGTGTAAGGGTTCGCTGCTTGTTCTCGGTGTTGGCGTTTGCGTTCTTCTTGTTCGTCTTCTGCGTAGAGATCACTTTGCCCTTATGGCGCTTTGCTGGGGGAGGCGACGCGATATTCGTGAACGAAAGGTGCTCTGATAGGGGTCGCTTTCTCTTTTCTGGTTTAGGCGGTGAAGATGATAAGTCGGATGGAGGGGAAGACGGGCAAAATGGCCTGCTCCCTCGCGAGCCATAAGTTCGCTTCACTTTGAGGGATGACATGGCGGTATGAAATCAGGAGGAGAGGAACCAGTCGAGTCAGAGTAAACAAAGAGACGAAACGCGCGCTATTTGTGGTCATGTGCTATTCAGGTGATCGTGGCTACCCCTATATAGTAGTAGTATACCCTTATTCCCTGCTATTAAACTCTGGTACAACTGCGGGCTTGCATGGAGATGGGCCTTATACCTTGCAGACGCATCAGCCGGCGATAGATTCGAGTAATGTGTACGACAAGTAAAGTTCCATAAAGAATGGTAACGGGGGTACGAAGTATGCAAGACGATATAGATATGCAGTGGTTCGGACAAGGAGCGAAAGTCTATAGAGAACGACAGTATATAGAGAACGGGTAGTAGTGAATGTAATTACATGTATTAGAGCTTGGAAGGGGGTCGTCAGGGCTTTTTCTCAAGGATCAGTCCAGAACGCGGTCACAGTTTCTTGGAAGCCGTTCTGGTTGTCAGCCTGATTAATAAGTCCACGTTCATTGACGCTAAATTGGTAAGTAACCCCAACGGTCGACAAGCCGTATAGTCGAAGATTCGAATTCTTATCGACATTGGCAATCTGACTTTGGCATGTCTTGGCATCGATACAAGCCTGGCTGTAGTTATAGAAGAAACTATACAGGCCAGCACCTAAAGATGGATAAGCTCGACGACCATTCTACGCAGAACTGAACAGACCAAAGATAATAATGTCATGTGAGGCTTGAATATATAGGGCCCAAGCTGAAGGGGTCGATTCAAATGATGGGTCCTTGTAAGCTTTTGACAATGCAAAGGGCTGCGGCGCGGGAGGCGTAGGTTGAAAATAGGGCTATAGAAGAGGGGTGATACGTCAGGCCGAAAGACATGTTGCAGAAGTACCTACAGTCTCCGTCTGGATCAAGCCCATGTAGTGATTTCTGGCTTCATGGAGGTTATATTGGTATAATACGTGATGTTCGGCTGTATATGCCACCAGTATAAACCATCAATCCAGTGTATCGGTGCAGGACTTACATGCTTATATATACGTCGAATCAGCAGAAAGCGAGGCGCTGAATACATTGGTTACGCACCAGTGCCGATCATCCACACAGGACCTTGAGACTCAGACAGAATTCCGCGTCCAGAAAAAAGTGTAATCTGAGACTGATCCTTGTCGTCGAGATCATGGTCGGCGAGCCAAACCCAAGTACCCTAAATGAAGAGAAATGAGTCGACTACTGATGTATATACGAGAAAACAAACCTCGAGATATGCCGATGAATGTTTCGTGAGGTGGAGAGCGAGGTAAGCTGCCATGCAGACATCCTCTTGGGAACCAGCAGGGCAGCTGGTGTGGTCGAGATTCGTGCCAGCAGCTTAGGAGATAACCAATTATTATACACCTAGTAGTTTTGAAGCTTGACCGTACCACCACCCAGTCTATTAGCCCGATGTTAAATAGGTGAGAAGAGTGAACGCAAGAGAAATAAACACCTTATATGGGAGTCCCACATCCCAGAACTCCCGGGTTGACCTTCAGGATCTCGCGCATTCCATTCGACAACGATGGCACCACCCGCTGTGAGTATAAGCTGCGGATAATAGCTAGAGTATGATTGTAGCTATACCATACCTGGTCCAACGGTAGAGAATATGACGTCTGTTATCTCCGCCACACCGATACACTCCTTTTCACCGACTTGCACCATCACTCGAGGGTCGTCCAGGTTTTGAAATTTCTCCCCTCTGCCAGAGATGACTGACCACGCCTCGCCGACCAAACGGCTGCCAATCGGTATTTTAAGCGTGTCAGTGATAATGTAAACACCGGCGTCTAGGAATACTATCTTGTCTCCCGCAGCCTAGCAGCAAAGCGGTAAGCAAAGGCACTCTGGATAAGTTACCAAAAAGTACCTTGTCCAGTAATGCTTGAAGAACTGCAGTATCATCTGTTTGTCCGTCCCCCTTGCAACCGTGGTCTCGAGCACTAAGGAACTTGCTCACAGGGTAGCCTTCATATTGAGGATGCATCTTCCCAAATATTTTACCGGAGCGATCCAGTAACATAGATGGCTTAGATGGGCTAGCAATCTCACCCTGCGTGAACTTATGGTAGACGGTGGGAGAATAGATGTTGCCTTGTCCCCAAGTGTCGATGGTCTTGTATTTACCCCCCTCAAGGACAACTTCTCCGCCAACAACTCCAACTGCAGTCTTGACGTTCACAAGTTGAATATTGTTCAGCACTAGCGATCCACGCAGTTGTCCATTGCTGGAGGCTGATGAACGAATAAATATCGGCGTGTCCGTTACATCAGCATCAATGATGGCCTCGAATCCAACACCCTATCAGATACTGTATCTTCAAGCAGTCTACTCAACTAGAAAATATGACTGAACCTACCTGTTGCGACGCCGCCACATCGCCAGTCGATAAGTCGAAACCAACCTGAAAAATAGATTAAGATAGGGAACAGGGATCACAGTTAAACACACTTCGCAGTTGTTGATTGTAACACCTTGAAATGTCCAGCCTGGCAAAAAAAATCAACAGGATCATCACATTCAGATGATTGCTGGTGCATACCCCAATTCCAAACACCGAAAAAAGCTAGCACGGTTTAGATCAGAATGAATCCAGTTACAGCACGTAGAACACACCAGTCTGCACATTATTGAAGGCGATGTTTCGAACGGTAAATCTTCAACGGAGCATAAACAATATCGCTATTGTCTTTCTGAGCTTAACGTACTGTTGGTTCCCTCCCCAGATACCGTATTTGCCTGGTATCTCGATCAGATACTATCAAGCAAGATAAGAAGTACATGTTACCGCCATTAAAAGTCAAATCTCCCATAAAACCCCCACTACGGGCATAGTCATCGGCGGCGAACGATTATAGCTCATGAGGCTGACCAACCTTCCATTTTCCATCCAGATCCCTATGATAATAGGATTAACCAAGGGCTTCCTGGACAGAAAGTTGAATTACCCTGATGGCCGGTATTTCCTTTCGTTGACATATGTACTACGATGTTCATTAGCGATGTAGCTTGGGCTACTTGCCAATGTATACCCGTCGCGGAAGACGAGGCAGGGGTGCGGCGAAGGTCAATCACGAAATTTCGGACAGACCGGAAGCTACGCCTCTCATGAGCAGGCTGTTGTTTACGCGAAAACTGGAGCGCACAAGTTATTTTGATTCGTATACCACTGCTGGCCCCCACCAAAGGGTATGTAAGGATCCGCATCTGTGTGCCAAATCTAGGTGTATTAAAGTCACCAGACATGACGGAATGACATACCTATAACCGCCATGCCATTGAACGAAGGCGCAGCAATAATAGTCGGGGGATTTCTGGCGTCTCCGATTAGCTGCGTATAGTACCAAGCGACTATGGGGCGAGACACAACGAATTTCCTGGTCTGGTATGTTACGACAAGAATAAGATATCGGAACAGACACCCTCACCCGGCTGGGAAATATACGAGGGCCGGGGATCTCCTAGGTAAATTTCGTATATCAGGACATCGCGCTCCAGAAGGAAAGGTCGACCATACGTTGACGACGGACATTTGCCTTCGCCGCAGCGGCCGCCATCAGAGATAGCGAGGCTATGGCGGTCAGCATAGGATAGAAAGATGAATAACAGTTGATACGAACTTGATGGCTGCGGTATCGTCAGTCTCTCCATCTCCTTTGGCTCCATAATCCTTCACGTTGCGGAACACCTTGTATGAGGCTGCGTTTGGGTGAAATGGTGCTATACCTTGATGCTTGATTACTTCTAGCCAGAATGGTTCTTTCCGCACGGAGGTAGCATTCAAGCCCAATGTAATGTTTGTGTTGACTTTGACCATGGGTATTGTTGGAACACCGGCTGCAATTCTCAAGGTTAAGAGCCATACGAAAATGGCGCCGACCGCCGTAAGCATGCTTGAAACCAAGGGAGGGATAGATTTCAGGATTTTTTCATTCTCCCGCCTTCAAATATAAGCATCACCTTAGTCGCTTCAAACTCTTGGTCGACGTAAATTATTAGACCCTTATAGCTTAGCCCGAAGAAGAGCCCGAAGAAGAACTCACTTCGACGCCTCGGCCAGACGCGTAACTTTCCTTCTTTACTTCCATGAGTCGTCCCCTATCGAGGCTCCCATAGGCAATGTTGAGCAATAGTGTATTCGACGTGCGAGACGTGATAGATACCTCGCAATTCGCGCGGTGTGGGAGAATTGCAACCCTGAATTTCCGGTCAATCACTATCACCGATCTGTATCATAGTATGTATGGTTGGAAGTTGAGATTGCAAACCAACTGGACATTTAATTTCAGCTGGTGGAATACTGCATACTAGTACATAGAAAGAAGGTATAGGAAGTCATGCGTAAATACAAACCGCTCACGGGCTCCAAGACGTCGCAGTGGAAGCAAAGCCGTCGCGGTTTCCAGCTTGGTTGATCACTCCGTTCTGATTAACGCTCAGTTGGAAGGTAGTCGCGACGGTGGAGAGAGAGTAAATATGGACGCTTGAAGCTGAATCGATGTTGGCCAGTTGATTCTGGCAGCTAAAGCTGTTCAAGCAGTCTTGATTATAGTTCTGGAAGAAGCTGTACAAGCCAGCACCTGCAAGGGACTAAGTATTCGTTGAGGAGTGTTTCACAGGAAAGACACTGACCGAATATTATGATATCAGTAGATGATTGCACCCTCAAAGCCCAGGCCATAGTTATACTGGCACTGAAGGTAGGGTCATGGAAGGCGGAATTGGATTGGAATGGTGCAGGTGCTGCTGGTGCTGGTTGGAAGTAAGGCTGTACAGACATATGAGAATGTAGCTCAGGAAGCTGCGCCGATTGCTTACCGTTTCTGTCTGTATGAGACCCATGTAATGATTCTTGGCGTTGACGAGGTTATATTGATAAAGGACGTGATGCTCCGCTATAGAACGGTACCTCTTTTAACAGTGTCCATCAGGATGACAACTAGGTCAAACTTACAAGCTACAACGATTTAATCGTATGAGATGAGAACTGCCATCATACGAATGGACATACCTGTTCCAATCAACCATACAGGTCCCGCCGATTCAGAAAGGATACCGCGGCCAGAAAAGATTGAGATTTGCGAAGACCCATCACCATCGAGGTCGTGATCAGCCAACCAAACCCAAGTACCCTAAGAAGACGGAGATCAGATGTATTCAGAAAAGCGACGTGTGGACGGAACTTACCTCCAGATATGCGGTAGCTTGTGATGTAATATGAATGCCCATGAATGCCGCGAAGCAGTTATTATTGATACTTCCGGAAGGGCAAGCAGAACGTTCTAGGTTGGTGCCGGCGGCTGACAAAGAAAAGAGGGTGAGCATAACCTTCAAGCACATTGATAGGGCTAACCTCCTCCGAGCCTATCGTAGATAGAATCAGTAACACTAAGAAGTCACAAAGATTATGCCACCGACCTGATATGGCTATCCCACATTCCGGCACCACCTTGCTGATTAGCGGGCTGCTTGACGTTCCACTCTACCACGATGGCACCAGGAGCTAAGAAATGTTTTTAGTCAAAGGATCCCTTGAAGGCGGTAAACAATAAACTCACTAGATCCCACAGTCGAGAAGATGATATCTGTAATCTCGACAACACCTTGCGAGCCAACGTCTCCAACTTTGACTACGGGCTTAGGATTATTGAAATCTCCAAAATTGGCGCCCTGGCCAGCTATGACAGACCAGGCCTCTCCAACCATTTGGGTCCCTGCCGGTATGGTGAGAGTAGATGTAATGATATAGGTACCAGCGTCAAAGAAGATGATTTTGCAGCCCGAGAACTGATTATACGAATACTATCAGCCATGATTTTCCTGGAAGTTGATGTGAAAGACGAACTTGGTTAAAGATGGCTTGGAGGGCAGCCGTGTCGTCTGTCCTACCGTCACCCCGGGCACCGTGATCCTTGACGCTCACGAACTGACTGAGTGCATAGTCAGCATACTGAGGATGAGTCTTGCCGAATATCTTGCCAGAACCGTCGAGCAAGACAGCAGGTTTGTTAGGCGCGGGTATAGTTCCCTGGGTGAAGACGCCATTTGGATTAGTCCCCGTGAATACATTTCCTTGGCCCCATGAAGAGATTGTTGTGGTCCCGCCGTTCAGAACGACAGCACCGCCAACGACGCCAACAGCAACAGGGACGTTCGTTAGCCTGACGTTGTTCAGTACCACAGAGCCTGCGAGCCTGCCGTTGCTTGGCTGGGATGTTCGCACAAAGATGGGCGTATTAGAAACAACAGCGTCGATGATGGCCTCTGCGCCGACAGTCTGATACACCATCAATTCAAGTATATCGCCTTTGTATGGGACAATTACCTGTGTTTGCTCGGTTACTCCTCCAGTGGAGAGATCAAAGCCAACCTAGCACGGGAGGTCAATTCGAAACGCATTCATAGACGAGTTAGTCTCACTTGGCAGTTGTTGATGGTAACACCCTGGAAGGTCCAACCTGGTGGGTTTTGTGTTAAGGTATGCCTAAGGTGGTAGAATAGGATGCTGACCCCAGTTCCAGACCCCAAATACGGCTACAAGGAGCACATTAGAAGTTTGTTTATTTAGTTGAAGATGAGAATATTTACCAGTTTCAGCGTTGTTCACCGTTATATTACGGACAGTGAACCTGGCGGAATGATGAATGATGTCCAGATGAAGTATTCGGCTTTGACATACTGTTGGTTTCCGACCCACATACCAAATTTACCTGATTGTAAGGCATCAGTCACGCGACGTAGAGCAGATTTAGACTACAATTACCTCCGTTGAAAACCATATCACCCATATAGCCTCCACTGACCCATAAGTCAGCCATATTACCGATCATATCACTACTAAAATAATTTACCTTCCATTTTCCATCCAGATTCCTGTGGTAGTGTAAGTGTATTTCATTGATGACAGAGCAGGATGATCATATACCTTGGTGAGCAGTCCCAGCGGCGGTGCTCAGCTGGAAGACAATGTTCATCAAAGAAGTTGCCTGGGCTACTTGCCAGTGGATTCCTGTTCCCGTAGCGGAAGCCGGCATTCTGATAAGACAAAGTTGATGATCGAAGGGTTCCATGAAGATGAGAGTTGTCACCTACCGCCGCGTATCAAGAACGAAGTTCCGGACCGAGCGGAAACTAACGACGAAATACTTTCATAAAGCCTGGAGAAATGATAAGCAGAACCTGCTTACAAGTTATTCTGATTAGTATACCACTGGGCGCCACCGCCTCCTGGAATATATGGATCGGCGTCTATCGGAGGTGTTAGCTAGTTTTCAAGGCACCGAAGCACAAGAACAGACCAATGATTGCCATGCCAACAAAGTTTGCCGCCGCAAGGAGGGTAGGAGGATGACGAGCATCTCCAATCAACTGGGTGTAATAGTAAGGGATGATTGGTGCAGTGACCAGGTATGTCCTGAATAAACACCAGTTATTACATATAGCAACGTCGTATTTTACGCAAATCGCATACCCGGCGGGGAAATAGACTACGGCTGGGGTAACGCTAATATAGAATGATTAAGTCACGGAAGTTGAGGTTAGTGACTGTCAGGGGCATACATACGTTGATGAATGGCACGATCCACCCCCGCACCGGCCTCCAGCAGAGATAGCGTTGCTAAAAAAATTTCAGTACAGTAGACGTTATAGTCGTTTCAATACGAACTTAATAGCTGCGGTGTCGTCAGTCACACCATCACCTCTAGCACCGAAATCCTTGACGTTTCGAAAGACTTGATAGCCACCAGGGTTGGCATTGAAGGCAGCAGTCCCTTGGTGCTTAATATTCTGAAGCCAGAATGCATCACCCGGAGCGGCAGTACCAGGTCCTAACGGTGCGCTGCAAGACGTTCCAAGGGCGGAAACGGAGGAAATAAAAGCGAGAATAAGCGAAATGAGACCCAGATACATCGGCAAAGGTCTGGAGCGTATTTGGGGAGGTGGTAGAGTCCACTGGAGAATACTTGTGGGCAAACTCGTACTCTTATATTAACGAGCATCTGGATCACAAAATTTGGGAACTCTTTTGACAAGGAGGTCATTGCAGTAAAACGAAGCGAAGATCACGGCGGAAGCTGCCATATGGTCAATGTGTTACATGTACCAAATAATGACACAAACGTGTTACATAGTCCTTCTCCCAGCGTAGGAGCGCCGCTCAACATAGTATCACGCTTATGTCCTTGGAAATAGCCTGCGATGAGCTGGCACTTGTGGTCACCTGGGTGTGAGGTCAAAACCGACAAGTGCGATCCGCGAGGTCATTTGAGTGAGATGATTATTCCAGATGGGTGAATCCATTCGGTTTTCGCGAGTAACTTACTTGCAACGGTTATCATTGCAGAATTGGGGATAAGGTTTACGAAGTGGTAAATGTCAAGAGTCCGTTTTCTGGTTTATTTTCCCGAGATGCTCGTGATGAGTCTCTAGAACTCGCTCATTATCCGCTTTCCGATGCGGGTACAGTCCATGCCTAAAGGGTTTGAAAAGTTGTTAGAAGACTGGGACAATATCAGCTGAGTAGCCTCTTACTATAAGCTCGCCGTCCACTCATTGGTTTTTATTCCAAAGAGAAGTTGACGATAAGCTCTTTGACCGTGGTAACCAGTATCATGAGCGTGGGAACCAGGCGGGAATGAGCACGTAGAACGCCTGGCAGTCGCACGAATCATAAGTGACTGATTGCGCGACTTGAACTTCACTGCTGCCCGGCAAACATCGTCCATGCGGCCGAATATCCCCTATTGACGCTGACGAAGAATGAGAATCAGAACTACAGCCATTGGAATCGGCTTTGTGCAAAGGATTCTGAGCTTATTCACTTGTTAATCAATTTTACTTACAATAACCTCATTCCCATCCTGGGCGAATGACTCGTAGTTGGAATCTTCCATATAATGGCAAAGTCACAAGTCCTTCGCTCTTCGACCGTACTCGATGATCTAGGACGTGGCTCATTATCGGTGATGTCTCTACCCACGATTGGTATTTCTCTTGTCGAGAGCTGAGAACCAGTCGTACCGGCTAACTCCCTCGCGAAGCTCCCATACAGCAGATCCGGTCAACTCATGCGCCTTATGAGTACATGTCTAGGAAGAACAGATAAGCAGGTGAGTGCATGACCATTGCACCCGTGATGCGCCTCAGTTGATCGTGTCAAGGTGACCTCGCTGGCGGCGTATTGTGGCGAATGGACTTGCATCCTCTTAATGAAGATGATGTCTGTGAGAAGAGATGCTAGACGGACCTCATGAACCGGGTCACCGTGCTGATCCGTTCTTTCTTATGACCGCAAAGAACCTCGTCCACGTCACGATGTCGCTTAAATCGCTTTCATGGAAGGGAGTGCAATTGTAACATCACCAGGTGGTCAAAGCGGCTTCGAATTCCTCGCTAGTGCTTGGAGCTTGATGTCCCCACTGTTTCACGTGTAAATGGCTTGACACCGTCGTACCGGTGCTGGGTGATGGGGGTTGCTCGCGAACGGCTGGTCGGAAGATTGTCTTGGCCTCTATCAATATCTGTGTGCTATACTTTCACCAACACTGAACAAACGAACAATGACGCCACAAATTTGCGAGCGATGCATGTACCGTCTCTTGGAGTGGGAGAGGATCATATGTTTATCCCGAAGTAATCATCACTTTCGGGTTAAAGAGGTTCCAAGATGTAAATCGATGACGGAATCAGGGTTCACTGTAGCTACATAGGGGTTACACATCAAATATGATGAAACTGGCTAAAAGTCCTTACGAGTACAAATACAAAGTCGCGATAATGGTTACACGGGTATCTTGGGGGGTATACAACGTCCTATCATACGATGAGGCTTGACAAATGATAGTTCAATTGGCCAACGGTTCAAACAATTTCCAAGCCGGCGTCGCGAAGTCTATACAACATCGCTACGTCCTTTGAGTTTCGAGCTGGATCCAACCTTGGATTCATGGATTTCAGACGAGCAATAACCGGCTTTCCATGCAACTTCCCCTGCCAGTGAGCGATCCACCTCGACTCTATCATCTCCGCCAGCACGCCGTCTGTGGATGATAAACACGTCCCGAATTTGATGGTCTCCAGCTTTGGGCATAGGCATGTTAGATGGCCGTCAGCGGTCTCGCGAACTGTGAGCAATCGCAGAACTCTATCTGTAATTGGTGTCGCAATGCCCCTAATGTCTGAGAGCTGCAACAGGCTAAGTGAGTGGTTCGTCGACTGCAAACACGAAATGAGTGCGTTCTCGGATTCCAGAGCGTTGGAAAAGCGTAGAGTCGATATGGAGCATTGCGAGCGCTCGACGAATTCAGCGAAGGAGGAAGGTTGCCATACAACTGACATTGTGGAATTCTCCAAGTCAAGTCCTGCTTCGGCTACTATCAGGGTTTGAAGATTTGGAAGAGTCAGGTGATCGAATAAGGAGCCTACTGCCACTTTCGAGTGGATTGCGAGGGAGTTGAGATGATGATGGACAACATGCCTAGACTCCTGCGACTGCAGGATAGGCGTGGAGATCACCCGGAACTGAGCCTTATTCAGGCTCGGGCATTTCCCCAAGAGCTGAAGGCATTGGTCGGCTGTAAGCGACATTTGATCGATGTTAAGATCGACAATATTCATGGTATCAAAGAAATATGACTGTGCCACGTGGTTGCGCGTATTCCACGATAAAGACCTTAGTCGAGGTGCAGAGTCCGGGGTGATTCGCAGGGAGCAAACGGGAATTCCTAGTATGTCGTTGTCAACCTTGTTGAACGTGACATCTAGCGTTTCCAGCAAAGGAGCGCCCTTAGCGAGGCATCCACTAGCTACGGATAGATGAGAGGATGGCATGACCAAAGTAAGGTGTCTGAAGCGGTGAAAATCGGCGGAGAGGAGGTCGAGTATTGGTTTGAGTTGAAAGCCTACTATGGAAGGAGCGTATACGCTGATATTCATGGCGCACTGGCTTGATCGCTCAAACCACAGCCTTGTTAATTCGGTACGCTCGGCGACATTGCGGCTGTTCACGACAACGAAGAGTGAACTCCAAAGCATAGGGGTAGAGAGCGCAAGATTACGCCATGAGGAGCAAACTTGGGCCAACAGGAGTGGCGCTTTCATAGACGCCGGTCTGATATATCGATCACTGGTTAGGCATTGGTGGAAAATCTCCTGCATAACGCAGAGAGGCATGCGCCGGATGGGGGAAAGCACTGCGAGATGAGTGTCGATGTCGTGCTGAGTCTCATCCCGTTCTTGTCGGAGTCTTTCAACGAGAGTAAGGGTTAAAGCGAGCTCTGATTCCAATTTCTCGAGGCGAGCCTCACTTCGGGCAAGAGATTGGCGAAGCTGGCTCGCTTGCTCTGCGGTTGGCGCGAAGTCACTTCCGAGTAAAGATGCTATGTCGTGCAGCATTATTCTGATAACGCCTAAATTATGAAGATAACGTTCGAAGGACACTGTTAGAGGACGGGGAAATCGTTAGATTGTACGTGAACAGAGAGTGGGGGTGGGTCAACCCACCTTTCAGTACCGTTGACAGATGGGCAGATCAAAAGATGGGCGTGATAGGTATGGGACTTTAAATATACGTGGACAGCTGTTTAGTAAGATGCAAATACTTGGGGTAAATGGAGTCTCTTACTCAGAGGTTGGTCCGGGTAAATGTGGGGCTTGTGAACTGTCGGTCAGGCGAAATGCAAGGACTCACAACCGACTTTACATTCGCCAGTCGGTTAAGCCCCGAAAACCAGCGACACACAACAATGATTAATGACAGGGCACCGGGATGCGATCAGTCTGCGAAATGCCTATGGTAAGACTAGGTTGATCCGTAGCCGGTACTTGGCACAGGCGCGCCAGCTGGAATATCGGTCACCGGGCTGGATAAGGTGGGGTATTCCACAGCAAAATCCGGGCCCGTCGTCGGACCTGAGGCACTGGCAGTATACGTTTGTCGAGTGAAAAGATTAGGTGACCCCTTGAGTAAATTATATAGCCCGGCAAATGCCGGTCTGCCCATATCTGCACGCGCGTCAGTCACGCGGTGGTAACATGTCACTCATCCGAATCGCGTCGCGTCCGTTGGTTGACGGAACGCGTTCAAACGATAACCTTAGGTCTCCTCCATGGTTTACATCCCTCCGCCGCAGCTAGCGACGCCCTCCACTTCTTCATATGCAGAAGCCTACCAAAAAATCCTGGCCTCATATCGACAATCACCTCTAACTTCAGCATCGTCGGTTGTTATGCTCGTGGCGACCGACGTTGACGCGCTCTGTGCTGCTAGAATGCTCGCTGACTTG
The DNA here is from genome assembly GCA_014058305.1 of Pleurotus tuber-regium. Classification (NCBI taxonomy): domain Eukaryota; kingdom Fungi; phylum Basidiomycota; class Agaricomycetes; order Agaricales; family Pleurotaceae; genus Pleurotus; species Pleurotus tuber-regium. The sequence continues at coordinate 823,063 of JACFYU010000026.1, read as the reverse complement.
TTTAAACAAGATGATTTGAGCTATAGTATTATCCCGGTCTCAGGTATGAGTGAGTTCGGGAAACGAGTGAATGAACTTCGTCTATATCCGGAGGTATTACCGACGTTCTACTCTCAACTGCTGTCATCTCATATTAGGCGTTCTATAGCTTCATACGATAATACTTTTAAACATGGGTGCCGTCCTTGATCTAACTCAGGAAGCATTCTTCGGCTCCTTCGACCTCTCAATAACCGTACATGTAATCGATTCAATGCGACCCGTCAATCTGTTCAATTTATTCCAGGACGGAACCAATGGCGAGCGGATAATAATCTGGGATGACGGAGAAGCGGATAAACTCGTAGAGGAGCGCCAAGCCTGGGAGTGTATTACAGTGGGTCAACCCACTTGCATGTCAACCAGCGGAAACTCACTCAGACAATAGTACGCACCAGTACCAGATTCCGATGAAGAGGACGAGGAATTTTCTGACGAAGATGAGGAGCCGCCTGATCAGGAAGATGATGAATACGAACAAGATAGTGAACGACCGCGAAAGCGTAGATCAATAGGTGATGGTGAGCGACGCTCGGGGAAGCGACGGCAGCTTGCACAGGTGGACTCTCTTGAATCGCTTACATATACCTAAGCCTTATCATTCTCCTAGGGAATAGATCGCGATGAGTATGATCGTCATATTGCCCGAGTGGATAAGTACGGTCTTTCGGGCTTGTCCCATGGGCAAAGTGCAGCCTGCACGATATATATCCTCGCCAACGTCCTTGAACGCGTTGATAATGATATCCTTTGGTAACCCATGTCCCTCATCCTTCCATAGAACAACTGATATCATTTTCGCAGGCTTGCCATCCTAGGCCTCACCTTTCAATACATCACCTCTCGTATATCCCGCGAATACTACGAAAACTACCACTCCGTATACAACGACGAAGTATCTCGCCTAAACCCACCACAAACCGGCGACGTCAATCACCACGCATTGAACACCATCAGCCCAGATGATCTGAACGTTCGCGCAACGGAGGAATTGCGATTTACACTATTCCGACATTGGAATCTATATGATGCAATGTTTCATTCTAGTTATGTAGCGAGTAAATTGGGTATCTGGAAAGAACGGGGGAGAAAACGGTTGACAGGACTGTTAGCCAAGATGGGGTGAGTTCTGCGACTATTCTCCACTTTCAAACGTAGTTCTCTGAATTGGCTACATTTAGCTTCTCAATACCGCAAACTCAACAACCGTATTACCACATGGACATGGACCTCAAAAAGCAGCTTATCTCTCAGCTTAACGCCGTCGCACCCGAATATGGTCTAATCGAACTTTCCTACCCCTCCTTCATGCGCTGTTTTGGGTACCGCTCTCAACCATTATCGGCTGCTGACGCCGTCGAAGGCGTCAGTGCCTTATTAGACGTCGCAGGTGGTATACGGATGGAAGTTGAAGTTGAGGGGGCGCGGAACGGTGGGGAGTGGTTCGGTGGCGGAAGAGTATGGGAGACAGCTGGAGCGAAGGGAGAGGCTAAGAGGAGGAGAGACGAAGAGAGGGAGGATGCACCTCCTGGAGCCAACGGGAAGAATGGGGTGGAGAAGGCGAAACAAGGGCAAGAGGATGCGGAAGATCACAACGGAAAAGCAGGTGAAGAGTGGTGGGTGAAGAATTTCTGGACAGCATATGATGCTCTCACGGAGTCAGTCAAACTGAAAGAGATATACACGAGTGATTTACTGATGATTCTTTGAATACAGTATAACAGCACTCCGAGAAGCACTCAACCTCTCCATGTCGCTCCACCGTGCGATCATCCGCCAGGGCACTTCTATAATCGACAAACAAGACATCCGAACCATGCGCAATTACCGTATCGTCACCCTCACTCAAGGCCCCGACCTAGCCTTATTCGCCCATCCTGGCGTCCTCACACGGTTAGCCCTTTGGCTTATCGACGCTCTAAGAGACAGGTTGCCTGCGACTTCAATGAATGGTCGGTCGAAGAGGAAGGGGTTGCCATTAGTGGTTGCATGTTTAAATGAGGTGAAGGAGACATATATTGTTGTGGGTATGATGGCTGCGCTAGATTACGGCGATATACGGAAAAAGTGGGTACTTCGCGATCAAGAACGCCGAGGAAATGAGAAATGAGCTGATCTGATGGTTTTGTATAGCCAATTCGGTTTGGCCTTTTTGGATGCAGTCGATAGGACCAACGCAAGAGGGCAATACGCGACGTTCCACTCCAATGTCTTTGAAATCGCCCAGTCAGATTTGCAGGTCTTCCTGGAGGCATTATGCGAGGCTGAATAGGACATTGAACATCTGGTTAGCTGGTAAAGGAAGGTATTTATAAGATTAAGTCGCTATGTAACTGCTGTCTGTGTGATATCATTTACCATATTATTTCCATTGTATTGCTAGGGTATACCACAAGGATGTATTGAATTTACAAGTCATTCATAAATTGAGATCAAAAGGAACACACCCGATTCTCTTTTTAACAAGGCTACTCCCAGCTTCCTCCAACATGCGTGAAGCCGAAGAGACCACCACTTCAACTGGGATCAGCCAAAGAGAAATATTGATGGTTTTGAATATGAACGTACTGATGGCCAGAATGCCTCGAGAAATAATCACAGTCAATATTAACTTGTGGAACACGTTGAGTCACAGAGGAGTACTGAAGCACTAGGAATACTCACTGGCTAAAGCAAGGATCAACTATAAGGACAACAGACAAGATTTAGTACGAAAAGTCTGCAGGCACGAAGGATAAGACGAACCGCTCGCTCGTCCAAGGTCAATTTACGCAGGACGGTAGGCGTGGGTGCGATTGCATCGTTCGACTCCTCTGGACTGTACGAACTGGGTCCAAACCTAACGAAGTATTGACCTAGATATTCGAGGATGTTGTAAGCGGGAGTACTACACGCATCAAGAATGTCGCTAACCAGTATCGGTGAAAAGCTAATAAAACGCATCATTGACAATGCTTAAGAATCGTTAGTGAAGGACTGACCTCTCGCCCAAATCCGCGAAAGGCGCGATGAATGTGAGCAACTTCTTGCGCGCGAGCATCAAAAAGTTTGAAATTCCAAGCCAAAAAACCTTCATCGACCTTGAAGACTTGGTTGAAGACGGCGGGGACTGGTTCGGGCTGTGGCTCGGAGGTGGTCGAAAGAATACGGTGATGGCTTTGCCTGCGAAGGCGCGACAAGGGGTAGAGATATATCAATGAAGGCATGCTACTATATTTACACGTGGATAAAGGTCCCACCTCAGGAATAAGTCATAACGTCTTCGATAGATGTGCCATCGCTGTTGCACTTCGGCGAATGTATCGAGGATGGGTTCACCATCCGGATTATACTCTCCAAAGTGCTTCAATCGCTGTACATACATTCTTGAGTTTATCCAGGCAAACGGTCGTCTGATCTGAAGTCAATCGGTAATGAGGAAATGAGACTCGAATGAAGAAGATTGCGTACCCATAGTATGGGTGACCCTTCCAAGTCCATCACAAGAGCTCTGAAAGGCCTGTGTGTAGCTAATATTTGACGAGAAAACATCTTGAGAAAGCCACCAGGCTCTTCTGCAATAAAGCCAAGTGTTACACCATGCTCATTACCTGCAAATGCATATTTAGATCAGGACAAGGTCAACGATATCTAGCTCACGAACTAATGACATATCTATTGGACTGTTCAAAGCCTACAAAGACATTAAGCATTTCAATCTGCCTACAAGTCTGTAAGCCTAACAGGAAAGAACACTTTTGCAAGGAATATTCACCTCTCAATGACAAGGGTGTCATTTTCAATAAGCAGCCGTCTCAGTCCCTCTTCTGGATTACTTGACGGAGGTCTTTGACTTGTATGCCATAATTGAGACTCTTCACCGGAGGGATTTGCTTCGTGCTCGGCATATTGGTGTGGCGTGTCCTCATGTGAATTGGTTGGGTTCCGTCGACGAGTCTTTCGAGCCACACCAGGCGTCTTGCGGTCGGGAAATCTCGAGAAGGCAAGCCGCCTGCAAGGTAGACAAAATGATGAAATACGAGATTGTACGTGCAACGACTTCGGGAAAAGTTTGAACATCCTCCAGGAAAGGTCTGTGCCGCATATAGGCGCCCAAGTTTCAGCGATGCATGTGACTCTCCCCTGAGTCATTTCCGTCCTCTTTCACATACACATTCTCATCACCCTACCACTGGTAGAACATGCCTTGCAACCAGAAATATGCACTCAGCCTCCAGGTGTGTAATACAGTGTGCACCCTCTGCTATATACTACCTGGCAGACCAGTATTTACTCAACTGCCTGTGGTGATTTTAGCATACACTTGCACTTGATAGCCAGGAGTTCAAAACAGTTATTGTAGGCCTACTTTCGGCTAATGATGTGACAGGGTATCTAAAGGGCATATGTCTAACAGGTGGATGTCAGCAGAACCATTCAGAATTCTTTCAATCTGAAGTTGACTGCAGGAAGTCAATCCAAAGAATCTTGGATTAGGTTCTGGAATGAGGTTAGTAATGCTTTTGAGCATATTGTTCAGAAGCTATCAGTTGACCATGCATTTTCTAGATACTCACTATACAGCCCTGTTTGGAGTGTACTCAGGAGTCAATCTTTGATGCATAGATATGTCAAGTGGAGAATAGGCCAGCTTCGATACAAACATCAACATAGTTAAATCACTACAAGCAGCCAAATTGTTGCAAAAGATGTTAACAATGGTAATGCTAACTTCATGAACAATTGCAAACATCTGGCTAACTGGCTCCCAGATAATGCAAAAGTACATTGCTTAGAAATTGCAGAAAATCTTAGACATTTGAGTCAGACTTCATCTCAAAATAATATTGAAGGGTACCAAAATCAAATGGTTGGAGACCTTCTCTTCTTTTACAGAGCAAGCAGTGTTCAATAAATTTACCTTCTAGCAGAGCTCTCTTGGAGAAGAAGCATGTAACTCAGTTTCAGACCCTATATCCACAGGGTCCCCCAAGCTAGATAGTAACACTAACAACCTAAGTGAGCAATACAAATCAGATTTACTGGTTTCCGAAGTGCATGCAGAAGAGGTAGCTAAGGTACATGATGTTATATACAGAATCCAGCTTCTACTACTAAAACAGACTATAACAAGGTATTTGGCTCCAACTACTGAGGTGCAGAGTTGCACCGCCCACTACCTAACAGTTTACCTTAATGCGGAGATTGGAGTTACGGAGTAACACCGGAGAACGGATAAGAAGGTAGAGAGTAGGAACGGAGATGTGGAATACCGGAGAACAGAGATAGCGCGGAACTCGAGTTCCTTAGTAGAGAAGGGAACATATTAAGTTGATATTTGAACTGGAGAACTATCTACAAGTAACTACGGCTTAAATACTGTGAAGGTAACTTAACATGCAGAATACATGAGTTGGTCCTCATGGTGGCTAAGCCTAAGTGTCCTTTGATAAGTAAGTAATTCTACAGTAATATCTAAGTCCATATCTACATGTGCTAAGTCCGCGTGTTCATCCCTTGATCTGAGTGTATCCGATAGTCTGATAATCCAGGAGGCCTGATAATCCCCCCAGAGGTCCGATACGTATCTGACCTCTTTTGAGGCTCAGACTAGTGGATAAGGGTTGTCAAAAAATGGCGCTCCAGCTGGTGGATAAGGTATCTAGACCCCGAAAAGTTCCCAGGACTGGTGGAAAAGGTATCCGACCTCGAAAAAATACAAAAAAATTGCTAGAAATACAGAAAAAATTCTACACAGCTCTAGGACAACCAGTAGTGTAGCTTTGTAAAGTTGAATTGACAATAGAGGCTCTATGTTTCTGAGGATTCATCAATTTGCCAACAGCTGCCATAATTGCACCTTGTTTGGTGACCAGCGGGCGAAAAATGGTGTCGAAAAAAGCCATGTCAAGCTCCAATATTGCGCCGTCGTTCAGAGAGCGGATTGAGGATCCCGGGATATGATGAAGAAATGCTGAGGCAGGGAGATGGGTGAAGCGAGGAAGGCCAAGATGTATTGTGGGTCCATACCAATTTGAACGAAAATGCCGTTGCCATGAATTTTGCCAGACTGTTATCCATGGAACTAATGAGCCCCATTATGAGAGTAAGGCCACTTAGCTGGCCCTGCAAGAATTATGTGGACTTCGAGGGATTTGGTGCCATATCGAGTGGTGGATGAGTATCCGACCCTGCCGCTGGATGCCTGTTGACTGGTGGACGCTGACACTGACCTCGCGTGGGAAAATTACCCTGAACTGGTGGACACCCTACTAATTATATTCGACCTTTCGTCCAAATCCAGCAGAAAACTGGTGGATCCATATCGGACCTTTAGCCTGATTATCAGGCCTCCTGATAATCCAAAGCTGATGTCCGAGGTCACGGGAATGGTCATCTGACCAGGGCTAGGGGTTAGGGGTTTGCACGTGCATAACACATGACTTCTCTGTATGTATATAATTGATGCTAACCATTACTTCAGGTACTGCTTCCAGAATACCTCAAACCAGTAGTTTGCCTTGTTCCTCCACATGTTGAAGCTCAGATATATGAAATGCATATCCAAGCCACTCAGGTCTGTTAGCTTTCTCTACATATGATACATATGTTTATTGATCATGTTGCATAGTCACTATGTTCCCCACAGCTAAGCCTAGATAATATGTTTTATGCATCTGCAGGTCCATCTTCATCACAGTCTCCCCCTGGCATGGTGCATTTTTTAGCACATGCAAACCTTTCATGAGCCATTAACTTTTGAATTTCAGAAAATCTGATATGAACAATCTGATGATGTCATGAAACAATACTTCAACAACTATTTTACTGATACATAGAAGCTAAGGTGATACAGAAACACTTTGAGAAGTTGTGAAGGAATAGAGTTAGAATGCTCAACAAGGTGGAACACATACCAGAGTTACACTGTACTGTAACTTACTTAATAGCGGGGATATACAATGTACTTTGAATTAAACACCGCGTGGGTAAAAGCGGAGGCTTCCTTATTTATCAAACTACAGTGTATATGTCAAGTATGAGCCCGCGGGAGTAACTACCAAGAGAGTGCAGACGCGAAGAAAGCTATCGGCACTTCTCATGCGGCAACACTAAAATCGGGAGGGTGATTGAAAACACCGATCAACGTGTCAATATCATTCATTATTGCCTGAACTGGGGGAGGATGCAAAAAGATCATCATCAAGGTCTTCAAAATCAGCTTCTGTGTATACACGGGGGAGTGGAGGGTGAACCGACGGTGCTTCGGCGAAGAGGAAACAAGGCATAAGTATCAAATAGGCAAGGCAGAAATGCGGACTTACAGCTGTTATGTGGGAGTCCAGCAGTATTGCTATCATCAGGTGCTGAATCTGAACCTTCGGCAGCCGAGGCATCTTCCAGGGCCCCAAAGTGGGCCTAGAGACGGATGGTTAGAGGGTCACAAATGTAGAAGGATTATCGTACTTCATCATCATCATCACTATCAGAATCATCAAAAAGAGACTGAGGCTTATTCCGAGTGAGTGAAAAATATTGGCGTTAGCGATGGACATACCGACGCCAACTGATTCCGATCAATGGGGTCTTCAGGTCCATTACTGTCAGAGTCGTCCAAAAGGGACTGAGGCTAATTCAGAGTAAGTGAGTGAGAAAAATTGGCACTAGTGATGGACATACCGACACCATCTGAGTTTGATCGGCGGGGCCTTCGGGTCCATTACCATCAGATTCATCCAACAGTGATTGAGGCTGATTCAGAGTGAGTGCATGAAAAATATCGGCACTAACAATGAACATACCGATGCTGTCTGGATATCAATGGGGCCTTCACCTTGAGGTTGATTCTGACGGAGGAAATTGGGTCGAGATATGTTGCGGGTGCCAGGGGAAGGAATGCCGGCGTCCTCGCTATCAGATGATGCCAGAAGGGATAATGTATCCTGAAAGACAGTAAATAAGGATGAGTACAAATTGAATGGTGGGGGGAGATAATTAGAGACAGCATCACTGACACAGTGCTCGGTGTCGGTGGCCAGGAGCGATGTATGACTATGCCGAGAGGACCGAGGAGATGTGAGGTCAATGATGGAAAATGTACGCAGTGGACTCTGAGTTGATTTGGGAATCGGAACAGATGGGCCAACTGCTGAGAGCGGGGGATAGGATCGGTGCCGATCGGGAGACCGAAATGGAAAGCCAGTAAAGTGATGAGGTTGATTCGAGGATTCAAGTGATGAGACATTTAATGCGGTATCACTAGCTAGAAGACTTGATGTGTCATTTTCTTGTTCATCCAAGGCAGCAGAGCGGGCGTCGATCGGCGTTGTTTCTCCTGAGAGGAGAGTTCCATTGGGAAGTGAGGTAATGTAGCCATCATGGGGTATTGTTTCAACATCTGGTGGCGAGCATAAGGCTTCATATACCTCTTCAAGTGTTAATGTAGCCCCTGGTTGCCACCGAGTATTGCCCGAATGGATGGTAGACTTTAGAAGACATTGGCGGGAATACGACTGAATCATGGCCTGGACTGCATCGGTGGTCATGACGATCTCTTTGGCCTTGCCTTTTCCCTTTCGACGCCTGCTGGGGCGGCTGACAGCAGCTGGAGGTAGGTGCTTGAGGAATTCTGCGAAGCCTGGATCATCATCGGGAGGTCATTACACTCAGCCACGTCAACATATGTACCACATATGTAGTCCTGTATGGAAACTGGTCTACATATGTGCTGTTATTACACTCAGCCATGTTAGCATATGTACCACATACGTAGTCCTGTACTGAAATTAATCTACATATGTACTGAATATATACTGAATATGACATGATTATGAACTCAAGATAGAACAGATTTATTGATTATGTAGTGAGAAAGTGTATATGTGCTCAAATTGTAAATCAAGCCCCAACCTGAACTCAATCTGAATAAATAGTGCTGAAATTAATCTGAAATTAATCTGAATATGATTCCAATTTATATGTAGCACATATTGTACTTATGTGAATCAATTACAAGTTATTTGTACAAGTTAATTTTTTGGCTTCTTAAAAAAGAAGGTTATAATAATTATCGATACTGGCAACAGCAGGGATTAAACCAATGTGCTCAAAGATGAGTTGTACATACATTATCACAAGTGGTATGATAGCCATCTCAGCCAAAGTGCTGCATTAATACCCCCACTGCTCAAATCCTCAAGTACCTGATTGGGCCACAGGTTCAAACTCTGCCCAGCATTGTCCTGAACCCTCTGCCCTACTATTTCTTTCACCCCATCCTCATTCCCACCTCTATTTTCCTTGAACAACGTCAACACCAAGTACAGTAATACCCCAAAAGTAGTTGGTACACAGAACACAGGGGGCAGCCACCCCACCTGTATCTCAACATCCCCCAGTGTGACTTGAACAACCCACTCTCATTTCAACTACCCCACCATGTTCCTGCCTCACTATTGACACCTCCACCTCTGTCCTGACACCCCCATCTCCATTCCAACACCCCCACACCCTCACTTGATATCTTACCACCTCATTTAGAACCACCACCTCTTGCTCAATACCTTCATAATGCCACACCACCCAACATACAGCCCCACCTCTGTTACAACACCCTCACCTCTGCTTCAACATCACCACCTACCACCTATCTTGTTCCTCTCTATTGTATACCTCATCCTTAGTCACCACCTTCCTAATCCATGCCCCCATCTCCCCATTCAACATCTTCCTTCTACTGTACATACAAACACATCCTATAGGTTATCTCTAACTACTACAATGTATTGTCTTGTTATTTAGCTTTGTGCATGTCTTACCTTAGTGTAATAAATACTACCATGAAAGCCTTAGTTCAACACAGCTAGAATATACTAAAAGATCATTTATAAATTATGTATTGAGTTACTCAGACCATTTTCGGTTCAAATTCAACTCATATGTGGATCATGTGTAGATTATATGTATATCATATGTAATGCATATGTAGTGCATATGTGGTACATATGTTTGACAATTGTAGGTCATATGTTCTCCATGAAATATGATCTGTAACTGAACTGAATATGTACTGGATCTGTGTCACATATGTGAAACTGGACTGAATTTGTACTACATATGTCTCACATATGTTCATGTGGCTCAGTGTAACATACTGCATCATCGGGTGGCCGAACATCCTCATCGCCGCTCCCTGCTTCATCATCTGCCTTCATGCTGGCCTGATTATATAGTGAAAGGTATCCAGCTGCATCTCTGGCGTGCTGGGTATGCATTCCCTTTGCCTTTTCTCGCTCGGCCTCTAGTCGAGTCCGAAGCTGTGAGAAGAGACGGTGGAGGCTAATGCAGTCAGAGCATGTCATGACAGGTGTGGGTATATTGAATGTTGGTAATTGCTTAGCCTTGAACATGCGGAGTTCATCGGCCTCATTCGGTGCTCGCCAATGAGGGTCGGTCTCCCAGGGTGCACTTGGCAGCCGACCAGTACATTCAATATGCCAAACTGCAAGGCAGTGACGTACTGTGAGAGCTGAGAGAATAAACAGATTGGGGGATTGGTCCATGGCACTGTTTGCGCGCTCATAGGCGTCTCTGTCACGCCACCAAGGGAAAGGGTGCCGACGGGGAATAGACTCCCTGAAATCATTCAGAAGCTGAGATACCATCAGTAAATAGTGATGGTGGGAGGGATGTCGCAGGATTGTGGTGGGATCCTGCTGCTTGCCAAGGCCTTCTGCGAGGTTGCGGGTCATCATCCCGGGGTTTACGGCAATCCCACGGCATACCGCAGCGCCAATTGTTGCCAAGACATATTCCTATACATTCAATCGTCAATAGATACCATTTGAAAGCCAAAATCTAAACATATACCAATTCTCTGTACAGTAAATGTACCAGCGGAGGATGCTCTGGCGATTGATGCATGGCGGTTACAATATCAATGAATCGGACATCAGCCATTTCTAATAATAATTGAACTGGAATATCATCGTGAAGTGGGCCGCTATTCACGAGTTCAGGAGGAAAGAGATTGAATTCAGGCGCCATGATGAGAGTACAAGTCTAAGTGGTGATCAAGATCTGATTATGATAATCGTGCTATAAGTAGTCCGAATATGAAACTACTGCCATATTGGGTAATACACTTGTCGGCACTGATCAAACTCCTCCTGAGTGTGTCGGGCCCGATGAGCAAATTCGGCAGCCTTTCAATGGGAATATGCAGAGTACCCAGCATGTAATGTGTTAGAGCGCCCTTTCCAAATATTAGAGTGATGTTGAAAATAGTTGATTGTCCATTGCATTTCATGTGGCACCAATTGCCACTCTTCTGACCACCGCTGCAATAATGCTTGAGCTTTTAAGTACCGTACACATTTATCTATAAGCATCATAAGATGATTGGAGCCACTTCATATATACTGGAACACACATTCTGTGAGTGCCATCAGGTCCGAGGCATCCCGATGTCCCATTGTCCAAATCCATGACATGGTGGATCTACTTGCTCCTGGTGTATTCTGATTAAGTATACTGGTGTCAGCATTAAAGTCACCATCATTCAGCACTTTATAGACATTGAGAATGCCATTGTCGGCACCGAGGGTGACCATTGCCTTTCGACATTGCCTATATGCTCCAACAATGCTAAGTATTTTACCATTTATACTTAGCAGTGATGCTCTGGCACGCGTTTTCATGGTATTTCCACTAGCATTTCAAACGCCGGTTCGATATAGGACAGACTTTTCGGCAATATATTCACGGAGCTGGCTGAGTAGTCTTGCCCCTTGATCCTGGCACAATGAAATTTCCAAATTTATGAGGTGCTGACTACATTGCTGCACATTTGATGGAATGATCACAGGGCGATCTTCGGGCAAATGGCCGGTGACATCAGTGGCCGACATGGACATGTGTCAGGGGATATCTGTCATGTCCAGTGTAAGAGCTGCTTTGGCACTAGCATGAAGTGAAAGCCTGGTAGCCAACACTTCTTGTTTGTTTTTGATGACTTCATCAGAGTAAGATGTCGGTGATTGAGCAGACAACCGACACGCATTATGAATCTCAAGTCTAGCACATCAATTTAAGAATGCTGTATAGAGTAGTAATATAAACCTTACTGAAGTTGTTGTAGCTCAAAGCCCTCCATCAAATACTCGGCGTCAGGAGTGCGAATTGCCCTTTCAGTGTCTCCATTTGCCATTAGGGGAACCGATTCTCCTCCAAATGCTGCATAAACATCCATGGCCTGTCGATTAATACGCCGCATTGATTCCGCAGTTTTTATCTGGTCATCCCAACATTGAAGAAGTGCCACATCGGTGTTAGACATAAGTGCCGAGACTTGTGCTTGCATATCAAGTGCCATTTCCTTTGCTTGAATTAATCGATTACAAAGACGTCAGACAATACCTATTCCTTTTTTATAGTTGGAGTCACAGATATGGTCCTCAAGTGTCTCCGCTCGGTGGGCAAGGGTGGCTGTGCGCATAGCAGGACTTATGCCATTCAAGTTGGACCATAGGCTCTCCAAGATTTCACCAACTATTACCCCTGAACGAGGAATGTATGTTGATGAGTAACGAAACAAGCACTCTTCCTTGTGTCCATGTACATGGAACTGTCCAATTGCAGTGTCAATGTCAAGGTCCAGTGGCAATAAGTGGCCGATGCGGTCTTTGAGGTGGACACTGTACTGGCAAGCAATGTCATAGAACAGTAGTAAGCCTTGTCGAGGATCCAAATTGCCGTGTTTGATGGATTGCAGCAAAACCCAATCAGTATTTTTCTGTTGTTCTCCACGGAACAAGTCGGCCACGGCACCAGGGACAAAGCAACCATGACGAGGACATGCAATGGCCACAAGGCCAGTGACATCACAGGACTTTGATAACATCAATGACATTTCAATGGCTCTGAAATGGTTTTCACATGGAGCTTTCTATGGTGATAGATAGGACCCCGGAAAATCTCTCAAGACGTTGGAGGCCAGGTCACTCCTAATCTTTCCAAATTTGGGCAGAGGTCGGATCCGTCTTAGAGAAGATGGTAACTCCTTTACATCAGCTTTTGCGGCCACGTCGAGTGCTGTGGTAACCCCATTTTCCATTGTTCATTTGAGGTCGATGTCTGTGTTAGCTGGTATGTAACCACTAATCGGGGACCTCCGGTTACACCTGTGGTGTCGATCCCAATATGGCTATTTAAGGGTGGTCAGTGGCCTTGTTTTGCAATATTACGTAAACGTCGGATCCCTACAATAGGGTTTTGGTCACTACTGAAGCCACCATGGCATGGGGGGTCGGGTGATTTTTCACTACCAAAAAGCCCAAATTAAGGCCAAATTGGTAACTACTTTTTACCCAAAATCCCGAAATTTTGGATCCAACGTCCGTAGCGATTTTCCGGGGTCCTTGATAGATGTATTAATCAGTATTTCGGCCATGTGGCAAGTGCCGAGAACTCACAGTCGGTTTATTGTATGCTGTGGCAAGAAAGTCTTCATATTCTTTCCTCTTTGGAAACATGCCATTCCCCTCTGCTAGCCAAATATCCCGATTTCCCCTGCTCTGCTGAATATGATCAGCCTTGAAATTGCCGTCGGCCATAACAGACCGCCGGTATATCCATTGATTCTCTTGATCCATCCAATCATCAGGGATATTAATACCTGGCTGTGGACAAGCAGGGCAAAAAATGGCTAATGAGGTCTTTGCGGTGTTTTGCTCAATGTTCTCAGTGACCGAACCGCTGGAATTGCTGTTCCCACTGATCTCCTTCTCCACATTGCTCATTTTATCACCAGCCCACTTTCTTCGTTTTATCCATCTCCAACAACGGGATACCCGTCGGAGTTCCGGATATCTGTTCGGCACTGCATGTGGCGCCCGAGGTGAAGTTAACCGCTGAAGAAATTCATGGTATTGATATGCTGACACCTTTCCCTCCAGATTTAGCAGGCGATAGTTGTCTAAGCAGCTGTGTGTGAATACAGTGCGAATCTTCGTCAAGCTTGATGGTACCATTTGGCAGCGTGTGAGGGCCGATAGCATATCTGCCTGATTGGATATCTTGCACCACAAAAGAGCAAGTCGGTGATAGCCATTTGTATGCACGATTAGCATATAATTGTTGCCTAGTTCATCTTGTAATGGACAGTCAGGCCCTTCGGCGACTCCTACACTGCCCTTGGCACTGTCAGACTCCATGTCTATATCGCCGCAGGGTGCATCTGTGGCATCTTCGTCATCTTCATCAACATCACTTTCATTGTGTGACCACCAAGGTCTATACGGCCCTCCCTCAGTACTCATTTCGGCGTCTATATCGGTACCCCAGTGGTTTCCCATTGATTGCACAGACTCCCCTAAGTTATTATCCATTATGTCCTTCGTTTTTTGATAATTAAGATACACTTCTAGCAGTGCTTTCTCTTGATTGCATAAGCCACCGGTCTGATGCGGCACCACAATGCAAACACCAACTTCCCATAATGATGCCGAACGAAAGTATTGGCCAGTCCATTTCTGTATTTGATGAAAGGGACTATGCATGTGTTCGTTTCGTAGACATCCACGGCATCGGAGGGCCATCGGCCAACATTCACAACACCGCCATTGCCCGGGCAATGCACACAATCCACAGGCATTGCCTTCTAATGCCTCATTTTCATATAGGCCATTCAGCAGACTATCTGCAACGTCAACAAACTCTCCCAAATAGTCAGTTTGTGTCTGTGTTCCCGTCATTAATTGTGATTTGAAGTTGCAACGAACTACTGGACTGAACTTGCCTTATGCTTTGGGTTCATATTGTCTGGTTGGATCCATTCAGTGGGTTCAGGAATATTGACTGACTCGGTAATATGGAGATCTTGTGTGGCTGGTGCCAGCTGTTTGTCTACACTCTCCAACGGAAGAACAGCCTCATGTATGATAACAGTCGACTGTTCTCCACGCTTGTTCACCTTCTTGACTGATTTTAGTTCAATTGCATCCGCTAAATCTACATTGTTACGCACGTGCAAACCCCTAACCCCTAGCCCTGGTCAGATGACCATCCCCGTGACCTCGGACATCGGCTTCGGATTATCGGACCTTTCGGGTACGCTCGGATCAAGGGATATGCACGCGGACTTAGCACGTGTAGATATGGACTTTGATATTACTGTAGAATTATTTAATTATCAAGGGACACTTAGGCTTAGTTACCACGAGGTATAACTCATGTATTCCGCATGTTAGGTTACCTTTGCAGTATTTAAGCCGTAGTTACTTGTAGATAGTTCTTCAGTTCGAATATCAACTTAATACGCCTCCTCTTCTCTACTAAGGGAGCTCCCATTCCTCCTGCCTACTCTAATACCGATCTCCGGTACTCCGCATCTCCGACCTACACTCTACCTTCCTGTCCGTTCTCCGGTGTTACTCCGTAATCCCGATCTCCGTTCCGAAATCAAGGTACACCTGTTAGGTAGTGGGCGGCGCAACTCTGTAATCCAGTAGTTGAAGCCAAGTACCTTCTCTGTAGTCTGATTAGTAGTAGAAGCTGGATTCTGTATTTAACAGTATATTCGAACTCACCTCCCACTCCCTAGCCCTTTCTTTTTCACAGATGACCACAGCACGCGTTACCAAGCTGGCTAAGGCTGCAGAGCAGTCCCCCGCCGCATCCGGATCCTCGACCTCCGCACACGCCCGCAGTCACCATAACACCACACGGCGACCTGCAGGGCGAGTCCGCGCTTCTTCGACTCCTGTTGTGAGCACTACCGCTCCGACCGAAGAACTTCAGGAGAACCCCGAAGAATCTCGGAGAAACGAAACGATCATCGAAGAACGTCTCTCGCAAGCCTCGTCCCATTCTCCGCAACCCCGACGGGAGCCCTCTGCTGGGCCATCCGGACCCTCCGGACCTGGCGGACCTCCTGGGCCTCCGGATGATGGTGATGACGAACCCGAAGATGACGACGCATTCGACTACGATCAACCTCCGCACTCCGCCCCCCGTCGAGAAACCCCGATCCGATCCGATGTTGGTGAGGCACTTATTCAGTCCCTCAACGGAATTACGTCTACACTCCGCGATCTGAATCGTGGGATCTCCGTCCCTGCCTCCGCCAAAGCTAGCTCTCGCGTCAAGGTTCCCGATACGTTCGATGGTTCAGACCCTCGGAAACTCAATACGTTCCTGGTCCAGTTGAAACTATACTTCACCGCGAACTCCGGTCAGTTCTCCGATGAGGACGAAAAAGTTACATTCGCGCTCTCGTATCTGAAAGGCACGGCCTTCGATCTGTTCGAGCCATACCTCGCGGAACCCGATGGGGAAGTTCCACCTTGGATGTACTCCTATGAGGCATTCGTGGAAACCCTAAAGGACAACTTCGGTGCTATCGACCCAGCCCGAGACGCGGAAATGGCTCTCGACTCACTCAAGATGCTCAGCCACCACCGGATCACGAAATTCAACGTGATCTTCCAGCAGCACGCCTCAAAGCTGGTTGGTTGGGGCGACAGGGCCCTCCGATACATGTATTATAACGCGCTTCCGGACCGAATCAAGGACGAACTCTCGCGTTCTCCGAAAAGGGAATCACTCTCCGCTCTCCGATCCGCCGCTTCCGAAATCGATCAACGATACTGGGAGAGGCAAAAGGAGAAGAAGTCCGATCCCTCGGAGAAACATTCCGAGAAGTCCGCGAAGAAGTCCACGTCCTCCCACCATTCGTCTAAACCCGCATCCTCGAACTCCGCGAACCCGTCCTCGTCTTCCTCCAACTCCGGCAACAAGTCCTCAACGTCCTCCGCAAAACCCGCTTCGAAGAATTCCGCACCACCCCCTTTCGCCAACCAGTTGGGAAAGGATGGCAAACTAAAGCCTGAAGTCCGCGCGGAACGCATCCGGAAGGGACTCTGTCTCTTCTGCGGTGGTTCCGGACATCGGGTTAAGGAATGCCCCAACGGAAACTCGAACTCCGCCAAGGCCCGCGCAGCAGTAGCCGAATCGGATTCCTCTGAACAAGAGGCACATATCTCCGAGACGGAAAACTGATGTGCAGCCCAGAGTCCTCGGACCCTCCGCGGAGCTGCGATCTGTACATATGGCCCGACATTTGTAGACTTAATGCTGCGTCTCCCGTTCTTTCTCCTTCCGCTACCTACGTTTCCCTTACCTCGGACAATCTTCCTGATACCACTACGATCTTTACTGCACTAATAGATTCCGGCTCTACTCACTGTTTTGTAGATACAGGTTTCATTCGTGCCCATGGACTCTTAACTTACCGTACACCCCCGATAAAGCTTTTGTTGTTCGACGGCTCATCCAATAATTTCATTACCGAAGCTCTTGACCTACTCTGTAGGTTTCCGACTGGCGAAAATCTGAAGATTACGTTCTTTGTCACACCTCTGGACGTTTCCTGTTCTGTTGTTCTAGGACATAACTGGCTCACCCGCTACAATCCGTTGATTGACTGGGTTTCGAGCAGTATCTCGTTCCGAGCACCAGAATCTGGCAGCGTTATTGCGGCCCCGGCATTGGAAGCACCTCCGACTACTCCGACATCTCCGGATACGTCTCCGTGTTCTCCGCAGCCATCTCCGGTGACTTCTCTGTCTGTTCCGGATTCTCCGGAAACTCCGCCTTCGACTACGATTTCCTCCGATCCTCCGAATATCTCCTTCATTAACGCCGCTGCTTTCAAGACAGTCTCGCGTATGAGGGGAGTCCAGGTATTCATGATCAATATCCGACCCGAAGGAACAACTTCTGCCAGATCTTCTGTCGTGTCCGACCCTTCTCCGGACCTCTCGAACGTTCCTGCCGAATACCACGAATTCGCGGACGTGTTTAGCAAAGGTAAAGCCGAAACTCTAGCTGATCACAGGCCCTACGACCTCAAGATCGAGTTAGAGGAGAATGCGTCACCCCCTGTGGGTCCGATGTATTCCCTGTCCCAAACAGAACAGCAAGCTTTGAAAGAGTTCATCGACGAGCATTTGCAGCATGGTTTCATCCGTCCGACCAGTTCTCCGCACGGCGCCCCCGTCCTATTCGCTAAGAAGAAAGACGGTTCTCTCCGCCTCTGTGTCGATTACCGCGGACTTAACCGCATTACTCGCAAAGATCGTTATCCGCTTCCGCGTCTAGCCGACCTCCTAGATGCACCCCGCGATGCCAAAATCTACACCAAGATCGATCTCCGGCACGCATACCACCTAGTCCGGATCTCCGAAGGAGATGAATGGAAAACAGCCTTTAGAACTCGCTACGGCTCCTTCGAGTGGTTGGTTATGCCCTTTGGGTTAACTAACGCTCCCGCGGCTTTTCAAAGGTTTATCAATGATGTGTTCGCTGATCTTTTAGACGTCTGCGTCATTGTTTACCTAGATGATATCCTGATCTACTCCAATAGTGTAGAGGAACACAAGGAGCACGTTAAGGAAGTTCTCCGACGTCTCCGGAAACACAAGCTCTATGCTAAAGGTGAGAAATGTGAATTTCACGTTGACACCGTAGAATATCTAGGTTATATCCTTTCTCCGACCGGACTTACCATGGACCAAGCCAAAGTCAAGGTAATACAAGAATGGCCTGAACCCCGCAAAGTCCGCGATGTTCAGTCTTTCCTCGGCTTTGCGAACTTCTACCGACGATTCATCCGCAACTACTCCGATATCGTCGTTCCGCTCACCCGCCTGACCCGCAAAGGCACCCCTTGGGTTTTTAGTGACAAGTGCCGGACAGCGTTCAATGAACTGAAAGCTGCCTTTACTCAAGCTCCGGTACTCACTCACTGGATCCCCGATGCTCCGATGATCGTAGAAACCGACGCCTCGGACTATGCTCTAGGAGCTATCCTCTCGATCTACACCTCCGACGGAGAAATCCACCCCGTCGCTTTCCACTCGCGCACGTTCACCGCCACGGAATTGAACTATGATGTCCACGACAAGGAACTTCTTGCAATTTTTGAAGCCTTCCGAATCTGGCGTCAATACCTTGAAGGTTCAGCTTCCGTTATCGATGTTGTTACTGATCATAAGAATTTAGAATACTTCTGTACGACTAAAGTCTTAACCCGAAGACAGGTCCGCTGGTCAGAGTATCTCTCCCAGTTCAACCTTTGTATTCGTTTCCGTCCAGGCAAGTTAGGAGCCAAACCCGACTCCTTAACTAGACGATGGGACGTCTACCCTAAAGAGGGGAGTGAGCGCTACCAGCATGTCAACCCACAAAACTTCCGACCCGTTTTCACTCAAGAACAACTCGTAGCATCAATCCGCGCTTCTTACCTCTTCGTACCCACTCTCCGCGGATCCGTAGTCATGGATGTTGAACAACTCCATTCCGACATCAAGTCCGCGCAAGAGTCTGATCCGACACTCTCCGTCCCTATCTCCGAACTAGGTCCGCGCTGGTCAAAGGACGACTCCGGTCTCCTGCGACTAGACAACCGGATCTTTGTCCCCGACTTCTCCGATCTCCGAGTCCGTGTTCTCCGCTACAAACACGATCACATTCTTTCCGGCCACTACGGCCAAAACAAAACCCTAGAACTTGTCCGCCGGGAATACACCTGGCCTAACATTCGCGACTTCGTCAAAAGCTACTGTAAGTCCTGTGTCACTTGCATGCGAGCTAAACCCCAGAGACACAAACCCTATGGCAAACTCCGACAACTCCCCGTACCTTCTCGACCCTGGGATTCCATATCCATGGACTTCATCGAGAAACTCCCCAAATCCTCCGGTTTCGATTCTATTCTAGTCATCGTAGACCGACTCTCTAAACAAGCCATATTCACCCCCTGCCACGACACTATCACCTCCGAAGATCTAGCCAAGTTATTCGTAATGCATGTATTCTCCAAGCACGGAGTTCCGAACCACGTCACCTCTGATCGAGGTTCGGAGTTCGTCTCCCACTTCTTTAGGTCCCTTGGTAAAGCCTTAGAGATGAAACTACACTACACCTCTGGCTACCACCCTGAAGGTGATGGACAGACTGAACGTACTAACCAAACTTGGAACAGTACCTCCGCGTTTACTGCAATTACCAACAAGACAACTGGTCAGAACTTCTCCCCATAGCCGAGTTCGCGTACAACAATGCTCCAAGTGCCACCACCGGAGTATCTCCGTTCTTCGCGAACAAAGGTTACCATCCCCGTATCTCCGTACATCCGGAGTACGATCTCGCTTCCACTCGTGCAAGAGAATTCGTAGTCAATCTCGACGACCTCCACCAAGAACTCCGATCCGCGATGTCCGATGCGCAACTCCGCTACCAAGTTCCTGCAGACCGCAGACGATCCGCGGCTCCGGACTTCAAGGTCGGACAAAAGGTCTTCATCAAGGCTCAGTTCTTTCGCACTACAAGACCCTCCAAGAAGTTATCCGAGAAGTTCATCGGACCTTTTGAAATCATTGCTCAAGCAGGTCCTTCGTCCTTTACGGTTAACCTTCCCCAATCCCTACGCTCAGTGCACCCAGTGTTCCACGTATCGATGCTCGAGCCCGAAACTCCGAACGAGATTCCTCTCCGCGTCCAATCTCCGCCTCCTCCGATCGAAGTTGATGGCGAAGAAGAATACGAGATAGCCGAAGTTGTTGACTCTAAAATCGACAAGCGATATCGAAAGATGCCCTTGCGATATAAAGTCCGATGGCTAGGCTATGAAGACACCGCGGAAGAATTCTCCGAGCTCGGAGCGGACGAACTCGAACATGCTCAGGAACTTGTTGAAGAGTTCCACCGTCGATACCCGGACAAACCTGGTCCACTCAGCAAAATTAAACCAAAGTAGCTTAGCTACGTGTTTCATTCCTTTCTTTCATTTTCTCTCTCTCTAGTAGTTATAGTTACTTACTTACTTAACCCCCTTCTCTTTCTCTTCTCTTGTTACTTACTTATTGATCACTCTTCCAAAGAACTGACACAAAAAGTATATATCAAGAAAAAAGAAAAAGTCAAAAAGTAGCTACAAAATTATTATACAAGTTTACTCTGAGGAGTCCGTATGCTCCTCCTCACCCATCACATAATCCTCATCTACTCTCTCCTTCTCCTTCCCCTTCTCCGATTTCTCCATCTCCTCATTCTCCTCCCGCATCATCCCTTCCATCTTAATCCACGTGTCTAGCCGGAATTCGATGTCTTGCAGGCGATCTTCAACATCCG
This sequence comes from Pleurotus tuber-regium, assembly GCA_014058305.1. Lineage (NCBI taxonomy): Eukaryota > Fungi > Basidiomycota > Agaricomycetes > Agaricales > Pleurotaceae > Pleurotus > Pleurotus tuber-regium. The sequence goes on along the minus strand of JACFYU010000026.1, from coordinate 801,853 downwards.
CGAACTCCTCATCCGTCTCGTATTCGTCGCGCTCATCGAGGTGTTCTGCCGTCCGAAGGATGTTTTCAAGGCGTCTCGTCCGCGATCTCTCCTTCGCCATGGCCACCCGGAGTTTCGCAATTTCGACCGAATGCTCCATTTGGCGCTGTTCGAAACGCTTCGAAAACATGTTGATGGTATGCATCAAGTCCCGGTTTGACGGACCATCATCTGCACTGTTCTCCGCCTTCTTCGTCGAACTCCGCGTAATACGCGAAGGGCCCGCCTCCGGACTCGCGTCCCTCTCCACCTTTTTTGCGGACACCCTTCTCCGCGGGATCTTCTCCGACACCTTTCCTCGCCCAGCCTTCGTCTCCTGCCCCTTTGGAAATTCGCATCGATGCTTTGACCGATGGCACCCCTCGCAGGTGCTCGCGTTTGCGCTACAAGAATAAGTCAGCCCAGCCCCTGCCACAAGATAACAAAGGGAGAACTTACCTTGCCTGGGGCAAGCATTCTCGCTGGCGGACCCTGCAGTTATAGCAGGCGCGGACCACACCATCAGGCCACATCGTTGCGAACGCGTCGCCTACCTCTCTGTCCCGAATCTCCGGTCGCTTCCGAAGCTTCGGCTCCTTCTCCTCTTTCTCCGGACCTCCGAGAAGAGCCGGCAACTCCCTCTCCTCGACCTCCTCCTCCTCTCCGGCGTAGTCCGCAACGGTCATGGACTTCATCGCCCTCGAAATGCCGATCTTCGTGGAGCGAATCCGGCGGTCCTCCTCCTCCTTGCGACGTTGCGCGTATAAGACGGCCTCCTGCTCCCGCGCAGCCGCGTCCCTCCGAGCCTTCTCCGCCTTCTCCGCCAACTCCACAAATTCCTGCGCCATCTCCTCTGTGATCAACGTTAGCTCCGGCGACTCCGACTTTACGGACATCCACGAACCTCCGGGCGTCTCCTCCACCATCCTCCGCTTGCCCTTCGACTTCTTCATCGGCGGGGAAACTCCGGTTGGCGTTTCTTCCCGCGGACGGGCGATTTTCGGAGCCACAGCCGCCGGCGTTACTGGCGCGGCCACGGGATTGTGCTCATTTGCGAGCATTTTGGATGCGATCTCACGGGCCACTAGAGCCTGGAGTTCGGGGTATGCGGCGAGATCTTTGAGGGAGAGACCGGACATGCTGAAGTGAGCTGGGCGAATTGGAATTATGGGCGCGTTAGAAAAAGTTGTCGAAGACGAAGGACACCGGAGTTCATCTCTCCGCTTTTAAGACGACGTTCGAACTCCGCAACTTCGATCTTGGTTCTCCGCAGCAAGTGACGTCATCATCTCGAACCTCGGACAGACCCCGAAGCTTCGACCTTAGCTCTCGGAGAAGTTTCCGAATTCCGAACGAAACTCCGAAGACCGCTCTGGATTGGCCTCTTGGGACTCGGCCTTAAGGGGGGAGTACTGTTACGCACGTGCAAACCCCTAACCCCTAGCCCTGGTCAGATGACCATCCCCGTGACCTCGGACATCGGCTTCGGACTATCGGACCTTCGGGATACGCTCGGATCAAGGGTTATGCACGCGGACTTAGCACGTGTAGATATGGACTTTGATATTACTGTAGAATTATTTAATTATCAAGGGACACTTAGGCTTAGTTACCACGAGGTATAACTCATGTATTCCGCATGTTAGGTTACCTTTGCAGTATTTAAGCCGTAGTTACTTGTAGATAGTTCTTCAGTTCGAATATCAACTTAATACGCCTCCTCTTCTCTACTAAGGGAGCTCCCATTCTCCTGCCTACTCTAATACCGATCTCCGGTACTCCGCATCTCCGACCTACACTCTACCTTCCTGTCCGTTCTCCGGTGTTACTCCGTAACCCCGATCTCCCGTTCCGAAATCAAGGTACACCTGTTAGGTAGTGGGCGGCGCAACTCTGTAATCAGTAGTTGAAGCCAAGTACCTTCTCTGTAGTCTGATTAGTAGTAGAAGCTGGATTCTGTATTTAACATACATGGTCTTCAGTGAACACTTTTGCCCAGATACATTTCCTAGGATTAGTAGACATCCAAAGCAATTGTAGTGGTGAAGTTGAGGAGTGAAGCAGCCTCATGTTATCCACGGGGTAGATATCAATCATGATCTCCGGGAATTATCCATGCCTACACCCTATACACGTGCTGACCTACATATAATGCTGTATGTGTCTGTCTCGAAAACTACGCATGGCTGAATCCCCAGGTGTGCCACTCAAATCTACTCCACGACAAGATGCACGGTATTCCCGAGCAGATCGACAAGTTCTAGATGAGTTCAAGCATACATATCGTCAACTACGTACAAAGGAAGAGGGCGCAGATCTATTTCGAAAACATATTGCTCCCAAGATGTTTACTCATTGGGCAACATTTGGCCAACTGCCGAAGGCGCCCGACGAGCAGAATAAGCTGAAGAAGGTAAGACCGCTAGGATAATTTGAACTTTGCTAATTCATATTATAAAGCAATTAATTGAGTATATACGGAATAATTGGCGACCGCTGGTTGCCGCATCGGCGATTGGTGCTGATACCAAAATGAATGTACTGCTCTATATGAAGAGGGAAGAAAAATATCGCACAGCAATTAACAGCACCATGGAAAGGCTTCTGGAGAATTCTCCTGGTGCAAAAGGATCACATGCCCGAATCAGTCTGCATGCGAAGGCGACGGGTGAAGTATACCATAGCTTACCTCCTGAAGAGCAGCAAAATATTCGGGAACAGGTAGCTATAATCAAGAGTAAAGGAAATAACGAGGATGATCATCGGAGGTAGGGCATCTTTGGCAGCTCTCGGTATGATTTCGGTGACCGAGGTACAATAGGCTAGCATCAAGAATTGGCTTGAAAAGAATTCACAAGGCAAATATGGCAGCACACAAAGAGTTTGGATTAATGTCCGTGTCAATAAATGCATGGTATAACAGTAAAGGCCAGGTGGAAATTGTCGTGTGAGTGATTACTTGTTATTCTACAAAAAGACTAAAAGAGGTAAAGATATGATGGCCCGACGGAGGTGCTTGGTATTGCTGGGTTACCAAGCTTTGTCGAGCAAAAGTCAGCAGTCTTTGACAACTTAAAGCGAGATTTTATTGCACATATAAAATCGCTGGAGGCACTACGTACTGCGACATCGGCATTTCCCATGCAACACCCGGCAAACCGACGCCCTGAGGGAGACCTGAAAACACCGCTAGCCATTATATTAGGCGCAGCAAATCGACCATTGTTTCCTAGTCAAAAGGATCTGTTACAAGAAATGAGCCGCAACGACGCCGAAGGGCTTGTTCGGGACTACTTCACAATGCATTACAGTGTGATATATACTTCAACTAATCTTTTGAGACACTGACGGTGTTGTTAGAAGCTGCATCCGGCTTTAAGTGTACACGAGTACCATGGAAAGAGCTTTCGGCACATCCGGAACGGTTTTTTTGCCACCAACACTTTCCCTAATGACATCGAGCTCTGCGATCCTCACAACATGACTCGCAATAGTCTATGGCGGTTGATAACCTTATTTCAACAGCGACAAGAAATAGGACGGCCCTTCGAATTCAAGGCATATACATTAAAGGGTCAAATGTATCAAGCCGAATATGGTCAGTCAGAGAGGCTTAACCCAACAAAAATAAAGTCGGACCAGAGTAGTGGCACTAAAATACAAGAGCCATTATCAGAGTACCATGTTCGCTTTGATAATTCTGCAAGCAGTCTGCAGTTGCAAACACCGTCGGCAGCTAAGGAACATCAAGGTTATGTTCAAAATGCTGTTAGTCTTAATTTACATAAATTAATGATGTCACTGATTAGATATTAGACTCCAACTGCACAGATCAGCCGAAATAAAAATGCCGATGGTGATCCATGGGCGGGATTGATCGATCCAGTCTTGCTTGAATACAAACCACAAGCGTTGTTAAATAGTTCAATGCCAACGGAGTCCACTGTATTCGATTTCGATGGAAAGGCCTCCCCGTTAAAGATCGGCAATACCGACATTAATCAAACTCTCACCCCAGATAGTGGTAGGTATAAGCCTATCTCGCTAAATATTCAATATCATTTGATATAGTACTGATGGCCATAGATGCACTGCACTGGAGGTGGTGCCACCTGCAGATTCACCGACGGCAGCCAAAGGCTCTCAAACAACAAATACTACTCAAGATCATTTACAAGGACCGCAAAAGTGTCTTAAGAAAACCAGGGAACAGGATGCTCTTACAAAGGATGCAGAAAAATTCATTGTTGCCGACGGTGCAAAGCGGATGCGAACGAAAACCAAGCGTGCATTAGCAGGAGAGTTGAAATAAGTACATATGTATTATCGACAAGTTGTATTCCAATAGCTACTTTTGACGTTTGGATTTTCCCTTTCTACCATCATGAGTTGCCTTGCGCTTTGACGCTTCGGGAGCGTCGCTAGGTGATCGACTTCGCGATCGTGTAACAGGGCCAGGTGGAGGGATGAGAGTCTCAGCAGCAGTAGGTGGCAAAGTTGATGTAGCTGGCCGGTTGAGGGGACTGGTATGTGTAGATGATGAAGGTGGCAGTAGTGAGAGAGGTGAAGACGGAAGTGGCGTCGGCCTGAGGATTTGAACTAATGGCGAAGTATTCGCAATCGGCGTGCCGACGTCCATGTCCTCGTCAGACTGTCCCTGCAATGACGTGGTAGGCGATGGTTGTGGTGGTATCATCAGCATATCGACATCGGCTGTCAGTGGTATCTCAGTCACATCCGGCATTTGCATCTCTAGGGTTACTACTTGGGTAGGTGCAGCCTGTGCTGTAGTAAGAGAACTTGGGGCGGCGACAACATTTTCCGGCGCATTTGATGAATGGCCAGGATGTTCAATTATTGTCGTGTGAGGTGATGGTGGTGCCGATGGTGGTGCCGACGGTGGTGCTGTTGGTGGTGCTGACGGTGGTGCTGATGGTCGTGCTGATGGTGATGCTGACGGTGGTGCCGATGGTTGCACTGATGGTGGTCCTGACAGTGGTAACATTGCCGACGGGGCTACCACAATCCTTTCTATCGATTGAGTCATTTGAGGAGGTGGGCGAGATCTTGGAATGGGGAAGTGTGATGGCATCGGTGGACAACTTAATGCGCAGGTGGGTTTGTCAGGAGATGGGTTGTGCGTCAGCTGGGACTTGGTCACAGCTAGCAAGATATCTTGCATCTTGCTTTCCATTGAGGCGAATCGGGAGTTGAGACTTTGCTGCTCTTCAACAACTTGCCGTAGGAGAGAAGACATCGTCTCTTGCTTGCCGGCAGTCCCGATGCGGCCGAGGGTGAACTCCAGGTCGAATATTTCTTCAGCGTCGGAGTCCACCAACTTGGAGCTTTTGTTGAGTACTTGTCCCACCTTTCGGCACTTCAGCTTCTGCTCACGACAAGGCTGACAAGCGCCGTGTGGCTTGTGCTTGGCCATCCAACATTGGCAATCATTATTTATGCAGCGGATGCACGGTGGCTCATTCATTTTTGTTTGAGCGCGGTACATGCTTCTGACGCACTTCGGATTCGCCAGCCGAGTCGGTCTTTATTGGATACTTCTCAACCAATCGACTTTTCGTTGATCGAGACGCACGACGTGGATTCCGTCGTGTGGATGCCTTCATCTTTGTCAACGGAATATCGTCACTTGAGCTTTCCACTACTGTCGGCGATCTCGGTGGTGATGTCGGCGCTGGGCGTTCTATCCGTCGGCGTGCTGTCCCAGTAAAGGGGGAGACTGCTGGCATAAGCGCATGCCTACTAGGTCCAGGAGTGGGTGGCTTGGGTAGAGGTGCATGTTTGCTGGGTCTGGGAGTGGGTGGCTTGGGAGAGGGCACAGCGGGAATGTGCGTCTGCTGACGGGGCTTTGAATGGGGCTTTGGTGGGAGTGGTACCTCCACAATCGGTTCCAAACGTGGTACCGCCTTGCCCTTGCCCTACAGAAGTTGTAGTAGGTGCATGAAATCGTACTGTAATACTCACCTTGCGATCCGTCGGTACCCTCGGTACATGAATGATGTCTTCTGCCATAACAACATCTTGATTTGCTACAGCGCTCGCATCTGCAACAGCTTGCCCGCCCTGCCTGTCTTCATTCGGCCTTCCAACAGTGGTACCGTCCGCCGCCGACTCATCGACATCCATATTATCCCCTCCATCCAACTGTGCATCCAACACCTCCTGCTTTGGAATCCTCTCCACCATCTTCTTGCTCACTCTCCCCTTCGTCTGTTCGTCCGACGGTCCTGCCGACACCTCACCCTTCCCCTCGGCCAGCGGTTCGGCGAAAACCTCCACAGCAAGTGCCGCCTTTCTATCTCGGGTGTACTTCTCAACAAGTTGCGCGCCCTTATCCAAAAGCCTCATGACGTGCGTTTGGCCAGCTTGATCCAACGTTTCAAATAGGGCCGTCAGGAGTCGGGGCCGGTTCACGACCGCGTTGAACTCGGGACCATCGGGAATCCCAGACATCCATTGAGCCTATCGCGCTGTCAGTTTTACTCAAGCCATACCATGACTGTAGTACTCACAATGTCCTCATTGTGCTCTGTCCACCATGCTATCCCGCGTCCCATTGCCAACTTTTTCTGCAGCTTCTTGTCCAACAGATGAAGATATTTTTCAATTTGCTGCAGTGAGCATTCGGCCGCCGGAACCATTGTTGCCATTGTGAGTGGTGTTGCTAGTTGTTGGTAAAGGTGTGCAAAAGGTTCGGCGCAGCGTCTCCAGAACTTTGTTGACAACTCCCACACTCACATGATCTCTGTCATGCAGTGCCCACTTCGATATCTCAAGTCACAATCCCCGACTCAACATCCGCGATGTCTACCAACCACACAACTGATCATCGTATGGACAATGATAACTTCCATGTTTATTGTGCCCCCGACGGTACCCGATATCTTGTCCCAAAATATTTGCTTGATCAGATGGAGTTTGAGGCGCTCACGCAGCAACTCTCATCTGAGATGCCTCCTGATGGGCGTGATTCACAGGTATGTCTTTTCATTTCTCCTGCTGCACAGTCTCATTTAGCTGATTCATTATAGATCCCCCAACCAACAAACTCGCCATTTATTCGGCTTGCCGGCGGTGCTTTGAAGGTCCCGATGTAAGGGCAACCCTCCAGATGACTGGAGACACTCGCAATCGCTAGCGGAGGGGAAATCCAAAGTTATTAATACTATCTACTACAATAATACACTTTACTCACCTAGCGGAGGGGAAATCCAAAGAGAACAGGTTAAGGATCTTCCTCTGCTAGGAGACGATACGACTACTGTAGGAAGCGTGGGAAAATGTATAAATAAACTATATAGTTGCTACAGCCACACTCCGGTAAGGTATTGCCGGAGTGAGCCAGAGTCATATGACAGCGTCACGAAGGGAAGGGGACTTGAACAAGTTTAGACTTAAATAATAAGAACTCTAAGGTTTCGAAGTGCAAGAAGGTCCGGAGAAAGGAGAAAGAAGAAAAGGAGAAAGGAGAAAAGAGAAGGAGAAAGGAGAAGGAGAAGGGAGAAATGGAAAAGGAGAGGCGTCCCCTTACATCACCCCCTTCTCAAGGCGCGACGTCTCGGCGTGCAGGTTCCACTCTATCTCGCCAGGCATTGACCCTTGAAGGGACCTCTGGACAACTCCGAAAGACATCGAAGTAATTCCTAACCACCCGGACAGCAGTGGGGTTGCTCCGGTAGAAGTCTCGGACTTTCTGTTTTGCGTGAGCCAGGTTCTCCGAAGGTTCCCAGCTTTCATCCTCTATGCCATGTCCCTTCCAGTGGACCAGAAACTCAAGCTTCTGTCCTCGGCCTGCCCTCCGACTGTTCTTTACCTCTTCTACCTTCCACTCCTCTTCTCCGTTCACAAGAACTGGAGCTGGAGGAGGTCCGGGTCGCCGTCCTTCAATCGGATCCGGAGTCCAGGGGCTAAGCTTGACCACAGGGAACACTGGGTGAAGTCGAGACATGGACTTGGGGAGTTGAAGGCGATAGGCGTGACGTCCGACCTTCCGGACCACCTTGTATGGCCCTAATCGCGTATGTCCGAGTTTTCGTGAAGGTCTAGCCAAGTTGATATCAGAGGAGTCCAGCCAGACCTTATCTCTGACCTTGTACTCCGGGGCCGGAGTGCGCCGTTGGTCATAGTATCGCTTCATATCATCCTGGGCCTTTGCCATTGCGGACTGGGCTTCTTCTACCGTGTTCTTCATCCGTTCCACAAACTCGTTAACTTCTTCAATCCTGGAGGGATGTTGATGAGGCTCGAAACCCATTCGGGGATGACGTCCGGTGTCCAACAGGAATGGAGTTTGTTGGGTGGAGGAATGAGTCCGGTTATTGTAGGCAAACTCCGCCATTGGTAGGAGTTGAGCCCAGTTGTCCTGACGTTTATTAGCAAAGGTCCGGAGATACTGTTCCAACTCCTGGTTACACCGCTCTGTTTGTCCGTCAGTCTGCGGATGGTAAGCTGTCGATGAGGCTAGTCGAACTCCGAGCATCCGGTAAAGCTCCTTGGTGAACTCCGCAACGAACTGAGGTCCGCGGTCTGAAACCACTGAAGATGGAAGCCCATGGAGTTTCCAGACATGGTGGAGATACAAGTTCGCAGCTCCGAGGGCGGAGACAGTGGTGTGAGTAGGGATAAAGTGGGCACGTTTACTCACATAGTCTACCACATTCATCAAGGCATCATAGCCGTCCGAAGGTGGTAGTTCCACAATAAAGTCCACACTGATGCGTTTCCGTCGTTCTTCGGGAATCTCTAATGGTCGGAGTTCCCCCATCGGAGGCTGACGGCGGACCTTTGTCCGCTGGCAGAGATCACAATGTCGAGTGTAGATACCAATGTAACAAGACATGTTTGGCCACCAGTAACTGCGAGAGACCAGCTCTAGAGTCTTGAAGCGTCCCGGATGTCCTGCAACCTTGGAGTCATGATGTTGTGCGACTATTCTCCGGCGAAGGTCCGCGATGTCCGGAACATAGATTTTACCTCGGAATAGCAGCAGTCCATCTGAGGTCTCCCATTCTGCACCGCGGAGATTCTTCGGAGTGCCGGAACCTCGCTTCAGCATCTCCGCGGCCTTCGCAATGCTGTCCTCTAGTTTCCGCTCTCTCAACCCCTTCCGTATCTCCGTCAAGATGCCCTTCTCTTCTCCTTCTAATGCCAGCCCTAATGCCCGGACTGCGAAGTAGGAAGGTTTGAGAAGGACCTCATCCCTGTTGTCGTCCTTTCCGGTTCCATGGTCTGCTCTCCGAGATAAAGCGTCCGGTTTCCCCATGGTCCGTCCCGGACGATGATGGAAGGTGAAGTCGAAGCGGGATAGATAGAGAGACCAATGTGCTTGCCTTCGGTTCAGCTTCTGGGCCTTCATAAAGTACTCCAAGTTCTTGTGGTCGGACCATATCTCGAATGGCTGTGTAGTCCCTTCCAGGTAGTGTCTCCACTCTTCTAGCCCTCGGATGATGGATAGCATCTCCTTATCGTGGATCTCGTAATTCCGCTCTGTGGGTTGAAGACTTTTGGAATAGAAGGCAATGGGATGCCATTTATTGTCCTGAGGATTGAGTTGAGATAGCACCGCACCCGTTGCAACATCCGAGCTGTCCGCTTCGAGTCGGAAGGGGCGATCCTCCTTCGGAAAGGCGAGAATTGGCTCCGAGACAATCAGCGACTTAATCTGGTCAAAGGCCTCTTGTTCGCGGTCAGTCCAGCTCCATTTCTCCGCATGTTGGAGGTTGAAAAGGGGCCGTGCAACATGAGCGAAGTCCTTCATGAAACGACGGTAGAATCCTACAAACCCGATGAAGGACATCAGTTCGCTCTGATTTCTGGGGACTGGCCATTCCGCAACTCCGGCTACCTTCACCGGGTCCATCTCTATCCTGCCATCTGAAACCACAACTCCGAGGTATTCGATCTTAGTCCGTTCGAACTCACATTTCTCCGGGCGGAGATACAGCTTGTTATCCCGGAGAATCTGGAGAACTCGTTTGAGAACCTTCCGATGCTCCTCCAATGTCCGAGTGAAGATGAGGATGTCGTCTAGGTAAATGACTACCATACCTTCTGTGATCAGCTCTCGGAAAAGGTCATTCATCATGGTTTGAAAGGTGGAAGGGCTATTGGTGAGCCCGAAGAACATGACCAGGGGTTCGAACAAACCTCGGTTTGTCCTAAAGGCGGCCTTCCACTCATCTCCTTCTCGGATACGGATGTTATTGTATCCCCACCGAACATCCAGCTTGGAGAAGTACCGGGCATCCTTCAGTTTGTCCACTAGTTCCCCAATCAGCGGAAGAGGATAACGGTTCTTAATGGTCATGGAGTTGAGCTTGCGATAGTCCTGGACCAGTCGTAGTGACCCATCCTTCTTCTTAATGAAGAACACCGGAGAAGCCATTGGCGACTTGGACGGTCGGATACGGCCAGTCCGAAGGTTCTCCTCGATGAAGGCATCCAGTTCTCTCTGTTCCACCGGAGAAAGCGGATAGACCTTACAATTGCTAGGCTCTGCTCCATCAACTAGCTCTATAGCATGGTCCCAGGGTCTCTTCTCCGGAAGTTCGTCAAAGGACTCCTTTGCGAAAACCTCTTCGAATTCCGAAACGAAGTCTGGGACTCCATGATTCCGTGGATCTGAGGACTTGTTCCGTTGAAAGGCAATGGCCAGACGCTGTGAGATCGTCTCCGATGCTCAAATGTGTTCCGTCCGCAGGAGTTGTGCGTACTCCGAGGTTGGCGGAGGAACAGCGCAGAAAAGTCGATCTCCGCTACTACGATCAAAAACATCGGAGTTTCCGGAGTTTTCGGGCTTTCTCCGGTGGGACGTCTCGGAGTTCTCGGAGTTTTCGTCTTCCTCCTCGGAGTCTTCATCATCTCCTACCTCCAGTAACTCCGGGATCTCCGAACCATCCTGCAGGAGTTCCTCTACCACCGGAAAGGGGCCTGTCCTACAAGCACGGAGTTGTCGACCTTCCTTATGGCGGCGGACTCTCTCCTTCTTTACCTCGGACTTACAGGTATCGCATACTCGGGGGCAGCGACTCATAGTGACCTCTTTGGTGCGCCAGTCAATCTCCGGGTTATGTTTCCGAAGCCAGGTGTAGCCCAGAATAATGTCCTGTTTTCCGATGTTCGTCACAGCAAAGAGGGCTCTTTCTGAATGTTCGCGGAATTGGAGTACCAGGTCTACCACCTCCGTGATAGATCCATTCTCATTCAGGGAGCCATCGACATTATAGACCGGAATAGGTGCACTAAGGGTCCGACGAGTGAGTCCATGTCGATTAACAAAATTAGGATGGATAAACAGGCCAGTAGCACCACAGTCTACTAGCGCAGATAGGGTACATTGATGCTGTGTGTCCGTGGCCTGCACGGAGATGGGGATGTCCAGAGACAAGGGTCCGGGGGTGGCGGAGATCTTGAAAGAGAGGGGAAGATGTCGGCGCTCCCAGGATGGTCGGCGGAGATATCTCCGAACACTCGGAGAAGTGGGTAGTACGTCTATCGACCTCTCTGATCCTTCAATGGAACCTGCAGGAGATGACACAGTATCTTCATTGACAGATTCTATGGAAAGACAAGAGAAACGATTACTACTTGGCAAGGGCGTACCAGTCACTTGCCAAGGGGGAGAAAATCCTCGGTTTCGCCCTCCAATTCTTCCTCCTTCTCATCCGAGGTATGTTCCACCATCTCCGCTACATCTGCCGCGGCCAACAGAGATTCAAGTAACTCCGAGCGTTCCTCCGCATTCATGAAGCGGACGTCAAAGCGGCGAGGGCAATCCTTCACAAGGTGGGAAGTGCTCCCACAACGGAAACAAGTGAGGGCATTTCCGGACTTGGCGCGGGCGCGGTCCACATCCATGGGAACTCCGGGTGGTAATGCTTTAGTCTCGGGGTTTCTAGGAGGTGGGGGGGCAAAACAAGGAATCGGAATGATTCCGGCAGGACGGGGAGTGTTAGTTCGGGGGCCTAGTGGATTTGGAGAGACTCCAGGGCGTGGGGCGATGCGGGATTCCTCATGAAAGGTCCGGTTTGCTAAACGGTTGTCCGCGATCCGCTGAGCAGCCTCATACCAGGCATGAGTGTCGGAGTCATCAGGTCGGTCTGCTCCGGACTCCGCAATCTTGTCTTGGATATGGCTGTCCAAACCTCGGCGGAATTTGAGGGTGAGAGGTAAACCCTCGGAGTAACCTGCCTGGTCTGCAAGCTCCTGAAACTCGTCCAGGTAAGCCTGGAAAGTCCGTCCGCGCTGGAAATACCGATTGGACTCGAGTTTGAGTTGAGCGGACTCTGCTTCTCGGGCTGGGAGGAATCTGCGCTTGAACTCCTGCTCAAACTCGGACCACCGAACGTAGGGGAGGGTGTCTCCGCCGCGGAAAAGCCGGTTCACAAACTCCTGAGCTCTGCCCTTCTGGAAGAAGGACAAGACCCAGAGGATTCGTTCGGAGTCGGACTTGAAAAGGTCCGGGCGGAGGCGATAATATAGATTGCAGGCATTGAGAAAACTCCTACCCTCTTCTCGGGAGCCGTCGAAGGTAGGAGGGGGAGCGGGGTTTAGCTTCGGAGAAGGCTCCGGGCGGTTCGAACCTGGTGCAGTCAACACGGAGTACTCCGAAGCAGCGGTGGAGACCTGCAAATCTTGAATGGCTTGCTGAAGGGAGCCGAGGACTGTGGAGAGGTTGTGTAGGGTTTGTTGTTGAGATTCGGCTTGGGTCCACAGAACCCCCAAGGCGGTTTTAGGAGAATGAGGGATGGTTGCAACATTGACTTGCGGAGCTGCGGGGGGGTCCGGAGAAGCTAGGCTGCCTGCCTCTGTGTCCATGAACTTGTTGGGGTTTCCGGGGAGGTAGAAAAGAGGTGGGGGAGTTGGGAAAAGGATTAATGGCAGTAGATCCAACGAAATGCCAATTCGGCAACTCCAGCACCCAGAATAGAACCTGTTCTACTGTAAGGGCAACCCTTCAGATGACTGGAGACACTCGCAATCGCTAGCGGAGGGGAAATCCAAAGTTATTAATACTATCTACTACAATAATACACTTTACTCACCTAGCGGAGGGGAAATCCAAAGAGAACAGGTTAAGGATCTTCCTCCGCTAGGAGACGATACGACTACTGTAGGAAGCGTGGGAAAATGTATAAATAAACTATATAGTTGCTACAGCCACACTCCGGTAAGGTATTGCCGGAGTGAGCCAGAGTCATATGACAGCGTCACGAAGGGAAGGGGACTTGAACAAGTTTAGACTTAAATAATAAGAACTCTAAGGTTTCGAAGTGCAAGAAGGTCCGGAGAAAGGAGAAAGGAGAAAAGGAGAAAGGAGAAAAGAGAAGGAGAAAGGAGAAGGAGAAAGGAGAAGGAGAAGGGAGAAATGGAAAAGGAGAGGCGTCCCCTTACACCTGACGGAGCCGGTTAGTCCTCTCACAATGTAATCCCCCTTTCGTAGACCTCAGTTAACAATAATTCTGCAGCCTCACTCCACAGTTGAAGCTCGCCATCTGCACTCCCAGATCCTCACTGCCCAAGAAAAATGGGGGATCTCATATAAGGATGCGGCCCACCGTCTGTACATGGCTTCAATCGCCGAGATGCAGGCCCACCAAGAGCATATACATACCCTTGATTCTCTCATGCGAGACATTGACGAAGCACTCCCGCAGCTAGAACATACACCTTCCTCGGTGTCCAACAGTCGCCGACCTCATTCAGATGCAGCCGATAAGAAATAATGCCCATTCATTCTATATTTTTCCCTTCATTCAATGTTTTCTTCATCATAACTCCCTTGATCTTCTTGTTTCCCTACTCATTTTCTATCATGTACAACCTTACTCGGCCATTGTTGGCTGCTGCTCTGCTCTCCCATATGTGTATATTTCCATTTTTGTCTCTTCCGCGGCTCATAGTATACGTTTACAGTGTATTCTACCTATTTTGGATGGTTCCGCTGTCTCCCGCGCGGCCTATCACTTACACCACAATGTATGACCCCGCTAGTACGTTCTTCGTACTACACTGTAACTCTCCTACCTGGGTGGAAGAATTGTTTTGAAAGGGGGAGTATCTAAACATCAATACTATCCAGTGGGAGCTCACTCACAAGCAACACTTAAGATAAGAAGAGAATGAGGATGAATGAGTAGTAATTCTTGAAAATAAGATTGTTAGCTCCTTAAACAATAGCCAATATATATATATATACTACATGATCATGTGATGGTCAACTGAGGTTAGGGGCTAAAGGCATATAAATGTCTGTAATACTAATACTTGTCCCTCCAAAATTTAATGAAATCACCCTTGCTTGTAACCAGACATCCAACACTTCATTCTCTTTCAAAAAGGAACACTTGATTTAGTGATTTTTCTCAGGACTGGATGCATATGACGCCTGGAAATCAATCTCAGACAGGGGCTATATTTTGTACCGCAAGCATATCTGCGCAGCACTCAACGTACTCAGCCTGGAAATCAATCTTATAGTTATGTCGTCTGGAACCACATCCCAGGTATGTACATCACATGTTAGTCACCAGCCACCTTCAGAATGATAGCAATAAACCTAGGATGGTACTTGGAAATCCAAAGAACAGAGTGATGAAGCTCGATATGCCCGTGAAAAGGTAGTATACAGACCCATATTACGGTATTGACCACTACTGACCACAGTCGTCCCCGGCTCGCAGGAGCAAGCCCAGCTGGCAGCCTTGCGAGAGGAAATGAAGAAGGTCGAGGCAGATAACAAGTCCAGTACTCCTACGGATCGTGATTTTGAAGGTGGATTTGGCGGGCAGGAAGATTTGGAAGATCGATATGCTACTACCAGCGGGGAACATTAAAACTGGATTTGCTTGTCAAGCGTTCATGTATCATATTTTGAATCTACTCTATCCAGTCTTTCAAAGAAATGTTCGAAGGTGCGGGTTGTTATGGTATATATATGTGTATAGATATAAGGGTATAGTGTTGATATTAATTACACAGCTCGTGCCATGAGATGAGGGCTGGGTTGTGGCGCTGATACTGAAGAACGAAATGAGTAATCTGGATCAGCATCTTTGGAAAACAGAGAGCCACGTACTCAGCTGCCTAAACCATGTAGGATCCTGTCGTATCTCGATTTGGAGGCCAATATTAGTGGCCAATTTTGTCAGCTCTGCTTCATGAGGAGCCGATAGTTCGTGGCCTCTCCAGTCGTAAATCGACCAATTGATCATGGCCTCAGCAGCTCGGCTCTGTGCTAATGCCTCTCCATAGCGACCGGAAAGCTTCAACAACGTTGATATCCACAAGTCAATGTCTTCTTGGATGATAGAACCTGGGTTCTCAAAGAAACATCGGACCGCGTCAAGAAGGCCTTCTTGGATGAGACTTGTTCGTTGACTTGGGGAGTGTATGGAGGTATTGTAAGCTATTTTACCCAGTAACCTGAACGCCTGTGATCTTGACGGGAGTAACACCGGGGATGTACCGCACTTCGTGATGAATCGCGTGAGATAGGATACGATGAGGGCTGAGACTAGTTGTTCGCTTCGACCACATTCAACCACGAGTCGTTCTAGGCACACGAGAAGGTGAAAAGATAGAGTCGAGGGCGGTGTAGGAAGCATGGTAATATTGTGGAGGGCGAAAGCAAATAAGGTACAGTCTACCGCCTTGAGATTTTCCGCATCCATGTGCAAAAGTGAAGTTAGCAGCGCTTCAACATCCGATTCGCCCTGATCAGTCGGTGAATGATGAAGGAGAACTCTGAGTAGTCCCACAATTATATTGGCAGCGGATCCGTCCGAGGACAGGTTTCCAGCATAGTTTCCCACAGCAATGGAATATTTATGACGGACTATGTTCAACAATTCCTCGTCTTCACATCCGTGAGAAGAAGGGAAGCGTAGAATGGCCGAAAGACCCTTCAAAATGAGATTATAAAAATCTTCCCGACGGCGTTCGTCGTCCGCGTACTTGTAGAGGTCTACCACTGAACCCTTGGTCAGCACCGCTATGCAAACTGCAATAGTCGTATCCAGAGAGGACGGCGAAGCGTGCGCCTGCCCGAAGGGCTCAATATTAAGGAGCCTGATGAGAATCGGTAAGGCTCTTGTCGATATCTGGGACCAGCCACCAGATTGAGCGGATACCCAGTGGTCATCTTTAGGTCCCTTCCGCCCCACCAGCTCCTGCGCAAGCGTATCTATCATCAGACGTAGGTGGAAAGGGGAATAGGTCACAGAGCCGTCTTCATGGTTCTCCAAACATCCAACGATCTCATTTAACATGGATCTCGCACAAATCCACGTTATATATGCGTCGCTCCCAGGAGGTATGGTGATGTGTTGTGTGAGAAGGTTCTACTCGTTCTTCTGGGTCACATCCGAACCTCGTAGAGCAAGACGAACTCGGTGAAGACTCCGGATATATAGTTCAGCCAGCGTAGGATGGATCAGAACTTGACCGCCAATGCAGCCAGCGAGGCGGGCAATGATCATCTCATAGACGGCACCTTTATCCAGAAGCCTGCCTACATCTGATTTGATTGGCATTCCGCTTAGAGATTGAAGTGCACAATCTACCACCGTCCTTTTCGTCGAAGTGTGCACTAACCATAATACGGCACGTACATCCAACGTGACACTCTGATTGTGAACTGCCATCTGTTCATCCACCGCCTCAGAATTACTATGAGACCATACGTTTTGGACGAGCTTCGGCGGTAGAACAGCGACGGAGAGCGTTAGCTTGCCAAGTCTGACCAACTTGGGTTTCGCTCTAATCGCCAGACGTATGATTGCTGCGAAGGGCAGCCACGCCACCAATGCGGCGGACTTGACAATGGTTATTGCCAAAGACTTCGACGCTGGTTTGATCACGGCCTTCAAACGTCGCAAGGGTAAGGCGAACAGTGTACGGGGCTTGTCGAGTAGCAACTCAAATTCTGATGAGTCTTCATCCAGGAGCATTGCTCTTTTACGTCTGTTAGTAAAGCGGCGTGCAAAGGCTTCTGAGAGTCGACGAATGCCTGGAACTACTATGCTTCGCAGTGGAGAAAGATACCGATAGAAGATTGGTGAAACTGCAGTTTTCCAAGGGCAATTGGATACTATTGCGGGTAGCACAACGTTTACCGCATGAAATCCGACCGTGACGGCGATTAATACGAGGGATGCGATACCGATGGGTCTGCTTAAATCGAGAAGTAGGATAGACAATCCCGAGAGAAAGAGAATTAAGCAGAGTGATAATGCTAGCGGAAGGCAGTTGATGATGTGGTTTGTATACCATGCATGGAGGGTATCGTATCGGTGCTGTCTGACTTGTGCACGGAGGTGGGGAGCTGCTGGCAGTCCGGCAAGATACGCACTCAACCATTGCTTCACCAGCATGCCTACAGAGGCTATCCCCAAGCTACAAGTCAGAGAAGTAAACCAAAGAGCATTGATCCATATTGCCGAAGCTGAGGGTGTAAATCCAGTTTCTGACGAATCCATACTAGTAGCGAGTATTGCGACGTGAGATTTTGCTTGCAAGACGGGCGGAGATTGGTTCGTGAGGATACTTTGTAGGAGGGAATTCGTCACGTCCTGTGGGTCAACGCGAAGCATCTTGTATGATTCAATAGTAAACGCAGCAACTACTGCAGAAAACAAAGCCGCCTGGAAACATTTATCATCATTCAGCATACTCAGCAACCGCGAGCTGATGTTTGATCAACTTACAAAAATCAAGCTAATGTCCACCGTACGATTCCATTCGCCCACAATGTAAGCATCATGTTCAGAGGACTCCTTCACGTATTCCCGCCAGATTTTCGCGTCGTCGGCAGCCTCTTCCCCTAGTTCATCCATCTCCCCTTGGCTCGTGTGCTGGGACTTGGTCGTCATTGTAGCGTTTAGCAGCTAGTGGTGGCAATGGGTCTCCAAAGCTTCATAACTAGCAGATTGTAGAACATATTAATAAAGCTGTTGAGTGCGGAGCGAGTCATGGCGAGGACAAGGAGAACATACCTGGGACGCATTTACCATATTCTGCAGGATGTAACAGCATCAAAGGTGATTAATTGATTTACTTCTGTCAATCATTGAGTAGAAAGATACCAGCACTGCTCTGTACTGCCTCATTGGAGTAAACCCGTTTCTAGGCGCAAATGATCTCGTTTGGTTGAATTTGCCAAGGCATTACTTTTTATTGTAATAGCAAATAACTCGAGGCTGAGTTTTGTAACGACCGTTAATCTTCCCAAACGAATGAAAATAACATACGCAATACTTCTCAACACAAGTCCATGACGATTGTTCATCGCGTATAAAACAAAACAAAAGAAAGAGATGACAGGAGGAAAAGAGCCAACCGTAAAGTATATGAACAATGTCCAACATGAGAGATGTGATGCTAAGTTATATAAGAGGGCGGGGTTAACATTGCCGTCATGAATGAGATTGGAGGTACGTATGGTAAGGGTCAATGTCGCCAAACCTGTGAATGGGCGATGTGCAAAGGAGAGATAGGGCCTTGGCTAACGAGGTACGGTATGAGAATGCTAGTCGAGGGAAGCTACTCTCGGTCATGGCGCAGGGGTAATGGCAGCAGCAGCAGCAGGGGTAGAGGCGTCACCGCCGCCACCACCACCACCAGGACACAATGGTGATGGTGGAGCAGCAGTAGGTCCAACCCACGGATCCAAATAGCTACATCCTGCAATCTCCGTAGCATAACCCGCATTATCACTAGGATTAGCCCATCCGTTACCCACACTAGCTGTCGCCGTCACCGACGAGCCAGTAAACGTGGGCCCAGGCAACGTTGGGACAGGGCCGGTTTGCGTGTAGCTTGGTAGTGAAGAGATAGGGCCACCGTTGGAGATAACTGGGGGCGGCCATGCGAGAGCAGCGGAGGTTGCAGCGGGAATGTTGCCTGCACCTGAACCGCCGGTTTGCCATGCTTTGAGCGGAGGTTGCCATGGATCACTATTGCCGCAGGCACCATCGGCCTCACGAGGATCCTTGGGCATCCAACCTTGTTCAAGACCGAGCTGGTAGGACCAAGCGGGAGATTCAACTTTGCCAGAGACGGATGAGTTGCCGATTTTCCAAGTCCAGAAGAAGTAATTCTATGGTCCACATTAGTGTGTTGCGCTTTGGAAAAAATGATAATTCCTCATACCTGAAGAGCATCCATACTGGACAGTGCAAAGTTCTTGATATCCTGCTTCATTTGCGGGGTGTACTTCGTCCAGTCCGTCCATGGGTCGCAGCTACCAACTCGGGGTGGGTTGCCTTGGTAGGTTCCCTCATATCGAACACCAAGGTTAACGCCATTAAGATAAAGACCACAGTCGGTTACGGCGTTACTGAATTCACCAGCAACCGTCAAACCAAACTGGCCGAGCGACGCGTTCATGCTACCACCCCATTGCTGGCAAGGAACGTTACGGTAAGAGGACATTGGGGCATCGGACTGGCCACCGAAACACATATAAGGATGGGAGTCGAGAGCAATGCGATCAGCCTGGCCGAAGACACCAGCCCAGGAAGAGCGAGCGAAGAAAGCATCATGGTAAGAGATGAAAGGACCCTTGCCCTCACCAACGCCGCTTGCCGTGCGTACAACGTTATAAGCTTGCATATAGCTGCAAAGAGAATCGTCAGCAGGGCACTTTGCAATAAATGGGACGGAGAAGCTCACAATCGGGATAATTGGTCCTGGCCAACGAAGCTACCCTGAGGTTCGTTTAAGATACCGAACATGGTGACGACATCCGAGTACTGAGGTTGGCTGATGAATTCTGCAATTACACGAATGGTGTCCAGTGTTCGTTGTGCGTTTGCATAGCCCATAGGACCGTTGAGAAAGTTGATGGCCCCGATGCGACCAGAGTGGTTCCAGCCATTTTGCGAACCAGGAGCAGTGTGAAGGTCGACGTTGATGCGGATGCCGTATTTGCGTGCCCATTGAATAGCCTTGAGGAAGTAACTAGAGAGTAAAATATTAAGTTGAACGACGTTTATAGAGAGCTTGGGTGAAGGTACGTACGTCCAAGCCGTCCTGGGCAAGAAAGGTTCCCCATCTTTAACCTCGACAGCCCAGTAAGGGATAGGAATGCGGACATAGTTCAGACCAGCGCCAGCGATTTCTGCAAAGTCCTTCTCCGTCTATAAAATAGTGGTTAGGGTTAATAGTAAAGATCGACTACATCGCAACATACGATGAATGTTTTGTAGTGATCTTCTAGTACAGAAACCTTATTATCAGCGCGTAAACGTAGCATAAGAGTCCATTCATCGACAGCCGCGTTTGCATCATTTGCATATGGTTCGAAGAGAGCAGGAGCACTAGAATCAGGTCCATCAGTACATCAAGGTACATGGGAAGAAGAACTTGGACTTGCATGAACTGCGACAAGGGGATATCAGTCTCTGAAGTTGATGGTGTCAAGCAAAAGAAGGACTTACAGGTTCCGGGACGAGCCATCCTCCAATGTTGACACTGATCGAAGAACACGAAGGTCAGTCGCTGATCAACACCGATGAAGTCATTTAGAGCTAACTAACCCTCTTATTCTATCAATACCATATCTAAATGTCTCGTTGAGAGCCGGGCTCCACGATTGGGCCTTGGCCCCGTTATTAAATGGATCGTTGTCATCCCAATACCAGTATCCGCCAAATTTATTTTCGTAGGTGAAGGTGGAGCCATCCTCCATGGTCACCTTGGAACCATCTCCTCCAGTTACGATCCTGCTGGCGGGTTTTCCTGTGCTTTCTGGTTTATTGCCGCCACTAGAATTAGACGAGTCAGAAGAGTTGCTGCCTGTAGTGGTTCTTGACTTCGGCTTGATAACGGCAAAGTAAAGGGGTATGACGACAGCGAGAATCAGAAGGATAAGGGACGCGAGAACCGCCAAAATGAGGATTTTACGCTTTGACTTGGCTCGCGGGGCGCCGTAAAGGTTTTGCTTCTCTGCTAGATATCTCGGGCCGCTGCTTTGGCCCATAGGTGACATAGCGTGACCGTGCTCGTCAGCATAGTCGCCGGATGGGTCATCTCGGTATGGTGATCCCGTCAAAGTACGAGACCCCATGGTGTTGTCGTTGAGGGCAACAACCGAACCGCTATAATCTGACCCTCCGGAAGGGAATTGCGACGACGCGTACGAGTCGCGAGCGCGCGGGCCATTGTCGTAGAGTGCAGCTCCCATGAAGCGAGGCTGCGCTGCAGCAGCGCCAGCTGGGAGTGCGGTATCGGATCCCAGATCACGCATGCTCATCTGGGGTGTGTGGAAGTTGGGCGTCCCCGGCCCTGGAGATGGTGGCGCATTATAGAGTCCAGTTGAATACTGATCAGCATCGTTGGTTAGTGGTAGTGGGTCGTATGAGATGTTGGCAGAGGGTTGCTGTTGGTTGGGAAGTGACATGGCGGTCAAGGTAGAACCTGGGGGATGATGAATGGTTGAGCAATATCATTCAACAAGACATTATTGGAGTGCGTGTTTCGCACGCACTCGACCAAAAAGGATCGTGACTTACGGAGGACTGAAAGTCAAACAAGCCTGCCGTCAGCAGCGACGACAAGATATGAGAGGCCAACGGCGGACGCAGCGAAGGTGGTCGGTGACGAAGAGAAAGAAAAGAGAGGTGGAAGAAAAAGGTAGAAAAGAAAGAGAGTCAGGATCAAAACGACAAAAGCTAGCGCTGCCTTGGCAATCACCTTTTCCATTGACGGGCTGACGGGCTGACGGCTGATCTTCCCCGCAAACAACTCCCTGCACAAACACCGCTCGACCAATCACAGCCCATTGCGCCGAGCAAGCCGAGCAATTTCTCGGGTAGGCTTTAAAAGTCCGACCCGGCGCATGCATGCATAGTTCTTCCGCGAGTACACACCGGCATCGACAAATTTAATAGTACAATGCAAGCTAATCTTTGTATCGCAAATATAGTATCACTATGCTACAAGAATCATAAACGCCGTCCAAGCGACACTCGGGAAGACATATGAAACCACGTCCATCATTACGAAATCATGATACAAAATCGGAGTGGTAACACAACAACCCAGCAATGCACTCTACAGCAGGAATGAATGACTTCAGAGCGTCGTAATCAGCCGCAGGCGGTGCATCCACTTGGGCAGACTGGGTTTAGTCTGACGACCTGAGCCAAGCGTTGAAAGGAATAGCAAGGCAACCTTTGATGCAGAGGGGCACGCAGAAGAGTTTGGAGTCAGTAGCAGCATCAAAAAATAGTCCATGCATACTAGTTCCCTCCACTTTGTCCCCAAGCAGCTAATTGCGAGCTTAAGAATCGAGGAGAAGTATAGCTATGATGATCCCTGAGTAGACCCTTGCTGAAGATGTTGCTGTGCTTGTGCCTGCGCCGCCTGTGCCTGTGCAGCCTGTTGCGCTTGCTGGTGGGCGTGATACAAAACATCCCGACCGCAAATCAACAAATCCATACTACAGTTTCAATTTACCGAGAAACACTCACCTGTTGCATAAGTTGTAACCTCATAGCATTCAACTGCTCCGCAGTATACGGCGTTCCAGTAGCACTCATATAATAAGCGATATTCGAGCCCGGCCGCTGGAGAGTATTCGCCGCTTGTTGCTGAAGCTGAGACGCTTGCTGCATTTGTGTTGCATGTAAAAGTGCAACCTGGGCTTGAGCGGATTGTGGTCGAGGGGAAGTCGCCGCATTTGACGGAGTACCGGTACTTCGGGGCGGAGATGCATATGTACCGTGGGCATTAGCTGCCGTAACCGCGTTTTGAGGCAGTTGAGCCTGTGCAGCGAGCTGGCCATTATTCAACACTGCGTTACTGGCAGTACCGTTGATGGACGGCGGGCTATTTTGTCCCTGGGTAGCCTGCACTTGATTTTGGGCTTGGGCCTGTTGCTGGGCTTGCACGAGAGCTTGCACTTGATTTTGTTGAACGGGCAATGCTTGGGTCTGTTGAGCCTGCATCAAGTTACGCTGTTGTAACTGTGCTTGTGCTTGTGCTTGTGCGACTTGCTGAGGTGACAGTCGAGAGTTTGCGGAAATGGGCGTAGAAATGCGTTGGTGTTGAGCAATCCCAACCTTATTGTCAAAGTGTTTAACTCTTTTTGGACTCTCAAACTATAAACTCACTTGTGGTGGATGTGGTATGGCTGCTTGTTGCTTTACCAAGTCATCAGACTAAACACAGAATACGAAACAATTACCAACTCACTCCATTCGCAGCCATCTGCAACCGCTGCATCTGTTGCAGACGCAACTCCTCCTGCTTCCTCTTCACGGTAGCAAGCTCAGCGCTTTCCCTAGCCTCCTTCTCCGCTTTCAACCGGCCCAATTCTGCCGGAGTCATCTTCGGTAGCTTATTATACTGCGAGTGAGTCTCATGGACAATGGTGGGTTTCCGTTGAGCCACTGGAAACCGTTACGTCTTATTTAACACGGCATCTCAACGTGCGAATTGACGGACTCACTAGCGTTCTTCTGCGCGGTTGCAAGCCGCTGCCTCGTCAGCTTCCGTATAGCGTCATGAACCAATATATGTCTTCTCCGCTTCCTTGGCTCGCTCGCATTCGGGAGCGCGCTCGAACCAGCAGCACTAACACTAGCCAGACGCTTAACACCCCTCGTTGTCATCTGCATCGTCGGCGTCATCGGCGTGCTCGCCGATCCATCTGCTGAGACACTCTGACTCCCAGGTCCCCACAAAGCATCCCAGCGTTCAAGGCAATCCCGGGGTGTCCGCTTATCTGTGGAGAGGGCGACACGAGCGGAATTGAAACATTCAGCGATGAGAGGCCAGTTGTTTGGGTAGCGCTCGGAAAGAGTTTTCAGCAAGCCATCTTCGGAGGGTGTCCATACAGCTTCGCTGGTTCGACGGTAATCTTTTGGTAGTTGCAAGGGTTGAATTGTCAGGGGTTTGTTGTTTTCGAAGAGATCTAGAATGGGATATCCGGATCAAATTTCGGTGAAGATTGATTAAGATGCACCGCTTACCAGAGAAGATATCAAGCGGTTTGCTCGGAGGTCCCTCTTCTACTGCGACAACATAGTCATCGAGCTGAACCCATTGCCCATCTTTCCACTTCTTTGAAGGCTGCAGGGGACCCAGCAACGTCGGTTTGCAATGCATAAACTTGCCTATGGGCACCAGTTTCGAGTAAGTAGTGTCCTCCGCTCGCTTATTAGGATCATCCCTATCCGACCTCTTCTCCGACTTCTTCTTGCTATCACCCCCAGTCACAGATGCGGGTGGACTAGGTGCAACGTCGAAAAGACCATAAGGCTGCAAGTCAGGAAATATCGCAGACAAATCTGTCGGGGGGGACACAGCGTCAAGTAAACCTGAAACTTCATCCACTGCGGGCTCCCTATTAGTAGAGATATCATCCTTCGTAATATCCAGATCATCAAAATCAAGGAATAGCTTGTCCAATCCCGAATAGGCGATCTTCTCTCGTATGGGAGCGTATATGTTCTTCAACCCAGCTTTAGAGTTCATGTTATTACCAGAAGATGGTTCGCCGCTAGAACGCGACGTTGCGGTAGAGTCCATCAGCATAGGATTAACAGAGTCCTTTTTGAGCCCTTGATGCATCGTAGTATCTGCCTCGGTATTGTGTTCCTCTACCTTCTGCTGCTGCAATGCACTACTACCCTGCACCCCAGACGTCGAAGAATGTGTTAGACGATCCACATCCATCGCATTCTCATTTTGCAAAGCAGAAGAATCATCCATCTCCTCTGTCTTCGGCTTAAAACCCCCATTGTCCATAGAGATAGAGCCGTTAGCTTCCGCTTCGACGCTAGCAGCACGATCACGATCGGCTAACTCTAGCGCATCGTCGATCAACGCAGAAGTATCTAAAGCGTCGGTGACATCTTGATCTTGGTCCTGCATTTGGTCTTGATCAGGATCGTCATCGTCATCGTCGTCGGAGTTGTAATTGAGGATGGAGAGAGGATTCATAGGCTTTAGCTGCGAGTCTGAAGAATTCTGCTGTTGTTGTTGGGTGTGCTGGCTAGTAGTTCCTTGGTCGGGTCCCTGAGTAAATCCACCTCGAGAAGGAGGGCCACCACTATCGACTACCATGTCGTCGTCACCACCTCCTGCAGGTGGTCCACGAGCTTTGGGAGGCTTCCACTTGACACAAATCCCCTTAGCTATCCTCGTAGCCGTATTTCCTGCAGCATGCCACTCTAGCACCGCAGTCGAGAGATTGTACGCCAGCGCCAATTTCCATCTTCTCTCTTCGCGAAAATCGATACGCATCCATTTCTATTTCATTCAGCCCCAAAACGTTAAGCATCAATAGAGTAGAGGTAATAAGGGACGGCGAGGCAGGTAGTGAACGTACCATCTCATCCATGAGATAATCCCAATGCGTCTTCACCAGCCCACCAACACCGCGTTGTTTCTTCGGCTGACGAAAACTCCATTGCCCAGCATCCTTGAGATTTTCTATCTTGCTAAACGTTCGTATCAACCGAAGTTCAGTGAACGCAGTCTACAATAAAACCATAGCTCAGCAATGTATCTTATAACACACTTGGCGCATAAACCAGAATGACCGCGCTATGACGGGTGAAGGAATGGTGAAGAGAACTTACACCCCAATCTCTCGTCAACAAACACTTCGACGCTTTGCTGACCTTCACATACACTGGATTCGCGTTCAACATAGCAGCCCACCGATTCATTCCCATCGGTGTCCATCCATCATCTTTCACTATTCCCTCCTTGACACCATTCGCACCATCCTTCTCCTTCTCCCTTTCTCGCCTCTCCCTCTCCTTCTTCCTCTGTGCCTTGGTCAACTTGCCCTTCCGCTGATATTCAGCAGGCAGACTCTTCAATGGTGGCAGAGTATATTGTGGGTCGAAATGATGGTACTTGGACTTGTCTGGCTGAGGAGTGGTAGAAGTCGTAGACCCTGTCAAGTCGACATCTTCATTATCAACCGTGTCAAAAACAAATCCGGTGTCCTCTAGAGCGGGAGACCGAGGACCTATTAATAAGATGGGAGGGCGGCGGGGCGATATTGCCGCAGGCGGCATGAACAACGCAGCCGGAGAAATCGTAGTTACTTGTTGAGGAGCTTCGGGCTCCCGGATGGGTTCTATCGCTGATGCATCAGTCATCGGCTCTTCGACAATGTTAGGGTGAGTGGTTTCGACAGGACTAGCGGAAACCAGCCCCTCGACTGGTTGATATTGCGGGGCCGTCATCTCTATATCGTTTTCACCAAGCTCTTCTGATTCCTTGGAAATCGGAGAGGAGATTGGTTGGTCGACAGATTGGTCGACTGTAGTTTCAATGGCCGCAGGGGTAATTGTAGGTTCCTCAGGCGCTGTTTCGTCGTCCATCGCAATATGCTCGTCGTGAGAAGGGCTTCTGGTCTCATCAATGGAAGGAGGTGCTGGAGTACCACGGATGGTCTCGGCCGGCTCAGGAGAGACTTTTGGAATTTCAGTCGTGGGTGCAGCAGGCGCACTCTCGGGGATGACTTCTTCAACGGGGGTAAGAGGTCCCTCGATGGCAGGGGTAAGAGTTTGTGGAGACTTGCTTGGAGATTCTTTGCTTGAATCTTCACGACTAGGTGACGCCACCGACTCTTCTTGTGGGGATTCTGCAGCGACTGGTCGATCGGGCGTAAGGGGTGATTCGGTTTCATTAGGCTTTGGTGGTTCATCCTCAATAGCTGCTATGAGAGTTGGGGGGGAAGCAGGAGGTTGGTCTTCGACGTCATCGAGAACCATTGCATCGTCTTCCTCTACAGGGGGAGGTGTATTTTCTTTGACATCAGGTGGCTGATCGGCCTGAGATTCAACCAGTTCCTCAACGGCTGCTGGAGGGCTAAGCCTTGGTGGTACGTCCGCATCAGCTACCGCCACGTTTACTTCACTCACGGTTGCGTCCTCGACATCGACATCAAGTACTTCCATTTTTATATCGTCTTCTACTGCATCCACGTCGATAATTTCGGGGGATGGAGGTAAAGAGTCAAGAATTTCGATGACGATGGGAGATGAAGCTTCAGAAACTACTGGGACAGAAGCCGGACGCGAAGCAGACCGGGAACGTGTATGGAGTTGGGATGGGGAGCGGTGGCGCGAAGCTGAGCGTGGCGTAGAAGAGAGAAAGTCTAATTCGTCTCTATCACTATCATCTTGTTCGGGGCGTGGCCTGTAGCGCTTCTGCGGCTGCTTTGCACGAGACTGCGTCGAGCTACGTCCTCCAAACTCGCCATCTGCGGTAGGCCCAAGGGCAAGTGCGTCGTCTGATTCTGGCTCTGCATCATCCGGAAGATTAACTGTAGATATAGGAAGAGGAACATCGAGTTCATCCTTTGACAGAGTCGTGATGCTGCCATTTTCAGGACTTTACATTGAAAGTGGCTTGGATTAGTTTCGAGACAAAAATTGGAGCAGAACGCACTGCTCATTCAAGTCGAATCTCTCCAAAAACGCGTCAATACCGTCATAATCCGCTTCATCCTCATGAGTAGGAAGAACTGCGCCAATGACATTTTTCCTTTGAATCATTTGGTACATCTGCCTGAGCAGGACATTTCGCCGCTGCGAGATTTCTCTAAGTGAAATATTAGAATTTAAAAAACATGGAGAGTTTGACCGAAACTGACTCAAGTTGTGCGACGCATTGTTCGACTCGATCTGAGGCCATGATGTTCAGGAGGAAAGCGTCGCTCCTAATTAGACGCGATTCAAGGGCGCTCAACTACTCTTTCTCACGACCACCATGAATTCGGAATCCCCTCCAAAACGACGGCGAGTGCAGCGGTCACCGTCTCCGGTATTCAAGCTCGACGACGAGAACGACGACTACGTTCCATACGTTCCTGTTTCTCAGCGCCGTCAAGAGAAACTCGCGAAACTAACGTCATGGAGCGCAAACTCTGAGAAAGATCGGGCCCGACGCCAGAAGGAGGAACTGGAAGAACGAGAGGATGCAGAGAAAGAGGAAGAGCGCAGAAGAGAAAAGGCACGGAAAGAAAGGACATTGTTGATGGAGGCTCAGGAGGTTCATTCGAAGAAGGAGGTTGAAGGTACACGCATGCACACCCCCGATTTTCGACATGTCTGACTCAATTATTAGATGCCAAAAAGACAGCAGCTCAGAAAGCTGAAGAAGCCGAAGCGGAGATTCTCGCAGCCATAGCCAGTCGCAAAAAATTGGCCTCAGACCTCGAACTTGCAAAGGGTATTCAATACACAGATCCATTGAAAACATCGTGAGTCATAACAACTACGCTCAATCTATGTATTTATCTATTACAAAAGGTGGCGACCACCACGGTACATTCGCGAACGTACTCAGGAGCAACACCAAAAAATTCGAGACAAATATCACATTATTGTCGACGGAGAAGATATCCCACCTCCCATCGAGCACTTCCAGGTATGTTTCCTTTAAATTTCAATGAGCTCACCTAACCGGCATTACCAGGACATGAAAATCCCAGACCCAATCCTCCACTACCTCCGCACCAAACGCATCACCAACCCCACTCCCATCCAACTCCAAGGCATCCCAACAGCGTAAGCCTACTCTTCTCATCACATCAGCCGGTATGACCTATCCCCTAGTTTCTCAGGACGTGACCTCATAGGCATCGCCTTCACCGGCTCAGGCAAAACACTCGCTTTCTGCCTTCCTCTAATTATGATGGCCTTGGAGGAGGAAACCAAACTTCCGTTCGTCCGTGGCGAAGGCCCTGTGGGTGTCATTCTCTGTCCCTCTCGCGAACTGGCAAACCAGACGTACGAAAACGTCGTTGCTTGGTGTTCTGCGCTATCGAAAGAAGGGAAATACCCACAGTTGAATACGCTTCTGTGTATTGGGGGTATATCGATGGGCGAACAGAGCCATGTAATGAACAAGGGCCTTCATATCGTTGTGGCTACGCCAGGACGTCTGATAGACATGTTGGAGAAGAAGAAATTCACGTTCAACAACTGCAAATACCTCTGTATGGACGAGGCGGATAGGATGATCGACTTGGGATTTGAAGACGATGTTCGAAATATTATGAGTTTTTTCAAGGTGATCCCACTCTGTATCTTATCCAGTCCCAACATGCAACTGAAGCATTATAATTATTAGCGCCAACGCCAGACCCTCCTCTTCTCCGCTACAATGCCTAAGAAGATCCAAGATTTCGCCCAACAATCTCTCATCAAGCCCATCCTGGTCAATGTTGGTCGCGCGGGCGCCGCGAATCTAGACGTTCTCCAGGTGGTTGAATATGTGAAGCAAGAGGCAAAGATGGTATACCTCCTTGAATGCTTGCAGAAGACGGCACCTCCAGTCATCATCTTCAGTGAAAACAAAAACGAAGTCGACGGTTCGTCTAGATATTTCACTGGTCTGTGCATATACTCACACTCATGTAGATATACAAGAGTATCTTCTCCTCAAAGGCGTAGAAGCAGTAGCTATCCACGGCTCAAAGAGTAAGTCAACTTCCTCTCAAACATAAGCTCACCTACCCATCGCACTTCCGTTTTCAAACAGCTCAAGAAGAACGCCAATACGCTATCAAATCTTTCAAATCCGGCGCCAAAGACGTCATGGTTGCATCCGGCGTCGCCTCCAAAGGCCTCGACTTTAACGATATCCAACACGTTATCATCTTCACCATGCCCAAAGAAATTGAGGATTATGTCCATCAAATCGGTAGGACAGGAAGAAGTGGAAAGACGGGTATTGCGACGACGTTTGTTAACATGAATACACCGGAGCAGACGTTGTTGGATTTGAAGTACTTGTTAATGGAGGCCGGGCAGAAGTAAGTCAACTTTTCTCTGCTTGTGAGGGAATACGGATGGATAGAATTTAACAGGGTTCCGCCGTTCCTCGCGTCCATCGAAGACCCTCGTGCCGCACAAGGTGGCTCTCTCAAAGGATGTCCGGTTTGTGGAGGACTTGGTCATGGCATCTCAAATTGCCCGAAACTCGAAGACACGCAAAGAAGACAGATGGCGTCTCATCGCGCTGCCAACGAGGGCGGAGGTGGTTTCTAGATCACACTCTAAGAGCCACTTTATGTATATGGGTCCATCCCTATCTTTCTGTATGATATGCGCCTACTAGTACGATCTCTAGATTATATTCGACATGCACGAGTATGTTCAACCTTCAGGTGTGTTTAATCGTTCAGACTGAGTGATACTATGAGGATACCATGCCTCGGCTTTCCTGCCGACTTTTGAGGATCGGCAGTCAATAACTTCCCATCCAATTTACTTCTCGTCGCCAAGTTCAATGAATTCGGGGGGCATAGGGCGTTGTCAACAAGATCTTCTGCTGTGGGATCGACGGCATGATAAAGCTAGCAGCGATAGCATCTCTAGCTTGCATACCTACACTTACCAGCCCTCAGGCTCTCACACAGATTCCTACCCATTCAATGCATCGTCTTGTATTCGACGTCTCGTGGCCAGAATGACCAATAGTGCGAATGAAATATGGCGACGAGTATATTAAGCGTGTAGATCATCAAAGCGACCAACAGCCTACGAAGTCCATGTCAGAATAAGAATATACGCGCGACCCAGACAAGATGACCTCTGATTAACCCAGCTAGTCGTCGATCTCCTTCCGCCCCCCAATCTTTACTCCACAGCTAACGCTTCACCGCATTTTATCTCCAGCATTAGCCACCATCCTATCAATCTCAACCCTTATCTCCTTCAAATTCGCTTGCAGAGTCTTAACGTCCTCGAATTTTCGATGAGCATTGGCTTCTTCGATGAACGACTCCAACAATGCTTCTTGTTCCAGCAAAGGTTGCAACGCATGTGCCAGCTCTGAATCTGGGTCTATCGTTGGTCCGTTGGATTTGTTGCCAGTTGTTGGGGTTGGCGTTGATGATTGAGATTTGGTTTTCTTGGGTAATGTCTAAGGAGTAGCGTTTAAACCCATAAAATTCTGTGGTTCGTTAAGAGTATGATCTCACCTGTAGAGGGAACATGTGTTTCTGCAGGAATAGATTGGCACGCGTCATAACGGCCAGCTGAACACGATCTTGGGAGCTCCTCGGACCTGAAGGACAAGGTAATTGCCGTATTCGCTTCGATAGTGAATCGTACTGAGCAAAGGCTTCTAATAAGCGTTTGCGGGCGGCCATAGCTTCTTTGGTTGGGTGGTCGTCGTGACTAACGAATTGCATGAGGCTTAATGGTATGGGACGAAAGGAGGAAGGCAATGGACATACTTCAAGCTTAGTAGGAGTTCTTCAAATTGAGGGAGGGAAGCTTCTATCTCTTTCTCAAGAGTGACGAACACCTGTGTGAATAATTCATTGAGACAATAGGTTTTGCAAGAGGATAATGTGCACCCACCTCATATAAGCGGACGAAAGTAGGAACATGGATAGCTTCTTGCTGGTACTGCTGTCTCCTATACCAACGCATCAGCATGAATCCCAAATCCATACCCGACGCATATACGCACGTCAAAACAGGCCTACACGTTCTACATATCCTCACACCCTTCAAAAACTTCTCTTCATCATCTTGTGTACTGCCCTTTCCACCTTTCGGATCCAGAGTCGACGCGCGTTTCTTCCTCACACCATAATCTACGCCCTCGCTCACTTCTTCTATCATCCGTGTTTTACGATCTACGACGAAGAGCAGGGAACAAGTAACCGGTCGTTGTGGGTGCTTGCTAGGAAGTGAGCAGATGATCTTCCCGCAGAGTCTACAGTGGTGTTTTCGATTGGTTAATGGGTGGAACGACGCACTGCATATCAGAAGCACATTAAATGACCACTTAAGAGTATCCTACGCATATCTCACCTGCACAATGGGCACTTGTTCACGGCAGAATCATCCTCCCAAGGTGTAATTCGTTGCTCCGCGGCTAGAAACGATCATCTCAATTACGATATAGTTCACCCACCCATACACACAAGCCGTACCTCGTAGATCGCCCTTCCCACCCCCATTACTACCGCCCTGCATCATTACGCTCTTCCACAACCCACCCGGATCAATGTTCTTCAAGTCCGATAGATCGAGGTCAAAGAAGGAAGAAGCACGTCTGTTCGTGCCAGCCAGAGGTCTATGGGGATGTGATTTATCCGGCTCCGCTCCTTCAACAGGGAAATGTAGTGCAATGAGTTTCTCAAGCCGTCTTTCCAATTTCGTTCTCTCGATACGTAGAGAACCGCTATCGTGTGCCTTGCGTCTTGCCTCGATGAATTCCTCCGTTCGAGGTCGATAGACGCCTTTAGGTTGGAATCCGGGACGATAAGGCGCCGGTGTGCGAGTTGGGAGCGAGGAAGATGTACCTGGTCTTGGTGAGGTGGGAGCTGATGAAGGAGTCGAAGAAGATGCTCGTGATTGCATTTGTGTGGGAGGTGGTGTTGTGGAAGGGGGTCGGAGGGATGAGGACCTTGGTGGAGGAGCTACTGGGAGGGTAGCATCGGAGACGGACCGTATGTGGCCGGTTTGGGTTTGTACGCGGAGGGAATCTATTGGGGGTGGACTTGTGGTAGGGGTTGCGTGTGCCATGCGAGTATTGCGAGGTTCTCCATTGGTGGGGGCGGGAGGTATGTCATTGGGCGTAATAGTTGATGAAGCAGATGTAGGAGAGGCGACACGAGATTCTCCAGCTTCAGCAGGAAGGCGGGAGGAGCTAACAAGAGGAGAGGAGATTGTTCGCACGCTTGCAGACGAAGATGCTCCAGAGGGGCGAAGCGGAGATGAAGGTATTGGTGCTCGTGATGGTCGGAGTGGAACGTGTCTGAACGTAGATGTCCTACGGCCTTGGACAGGTAGTGATTTCGCTGGGGTTGTTGACGAGGAGGAAGAAGCTTCATTGGAGAGGGCTAGTTGTTGAGAAGGAGGTGATGATACGGGTGTAGTAGAAGTAGACGCGGGCAAAGGCGGTAGTGGCGGTTGGGGTGATACAATAGGTGATGGTGAGGGTGTACCGGAGTTGGATGAGGCTACAGATCCTTCTTGGGTGTCTGACTCCTGAGGTGGGGCTGCTTGCGACTGTTCAGCTGGCTTCTGTTCCAGGGGTATTGAAATACTCATAGTAGAAGTGCCGTTAATTACAGGCGCCTCGGTAGTTGTACGCTCGACGGGCTGAGTGAGCTCCATCTGAGCGTTGACAATGCCGTTTATTCTATCTGGTGTTGGCAGCTTCTCCGACTCGATAATCGTAACGTCCTCCTTCTCCCCTAGGCTGAGGTCATGCTGATCAAAGGATGAAGGAGTGCCCATGAAGCTAGATGGACGCGGCTTTGGGCCTGGGGCCGCAGTGGTAGCATTTCCCGAACCATTACCGTTGAGCAGATGGGTCGGGTTTGAAATGTTCCGTGAGTGTCTCTTTGACTATAGAAGGATTAACATGCTTTTGAAATATCTGAGAAGATGCCATAAAGACCTTGTAAGCCTGGTAAGGAACGCTGGCGTGTTGTGGCGCCTCTGAGTATAGTCTTTCTGGCATGAGAACGTATGAGAGGTGAGATTTGAATATGAGACCTGAAGAACTGATAGTTTATAAAGTTGAGGAAATGATCTTCAAGCTGGGCTCAAGCACCTGGTGACTGGACGACGACGCCGACTGTGATCATAGAATGGGCGCTTATAGACAGCTAAGTCAACCGCATCTATGTCTGCGACCTCAGGAATTGGTGTCTCCCCTGACCTTGTCAACTCATTCTCCTCTGCAATCGAGTCACAATCAACCCGCTTCCTCAAAATATCCATTCGAAACGGTCTCTACATCCCACTACTTGATAGTATCCATCACCATTAACAATGCATCTGTTTGCATCATGCAGAATCTCTTGTTTATGATCAATCGATATCTAGTGGGGGGTCTTTCCAAGAGGATCTAGCAAAGCTGCAAGATGATGGTGTATTGGAGGATAATGTACCGGCATATGTGCTTGCCCGGCTGGATGATCCTCCAACGGAATGGGTAGCTATTTCTTATGTACCGGACACTGCTAAAGTTCGCGAGAAGGTATGTTTATGGTCGTGCTGCACTTTTGTCATGTTGTACTCATTTGAAAACAAATTTAATGTGACACATTAAATAGATGTTATATGCGTCGACGCGAGCATCTCTTGTAAAATCACTTGGATCGACTTTATTCACAGATTCTATTTTCGCTACATCCAAGAACGATCTAACTGCAGAGGCGTATGCTAGTCATCGCAAGCATATTACCGCGCCCAAACCTTTGAGTGCGCGCGAACAGGAAATGGAAGATATCAAGGCTGCCGAACGCGAGGCAACCTCCAGAGATTATGAAGGAAGTCGTGCAAGGAGGAATCATTTGGGACATGATCGGGTTGGCTTGAAATGGAGTGAGGATGCTACGGAGGCGGTGAAGACACTTAGTGAAGGGGACGGTTGTTCATTGGTTGTCCTGGTAAGTTTGGTATTTATCGCTAACACATGCAATGCTTGAAATGGGGCGGACAGACTATTGAAGTCGGTGCAGAGACTCTACATCTTCATTCATCGTCCGACATCACTGTCGATCAACTTGGGTCAAGTCTTCCTCCTGCAGAACCTTGTTATGCATTATTCGCTTGGCCCCACTCTTCTCGTCGTGAGATCTGTGAGTACCTATCCTCTTCCACGCCTAACCCACTCAATACCCTATTCCCATATAGTCTGGATATATTCATGCCCGTCCAACTCACCAGTTAAGAATCGCATGGTGTATTCGTCGGGGTCGCTTACTGCTTTTCTCGCTGCGAAAGACTTGATATCGCCCTCATCGGCATCAACTATCTCTTCAAGGAAAATTGAGACGTCGGATCCCAAAGAGTTGGATGAAGCCTACCTCAAATCATACCTGAACCTCGAGTCCGCTTCTACTAGTGCACCTAGAGACAATACCAACCAGGTAAATGAGGGCGATGAGAAGAAACCATTCGCTAGGCCCAAAGGCCCTGGACGGAGACGATGACCAGTCGAACTAACATACAATGGACTGATTTATTGTACTTGTACCCATGATACATATTGTGAATAAGCAAGCTTGTAAACGGATCATTACCCGTCCCATGTCGACCATATCAAGTTGCATGTTCCGACGACAGTCTGCTTCGTGAGTAAATCGCCATGCCGCATATATAATGCCCTGATTACCACTGCTCCTTCTGTTTCCCCCTTCTCCGTACGGGCCCCGTTCGTGCACAAGGTGTTCGCACGGAGCTTTATATATACCTCCCCTCTCCCCCTCCTCCCACTGATAGGCGTCTCCCTGAATAACGAGCACAACGATGCTCCGGACACGAATATATACATCGCAACTGAAACGCATCCATGCAGGCCAGGTCTACGCGTTCGCCGTCCTGAGACGGAATTATTCCATCCCTACGGAACCTCCGAAGAAGAAGTTATGGGATTCAGCAGATGAAGCAGTGAAGGATGTTAAGTCGGGACAGATTTTGATGGTAGGAGGTAAGTAACCTACTTGGATTTCTGTTAGAAGTGATCACTGATTATGATTTGAATGAATTGAAGGATTTGGGTTCGCCGGTATACCTGGTACGCGATTTGCTACCTTTCATCACAGTGCTCGCGAAATAAGCTCATTCGTGCGTAGACACCCTTCTATCTGCTCTTGCGAAACGGAAAGACGAAGTAAATAACCTCACTGGTGTCTCGAATAATGCTGGTGCAGCAGATTCCGGGTTGGGTGCGTAGAATGAGCGTTAATGGATTCAGCGGCATATATGCTGACTTTGGTCGAAATCCAGGGAAACTACTTAACACCAACCAACTAGATAAGATCATAGCTTCATACCCAGGCGGGTAAGATACCATCCTCCTTCCCAGTAAAATAAATTCAGTACATATATGTGTTCCCAGAAATAAGAAATTCGAACAGCTCTACCTCCAAGGCCTCATCTCCCTGGAACTAGTCCCTCAAGGCACCCTCGCAGAACGCATCCGCGCCCATGCAGCAGGTATTCCAGCCTTCTTCACTCCCACTGGTGCCTCAACCGCCGTCGAGGAGGGCGCCATCCCGGTTAGGTACAATGAAGGTGGTATGTCGAAGGGGGTAAAGATTCCTGGAATTAAGAAGGAGCATAAGATCATTAATGGGAAGAGATATGTGTTGGAACCAGGTATTGCTGGTGATGTTGCGTTTATTAGGGCGTGGAAGGCAGATGAGATTGGGAATTGTGTGTTTAGGTGAGTGGAGGTGTGATCAAGGAGGGAGTGTGTTAAATCGCGTGTATTCACAGATACTCGTCGAATAACTTCAACACGGTCATGGCGCGTAATGCAAAGCTTACCATAGTCGAGGTATGTATATATTTTCATCTTTTCTCTACCCAGCATTGTCTGATGCGATATACAAAGGCTGAAAACATTGTCCCCGTGGGCGAAATCTCACCAAACGCAATCCACCTTCCAGGCATCTACGTCGACCGTATCGTCCCCGCCACCGTCGAAAAACGCATTGAAATCGCCACGCTTTCCCAATCCAGCTCCGACTCCTCCAAATCCTCTTCCCTCCCTCCAGAAAAGGCCGCTGCTCAAGCACAACGCCATCGCATAGCGAAGCGAGCTGCGAAAGAGATAAAGGATGGTTTCTATGTCAACTTGGGTATTGGAATGCCTACGCTGGTACCGGAGCATTTGGAGCCAGGTGTGAAGGTTTGGTTGCAGAGTGAGAATGGGATTTTGGGGATGGGGCCTTATCCGACTGAGAAGCAGCTCGACGCGTTAGTCATGTTTTTGTGGGTTTTGAACTGGTAAAGCTGACGGTACTTCAAGGGACCTGATTAATGCTGGAAAGGAAACAGTTACACTTCTCCCTGGTGCATCTGTCTTTGGTACGCTTTCTTCTCTCAGTGATGGAATATATATTGATTTGTACGTTTCGACAGATTCGAGCGATTCTTTCGCAATGATCCGTGGTGGTCACATCGACGTAGCTATTCTTGGAGTCAATAAATCTTTTTCTTGATTCCGTCCCTCACGCTGATCCACTCTATTGCAATAGGCAATGCAAGTATCACAGGCGGGTGATATTGCTAACTTCATGATCCCTGGAAAGATGCTCAAAGGTACCAACTGACAATCCCTCTCCCTTCTTATCTCCCGCTCACCTCGCAACCGAAACTCTAGGTATCGGTGGTGCAATGGATCTCGTTTCCAACCCCGATAAAACCAAAGTCATCGTTGTCATGGAACACTGCGCCAAAGACGGTTCCCCCAAGATTCTGAAAGAATGCTCTCTCCCTTTGACGGGTGCGCGCACTGTCAGTCAAATCATCACCGAGCTGGCGGTATTTGATGTTGATCGGCAGAATGGGGAGTTGGAATTGATTGACATTGCGAAAGGGGTGAGTGTTGATGAGGTGAGGAGTAAAACGGGTTGTGAGTTTAAGGTGAGGAGTAATTTGGGAACTTATTAAACTGGATGAACGTTCGGGGATTGGACATGTGTGTATCAGTAGCTATTATCACAACTTGGAAATCGTATGCATGTCTTTATGTCGGTGGGAGACAACCAAACTGGGGTGGATCTTGAAACGCCTGCACAGTGTGAGTTCAAAAGAGGACTTAGCAGAAAAGCTTTACTGGTTGAGCGCTAAGTTATAAATAAGTCAAGAATCTTGTTGGTGCTAAGAATAAAGAGTATTACGTAAATTTTTACACTTGGCGAGCTGGAAACGTCTTGCAGGGAGTTTTACCCTGCCATTGGAGTGAACTCAACCGCAAACTTATCACTCTGCGTCGAGGCCAGCGCCTTCCTCTCATCTCCCCCTTTTCGCTATGGGCTGGTTCTCGTCGCTTTTCTTCTCAGACAACTCTTCAAATTCAAGGAAAGGCCAGGCAATGTCCTCAACACATGAGGCTTTCTCTTTGCCAACATCTTCACCCATATTCTCATCGCACCCACATACCTTTAGCGCGGAAACGCTAGGCACTCCAGATCCAGATGGTGCTTTGAGTCCTTCATACACATATCCACCTCAGAACTCGAGTAAATATGGCTATTTTCCAACTTCGTATGTACTAAACATCTATGGAACCCTTTGATTGCGATGTTATCACAGCTAACTCGTGAATTTCTGTTGTGTTTTCTAGAGCTGGTTTGTCAAGACCATCATCACTATTACCGACACACCATGATTCCCTACATACACCAACTTCACCTTCAATTCCCTATCCACCTCTGGCCAAGACCTGGGAACGTCTACGCCTGTGGCTAAATCGCGAATACCCTGAGCTCGGAGATACCCTCAATTATGGAATCTTACCTCAAGACCTTGCTCAAATAGAAATGCAATTTGGCTTTGCTTTGCCAGCGGTGGTTCGGGAGTCGTATCTTGCTGTAGACGGACAGGAGGCGGAGTCTTCTGCTGGGTGCTCGGAAGGGCTATTTTTTGGACTGACTTTGTTGCCATTAGAAGATGTTTTAGATGAGTGGAGATTTTGGAGGGAGGTGGACGATGATCCAACAACGGGAGCGAACCCTAGGCTGAGAGAAGTAATGCAGTCGTTGCCACCAGGATGGGTTAGGAAAGAGTACTCCCAACGGGGTTGGATTCCACTCGTGACCGATAAGACGGGAAACTACATAGGCATAGACCTCAATCCTGCAGAAGGTGGATCCATTGGACAAGTGATCGTTTTCGGACGCGACTTCGACACCAAGGTGGTTCTGTGGAACGGTGATGGTCCTGTTGGTTGGGCAAAGTGGTTAGCTAGCTTTGCAGATGAGCTAGAGAACGGGGAAGGATTTGAGATTGGCAATTCGAATGATGCTAGCAGTGATAGTGAGGATAGTTTGGGGTATGAGGGGTATTTCTATGATGGGCATGGACGAGGGCAAGGGGATGGTGGTGGTGATACCGGTTCTGCTGGGCTACGTCTTACTGGAGAGTATAAAGGGTGGAATGTCCTAGAAGCTTTGGCGGACCGTAGCGTACGGAAGTGGTACGAAGTTGGGGTCATTTCGGACGTTGCAATCTTACCGGATGGAGACTTGAAGAGCAAGGTAAGCGATGATTGTTTTTCCCAAAGTATAAATTCCATTCAACATATTTTGCACAACCCAGCCCGCGGTTGAAAACGTTGGATTAGGCGTACTGCCAGACAACCAGACATCAGGCGCAGAAGTCCCTATACCCGTACTGGCCGACGTAAGCGAGTCTAACGAGCCCTCGAATGTACTTGATACAACGCCCACAAAGCGTTCGAAATCTCCTCTGATTCCGCCAGCACTCACTGTAACCAAACCAGCCGCACCACTGCCACTTCCTATTGAGCTTCCAACCCCACGCGAGATTGTTGCCCTACCTTCTCCACCTGAATCTATCCGTTCGAATTCGGTAGACGACCTCGAGTCGGGACGGAACATCAGCATAAGAGAGAATCCACTAGAGCTTCAAACGAGCTTGGTCTCACATATGCAAGAGCCGCCTAAACAAAAATTATTGCCCGTTGACGATGCTCCCCAGCCAAGTATTTCGACGTTGGCTACGACTACTCCTCTTCCCGTCTCTCCTGTCGACCCTCCGTCAACTAGTCTATCCAAGCGCCTCTCGCCACCTCCCGATGTTACAGATCTGCTTAATGAGTCCATCCCAGTACTGGAAACGACCTTAATCCAGCCCTCTCCCGTCGAATTAACTTCACCATTACCCGCAACACAGGAACCTTTACCTTCGCGATCTGTGGCCACCCCGGAGGCGCTCGTGGATACCCATGCTCCTGCCAATGAGGAAACTCCCGAAACGAACGCTACCATTCGTCTTGTTGGCGGTGGTGGAATGGCAGGCGTCGCCGCTACTGAAGATGCAATAACATCTACCCCAGAAGAGCAACCAATCGCAGTTTCAGCATCACCTGATCCTGCGGAAGTTGCCTCGGTATCATCTATGGATTCCACCGCTTCTGCGCCTCAAGCCCCTAGCACCGACGGCGCCATGACCAAGAAGCACAAGAAAACGAAGAGTGGACTGGCTGGCCTCAAGAAACTTGTCAACCGAAAAAAGGATTCATCGAGTAGTACGAAAGACGTGACTTTGACGAATTAAATGTAGAGTTTCCATCATTGCATCCTTCGAAACCGCTTCTTTTTACCCATATCGCTCATTTTTTACATTCCTTGCTAGGGGAAAGGGACTGGTAGCAGCATTTAATTCCTTTTGCTAGCTACTTTGGCTTTGGGCTTTGGACATGGACAGGGTTATTATATTAGCCGCGTTCAGAGGCCATCACCTTACCTTTGCAGGTTCCTTCATGCGCACATCAACCTCATCAACCTCATCATCATCTTCCTTTTTTCTTGTTGACTTATGGTTTGGAAGATCAGTCTTACTACTATTTCCATTGTTTACCGCTTGGACATAATTTTTTATGAAGTTTTTCTCTCTCATCGTATCAATCATCTCTAATATGCGACGGTTTTTCCTGGTCTACTCCATCGTAGTTTGCAATCTTGAGAAGATTTAGGCTTTGAATTCAACGAGATTATATCGTTAGTCGGTTGGGTGCTTTCATCGCACTCTTTTCGCCTCTGCTTCTCATGAGTGTGCCTCCACCTCAAGTGATCTTGTCGACGTTGAAACGGGTGACCTTCTGATTTGTCGCTCCAAGAAATTGTCTTGGGCAGTCGACTTTCCTGTTTGCCCTGGGCGAGTACTTCATAGTGGCCTGGTCTCATAACAAATTGTGCTCATTCCATGGTTGTGTAGTCTAATACGCAAGTGGCTAATGGGCGGGCACAAAGACGTCGGTAAACCGGTGGGCACTAGTGCTATCCAGAATCACACCCATATCTGCGAAGCACAAGTAAAGTAACCTAGTTTCTACGGCCCATGCATCACTGGCACTCTGGTTGTTCCGCTTGGTATTGTCGTTCCTCCAGCGCATGATCCCTCTTAGAACATGACTTGCTGTTAGTGCTCTGCGCTCATTTGATAGAGCCCTTCTCAACGGCGCCCCAAGTTTTGTAGAATCCTCGCGTCCGCTGTTGTTCATCACGGTATTCCGAGCAAGAGCCAAAGACATTCTGTCCTTGTCTTCCTGCGCGACTTGCAATGCGTTCTGGATGAGAATTCTGACCACCCTTTTCAGGACAATCCCTATTGTGGCGTATGGAGCCAGTCGAGTGATAACATCATCTGTATTTCGACCTAATCGGTCGAGAGGGAAAGGGCTGTCGGCTAAGTGGCGTTGAAAGGAAGGTAACTTGAGCTCAGATATGACATTCATGATCCCCATGGTCAATCTTGGATCGGTTGTTGCTACGATGGCGCGAGGTTCGAGAAGATACGTGCTCGAGTATGAGTCTGGCGTAGACTTTCTCATCGAATTCTCTACAAGACCAGAGGGGTTTAATAACGGATGGATATCGACCATGGGCAATTTCAAGGTTGAAATTGGCTCCAGCTGCGGAGGATCAGATGCTCTGTGACTTGGATCAAGCACAGGACATTCGTCGACGCGACTGAGCCCTGTGAGTGATATGCAGGAACCAGAGATGTGCATAGGGGGATGAAGATCGAGTTCAAGTCCACAATATCCACACCAGCTAGC
Source organism: Pleurotus tuber-regium (assembly GCA_014058305.1). NCBI lineage: Eukaryota > Fungi > Basidiomycota > Agaricomycetes > Agaricales > Pleurotaceae > Pleurotus > Pleurotus tuber-regium. Next base: position 760,273 of record JACFYU010000026.1, on the reverse strand, counting down.
TTTGTGGCGGTTTGCGTCGTCGTCATGTATCGGCACTTTGTCTGCTTTAGGGTGCGAAGGCTTCCGATCGTGGTCACGTATGAAAAGCCCTTGGTTCTCCAACCAAGTGTACACTTCGGCTGTACTCAGTTCCTTTGCACCTTCCGTCAGGCCTCCATTCTGGTGTGCACGAGCTTGTATTTCTTGTCTGAAAGCGTCACGGATGGCCCACGCTCGACCCCACTTGGACGGACACGTACATATTCAATATCAAAGTCCAAGTAATTATTGACCATACCTCAATCGCTTTCCTCCTCCCCATTATTAGCGCTTTGAATTGTGCTGGAGATGCGACCAGTTTATATGGAACTTGCGAACTGACACGGCTTCGGAATTTGATGTCTACGGAGGCAAATCAGAATGATACCTCTAGATCAATGAGTAAAATTACCTTTCTGTGTCATGGGGAATTTGGGCACAATTTCTTGCAGAACCTTGTCGATACCTGGCAACAATCCCAAAGTCGTTTTTATTTCTCCACAAGACAGATAACAGCAACACACCTTGTTCCTCTGGTTTTTTCAATCCATCAGCTGCATCCGGTGCTTGCGTCCCATACATAGCTTCTTGATGGCCTTGCTTCTGACGTGGATCCATATTCCAAAGTGATTTGGCATTTACATTCGCACAGTCCTTTCTTGCGGGAAGAATACGCATTCGCTTGTCAAGCTCAACGTCAACTACCTGTTCGTCACCTGTCACAGGATGAGACATCCCGAGTTGATCGAGCTAGATCGACATAAGATGTCGCTACCGTTTCAGGCAAACAGTGGAGGTGCGTACTTCGACCCAATGTTCTAGAGTAGTCACCTGCCCTGCATCCGTGCCCTCTCCTATGCCATTGAACTGCAGTTCAATTTTGGCCAAGAAAGGATGAGAGGTCCAACCCACGACGACGAACGGTGGATCATCACATATCAGAGGGAGTGTCGGAGGGATTGTATCGGAGACGGAGGGTTGGTGCTCGGCTTGCGTGACGCGTAGAGCTTTGAGGATTGAGGTAATATCGAGACTCTGTGGGCTGGCATGAGTGGAAGGTCAGCAAGGAGCGAAGGGGGGGCTAACATATGATGGCGCTTCAACAGATATCATCCACCTATGAGTGTGGTTTTGATCATCCCGGCGTTCTACAATGGTGGAGTTTAGCGGCTAGAAGTTAGTCTAACAGACAATCTCTGGCAGATCTGCCACATGGAGATGTGCTTACCAGAAGGTATGTACCAACTCCTATCTGTGATGATCACACGAGTGGAAAAATGGAATCTGCTTGACTGGACTTGCAAGGAGGAAAGGTCAGCCGATTTGCCGTCACAGACAACTGGTACCCGGTTGGCATTGACCAGTGGATCGTCTGCAAGTACGTCTGAAGGACAAAAAGGTATAGCTGCCGCTGGACAACTGCCGTCAGGTGGGGAGTCGACTGTGTTAGCGTCGGTAGCATCTACATCGTCTACTCCGCATGCATCATTCCGAAGGAGTCGAGATCTACGATCCCTGGCACGCTTGCGATCTTCGTCAACCACTTCTGTGCCCCCGTAAACATCAACCTCTGATGTCTCGTGCCACGATTGGATTCCTCGTCGTCTAGCAGTTCGTCCTAAGAACGGGGCGAGTGCGGGTGTATCGACATGATAACCTAAAGTCCGGGAAATATGCGTTGACTGGGGATTAAGCGGTGCAGGAGCAGATCCCTCCATCTTGGTACCATTGGCCTGCTCAGCGAAAGCACCTGTAGCATCAGACGGCGCGGGTAGTGTGGGGCCGACTTGATTATCCTGAGCACTCAGCGCAGTATGAAATAAACGCTGCAAGCTGGGAAGAACGGACAAGTTACCGCCAACTTCAATGCCTTCCTCGATCAATAACCCTTCTTGGTTATCAACTGCACAAGCTTTTATACAATCATCATGAGTTCCCCATTCAAGTTTGTGAGCGAGACGAGCGTGGTTTAAGATGCCTTGAAGAGAGGTGAAGGATGTACGGAGGCATGCCGGACATCTGAGTATAAGGATCCCAGTTCCATCGGTTTCAGAACCTTTGGAGGACCTGATATACAGGAATTTCGGCTTACGAGGCCTAACCGGAACAACATCTTTGCTATATACACGATCGTCTGTCCTTCCGGTAGCCCCGTAGCCATTTAGATCAGATTGTCGTGGCGCAACGTAGGTGTCGGAGGGAGCATTAGAAACATCCCTATCTAGTAGAAATGCTATGGGGTGATTGACAGCATCCCAAGCATCAAGAGCAGCAGTTTTAAATTCTGCAGAGTTTTCGTTTAAGGGCGTATCTGTTCGGCGATCAGGGAGACTTTAATAGTAAACAGCGAGGCATACGTACCATCTATGGGATGCCCGTCAAGTAGAGCCTGAGCCCATTTAATCCTCTGCTGAGTTACATACTGAAGTCGTTCACGAAGGGCGATTTCCAAATCGACCTCTGCTGCGATGTCCTCGAGATATGTGTATGAAGTCAACCTCCGTTTTTTGCGAGGAAGCATAGGAGATTCAGAATTTCAATGATCGAGAAAAGCGTGAAGCGCCCACTACACAATTTGAAAAACGCTCCTTCAATCCAGCAATCAAATAACTGCACCCTACTACCGTTAGCTGCCCAGCAAAGATACTATGAAGTACCAGATCAACCCGGGCGGGACGCCAAGCTACTGCGCATATACGCCAAGGGATCCTCTGAATGAGATGCTTAAATTGTGAACGAGTAAAATCGTACAACGGACATCTGTTGAATCTTCGTAAGTCCTTCGACATAAACCTGTAAATGTAGTTTATCTAGTGGTGCTCCAGGCGGCTGCGTTTTCGGCAGTAGTCGCCACATTCACCATCGAGTCGTACAAGACGTGACGAATGCTGTCCTTCAAAAGACTAAGACTTTACACTCCTGACCTCAGCAGCGTGGATTAACGCCTTCTGGTCCCCTTGTCGACTTGCGGTCTGGGAATAGCCTCTGTGGGTGACTGTGGGTATACTGCAATAGTTGACGTTGAGTGCTTATATCGCCGTTCTACTGTCCTCAGAGCACAAGACCTGCAGCATCGATGTTGATACACCATGCTCGGAAGACTCAATACAGCATGGATTGCCTTTCATTCGCGTCGTCGCCGTGCTTAATCATCTTTCTTTCTGGATTCTTTATCCTCCTTTCGAACCTAAACAAGCAAGCATATTGATGCCGTATCCCTCAAGAGCTATATATCGGAGGCCTTCATCGCACGCGCCTTGATTATCCCTCACGTGATAACTGGCAGTTCTCCTCACTATAGAAGGTTACAATACTACCTGGCAATCACACATATGGGATAGTGATTTGCATAAAAACATGCTCAACGAGATTGTAAAAGAGCAGGACAACGTTACAGCGACTCTGGACAGTCTTGCACGGTAACTACCAGGCCGAAATGGACGACCACTGAGTATTCGCTCGGTCCAGATATGCACTAGAGTCTTGCCAATTCTCTTTAATTTTGATGTCGCATCTTCCACTCAAGAATACCTTGTACGATCCTTTAGAAATGGCCATCGCAATTTGTATAGTGGTGGTGACCAACAATTCAATCGTGGGTCCTCGGCGATGTGCAGATGACGAGCAACGTCGAGAGGAGTTTTGTTGCCTCGTTTTGGGAGGACTCGCTGCCGATCAGTGCTTCCCCTCCTCGCATGGATCATAATGTAGAGATCGAGGTTTACTTATTGAGCCAGATAATAAGGCATCAAATATACAGTCGATTACCCTTCGACTAGCTGTGTAGTCCAACACTGGTACTGTGCGTTTCCAAAGTTCCTCCAGTGAAACTTTGCAAGGACCTTATAATTAGGAGGGAAGCGCTCGCCTTGGAGGCCGCTGCACAATAGACACAAACATACCGGTGTTGTGACCAGCACGCGTAAACAAGAAAGTCGCGTGGATCGTTCATTGTTCGACTTGGTAAGGTCAACTTCAAACTTGGCCATCTTCCACCATAGCTACCTCGATGAGCGCCCTGCTCGACATCCTTCTATATCCCCTCCTCAAACTACGAAGTACAGACGATGATCTCGACGGTGAACCTGGATTCGACTTTATCTACCCCTTGAGCATCTTCTGGGGTTTTGGCATATATCTGGTCATTAGACGATATCACAAACTTCACAATAGCCCAGTCCCGTTTGAATGGCACAAACCTGCGGTACGCTCTCAGAAATATCTGATATTTACTTCGTCTCATTTGCGGCCCCAGGAAGCCGAACCTAATTGGGAATCCTTTCCTATACCTAACCCCAGTTTAACATCTCATCTGGAAGTGGAAGATGTGATGCCCCCAATGCAAGCTCGGGGAAGAAAATATATAACAAGCTTTGATCCAGCGTCTTCCTTTCACATCGGCACGTTCATTGCAGATGACGAAGCAGATATACAGGCGAAGATTGAACGCGCGACCTTGGCCCAGAAATCATGGAAAAATACAACGTTTACGCAAAGGAAAAGAGTTGTCAGAAGTCTTTTGAAGTGGCTGGTAGATAATCAGGAAACGTGCGCACAAGTGGCATGTCGGGATACAGGGAAAACGCGTATGTCTACCTATAAATTGAACGCGATCTTAGTTGATAACCTTGGTCACATAGTGATCGACGCGGCTCTTGGAGAAATCATGACAACCTGTTCAAAAATGGAGTGGTTACTTGCTCATGGAGAGAAAGCCCTACAAACAGAGTCGAGAGCTCGGAATTTTATGCTGTCTTATAAAAAATCAGAGGTTCATTACGAACCTCTGGGTGTCGTTGCTGCACTCGTCTCTTGGAATTATCGTCAGTCTTCTCAAATTTTTGAACCTGTCATGTAGTTGAGGGACTATGGTCACAGCTCTCCACAATGCATGGTCACCCATTCTTGCTGGTCTCTTCGCCGGCAATGGTGTTGTACTAAAGTGTTCAGAGAAGGTCGTATGGTCAACAACGTGGTTCGTAGGGGCATTAACTGAATGTCTACGAGCTTGTGGCCACGATCCGGAACTGGTACAGGTAAGTGAGGGCATCATCGAGTGTTCAAAACTTCACAACGTTTGCAAGGTCGTTTCCTGTTACCCCGAAGAGGCTGAAGCTCTTACGAGGTCTCCACTTATCAAACATATTACTTTCATTGGATCAGATACAGTTGGCCGCAGGGTAACCCTAGATTTTCGTCTTCCCACTTGTCCCAACGTTCTTATATTTTTCTCAGGTAGCTATGGCAGCTGCTGAAAATCTTACCCCCGTAACTCTCGAACTCGGTGGTAAAGACCCTGCCATTGTACTTCCCGATACTGACCTAAAGAAATGGATAAGTTTGTGGATGCGCGGCATATAGTACGCATATATACACTGGTCATCTTGATTGTGACTCTAATTTGCCTTGTTAGCCAAAACTCCGGCCAAAACTGTATTGGCATCGAACGCCTCATAGTTCACTCAAGTCAATATGACGATTTACGGGACTTGTTATCTGAGCGTGTTTCGAAGCTACGTTTGGGTTCCGTCCTTACTCCCACTTCAGAAGGATACGTGCATACCGTTGATTGCGGAGCCATGATCGATAGCGAGCGATTTTACTCCCTGGAACGGATTATTCAGGAAGCAGAAGAGAACGGTGCCATGGTCGAAGGCGGAAAACGGTTTAAGCATGTCCATCTTAGCCAGGGAGCCTACTTCTCTCCTTCGATTGTTGGGCCGGTCTCAAAGGATGAAGGGATAGCGCAACATGAACGTAAGATGTTATATCATCTTCTTTGCATCTATATTTATGACAACCTTTGCTAATTAGTGTTCGCGCCGGTCGCTCTCTTGATGATATATGAGGATATCGATGAAGCCATCGAAATCGCTAACGGCACGAAATATGGCCTAGGTGCTAGCGTATTTGGTCCTGATCAGAAACAATGTCTGGAGGTCGCGAAGCAACTTGAATGTGGCATGGTCTCTATTAACGACTTTGGAGTATTTTATGTGAGTTGTATGCCGTCATGCTTGCTGCTCTCTTGGAATTTACGCAATCCATGTATCATCAGCTCAACCAAGATCTGCCGTTCGGTGGTACCAAGGCTAGTGGTTACGGACGATTCGGCGGACGGGAGGGTCTTCGCGCACTAACGAACTCCAAGGCTATAATGGTGGACCGTTGGCCATCGCTAATTCAGACGAGCATACCGAAGGTTCTTGATTACCCCTTGCGATCGCTTTCCTCTAGCTGGTGCGCAATCATATTTTAGTATTTTTCGCCATCATCTCATCAGCGACGCATCTTCGTAGGGACTTCGCGTCTGGCCTCATTCGGTTCGTCTACGCTGATAGCTGGCGTACGAGGATACAGGGCCTCCTTGCGCTAACTAGAGCCGCAAGAAAATGATGACTGTCACGCACTCACGTCCGCAAATTATCAACCATTGTGTTCTTGGCCTGTTGGATATACCCTGGATGAGGATAATCTGGTAGAAACCTCGAGGTGTTTTCCTATTTGTGGGCATGTTTTCTGATTTTGAGTTGGTTACTGACGGATGATGACCACAAACTATACAATAATTGTGTTTATTTGGATTTATGCTATCGAATCGATATCTACTGCTTTTACCTTGCTGCTACATGGGTGTCCTTGATGGCGGGTACCTATCTTGACGTAAGGTCACCTTGCAAATCATCTCGACTTCCGCGTCTACATACTCATCCTCAATTTCGCGGTACAATGGCTACTCGTCCGCTTCAATAATTGAAACGATATTTTCTAATGAAGCATTCTGCTGGTTAATTCCATTACCCAGCAATCCCTGTGTCTGACTTCAAGTCCTCCATGGTTAGATCCTCTGAGGTCCAGTCTGATTTGCTTTCCACTTCTCATGGGCCCCTACATAAAAATCGAACTACCTCAAGCGTTAGCCTTCGCAAGTCCGACTATATCGGCGTCATTTCCATTGTAGCCTAAAAATTTGGACTCTTCGCTTCAAGTCGAGCACATCATACAGCTTCATATCTCCAATTACACTAGTAGGTCTCTCTTATGTCCATCTTCGATTTCGATTCATTTTCTTCCAAAGATTACACTCGTCTTGTCGCACTATACAACAGCCCAATCTCACTAGTTTAAAGGTAACAAAGGTGTCTGAACAGCCCGTAGCCTCAAAGAGTTCATCGTTCATTGCATGTGATTATCTACTTCATCGATGCCCGCCAAGGGAGCGGTCCGATAAGCAATCATTGACGTTGTTAACGGCGTTCAATCTCGACCTCGAGGTGTAAGACGATATGTGGCGGAACGCACGGGTGTGGGGAGAGCAGCATGGAACCGAAGTGCACGCATATAATCCAACACGACTCACGAGGCTCGATAGGCATTCCAAGATAGGATTGCGACTACCCTTGACCGGACCACAAGGTCGATGAACCAATACGATACTCGCCTTTAGTCAGAAGACTACTTGCAACTCCTGGGGGACATGAAAATGTGGAGACTTCGCACTTGTATTGTTTTGAAATGGCTCCTCAGACATTTGGTCTATACAACGACGCGATGATTTGGGTAGCGACCAACTCCACCAACACTCAGCACAGAGATCGTCTCAAGTGGTCAAATAGCATAACAACATGACCTTATCCGAAAGGTCTTGACTACGCTTCAGGGTAAGAAGCCGAAACTCTTCTGGGGTATCTCGTCCGTTAACTATAAAATGAACCAGTATCGTTCGATGGATGGCACGTCAGCATCTCAAAGTAGACGCTGTCTTAACACCTCTCTCCTTTGCACTTGACGCGGCCTTACTACAATGTTGGCATCTCCCTCTGTGATGATGTCACTCTTCGTGGCGAGCTCTGTGGCTGGTCCGATCTCGCAAAGCGTCGATCGCTTTCCCATCTCAGGGTTCCTGGCAAGAGAACCCCTTTTCCCTAGGGATGGCCAGTGCAGCGCTACCGGGGGATCGCCAGCCTCATGCGGAAACAAGACTGAGGTTGAGAATCTTTGCTGCTTCGAACACCCAGGGGTATGTACATTGTACGGCAACGCAAACTATGGTGCTAATTAACTCAATTTAGGGACTCTTGCTGCAAACGCAGGTTGGAAGAACGCTTCGTTTTTCAAAAATACTATTCACTCGGTTTCTAGTTCTGGGATACAGAACCTGCCCAAGGCCCCTCAGATAGCTGGACAATTCATGGTAAGCCTCCCTGCGTTCTAACCGCTGACTCTGTCTCATCATGACATTTTTGTTATAGGACTTTGGCCCGATAAGTATGTTTTACGAAATTTCCTTGATGAAGCTCAGTATAATGTATGGAACTAGGTGCGATGGTGGGTACGACGAGCACTGTGACCCCTCTAGGGATTACGGCGACATTTCTGGCGTACGGACTTGCCCGCATCTTTTTTTCGTATCTTTTTCTGATGACTTCGGCTTCAGATCCTTAATGGTAATGGGGCTGGAGAAACCTTGGATTTCATGAAACAGGTATTTCTCAGCCAAATGCAGATGAATATGATGACAAATCTATCCGCGCATATAGTTCTGGCTTGACATTGATGGTGACAATGAGAAGTTCTGGAGGGTGTGTTTTCCTATGAGCTACTAGGGCAGGCCCTTGCTGATTTGACCTTCTACAGCACGAATGGACAAAGCATGGTACATGCATGAGGTATAACATTCATCTTCCATTAGTAAAGCGATCCTTGTTTACGAGCTTGTATAGTACTATCAAGCCAACCTGTCTACCTTCTGGCAGTGGCGAAGGTGCCGATGTCAGTTCCGCAGTTCAATTATCCTTGGTACAGGTGCTGACTTCAACTCAGGCTGCCGCATATTTCCAAATGACGGTGAAATTATTCAAAGTTAGATTTTATTTACCAATGGCCGCCGAGCGCTGGTTAAACTATTTCTAATAGGATCTTCCTACGCACAAATGGCTGGCAGATGCTGGGATCACGCCTTCCGACAATCAAACCTTCACGCAGGAGGCCATAAAAGCGGCCCTAAAGAAGGGCAAGGTATGATACTTGCGCCCTTTGTAGCTGACGTTTCTCATACTTGTTTACCATTAGGGCGTCACCCCGCGACTCGATTGCAAGTCTGAATCTCTCAACCAGATCGGTTGGTACTTCAATGTGAAAGGCTCAGCCCTCGAAGGGGAATTTATACCCGTTGGTGCGTCCATTCAACAATAATAGACTATCCTTTGATAATGATGCATTCTGTACAAAGATGCGCCTCAAGAAAAAGGTTCATGCCCAAAAGATGGTATCAAGTATACCCCCAAGTCACTGGGTTCCCGTAAACCCAGAGGCAAGAAGCCAAAGAAGGGTAAGAAGAATTGAGTATACGTTGTTAAAGACGACATAATGTATGATCACAAATCATGAGCATTACTATAGCTTATATACCTTGTATGCACTACTCCAATGAAAGCTATTCTATGTTCCAAAAATTCCAAGATGATCTGCGGTCATTCATCTACCGGAGAAAGCATCAAGCAGCGAATAATCGCGCTGTGCACTCCAACCGCTGCGAATTACATAGTTTACACGAGTGTTTAGCTACTCTACAGATACTACCGAGAAACTGTTTCAAAAGGAGGATCCCTGCCTCGCCGTCGAATAGTGGGTATTTTAAAAGACTGAGTAGGTAAAGCACTGCGTGGCGGTTCTTGGAAACGGTGCCGCGAACTAGCAGAAGGTTGTGCGCTCCGACTTCGAGATAAACTTGTGCCGAGTCTCGTTTCTTCAGAACCGTTGCTCTGTAAGCCTGAGTTCGGTAGGTTGAGAAGGCTAGGATTCTGAACACTGAGCATCGGCGAATATGATCTCGGCGTAGCAGATGGAGAGAATGACGAGACGTGCAGGAGGATAGCAAATTCCTCCGTGGCGTTGGTCAATTTCACCATATTGCTACGAAGCACTGAAGGGACTGTGCCTCCAGCGCCATGTGTCTTGATTGCGTTTGATAGTTGAACGACGGACTTGGGTTTAAATATATTGATAAGGGAAACGAGGCAGTTATTTGAGGAAGTGCTCACCTTCAAAAAGAAATGGGCGTCATCTCGCATAACCTTCTTATCTGCTTTAGCATCACCGTCTTGGATAGCACGGATTGTATCGGATAACCTGGCGGTAACTGCTTTCGCCCGTGCCAGGCATTCTCGGACGTCAGCGTCAGCGTCCGCTAGAACATCATCCATCATCTCCCACACGGTCGGCGCAACGTCAACGGCTTCCCGCATGGCATGGAGAGCTTCTTTGTCAACTTGTACCTTTGAGCTAGGCGGTAGATCTGATAGGGATGCTTTGGCTGGGACCAACGGCGAAGACGACGTTGACGAGGCCTGAAGTGAATTCTGGGAACCTTGCCGCGAGTGGCTGGGCCGCAGCGCCTCGGCCAAAAAAGCAGGCATAGCTGGAGTCGCTTCAGATGGAATTGTCGGCGACGGAGAGGAGATAACCACTGAGGTAGCTGCTAGTGATGGAATGGGCGCTGTAGCTTGTCTTTTGGCCTTCCGGAGAACTGGCGTCTTCGGTGCCACACCCGGAACGACGCCTCCGAAAGTGGTCGGCATGTCTTCGTATGACGGAAGGGTTTTCCCGATTTCAACATCTTTCGAACTGAAAGATCCGGCATGCCGACGCGCAGTACGGACACCACCAGTGCCGTTTGTAGATCGTAAAGCAGGGAAGCCAGTGGGGCCGTCAAGGATATGAGATGTCGACGTCGTTGCCGGTGCAGATGCCGGGTATGCCTCAGGATTGTTGCTGATAGCTGCCAGATGGCTAGACGGTGGAGGCTTGGCATATAGCATTGGTTTGATAGCTTCTATATGCGGAGCCATAGCTGTCCATGCACACGATATCTCTGCCGTAGCACCATACAAGGTTAACAGTAGAGATCTAAGATACCGAACGTCTTCATGGGCTAACATTTTCAGCTGTAAGGACAGAACACCCATAGCTTTACCGAATGCTGATACAGTATCCTTGCAGCTCTCCACAACTGCCCGACAGATAGCTGGTGGCGGCAGCATCTTCCTGCTCATAGCATCGAAACGGTCTAGGGAGTTGATGAAGTGCATCATATCCGAGTTGGCTGGGTCGAGCACTTTACGCAGAACGTTGGGTAGTCGGTCGTCGGTAGCTTGAACGGTGTAGTGTTCAAGTGCTAAGTACACTTGACATACGGCGAACAGTATACTGCGGGCGGAGTCGATGAGGCAAAGGAGTGGTTTGGGAAGAGTTGTTGAGATGACTGATGTAGGAAGAGTGGATAGACGACGGAAATACGAGTTACGCTCAAAGGCCATAGATGGAGCTGCGCCCACCTTGGTCGAAGAAGACGACGAATCCATTGCGACGACTCGTGGATTCGAATTTAGCGACGAATTCGAGTCCTGTCGCAAGGACAAGGGCGAAGGCATGGAAAACTCTTCCTTTATAACAACAGGCGGTGGCTCCTGGCGCTTCTTCGTAAAGTTCAACTTAGCAGTTCGAAGATCAGGCATACTCTGTTTCGGGAACAAATCGGTGCGAGGGTACGGTCTAGCATCGGCGTACGACGAAGTCCGCACATGTTGCTGTGCAAGGTCAATGTAACCGCCATTTGTTCGTGGCGGCGACGCATCCGATGATTCGGCAGGGCTGGGTAGATATGTATTTGGAGAATGTGCTGGTGACGTCTCGGTGCTGTATGATTGGAGAATACCTAGATGCAGCGGAGGGGGCCGATCTGATGTTATGGATGTCATAGAAGCATTTAGGGAAGGAGGCTCGACATCTTGGAATGACTCGGAAGCAGAGGACATGGAGAAGGCTGAGTCGACCGAAAACGTCCGCGCATGCGGCGTCACTCCCGCATCGAACTCGCTTGCTGACATCGGCAGTCGTGACCAGGAGTTCAGGCTCTCCTCTCTGTAAACGCCATCATTAAAACTTCATATGGAAGCTAGAAATAGGCCATACATGTGGTGTTCCAAGTCATTGTGTTCGATGAAACCAGAATCATCATGAACACGATTCAGCTTTTCCTCCTCCTCCTCCTCCAGCCACCCCTGCAAAGAGCGAATCCACTCCTTCATAGCATCTGGACTGTCAATCGGGTCTTGAGGCGAAACGACGCTCCTAGGGGGCCATTCGATAGGATTACGGTCGACTTTAAAAACTTCCAGGTAGCCGAACCGGCACAAGTACGTTGGTAGTCGTGCTATTTTATTCCTTGACAGGCAGAAAACGCGCAGATTGACAAGTGTGCCGGGCTGTGATGGAAGGTGTTTAATTTGGTTATGGCTGATGTCCAAAGTATCCAAGGATGGTATGTCCGTAAGCTAGCCGTAATAAAGTCAGTGAAGTACATCCGAAGAGATGGCACATATGCGTACGACGTCTGGAAAGGTGGTGAAGGCATTACTTCTGAGGTTGAGGTATCGAAGGCGCGACAAAAGCACGAAAGCTTTGGGTAAAGCAGATAGTTTGTTATGTCCCAACGCTATCCTAAAATACCATTGATACGGTGAGCGATGAACACTATGTATGTTAATTTCGTACGCACCTTAGCACCGAACTCTGTGAATCCTGGTCCTCCTCGTCCCGTCCAACACTAGCCAGCTCCTCCGCACCCTCCTCCCCAATCTCCATTAAATTCTGCCTCGACAGATCCAATGTCTGCCCATTGTCCGGGGACCTTAGAACCGCCTCCGAGATGTGGTAATTGCTCAGCGAAGTGAAAGTGAACGTATGTAGTTGTGAAGGTGAATGTAGTGCGACACGATCAGAAGCAACCATGGAAAAAAGAGAGAAATAATAAAAGATGAGATGAACTGGGCGAGCGTAGTCGCAAGAGCAGGTGGTCCTCTAGTAAATCGTGGTGGTCATGAACAGAAGGGCGTGAAGCTGTTGGCGGAGGTCAAGGCAGCCGAAATGACCAACTCGAGAAACTGTTCTGGTTGGATAGGACCCGTGGGAACATAGGCTATGTTATACTTGCCATTTGCCACTGCCCTTACAGCAAGTTTGTGGCCAGGCCCAATCAGTCTCACATCAATCACTTCCCAAACCGTGACAACAAGAACCATAATACATGTGCTCATGACCTGTATTGAATCCTAGATCAAGCTTCGTCTAGTAAATTTATCAAGCAAAAGCAAGTTTTAACCTTGAGCATTGTGAAGATCTCCATTTAGTCGATTCAGAACCACATAGATACAGAAAAACTAGCCGTTTCGCTCCGCATTGCATGCCACCAACCAGGGGGGAAGAAGAGCATATCTCCAGGTTGCAGTGTGGCAGACATCGTGTGGGGTACGACATCAGTCCAAAAATCAGGAAACGATCCATCATCACTTTCCATGAAAACATTAACAGCGGAAGTATTGTCCAGAGGTGCGCTGTGATTAGCTCCAGAGCGGGATAAGGGGTACATAGAATTAGACGAATGAGGAGGTGCCAGCCAAACCGTCTTGTAACCGACAACCTGTGCTACTCGCCTCTAAGTACGCTACTAATATGGTGAAGATGAAGCTTACTGTAAAGGTTAAAGTACGGGTCCTTGGATAAGAATGCGTCAGTAACCATATTCGAAGACGTAGCTTAGACGTACAGTATGAGCAGGTGAGACAGTTCCTTTTGGCCCAAGCCATGCATTGATAACAAGCTGATCATCGTTTCCAGGAGGTCGATAGGCGGGATAATCGACTGGAGAAGATGATGCATAGACATAATCAGGAATACATATGTCGTCCTCTAGAGCGGGAAATTGCATTAGCAAGTTATGCTGCGCCAAATAGAGTACAGGCGCTTTTTCATCTGACGGCGTGGAAGTGCATTCCAACCCTGTGTGAGCTAAAAATTCGTCCCAGCCCATGAGTTTCTGGGTCCAGTCATCTTCGCGATAATCGTATCCGACCTCAACGGGCACAATACGTCCTGGGCCTGCTATAGCGCGAAGATAATCGATTGATGACCAGGGGTGTTCTTGCAGTGCTGGCCAAGAACAGGCAAAGCCACGAAGTATGAACGGACGCCGTGAATACTGTTCACGGAAGGCGCCAAGTGAAGGAGGAGAAGACAGGCATGGAACGGTGCCGGAGGATGCAAATACCTTCGATTCCGTAGGAGCTGAAATGATTGATGCACGGTGGAATTCATGGAACTCGCTAGGCGCTCCAAGAATCTCGATTTGGATTTTTTTGATGAGTGCGTGAATGAACTCAAGTCTGTTGGGACCTGGCGCACCAGCTATGATGATGGCGCGATCAAGTCTTGCGATGGCTTCTCTAGTAGAAGATTCAACATCTGCCAACGATCTAAGGATACAAGCGTCGGCATACAGCCTTCTCCAGGCGGTCAATATGCTGCCGTGTGGGGAAGTAGACATGCTCTCATGTGCATATTCAATAAGCGTGTCAAGCTGAGCAAGTGAGTCTTTGATAGAAGCACATGTAGCCAGGTCCTTCGCAGCCCTCAAAAGCCTGGAATACAGCTCATAACCGCAATTGGAAGAGACTGTTTATGCAAGATTAGAGACGGATCAGGGGGCGTGTCAGTACACGTACTATCACCAGCATCGTCCTCCAACTGAGTGACAAGGCATTGTATCTCTTGCAAGGCCCAATGCATAAGGATGCCTATGAGCAATAAAAGTCCCAGGTTGAAAGGGTTTGCTTGGTGGTACAGGGGCGACAAAGGGAAGAGTGATGAGAAATGAATAAGGGTGCCGCTGAAAATAGCGTTGGATGTGACATGTCACGCTCATCTGTGCAGGTGGGGAGAAAGAATAAAAGGGCAAACGAGGAAACGCGCCGTGTGAACGTCCCCAGTCGATCTCTCGTCACCACGCTTGCATCAACTTTTACTCCCGGCCCGGTTTAGCCGTCATGACCTCAAGGTACCAACTCTTTATTTACTATCGTCCCTGCATCCTAACAGTTGTTCGCTTCTAGGTTGGACCGGCTCCTCCTTCTGCTGGATACTGGGTCATCGACTTCGGTTAGGAATACAGCAGCTAAGCAGCTGGCACAGCTTGCTGCAAAAAGCGTAATCAGCGATGTCGCAATTGAGGAAGATATCAAAACCAATAATCGCCCGCAATCCTCACATGGCGACCCTTCTTCATGGGCCGAGTTGATGGCTGTGGTAGCCCGGGTATGAGCTTCAGTTATATTGCGGCTATTTTTGCTGTAGAGTAAATTAATGACATACTTTTGTATCTCTAGATTATACCGTACTTGCACTCAAAATCTTACGAAACGAGAAACGCGTCGTCTAATGCATTGTCTCAAATCTTTTCGTTGGTTCCGCTGTGGCAGCCGTCTCAGGATGATCAGTGCGATGGAAAAATGAAAACAGACGAAGAGCCTCGTATTCCTGAATTTCCATCCTTCTCCGTACGGGAACTTATCCTCCAAGGCAAACTGCTACTCGCATCGTCGGGGAAAGAATTTATTAAACCTACTGGCATCCTTGCCAGCTCAGCTGAAGTCAAGAAAGCCCGTAAAGAGGCTATGGGCCGTCTTGGCCTCGACTTTCTGGACGTAGCTGGCGATGAAATGGATATTGAAAAGGAACTGGCCGACAGTGCTCAGCCTGATATGGACACGGAAATGGAAAACGGATCAAAGAGCGAGGAACTCACTCCCGCTATCACACCGATGGATCTCTCTGTGGACACGAAAATGCATTTGGATACAAAAATGAAGGAGTCGACTCCAGACTCTCGCCCAGCAACACCTATCATATCACCCTCAGCTACTTCTGAAACCACCGCCCCAGACGTCGACCTCAGTACCCTATCAGCCCGCGAGAGGAATAGACTCAAGAGAAAGAGAAAACCAGGTAACACAGCCTTCGTAGCTGCTCCTCCACCTCAAAGTGCAGGTGCAAAGTACAACGCGGCGCCAGCAGCTGGCGCATCAAACAAGTCTGTAGTTGTTATTCTAGACGTGGTTAGTTAACTGATGGATTTGCTCCTTCTAGAGCTCGCTTAGTTGCTGCAGAAGCGAAGCCCTCGGTTAAGACTTCTCGAGTTGGTAGTCCCAATGTCACTAATGGTACAACATCCGAAAAGGTCATCGTCGATCCGACGAAGGGTGGCGCAGTGTCACCTAAGGCGGCCCAACAGTCTAAAGCACTCGAAGTTGAACCTGGTCAGTGGGTATGGGACGGAGTGGTGAAAATTCTGGAAGTCGATTTGTTCAGCGCGGCATGGGAGGTTCGACATGGGGCGGCTATGGCATTGCGTGAACTGCTCAAGGTTCAAGGCAAATGCGGAGGCATGAGAGGTTGGTTCAACGCTGGCACACTTTGACATATTCCTCACATCGCTCTTTCAGACGGTCTTTCATCGGAAGACAACGAGATCGCGCACGAGAAATGGTGTAATGACCTTGCAGCCAAGTTCCTGTGTGTATTGGTGCTTGATCGATTTGGCGATTTCGTTTCCGATCAGGTAACCCACTCTCTCGCATTCTTAATTTCTGTATTGATAGTTTATTAGGTCGTAGCACCGGTGCGCGAAATGATTTCGCAGACGCTCGCATCACTTCTTCTACACATGCCCCGACGCTCAGTCATCCACGTTCACTCAATCCTCCTCCAAATGATACGCCAGGACTTTCCTATTCCTGGCGGTATGAAAACATCCAAGAATAAGTCAAAGTCTGACGCAGAAAAAAACCAAAGTCATATCTGGGAGGTCCGACATGCAGGACTTCTCGGTATGAAATACGAAGTGGCTGTCAGGAATGATCTATTTG
The DNA here is from genome assembly GCA_014058305.1 of Pleurotus tuber-regium. NCBI lineage: Eukaryota > Fungi > Basidiomycota > Agaricomycetes > Agaricales > Pleurotaceae > Pleurotus > Pleurotus tuber-regium. The sequence goes on along the minus strand of JACFYU010000026.1, from coordinate 743,495 downwards.
AAGCAAGCTTCAGTGACGTGAAGCAGGAAGATAGTGATTCCATTGTTTCCGGGAAGGCGATTCTCAGAGACGTCGTGGATGCTGCAATTTTGGGGTATGTACGTTTGGACGTGTATGGGAATTAATTGACTTAACGAGCTATAAACAGACTCGGCGATCGTGATGACGATGTTCGAGCAGTGGCAGCGACATGTTTACTTCCTGTCGCACAACATATAGTCGAACAGCTCCCCGCCGAATCCTTGGATCAAGTTCTGATTGTGCTTTGGCATTGCCTATCGGACATGAAGGATGATCTTAACTCTAGCGTTGGCGCCGTGATGGATCTCCTGGGTCAGTCCATATTTTTAGCAGCCTATCGACTTGCTCATAATATCACCAGGTAAACTTGTGACCTACGATAGAGTAATCGAAATACTTGGAAGTGCATCTGTATCGTACGTCATCCATTCATATATATTTACCCGAGAGTCCATGCTGAATCACGAATTCAGGTTGCCGCTTTCAACCCTCGCTCCCACCTTATTCCCCTTCTTCCGACATACCATCGCTAATGTTCGACTCGCGGTCGTCAAAACCCTAGATTCCTTCATGAACGTACCTTCCTTACCACGCGACTGGATTACCTCTCCTTTCCTTCGTCTCCTCTTCCAAAACCTCGTCGTTGAAGAGCGTCACGACATCCGGGATGCCAGCTTAACCGCATGGAAAACAGCGCTCTCCATTTTGGCTAGTACTCCTGGTCGCATGGAAGCCACTATCCCCCAGCAGCTTATCCTTGAGTGGTATGCGATGATGATGACACCTCTTGGTGTCCCTATAGATCCATCATCATTCTTCCATCCTTCCGTGGACAATGATGGCGACGTGCCACTTGAACGGCATAACGTAGACAAAAACATGTTGGCTCAGGACCAATCCCTGATATCCGCTGAGGTCACGCTCAAGGCTCGAGTTTCTGCTGCCACTGCAATGTCGCATCTGATTCTATTCTGGTCCGAGGAAGTACGTGGTTAACCTCACCTAGACATACACCAATCTTTAACTCTTGATTGACAGCTTCGAGTCGGTGACGAAGTGTTCCAGCCTATTCTGTTGCATTATATCGATTCTACAAGCATGCTTCAGAAGTTCCTAGCTGCCATCATCTCAGAAGAATGGGCCAAGTCATATGCGGCCAATCCTCAGAATGTTTTACTCATCGAAAAATCCACACTAGCGCAGGAGATCAGTGCAAAGACCTTGGCCGCTCTTCAAGGCAATCCACCCGCAGCGTACCACGAAATGGCCCTTGCCCTCGCGCGCATACATGCAGATTGTATCGCCCTCTTACATTCCTTCGCCGCTGATTGCAAACTTCCTATCTCGTCCATTCCTTTCCTTGGAAGCGAGATTGATATCTCAGGAAATAAATCAGGCTGCTTTACTATCGAGACCGCCAACAATGCAGTTGGACCTATGTATAACCGGCTGAAGGATAGTCTGGGAAGAACCAAGAAAAAGGAGTTGGCAATCATCGCTGAAAAGAGGAATCAGGTTGCCGCTAGCATTGAGCGATACATTGAAGTCAAAGGCCTACACGATATCAGGGTGGCCGCTGCTTTTGCTGCTGCTTTCGTTGCTTTCAAGAGCACGCCAGATAAAGTCAGTCCTGTCGTGAAAGGGCTCATGAACGGTATCAAGGTAGGAAAATTTGGCGCTTTAGAGCTGAAGAATTGATTACTATATCTCATAGAATGAAGAAAATGTCGACCTTCAAACTCGTTCAGCAGCTGCCGTGGCCTCGTTCATCGAATTTTGCGCAAATCACAATATCGTTCAACCGCCCGACAAGATAGTCAAGAACCTCTGTACTTTCCTTTGTCAAGATGTAGAGCAGACCCCAACTTTTGCTTATGCTCGGAAGACCATGGAAGGTATACTCTCCTTCCAAGCATCTTCTAACCCAGAACATGGTCACCGGAACGGGAAAGTTTCTGCGAAAGATGAAAAGGGCGACACTGGCAAGTCAGACGAAGCTGCAAAATCGCGCCTGTCGCGGCGAGGTGCTTGCCTAGCATTTGCTGAACTTTCGGCTAAATTTGGACCACGCCTGCTGATGGTGGTACCTAATATGTGGCATTCCATGGTCGGAGGTCTCATCAGCGCCTGCGCTTCTGGTATGTCAGATTTAACGCGCTGCTGACTCCGCTAACTTTGGAATGATGTAGATTCGCCTGAGAAATCAGATGCACTCATCGATAAACAGTACGGCCAAGACGTCATCGATTCCCTTAGTGTTCTAGAGGCAGTGGTTCCTGCGCTTCACGAAGATCTATGGCCGAAGCTGGCTGAGATCTATCCTATGATTACGCTTGCTCTACGAAGTCGCTTTGCCATTATTCGACAATGTGCCGCACGATGTTTTGCCACCATTTGCGACGTCATGACCGCTGAAGCTATGCGATGTGTAGTCGAGACCATTGTTCCATTACTTGGAGACCCTCTGGTGCTCAGCAATCGACAGGGCGCTACCGAGTTGATCTATCGTAAGCTCCCAGCCGCTCTAGTAACTTCCATCACTCATATTCGTCGGGATTAGAAATCGTACAAAAACTTGACATCAAGGCTCTTCCCTACGTGATCTTCATGGTTGTTCCTGTTCTTGGTAGAATGAGCGATATGAACGACGATATCCGCTCAACCTCTACGAATACCTTCGCGTCGCTGGTAAAGATGGTTCCTCTCGAGGCCGGTCTACCTGATCCACCAGGCTTCCCTGAAGACCTATTGAAACGCAGGGACGACGAGCGCCAGTTCTTGATGCAGCTACTCGACGGCAGCAAAGTTGAGCAATACGCTATCCCGGTCACAATCAAGGCAGAACTCAGGAAGTATCAACAAGATGGCGTCAATTGGCTTGCCTTTTTGGCTAAGTATCAGCTGCATGGAATTCTTTGTGATGGTAAGCCAATCCTCGTTGTATGAATTTTCACACTCACTTTTGTATTAGATATGGGTCTGGGTAAGACGCTCCAGTCAATATGTATTCTCGCAAGCAAGCACTTCGAAAGAGCTCAACGTCACAAAGAGACCAAGAGCCCTGACACCGTCCATCTGCCCTCGCTTATCATCTGCCCTCCCACCCTCACTGGTCACTGGTATTATGAAATTTTGAAGTATGTTGAGAACATACGGCCAGTCCTATACACAGGGAACGCTAGAGAACGGAATCGACTTATGTCAAAGCTGAAGACCTACGACGTTGTTATTACCTCCTATGAAGTTGTGCGGAACGACATCGCGAATCTCGAGGAGATCGATTGGCTCTACTGTATACTCGACGAGGGCCATGTCATCAAGAACGCGAAAACGAAACTCACCAAGGCTGTCAAGTGCATACGGGCTCAACATAGGCTCATATTGTCTGGGACACCCATCCAGAACAACGTCCTCGAATTGTGGAGTTTATTCGACTTCTTGATGCCTGGATTCCTGGGAACCGAGTCTTCATTCAACGAACGATTTGGAAAACCGATCTTGTCCAACCGGGACGGAAAGGCCAAGAATGGCGAAGCCGGTAAGAGGTCATATTCTTAGAATTTTGAGTATGTAGATTGAGCTTTTTTTAGCTGCTTTGGCGCTTGAGGCCTTGCATAAACAAGTCCTCCCATTCTTGCTTCGTAGGCTTAAAGAGGATGTCCTCAATGATTTACCTCCGAAGATCATCCAAGATTATTATTGCGAACTGTCAGAGATGCAGAAACAATTGTATGATGATTTTGCGCAATCACAAGCTCGTGTGACCGCCGAAGACGCCATCAACACCTCGCAGACTGGAAAGGGGGATAAAGGACAACAACACATATTCCAATCGCTGCAATACCTTAGGAAGCTGTGTAACCACCCAGCACTAGTCCTCAAACAAGATACAGAAGCAATTGCCGCTGCCTTGGAGAAGACGAAGGGTCAAACCACGAGTCTAAACGATATTCAAAATGCACCCAAGTTACTCGCTCTCAGGTCAGATTTAATCATCCATACTTCTATTGCTATCACTCACTTTAAGTTTGAACCTTCTAGACAACTTCTGACAGACTGTGGTATCGGTACCAATACACCGCAAGCGAGTACTGATTTCGGTAAAAGCGAGCTCGTCGACGTGCCGGAGTCATCTTCAACCGGGGCGTTTTCCCAGCATCGTGTTCTTATCTTCTGCCAGATGAAACAGATGCTTGACATCATCGAGACAGATTTATTCAAGCAACATATGCCTTCTGTCACCTATATGCGATTGGATGGTGGCACGGATGCCAACAAGCGACACGCTATTGTTCAGACTTTCAATGCGGACCCGAGCATTGATTGTCTTCTACTCACGACTCACGTCGGTGGTCTCGGTCTTACTTTGACTGGCGCAGATACTGTGATCTTCGTCGAGCACGATTGGAACCCCATGAAGGATCTGCAAGCTATGGATAGAGCTCACCGTATAGGCCAGAAGAAGGTGGTAAATGTTTATCGTTTGATCACAAAAGGCACTTTAGAAGAAAAGATCATGGGGTATGTTTTCAAGGCTCTTTACTGAGTTCGTTTCTGACTTGTATGTTTTAGTTTGCAGCGTTTCAAACTGAATATTGCCAACTCTGTTGTCACGCAACAGAATTCCGGTCTTGCATCTATGGATACAGACCTCGTTCTTGATCTCTTCCGACGGACTACTGAAGAGGAAGATGCCGCGGCAGCAAAAAAGAAGACCAAAGTAACCGCAGGGCCAGTTAGCCAGAAGAACGTGCTACAAGGACTGGAAGACTTGCCTACTGAAGATGAGTACGAGGGACTGGATTTGTCGAGTTTCATGGGCTCTCTCGGAAGATGAGCATATACGTTCCTGCCATAATTTTGCGGCTATATTATTATTTTTCTTGCATTACATTTTTCTGTGCAAACAATTTTTGGTTGTAGCTAGATACAAATCATAGTCCGTACATAGTCTGTATATCATTGCAATCACAACTTTAATACTCTTCAATATAACCATAACATGTATCGGTGTAGCTAAGATATAACAATCGTGTGGAATACCTATAATAATTGTCTAAGGTCGTGAAATAAAATCTGCAATCAGGAGAATGACAACCCCACACCGCGGCTAATATAAGAGATATGGCCCGCCGGGCCTCTTGGGTGGTCGGGATGGCAGGAATTTCCGCCAAATACGAGGAAAAGTGAAGGCAATAGCAATTAAGCTAATACCCACTACGACTGCTGCAATGGTTCCGATGAGTTCGGGGGTGCTCAACGAGCCGTGGTTAGTGGGCGGTGCATCAGCAGATGTTGCGCTAGGCGTTGTGGTGGATGAAAGAGCTGTTGACGATGTCGGAGCAAGGGACGCGGCTAAGCAAGAAACATCCGTGCCGTTCTTGACAAAGAACGGTTGTGACCGGGAGAACATGTTGATGGTGTGATCGGTGTCGAAAGCGATTGCAGCATACCACCCCTCAGGAACGTCTACTGTAGCCCACACCATTATTTGCGCTTTAGGGGAGATAGCTGTAGATATTGTACGTGTTACAAGGGCTCCATCAATGTGGGGCATGGGTGATATTCCTGGCCCTTGTTGGGCCACGCGTTCGTTAGTGACGGTCAGCGTCAAGGCGAAAGTCATATTGCTTGTCAGATGCCAAGTAAAGGTAGCATTGTGGCAGGTGGTTGCATTCGAAGGATTAACCCATTGAAATGACGACGGAGTTGGTGCAGGACTAAGGCTAGACGAAGGTGAAGGTGTGAATGCAGGTGTAGACGAGATAATACTCGTGCTTGCTCTTGTGGTGTTTGAGGGGGGTGGTGCTGCTGCATCGTCATCGTCGGCATCAGACTCTTTATCGTTTCCGTCATGTACCCCGTGCTTTGCTTGAGAAGCCCTAGCGTATAAGAGAAGTACTAGTGCCAATTTTGAATACATCTATTCAACCAATGAAGTCTATTCACGTTCGTTCAGTGTTGAGAGCTAGAGGATGCCAAGGCAAGGTACTTACCAGAGTATGGGGGCAGTTTAAGGTGAAGCTCGAGGAGTTGAAGGGGTACCATAAGTATTGGCTCCCATTCTTTATGATGGGTGGATGATCATTCGATAGAACTCATCTCTGGGAATGCGCGGTGAAGGCCGAGGAGCAAAAAGTATCGTATCTGGACCATACGATGTTGTATTGCGCCCGTCGTCGCCAATAAATTTATCACACGAGCCGGTCTGACCAGGATAGTCAACCGGATTGTACTGCGGGTTTGAAGCGAAGGGGATCAGTGCTTCTATTTCGTGTTTATTTTCGCATCGCGTGGGGCCTAGAAATATATACCTATACCCATGCATTCGTCAAGAAAACATAACGCATCAGTCCTCTGCTGTCAACCCGAAAGGCTGGACAAGGCTCTTTCAGTGGTTGACACATTACAGAACCGGTTGCTGTGAACCTACACATATCCGAAAAGACTGCAATTGCACAGTACACGCAAACCCACAACGGTATTCCCATGCCATGAATTTGACTCGTGGAAGTTGTTGGAGGTTGAAAGGTTGAAACTGGGAGGGAAGGTCTGTGGAAGTTATCTGATAAGATAAAGGCTCAGCCATTCGACTAAGAATAGCCCTAACCATTGGTCTTTCCCAAACACCCATGAAGACCGTAGTAATCGTAGGTGCAGGACCCGCTGGTCTTGTAACATGTAAATCCTTGCTAGAAGCTGCGACTCCAGAACATCCCTTTGACCCTATCGTTCTGGAACAAGAGGACGACATTGGAGGCACATTTAGATACCGTTCTTACGATGTGAGTGAGCTTGTTAATCACACCCAAGGTAGACTAAATCGCTTTTCTACTCAGAATGCGAATCTTGTATCCAGTAAACAACTAACGGCGTTCTCAGACTTTCGGCTTCCTGTAGACCATCCAGATCATCTCACTTTGCAGGTATTCTGTAGTATGTACTCACTGCTAATGATGTTTGCCAACAGAACTTTCAGGAATACGTCTCGTATTTGCGGGCATATTGCAAGTACTTTGATATTACAAACCGGATAAAGCTACAGTCGAAGGTCATAAATATATCACGCGATCCGAATGGCGACCATCTTGTGGCGTACCTCCAGAAGTTGCAGACAGGCGAGTGGGAAACAGGTGTGTGCCTTTACCGACGCTCTGGTCCTACAGTCTATATGCCTTGTGGTCCACATATCGCCAGTTCCTCGAACTATACGTGCACAATATGTCGCTATGTGTACAGGCTTGCACGTCGTACCGGCGATTCCTGAAATCCCTGGAATAGAGCATGTATTGTCGAACAATTTGAACAATGCCAGCGACACGACATCAAGGCCAGCTGTATTTCACTCACACGAATACAAATCCCGCGCCCAACTCTCTGGACAACGTGTTATGATCTTGGGCACAGGGGAAACTGGTATGGATATAGCTTACGAAGCAGCGAAAGCCAACGCCAAAGAAGTAATCCTCTGCTCACGGTCTGGGTATGCCTCGGTTGTCTTCCGGACTGGTTGTCCATACTTAAATCAATCAGATTTTTGTCTTTCCCAAAGGCACTGGTAATGCTTCTTTTCTTGATCGAGGTTCGGGTACATGACTATCTTTGTCAGAATGATTTCGAGATGTTCGGCTTCAAGTTTGAGTCAGATAGACCCGTCCCAATCGATACTCTAATTACCAATTTAGCGGAGACCGCTTACGTTGTGAGTTAGCGACCCTCCTTGCGCCTACATTGTATCCTAACCTCATTCTAGCACCCCTGGGTTGCAGCGTCTCATGTCCGTTGGTTGTATGTCCTTCTCTGGGTCTCCAGGAGCCCGTCTAACTGTATGCAGTATCTCAGACTCTGTTATTAAGCGAGTTTTGTGGCTCCTGACAGGTATGTACGACGATTTGTAGAGTGTTACCACTTTTCTGGAACAGGTGTTCCATCCAGGCACACAGGCCGGATGTAACCAATGGGTGAGCATCTGCCATTGCTCAATTGGATACGAAGTAACTTGCATGACATCAGGTTGGCGAGCTTGAGCCCGAACGACTGGGGCGAGCATACGTGTTTCTGAACAAGGTAAGCCGTCGGCTATCCGCAACCCGCTCAACTAGGATTTGTATACCACTAGTCCCACAAAGCCATGCCTTATATCAATAGACCTTACCGAAAACGCTCACCTCTCCTGGATTATATCTCTAAATACATCGATCCACCGGAAGATACCTCTCCACAGACGGATTTTGTGGTCGATCTTGCACCATTCCCGTCTCACTTTCTGCTTAATGGACGTGCAGTCTTCCCCCTCAGTAAACGCAAGGATTCTATTAGAATGCAGGCGCGAGATATTCGACCCGATACAGTGATATATGCCACAGGATATAGGCAGGAATTCTCCTTCTTGGACCCTCAGAGTGATTACCCCACACCAGACAAAGCGGATATGAGGAATATAGTTCGATCTGGCGACGAAACTATCGCATTCATTGGATTTGTCAGACCTGGTGTAGGTAAGTGTATCAACTTGGTCATATCCTTCAACTAGTTTTATGTTGCTCTCTTGATACTTGCAGGTGCAATACCCCCGATTGCCGAGATGCAAGGACTCTGGTGGATATCATTGCTAAAAGGCCGTATTCACAAACCGCTCCCGCCACCGCATTACCATCTCCTTGTCAAGGACACTGCACGTATCAAATATGGTGTAGATCACTCAACTTACATGAGCACTTTGGCCAAGGATATTGGAGCTGCGCCAGGCCTCTGGCAACTCTGGTGCGAGTATGGACTTCATGTCCTCATTTGTTACTGGTTGGCTGTCCTTCCCCTCCCTATGCATCCCTCAGCCGCTGAGCTGCGTTCCGTACTATATTCTAGCTTCGGCGCTGCTTTCACAACGTTCTATCGCTTAGTAGGCCCCTTCCGCTCGCCCTCCGCTCCGTCAATAATTAAGACTGAAATCTGGGAAACAATAACGCGAAGGGGTATTCTGGGTAACATCTTCATGGGGGTAATACCGATGGCATTCTATCTTTGGCTCAACGCTATAGCTTTTGCGACGGAAAATGTGCTGAACGTATTCTTGTTTCTACCGCGTAAAACCCTTTCTCTATTGGGGCAAGGACGTAGATACTGAAGGGACGCGTTTCACTCAAGTATCGGTGTGTACACTCTCAGTTACGTAGTTATGGATAGGCTCACCCTTCGTGGCTTTATTTTACGGATGTACCACGTCAGGCAATACCCCCACACACCTTTACCTCCGGGTTCATAAACCGTGACCTTGACCGTTTCATCATGGTCGCTATCTTTTCAAGGTTCTTATCACCTTGGGATTATTGAACTTTATGTTCACGATATTCCCGGGACTCTCTCGTCATCTAAGTAGAGCTTGCCTCAACGCCAGCACTATACATCCAAGCGGGCCGTGCAATGACAGAAAGATGAATCATAGGATGAGAAGCTTCCGCCATAGGGCGATAAGTTCTTGGAAATCATGTTTGACATGATATATTGATACCAATACAGCAGTGTCTGAATAAAGGGGGATGGATTAATGACCAAGACTCTGCTAGGAGAGGAGATAGGAATGAAAGCCACTTTGGAATACAAAGACGCTACAGGAAGACTAAAAAACACTTTTGGGGACACGAGTGGACCACTACGATCAGTTCAAAATGAGAAGAGACACAAGGAGAAGAGAGCGAAGAAGAAAGGGAAAGGGCGTGAACGAAATAGGGTAACTAACACAATATCGTGCCTGCATACCAGCCGAGGCTCAGTCGGGAGAAGCTAAAGGATGGTGGAGTGGATATGGAAGCAACATCTATCAACTCCGTTTACTGTACTTACCTTGTCTTTCCCTGGCAGACCCCCCGGATGTGTCTACCTCGCTGAGGTCGGGCACAGGTTGACGAGGACCCCTAGGGGTCACGCACCGGAACGCGCAATATAAACAGGGGCTCTCCACTTGATGGATCGGGTGAGTGTAACACCGTAGCAAACGATGGGCAGGCGGGGAGACCACAATGGCTGGTCTCGATGTCTGAGCACGCTCACAGTTCGGGGTCAGGGAGGGCATGGGGCCCTTTACTAGTTTATATGAGGTAGTTTTGTAAAAAAGTGTAGTTAGTAATGTCCACCATGGGGTCATCTCGAAGGACGATAATGGAAACAAAAACAGCAATGTCTGCCGAGAGGTCTCTCCATTCTACATCGGAAGTCCATTCTTTAGAAGTACGGTACATACTGAATATAGATAGCTGAAGGATAACGGGAGGCTTTGAACGAAATATACTTTATTGGAAAGTTCAAATAGGTGGTTGACAAGCGTAGTGCGACCTTGCGTTGATCCACCACCATGTGGGTTTGAAGGAAGATGCCTAGTATAGCCTATAGGGGGGCTGAACGTCGAATGTTACAGCTTGGTTCAATTATCGCTCCCACGCTTTCAGGGGTAAACGCAAACGTTAATAGATAATTACAGCTCTCCGGCAACATGTAAATACCACAAAAGGTACAAGTACCCATAGGATTACTATCATTGTATTCCCTGGGAAGCGAAGCGGGATGATGGGAATGCAACAGACCAAGAGTGGTCTGAATTTGGTTACATGTCAACTAGCACGAAGCCAATATAATAGTGACTTAAACATGCACTTAAGGTTGCTGTATACGATGGGGATTTAATTACTACGTATTTTCTCGTGAATGAAAGACCTGTTTAATCGTAGCCTTTGAATCTTGCGCGTCAATGCACTTACAAAAGACGTACTGTATGAGCGGGCATTGCAGAATCTAACCTGCTCGCCAGGACGATGGAGCTGCCGCAGTCTGTCCATTTGTTGTGAGGCAATTACTGGTTGGGCCCTTGGCTGGATAAACATCATCAATATTAGTCGCAAAGGGTGTTGGTGATTTAACAGCTCACTTAGGGGTAGCCCCTGTCTGCTTACACCTGTGTAGTCAAGGCGTTTTCTTTTCCTCCACAATTGGGAGTATCGGTTTTGATTATCCGAATCAAAATTTTATCGTTTATGTTGATCGCTCGACCAACGCAGCTTTTTCGTATGAAGGATAGTCTTGCACTCGTGCTGCAAGATCCATGCTTGATATTGCTACTAGTATAGTGTACACATGCTAGAAAGCTGCAAGTCGGCATTCCTATGCCAGCGGGCCTGAGTAAGTAGCTATAAAGGATGTGTACTCACCATCAGGAGTCCTTCTCAGCTCACCGCATTGTATGCGTTTGGGGCGGAAGAATATTTATTATTTCAAGTAACTGTTTTTGACGCATCCAATGTAATGTAGTATACACGAGAAGATATTATCAGAGTCACAGCGCAGAATGTAGGAATTTTATTTTTGCTGTTAAAAGGTGAAGAAATAACCCACGCGTCTGCATTTGGCAGTCACATGATACAATGACGTCACGCGTTATATGTGTGTGAGAAACATATCCTCCAAGTGGCTGCAACGACAAATGTCTCACTTAGCAACTCGTTTCCAATTCAACCAAAACCATCTCTGAAACTACGAGCCAAATAATTTCTCGACATCATGGTTGGTGAGTTGTGGAATCAATCATACAATATCAGCGTATTCATTGCATATTAGGCACCAGGAAGAGAGCAGCGGAGGACTCCTCAGCTCCAGCGACGCGCTCTTCTAAAGTAGCAAAAACAAGTGCTACATCGTCCAGTAAAACCGGTAAAGCAAAAGGTGCAAAGGTCTGTTAAATCTGAGTTCAACTTTAGCAGATGCGCTCATAACATTTCGTCGTTGTACTCAGAGTGCGCCACCGGCGTCTAACTTCAAAGCCAAGGCGTTGCCTATCCATGTTAACGTCACCCATACGCCCCCCAGCATTCCGGATGACGAGACCGTTCCGGCTGCGACTGCGGACCCAGGGTTTATCAGTGCAGTCACGCTTGTTCCAAGTTCCTTCGCCACTGGTAGCTACGGCTGGAAGGGAAACAAGCGTATTACTGTTGAACTGCAGAATCCCAATGGTGGGGACGAGAAAGAGAAGGTGCAGGTTATGTTGACGTAAGCACTATTTCATCGTAGATGTTCATTACATCTGACTTTAATTCCTCATAGAATCAACGCTACCGTCGTAGGCAGCAAAAACGCGAAAGGGGATGAAAATGGCGACCAAGAGAAAGCAGAGGATGAAGCTAAAGCAGAGGAACAAGCTCCAGAAAACGAACAGACCGAAGGAGCCAATGGACAAGAAGCCAACGGGACGAGCGAGGAACAAGCCGCCGACAAAGCAGAAGCAGCCTAGGGCTGTGTGGAGACCTTCGTGACGGCTCATGTTTTTATGTCATATTAATCGTGTACTTATATTGTCCAAATCGAAGGACGTTACGACGATATTCTGGTTGCGGCTCCCTTGAACTATACAGTGATGGCAAAGCGTCAACATAGAGGAGGTTTTACTCCAAGGTATAAGCAATCACTGTAGGTACCTTGATGCTTGACCGGCCGCCTTACGGCCGTTACTGACGTTCCTGGAACCTCGCGGCTGACCCTTTCATCTTTAATTATTCGCTTGTGGCTGCAACGAGTTGCATCGGCTCGCATCCTAGCGCAAAGAATTGGCACGCCTATGATTCGCACTACATGTCCGTCTACCGGCCTACGTCACATCGTAATGCAGACGTACGGGTAAATTGAGTCCGCGACACACATACCGTCGGAACCGTGGACAGTACGGACATGACATCCGGCATCACAACAGCATAATCACATCCTAATGCCGGAATGGGTGCGATATTCTCATTCATTTAGCACGCTTGACTAAGGATGGACAAACTAATAGGCGTTACAGGTGCACACCTGTGCACACCGTCTGCCTCGTGCGGGGTACCTGAGAACCTGATGCCTTGCTTTTTTCACTTTTATGGGTTATTTTCAGGAGAGATCGGCGTGTGGTGTGTGTTTTCTGCATTTTGGTCCGTTGCAGGGTAGAACCATGTGCATGAATGCGACGGTGCCTCCTTAAGATCATTCAAGCTGTCAAGCCGAAATCATCTCTCGTCTCTCATGATGGAACATTAAAAGGAGACGTAAAGGGGCCCTGTACAACGACGTAGCGATTCAAACGGAAACGCACCGTACATCGCAACCTCGGAACTGGACTTAGGTGTACTACAATGCTTCACCAAACGCTTAATTTCATATACCTGCTACTCGCCGTGCCATCTCTCCTTGTGGTCGCCCAAACGAATCTTCCACCAGCAACATCTGGCGTATTCACAGCACAGGCTAGCAGTCAGATAGATGCTCCAATAGAGGATGTCTGGAATGCATTGTTAGACTTCCCTTCATATCCAGATTGGAACCCGTTTGCACGGTGAGCGTGATCAATCCATGTCTACTAGATGTGATGACATATCTGAATATCACAGGTCAATGGTCTTAATAGACAACGCAGGAAACCCTCTTGCAGATCAAACTCCCCAAGAAGGCCGCCGCATACGCATCACAGCCCAAATTCCCCCATTGGATCCCCCCGTAGACGCTTCCACTCCATCCAATCCCCTCCACAATCAAATATCCATCGAAAATATCACGACTATCGATCATGTCAATTATCGTGCAGCTTGGAAACAGATTATGCTACCTGATCTATTGATTGTTGCTGAGAGGTGGAGTGCGCTGAGCGTTATTCAGACCCCGGATGGGCCAAGGACGTTGTATGAATCAAGAGAAGTTTTTCAGAATTTGGTAGCAGTGGTTGTAGGGCTTTTGTTTGAGGAGGGGTTACAGGAGGGATTCGAAGCTCAAGCATTAGCGATGAAGAATAAACTTGAAGGCACTGCATAGAAGTAATTTTCACCCCCCATCTATTGTAGCGAATGATACCTTTGGGAAAATACATTGCCGTAATGATATCCTTCTTTACATTTACTTCGTAGCACCGCTCTCCTTTTTCCTAATCTCAGGTTCAAGTGGGAAACGCTGTTCATCAGGAGTCACCGAGTATAGCCTCTTCCATATATGCTCCAATGCGTTTGGTGTCTTCCAGGCAAGCTCATCGTTGCGCAGCCAGAGCCGTATAAGGTGACGCCTATCCTCGTCTTAGCAAACAACCATCCAAAGTATCAGAAGCGGACGTACGTATGCTCCGCATCATCTCTGAAAGCATCTCTTGCATGCAATAACCCCATACTATTGATGTACTGAATATCGCCCTTTTGGAAGTTAAGCCCTAACGAGTATTTCTCCGCCAAAAAGTGGACAGCGTCGAGCGCTTCGGCCTGCGCCTCGGTGATCGGAGGGATATGGGGACTACGCTTCTGATTGCCATACCCCGTAAAATGGCGACGAGAATACTGGATCACTGCATGTTCACCGTCTTCAAAGTAGAGCAAAGGCCGAGTTGTGTAGCCGGGGTTTCCGCCAAAGCTAAAGGGAGCCTCATCAGTAACCCCTGGACGGATGAGTAAATAGGGGTTAAATACCTATCAAGAGGCCACGGCTCTGACAATACCTGCACTAGGTCGGGTCGAGTCGCTGCGAGTTCGTTGTATACCCGGCCACCACTACTGATGCGTGACGTTCCACCTTCTGCAGCCGTCTGAATCGCTAGAAGCGCAATCAAGTCTCCAACATCTGTGTGGAATACTTGTTTGTCTGTGGTATACGCCGAGTTTCCAAGACTGCCTTGGGATGCATGGCTAACGGTGAGATCTTTGATATGGGCTAACACAGCTCCTGTAGCGTCTTGCTTTCCTCTGGCAGACCCTACATGTGAGGATATTCCTGGTGATCGGAAGATCAGATAAATGTTGGCTGCATCTAGGGGTGGTTGGTACACTTACCAGCGTAAACGATCGCCAATTCCTCGCGAGTGTACTTGTCGATTGGAATTGTGCGTATCACAAAGAAACCTCTCCCGGAATAGAGTTCATGCGCCAGCTCTCCGAGCTTGGAGCTGAGAGAAGGAAGAGGGAATGTGTCTCTGCCAATGTAACCAAGAGGGCTGTTGAGGCCTATCCGTCGAGACTCGTCAATGATCTAGCCCATTACTGCGTTACAGGATCACCTACTCTTGAAGTGGGCCAGGGCTTCACCGATTTCCTGCAGCTCTGATTGACTTAGCTGATACACCCATTGATTCTCGCTCGTCCAGTCCTTGCCCTCCCAAACGATGGGACCCTCAACCTTTACTGGGAACCCCTTTGGCAGGGGCTGCTTGGGGAGATCCGGATTCTCTGCAAGCCTACGTGCGGACCGAGCTCGGTATTTCGCTTCATCAGGGTGATATTCAATGTCAGGTTGCTTCTGAATAGTCTCGGTAGCAGTGTAGGACATGATGATTGAAGATAATCAGATAAATCGAAGAAGTTGGGAAGGGATGTATTGAATAAGTGGTGTTTATAAGTACTTCCGGTGAGAAGAGAAGTGTATGCTATTACAATCAGGCGACAGCGCCTGCAATGCTTACTGGATGAGAGCGAGTTGATCGTGGAAGTAACGTTTGCAATACATTGTCTATGAATAGTCAATATTGCCCCTATCTGGGCTTGGCTGGAGAAAAAGAGCCACGGTGGGAAGGATGCAAACTAGCAATTGCGGCTGCGACCAAATGGGAACAGTGACTGACGACATGCGCATGTTCCATCAGAGAGGTCTGGGAACACTTGTACGGTACATGTATCTTTTTCAGAGTGGGGCTACACTTCCATTGGTAGACTGGGACACATATACCGGAGTCACTGAGTGCATGAATATCCGGCCTGAGAATTGATTTGTGAATTTAGGCTACGAAGCAATCAACGTAGAAATAAGGTCTCACCACGCCACTTCCATCCAAATTGGCAACATAATCATTATTGCTCAGGTTCCTGAAAGACGAGCTGTCCGGTCCGGTTGGGAGCGCTTTTCTTATTGGAGGAACGTCGTGGTTCGTGTTTACTTTTTGCAACATTCTTTGTCGTACCAGAAGATTCGCCTTCGGGCTCCCCATCACCTATCTTCATGACCACCAGAAGAGTAGACTTCGCCCGGGTTTCATACGTGATATCCTCGTCGTCATCATCTGGAATAATCTCGTCTCGAACTTCAGCGGTCCCAGTCGTAGTTGTGGTATGAATCTCATCCGATGGGAATGGGAGGATGGGCGGTAGGGCGAAAACGAGGCGGAGCAAATGGGGAATGGCTGCACCCATGGCTGATAGATGGAGCGTCTTATACCTTTTGAACAATCAATCTATAGGTTAGAAAGTTTCAAGAGAGAACTTACCCGTCCTTTATGATGATGTCTCGGCACCTCCTCATATAAGCACCCAACGGTGTTTTACGCGTTATGCATATCAGATTTTTCCCTTCTTTGTGTGCAGACCGAGGACCAGTGGCAGAGGCAGATCTAGCTACGGTCGGAAATGGGCGAGGTGGTACAAGTTTTCGTCTTTTGAATTTCAACTTGGAACTTGCGCAACTGCCATCAGGCTCTGTTCCTGCATTTTGAATGTTTGGATTTTGCTGGGTCACGTCGCGTTCTTTCTGAGAGCTGGATGACGGCGTAGTGGTAGCATTTGTTGCCGACTTAACCTTTATTCTTCTCCTTTTCTCCGCATTGGAATCGTCAGGCAAATCGCGCTTGCGTTTCTTTAGTTGGTGTGAGTCTGACATGAAGAGTCGCTTGAAGATAGGAGTATCATGTTGAGTCAATGGACCTGCCCTAAACAGTCATTCCTTGATCATTGACACCTGACTGGGCGCTATAAAAAAGTCAAAAGATTGTGGTCCTCGTTCTGCTTGTCCTCATATCGCAATCGCTTCTAATCTATCTCAAAAGAAAGGTTAGCGACAATGAGTACGGACGCTGCAGAGCAGAATATCCAGATGTGGAAGGTCAAGAAGCTCATCAAGAGCCTTGACTCCGCCCGAGGGTAAATTTACCCTTCGCTTGTACAATATCGGGCGACTCATTGTATTCCAGGGCAGGGACTTCCATGATCAGTCTCATCATACCACCTAAAGTGAGAAATCCTCGTGTTGTTACGCCCACAGATGTTGAATGTGCCGTCAGGATCAAATATCTCGCGCATCGGCTATGTTGACGCAAGAATACGGTACTGCGTCCAACATCAAGTCTCGAGTCAATCGTCTATCCGTCTTGTCTGCCATTACAAGTACTCAGCAACGATTGAAGCTGTACAATCGAGTACCACCAAATGGACTTGTCCTTTTCGTTGGGACCATCCTCACCGATGAAGGGAAGGAAAAGAAAGTTTCTTTTGATTTCGAACCCCATAAACCAATAAATACGTATGTCCTCACATTTTTGACCTTTATATTCCGATTGACTAGATCTCTCATAGGTCACTATACCTCTGCGACAACAAATTCCACACTGAGGCTCTTTCAGAGCTCCTTGAATCTGACTCGCGCTTTGGTTTCATAGTCATGGACGGAAACGGCACTTTGTTCGGCACTCTCGCTGGCAATACACGTGAAGTTATCCACAAGTTCACCGTCGATCTTCCTAAAAAGCATGGTCGCGGTGGTCAATCAGCGCTTCGTTTCTCACGTCTACGTGACGAAAAACGGCACAACTACGTTCGCAAAGTCGCCGAATTGGCCGTTCAGCACTTCATCACCAACGACAAAGTCAATGTTACCGGACTAGTCCTTGCCGGTAGTGCTGATTTCAAGACAGAACTCAGCCAGAGTGACATGTTTGACCCTCGTCTCGCTGCCAAAGTGATTAAAGTCGTTGATGTCAGCTATGGCGGAGAGAACGGATTCAATCAGGCCATCGAACTTGCCGCGGAGTCCTTGGCGAATGTCAAGTTTGTCCAAGAGAAGCGGTTAATCCAGAAGTATTTCGACGAGATTAGTCAAGACACTGGCAAATACTGCTTCGGTATCGATGATACTCTTAAGGCGCTTGAACTGGGCGCTGTGGAAACACTCATTGTTTGGGAGAACTTGGATATCACTAGATATGTGCTCCGTAACGCGGCAGGAGGTAAATTTATGCCAACTTTCAGAGAAATATCATTCGCTAATCATCCCTTTAGAGGAAATCATCGTCCACACGAACAAGGAGCAGGAGAAGGATCGCGAAAAGTTCATCGACAAGTCCACCGGTGCAGAGATGGAGCAAGTTACCGAACCACAACCCCTCCTCGAATGGTTCGCCGATAAATACAAGGAGTTCGGTGCTAACCTCGAATTCGTCACCAATCGCTCACAAGAAGGCGCTCAATTCGTGAAAGGATTCGGTGGTATCGGAGGGCTCCTGCGCTACAAGGTTGACTTCACCACTCTAGGAGCCGCCGATGACGAGGAAGATGAGTTCTACTCGGACGATGATGATATTTGACGGTTTTGTCGGCTCTTCGGAGCCCCGTCCGACTTGGGTACGCCGGGCGGGGTGGAGGGTAGGGGTACGAATGGATGTGTGCGTGATAGCAGGTAAGCTGGTACATCCGTTTACTTCTTTGGAATATTCTGATTTCATCGTAGGCGCGCGTGTGAGGAGAAAGCACCATATGTTGTGGGGGTTCACAAATTTGGCCGATTGTGTTCAAGCATGTAAGACGCTGTAAGACGTTCATAAGTGGGTCCTTTCTATTTGATTCCAGAGCGCGGATGATAACAGTTTTTGAAAGGATATTAATTGTGTGATGGAGAGTACGTGGGTTAAGTTTTCCGAGATCCAATATATCCATGTACAGATGTTTGTAGCTTTTTTTGTATTGTTGTGCTTCATATGCATCTCTTCTCATCATATAAGATGCTCGACACCATTGCGATCCGGCGCGCTAACTTATTACAGAGAATAGAGACCTAACAACATACGAATGGTACAATAACACAAAGGTACGACCTAATGATCCTCTTGTTGATATTCCTCAAACGCCTTGAGCAGAGCCTGCCATCGCCCATCATGCCAAGTCTTGACATCCTTCCACTCCTCACTATCCTCACCAAAAATCCTCGTCAACCAGATGATGAACGAGACCACCGTTATGTCTGCAAATGAAATAGTATTGCCCATAACAAAGGGGCCTCCGCTCTTCTTGATCCACCCATCTATCTTCCCCAGCCCTTCCTTATACTTCGCCCATTCCACCTCGCGCTCCTTACCCGCTGGCGTAATCTCCTCCATCTTCTTTCCATACGCTTGCTCCCGCGTCGACCTGAAATAGGTCTCGCTGCGTGGGTTGAGTTTCTTGTTTGAGGCGGGCAGAGCGAAAGCAAATATGGCTTGAATCGCATTATTGTACGCAGAGGCAAACCCATATTGCAATGCGACAGTTCCTTCGGGGAACAGCTTCGGGGTGTCGGGGTACTGCTTGTCAAGGTATTCGGCGATTGCAGCGCCGTCCGAGATGACAGCACCAGTAGCAGTGTCCTGAATAACGGGAAGGGTATAGTGGGGTCGCCCGTCGGCTTTCTTGCTTGTAGGTGCGGCGCCTATCTTCTTACAAAGGTCCTCAATATCTGGGTACTCAACCCATACGGTTTTGTATGGGATGCCTTTGTAGTTGAGAGAGTATCTGGCATGAAGAGATTAATACCCCAATAGGGGCCCGACATCACGTAATACGTACCGAGTTCTCCAGGTGTTAGGCGACCACGCCTGGTGCGGCTTAATGGCAGACGGAATGTCGTAGAAGATGATAGTTGATTCGGACATTTTGTCCAAGCCCTGACCAGTAGTCCAACATATCCTCTCACTTTTATAAAGCCACACTGGTGGGAAGCTGCTTGGTAAGAACTTATATCACGCTGAAGGTCACGTTCAAAACTGAGCGCAAAATTCGTCAGCTGTTACAAAGTCGACGTATGATACTAGCGACGAGACACGTTCAATATCGTAGGAATGACTCCAAATAGAGTCAAGGCCATCCGGTCGACCGACTGATTCGCACCTCAAATAATAGGTCAAGGCGAAAACTCCAGTCCATACGTCCAACTGCATTGGAATCGGAATCCATGTGAGTCCATCTGGAATACACAACTGTATGAAATCCAAGGTGCTGAGCTGGATTCCCGGTGTGTAACATGCCCAGTCCACTCTTCTCACACAATAATAAGGCAGGGCGACTGATTCGCAGTCTACACTAATATGCCATACCTATAGCATAGCTAAAGGCATCGAGTCAGAAATTAGGTGGGTGAGCATCTTGGTAAAATCGAACTCACCATTCAGACTCCATGTCCTCCTTATCATAATCGTCGATCTCGTGAAGGGTGGCACTGGAGGCTGGGGAGTGATCTATAGTATAAGACACCCAGGTAGGAATAGTAGTTTGGAGTTGAGAGAGTAGCTCGGAGAGTGGATGTATATAGGAAGGCATGTTGTTAGAATTCGCCTGTAAGGCTTCCATGGCGTTGATAGCCTCCTTTCCAAAGGAAAGTGCTTCAGAATGACGGCCAAGGGATTCCAATGCGTTTGTGATCCCAAACAATACGAGACATTCGTGTTGCATCATCACAGAATCTTCCGGGATAGACGCAAAAGATGTAAATGGCGTGTCGCGAACTGACTTCACTTGCCCTGATGCCTCCCATGAAATGACATAGGATGATGCGTCGTCGCGCGAGTACACCGAAGTTCGATCAGCGCTGCGAACCACTTGCAGTGCCTCTTGTAAGCAGTCGAGCGCTTGCGATGCCTGACCTGAGTCTAGATACCTGACCCCGAGGGATCGCAATGCATAGGCGTAATTAGCTGGCTGCTCGACGGCAGGGTTTTCCAGACACCGGAATGTCTCCACAGCTTCCTGACAATAGTTTATTGCCTCCGGATCATCTCCCATGCACCAGTTGAAATCGGTAAGCGCGTACCCAAGGTGCGGGAGGAAGTAGTGTCCACCAGGGGTGCGGCAGAGTTGGCGCAACAGCTGGACTGCGCAACCGTCATTAAGCACAGCATCTTCGACCAACCCAAGGGCGACAAGCTCGCACCCAAGCCAGAGCATTGACAATGCACATTCGAAGACCGTTGACAATTCCAGGTGTCCGTCGAGAAGCTGCAGCACTTCCCATGCCTTGGCTATTGTGCCTTTGAATGTTTTCAGAGACTTGAAAACCCCAAGAGGCTTGGGATATGCGGAAGTCAGATCAAGACCGTTGGATACGGGTTCCATTGTGATTTGGAAGAAATCCTGCGTCTCGTAAGCTTCCGCTATCATACGCATCTTCATGTGGAGGTATTCACGGTCGATATTATGGAATAACTACCGTTGGAAAGAATCTCGATATCAAAATTTCCTCCGGACAGAGGAAGTGACGCGAAGGGCTTACCGTTGGCTGCGGAAGATTGGATCGTTCTTGGCCTATGAACCCTTGTCCATAGAGTCTATCAAACTGATTGATGTTTGCGCGCTGTTGTGCTTTAAGGACAAGGACTGAATGCTCGATGCGAGCTGATGCAATCGCTGTTTGGGTTGAAATAAGCTCTGTACGGGCGGAGACAATGGACTAGAATAATTCTCAGAGCTTAAATCAAGGACAAATCACCAAAGGATAATGACATACCGTAAATCGCAGCAAGCATGATTGAACCTGCTCTTTAAGGCGAGTAATATCTTCTTCAATATCATCAGCTTTTAGCCATTGCTTGAAGCCGGCCCTCGCTTTCGCAAAGGTGCTGGATGACGGCACATTGAATGCCTTATCACAACGTGCGTGAACTTCTGAGAGCTGGCTAAATTCAGGAACATGAGAATAGAAACAATGAATCAATCAGCGCTTGTCGCCTTGATGCCATCAGGAATTAACCACAACTGACGATCCAAGCCTGTTCAGGGACTGATGCAGTTCGGGGGCGCCTCTGAGCGCGTTTTCGCGAGCGCTGCAGAGGTCTTGTAGGTCTTGTAGGATTTGGAGGACATCCTCTGATAAATAGCGTAGTTTCTTGCGATTCTTGGCGACCTTTACGCGAGTCAGTTAGAAGTATTCATGATATCGCTGAGAACCAATTGAAACTCACCCTTTCGACCGAGTCCTTGATTTTGAGAGCTATATCGACGAGTGTTATGACGGAGGTGGTGATTGACAGAGGATCCATTTGACGGGGATAAAGTAGTGTAACTGGGGACTTGGGAAGAACCTCTACATATATATGACCATGTTGCCCAAAGGGAACAGGCCGATTTCGCGGAGACTACGTGGAAAAGATTCCGTACAACCTAAGTCCCGCGTTTTCAAAAAAAGGTATACACGAGTGATCATGAGATATGATGCAGGGATGGATGACGATAAAGATAGAAATACCGTTGATCTAGGTTGGTAGCTGTACGTGGTTGTTTGAATGAACTACTAACCTGACAACAAACTGCGCAGCGCAGGTGTTGTAGTCGACTCAAAGAGCTATGCATGTAGTCATGAAAGGCTGTTACGGTAACTCTCCGACATTATACCCAATTCCATTGTGTCTATACATTGGTTAAGGCCAAAGAGCCAGTACAAATGATTTATATGGACCTAAAATCAGCAAACCTAAGCATCTCCCAAGCGACCTGGCTCGAATCATGGCCGCACCTGTGAAATATATACTATGACGGTTGTATGATTCATAGATCAATTGCCTGAGGCTAGCCCACCAGGAACGTACACACAGCAACCCAGACACCACAATCTTAGCGCTTATCCATTGTTTTCACCCTCCATCCAATGATGCCTCATGACGAACGTTTCACCCATCCTCAAGTCGGATCGCCCTTTCTTTCCCTTTCGACTGGCCTTCGATTGCTACTACCATACGTTGTATGAGTTTCCCTTGCATTTCCACTATTCCACGGAGTTCGGATATCTGGGTACTCAATTCGGCCTGGTTTTGTGCTAATTTATAATTAGACAGGTCTCGAGGCGTATGTCCGGAGGCTGTCGACCGGAAAAGACGGCGACGTCCGGTGAGGGGAGATGAGGTTATGTCTTCACCTTCATCCTCTTGGCTCTAGACAGTCATAGATGAGAGAGTAAATAAGTCAAGGTGAGACGTCGTATAAGGCGTCCGCGAATCAGACGAACCTGATGATGGGTCATCTTCTCCCATACAATACTGAACTCCCGGCCAAGCACGAAACTCGGCAGGGCGATCAACAGCAGGCCAAAGACCAAGAGAGGCAGCGTAATCAAGCGCCCCAGAAACGATCTTGGAGTGATCTCGCCGTAACCAACAGTTGTGATGGCTATGATGGATCGGTTTGGGAAATATGCAATGGAGCTCGAGTCATGGGTACTTACTAACAAGAACGAACCAGGCTGCGCCAGGGATGGACTGGGTCAAGTTACGTCAGAAGGTAGGGGAGGTAAAAGTAAAGGCGTAAGCATACTGCGAACTGTGTAGGGTCTCCATCCGAATTAATGAACGTTTCGAGAGTGCTGTCCCAAGTGCCCCTTTCGGCAAAGTAGCTATTACCATATAGGATTGAGTAGGTGGACAGGGAAACAGCTGTTAACCCACAGGAGAGTACTGAATACCGTTACAGCCATGACCACAAAGAAACTGATTGCCAAAAGAGCATGCTGTGATCGACGGATGGACAAATACATTACTTCTATAGTGCTAGCAAAAAGGAGTTAGTTCGGCCCAGATTCAAGATACTCAAGAACTCACAGTAGGATAGTATTATTATAACGGAAAGGCTTGAACACCCGTAACAGCCGAAACATGCGTAATATTGAGAATCGGAATAAAACAGACTTGATGCGTGAAATATGCAGGTGAATAAGGACGAACTCGATGGTACATAAATTAAGCTCACAGTGTCTTGCTGCAGTAAGATTTCAACATAATATGGTAGGATGGATAATACATCTATGATGCCGAAGAACGCTGAACGTAGTAAAAATATTTAATGAATCTTGTCTTCGTACACGGGTACAGAGACATACAGACAACCCACTTGAACAAGCTCCCCCAAGTAGAACTCCACGCCAGGCATCTAGCCACGTATTCTACAGTAAAAAGTGCGACCAGACTAGTTTCAAGGCCAAACCAAAATCGCGTCGATATGTAATGAAAGGCTGGCACGGTCTCCAATATAGTCACCAAAGCTGATACTATTATGAGGGCGGTCGTAAGAAAATGCATGAGGAAAGCTGAAGGCGACGAGTTGGGCTGCTCCATGAGGGCGAACAAATCCCGTCTCCATGCAGGCTCTATGGTTTCGAGAGTGGTTTCCTCAAACGACTGCGGGCCAGCGAATATGTCGTTAACATCGTGGGGTGAAGGAGACCTGGTACGCTGTTCCACCAGAAACTTTGAAGAATCTGGACTCCGTATTCGGTTGAGAGGGATTGCCGACATGGCGGACGAAGTGGTGGTTGCAGTGGTGACGAGGTGAGCGCTTGTTGAACAAGCGCCCGCGTTCCGTTGAAAGCGCAAATGTTTTCACCGCGGTTCCGTGACAGCTTACACCCAACTGAGATTCTGCATTGTTTTTATTCATCCTGCTGCCTAGCATGAGCTTGCTTCTCGAAGACTCGGAGACATTATAGCGTGCAATCCTTCGACCTCATCACATGCAACGCTGTGCACTGTGTTTGGAGGTGCTGTGCACAGACTTCTCAAGTCGGCATCAAGTCGGCACGGCACAACGTTACGCACCACTTCGGCAGCAGCGAGACTATGGAGCCCTCGAGTTGGCTGAGCTCGAGCATCTCTTCCATCCACCACTACCATCACCACCACCAGCAGACAAGGTATACGAACCACAAACTTGACTGTGGCCCTCTACGTTTCTTGAGATGCAGCTAGCATCTCATGGGCTACGGGGCTTTGCCCGGAAGCCAGGCATTGGCTTTGGCGGACCACCCCCTTTGACTGGTAATACCACAGGAATTGTCCACCGTTCAATCCATTATATACACCACACACCGACACCTAAAGTCCCCAATGTGGGCACTGCACAACGGTTGCTTTCGCAGACTCGCAACATTCTGTCTCGCTTCGTTGCACATCTTACTGCGCCCGGGCTCGGAACAGTATCTTCCTCAGTAGGACGGGGAATGCATACAAGTGTTTCACGTGCTGGAGAGTTGGCCCGCTTCAACGCTCGTACCTCTATTCATCAAGGATTCTCTTTCCCAGCCAGAGTAGCACTCAGCCGTCCTCTCCATACTCCTTACCTCCCGCGAGCCCCTGTAACCCCTCGCTCAGTCATGGAAGTTGGCTTGGGCACTGCTAGAAAATTTTCCACTGGACGCCCCATCTTTCAGCATCTAGTCGAGAACGTACCTATCGCAGGACGAGCCTTCTACGAGGCTGATTGGGAAATTAAATTACAGGAAGAGAGGAGAATGATGTTGGCTAAGCAGAAAAAGGAAAAGAAGGCAGTCAAGAAAACCAAAGAGATGCTTAAGCCCAAAGTGGAGAGCATCATCCTCAGTGATGTATTCAACGACGTTTCGCCTACTCGTTCTGATGACCTCGATCAATATTTCCCCTTGCCCGAAACCGCAGACGTGACTACCTATCTTCTCATTCCTCTTGCACCTACACCGTCTGCTCGGGTGCCTCTCCCAGCTGATACCGATGATCAATTACGACTGCCTCTTCGAGCCCTCGGCAACTTACACGTCTCGCATTCTCTGCACTCTCTACGCGTATCATCGCTCTTCGCGCGTCTTGATGCATCAAATGTCTGGACGAGAAACGTCAAGTGTTCAGCATACTCACACGGTTCGGCTGTCCGTATACCAGAAGGATCAGCAAGCGTTAAAGCAGAAGGCGTTTGTACCGTGCTTAAACTTGAATTTGTCGGATGGTCAAAAGCAGAAGTAAGGAGCGTGATTGGAGAAAGTGGTTCAGGATGGTGTGTATTGGAAGAAGTTCACTCTAGTTCACGCCCAGTCGAAGATGAAGACAATGACGATGCCGATTCCATTTTATCCGGGATGTCGAGTGAAGTCGGTAGTAGGATGACGATGCCCGACGAAATCGATCCATCACGTTCATTCGTTATGCCAACGTTAGATTTTTCGTCTTCATTCGTCGACTCTCCAACGCGTCAATCTTCTATCTGGAGTAGTCCTGTTGCCCCTGCGCCAGACTTGCCACCCTCCTATGGATCCGATTTTGACGCTGACGTAGATGCATGGTCTGATTCGAACTCGGATTCAGGGTCATCCACTTCTGCACCCTCAACCGTGAACAGTGGGAGCGAAGTCTTCGTTGATCCACCGTCGACGAACGGGTACTTTGGATTTAGCTCAGACTTTATGCGGAGAAGAGCAAATCACGTTCGGGACGAGTCTGAGCCTTGGGAGAATATCTTCTACTAGCCTTCCCTTGTTCTCTTTTTCCTTTGTTTTCCGCGATAGTTACCTTGACAGTGTATATGTACATAATGATATATATCAGTTCTCTTCCTCAAAAAATCGCACAACCGTGCTAACCGAACCAGTTCATAAATATTCGGAATATCTTTGAACAATGTTATGTCATTACGTCTGCATTGAAGGCGCTCTGTTCCTGCCTACCAACATACACACAGCTACGAGGCGTCGAGATTGCAGAAGGACTTCGACGCGCCGAGGGGATCTACGACAGAAGCTTATCATGCTCAAACAACCCCTGTTGACTGTACACAGTGGCCTTAGATTGCACACAACCTTGGTTCAATTTCCCCAGCACACTATTCGACTCCTGCATGCTCGGGGGACGCCACGAAGAACGGCAACTCTGAATGGTTTAGAAGGGCTGCATCTTTCTCATTTTCAACCTTCTAATCACTGGCATGGCAATAGACGGGAGTATAGCTGGTCCCCCTGGTCCCAGAATTTCAATGGTTCAGAGAAGACACGTGTTTTCCTCCAAGCTTCGTTATATGGACTTGCCATAGCTGGAATCGTTGAGCTTGTATTGCATTATAAAAATGTATGTTTACCGTAGCGATCAATTGTACAAGTTACTTACACGCGCGCGAACAGGCGGAACCGTCCGTCCAGGCTGACACGAAGCGCACCCCACAACCAAAGTATGCTTCTCGGGAGGAGGTTAAGCTAGCCATAGAAGAGCTACGGAAAGCACTTCCAGGCGAAGAGCAGGTCGACACGAATCCCGATGATCTGCGAACATATGGTTCGAGTGAAAACTCGTACCACCCGACGTCGCCTCACGCCGTTATTGTAAAGAACATACTTCGTTACCCGCATTTACATGTATTTTGACTAAAAATCATTCATGATATTCAGGTACGACCAAAGAGCACTGAAGATGTAGTCAAGATCGTCAATATCTCCAGAAAGTATAAAGTCCCAATTACAGCCTACAGCGGCGCTACAAGTCTGGAAGGACATTTCTCAGGTGTACGTTTCAGTCTCCTGTTTTGTTTTAGCATGTATGTAGGTATTCACTACAAATTCTCCGAGCCAGTATCCCAGTGGCAGCATTTGCATAGACTTGTCCGGAATGGATAAGATTCTTCAAATCAATGGTGGGTCCCCCCTATTGCTCCTTCCGTGAGACGGATTACTGAATTCACTCTTCTGAATCACGTAGAAGCTGATTCTGACCTCATTTGCCAAGCTGGTACGAGGTGGGAAGATGTTAACGACACTTTGAAGGAGAAGGGAATTTCACTTTTCTTCCCTGTAAGCACACATCATCTCCACAACATATCATGGGCTGACCCCAGTAGTTGGATCCCGGACCAGGTGCAGTGAGTACCAAAGTAGCCCGAAAGACATTACGGTCTTCTGACGTTCATTAGACAATAGGTGGCATGATTGGAACCGGATGCAGTGGCAGTAAGCCCGATAAGTGATTCGCTCATTCATGCCATCTTGGTTTAACCACCCGTAAATAGCTAACGCCGTGAGATACGGGACTGCTAAAGGTCGGGTGATGCAGTTTATGGCAGCGAATGCGGTAGCTCACTCTCTATAGCCGAGTGGTTTCTGAACTTAGTATGGAACGCTTTGCCTTCCAGCCATATTTAACGGTGACAGGATTAAACCTCCCTTAGACCGTGGTTCTTCCCAATGGAGAAGTAATTAAGACGCGTCGAAGAGCTAGAAAATCCTCCGCTGGTTTTGATACTACGAAGCTCTTCATTGGCGCGGAAGGCACGCTTGGCATAGTGACTGAAGGTGGATCACACTTGTTATTTCGTGGTCTACTTTTGAGTACATGGTGTATAATTGGTTTACAGTCACCTTGCGACTGGCTCCTTTACTTCCTACCAAAGTTGCGATGGCTCAGTTCCCCGACGTTCATCGCGCCGTCAGTGCCGTACAGGAAATCCTCAATTCACCATATGGCCCTCATATTCGTACGTCCTGATTTCGTGCTCAACAAGAAAAAGAACAGAGCACCAATCATGGCTAAACTTCCAGAATGCGTCGAACTGCTTGACGACCACAGTGCGCATGATACCTTGCTTGCTTATCTGAGGGGGACTTCATATCTAGCCATTTCCAGTGATGAGCGCGATCAACAACGCGGGACTCGTCGACCACCCATATCCCGTCCAGGACAGTCTATTCTTCAAGATACAAGGCGATGATGAAGCCGTCCGCCTAACATCAAAGGTCGTCCAATCCATCGTCAAGAAACATGGTGGCACTCGCTTCAAATTCGCTGCTACAGACCAAGAAGCGGAGGATTTGTGGGAAAATAGGAAGTATGCTTTGACTTCTAGTCTAGCTGCCCACCCAGGGTCTCGTTGCTGGACTACTGATGTATGGTAAGGTCTTCATACGCCCCCGATCAGTTTGCTTGCGGGCATATAACTTACTTTTAACGGATTCAAGCGTTCCGGTTTCCCGCCTCCCGCAGCTGGTATACGAGACAAAAAAGGATCTCGCCGATTCTGGACTCCAGAGCACGATAGTCGGACATGTCGGCGATGGCAATTTCCATGCATTAATACTATTCAATACCCCAGAAGAGTTGCAATCTGTTAGCGAAGCAGTCCATAGGCTTGTTCACCGAGCCATCGCTCTGGATGGGACGTGTAAGTCCTGTTTCACGTACATATTCACTTCTCGACCTCACGCATGTTGTAGGTACCGGTGAACATGGCGTTGGGGTGGGCAAGAAGGAATATCTCATAGACGAACTCGGTATCGGCACAGTTGAATTGATGAAAACTGTTAAGACAGCTATCGATCCCTTTAACTTACTCAACCCTGGAAAGGTGAGTGTATACTCAGCGTTCTTGACACTGTCATTGAAAGGATCTCTTTCAAGCTTTATCCAGATGAGGAACAACGTTGAGCTTAGCATCCAGGACACCACCTAGTTGGTATTTGAGCTGCTTGCTTACTGAATACTTAGTACATATGTACTCGCATCAGAAAGACAACGTAATTCAGAATCGCGCTAAGTTTGAGGGCGCCAGGGCGGGCCTTCTTTACATCCAAGATGACCGCCACACGAGTTGACGACGTACTGGTTCGCAATGGGTATGTCTACTCATCAAGTACACACGGTGCAGTATGGTTACATGAAGCTACTACCTGGAAACGAGCGGCAGCTACAATGTCCTAGAAAAGTTCAGGTTCCTCTGGTTTGATTCCCTGCATCTTTTCCATAGCCTCCCGCAGTTCGGCTTCCGCAAAAATAGCGGCCTCCTTAGCGACAACAAGCCTTCTCTCGAGTTCGTCCACAGACATCGGTCTAAGCGCTTCACCTTCGTCGACCATG
The DNA here is from genome assembly GCA_014058305.1 of Pleurotus tuber-regium. Lineage (NCBI taxonomy): Eukaryota > Fungi > Basidiomycota > Agaricomycetes > Agaricales > Pleurotaceae > Pleurotus > Pleurotus tuber-regium. The sequence continues at coordinate 713,857 of JACFYU010000026.1, read as the reverse complement.
CCAATCGAGTCGAAGCGTTTCAAAGTATTACCAGACCGTGGGAGCGATCCATGACGGTCCCAGCCATTGTCATTGAAAGAAAGGACTGCCCGCACAGCAGCATTATTGATGTCACGGTGCAACTCCTCAAGTTTGGAGAGCTGGACCTCCATCCATCGAGCACGGCGTTCAAGAGCAAGGGTGAGAGCTGCCACCTCGTCCTCTTTGCCTCCGCCATCTTCACCAGCTTCGTCCAAAAAGTCATCGCCTTTAAGCATATCACGGAGAACGCCATCAAAAGATGAGCTATCGTCCCAAGTGGTCCGTGGGAGGAGACGAAGGAGATCAGATATTGTTTGAGTCAAGGTTTCGAGAAGCTGTTGGAAGGAGGAAACGGCATTATCAATGGAGCCTGAGGGCATATTATTTGCGAAAGAGCCTCCACCGACCGAAAGGGCGGATAAGGCGTGCACAAGAGGACCATATTCGAGGGGCATCTTGACAGCTGGGTTGATCTTGGCAGAATCAAAGAATGGATGATTCGGGAGGTCCAAATGAGGGTTGGCAACATGGATTTCTTCCAAAAGATCCTTAAGAGAAATAGGCTGGCGAGAATCCCGGTCCACAGATTGTGCGCGGGAATTCGAAGACCCGGTGTCCAGAACGCCACCTCTATTGAGAGGTATGTAGGTGGTCTCGGATTGCATGGTAGATGAATGATTGGACGACGCATCAGCAGCATGATCCTCTTCCTTGGACACTTTGATAGGCTTAGAGGCTGTAGGTTTATTTTTCTTCGGCTTCTTCGAGAGGAGTGGGACTTGAACGGATTCAGAGGGGGAAGCTACCTGCTTGGGTCGTGTTTCGCGAGCGGCCGAAGGGGACGTTGTCGATGTACTATCAGAGCGTATCACAACCTTAGGTTTCTCAGGCTGTTTCCCGTTCGCAGCCTTTTTACCAGCAGCCTTGTCTTTCTCTGGTTGCGCAGCTTTTCCCTCTCGCGCATCGAGACTATTTCCCTCCATGTTGCCTGCTTTACCTTTCCCGACCTTCACAGCCGTTTCCTTGTCAGCCTTCACAACCTCCTCCTTCAGGACCCTCGCTTTCTCTGCCTTCTCTTTCTCTGCCCTTTCCTTCTCTGCCCTCTCCTTCTCCACTTGCGCCTTTGCCGTCTCAATTCTCTCCTTCTCTGCTTGCTCCTTCTCGTGCTGAGCCTTCAATGCAGCAGCCTTCTCCTTTTCAGCAGCCTTTTCTTGAGCAACTCGAGCCTTCTCCGCCGCCTTGACAGCCGCCTTCTCCTCGGCGAGTTTTCGTCGTTCAGCAGCCTTCTCGGCGGCGGCGGCTTTCTTTGCTGCTTTCTTATCCGATTTTGCTGAGGGAGTCGCAGTTGGAGTGGTGTTAGTTTCGTCTGAAGTGGTCTTATTGTCTGAAGGTGGAGGGTCGACGGGGCTAGTGGCGGGTAAGGCAGGAAAATCGGAAAGGGATAGTGATGGCACCGGGGACGACACTTCGGGTGCTACATCGCACGAAGAAAGCGACAACAGAGAGATAGGGACACCAGTCAGCGTGTGTGAAAGCAATTTACCATACCAAAGGAGAGAGAGAGCAACGTGCAATATATGAAAGTTCCTAGGAAAGTGCTGATATAACGTTTGCGCACCGCCAAGTCGTGATGGTTCATTCCTTCAGTGCCAAGTGGGAAGAAGAATGATGGCTCAAGGTCGATGATAGTATTTCCGCACTGAAAGCACGGCACTCGGTACGCTGACCTCCCTCCCCTTAGATATGAATAACGGTAACTTACCATTATTCTCCATCATACTACCGACGTTGTGATTCGTTGGTTGAAGCATACTTGACACCATCGAGAGTCCCGGAGGTGGACCGTAGGGAAGTTGAGGCGGAAGGTTGGTATGGAGAGGTTGCATATAACCAGGTTCCGTCACCGTCGAGGCGAACTTTGCGGACATAATTGCTGGATCATGGAACTGCGGAGTCCCCAATTTAAGGGGTGGAGGCTCTATAGTTGACACAGCTGACATGAGCAAGCGTTCATGATATATATCGGAGACCAAGCTCTTACCCATAGATGGCTGTTTCGTAGCGGTCGCTCGCTGGTTGGATTGGATGAATTCGCGTAGCTGAGCCTCACTTACAAGATTATCGAAGGGTTGAAACCGGCTTGGTTGCTGAGGGATATTATGGGCTTGAGCCTGAGTCACAAGGGGAGATGCAGAAGAGGAGCTTGAAGCACCGAAAGGTCCCCCTTGAGACATCCAGAGTTGCTTTGGCAAGTCCTGTGAATGCTGATAGTCCATCGTGGAACTAAAAAAGGAGTGCGTATCGTTGTTGCCAAGAGGGGACGAAGCATGAAGGGGAGAAGACGCGGCTGTCGATCCTTGACGTCCACGAGCAAAGCCGAATCGAGACATTTTACGACCTTCATCGTCTAAGGGGGAGATTGTGGGACGACGAGTCGGGGACGAAAAGCTAGGAGGGTCGTCATTCGAATCTGCAAACGGATCAAAGGAGCCTGAGTAACTTGAGCCTGTAGACGGTCGTTCCACAGAAGCAAGGGGAGACGCGCGAATGGTTGTAGGATCATATATAGAGCGATTAGGGTTATGCTGATAGGGTATTCCGGGTGGTGGGGTAAATGATGATAAGCCCGAGGGCACTCTAAGGGCAGGAAATGCGTCTATATAGTTGCCTCTGAAAGGTATGCTGGCTTCCGTTTCCAAATCAGGAAGAGATTGGCTGTCATCTATTTCTTGGCCAGCAAGAGCTGGATCGAAGTTGAAACTAAATCCACCACTATTGTCTACTCCGCTGAGAGCTTGGAGGAGGTGATCAAGATCGGGGAAAGGACTAGAGCCCATAGGAGGTGCAGCAGCCTCCCGTCTAGCTTTCACGTCATCAAGCAAAGCACGCGCTGCATTAGACATCTGGTAAGATGTCTGCGGAGCCAGGATTGGCGTCTGTATTTGGGGCGCCTCGCCCTTCGCAAATCGGGTTGGCGTAGGCAAGCCAGGCGGCACCGAAAGGCCAGGAGGCACAATGGGAATACCGGGAGGCACGGCGGGAACTGCGGGAGGTGAAAGGGCAGCAGATTGAGGAGGAGGAGCAGGAGCAGGTGATGTTGGTGGGATATCGTGGGAGCCAGCGTCTGATTCGACAGTAGTAGAGGGAGCGGGAGATATAGATGGCTCTGGAGGTCCCGATTCCTTTTGTCTTAAAGCCTTTACTTCGGCTGGAGTTGCTGGACGGGGAGGTAGGGTAGATGGTGCAGGTGTTGTAGGACGTGACGATGATGCCTGTGATGGCGTCTTTGTGGCTGCCTTGCGCTCAGTATGTGTACGGACACCCGTAGGACGACCTTCGCCGCTGCTCGTACTGACATGACCACCAGTTCGTGTGGTTTGACGAGTACCACTACCAAGACGGCGGGTTTGTCGAGTAGAGGTCGACGACGACTGAGTATTACTACTACTATGTAGTGCAGTTTGACCCGAGCGACCCCACGAAGCGGCTTTCGGTAGGCCTACAAAAGTGGGGTGAGGAATAAGCCAAAAAGAAAATTGAAGATATACCTTCGCTACCTTTATCGCCGGGCACGACCCTCGTCTTACTTTCGGTAGCTTTCATAGTGTGTTTCCTAAAGGGCATTTAGATAACATATAGGACGGAGAAAGTTGGGCGTACAAAGTCGTGAGATCTTCCTTTGTAAAGCAATCTTTCTCATCGCCCCATTCATGTAGGTTCATACAACTGTGATCATTGCAGCTAACGCCACGAAGGAACGCCATGCAATATTTCGTTGTCCCGTAACTAGCTCTCATCACATCACTTCTATTTGCAGTTCCAGGGGCTGGACTACCATCCACAGCTGCAATACAGCGAGCCGCATCTTCGCGGCGGTGGTATGTGATATACAGCCCAACGACAGGTGCTCCACCAGAAGACGTTCGTTTCACGATCACAATCTTGGATATTTTACCATATTGCCCAAAGTATTCATGTGAGCGCAACGTAGGGATGAGCTATAACATCGTTCCATATCATTATCAAGTATAATGCGGACTAAAGTGGGTCGAACCTCTTCTTTAGCAAACTTTGGACCTATACCCACAACATAGACGACATTGCGCTGAACGACGCGGACGTTCGCAAGATGGCGTCTGCCCAAAGCGTCAAGCTCTTTGCGCTCCCGTTCTCTTTGCTTCTTCTGTTGCGTAAGGCGCTTATGACTGATGAATAACGGAGGACCCGACGACGATGAGAACGACGGCGAAGCGAGATGATATTGCTAGACAACGTACTCTTCTTTTGCAATAGGCTTAAACTCCACAGCTTCATCTGTGTACTCTCGTCTGCAAGCAGGGCATAGCCCATTCAAATTTTCCTTGATGTGATGCCAGCAGAAGCGACAAATCTGATAACATAACTCAGTCGCAATTTACGACGAGAAGGAAGAATATATATCAATACTTGATAGCCACAAACACAGGGCTTGAAATTTAGATCGGAAATATCCATGTCCTCCATACAAAGCGGGCACTCCGCATCTTCCTATTGATGGTGCAGAAAAGTCGGATGAGCCATAAAACTAGGTGCTCTACTAGATCAAGCTTACTGCCTCATCATCGCTCCAATACGCGTCCTGAACGCCTGCTAAGACATGAGACTTGGATTGAGGAATCGAAAAACCCGCGTGGACAACGGGCGCTGGGAGGGGGTGGTTTAATTGCAATCTGGTACTCGACATAATAGGTACGAAGCAGTGATGATGGGGTGCAATGCGTCTAGAATTTGGATGCGCAGAGGTAAGAACAAAGAAGAGAGGACTTGGAAACGCGACAACGAGGTGTATGTATGGGAAGCCAATCTCGCTTTGACCTTATTTTCCCTTGATGTCAAGTGCTTGCCGAAGGCGCCCGATTGTATAGAGCGCCCAGGAATTTACAGCTTAATTCAAAAGTACTGCATACTGCGATGGAATTATGCGATAATAACGTAGAAAACGGCTGCGATGCCGACGGAAGATAGATCAAAGATAAATTATGTTTCAATGCAGAATCAAACGGAATTCAGAACTGATCATGATCTACCAAACCACCGATTGTCCCGCAAAACAACTTGACAGATAGATGAGGGAAGGAACAATACCAGCGCCGCAATCACTGACAAAGTACAGTCCAGTCAATGATACCCTCCTCCCCGTATCTTTCTTTTAGCCACTGATTTGCCTTCGCAAAGTGTCCGTTACCCAGGAAGCCGCGATGAGCAGACAAAGGCGATGGATGTGCTGACCTATACACGATGAAGTGATGGCAACAGTCACTCTTGTGATCACAACAAAGAACCAGACGGAACAACGTACTTCAGAACTAAGTGTTTAGCCTTCCCAAAATAGTTGCGACAACAAACGAGGCATCAGTGGGCTGTGAAGTTCTAGACTTAACTTGAAAAGCTCACCTCGTCAATTCCAATCGACTGGCAAGTCTTTTGAGCCGGTAGACCCCACGCAAGGAAGACTACACCTTGACATGATTCTCGCAATATTACGGTCCGAATGACTTCAGCTGTGAACGTTTCCCAACCTATTTTCGAATGGGAGCCAGCTTTATGTGCGCGCACGGTAAGACTTGTGTTTAGCCATAGAACACCTTGCTTAGCTAGAGGTGACAAGTCGCTGATTGTTCATAAGTAAACGGCTATTACCACATAGAAGAAACGAGAGCACAGTACCCTGATTTTGGGGGCTTGAAACCGGGGATATCGGCGGCCATTTGTTTGTATATGTTCCTGAGCGATCCGGGTAATTTGGTCGGAGGGAGTACAGAGAAGGACAAGCCATGCGCTTGTCCTACATTATGGTAAGGATCCTGAGTGAATAACTCAGTAGATGAACACGGAATTTTTGATTGACAAACCTGCCCCAGAACCACCACCTTCACAGAATCTAGCGGTGTATATCTTGACCACGAATATATATTGGACACTATCAAGGGGAATTAGCACAGGAAAATAAGAAGTCATGGCGAATAGAGCACGCACATTCCGGATATATAGTATAACTTGTTTGCTCGGATGCTAATGTTTTCTTCAGCTGCGAATCGGGTATAAGCCAGAGTTCGAACCAAACAATAACCAGCGTACCTTCAGGAAATATGGTTTGGTAAACTCCTTTCTCATGGCTTCGTACCAGCTCTGCTCCATAGTATCCTCTTCAAGGGAGTCGAGTTTAGCTTCTGCGAGTGAGGATGCCACCGTTGACTGACTTGATGACTGACTTGCTGACTGACTTGATTCAGCTACTGAGTCGTTTTCAGCTTCTAACGTAAGACTTAATCCAGAATGAGGAGATGTATAAAAGTTAGTAAAATGTATCAGGCCGGCCTGAATGAGACATACCTCGACCCCTCTGAGCTCGTCGACTTGGTACGCGTTAGAGACACATTTCGAAAGTAACCTGTTATTAACGAAGAGCTCGAGGCGGCTCTGGCAGCTTTGGACATCGGCAATTCCTTTGGCATTTTGGAGGGATATGAGGACAGCCTCAAAGCTGGAAACGCGCTATGATCACTTAAGTGGTCGACGCGACTCGGACGCGCCCTTGAGTTGCAGTGACTTCAATAAAAGGTCAATTGCTGGATGAAACGCGACCGGTCACGTGCTCCAGTGGACCTTCGAAGCAGTTCGAAGCCCGGTCCGGTCCCTGAGGCCTGAGCTTCAAAGTACCCAACCCGCTGAAGGTTAAGAGTTGTGCAAAGCCGGACCTACAGCACGATTGGTAGTCTGGTGCATCGTCCTTATCAAACTTTACTCAGCAAATCCCTCTTCAGAAATCATCATCGCCATGAATTGATATAGTCGCCAACATCCCCAAGCCCTCTATGTTATTTTATTATCATACGCATGTGTCGTGTACGGACCTCATGGACTTTTCATATCGCGTATGTTCTATACTGCTTATACGGCGGTCTGTTAACTATCACAACCACTTTATATTAGATCACACTATCGAGGCGATAACCTCGCCGGGGTCGTGTGACGACATCATCCGCCCAAACAGAGCAGCTCCTCCACCACGCTTTTTCATCCTAGAGAACACGTTGACACGCACGTTCCCCTTCACTGACTCTGATAACGATCGACGCACCCCCCCACAACCCCTTGTTCCTCGCTCAAAGAGTTCAAAGTCATACCAGACAAAGGCCGCATTATCCAACTCATATTTCCCGATTCTCACCACTTGCGCGAAAAAAGGCCTGGACCCCCGAAACCCTCTGGTGTGATCTAACCTACACCGTCTGTTCATCTATCACATAGCCTCAGATAGTGTGCGGCCCTCGACAGACTATGTATTGCAAATCGGAAAACCTATTGAATATCATCGACGGCAAGCACTATCACTATACGCATCTTGATTGACTGAAATTGCTTGGCAATGGGTGCAGATGGGACAAATCGCTCCTCCTATCTTGATCACAATCGTAACAACAATGCCCCTGGCAGACAAGCGCTGATTGTTCTTACTGCGGGTAGCATCAGCTGCTTTCGTCAGTAAGACGCTCGGTCCTCGCTTCCTCCGTTCTTCAGAACTACGAGATTACCTGACCTCAAAGGCTTCCATTCTGTTTATTCATAGTCGCGTTCATGTGCCCTTTGATCGCTAGCTTTTGCACCGCAGCGGCGGCGAAAGGCTGATTCCTAGGCTGCATCATAACCGGACAGGCAATCAGCACGCTTCATCCCAAAGGACTGATATCCGATAAAGTGCTACAGCCAAGTGTCGTTTCTACAAATTCAATGATATTGATGTTTCGACCATAAGCTACGTATACACCTCGGACCGATACTTGGGAAATGAGGCGAATGACTGTATGTCAGAGCTTGACGAACAGATGAACTAGCTCCACAACCATTCAACCCCTCAACGAAGCACTCTTAATCGATTAGGTTGACTGTTCATCCAGAAGACTTGATCCCTGAAATCTGTTCACGAAGTATACGACGACCATACACATCTGTCAAGAGCTTCACAGCCATCCCCCTACGCTACTTCCTCGGTCCCATTCATTCTATTCGACATAGAACTTCCACCACATACATCCCTCTCCCCCGCTTTTTCTGGGAGTTGGCATCCCCTCTACCGATCATCTTCTAGAATCCTAGAATACTAACAGCGAAGTCCGTCTTCTCATCTTTCACCAGAAATAGAACCTCCAACCAACACCAAACAACCGACATTTCACGGCTTTCGTTCTCAGCGATACCACTCTCATGGGCTTATAGGGTACTCGGGGGCCTCGAAGGTAGCTATATCAGCATTATACATTGACGTTGAAGCCCATTGATGCAGGTGATGGTTGAGCTGTGAAAATAATAGAGATACATATGCTTGGGAACCGCCGATAATTTTCCTTGCGTAGCCCAGCAAACGGCGGGCGTGGTGGCCACGACATTGCTCTGGTATGTCTCTTGGTTTCTCGGATAAACATATCCGCATTTCTAGGTTCCAGACATCAGGTAGATGACACTAGTGAGAGTTTTTTCCCGCCGCCGATTGATATACGTGTACTAATGTGGTGTATGTGCAACGCATATGTGTAGACAGTAGACGATTCTTCGGAAGCGATATGCGTCTACATCTCCCGCCTACCCCCTTTCTCGGTGCTCTTCAAATTCGGCAATTCGGATGTTGCTTAAACTTTTTTTTTTTTTCGGCCGTTGGCCAGTGCGAAATTCATTTCCTAATTATGCAGCATTTCCGTCACGGGTGGAAACTGGTTTCTATGCAAAAGTCCATTGTTCGCTGCATAGGCCGACACTTGCCAAGGACTCAGTATCAGGAGGAACAGCAGGAATAGCCCTTCCGGACCACCTACACGACAATTAGCTCGGTATCAATGCTTGAAGGTTTCGAAGAAAGTATAGCTTCGTCCGGATGAACTCAACCGCATAACGCACAACTCATAGTGGTCCGGGCCCTAAGAAGCACTTCGCAATTGAATTTGGCATACCTCCCGATAGGGAACGTGTTTACGGACCACAAAGCGAGATAGAAGAATGATCCTCCGATCTGCATACATTCCTCCTGGATATTGCGTGCTTGATGCTGGATGCGTTGCATCGCATTCGTGACAGAATTCAAAACTACCGATTATTTTCGCCAGCTACGCCGAGTGTGTTCGAACCTGTATGCATCCATTTCACGATAGGCTTGCCGAGCAGTGCTGTTCGTGATTGTATCCAACACAAAGCACCTTTTACGAAAGGATACAGGCTACCAACGGCGCGCCATTTGACATTAGGGGCCCATAGATTACGAGAGATATCACGAACGAGCGAAGCCCTTGCTGAAGAACACTGCAATATATGATTGCACCGAGCTCCGTCGAGCTGGTATAGCAAGAAAGCATTCAGAAATCATAATGAAGAAACATCAATGTTGAACACTCGTCTACGTACAGGAAATGTTTCTCGGTAATGCATTAACGATTAATCCACTTCTCCAAAATCTGATATTGCGCATAACGATATCGAAGATATCGGAACCTACCGCCTTAACAGATACCACATAGAAGACCATCATTGATGATCATTAGATATCACGGACGTCGAATAGAAACGCTTTTCAGAAGATAGAAGATCAAGGATCAAGGGAACACCAAGCAGGGCCCTTGAAGCCTGAAGGGATAATAAACCCAGCCCGGGCCAACGATACATCGCAGGCATCAAGCTTCTCGAAGAAAGAAGCATCTTCAACTATGCGCACGCAGGTTTGCGTTGCCTGTATATGTATGTACATGGGTTTACTTGCGTTCAAAGATCCAAAAAAAGTTGAGGCTGGAGGACGTACGGGATCCCGCGGGCCGTATACCGTGCACCCAACGGAATCAAAAAAACCACCAAGCCGGCATACACGTTGGGGTGCTAACTCTAGACAACGTGTTCATTACAGTCTATCACCAAATTTGATGCAACGAGCCTACGGGAAGAACGGAGCGACACTCGATGGCCAGTGGTGTACATATGTATCATTGTATGGCACGCAGTTATCAGACCGTGACGGGGGTTATTAGGAATGCTAAGATTAAGGAAGGTACGGGCCGGGTTGCGCAGCCTGAAGAAGCGAAAACCCATTTGAACCACAATCATTAACATTCGTTCGTTCTTTCATGCTTGACCACGCCTGGATGCAATAACACAAACGCATCATGGACGATCATCGCGATCGCGAATATCAGCTCGGAATGAAAGCACACTTTTATGTCGAGTGCAGATACAACTTGAAGCGCAGAGTAAGGCGACAGTGGTCCGGGTCTGATCACTGCGGGCTGGAGCATCTACGTAGCACTGGCAGGTGCCGGCCGTCGGACTAGTGACTACCTGTCAAGGCATTCATGCTTTGAAAGGGGGGTCCGTCGTATCAGCTACGGTTATTGAATTACCGAATAGCTGGTAAGGCCAAAGGCCAAAGACGCAGAGGCATCATGCGTGCATGCATCAAAGAAGCTGTTCGAATTTCGCTGCAAAATGGAATTGCGAACTTACCGTAGACACCAAAGATAAACAAGATATTCTTGGTGCATGCACATTCGACATAGTACGACAAGCCATTCATGATCGCTATTCGTGTCATCTTCGTATAAATGAATGGTTCAACTATTGTTGGACTCATGGCTGTAGCCTATAAATAGCTCTTTTAGTCAGGGTTATTATCGGAATCAGTACCCACGTCCCATGGGGGGCGAAAAGACAAAAATAGAACTCACCAGAATCACGAACGCCGTTCTTCTCAATTGAATGGGTATCGTAACATCCTATCCGGTAAGGGGTTAGCCAGTGGTCAGGAGTTGATAAGTAACTATGGGCAGCTTCGAGGCGGAGATAAAGCATCATATGCGTAGTGAATTGGGCTAATAGTGTGTCAACTAGGGACTATGGTAAGGAAGTGGGACGTACATTGTGTTAGACATGAGGGTGCGGGTCAATGGGCGTGCTGCCATGCACAAGTGTAGTAACAGATCTAGACATGCATCACAACACATGGACTAGAACTTGCTACGCAACATAGCGCCACACTATAAACAGCACGCGAAGAGATTCCGATGCTCATCCGCTCGTAAGCGATCAGAAGGCGTGCTTGACCCAGCACCAGCGTCACATCTACATTACCGCCTTGAGATACCCATACACAACCCTGCGAGTCGTTCAGCCTTGCGTGCTCAATGCAAACCACGACGTATGGCGAGTACATACCACATTCAATTATTACCTTACACCCTCCGACTCTCCGAGCCCCGATCCCGCTCGCTGTCTCGATCAACTGATCACGATCCATGAGTTTACATAGTTAACCCTTGCGGAGGAAATAGAGGTAAAAATAAATAGAATGGTGGCGTCCCTGCGATGTGCACGCGACCGATAGTGCTAACGAGGCGAGTTTATCCCTAATTCGAGGAATCGTGTATGTAAATCGTTTCGTCGATTATATATTGTACGTACAAGAAGGAGGAGAAAGGGTATCAGGAGTCTCTATACTGGGTGCTCGGTAAGAGTGTTATTGGCATCGGTAGATCTAGGATATCTTGACGAAGCTGTGAATAGATTTGGATCAATGAAGACAGCTGAGGTTCTGATGATCAGATACCGAGCTACGCGACTAGTAGCGAAAACTTTTATTAGCGATGGGGGTCAGACTACAAACTTGAACTTCAAGGATGGGTAGCTGAAACATATGCATGAGTTGTATCGTAGAATACAAACCGTGCTATCATGATCATGTGGCCCTTGACTCGTTGGTTGGATGGACAACCCTGAGTATCGGAGGTTGATAGCAAACAACGCCCAATAACGACTCCGATCCCGACGACTATCTAATCAACGTCTTACTCGAGCTCCACCTGCCATGCGTTGAAATAACTAGCTTTAACCTCTGGACCACGGTACCCCTCCCCGCGGACATCCTCTCTGATCGCATCCGGGAGTCATTACCGAGCACCCTCAATATGTACTTCAAAACCGTAAGAGCGAGGAACGCTTATACAGCTGCTTTGCATCGCTAATACCCGCTCACGCTTAACGGCGAAGTGAGCAGTGCACTGAAATTTAAAATGGTCAGCTGGTCATTCAATGCATAGCCATATTGGCAATTTGCAAAGTATAACGTCGATCGGTACGGAACTTACATATATGTCTCATGAGAGTGTGTATTGGAGTACAGGAGTCCTGGCTCTTATGTAGGGATTGGTTTTGAGGTAGATCCCTTTCCAAAGTCGAAAGCTTTCCTACTTCAGCCACACGCACACACGCTCTCCAACAAACACATCACTCTATCCACCAAACCAAGGACCAAGGACCATTCCATCTCGAGACTCGGACAGCCATACCACGCCATCCATCTCGGGCAGGGTGACAGGTGTCCCTCCCCCTCCCGCTACCACTACCGCTACAAACACAGCCTCCCCTCCCCTCCCTCCTCTCCATTTCATCCCCTCTTTTTCAAAATATATCCCCTCCCCCTCATTCCTCCTTCACCGCACAAATCCTTAAACCCAGCGGCAGACGCCCATGCCGCGTGACCCCGATACATACGTTTTCCTCCCACATACCGACACCAATTTCAATGATTCCATATATCCCAAGACTTATATACGACTATATTCTCCATATGCATATGCATTTCCAATCCGTATATATTCCGAATCTTGCACATCAATGATCATTACAGCAACGGAATGTTTTATGCAACCCAGATCAAACCCGTATGTATCCCGCACACCTAATCTCCTCCATACCTGAATTCTGCCAAATTAGTACCTTTCCAGCCTTAAACTCCACCCTCGTCTCACTGCCATTCTATTCGCTGAGCCCAACTTGCATGTTAACGGAAACCAGGCATTAGTGATGAGGATATATGCACTTGCAGGAACTATCAAAGATCGTTTGATCCAGAGGCACATTTCTCATCCGCAAAATGATGTTGTATAGAGATTTAACTACTGTATATACTGATGAGGTAGTTAAGCATGAATGCATGCATGTTGGCTATAATGTACTTGAGAAGATGGCGAGAGACAAATGACAATATGCCCAAGAAAATGAGATGAAAAGATGAGAAAATGACAATGCAAGCAACTGAGATGAGATGAGGCGATGAGAGTAGTCAAGGAAGAGATGGTACAGACTGGAAGTAGACGAGAGAAGAGAGATGGGAGAGAGGTGATGAGCTACAGGAAAGGACGTCGTGCGGGATGTAAGAGAGTAGAGTAGAGTAGAAAGGCGTAGGTAATAAACAACAATAGCACATAAATCAAACAAACAAGCATCGAGAAGGGGATAGAGGGTTGTGAACAGGGATGTCGGTGATACCCAAGCGCATTGCCGAACAAGTGATCGATAATCACCACCTTCACTTGTGTCGACTGATTTTCTCAACACCCGCCCCGACAGCAGTCTTCCTCTTTGCATCCTCCTCCTCCTCTTCACTCTCACTCTCCTCCTCTTCATCCTCACCATCCCGGCTCCCCTCTTCCTCTTCCTCCTCCTCGCTCTCGCTCTCCTCCTCTTTCAACTTCTCGTCAACAACCTTCACCACCCCATCTCTCTCCTCTTCATGGACAACCTCCCCATCAGGTACACTCTCGCGACTGTGATTCCTCCCATGACTATGCCGCCTACCAAGCGCGGGTGCAGGCGCAGGCACCTTAACCGCCCGCGTCATGTGCTCATCATCATCCCTCTCCCTCTCGTTATCCTTATCTTTTTCCTCCATACCACCATTCACAGGCGTATGCAGCGTAAACGTAGCAACAGAACCCGCTGTCGCAGGCCGACTCTTCACTTCGGCCTCCGATGATGAGAAACTCGTCGGGGTCGCAGCGGTAGGAGTAATCGTGGTAGCAGTAGACGGCCGATCTTTGACTTGTTCGATTTCCTCCGTCTTCTCTACTTGTGCGTCGTTTGCCTTGTTCGCATCCTCGTCATGAGCTTCATGCTTCTCACCAACCACCTCGCCTTCCACGATCGTCGACAACTCTTCCTTCTCCCTCCTCTCCCTTTCTTCCTTCTCTCTCTTCTCCTTCTCCCTCTGCTCCCTCCTCTTCCTGACCCATCCCATCCCACTCCCATCATCCAGCTCACCACCATCCTCACCTCCCCCTGCACTCTTCCCCCCTGCCCCTCCTCCATCATCCGCACCCCCAAGAACCGCACCCTCCCTCTGCAACCTCCCCCACACCCGACTTCCCACCGCAGCCCCATTCCTCACGCTCCCCATACCCCCATACCCCCACTCAACAAACTCCGGATCCGCCTCATCCCGCGCATTAGCAAACGGATTAGCATTAGGATGAGAAGTGTTCCGCTTGTGCCCATAAACGCGCCCATTAAGCATACGCGTTCCTTTGCCTTTGCGTGCAGGAGATGTTGGAGCAGCGGAAGAGGAGAGGGAGCTATTGAGTGATGTGGTAGACGAAGCACCTGTAGCAGTTGACGGTCGTCTCTGTGTCAAAGAAGTGGTAGAGGGAGAGGACCGGCTGAACACACTAAGTGAATTCGACCCCGTGCGAGTGATGGGGAGTGAAGCTGTTGAGCCAAAGGGTGTCTGTGTTCCGCTTTGGGTGCTTTGGATGCTGGCGATGCTCTGAGTGCGTGCGAGGGGGTATGTTTGGGGCGTATAGTTGTGATGGTGATGGTGATGATGATGCTTGCTGTTGCTAAGGGAGGAAGACGAGCCAGTCCAGCGCTGAGTGAAGCCTTTCAGACTTCCACTGCTGGAACCTTTCCCGTCAACGTATCCGTCGTCGTCGGAAGAACGATGAGAGTGCCTTGAGCCGAGGCGGAAGAGGCCAAGCGATGGCGAAGAGAGGTTGATACGTGGAAACGGGGCATTGTTGGAGATATGCTTTGCGTGGGGGTGGAGTGTTGAGGTTGAAGAGGAAGCAGAGGATAGGTTGGGCGAGTGGGCGGAGGCTGTAGAGGAGAGTGTGGGTAAAGACGCCGAGGATGACTGTGGTCGACGAAGGAATGGGCGGAGCAGAGATCTGGGTTTGGAGACCCATGAGCGAGGTGTGGAGTTGGAGGAGTCGATAGAAGAATGCTTTTCATCGTAGTGTTTTTGGAGTTTTGCTGTAAGTAGAGGGTTTGGTATTGGAGGGAGGGTAGTCTTTACTGAGAAAGGCGAATCTGGCGTGAATGAAGATACAGAATCGGACGCTGAAGCTGTAGGCGTCGTCGCGGAAGAATCTGCAGCTCTCGAAGTGTTCGAGGAGGAACGGCGAGTAGAGTTGGAGTCGAGAGACTCTGTATCTGGGTCATGGGGTATCGTGGTGATATCAAAGAAGGCGGGTTTGGACTTTGAGAGTGCGCCGAGCTCAGCGAGAACGGGTGGACATGGTATACTGGTTATTTCGTCTGGGAATGGGAGCTCACTGCCGTCGTCTGTGACGAGGACGCTCCTTCGTGGATCTGGGAGAGGTGCAAAGCGAATCTTTCGTTGAGGAGTTGTGGGCATGCTCTTGTGCTGTTTGGTGGTTGTCTTTGAGAAGGACGCGGTGCTCGACGAGGAGGATAGTGAGTTCATGGAAGGCATGTGGGGGAATGGGTGCAGCGAAGGACCGGGATAGAGCAAGATGCCATTTGAAGGGGTTGAAGCCATGATTGCATTCAGGTCGATGGTGAGCAGGAAGAGAAGGTAGCGAGATTGCAAAGTAATTTAGGCCCTTTTTTTGACTGATTCATGTCATAAATTCCTTGGCTTATTTCCTTGGCATCATACACCGCACTCCCCGGGGTCTCGCTCTCACGGTGCTCTACACTTCTCCTGAGCAGGCGGATCTTTCGTGTCCCCCTGCTTTGCTGCGCAATGGTGACCTGCACATCCAAAAATTCAATATCCGTGATTGTTCTTGTTTTCGGTATCTAGCGGAAAATATGCGCCCTCGAGTCACAACACGACGGCCGTCACGGAGACAACCACAGCATTCACTATGTCCCCATGTCTACACTCGATCTTTCCATCTTATCTACCCCCTTTACCTCTCTTGAACCTCAAACTATCGATACCCTAATTATAACCAACCACCTCCCACCACAATTACCATCCATATCATAACCTTCTTGACATCTTTCCTTTGCGTTCTATGCATTGATCATGCCTCCTATACTCCGATCCAAACGTGTATGAAAATATATAAGTAGCCCATAACGTAGTCAACATTCATTCTTATATTCTACGTCTTTCGCTCAGTCACTCTCTTCACTCTGCGGCCCTGGACCAGGCTATCAAACTATAGCCTCTATAAGCCTCTAGATCCCCAGGCGTGCTGTATCTGACGTCTCGCTGTCTCTTTGCTCTGTGGCCCTGCTTCACGACTTTTCCCAGCGTTACATATGGATGACATATGTATCTCCCCATTGAATATGAATCAGTCAGCCAATATCGACAATGATGTAGACGATGGATTCGAATAAGTGAGTAGATGATCAAATATGCTCATCAATCATCAAATATTATACATCGATTCCTGGGACACTTAGTCATTGGCTTGATCACCATAATTCTAAAGTATAACGCCTGCCGGGCACAATGCGTCGCCCAAATGCCCATCATGGCGTCAACTCATCTCTCTCTCAACCATTTCATATTCCACGTCGAACGCTTCCAACCCCGCATAGACATATCCCGGACACCTTCGCCAACTCAGACTGAGTAAACTTCAATTATTCATCCTTCTCTATCCCGCGGTTCTCTGCGCCCCGGACCCATCACTACCGTATAACCTACCTTTCATACGGGTATATACTCATAATCGAAATCAAAGTATAATATTAATTGGCAGCCGGGCATACGCGTCACCCGACCGGCCATCCATCAACATCTCCATCTCGCGCCTTTCGTTAGCCTCAAACGTTCTACCCCCTCTCATGCGTGCATGTTGCCGCATACTGCATATCATTCGCTTACCTATTTTTCCGAATACCACGTCTATTAGCAGAAGCCACGCCTATCTATTATTGTTTTGATTAATCATCTATATGTATTTATTGCTCGCTGGCATCTGCTCATTTGCTCATTTGCTCATCCATCTATCAAGGACATTGTACATCCTCTGCATTAGCGCTTAAAAACAGTTAACAGTAACATGTATATCACCATTAACATACAAAACATCATCCCAAATCAAGGTACTCCCACGTCGGGCCCCCTTCCCTTTCCCTTCCCCTTCCTCTCTTCCTCTACCCCATCTATTCCTCAAACGAAGCTTCAACGTGACTAAGACTCCTTACTCGACGCACAACCATCAACGTGGTTCACAACCTAGACTAAGACACAACCTCGAGAACCCCGTGGAGAAAAATCATAAACGGTGCCTCAAGTACTCGAATCGTAATAGTATTGCTTTATGTGGAATACACGTGTTACGATATATAGTCCAAGGTAATATGATTCTATAAACCACCAAACGTTAACCTATGAAACACCCAACACTTTTAACCGAACGAAAATCCAAAACGTCCGCATCCATGTCCATGTAGATTCTATAACCCAATGCCCGCTGACACCCCTACCGGTACCCCACCCTTCCACCAACTTTTCATCTGAATCAGAGTACTACCCAACTCCACTTATCCAAATAATTTATTCTTGTACCAGATCGAACGATCAACAAACTCCAATCAAAACCTTTAGATGGTATTAAAGGTACGTAGCTCTTACGGCTTTCATTGGAGCGTATTACATCTTCAGCATCCACCGATTTATCATAATTTGAGCCAAGTCAATCGTGACACTGATAGGGGACACACTGTGCAGGGTATACGCGGGTAAAAATGCAGATTGGAGCGCGAGGCCTAAGGGGTAAACGCCAAGACTCATACAAGAAAGCAAAGGATAAATATCAATATCTCCTGATATATCACAACTCCAAGACGCTTCAACAAGGGGGGAGAGATGTCGATGAGCAATCGTACTCGACGTGCACGATGTCTGCCATGACACAGGGTCGGCAAAAGCGGAAGTAAACGCTCCTAAGCGGAAGCAAAAATCCACGCTAAGCCTAAAGCACCAGTGTTGTGGGGTCGCACGACTCAAGTCGAAAGTCGAGTCGCAAGTCGTGCGACTAGTCGCCGACTAGTCGCACGACTTGTCATCGACTCGACTTCAGGTACCATCAAAATAGCACGTGAGGCTGACTTTGGCTGAATTGGGCAGTCAGCTTTGAAGGTAAGCGCCGACTCCAATCTCGCAGTATCCTCGACGTCGCCTCGCTGCTACAACTGCTTCGAGGGTTCTATAAATTATCTATGCACTCCATATGTATTCTAAGTACCCAATCGGACATTACTTGTATCAATATTACTCCAGTACAAGTCCATGAATCCCCCGAATCTTCAAGTCTGCTCAAGGTATAAAATGCAGGCTGTCGCAGAAAACTGACCAGCATCGAGAACACAATGACTACCCCAAGTAATCCTACCCAGCAGTCTCTCGAAAACTCTGGCTCCCAGAACTGGTGGCATTATCACTTTGTTAACCATCCTCGTGCAAAACAGGGGGATCCAAATGCTTATGCAGGTACTGGCCGAACTCGCGATAAACTGAAGAAATTCTGTAAGCTCTGTCTTGAGCGCCGCGTTGGAACCGAGATCTCCAATGACAACAATGATCCAAACCGGACGGAGCCTCGTTCTCGTGAATCTATTATTGAAGCGTGTACGTGATTACTTATTTTAGCATCCTTCAACTACTAATAAATTTGTAGTATTTGGAGTTGGTCGTGACAGTCCAGCACGCGAATGGATCTCGTCTCGCCCAGACGTTCTCATCAATCACCTACGCACATGCAATCTTCAGCCAGACGAAGTACATGCACAGGCCGAAGCAGAGCATCAACTCCGTGCTGCTTCTGCATCCCGTGAACCAAGATCCCCACGACGTGGAAGAATAGCCGCGAATACCCTTGCAATGCCATATCAGATCCCAGGATCTATGCCACCATTTGGAATGATACCTATGGTGCCGGCTCAGGCCATTTCACCTGCAATCAATGTACCATTCCCCTATCCAGCCCCTGTCCCCGGTCTTACAATACTTCCTCAGGTACAGCACTCGCTGAGCATCCCCTCTCGTCCCCCCTCTACCTCTGGCTCAGTCGCTGGCAGTTTGTCGCCATCAGACTCAATTTCCAATTCCTCAGCATCACGGCAACCATCCCGCGCACCATCTCGTGCACCATCCCGAGGACCGCGACGCTCTGCTACCCATCCCATCATTGATCCCACACTTACAGAATGGAACGACACAAGGCAGTTCATATTTGAGCAAGTTGTCATCCGGCTTACTGCATCTGCTGGCCTTCCACTCTCTTGGGTTGAGAACCCCGAGTTTCTCACCTTCTGTAATGAATTTATCCCAGCTGCCCGGATACCCAGCCGCTATGTTCTCACTCATCGGCTTCTCCCGCGAGCAGTAGAAGGAATCCGTGTGCAAATCCGACAGTCGGTTACAGGCGATTATGCAACTGCACAAGCTGATGGGTGGACGGGAATCAATACCCATCACTACATAGCGTTCATGGCCACTATTAGCAAGAAGGTAAATATTATAGTTCAGATTGCACAATTGATTAATCAATTATTATCTGTAGGTATATACTGTCCATGTACATGATGCATCCAATGAAGCGAAGACAGCCGACAATCTCTACGGCCATATGATCAAGGTCGTAACTACTTTAGATGTTGAGTGGAAGGTAATTCTTGTCGGCTTCACTACCGATGCATCTGGGGAAGCTCGGAAAGCTCGGAAAATGTTGCTGGCATCCCACCCACATCTAATTTGTCCCGATTGCTTTGCTCATCAAGTGAGTGCTTACAATTTAACCTGATGCCGGCAAACTAATCTAATTTACTTCCTAGGTAAACCTTATTGTCGGAGATTACTTCAAGATTGATAATGAGCTTACGGCCAGATCAAAGATGGCAACTGAGCTTATCACCTGGCTTCGCAGCAAGACCCGAGTTCTTGCTCTTCTTCGTGATGCCCAGCGCAGCTCTGGCCGGATTCTTAGCGTAATCCGTCCTGTGCTTACGAGATGGACAGCACATTATCTTGCCGATTGTCGTCTACTGGATCTTCGCTACCCCCTCCAGACTATGGTTGCAACTGACCGTATGCGGCCATCAAATGAACAGGTGATATTGGCTGGTGATCGTAGAACTCGGGAGAAGAGTGCAGAAATGGTTAAGATTATTGAGGATCCCCTATTCTGGCTTGCAATTGCATGGTTTGTCTAAAGTTGTATTATAATGTCATTAGCATAATAAATATTTCTCTATCATACAGTATGAAGACCCATTTAGAGCCTCTCGCAATCGCTGCAAACGTGGCACAGAGTGCATCATGTAGACTGGATGAGGCTCTCCTAACTTTCGGGACCCTATTCAACCACTACTCCCGCCTCATTTCTCCTGACAACCAGGACCACACAGTCAATGCAACGGCATGCAATGCAATTCTCAACAGTCTAGAAATGCGATGGGGGAAGTCCGATCAGGATGTCTTCGTTGCCGCCATCATTCTGAATCCATTCATCAAGGCAACACCATTTCGTAGCTCCAACAACTTCTTATCAATTGCAGGGTTGCTTGTGTTGATGCAACGGCTGTATATGCGTCTATTCCGAGTTGATACAGCCCCTCAGAACCTGGCGAAAAATCTTCAGGACTATTTTGAGTCAAAGGGAGTATATGATGGGCTTGATTCTTATGTCCTCGCTATAGAAGCTTCAGCCCGAGAAGCGGTATGTCCAAATATATTCTCATCCCAAATAGGGTAACTAATACTCTATATTAGAAAACAACACCGAATCCACTTGATGTCTATGCTGGCATGCGCCGTCTAGGTGCTGACTCTGTGGAACCTCCACTTACCCAACTAGCACGCCGCCTCTTATCTGTTTGTGTCAATTCCGCTTCGTGTGAACGGCTATTCAGCACATTTGGCAATACTCTTACAAAGCTTCGCAACCGCCTTGGCAAAGAAGCACTTACCTCACTTACTGAACTCAAAATGCATATCCGGGATGAACACATGCGCAATTCAGAAACCAAAGCACGACTCAAGCGTCATTTTGGCTGGGATAAAAAACCTGCTCCATCCTCCACCACATCTACTACAACTGCAGACTCGGGAAACCCAGCAGCTTCAACTTCAGTACCAGAGAACACATCAGCAGATCAACTTGATCAAGCTGGACCTGCTGATGAATTTGTTGCTATAGCAGATCAGTTTATTGCAATGCTCGAAGATGACGAGGATACAGAGCCAGTTGTGTTTCCATCCAAAATAAGTATTCGCCTGGTTGATCTCTTTGATCCGAAGTCGTCTCACTGGGAGGAAATTCATCAGCGCAGTGCCACCCGGAGTTTTAATGAGGAAGTGGAATTTTATGATCTCACAAATGTTGATGCTCATGGTGACATAGATATGGATGTAATTGTTGAGGAGAGTATATTCCGTACATAGATACATAATTCATTGTAATTAGGAGTTGTACTAATAAACCAACAGGGGGCTAATAGGAGCCGCCTGACTTAGTCGCAACCGTGAGAAAAGTCTTAGTCGCTGACAGTCGCTAGTCGCAACAGTCGTGCGACTTAGCGACTTTTGCGACTAGTCGCGCGACTTCCACAACACTGTAAAGCACACGCGAATCTGCCTTGTGTGCAATAATCATGATATATGATGGATAAGATACGATACAAGATACATGATATATGATATGTGATATATGATCGATATGATTGCTTTGTGAAAGATACGGAGTGAGAGGGGGAAAGACCACTGGCACCAATCCACGACTACATAGTTTACAGTCTAGAAACAAGAGCTTCAGCTTCAGGGAGGAAAAGAAGTTTAGCTGGTCTGGCCAAATTGGCCGTTCTAGATAAGAACCACAATGCTAACGAGGCCTAAATCCAAAGGAAAATCAATCAAGCGAAATGATGCAATGGAGAAAGGGAAGGAGAGTCAACGAAAAAGAATGGGTCGGTCTAGTCGACCTGGCAGCAGTACATATGTTCTAGATTTAATGTATACCTACCTACCTATCATCTCACGCCAGCTGAAAACCCAGCCGGGAGCACGCGTCTGACTTTTCGACATTTCACTGACTTGGCAGCATCAATGGGAACAAAAAAAAATCAAACTCCTGGCTTGAATTTATTGGATGAATGTAGTTTGATAACGCGCTTTTTATCGGCCAGCGAACACGAGCGCGAGAGTCGTATAGATGCCGAACGTAGATAAGTATTCATGTACCTTGAATGACGTCTGTAGATCGGGGGAAAAGAGGAAATCGGTAAATCGGCTGCATGCCCAGCCTAAGGTATTCAAGGGCCAACGAGAGTGTTTGAAAAGCAACGCGAGCGCAACCGGGGGAAATCGGAACGCCAAACGGGTCCTCAAGTCCATAAGGACGAATAATATCGCGTTTGAGGCCACAACATGAGAAAAATCCCCTAGCAATAAGAAAATTTACCATCCATGATGCATCTACGTCGGTGGTTATTGTCCCTGGAGAGGTTTTACGGCAATGGACGAGAAAAAAAAACTTTATAGCTTGACTGTTGATGGGTGACAACTTGACAAGTGCAAGATGGTGATGTTGGAATGTTGCTTTTCAGACAAGACAAACGTTCGATGTTGGCCGAGTTGCACGAGGTGAAGGCGACGCCACAGCAACGACGGGCGTTTGGTGAATTCACGCACATGGGTACATGTGTTCGAGCAGCAATCATGGTGGGCGGAGTCGCGCCAATAACACGATGCTCGTTGGCGATTCAGACAAACGATATGGACACACTGGCTACCTAGGCCGCGAATACGCGCCTATCCCAGTTTGCGAGTATAATCGGCTTTTTCCGTCCCTTCGTCCAAATACTACTTTCTGCCAAAAAGAGAAAGGTTAGCAAGATACCACAACATATCACATAGATACATATGGCGCACCATAAAGTCAACACCATCATACGCACGTTCGCTATTGTCTTCGCCCCGAGAGGCTCCCAACGATCAACTAGTACCTTCCACCCTCCACTTCTCGAACAATTTGTCTATCCATTTCTGCTTCCGATAGCGTCTATGAATAGCTGCATTTAGCATATGTACGCCGCAGCACCGAGCGCGAGGAAGCAACTTGTTCGCTTGCTTCTTTGTGATGAGATTTGCCGTTCTTCATCCCCTAGTCACCCAATGGGGCTGTAGCCACCGCCGCGTGTATATGCCTGATAGCGCTGTGAGCGATGTATGTCCCTGTGGCGAGGAAAAGAAATCATGAGGCGGCCAATGGTTATCGCGGGATGTACGGGCCAGTGGTGTCGCAGTGAGCATTATGTGAAGGAAACCCAAGCCGGCGGTAGACGTGAGCATTCCGATATCTATAATGTAACGCCAATTGATCGTACATGATCATCGGAGGTTGCAACTGCCGAGAGACTGCACATTCTAGGAAATACAATATTCGAAGTATCCATGGCTGTAGAAGTTTATTAGTGATGGAATTGATAAATTATTGTTGCTTACTATACAGCTGCTTATGTTGGAACGGGCGCAGGCAAAGAATTTGGCTTCTCGCCGAGTCAGAACATATGGATCCGCCGCCGGCTGGCAGAATTATATGCGGAGTCGACTACGGCGCGGAAAATGCTTCTCGTAATACACGATGAGTGGCATCGGCTCGCGGTAAACCAAGCGTCGATTATCGAATGGCAAGTAGATTCAATGGCTGGAAGGGGGGATATTCTCGGTTGAGGATCGTCCTGTGTAGTGCTATAGATGATGAATCTTATATGCGAGCCGCTCGGCACTATTGAGCATTGTAGCATTGAAGACTGAATGACTTGGTGGCTCATCGAGCATCAGGATGGGGGCACAGGCGCTACAAACTTCCTGAGAGCCATCAGACGTATCGTTCGATGCGATCAAGTGTTATGCCAGCGGAAAAATCACTAGCAGTGTATATTTAGAGATTTCGAGGCTAGAGGGTTTCTGGGGACCTGCCACATCGCTTTACGACATGTATGTTTCGGATAGGGCGAACGGAGGTCTTGATGCAGAAAGGGACGGTCGGTAGTGGGCCTAGCACTAGTCAATGGCCTATATTCAGCATATCCATTCTCTAACGGGGAGATTTGGGATAGAAGCCTTCCCAATACCCATATAATGGAAGTTCAATGAGAGCACCAGCAGAAGGCGTAGATTGACGTGGCTACTGGAAGCACTAGTGACGTGACATGTCGATCCAGAAGCCTACTTTTCAGTATGTGTAGGGCAATCAGACCTGGGGAAAGTATGAAGGGGAATTGGATATTGATGGAGAGCGCACAAAAGGACCTAATGGGGTATCGAGTAGGAGAGACGGGTCACGTAGTATTTTGGCGTTAAGATTAATCGGCGCTATCGAGTCAGAATAGAAAAGCAGCGGGCTTTTCATACGAATCGCTGAACAACAATGATGGAGTCCGTCAGCGAATTCTTCAAAGCGCTCACTGCTTTGAATGAACATGGGGAAAACATATCTACACCACGTGATGCCACGACCAGTTAGCCGATCAGTGATCACGATCATTCAGTTCAAGTTGCAGTCACGGTGAGCCTAATGTTACTTCCGTTTTCATGAATGCCAAACATCAACGTTCTCTCATAGCATCTCCCCTTAAGGGGTAGCCCAAGCTGCGGGCAGTGGAAGGACTTAATACTTTCAGCCTGATCCCAAGGTTCTTCGGCGTTGAAATTTCTCCATTCATCATTCATTGTAGGCGAGACGGATTTCCTCGCAGAGTCTTTGAAACAGTATTGTGGGTCACAACATCCATGTATTTCATGGAATTCGCAACGAATTTGCAACGTGTCTTCCTACATCCATGTACTTGGCTCTTAAGTCGATGACCTTGACGTCTCCCATCCTCCCAAGGCACGCCTCCTCACGCCCTCACTTCTCCCCGAATCTCGAAAGGTCTGATCATTTCTATTCATTGCCTCTACTATAATTACTCACCCATGCACCACCCATGATCGAAATACTTCTGTCATCGGGCCCTCCACAGTACCGCAAAGTCACACCGTCGTCACTCTTCGTCCACGGGCTACAAAAATGAAACGGTGACCCAGGTCCCAATCGTTCCTAATCCATCTGTCACGCGACCTTTCAAAGACATGGCTGCGAACACAAAGCCAAGCCCAGCTTTCTCCCCTGCGAAACTCACTCGCCCGTTTACCGACGAATGGCATAATTCGCTGTAAGCGCTGCATTGTTGTGGTCTCCACGTTCAGCCTAGTCTCGATATTCAAGTTATGGCATCGATAAACTGATAAGCGATTGTCGTGGCATTCTACCCCGCAATGAACTCGTTATTGCTAAAGACAGTTCTATCAATCAGTGGGGTTTCTTGGCGTCGCTCTAACCGAGGTGTCAAGAAGGCGCTTGTCGCTGTACATGGGTCAGGTGCTTTCCAATGGAATTGCAGTAGCAATTTACAACTAGGAGAGCAACACCTGTGCATGAGACGTAGCCCACTCGAAACGCCTCCGGCTGGCTACCCATAACTCAAATCCCGGCTCTTATCCGAAGCATAGTTATTTTCTCTGTAACCCAGCCGGAGGCTATTACGTTCTTTCGATCGATTAAATGTCATCGTGGATGTTAAATGGGCGGTCGAGCCATCTATCCCAGGCGTTCCGTTTGCATCCTATTATACATGTACCTCTACTTCAAACACGAGCTCTGCTTGCCATGATCCAGAGTGTGGGCTACGCTTCATTTCCGACATCGCCCAGGGGTTACAAGCTTCCACCTGGCCATTCTCCGTCGTCTGTCGCCCTACCATCTCCGCGGGCAATTCCTTATGGTTCCACTTATGATATATACGGGTATACTCGACAGTCCAGAGCTCGGCGGTGAGCTAACCATGTAGAATAATGAGCGTGGTGGAAGGATTGGGTTAGTTACCACCGGCAGTGGTATTCAGGACGATTGAAGGACAGACCCCTGAAGCGCCCTCCTCGAGACCAACATCATCTTAGTAACCAACTCTTCCTCTTTTTGTCTTCGTATTGTATGCATGTCCGCGCGAGTCATACTCATTGGCACCATTCCACTCTTCCGTACGTAACATCCCTCGGTCAGCCAAGTCACTTGAATTCGCGCAGACATCCAATAATCTATAGCTAATATTCCCGGAACACAATCTCCGACATCGCTCTGTGATCTGGCCTTAGCGTGGACTCAGTCAACCTACCATAAGCGCACTCCCTATTGACACCGGGAATTCTACCGCCTCACAAAATAATCGCGTCGAGGACGCACTTGGTCAGTGATGAGCATGTGTGCCTTTGGACATCAGGATCCCACAATGCCTTTTATCAACACTTATTTGATGTCGACGTCGAGCTTTCTAGCGTCGGCTTTTGCGCCGGCCGAATCTTTCTGACCTCTCACACTTACTTCCTGGGTGTCCATATATTGTTTTTGGTATATTTCTCTCGCTCAAGATATCGACCATCCACATCCTGGTATGATGGCCTGATAATGATTGATTGATTGATTGATTCATGCTTCGTTACCGCCATTGTCACTAGTAGCACTGTCTCGAAATGCGGTTCGAAACTTTTCAGTTTTAGGCCACCCAGTTGCAGAAGGTTGTTATTGCCTCTTAACGGTGCGTGCGCAGTAATGTCTTCCCTCTTGAATGGCGTTCAACAGATGTACTTTCACTACAAGTAGGCGTTGGTTTGCAATGGATATATACCATGTATTCAAGCGGCCTCAATGCTAGTCGCAACCTGTTCCTTTCCCAAAGACGACGACGTGCTTTCTTTGATGGACTCATATATAAATTGAATCAAAGACCATAGCATTCACAAAAGATCCGGGCGGACAACATTACCACATTCTCTATATGGTAAGTTTATTGGGGTTGTTTACGGCGCATCTTGACCATCACAAATGAAGTTCGATTGTGTCTTTGAATCCTGTGCGCCATGAAAACCCCATTTACCCTGCCATTATGACGCATATACCCCGGTGCAAGTTCACCACATCGACTTGAAGGAATGGTTAATGTAGGTGGGATCCCTACGCCAGTCGTGGTAGTAGCAGTTATTCCAGCCGTGGCGGAAGACTCTGTCCGGTCGTCCCTTTCGCTTCCTGCCCCCACGATTACTTCCCTCATGATTTCTTCCCCCGCAATTTCCTTCCCCGCGACTCCTTCCCCGCCCTCAATGCCTATTTCTGAATTCAATTCTAAGATGCAAAGAGAATTCAAACTAGAGGATGTGCTTGGAGGTACTCTTGAAGCTCTCCTCTTCCTTGCAGTTCTATCCATCATGCTGCTCGTTTGGTGACGTTCCAACAAGCGAAAATCAGGTAGATCACAAATGATAGCTATCCAATTGATGCAGCTGAACCACATTCGTAGATGATAGTGAATTTGACATCCAGCCGTATATTGCGATGCTGCCAAATTTGCCGACGCAAATGAAAAGGATGCTCAGTCGCGTGTCCGTAAATCGCAGGCGAACGAGACCAAGGCGTGGACAATACCGAGATATGGATGTCGAACGTGGAGAGAGCCATCATAATGGTCAGAATGGTCAGAACAGCCAGCCTGAGCTCACAGACAACGGGTCTGACGGGTCAAGAACATCGGTCCAGTTGGTATATGGACAGGACTAGTATTTCTATTAAGTAACAAACTGTGTATTCCTCGGATTGGACTGTCTTCACCTCACTTGAGTACCACGTTCATTGTAGTTTATTTGGAAAGATCAATTTATACCGCCAACAAAGATGCTGCAGTTTTATTGGATATCGTCCGAATACCGACCAACACCCTTGACTCCGTACCATCGTCTCGATTCTTACTTCTTCCCAAAGATAGTTCCGAACGACGTTCCCTGGTGCCTGCAGAAGGACGGCCATAAGCACTGCACCTATACCCAGCAGTTCTATTCATCTATTCTCACTCACCCCATATTGGCCCTGCCTGGATCAACGAATTCACTTCAGGTAGCGATGGATCCAGCATCCCGCATCAGCAAATCCATAATCAAATAGGAGTGAGAGAGAGGAGTCTTACATATACCCCCTATCACCCGGTACACCCAACTTCTCTTCCAAAAACTTGAATAACACCTTACTATATTGCTCATTCAGTTCCGGATTGATGTTATCCAGAGATTTCTACATAAAGTCCACATCCACCAAGCTTTGAGCCTGATTATTGACAAGAGGTATAGTAACTCACAATCGACAGATTAAACGCAGGATCGAAAGACCCATTGAACGTGAGGGTCTCGTTATACGTATAGCTCACAGAGATATATAATTCTGGTTTCTTCAAAGTCTCCGCTCCGAGCTGTTCAAATGTTATATCGGATTAGCATGCCCCCGGGCTGTTGCGCTACCACGCAAGCTAGCAGCGTGACGGAATAGTAGTAAGAAATTCCACACCTTTGAGAACTCGAGAGCGAATGCCTTAGGATCTGCGAGCTACGTGATGCGCACCGTCGGTGGATACGTTCACATAGACATATCAGACTGGCATACCTTGACGTTAGTCACCAAAGAGAGAGTAGGCATCGTAGAGGAAGGTAGGTAATGGTGGGAGTGCTTAGTGGGGTGAAGGGAATAGCTAGGGAATAGGGTATATAAGCCGGTGTACCTTTTCAGCTCTGAGCATATGATGCATGCTTTATGATGATGCAAGGTGATTTGAGATTCAAGATAAAGATAGCGTTCCTGTGAGAGCATCCCTCTAGCAGGCGTTCACGGGACCCCAATCGATTACCAACCACTTGCATAAAGTACTGGGAGAGTTGAATATCTGGATATCGAAATGTGTGTACAGCTACACAGGAATATAATTATACAGTAATTCATTGCATGTGCATCGATGCAATCAAAGTATGCGCCGTTTACCTTACCACGTAAACTTGTTATCCACGATGAACCTAACGCAAAGTAACCAATTCTATCATCCAAACGGCATCAGTCAATAAGCCCACTCTTTTAACAATGACCAGAAAATAGGTCTGGAAAACTTACCTTCAGCGGAAGTAGGATGGATAGCAACCGTGTCATCCAAATCCTGCTTTCTAGCCTTCATCTTCACCGCCACCGCGAACCCTTGCATAACCTCATCGCTTCCCAGTCCAATGATATGTACTCCAACGACTCTCTCTTCGGGACCGGCGCAGATAAGCTTGTACACGGTAGGTTCTTTGTGTTCTTCGGGGACCATGGAGAAGTAGAGTGCGCGGAAATTCGATTTGTCTGTAAAATATGATGTACGTTAATAGAAAGTAAGAGACGGAGGCGGGATTAGACGTACAGATTTTGATAGCATCATCACCGTACTTCTCTCTTGCTTGTGGTTCAGTCAAACCAACCGTTCCAATAGGCGGATGCCTACGATCCGCGACCGTAAATACTTAACACGGGAGCAGTGTTAAAAGAGGATTTGGACTTACGAAAACACCACAGTCGGAATATCCTCATAACTTAACTTATCCTCTTTGAACTTCTCGGGCCCAAACAACCTATTCGCCAATCGCCTCCCAGCAGCAATCGCTACTGGAGTCAACAAAGCCTTCCCTTGCACATCGCCAACCGCATATATTCCCTTCACTGTAGAGTTCTGGTATTCGTCTACCACGACATCACCTTTGTCGTCCAACTTCACTCCTAGTTTCTCTAAACCCAGACCCTCAGTGTTGGCGTGTCGTCCGATAGCCCAGAGAAGGCAGTCGACTTCGATGGATTCACCTTTGTCGGTGTGAACGGTGAGTGTTTGGCCCTTCGCACCCTCCACCTTGACGACGTTAGACGATTTATGTAAGTTTATGCCGGTGTGTTCGATCCAAGGCGTAATAACATCCTGAATGGTTGGATCGAACGTCCTCAACACCTTCTCCTTCCTTATAATCAAATGCGTCTCGCTCCCAAGTGCATTGAATATCCCCGCCAGCTCAACAGCGATATAGCCAGCGCCAACCACAGCAACCCTCTTCGGCTGATCCTCCAAATCAAAGAAACCATCACTATTAATCCCCAAACTCGCACCAGGAATCTTCTCATCACTCGGAATCGTCGGCCTACCTCCCGTAGCAATTAACACCTTACTTGTATTCAATACATATTTGTTGCCATTTGGACGAGTAACTTCGACTTGGGTAGGGGAAAGCAGTTTTGCGAAACCGTGGTGCTCTTCGACGCCTTCTTTTGTGAGGTTGTTGGAGTAGATGCCGTTAAGCTTTCGGATATAGGCGTCGCGTTGGGGTTTGAAAGATTTCCAGTCGAATTTGGGGGTGTTGAGGCCAGTGAATTGATACCCAGGGGCGTGGTGGGTGAGTTTGTCTTGGAGATCAGCTGCGTGCCACATTATCTGCAATCAAGGTGGGTTAGGTGACCGATTTAGCGTGAATAAAAGTATTACACGCCTTTTTGGGCACACATCCTACGCGGGTAAGGGCGCGTTTAGATAGGTCAAAGAATAGCGGGGCCAATCTTACATACCGACATTCACACAGGTACCGCCTAGGTTAGGCGTGACTTCTACCAAAGCGACTTTGGCACCGTAGGATGCGGCACGACGCTATTCATCACGGTACTACATCAGCATCTACCCACGTCCATGAGTCATGCAAGCACTTACCGAGCCCGCTACACCTCCACTTCCTCCACCAATCACAACATAGTCATACTTGTCGAGCCCGGGTTTCTCTACTGGTGCCATATTAATGCTTGTGGAGGAGAAAGTTCGAGATATCTGATAATTAGTAGTTTGAAAAGGTGCAAGTAAGTCTTTCATAAAATAGGAATGGCGGGCTGACGCGGTGTACCTGAGAAAGCCTAAGAGCTGAACGTGATGATAAGCTGGTGGAATCAGAAATTGTTCTAGCAGAGATACGGGCAAAGGCGGCGATGGAGGTGGAGGAGGTATACGCCAGTTCTGTTTGAGAGGTGTATGAGTAGGCCGTGTTTATATATCATCGATTGCGAGCGCATTGCTTACTTAGTTGCTTATGCAGATTCTGTGCAAATCCCAGTGATGGGCGCTTGTCGTACCATCAGTAAGCGAGATTGCGTGACGCGTCGAGCTCACGTGTGCGAAACGATGAACAAGCCCCTGTTCAAAGCAGGCTGTTGCCATTGACCTCGGCAACGCACTGCGGCTTCAATGCTTAAGACCCTCTGGTGCGGACTCATCAGATAGGATTCAAAATATTATCCTAGTTGCATAGTTGCACGATATCACCACTTTTGCCAGGCGTATCATGGCTGGACTGACCACTTTCCTGGGTTCATGGCATCAACTTAGCAGAACTTCGTGCGTGATGAAATGACCATGTTCTTATCGAGAATTCATTTAGTTTTATTCCCAGTGATAACGATCTTGTCATTTGGAAACACTCCATCGTTTGTCTTCATTTTCGCGGGCCGGTCTTGCCTGCTCTGAACCCGCGACGACATAACCTGTTTCCTATGACCTTGCTTGTGTGGGAGAGCTTGTGCAATCAGATTAATTACTCGATACTTTCATGACTTATCGATATGTCAAAGAACGGCATATATCGTGCTCCTAGACCTTCAAATCCTGGCTTCTTTTCCCTGCCTACGCTGCGAATTGGCGACAGTCTGCTCGCATTGCCATGGTCAAGTTCTCCAAAGGAATGTGGTGCCTCGCGCCAGATACCGTTGCTGACTGGGCGACGGAGTCTATCAAAGCAGAAGCTCGCGAGGACAGCATTCGTTGTGTCGCAGTAAGCTTGTTCCAATCATTTGGATCTCCGTATAATGTTGCGGTAGACCAGTAGACACATCTACCATCGCGGCGACACTCTCAACACGCCAACCATTACCGTTGAATGCTCTTCACCAATACCTAATGTCTTGCTCTTGAATGGGTATCACTGGAAGGCCCAGGAGAGTGCATTAGCAGGTCCACATTATGAGTTATTCCCTGATGTAAATGTGGATGAGCTGGTGAGTTCCTCGCAGACACTTCGATGCCTATTATTATTTATTTCGCAATATAGAACTCCAGCCGGCAAGACAACCTTAAAACCACCAAATCTTCCACCGATCTCAAAATCTCCACAAACACCATTTCAGCAACAATCAACACCCAACCATCCTCCTTCAACATCGATTTCAACTCCCCCGACTGCCTACTCACAAAACTCGGCTGGCGATCTATAGGGTATGTCAAGGTCAACTCCACCGCTGGGCACGCCAATGCTGCCATGGTCGATCCCGATCGGGGCGAACGATGGTTTACGATGCAATTTCAAATCTCTGTAGGGGAGAAAATATATGGATTGGGAGAGAGGTTCGGGCCTTTCATCAAGAATGGACAGGTATATACTTCGCTTCGAGTTATTGGTTTTTCATAATTTGGCGGGTTTTAGGGTGTGGAGATGTGGAACGAAGATGGCGGAACCTCCTCCGAACTTACATACAAGAATATCCCATTTTACCTCAGCTCACGCGGTTACGGGATTTTCATCCCCTGCCCTGGGTTTGTTAGCTTTGAGGTCCAGAGCGAACGTACGTCCATCCTTCCATATTCCTCTTTCACCTTTCTTTCCGATTATATCTCTTTCGAACTAATCAAACTAACAGGAACAACCAGGGTAAACATATCCGTCCCCTACGAATCTCTTTCTGCCTATATAATCTATGGCCCCTCTCCCTCCGCCATCATCTCCACCTACACCATCATCACCGGACGCCCCGCCCTTCCTCCCCCATGGACATTCAATCTTTGGTTGACCACATCGTTTACTACAAGTTACGATGAAGAGACGGTGAACGGATTCCTGGAGGGAATGGAAGAGAGGGATATCCCTGTGGGAGTGTTTCATTTTGATTGTTTTTGGATGAAAGGGTTTCATTGGTGTGACTTTGAGTTTGACGATGAGTTTTTCCCGGATGCAAAGGGTCAGTTGGCGAGGATGAAGGAGAAGGGGTATAAGGTAATTATTCCTGATCATCAGTTGACTGATATGGTGTGTATCACTGATATTAATTTGTAGATATGCGTATGGATCAACCCATACATAGCCCAAGAAAGCAAGATCTTTGACGAGGGCATGCAGAATGGGTATTTCATTAAGAAGAAGGACGGGAGTGTTTGGCAGTGGGATTGGTGGGTAAGTATACATTCTACCTTCGATAACCTGCAGGACGCGTGATTGTGAAGATCTTGGATGTTAACGTATGTATGGATTGTAGCAAGCCGGTATGGCCTTCGTCGATTTCACAAACCCCAAAGCATGCGAATGGTACCAGTCCAAACTTAAAGAACTTATCGACCTCGGAGTGGATTGCTTCAAGGCGCGCCTCCCTCTTCACACACGTCCCTTATCCTCATGATCACTAACGAACACCTCTACAGACTGACTTTGGCGAACGTATCCCCACCAGCAATACCCATTACTTCGACAAATCCAACCCAGACAAAATGCACAATTTCTACGCCTACCTATACAACAAAACTACGTTCTCCATCCTCGAAAAACATCTCGGGAAAAATAAAGCTATCGTTTTTGCGCGATCTGCTACTGCGGGTGGGCAGAGGTTCCCAGTGCATTGGGGAGGAGACCCGATGAGTACGTTTGAGGCTATGGCTGAGACGTTGAGGGGTGGATTGAGTTTGGGGATTTGTGGGTTTGGATATTGGGCGCATGATATTGGTGAGGGGCTGGTCTCTGAAATGGGTGCAATTCGGGCTAACAGAGCGATGATGTGCATATAGGTGGATTTGAAGGCAAGCCCGATCCAGCGCTATACAAACGCTGGTTCGCGTTTGGTGCGCTTTCCAGCCATTCACGCCTCCACGGCAGTGGTAGCTACAGGGTACACACCCAATTATCTTGCACATGCTGTTACTCACATCTTATCTCCCCAGGTCCCCTGGCTTATAGACCCTTCCGGCGAAGCCGACCTCGTCCTCTCCAAATTCATCAACCTCAAACTCTCTCTCATGCCCTACCTCTACGCTACAGCAATTGCCACCCACCAAACTGGCATCCCCATGATGCGCCCCATGTTCATCGAATTCCCCGACGACCCTACTTGTTGGTATCTCGACACACAATACATGTTAGGTGAAAATCTACTCGTTGCTCCAGTATTTAGCGAGGATGGGGTGGTGGAGTATTACGTTCCGGAGGGGAAGTGGTATGGGGTGTTGGATGGAAAGATTAGGAGAGGACCGGGGTATGTGAGGGAAGTGCATGTGTTTGAAAGCTTGCCATTGTTGTTGAGGCCAGGAACGGCGGTAGTGTTTGGCAAGCATGATGTCGAGGGAAGGCGCAAGCAATCGACATACGACTATTCGAGGGATATTACGATACTCGTCAATGGACCGGAAGATGAGAGCTCTCGTATGGAGTATGAAGTTGTGATACCGGATTCAGAGAATCCAGGGGTGGTAAAAGGCACTTTGAAGGTTGAAGGGACGAAGTCAGACTTAAAGGTTAATGGGACTATCCCAGGGCCATGGAGAATGAAGAGTGTACGAGATGATGGAACTTGCGACGAATATAACAGCGTACAGTAGGGAACTACGGTGAAAGCATCCAATTATATGAATCCAATGACAAAAGGGTATATGAATCCTGGATATACGACTCCCAATGAAACCAGAAATTAGCGTGTACTCGGACATGATCCATTCTCTGCTCACCAACCCTCTTCACCTGAATGTCTACCTCTGAAATTACACTCTACCAGCAGGGGCACGACAGCATGCTCTGGCTGCGAGAAGAAATCCATCAACGCCCAACCTCTAATCCGCGGTTCTGTCAGCTTGACCTCGCCATCAACATCCTTCTCATCCTTATTGCAAGCTTCCACTTCTTGACTACCAGCCAACTGATCGAGCAACCATTTCCCTAACCGACTATTCACCCCTTCAACACCTAAGCCCCATTTCGGCCACCCGAAACCGTGTGCGACAGTCGGAGGAAAGGCGAGTGGGAAAGATGCGGCGGAGAAGAATGTAATATTGAGAACTGGCATGGGAGGATTATTGGGAGGTGGGAGGAGGACTTGGGTTGATAGTGTGACTTTCTCAGGTATAGAGAGGAATGAGGGGATATTATACCTAGGAACCAAGTAATGTTAGAGGTGCTCAAAGGAATATACACAAGATGCGTTTTACCAGTCGTGCGTTCGAACAAGCGTGTCCTTACAATTCCACGTAAACCCAGCCTTCTCACTATCCGGCCATGTCGTCGGGTGTATCCCAAGACCCTCCAACCCATTCTCCCAGCCATCCCCATTCCCTCCAAACCTACTAAACAAGACCACCTTCCCTCTCACCTCTCCCAACTTCGGGATTCTATTCTCGAAGAACCACATATCCTTACCACCGGGACCGTTAAATATCTCTGCATGAACCATGGCGGAGAAATCTGGTGGCGGAGTATGTGCATAGTCTTCTTGTTTAATTGACATGACGATGGTTTCTTTGGGAGAGGTGGAGAAAAAGGAGTGGATGGTTGAGAGAATGTCTTGAAAGGGTGTTTTCTGAGGGTAGATGCCGTGATAGGAAATTAACCGTCCTTTAACGATGGCTAGACGGACATCTAGCATTCGTATTCCGGATTGGAGCTGAACTGCTAGGGGTGTAGAAAGTGACTGGCATTGGGATATAGGCCATCCGTAGAAAGCCATCCTAAATCACGTAATTTGATATAAAGATGTACTGACAGGCTGCTTGACACTCACGAATCGTGTGTTCCTGTATTTCCCTTCAATGAGGTCGCCTCAATGTCTAGCTTGAGCATGACACGTACCAGGCAAAAGCAACGAAGATAACGGTGCTGCATCAGGCATTTCAGCAAGGAAGCTGGCTAGGTCACGACGAGGGAATATAAGTATTCGCTTCCAGTCTCGAGATGCCTGATTCAAAAGGACTTAGTACCCATTCCCCTTCATAGAAACGTATATTTCCCTACCTTGGAACAACATATGCGCCACGGACAATTATCAGGTACTTTAAGTGGTTGCCACGACGCGCTGATAGCCATAGTCGTATGTAGGAAAAACGTCTCTGGGTTGATGCTCCAGTTCGCACTCGAAACGTCTTCAGAGCCAGTGTATGGTGCTAGGAGTAGCTTCGAACGACCTAACAGTTTCTCATCTGTTTCTCGAAGAGACTGAGCTGGTATGACCAATGGTTTCTCCTTGGGGTGGTTGGCATGAAAGCAAGCGATACTGTCGCCAGTGAGGTTATGGATTTGAAAGTGCATTAGAGGATTAAGATGCGAGATATGGGAGATAATATGCGAGTAAGTAATCTAAGTACTTCTCAGACTTAGCTGGGAAGCAGGAGACGTGAATTCGATGGAAGTGGCTGACCAGGCTAAGTAGCAAGCTACCTCAGCGCCTATTACTGCACTGCGCACTGAAGGACTCAAAAACAGATAGCAAGACAAAACAAAGACAACACGTTATTGATAGGAGAGCATGATGTAGCAGACAGGTCCATATTATGTAGATGTAAGTGAAAAGGCGATAGTTGTGGTAAATGCATGAACTATGTGTATGAATAAATGATGCGGGTAGAGAGCACTATGCAGTAGTATTGCCTTTCTTCCATGAAACAAATTCGTCGAGTAACGTCGGCCATGCCTAGTCAAAATTGGTTATTTGCCGCACTGATAGGAGGAAAGACGACCTACCCCGTCCGCCTCATAACCGGACAAATCAGGTTGGACGGTGTTACAGAAGTCGAGCGTCTGTAAAACGAGGGAGATTCGGTCAGGTGAATCAAGCGAATGACTTCTTCTCGTTCACTCGTCCAAACGTACCATGCTCCAGACATCTTTGTTAACACCCTTATAACCGCCTTTTTCCTATGAAAAGATGAGACATTTTTCGAACTTAAGCAGTGAGCTAAGAATAGACATACGTTGATAAACGTGACAATGTCCTGAATTATGGGGTACCGGGGCGAGAGAAGGACGGTCCAAAGGGCTGTTGCAGTCTGCTCACGTGGATGATTCAGGTTCATCTGTGTACAGGTGTAGAATTACTGACCTCCATATCGATATTACGGGTTTGACTATAGAGGTGACCATGAGCTATCCACTTAACGAGAGTACAAGGAGTATCGTCGGCTTACGGAGGTTTTGCGATCGTAAAACAGTACCCATAGAGTGTCTTGAACGCAGCCTTCGGATCTGCAGCGTACCGCCAATACGAAGACCTGTCATACGGCTCGTCCGTCCGTTTCTTCTTGGTCGATGCGTTTGCTGCAACAGGTTTCTTCAATGAAGGTTTGTCTAGTATTAATAGGCTCTCGAGGTCTTTGGCAACAGTTGCGAGCTGAGAAAGCGAGGAGATCCTGCACGTCGACAAGACATAGGTTCAAAGTGAACGTCTTTAGGATAACAGAACGACGCACTGCAGCTTTTCGGTTCCCTTCATCCACTCCTCTTTAGATATCTTCCCCATCTCCTTTGAATCCATTTGCCATGCGATGATTAAAGGCAGGACACCATCCATAGGGACATTCGCGTCGTCGCAGAGTCTCGAGAAGCTTTCTGGTCCGATGACCTCGGGTTCATCCTCGTCCGCGTATCTTCCAAACGTAGCAAGCGCTTGAGTAGATGTATACGGTTCATATGTGGCAACAGAGTTCATCGAAGCTATTACTGTGCCATTCGTGGTCTGAGAGGCTTCCTCGCTATGATTGGCACGTATGTGATGGGAATGACAACAGAGTAGAGATGAGAAAAGGTTCATGAATGTGCATTCGCCAACCAGCCACAGCCCGAACCACTTATAAGGCGAGGCGAGGGTGACAAGGGCCGACACAGGTTTGTGTGATAGAGTAGAATGACACTCACGGAATCGAGCGCTGAGTGTGCAGCGGAGAGCTTCGATCTTTCTATTTTTGACATAAGATCAGTCCCACGCATAATTTGCCACGTGGGTTCAATGAATACTGTTAGACGCGCAATGTAAGCTGTACAATGAACGTCGTGGAGGCGGTGAAGCAAAGTGGGGATCCGGACGACATACAGTCGATCCGTATGCGTGCAAGTAGAATAAGGAAAATACACACCATACATCTTTCGTTACAGTTTTCCCCTTTGAGGTGCTAGATTTTAATCTGGATGATGTAGCTTTGCTGGTGGCGGCGGCTTTTGTTTTCTTCAATGGTGGTTCGGGCTACGATGATAATGCCTCCGAACGATCGGTATACTCATACGAGGAAAGTTGTTGTTGTTGCAAGGGAACGCACCTCAACATCAGGGGAAGTCGCGCTGTATGTACGCATCAATCAATGGCAATAGAGAGGTGATGAGCAATTTTACTTACCCATCTACATTGCTTTCCGCATTTGAACTCGTAGCCTTTGTAGTAGACTCTAGCACAAGATTCAGAAAGGATATAGGAGATGTAGTTCGCTAAGGCCGTACTCGTGTTCGTCGTTTTCCGCGTCGAGCTCCGTGTCGACCGTGCCGTTGTAGTTGTAGAGGCTTCCAATGGTTTAGCATCATCTGTTCGCTTACGCTGAAGATTTACTCCATTGAATTTATACGAAGTTATTGAAGATGAGTGCATACGCACTTTGGGAGGCATTGAAAGAGCGAGGGGACAGAGAAAGAGATCAAGCGGTCGTGCCTGAGCAATTATTGAGCAGATGCTCAGAAGCTGGGTGTCAGAGGGGATCAAAGGCCAGTCAAAGGCGCGAGTCTCGTCGAAGCGTGACAAGCGCGACTATGTACGTGACGTGTGACATGCAAGATCTTCAGTAAGCCGGCGTAAGTCGATTGTTTTTCCTTTGCTTTAACCCACAGTGATATACTGCTTAGCAATGGAAATATATAATCCGAACCCAATAGTATTTGCACCATCGCAACCAACCGACCGCAGGGCAAAAGCAAGCAAAGTTCACTCGCTATGGATGGACGAGGAGGAAGATAACGATGAAGACGAAGACGCAGTGGAGCCTATAGATCAGGATGAAATATTCGGTGACTATCCTCATCTCTTCACTTCAATTCATGATGTCGTTGCTAAGTACCCTCTGCAGACTTGATACGTTTTATATCTGATCCTGAACATCCCAATACACTTGAAGAGCTCCGTGTCGTCTCTGCGCCCCAGATCAATGTTTCAGAGAATCGCGTGATAGTCGAGTTTACACCAACTGTTCCTCATTGTGGGATGTCAACGCTCATCGGTGAGTTCCTCGTTGTCATGGTCCGTGCCTGTGCCTATAGTAACCTCTCTGCTAGGATTGACGATCCGTGTGCGGCTTATGCAGAGCCTGCCTCCTCGGTTCAAGGTAGACATCTTTGTTAAGCCCGGTTCTCACCAAAGTGAGCATGCGGGTTAGTAGAATTGTTATTTTTGCTATGTTCATTAGCTTACCGCCGCATAGTTAATAAGCAGTTAAATGATAAAGAGCGAGTAGCAGCTGCACTGGAGAATCCAGCACTAGTCGATACGGTGGAAAAGTGTTTAGCTAATGCCGAGCGTCGAGGCAAACCCGAGTAACACGCCAACTTAGTAGTTTGAATCTGTATCATTAGTTATTCTTTTCCTGTAGCCTTTAGCATAACATAAATCCATGTTCGCATAGTAAATAATCTAAGATGAAAGAATGAGAATATTTATCTATTACTTAGGATATCGTGTGCGTGGTATAATTACAATGCGGTAAATAATAGTGAAGGTATGAAGCTACAACGGTGTAGATGCAGTAAGTGATACAATTGGGTGGGTGCAGTAAATCAGTGAAGAAACCGTAGCCAATGCAATGTCTAATGAAGCGATCCAACGAAGCGTGAGGATGAAAATTCCAATTGAAAGCGAAGAACGGAACGTGAAAACCTCCGGGTTCTTCACCCATCGAGCAAGAAATCCCAGTCAATCGCCGTCTCTGGCGCCTTTCTCCCACAATTGAATAATCGTCTGAGGGTTTCCTTGCGGGAGTTTTCAGGTGCCCGCGTTTGCGTATCCCACATCCGGAAAGCGATGGTACCACGTGTACATACTACCACCTCGTCTTCATCCATAGCGTCGTCATAGGTACCCTCGTTAAGACGGACATTCTTCATTATCCGATTTATAAAACCGGCTGAATAGCTGGCGCGACCCGAATGATGTATTTGGCCTCGGAAATCGGAGGGTAACCATAGCGTGATGTCTGAAGCTTCTGATTGTATTTCGAGGTAGAATTTTGACCGATGTGATGGGCGGCACTTGAAGATCATGAGTAATGTTGAAGGGCGGCGATAATGAGATGCGAGATACATACAACTTTGACTTTGAGCGGACCAGCTTCATTGGAGATCAACATACTCATTCGATGATCTACAGGTTGATTCCGAGCCCGATAGTGAGGCAAGACCAATGAAAGGTCTATCGAATTCTGTGCAGTGTCTAGTTGAAAATCCCAATCCTGATCGGGATGGTATTTCACTTTGTATGTGCCCGAAGCCGGAGGCTCTGGGTACTAGGAAAAAATCCAAAATGAGCACATCGGACCAGGAGAGGGTAAAATCGATGGAAAAAATTGCTCACCAGACTCTCTTTCTCAAGTAGCGAAGTCTGTCAGATAAAATCAGTCCGTATGTCATAGACAAGATCGGATAGTGGGACTCACGGAACTGGAGCAGCCAGCGGAAGACATATTCGTTGGTTGAGGACAGGATGGCGGAAACGATGGATGATACTCTTTTAAGTAGGGATATAGAGAGGATACCTGGGAATCCTTGCAGCGCCGTTATAAGGGGTCCTCATCGTCAGGGGAATATGATTCTGACCTTGTCCCGTTTGGGGTATGCATCGCCTCACGTGCTCTCCAAATTTAGTATCCATTGTTTTTTCTGCTTCTCAGTTGGCCGTCGAAAACAATAAGAGCACCCTCCAGCAAGCTCGATTCCTCACGTTCTATTGCATTTCGTTCCCAAAGCTGTCAGAAATCGCCTTAAGGACAATAATGTATGTCATTCCTTCAGAAAAACAAGAAAGGCTATCAGCTCTTGTAAGCACAATGCGTCCTTCATGAGGTCGGACAATACAGCTTCGGAAACGGAAGCCATTGACCAGCTTTGGCCAACAATGTACTTGTCCGAGTTTCGGAGCCATCTTTCAAAGCTTGTGGATACAAACTGAGCTAAATCGTCACGTAACTATTGCACATATTAACTGTACAAGGGGAGAAATAACACGGAATAGTGCTGCAACGGAGAAAGGTTGGCATCTGATTACGATCTGTCTCAGTAATGGAGGTTAACCCTTCCCCATCATTCATTTTGTCAAGCTAAGCAGTCGCTTGAGACGCTTTACACCGCTCTGAGGAGCGTCTAGCGACATCCAGACTGTCTGTCCACTATCTGCGGGCGTCCGTTCCACCAAACACAATTCAACGAACCCAGGCGCCATCACAAACACCTCATCTTCGTCCTCGTATACCTGCGATGGTTCCATTCTGATCGCACCGCTACGCAACCGATCGTCAATATCGGTACTCCATCTAACGCGCCCCCGTCTCGATTCCCCTTGGTTGATGGAAATAGCGCCCCGGAAATCTGAGGGGAGGACGACGCACACATTTGATTCTTCAGAAATGACGGATAATCGAAAGAAATGATTGATCGCTCCTGACAGTCGATTCTGTCATCGAATGTCAGTATGATCGTTCATACATGTCATTGATCGCACTCCTTGCACAGCGCAAACGGCTGCCGGTATTTTCACTCACCAATTCAGCTTTAACACACCCATTCCGACTACGAAGGTCGACTATGGACTTGGCGAATGGCGCAATATCTCCCGGCCAAGGGGGTAATAGGAGTACACGAATATTGATATCGTCAGTTTCGCCCTTTACAATCGCCGAGCTTCGTTGATATCTGGTTCCCATTGGATTCGGAAGAAGCTGTTCTGTCATCATTCTATGCACTCCTGAGTGCTATATAAAAACACATCATCGGAATTGAATCAACTGCGCTTCCATAATCGTGAAGTACCTTGTCCATGCTGTTTGTCCTCCTTGTGCTCTTACGCACTGGGCTGCTAGGGCCGCTCACCTGTGATAGCATCAGTCATTACGCGCCCAGGAGGGAATGATGGCCTACGCACCGTAGACCGTCTGGACGAGCCCAACATGCTATACAGGATCCAATATCAAAGAACTGGCGTGATAGGGCGCTCTCTCCCCGTCCCATTTTATGGGAACTCAATGGTGGCCACCTCAGGCCAGCCCTTAAACTGTGTGGCCGAACGACAAAGAGATGGCCACGTTTAGGGAACGATCAGACCACCTTCAGAGGAAATGGGTCGCCTCGTTGTAGCAATTGACATACAAAAGCTTGAGGTAATCACCATGAGGCCAAATCACCTGTAATGTACAATGCTAACGAAGGAGGTATTAAATAGGAGTAGATGAGTTTACGACAACCCCATCATGTAAACTAAGTCAATACTTCCTCATCTTAGTCCGGTATTATTAAAGTGCCATCTACTGGCGTCGACCCCGACTGGGGTGACGAAGGTGGAGGAGGGGTCACTTGTTCTTTCGGCAGCGGTAGCGGTGGCGGCTTTCTTCTAGCCGCTTGCACGAGTGCTTTGAAATCGCTTCCATAGCGTTTCTGCGAGCAGGAATCAGCTAAAACACTAAGGAGGTAGCAATGTTTATATACTTCATGTGCTACAGTGTCCTCAACAACAACCTTCTTAGTTTTGAGACCTTCTTCCCACTTCTTGAGCTCATTTCGCAATTCCCTCAAGGTTTTCCTCTTCACTGACTTGTCGAAATTGGCATTGTACAGCATAACCCACCTTGCCAACGTCAGTTAGCATATACATAAGTCGAGTCGATGAGTCTTACTGTTTGTGCCGAGCGATCAGTGTGCTCTTGTCGCCAGTCGTTGGTAAATCATATTCGGACAAGTGCTCCCTGATTGTTTTTTCCTTCAAGGTATTGTACGCCAGTTTGGGCAAAGGCTCACCGCCTTCATCCGTACCGTTCAATCTGTGTGAGCAATAAGTTGAGCCTGAACCGCGGCGAACAGGAGCTTCGAACCTCTCTTTCCCTTTTGCCTTCTTATCAAATAGATCCTGCCAAGCAGTAGAGGAAGAGGCAGGACGACGTCCACTGGGTAGAACATATTGAGAGCATCCGCTATCAATATGAGCGTTGATTCTATGATACAAAACCTGCTTTTGGCACACTGGGCAGCCAACGGCTGGTTCGCTATCAGGATGCACTCCAGCG
Source organism: Pleurotus tuber-regium (assembly GCA_014058305.1). Lineage (NCBI taxonomy): Eukaryota > Fungi > Basidiomycota > Agaricomycetes > Agaricales > Pleurotaceae > Pleurotus > Pleurotus tuber-regium. Next base: position 670,555 of record JACFYU010000026.1, on the reverse strand, counting down.
TATGTCCAGAGAAAAAGAATCGACGTACGTTTATGATCGGTTTCAATATCTTCCTCTCCGGACTCCGATATAGGTATTGCATGTGCGGACTTTCCATGTTTGCTCCTAGACTTGGAGGCTGGCCTTTTCCTTGGACTGGCTGAAGACACACTATTGGTGGCGGACGTCTCAATCAATTCTATACTTGAACTGATTTCGGATGTAGCACTTCGGCTCCGCTTGCGCCTTTTGGCGGGTCTAAAGTCTATTGGGTGTGCCTCGGCGGCCGCCTTATTCTGGGTTATTAGTTCTGCCGCTTCTTTCAGGAGCTGGAGTATGCAAGGTCTGTAAACGCAAGAAGTCACTTATAATGACCTGGCAGTCCGAGAATGATACGTCTCTGGATATACCTTGCAGACTTCCATGCTTGAACAACTTGTTCAATAGCGGGGTTGGGCCTGATGTGGACGTCACTGCTCGTCTTGCGGCAATGCGGACACTCGGCCTTCTCTGCCAACGACTTTCGAATGCACTACTGCGATTTGAGAGCTAAAGTCGCGCAATATAGTCGCGTGTCTTACTCACCAGAGAACAGAAACAATGTCCACAAACAAGGGTGACTGGTCCATCATATAATTCTTGACAGATGGTGCAGCGCATGGAGGCATCAAGGTCACGGAGACCAGGTCGTTCAGAAGGTTCAGGAAAGTCAAATGGGTCATCCGTATCCATATATGAGTCTATACGGTTACTGTCGAACATTGTAATTCGCTGACAGTGAAGGAGAACGGTCGTTGAGTGAGACGCGTACGTGACGGGTGTAACATCACCTGACTCGATCATGCATTTCGCGTAACGCAACTACTTATCACGCTTTGCCTCGCCTTGAAACCATCAGCACAGCACTACTACTACTACGTCGCAGTTGGAAGAACGTACGCGATTTCAATCAGATATCGATTTGCCAGTCAGCCGTTGCCATCTAACGATAAAGGACATATCTCGGACTGCTAGAGGTACTACCTGATTTGCCACTGTCTTTCACCGTTTCTTTCTGGAATTTGGCTGTTCTAATCAACCGATGATGCACACACTGTGAAAGGTATGGTCATCGCCCATATGACCTCTGAGATTGATGTCGCTAAGTTGCGTCACTGCATTCGGGTATCTCTATAGCATTTGTCTCCATACTAGGAGGCCAAAGGCAGCAAGCGGACTGATCAACTATTCCTCTTAGTGCTTTCGCCTGCACTATAATTTCTACTCCTCGTGCACCGGTCTCGTCGTCCGACCGCAGTGCATTCCAACAGCCCTTCTAACGCGTTTCCGGTGGGGCCATATGTCTGCCACTAGTCCGACTCGACATTGTGCATCACCGATAATTATTCCGTACCAATCATATGAATAGGTGCCATTAAGCTCTTCTTCTTCTCCACCTCTTCTCTATCATTACTCGACTCTAATAGCGAGGTTGACCCGCTGTATGCAACACTCCTGTGCTATTTTTAGCACATCTCAATGGACCAGTACGGCGCATGACTTTCAACCTTGCATACCTGGCCGCCGTTGATGGCTCCTCAATATACTGTTCACAAAAATGGTCCGAATTCGTCATCGGATCTCTGAGGTTTAAAAGGCTGCAGATATTGGGGGACTGAACTGCAGCCAAGCATTCGGGCTACGCCAAAAAAACTCGCAATGTTCAAGCTTATCTCACTTGTATCTCTCGCTATCGTAGCTGGGCGTGTTTACGCCGTTCCAGTTTGGGGCCAATGTACGTTAATCTCTTCCTTCATCACCCAATGCATGTAAACTTAGTTCGATATAGGTGGTGGTATCGGTTGGACTGGAGGAGTAAGTGCATTTGAAATACTTGTTGAGTTCTTGTGACCGACAATTATGTTTAATTAGACAACTTGTGCGTACTTCGCCCCAGAGTGGTTCCTGCCTAACACTTGTATTTCATAGGTGATTCTGGCTCGACCTGTGTCAAACAAAACGACTACTACTCGCAGTAAGCCGATGGATATTCTCTCATCAATTGATACTGACGCTCTTGTAGATGCCTGCCGAGTACCCAGGCTCCTCCTCCTACCTCTGTCCCACCATCATCACCCACCACCTCCGGCTCGCCCACCACCACTGGCGCTCCTGCACCCGCTGGCAGCGGTCTGGACTCCCATTTCAAGGCTAAGGGCAAGAAGTTCTGGGGCTCCTGCGCCGATTCGAACACCCTCAACATTGCTGGTAAGTACCTCATGTCATGTGGCTATTATAACACCGACCTATTGCTCCCCATAGCCAACGCCGCCCTTCTCAAGTCTGACTTCGGTCAAGTGACCCCAGAAAACTCCATGAAGGTTTGTAACTAATCCTCGTGCCGTTGGCCAAGAAACTTATCATGACATCTTAAATAGTGGGATGCTACTGAACGTACGTCGCTTGAAAATTTCTGCCGCCACTAGTCTCAATTTCCGTGATAGCAAACCGCAACCAATTCACCTTCTCTGGTGCTGACGCACTCGTCAACTGGGCCGTCTCAAACGGCAAACAGGTCCGTGCCCACACTCTTGGTACGTCGGGAAACCAAGAGAATCCCACTTAGCACTGACCTTCCTTGATTAGTCTGGCACTCGCAACTCCCAGGATGGGTTTCGTCGATCAATGACAAGGCTACCCTCGTAAGCAATATTCGGACCACGTGTGTGCTTGGCCTTATACCTCCTCCCAGACATCCGTTATCCAGAACCACATTTCCAACGTTGCTGGCCGCTACGCAGGCAAGGTCTACTGTAAGTTACCATCTAAGCAGGCCTCAATCATCTACTGACCACGCCTCACAGCCGTAAGCAATACTAGCTAAACATAGCTAAAGCACATTTCACTAATCCAAATTTCCTGCTGCGCTATTAGTGGGACGTCACCAAGTCAGTCAAACGAATTCAAAATAGATTTGTACATCTGACATAAATCCTTCTACAGCGAAATCTTCAACGAGGATGGTACCCTTCGTTCTAGCGTCTTCTCAAACGTCCTTGGCGAAGTATGCCCACCCTTATTATCATGCCTGATCATTTCTGAAGTCCACTATGTAGTCCTTCGTCACCATTGCTTTCCAGGCTGCGAGGCAAGCAGACCCCACTGCTAAGTAAGTTTCTCGCCATATTTCTATCTTTACGGTGCCAACGCAATTTCTCAGGTTGTACATAAACGACTACAACTTGGACTCCAACAACGCCAAAGTCCAGGGTATGTCACACTCGCTTAGAATCTTCACATCCCGAAGCTAAATTCTATGTTACCAAGGATTGGTCGCCCTTGTCAAGCGTGTCAATGCTAACGGCAAGTTGATCGACGGTATCGGCACACAAATGCATCTCAACGTAAGTCTCTTGTCCTTTCTATTCATAGGACCCTTGTCTCACCTCCTATATTTCTAAAGGCCGGTGGTGCTGGTGGTGCTCAAGCCGCTCTTACTGCTCTGGCTTCAGCTGGTACCGAGGTTGCCATCACTGAGCTCGACATTGCCGGTGCTGCCCCCAACGACTACACCACTGTCGTACAAGCCTGCCTTAACACACCTGCTTGTATTTCCATCACAAGCTGGGGTGTTGCCGATGTGGTAAGTGTCTATTACACCGTTTCGTTTAGTCATTTTCTGATTGACGGTCCTCGATTAGAACTCCTGGAGGGCCAGCACGACTCCTCTCTTGTTCGACAACAACTACAGGCCAAAGGCTGCTTACAACGCTGTCATACAAGCGTTGTCCTGAACGACTTCACCCTGTTCTTGAATAGCCATGTTTAGAATAATATAATGCGTAATAAATGTGTTAGTTATTGGTGACGTTCCCGATCCCAGCGATCACTTAGTACTGAGCATTCTCCGAAAAATTACTACTTCAAATCATCTTCGCTCGTTATTTGATACGCTCGATCTCTCGTGGACATAATTGTTTATGTCTAGTGGCGGGGACTTCTTTGCTAAGTTTGAAGCGCGCGCAGGCACTTGCGTGGGCTTGCAGGATATTTACAGGCGGCAAATATGTCTTCGCAAGCATGGCTGGAATCAATTGGTCATTACAGGCGCCACCGTCAGATTGCGTATTTTCATTGGATGTACAAGGTATCTGGATAGGTAGTCCGTAGTGGTAAATACGATGTCAACAAGCTTAAGGTCAGGATTGTGTTTTGACTGGGAGACAAATTATGCTACATCGTATCTGGAGTCAAATGATAGGCGGTTGGCAGTTGCACGGCTCTATCCCTATGAATTCTTGAATTACACATTAACTATGTATGTATTTTTGCACTGCACCCTAAGTACATCCTTTGCATACAATCTGTGGCCTCATAGCTTCTCGAGACCCTTACGAAACGAATCTGCTTCGGCTGAACTCATATGACCGTTTTGTACTAGTTGATTGAAATATTGATGGTATGAATTTGGCACAATTGACCAACCCTTGACGATCATCAAAGCCTCAAGGTCTCGAAGCTCCAGGTGCTCAGCAAATTTTGGAAGTAAATGAGTTATCGGAGGGTCGCAATTGTTCAAAAAGTTATAGATATCGGGGTGATAATGTACCAATGGTAGAGGCTCGCTGTGGCAGGGGAGTGATTCATCTGAAGCTGATGACGGAGTGTGCTCATCCATGATTTGCATTGCTTCAGCGGTCGTATTTATTTGGTCTGTAATGCAATATGTGGGACTTTGAAAACTCCTGCTTCAGCATTCTAGGACGATACGATATAAGAAAGAGAATGAAAACCTTTGCGTCGGCCATACGTCATCCGTCTGTAGAGACTTGTCAAGGGGGACATCATCAGAGAGCGTGTTCATTGGCGTCTGGGTATATTTTATATGTATTCCAAGTTGTGTATATTTGAAGAGCTTCGTGCAAATGTGAATGAGGCTTACATTGGTGGCTTCGAGCGGTTGAATGTATAATTCGTATATCTGAGGAATACGACGTGGTGGTACGAGACAGGTCACAGGTCGAGGGTAATCGGGAATAATTATCTGAGGAAACGAGTCTCAGTTACGATGTTCACTGACAAAAGATCTTTTGAATACCTCTTCATACACTTTGTTTGCCAGTGGATTGTTGGAAATACTCGGCTCTTCATCTAAAGTATCCGTTTCATTGTTTGATACTGATATGCATTGATTATCTTGCGGAGGAGTTGCCGAGTCGTTTGATGATGAAGGAACATCTAATATGGCTGGTCAATACGTGATGAACCCATGCATATCTACGTACTGCTATCTGGTATTTTACTCTCATCGAGTTCGAGACATTCCCAGCTTGTTCGGCGACGTCGATTGAATGCACGTATAATATACCATGAAATGATGCTCCTCTGTTCGGCTGTACCGTATTGAGGGTATAAACCAAAGATCTATAGGGAATAGTGATGTGTTCATAAGTTGAAAGTAGTAGATGGACTAATGATACTAAATGGCAAAAAACACACCTCTTCACTGACTGCAGCCCAAGATGCGTGCGTTTGTTTTGCAGCAGTAAGTCCTACGTTGAAATGTTTGCTGCTGACCTCATTTATTGTCTTCTAATAAATTCAATTTGCTGTTAGCTAGATTTTCACCAGTGGTGGATTTAGGCTTGCCACTATTGACTTATACTCTTTGCTATTCTCAGCTAGTCCAAGACTCCGCTAAGGGTGATGTACCAGCAGTCAGATGTGTGCAGACCATCGCGTTCAAATAGTGACTGACCTTAAGACTAGGACATTTGCGACGAGACATGGGGCGGCTTATACTAATTCAAGCTGAGATGTCCGAAAAGATTGGGGAATGCAACATTATTAGAACTAGTTGCACTGACTCAAACAAAGTTAGCTTGCGGCAGACGAGAAGTTTCCGCAGTAGGCGATTAATCCAGTGAGTCATGTACAAGCATGTCATTGTTGAGGGAGCGGAAGACTTGATCACCTGTATTGCGCTTCCAGTGCGTGGCTTGTTCCAAGTATTAGTCAGTCTCATCGCAGTCTGGCCACCTGCGGCAGTGTAAGCCTGAGATGAGTTACCATCCATTTCCACTATGTACCTTCCGCGGTCGCACCGTTTCCTACTGATATGACCTTCAAAACACGCGGGAAGTATAAAACCGATTCCACTCGCAAAACATAAATTTGGTGCACCGAACAACTTTACACCGGACTATTAGGTCTCGGGTTCGTAACACCCTGCGTATTCTCGAGGTTTAAGTCATTAGTCTATACCAATACTCCATAGTCTATGAAAGCAATAACAACAGATCGATGTACCACGTCTAGATATCAATAAAGACCGTCAAGAAAGTCAGCTCGCTTGGGTTTTAAAGGTTGCGATGGCGCGGGTGGAGGAGGGCGGCTGGACGGGGCTGGAGGGAGGTAGTCGGCAATAATGGAGTTGAAGTCTGGTGCGGGCTCCGAGCCTAAAAAGTGATTATTTATGCGGTGATACTTTCAGAAGGAAAGAACTTACTGGGTGGTGTATTCCTAGCGCGAATTGAGGACTGGAGCATGGTAGAGACTATCAAGCGGCGGAGGGCTGGTCCGTCCAGAGGCTAGTTTGCGATGATATCAGTTACGATGTGCGTTGGCTGGAGGACGTGAAATAATTTAAACCTTTTGTTCCTCTTTTTTCTCAACAGTCTTCTTCTCAACTGCTCCTTCCTGTTTCTTGAGGACATCCTTTGCGGTACCTAATGGATGCGAGGCAAGCCCCAAGAATGCCAGGACATCTCCCTTAGTAATCATCCCACGAAGACCTGTGCCCTTGATCTTCGTAACGTCTTGGATGGATGACGCATGCGCAACAAGTAGACGCTGGACGGAAGGGAAGAGAGGATGGGGTAGTTTTATGTCACGGCCGTGGGATGTCGAGGAATTAGGCTGTGAAGAAGCTTTGCTGGACGACATTGCTGGGGAGGAGGAAGATTCTGATTTCTGTTCAGAGGGTGGAGGAGAAGCAGACTTTGAAGGTTTAGAGGCGGTCTCCTCTTCTTGTGGTGCTTCGAGGTTGGAAATATCGTCTCCTTCCTCTGCGAGCAATGCAATGACTTTGCCTACGGGGACGTTCTTCGACCCGTCTGGTAGCTAGTAGAAAACATACGTCAAAGACGTTCAGCTACCTTGGCGGGTTAATGCGTACCAATATCTTGCCCATAATACCATCATCTTGAGCCTCTACGTCGATTGTAGCTTTGTCCGTTTCCTACATGAGATATGGTCCATGAAATAGATAGCATCAAAGTTTATTCAAAGAATAGCAATGTCACGTAACAACTCACAATCTCCAGCAGTACGTCGCCAGCCGTGAACGACTCGCCCTCACGCTTCTTCCACTGTGCAATTCCACCCTCGGTCATAGTAGGCGACATTGCTGGCATCTGCATCGACGTAACAGCTCGTCGAACAGACGACTGATGTATACCTGCAAAGAGCGAAAATACACATTCAATCAACTAATACGAACGCAAACTTGAACGTACATCGTGAATGGCCTTGACGCGCGCCGGTAGACAGTGTTCGAGATACCAGAGAAGCTGATTTGGCTACGTTCATGGTGGCTAGACGACAGGAACACTTGGCGCAGAAGAAGTGGGCTTTGTTGAGATGTCTTGAACACGGAAATTGTGGTGGCCAGCGCCGCGCCGAACGGACAGACACGGACACTACTAATAGAGATTACGTAATAATAGTGTTTTCATTTTCGGTGCTTCGACAAGCTTGTAGCTGGCTAAGTTTTCAGCTCCCAGCTATTGTCACGCTTAATATGCTGCGGTGAACCCTCAGCTCATTGATTCGTGCTACTCTTGTTGCGGCTGGACTTGGAAGAGTTGAAATTGGACTTGCAGAACACATCTAGGCCCCTGGTGAGTGACTCTTGACTTGTAGCTTAAATTCGACAACGTTGAAGCAACATTTCTCATAGAATAATAATTACTCTGGACGGGACAACGTTTTGCTAGTCGGTCTTCTTTATTAGCACGCTGTCATCACCAATTGATGCTGACTATTCATAGTTTTCTACTGGTGTTTCTTGCTAAGTCGCAATTCGTACGTTGAACCTGGAGCAAATGGTCTCTCAACTCTTGCAGCAAATTAGAACCATTGGCGCAATATTCTTTCATCACTTCGGATTGTATGTTCTATCAATATATCATTCCTCTATATTGACCGCGCTTGTCAGGCATTGCGCAACTCACCAAATTCGTATCATCCTCGTATCTTGTGTCGTTATCACGTCCCTCTTTTACCCGGCCCTCGACCTCTACTATAGCTCATCGCCTTCTCATCTCCCCTATCTCTCATACCTGTCGTATGTACCCTCTCTGTACCCGTTCACATCCCGCTCCGACTCCCACCCTACCGTACCCTCACCAAGTAAAATCTCCGACTTGCATAACATTTGGGTACCCCATCATCCAACATTACGTATACAAGAAGATGCTGTCTCTCGCGCTCGATGTCGAATGGAGCCGTCTGTCCGCTTGGAGAGGGTTCTTATACAAAGCTCGACAATGGAAGACGAGGATCGTGATGGTTCACTAAACCGCAAAATATTACTAGAAACTTTTGGTATCGAGAAGCGACTGCAGAAGGAGTTGTCAAAGAAGGGATTAAACTGCCTTCAGAAGGAAGGAGGCGAATGCCTTGTCATCAGTCCGTTGGTGTTTTGGGACTACGACCTATTTTCTCTTGGGTCAGAGACAGCCATTATTGATACTCTCAGTGTCTCTCAAGATGTCTCTTTGTCTGGCGTGCTTGTCACACCACGTATGGTTCTTGCGGGTCGGGGAACACTGGAGGGTTCTGGTGCCGCGGAGTATAATGACTTCGACTATGCGGAGTATGTAGTACTCACGTATTTCTTCCCGGAGTCGGATTGTCTGGGCAATACGGAGCATATTGCTTGGAAGGAGGCATTAGAAACCGCTGTAGCACAAAGCGCAGAAGTCAGCTTTCAGGACGCTGAGCCTGACTTTCTCTCCCTCCAATACGAGCCTTCTCACCGGCCACTCAAGGGAAACTCATCCATTATCTCAACATTCACGTATCTCGCGTATACATTCTTCTTCGCATACGTCACATGGTCAATGAAGAAAATGCGCCGCGTGCATTCGAGGATCGGGTTGACGTTTACTGCACTTGTCGAAATTGCCGTCAGTACCATCACGAGTTTGAGTGTATGCGCATTGGTCGGGTTTAAGGTGACTATGGTGCCCTGGTATGTAACACTTTTCTGCACATGTTACTGGTCTTCTAATTCTACATATACAGGGAATTACTACCAATCGTCATTGTATTTGTCGGGGCCGAGAATATGTTCAACCTCGTAAGTCAGTAGGTCAACCTTATTTCAGAAAAATCACAAGCGGGCCCTATAGGTTGATGCCGTCACCAAAACATCGACAAACCTATCAGTTAAGGAACGCATCGCGGAAGGCCTTGCTCGTGCGGGTACCTCCAATACGCTCAAGGTCGTGTCCTACAACTCTATCCTCGGGGTGATCGCCGTATTCTCTTTCGGTGCCATACGGCAATTCTGTGTCTTCGCAATTGTTGTACTTGTTGCGCACTGGTTTTTGGCACATACATTCTTCCTTGCTGTCCTTTCCATTGATATCCAGAGGTTAGGAGTAAGGACTTTTTCGTTCTACGACTACAAGGAAGGAAACTGATCCCGATCTATTGTGTTAAACAATTAGCTCGATGAACTCTTAAAGCAGGGAACGGGACTAGCCCCTGCATCTGCTATTCCTTCCGGAGAGCACAAAGCCCCTGCTCATAAGAACAGATGGCAATACCTTGTCTCTCTTGTCCAGAATGCCCTGAGAGGTCGCGCTCGAACGAATCTTAGCTTGTTCCTGGTATGAATATTCTTTTCATTCCGCCATCAACCTCTGAAAACCCCTTTTAGCTTCTTGCGACTACGGCCACGTTATACTACACCACATATCCATCTTCTACACCTCGAGTCGCTCCCGATCGTACACCTCGACAGGCGAAGGCGCTTGCACGAAACAGGAACGACTTCCCGCAGCCAAATCTACCATCCCATACCACGCCAGCCTACAATCTCTGGCATTTTCTCAATCCTGCAGAGGATCCGTTGCTCCATCTGCGTGTTGAGAGTCCGGCCATCATAACTCTCAAACCAGACTTGTCGGATACTAGCTCGGAACAAGGAAGCCCTTTAAAACGCCCGATCCCCGGTGAGAACGTGCGGAGGGGCAAGTCAAGGCTCTCATCGAAGTCCTTATTTTGGCTTCTTAACATCGTCGTGTTACCGATCTCAGCGACGACTGGTGCTCTATATGGTCTTCTGCTGTACTTGCTAAAAGATGCGGAGCTTCTTGAAGCGCAGAAGCATCGCGCAGAAGCTAATTCTCCTAAAGCGGCGGTGAAGGATGAACAGAAGACCTTGGGAGCACAAATTAGTTTCAATACTTTACCCAGAGGTGTCGAGGCGGATATTGATCTTCTTGCTGCAACCAAAGACGGGAAGCTGATTGCATGCGTAAGCGTGCAGAATGAGGTCGTTGTATGGTGGAAAGCGGGCGTGTCAATGGCCGCCGATGAAACTGATACAGCGCTTCACCAAGAGGACAAATGGCTATATACCAAAATAGACACTACCGACCTACTGCTCAGATCAAAGGCGACTTTGGGATCTATTGGTCTCCGCTCGCAACCCTCAATAAGTAGCGTCGCTGTCAACGCTGAGGGCAGCTCTCTTGCTGTGGGAACCTCTGCTGGAGTGGTAGGCATCTGGGAGATGAGCTGGCCCTTGGCTGGCGAGCCTATTGACATCCACCCGCTTGCGCATCTTACGCTTTCCGCCCACGCCGGCGCCGTCATCAATATGGCCTTTATACCCAACTCTTCCTCGCACACAACAAATAATAGCCCACCTTGGCTATTGGTCATGTACGATGATGCCCAAGTTGTTGAATGGAGAATAGGCTCGTCTCCACAACCTAATCATGTCAAACCCAAAGGCGAAGGATCGCTCTTGAAATCCATGTATACGCATGTTTATCCTGACGACCGCATACTGGTTATCTTTGGTATGGACCATGGTGGTGTGGAACTGACTGAAGTAGGCACATCATATCCTCTCATTCCTTCTCATGTTGTCCTCCGAGCTGGCGACTCCTCCGATCTGGTCACCGTGGTGCATGCCTGTCGGTTAGAGCTAGGCGGTAGTTCACGGTTAATAATTGGAGCCGCCACTGCTGCGGGATCCATATCACTATGGGATGGTTCCTCCGGGACTTGCATATCGGCGTTTGACGATGTATATGGATGCGTTAATAACCTACGCATTTCTCCAGTAGCTCCTGAACGGTGTGAGTTCTGCAGCGAAGTTTGTCCTGAAAGCTTCTCCGTCACCTTCTCCGTGGGCCAGATAGTCCAGTTCTACAAGATCTGTCTCCCTGCTGATGCGAATCATCGGTGTTCATGTCCGCGACCACAATCCCGCCATATCTCCTCTTGGGACAATGCACATCTTGGTCGTCGGTCCAGGAGCAGTAGCATATCGTCGTCGGCAGGAAACATTATTGGCTTGACGAGTGGATTAAAGTCTAATGGTGGCTCACCGCTTTCGTCTCGCGCAAGACTAGCCACCGCTTATGACACTGCGCCCTTTCCTGTGTCTGGTCACGGCATCCATTCAAGAAGGGGTTCGGAAAAGGATTCATCAAGAAGAATGTCAGATATACTCACAGTGCCTATCCCTTTCGAGGACCTCGACAACAAAGGAGCCGTCGATGGTTCTACTCTCTGTACTACACCGCCTGCCTTTTCATGGCAAGGGGCTACAGTGGTGCGGGCCTTTGCGGACCTCATTTGCGAGAGGGGCGGGTGGGATGTCCTGGATGGCAAGATTACCGGTGTGCGAAGGAGAGTGAGGTTATCAAAAGCTAACGGCAGTGCAACGTCTCACCTACGCATCTCACCCACACCCGTTGGTTTATCTTCTGCAACTCTTGAGCGATGGGAGGTGTGGGTACTGGATCCTTCACGCTCGCATCTGCGGTGCTCTCCGTTGGTTGAACTCGCGGCCTCGACGAAGCAATCAGAACCACCTCCAGATCGTAGACAGACGCCTCGCCTACCATTCACGAGAGTATCTCCGTTCATATCTATCCGGTCGTATGGCCTTGCTGGTTTCGGCAATACGCTCGGTATGCTAAATTTCTCGTCCTTACACTCTTGAGTTTTTGGTGGCTTTCTCTCCTTGGGACACTTGTATCAATACCCATCCATATCTCGTATATATATTCTTGTATATTTATAATTGCTTGTGCTATTATAGACTTACTACAGATTACTTGGCTAGAATGCAGATATGTGCATGTCCAGAATCAATGTTAGTGCTCCTGAGGGACTGTATCACTACATTGGAACGGCGGTCACCATGGAAAGTACCCGGGTGTATATTTTACTCCTACTGGAGCGTTAGGAGCCTACCGTATGGAGGCTGACCTAGCCTGTTTCTACATTGTTATCACCCGTCCCAGCCTGAGTATACTTGAGGGCGATATGGAGGCTGACAGTTTCATCTGTTGCTATACTTGTCACCCATCTATTCACGGACCAATTCGCCAATTCACAAAAAGGCTACCATGGATCTCTTTCTCATCCCTAACGACGTTGAGAATGGGATATTCGTATCCTCGTCAGGTACACCATGTTACGAAATCAGTACCTTCAAAGATAAAACGCTCAAAGGAAGAGTTTCGATATCCCAAATCCAACGTGTCAGTGACCCAATGGAAACGGGAGAGTATGAGGATGAGGATAATGACGAAGAATGTTTCGTTGTCGCGGAGGTAGATTGGAAGACATGGACAAGTCCGACAGTGATCAGGTGCCCTGCATTGGGCGGGATGGCGAGATGTCGCGATGTGGGGATGGGGATGCGGGCGACAGATTTTCTGTACAAACGGGGTTATTTCAGCTCGTAAGTGACTTCTCTTGTATTGGGACACGTCTAATCATAGCGATCTGTACAGGAGTCGCTATTTTCGAGATGGAAAGGAAACATATTGCTGGAAGAATGTTGAAGCTCTCGGTTTTGTGGTCAGTTTTTCCAATATGTCCTATGATATGCGTGTTGCTGACCACCCCGTTTACTCTTAAAGCTCTTCAACACTGGCACCAAAATAGAAATCGCGCGTTACACCTATGCTGCCGTCACCGAGGGAATCTTCGCCGGTTTAAAAAAGCTGCGGCTGACAATCCAACCTTCCTCCTCGTTAGATGCGGATTTAATCGTGTTATCTTTTATGATTATGGAGAGAAAAAGGCGCGAGAAAGGTGGGGATGGTACGAGGCTTACTGCGTATGATGAGGACCCACAGGGTGACGGGTGTGCGGAGGGAGGTGAATAGAAGAAGCACCTTAGTGCGTATCGCGCTTGTGATGTTGACGCTGTTAGTATATTATGACATTAGACTTGTGGGACTATCTGCAAAAACAAATAAGAATAAAATGACAAGATGATAGCAAGCATGCAACAGGCGGCCTTTTTTATTTCTCTGTGTGCTCATTCACTAGTGAATCATGGCCAAAATTCGCTGATAGTCATCCCGGACATTCTGGAATGTTTCTTCGAGTTTTTCCTGTCTTTCCGACTTTTCCATCTGCGCTAGCGTTTCCTAGAAGTAAGAGGTTGGTCAGTTCAGATCCCCTGAGTAGTGGGGACGGTCTATGAAGATATAGATATAAGCACTCACGAAATTAAAACGATATAATCGTTCCTTGACTTGTAGCCTATATGCCCGCATTGCACGAGGATCCGCAGGATCCAGCCTTGATAGTATCAATATTTCTGTTAACCGATAAAATTGTCGCTACCAAACCCAAATTAATCACTCAACAAGCCCATTTCAGAACGGAAGATCAAACGAATCAACTTACACCAGCGATCTTCAGCTTCTTCCTCCAATTCTCCGCCCACGCCTTATCCACGGGAGGCTCCAACTTGCCCTTCCCTCCGCTACTAGAGATCCCACCCTTTCCACTCCTCCTTGCCTTTCCGACACCCCCCACGCGGCCACCGCCATAGGATACATTATCATTACCGAAGGCTTCTGAGATGAATTGTTCATGAGATAAAAGCATTTTCAAGTCGTTGCGATCGCGGAGGTCTTCAAATGCCTCTGCTGGGTCTTCGACGGTGAGTTCGGTGGTGCTTGGTTGGGAAAGGACGTAGTTGTAAATGGCATTATAGAGTTCGGCTATGAGGGAAAGGAACGATGGGGGGTCAGATTAATTTGAGTGGGTATGAAAGGAGGGGATGGCTTACACCCATGGCCTTGTCGTTGGTACGGTGGCAAAATCACAAATTGACTTGAGTCAGCAAATCTAATTCAGCTGTGCGCAGTGTAGAAAGTCGCCAGGAGCTTACCTAAGTCGTAGGCGCACGCTTTCTGGAAAATGGAAGAACGGGTACAAGGATGAATAGCCGACAAAATGATATGTTGAGGTATGAGGATCTGAACGTCGTTTTCGTTTCTCGTACCTGTAACGTGCATGAGATACATACTCATTAATAACTTTGATAAGCTGAAAACTTACAATACAACGAATTCCCATGAGTCCTCCTCTTCATTTATATACGATCCTCCTTCGATGTACAAAAGAATAAATAGCTGCATTCGGCGGTGATACTCTCTGAACCCTGGTGTATCCCATGTCGTCTATTACGACAACATGAATGAGTGAGATACAGAATATCAGTGACCATGAGGACGGTCGTATAAGCGAGATTAATGTGGATCCATGACTGACATGATATACTTCATATACAACGGCATCCTCGTTTTCCGAGTCGAGTGGTTGTGTGGAAGCTACGGCTTTACCTTTGCCGTTCGCTGCAGCCGTTGGAGAAAGCCGTGCGTAAGAGTGGATAAGCTGTCCAGAAGGTTTGAAAGATGTGGCTTCTTGTTCTACGTGTTGAAGGAAAGCGGCTTCATCCGTAAAGTAGTCTATTAAATGAAATGAATACGAGTCAGAGTTGCTCAAAAACCGAGGAGATTAGGGCACACCAGTGGGGATGAACTGGCTCAGTGTGCCCTCGATATCATCTACTGTTGATGTAGATGGGAGTTTAGCTGAATATTTAACATTGAGGTATTGTGCCAAGGATGCCGAGGCAAATCGTAGCTGCATAGCTGTAAATCACTTTCTAAATGAAATAGTTGAGATGTGGCGCACATCGATAGTCAGGTCATTGTAACCATAAATCTTCTCCTCTTCACCAAAAATCTACATGATAATGTTGTTAAACAGAATCCTCCCTTGACAAAAGGTCTCTGACCGGGTAGGTAAATGTAGGGTGAAACTGCTCGTATGATTCATCCTCCCCCAAGGCAAGTTTATCTTCCTGAGCCCGCACTAGAAATCATGAAAGCCACTTTAGCGAGTCAAGACAAGACATATTGTATAACAAGCGTGCTCACCAAGCGACAGTGTCAGGGCATCGTTTGAATTTGTAGTCCAATCACCCATGTATACCTACAGCGTTCTGAAGTAAGCTTGAACGATGCCGGTGAGAACGCGGAGAAGACGTTCTTGGCGCTGAGCGCGTTATTGTGAGCTATTTGTCCACATTTGCCTACAAGTTCATTCGCAATCAAGCTTCTTTCCATCTTCCTTTACGTTGGGACTACAGACACCTCCCTGGTATCACTGATTCACCGTCCAACCTTCTGTCAGGCTCGTTTGGTAAATATAAGGGCCTGTAAAGTCGCTTTGCTATTGTAAGTAAATAAATTAGGTCTATTCTTGATTACACTCAATACTACTTGTGACTCATATAAACGCTGTTGCTCATCGAATTTGACAGAACGACTTTTCGTAAATCACACCTCGCTTGCGAAAGAACGATTTTTCCAGTTCACTGGCATGAGAGCCAAATCAAATTCTAGAATCGTCGAAATTCCTGCTCTCCCAAAGCTGAGCACGCAACTACCTCGGCTCCGCGAAGTTGTCTCACCGTGGATAAACTATAGGCAATTGAATAATTCCCTCAGCCCATCAAGGCGCAAGACTGTTTCTCCTTGACAAGGGAAACCACACCCACGAACCTTTCTTGAGTGCTTCGAAACATATTGCCTCACATGTTTCCGTTACCTCCTTGGTACCTCGGGGATCTTGAACACCAGGACCGATCGAGGGACATCAGGGACTATCGAAGAAACTTTGGCTCCTAACCTGCATATCACAGATCAAGTTCCTTGGTGAGCTTGGATGCTAATGTTACCTGAGCTTCAATGCGAACCTGGCCCGTTATCAGTATACTATTCGCACCTAATGTTCTGTGGACATGTGTCTTGTTCAACTGAATCAATAACGCTGTGAATGATAGCACTATATATAACATGAGATGTTCCTCATACGGTAGCTTGTTTCCCTAATTCTTCATTTTGTACTGGTAGCCATTCTCTGTCCTGGATGTGCCTGCATGCGAGCTGTGGCAAGCAAGGAGTGACCCTTATTACCTCAACGTAATGATTCCTGGCACCTTCTGGACAGCTATCAATCTTAGTCAACGGTCACGCCAGACGTTCCGTCCTCGTTGGAGAAAATCCCCTCCCATTTCCCTCCCACCCTGACCTACCTCCTTTAACGAAAAGGGAGACGCTTGTAGCATATAAACCATAGAGATTCTGCCCAAGTTTCTGCTTACTTTCAATCAGTACAACCACGAAAAACATTTACAAAATGACTATCCAACCTTCGAGTCATGAACCTGTCGCAGTCTATTGCGCGTCTTCGTCTGGATACAAAGATGCATACAGATTGGCTGCATTATGTGAGTTCTTCTGCACGCGACTGAGCCGTCGTAAACTAGTGCACATTCTAATGTCTATTCAACTACAGCCGTCGGTCACGCTCTAGCAGAAGCCAACCGGCCCTTAGTCTACGGTGGGGGTTCAAAAGGAATAATGGGCGTAGTTTCTGGCGCAGTATTAGAAAAGGGAGGTAAAGTCACCGGTATCGTGCCCTTTCCTATGATCGCGGCTGGTGGAGAGGGCGACAAAACGGCCTCACCATCCAAGATCAGGCTTAATGAAATCGGGAGGGAAAAGGTACGTTTGTAGTCTTGAGAGAAATACTATCATTCACATGTATATTTGGATTCTATATGAGAAGGTTGAGACGGTTGGTCTATCTCGCTACCCTTATAATTCACTGGTAATTGAATGGCGTCTGTTCATAGATCATTGTCGATACCATGCACGAACGAAAAGTTGAAATGGCAAGGCGTTCGTGTGCTTTCGTAGGCCTGCCCGGTGGTTTTGGAACCTTTGAAGAAGTAAGTTAGCGTCGCCTAACCATGCTCCATCCGAGCCTTATCGATGTCGATTCAAATATAGGTTTTGGAAGTGACAACCTGGACCCAACTAGGTATTCACAACAAACGTCCGTGACCCCTTCTTCTATCTCCATCGCCATCGTTCTTCTCAGCTAAGTCATGAACTATATAAACAGCCGTAGTCCTCATCAACGTTCTCTCCTACTGGGAACCCCTCCGTGCCTTGATTCAAAACGGCATCAAAGAGGGCTTCATCCCGCCTTCTAGTTCAAGCTTAATTCTGTTCGTTGACGGCCCCGGTCCGAACGCGCCCCAAGAAGACCATGAAGTTTTCGATTGGGGCAAAGCTGCGATCAAAGTTATAGACAACTGGCAACGTGAGGCTGCGTCGTGTCCCTATGACTGGACGGCCCGCAAATCAGGTGCTGAAGGGGATAGGCTTGATGCAGTATAATATCTTCTTTTCTTTGCATAGAGTAGCTATCTGTGTAACAAATTATGCGTGTTAATCCTCGGATTGACACATATACCGGACATTTTGGAGCATCATGCTTTTAGATATTGTCGTTTAGTAGTCTGATATGTAATATATACATGCTTGCATGTCAGGACGTAGATGAAGGGGCCTGAGCGGCTTGGCTCTTTCCAAATCTCGGTGTGATCTTTCGGCTTGGGTCCATGAACCTTTTAATTTCCTCATCAGTGACCTTGGCTTTGCGCTAACAATACAACAACCGATCAGCTAGGAATCGAAATTTAGACATTTACGAGAAGCCCCACCTCTTGGAAGTCTTTAACGAACGTCTGCAAGACAGAAATACATTTCGCTTTGAGTTGCCCTGTAAGCAGCCGACCAGCACGGTAGTCCTGCAATACATCGAAGTCAGTCATCCACTAGCGCAAGGTTCAGATTCATATCATCCATACCTCTCCAATCTTAGCCAACTCCTCATCATCCTCCAAAAAGAACGACAAATACTGATACGAAACATCAACCTCCGTATCACCCCCTAATTTCCTATGTTCCTCTTCCGTCTCCCTTCCCCCAGAAAACCCATGCCTATTGATCTTATTCTTAATCTGATTTGGCGTGTCGCTCATGAAAATACTACTATTCGGGTCGCTCGCGCTCATTTTCGTTTGCGGACCTTGTAAGGCGGGGAAGAATATGGAGTGGATGAGAGCGGGTTTGGGGTATTTGAGTTTGACGGCGACGTCGCGGGTCAGACGGAAGTAGGGGTCTTGGTCGATAGCGCAGGGAATGAGTGAGGGGATGTTGGATACGGAACCGAAGATGTTGGGGAAGGAGTTGGAGAAGGAAGGGGCCGCCTGTATAGCAGCGAAGTGGATCTTTCCAATGTTGTCTCTGCACATATGAGCAACCGTCAATCAAGTATGCCTTGAGAAAGTAGAGATAGTAACATACGAGTCTGTGAATCCAAACGTTGCCTTGGCTTGGCTACAAGTAATCTGCCGTGAAATTCTTGAAACATTCTGGTAAAACGGTCCGCCGACGAAATCGAAATCGCTGAAAATAAACGTCTTCTCTAGGTCGAAACCAACCGCAATAATATCGCGAGCGTTGAGTGTAGCGAACTGACGCGTCTGTTCCGGTTTGAGCTCATGTTTAAAGAGGAACTTTTCGTCATCTGCACAGAAGGGAGTGTTATAAGATACAGACTAGCGCAAATGAGATTGGACACAGACCTGTTAGCTGGACGACTAATGGAACGTCAAATACGTCCTGAAGCCATCTAAATGGTGTTCACGATCATGCAAGCTAGGACAGAACCGCGACGTACTTGGTAAAAACAAAAGGTATCATATGGCCGAGATGCATACTATCGCTACTCGGTCCTCGCCCGGTATACAAGAAAAACGGCTTTCCTTGCTCATATCGATCAAGGATTTTATCAAATTCTCTAAATAAAATCTCAGCATCCAATGTGATTACATAGATTACAAATGCGAGATACCTATGCGAGAAGAACATTCCGCGTCTAAGCAAGACATGGGGTTTCCTACCTGTAAGCTTTTCGAATCGTTCAAGGACACTTGAATCTATCCGCTTTGTACCGAACTGGTCTATCAATTTATCATAGTTGATAGCTTGCTGTTTGCCATCCGCCGATACACCCCCCTGTACGTCCCAGGGAGTCACGACCTGTTCGTGCGGCTGAGCATCTGATGCAGCAGGTTTGATAGCTGGGACATCTGATGAGGTTGCTACGGATGGTGCAGCCTGAGGGGGAGGTGCATCTTCTGTTACTGGTGTATCCCCTGGAGCTGATGTACTGAGTTATCTCGTTAAGCCCCTCACACGATATTTCAGATAGCTAGATACAACTCACTTCAACGACGTCCCGGCAAGGGATTTCGCCAGATTATCTAGAGTTGGAGGGGCAGTAGGATCTGCTGCGATCTCGTCAGGCAAAGTGGGAACCAGCTGGGAAGTCATTATTGCCAGCAAAGAGTGAAAGGTACTGACGAGGATTTATTTAAATTTCGGATCAGTGATCGAGTCATGATCGATCTGGACTTCAAGGGATGATAAGATAAGATTAGGACTCATAGCCATCGCAACGGTTATGGGTATGGAAATATAACAGTTTCAATGGGCATGCAGTATTTATCGATAGGTAAACAGGATTGATATTGAGGGTACAATTTTTGATTGGTTAACAGAGTGCATGATCACGAAACAACGGAACAAAGAACGACAGTTTTCAAAAACGATACCTACTTGCATTTTCATTTATTTGGTAGCTGTGGAGTGATTGATTACAATGTGGAAGAAATCGGTCCAGCTTCCATCTTTCAAAACGCTTCCTCAAGATCGTGCAGCAACCGTTCAAATTGATCACCATGGCCATACGACTACCGCAAGATTGTGCGATACAATGCGAGGTACATCGGGTTCGTCAATGAGTCACATTAACTAACGTGAATGTAACTATACGAGAGAGTCCGAACTTGAGCGCAACGCGATCGAGAGTGCGAGCTAGATAATCATTCATATGTCTAGGGTATCAATCAGAGAGTCAGGTCCAGATGTCATTCTTTGGAAGAATCTACGTTTGATGGGCGAGCAGAGTCCAAGGATAGTTGAATTAGAGGGACAGTGCGGTGATCTCTATTGTGTACCAACATTCCTGAGATGGTGCCAATCGCTTGCCGCTTTTACTATGTCACAGGGTATTCCAACGTGAACAGCTCACCACGAGAAGGGTCCTATACAAGACGAGCGGTGTGCTTGCAGCAGATCGCCGCTCGAACTATCGGACAGCTATGAGAATTACACGAAACACAGAAGAGTGGAGCATACCAGGGATGATGATGCTTGTCTAGTATGAATCAACACAAATCTCATGTATTGATTCCGGCATCGTGAGTCTGAAGGGTCCGGCTACGCCAAGCTCTCCGTCGTATAAGGCGACAAGTCTAGCATTGCATGCAAGAGGGAGCGAGCCTCCTTCGATGCATGTGTTTCAACAATAATGAGAATGAGAGGGTCGTTAGTGTCAATGCGGTGTTACAGCATCACGTAGGTCATTGTGGTAGTAATACAGCAGGACCTTCGATGTAGGGGTGAAACCTAGGGATAACTGTCTGAGGGCGTGGACTCCTCAGGCTATGATCTAGCCATTCAAATTCAAGTGTTGGATAAGGGATTTCTAACCCTTGATAAATCCGTTAGTGATAAACGGGTCAGGGATGGTGGTGAAGCCTTGAAGCGTTGATGCACGCCTGGAGGTTTCATCGAGGAAAAGCAACTCTTACTAACTGAGTTCCGAATACTTAAGCGCTCAAGCATACTTTCGCACCACGTGACATAAGCGTCTGAGTGCCTGACAGTGACTCAGTGACTGAGACTCTGACGTTGCTCTCGACCTTTACCTCTCGATAACTTCCTAGTAGTGCTGCCGGAGCGAAAAGGTGTCGACGCCTCAGAACACTGGTACAAGCAATGCTTCCCACCCAGGACTCCCTTTCGAGCCACGCAACTCCTGAGCGCCTGCTTCGACCCAAGAGTCCGTTTTGTCTGAGGGCACTAAAGGAAGCCATAGCTCGCAAGCAAGCTGTGCTTGGGGAAGACATAGCACACGAGCTATGAGAGGCTCTATATGAGACTAAATCAACTTGCGGACCCTCCTGTCCGACTCTAGTAGACCTGTTGAGGTTTCAACGTCTAATCCACTCTCGTTGCATCCAATTGTTGCAGGACAAAGCGAATACCGATGGATATCCTACGCAGACACAGGGCTTCGCGATACACTTGCGTAGTTTCTTAATAGCACCGTGAAAACTATAACTATCAAGCGACAGGGCAAGTCAAGGCGCTCGAGTCTAGAGGCATGACAAGGAGATGCGAGAGAATGTTCTCGGCGAAGATCCCATCAGACCCGATATTATTAACAATAAGGGCCTGAAAGCTGGATATCATGCTTCGCGGTATAAGACTTACTTCGTCGGTGAAGTCAAAGACAACTGGGATCGACTGAATGCTTAGGCTGCGACAGATGCTCGATGCTTGTTTGCCGCACACGAACGCCGGGTCTGCGTTGCCATAATACTTATCAACTTTACTTTCGTCTGGCTTTCCACTATCGCTTTGGCATTCTCGCTACAACCGGGATGGACATCTCTACCCAGCACGGCTTTCACGACTTCATATCCACCTTTATCGGCATCTGGGGTTGGGATTCTCGACAATCTGCGGGACTCGACCATCCCAAATGCATTCGCATGTCGCGTTGAATGTTTAAGTGATCCACGGACGTGCGACTAGCGTGTTTGTCCTCACCCGAAGCGACTCACTAAGCAGGAATCGTCAGGGGATCATCCCCTGCCCCCTAAGCCCAACCATGCAAAGACCTATCCAGTATGGAGACGAATGAATCCTGTCGATGTACCCACCGAAAGCCAAGCCGTCGAGCTAAGCGAAGAACTTGCAGACACTTTCATCTTAAAATGCTCGCGTATGACTCACCAGTACGAGAATGAGCGACAAGTTTTCAAGGCGGTGCAAGGTTACATCAGGATTCCTCGCATTCTGTATACCTACGACGCCAGTTGCTTCACCATTCCTGAAGGTTAGGAAATACCACTCTGGAAGCCTTTTAGTGTCGTCATCATATTCATCGCTACTTACTTTCAGACGATTGGACCTCCCGGGCTTGGCGAAGGTCTTTTGCGTATTTCTATATGGTCAAACACTCCTCTATTTACTCACCATCTCGCTATCTAGGTCACTGTCCTCTTTGCCCCGAAGGGCGTTATTTGCACTATGATAATGATAGTATCAGTACTGGGAATATCGTAAATTGAGCGGCGTGAAGTTCCCGTCAGCTTCTAGTGCTTTGTCCACGATTCTCACGTCTGCCCTTAGCTTGTCCAACCTTGTTCGAAGTGATGCCTGCCGGGATGCCCTCATTGATGGCGATTTAGCAAAAGAGTGAGAGTGGGGCGGTACCTCTAAGTTACGACATCGCCCTGTTCGTCTCTTGCAGGCCTCCACATCCACTCATTTTGTCGAAAACCCAACGTATTTTTTCGCGGCACGTCACCAAAAATCGAAAGTCGCGTCCGGCTCGCTTCTAGTTGTATTCTGCCGCTATCCGGCGGCGCGTGTACGGCAGGATAAATAACTAGACACCTCGCTACGCCGATTGATGACCTCGAATCATTTTTATGGGTCCTCATATACACGCTTCTTGCTTCGGAGGAGCATCTGGTGGTGGGATACGTTTAGTAACACCATCTGATATGGTTGAAAGGGGATCTCCTGCTCATTTGCATGCCTATGGATACAACAGGGCCATTCACCATTACTGAAGGCTTAAGCTGACGAAGCAAATCGTCATGGCGTGGCACTGCAAATTCCTTATGAATGAGTACTGAATACCGAACCATCGCTCAACCGGAACCAAAACCTTCAAGTTCACTGTATACCTTGCGCAGTTACACGTCTTGAAATATCTAGAGACCTTATAGACGCAAAAGATAATCACCTTCCTTGTCCAGTAATAGAACAAAACACTAGTACTAATTGGATTGTAACCTATAAAACCCAGACGAAGGAAGAAGTCCCAAATGTACGGCCGGAGCAAGTTGTGAACTGCAATGGATTGCATTGTATTGTATTGATGTGTGTATGAATTGCTACTGTTGTTGATTGTATGGATGGGGGAATGATGGATGTTGCTAACGGAACAAGATGAAGGAAAAACGAAGAACGAAGAAAAATATAATGTTATCGAGTCTTTTTTAATGTGATGAATCATCAAGGAAAGGTGATGGAAGAACGGATGGGGACAAAGCTATTAGGTCCATAACCTTACATGCTTCCATCCATTCAACCAACCTCAACCACTATTCCTACAAGCCAAGTAATCTCCAGATCAAGCGCCCAAGGCGCTAAAAGCAATTATCAGGAGTCCCCACCGTGGGATAGGCATAGAGATGAGGCGGGCGAACAGTGACACCGTGCATAGGGGAGATGGCCGGATGAGCCTTAATCAAGGCTTCCGGAACTCGCATAACACAGTGTAGATAGTGTTGAATGCCGTATAAATCTCTTCTCTGACCTATTTGTCATGCAATGCACAACAAGGGCAAAGAGTGTCAGCGGATGGGTTCAAGCCTATTCCACTGCTACTCTGGGACGAAAGGAGAGGGAGCAGGCAGCGCCTTGTCCCATGCTTCGTGCATGAAAGCCAATCGTTTACCTCGGGAGCCAGTGGAAGCCCTCGTGGTAGGGACGACGGCACTTGGAAGAAAAAGGAGATCGAGTACTGACCTTGGCACCAGTAAGAACAATCTTGCCTGACACGAAGATGAGGAGGACAACTTTCGGCTTAATCATACGGTAGATGAGACCAGGGAACAACTTAATCACAACATGAGCTACGAGACTACAGAGTGAGAGAACATCGACTCTTACCTCTGGCTCATAACTACTGAACTGTCCGTGACTGTATGCAAGACCCTCAAGACGGATAGGGAACTTGACATCACAACTGCCGACAATGTTTTGTATTTTGAACTCAGAGAACTTGGCATCGAAGCCGAGCTTCTGTACAATGCGAGCGTACTTGCGCGACGCAAGGCGAGAATCGTCCTCCGACTTCGCACCAGTCACGACCATCTTACCAGAGGCGAAGATGAGGGCTGTCGTCTTGGGATCACGTATACGCATGATGACGGCAGCAAAACGCTACAAGATACACGAACAGTGTAGCAACAGTTCGAGCATCAGTTGAAACAATATATACAAACCTTAGGATTATATTCAGCATTCCTCGCGTGAAGCGCAATCGTCTTCAGGTCAAGGCGACAATCAAGGTTGACAGTGGCTACTATGTTTTGTAGTGTAGGAACGATGCCTTCGACAGCAGTGATATGCTGTTGCTCAAGAGTGAGCGGCGCGGGTGTTGCAGGTGCAGCAGCGGGTGTCGATGGCCCGGCAACGGCGTTCAACGTCGACGACGGCGGCGTCTGCTGTTTCTGAGCCTGGACCGGCGGGGGTTGGAAAGGTGGGTTGGAAAGGGGCGATGGCCGTGACGGCGCGTTTGCTGAGAGGTAGGAGTTACCGGACGGTAGAGCTAAGGCATTGGCTTGCTGCTGGGCCTGTTGCTGAGCCTGGTACTGAGCCTGTTGCTGCTGATGATACTGCTGCTGTTGCTGAGGAGTTATGTGTGTCCTCGACCCAAAGTTGATCTGACGCGCTGGGAGTGCAAAAGACATGGACGTGAAAAAAAATTGCAGCTGATTTAGGGGCGTGAGAAAACTTCGCGGGTTTGGGGGGGGGAAGAATGAAGACGACTTGAACGGTCGCTCTTATATACCCACAACTTTCGAACTCCGACAATGACTCAACTGTTAATTACGTAACACGTCTCTCCTTTGTCCCTTTTCCCTTTGTCTGACTTTTTGGGCCTCCCAACCTCGTTTGCCTTTCACTTGGACCACTCTTCGTCGCTCAGACCTGCTCGATGGGCCTCTCGACAACGCCGACGCCTCAGGCTGCCTGAACATGCAAATTCTGAACGATTTTTGACCTATTTTTTCGTCAAACGTGGCTCAGAGAACCTTACACGTACTGCACCGCCCTGACTACCCCCATCAACTTGGCAACCCACTAGGCGTACAAAATGTTTTTTCACTTTCTTCCTTCTGTTTTTTCTTTCGCAGTCATCTCCTCCTCCGCAACACCTTCCATGCTCACTCAGCATCTCCACCACACCTTCTGTTCTAGCTATTCTCGCAATTCCGGTACGCACTCCAACTTTTTCACCCGGTTGCCGAAAGGCTCTCATCGGAACTTCTCGGCTCATGTGGGTACGTACTACGCTTTTTCACATCAACTTACAAACTCAGCTATCCATCTAACAATCCTTTTTTTGCTATATTAGACTTCGGTATCTCCATTGTGGTTCGAAAATAGCGTTTGGCGCCATGTGAAGAACAGAACTTTCATCTATCTATCTAAGTATGATGCTAAGGCGCTATAGCTGATTCCATCCCGTGTTTATGATGCTCGTTGCGATGCAAATTATTTGCAATCATTCATTCCTGAATCCGCTTGGAATCACTCGAACATTCGATTCATCCTGCTCGGCCGTCTCTCCGGGGCATCCACTCGGACTCTCCTGCTCGATAGTTTGACCGCTCTAAATACTCAAATTAGTTCTGGGCGTCCTCCCTTATCAAGCTTCGCTGTCAACCTTGCTGCGCGCAACACGAGGCATCCTTTCTTCCACATATCACTGGCGCTACATACGTGATGAACGAGGTCATCGGTGGATCCGTACTCCTCTTTGTTTTCCAGCTGTCCGTCATTTACCTCCGGTATGGTTATGTACAAATAGTTATGTCCAAATCAGTAAGAAAAAAGTTCGTCATCTGACGTCCTCTCAACAACATCGATCAAGCTTTCAACAATCATCCATCATGGGATGATCAATCTTCCCATCCGGAAGCAATTCCATTGATATGGAAAGATGGGTATGGATTAGGAGCGATATGTACACATATAAACGCAGAGTCGAATGAATGAATGAACAAATGGAAGCGGGCTGAGTCGAACACAAAGCAAGAGCAAAAGAGTGCACAATATGAAACCAACAAAATAGCGCTATCCAACGCTATCAACTCTCGCTATCTATCGCCCCTCCCGCCTTCCTGAGTCATAACGTCCCTAGACTAACAGTCAGTTTAGCAAGGGTTTAGCGCCAAACATCTGAGACTGCTAGGCACCGGCCTCCGCCGCTCAAACACCAGCAACGATCCTAGAAAGCAAACGAGTTTCATCAGCAACACAGCATCGCAACAGGGATGAAGGACATAGCACGAAGTGGGAATGGACACATACTCTTCCGCCTTGTTCAGTGCCTGTACCATTGATACAACCTCCTTCCTCCTGTTCACCACATACTCACTCTCCTTCAAAAGATCGTCCAAAACCTCAGGCTTGTACAGCTCTTGCAGGAGCTCTCGTTGTAAGTTTTCCTTGGAGTAGTTAACGAGCGTAAGAGAAATGGCCTTGGGAACCATATCGATCATTTCCCGTTTCACGATGTTGAAGTAAGAGTGGATGAGGAGTTCTATCCAATTTATGTGTGGTCAGGTTACGGCCCATCAATAGATCTAAACGTGCAAAGAAACGCACTGATAACTTCCGTCTCCATCGTCTCACGCTCATTCAACGCAGCCTGAGGTTTGATGATAGGAGGAGGCTAAACCATTCAAGTGAGATCATTCATTAAACCGCGCACAGGTGGGTTCCTAATTACTTCACTCACAGCTTCCATAACGGGCGCACCCTGTTTCTTCTTCTGTGGTTGTTTAGCGAAGAACGACCCGAAAAAGCTCGTCTCGTCTTTCTTGGGTTCGACATCCAAATCCTTGTTGTTGTTGATTTGTCCAGGCGCCAACTTGCCCGTCTTTGGATCGGGTTGAGGTGGTGGGGGTTTGTTGGCGTTTAGGCGTTCTGTTATTAAAGCCATCGCCTTGCGGAAGATATGTCAAGCTTCTTTGAATCGAGAAGGAGAAGACGGAAATACCTTATGCCCACCAATGAAATCTGGATGTGTGGTATTCACATAACAAGCTTGCATCCTAGTGATGACATCATAAGGGTAGTGTACTCATAGAACAGAATAAAGTACGCACGAAGCCATATCAGAGACCAACTTCGTCGTCGGCTGCATAGCCTTCTTGAAGAAATTCACCACAACAGAATTGAATCGTTCTCGAAGGGCTGGATACCGCTTGAAGGCTTGCTATAAACAATCATCGTATCAGAAAAGACGTTTCGGGGAACAAGCAAGATTCAATACATACGATCTTGCCTAGAAGTTGACCTAGGATCCGGATAAGTTCGTCGTACACCAACTGACAACATTTCAAACTTGGGTCTTCCAATCGTTTGATCTGTTGCTTTACGATGACCTCAAAGGCGGTGGTGCCGACGAATAATGCTGGTGTTGAACCCTATTCATCCTTCAATAGAGCATTCCATGAGAGACATTGCCACTGGAATGAACGCACCGAAGAATTGTATAGAATCGTACGGATATCCCCATCCTTCACTTGGTCGAACGGATCAATACTCTTGATACCATTATTGAACAGCTCATGGAAGACAAAGCTGATACGAGCACCACCAGATAGCTCATTAAGAGACAGATCATTCGTATTACCGTCGATAACCGTGCGGAACTCCGAAGTGAACTCAGTGATCACTGAAAGGACGACGTTGCCAGAGTTGCCATCGCCCATCGGTCCACCCAGTTGTTGAAGCTCGGCATTGTATTTCTGAAGCTGTTGACTGATTCGAGCTTTGATATCGGGAAGCGTTGCTCGGATGTGATGCATCAGAATCTATACATACATTCGCGGGCATCAGATAGATGGTGGATGACGACGCTATTCAATTACCCACCATATTGAGTTTACGTGCGAGGAATGGCGTTCCGCAGTATTGCGCTTTACCTTTGTAGGAAGGATGGTTCTCGAAGAACTCGCGCTCGAACTCTAGTGCTGCGCTGATAGGTTTTGATGTCTCGATGTCGCGCTGACCACGATTGACGACTGGGACATAGCCGAGACGAAGCGGGATCACGCGTCCAGCGAGAATATCCACAACATCGGTTCCCTTGTCCCTATGTAACCCATCTACATCAAGCTTCCTTTTGAATGGGAATTGTACGACATACATGAGATCAACCTTTGTTAGAACACCAATCGTCCTTGTCCCTTCTGGATCAACCTCTCTCGCCAACTTCAACCCGTCCGAATTGGCCAAATCTGTGTTGGCTGCGGTCACAGCAAGGATGATACACGCAGGTTTGGATATATACTTCAACAACATATCACGGATCTGCTTCTCAATATCCCGAGGTTGGTCACCAACGGGCACCTTGGTGAGACCAGGAAGATCGACAAGCGTTAGAGTAAGGACATTGGGCGAGAAGATTCGCAGATTAATGGGTTGAGGGGAGATGCCTGCATTGCGGCCCGTTTTGGCTTCGGTATCGCGGACGATTTCGTCTCTGATTTTGTTGAAGTCGTAGAATTTCTCCCCAGGAAGATGAAGAAATTCTCCCCATTCGTCTGCGTTGGCTGCCTTGTCCCCACTTTTGTCAACACCATTGATTTGGGCTATATGAAAATTCAGCAGTGAGTAAGGAGTGTAAGGAGGTGAGACGCACGAGTTCCGTTGGGTTGTGTGCTTCCCGCTGGTCTATTTATCAATTGCAAAACCTAGTCGGAGGGATGGTAAATACAACGCTGGGTACTGTTCGTTCGCTTGACCAGAAGAAAGGTGATAGCACCATTCTGGCGTACTCGACATTCGCAGTCATTGTCCGACTGAGCTCATGCCAGTGTGCTGGTGAGGTGCTCCAAGCGAATCCAGTCGTACAAACGCACAGTACCGCAGCTATTGTCATAGTTTATTCAAATGAATGAAGCCATACCAATGGTCGCCGCGTCACAATGCCAGTTCCACGAGGCAAGAAATCACGTCCAACGATGTTCTGAAAGCGTCTTGAGCAAAGCACTCGGAATCCCAATCTAGATAGAACCACACACACACCTCAAGGACACTACTTTTACCGCTACTTTGACTACCGAGCACACATATTTGAGGCAGGTCTATTTGTGATGCAGAAGAACCGACGGCTGTGAAGACATCTTGGAGTTTATTGATTACTGAAACAATTTCGAGGCCAAGGCCTGAAGGTCCTGTTGTCATTGTCTAGGTTTGCAGTCGTGAGGGATGAAGGGGACGGTGGAAAGAGATAAGAAAGAGCAAAGTGACGAATGCACAAGACTCAAGCCGACTCAAGTGTTGTGCTGCTGTGCACGCAGCCAAACAAAAGTCCGAACTGCTGCGCGATGCTGACCCTTCTTCAAGCGCAGTTTGTCGATTCACGACATGCCTATGCCTCTGTGGATACTTTCTCAGTTGTAAAAAGGATTATAAAATGGCTGGCGTTGGTCAGACTTTACCATTTCATATAATTGGCAGCAGTTTGGACTGACAGTGGACACCCAGGCAGATAGCAGAGGAACTTGCGAGAAAAAGAAACGTGCAAGTTCATTGTCACCACCAACTCGATGATTACCATCCTGTTATAATCCATTCCTGGTTCGCCGTACTATATTCAGCTGCAAGTCTTGCAGTAAACATCATCCGGTCTGTCGAGGTACTGTATCTCTGGCTACTACAGCAAGATCCGCCGCACATCGACGTATATACACAATGCGTAAAAGATGCAATCACCTTCGCAACGCGTGCAACACGAGGAACTTTGTCAGCTCCCGCTAATTATACTCTCTCTTGAGCTCTTCGAACCGATCTACCGCTTGGACCCTGACCAGCACCGATGGGCGCAGTGTTTTAGCTTCGTCCACCCCAGCATATATCTATCTATACGCAACGGCAAGCCCAGCTAATAGCTATTCTCGAGGGCTGACGCTTTCTGCGATCTTCTGAAGCGCATCCACGTGCTCCACACCATCACTTGACACCAACTTCTCCAATTCTCGCCGAATTTGTCTTCCTGACCAGTGCGTCTGGCCCTCGCTAAATACCTTTTAACGTTGATGTCTCCGTAACTTATACTCATCCTTTGCACACACCCCGTCACCAGTTCACGTGGTACTCTGAACAGCGGTCCGGGAGGGTGACAGTGGAAGCCAGATAAATATCTCTCTACCCTCGCATCATAGCCTATCTCTTTCCCACTTCAGTGCTCTGAGATCGCCATGCGTAACTTTGCTGTTTTGGCTCTTTCGACGTTCCCGCTAGTACTAAGTCTAGGCTTGACTACACCACCAGAGCTCTTTTCACCTCTGGTTGCTCAGAAAGTCCTAGCAAGAGCACAAGCACTACCAAACCCAGCGCAATATCCTCAATATACGGACACAACTGCGGGCAAGTGGCTTCTATTCAGTCCAGATACCTGGACATCAGGTTTCTTTCCCGTCACGCTCTACGAAATGAACAGACGAAAGACCCTATGCGGACCTGGAAAGGGGCTCGGTAGTGCTGATTGGGTAAAACTTGGGCAGGCATGGAGTACTGGTGAAATTCCGTTGGAAATAAAGACTGGCGTTGGGCACGATGTGGGATTTTTAAGCTTTCCTTTCGTGGAGGAGTTGAAAATGTGCGTCGTTGCGTATCTCTCTATCGTTTCTACTATAAATGATTGATATTTTATAGCCATCCTGGGAACGAAACGGCTAAGACTGCCGTTAATAATTTCGCTAAAGCCCTCGCTGGGCGGTTCAACGCAAAAGTTGGATGCACCAGAAGCTGGGATTCACCGGATCCTAATTTTCAGGTACGCGGTCTGACTCTTGGGACGCTAAGTTGCGTTGCTTATCCGCCGAATAGGTTATCATTGACAATATGATGAATCTCGAGGTAAATCAACATAGTCCTGTCACCAATTATATTGAGCTACATAATGCTGCATGGATCTAGGTTCTTTTCGTGTCTGCAGGACTTACTGGTAACCAAACTCTACGTGATATCGCTATTACGCATGCAGATACCACCATTGTGAATCATATCCGACCAGACGGTAAGAAATGCTGCCACCAATTAATCGTTGACATCCAGCTGAGTCAATACCGTTTAGGCGGTACTTGGCATGTAATCGAGTACGACTCGAATACTGGTGCAGTCACAAAGAAGCGGACTGCTCAGGGATTTTCCGATGACAGGTTTGCTCAGTCCATCTCTCACGAATGATTCAGTGGGACTAACCTTGTCAACTAAACGTAGCACATGGAGTCGAGGACAAGCCTGGGGAATATACGGCTACGCTAACAGTAGGCGCTTTTTTACATATACATATGTAACGTGCTTACAGGATGATGCCTCGTCAGTGCATCTACAAACGGGCTTCTCCAGGTACCTAGACACAGCCAGAAGGCTAGCAACATATTTTGTCACCCACATCCCTTCTGACGGCATCGTTCCTTGGCAAGTCCACCGCCCACTACCCATTCACTTATATCTAAGCTTATTTCGCGATTACAGGGACTTTGACGCACCAACCACTCCTCCCCCTCGCCCTGCTGATTCTTCCGCTGCGACCATAGCAGCTAACGGCCTTATACTTTTGTCCCAGCGCGAGGCATCCGTAGGGAACTTGACAGGATCTCAGTTTTGGCTTCGCTCAGCGGCTTCGGTGCGTGATAATCTTATCCAACTTAACTTCCCGGTGGATCGGAGTTGATTGATTGTTGCAACATTAGATGCTCAACAACATGACTGCTTTGGCATGGCGCCCCGAATGGCAGAGTTTGCTCTCGAACGGGACTGTTAACAAGCCAGCGAATAATTTCCTTACGGGAATTGTATATGGTTAGTGTTGGTCGATAAAAGAGTGGTAAACCATCACTGATCTAGGACTTCCATGAAGGCGATTATTATTTCATCCGTGCTGGAAATGAGCTCAAATCGCTGGGATTGCCCTCGTGCTGATCACCCTTGTGTAGTTTATTACGATGAGCTCATGCGTTCATGTGGAGTTGGAAAGGGTCGAATTGTTCAAATCATCCTGTTTACTACCTAACCATCCGAATCTTCCTACCATCAAGTATTAGCTACAAAATCGACATTATAACAGCTTCATTATTCTACGAAAGGATTTTAACCATAGTTCAGACGGAAAATATCATTCAAGCTGTTCAGATCAAGGATCAAGGCATTAGTTGACTTGGGAATAGGAATTTTTGCTGAAAGAAGCGTACACATAGTAACTGGGGCCATCAGGTATCAGTTGGAAGACCTGGCTAAATTGCAAAGGATTCGTGCTTTCATCAACCTGCGGATTTTAGCTGGAGTGAGATCATAGCTAGGATCGAAGATATATCGGCGTACCACCAGGAGACCCGTCACGCTAACGATCAAACTAGCAACAGAAGGAGAAGAGGGCTGCGCATCCATCGTCGTTACTTTATGTTGCACCTTCTGAAAAGGTAGCGACTAAATGAAAACCCGGGATCAATCAATGGGTATTTGGTGAATGTTCAAGGTTTTGGGTACCGTCAGTTTCTCGACGATCGCGGCAGCACCCTGTATCGGCGAGCCTTCGAATGTGAGCATAGACTCTGGACGCTATACGATGCACCTCGATATGAAGATTTTTGAGTGAGTGGGTGATCTGAGACATACATAAAGGCTTTGCAATCCAGAACGGTCCGCATCGAACGCTTGGTAGTAGAAGTCGGTGAACTGTTTCGCGATAGCGTTTATATCCGCCATATCCTTGATTACAAGCGTTCAAAGCTGAGAATATGAGAAAGCTGTTGAAGAGAGTTGTTTGAAGAAGAGTTGATGCGATCTTGTCTTATGATACCGCCAGAGATAAGCGCCCTTTCGCTAAACAGGGCGTCAAAGCAAAAATGCCAAGTCACGCGACCTCCCCCACTGATCACTGGCAACTCACTCGGCTTGCTTCTCCTCAAATTCTTGAATACCGGGACGACAGGCGATATGTCTCATTTTTCCGTTATGGGTATGCCTGCCCAGGATTCCCAACAACAACCTCTTGCCTCCCGTCCGACGATGAGAAGGAAATCGTCTGCACAGAATTTGCTCTCGTCATTTAAAGGCAACTCAGTCGCACCGTCGAATGCTTCGACGACGGGGACAATATCATCTGCGTCGGGTATACCGTATGCAAGTGCGCCGACACCTACGGCTACTGGACCGATGGGAGGGAGAGAATGGGACGCGCAGTCGTTGCATTCGGATACAGTGACCGCTATGAATGCTGGGAGTCCTGCATTGGGCCCTGGGACCTCTGTCGAGTATCTGAGAGATTTGGTGCAGAAGCGTATTATCACGCTGACTTATATACGGAACATACATGAAGGGTGCGTAGATGTACTATATTTTTACTTGACTGTGTTCAGTGGAACTGTAATAGACGAAGTCATTGGTTTCATACGATATTAATGTCGCGAATGGAACTGGATCGAGTATTCAATAATATAGCAATGAAGAAACGGTGAGTACATGACTCTCTAATTGAAGCAACACATGCATTCTGCTATATATCATCTGGTATTTCACCTAACTCCATCCTATCAACCAGAACATATCGCTTTGCCATCTTGGGCATGTCAGTAGCTAACCTCCTCGACATACAACAACCCCAAGATCTCCTCCGCGGACTACTCAACACTCTCAACGAATACGAACAATCAAAGGAAGACGGTGATAAACCCAAAATGGTACGCACGCCTTCGCGCCCAAACCATCCCTTTTGTGCTCAGTATCTCAAAAAATTGTAGTCGCATTTAGCTTACAACGCTTTCATTTTAGCGGTTGTTTAAATCGAAGCTTAAACGACAGACCGGTGGAGGGTTTACTGAATACGCCGTTTCGTACACGGACGCGTCGGATGCGTCCTACCTCATGACACCACATATGGTGAGTTGCATCTCCATTTTTGGGTGTTCGTGCTGATGCATCTGTAGCCGTTTCCACTCGACTACCATCAAACTCTCCTCTCCCTACTTGACGTCCTATCAGAAGTCTACAACAAGATCTTGAAAATCCTCGGGCCATCTCCATTTCCTCATTCTTCTCAACATATGATGGGTCCGCTTGGGCTTCTGTCGCCACACCCTGGTGTATCTTACCTCTTCTCAGGTGATAACCAGACGACGAACGATGACGCCAGTTTGTGGGGAATAGCCAACGCTAGTGTAGGAACAGGCGGACAGGCAGGGGCGTTCATGTACGGAGGTGCATTAGGTAGTCCGCCTGGCGGTTGGAATCCCAGCCTAGGCGAAATGGTGCTTAAAGTTGATGGAAAGTTCAAAGTGCGTAGACTAAACTTTTATTGAGGTTAATGGGTCGTGATAACATGGATATAGAAAATCACCTCGACTCTCCTGAAGGAATTGGATGATCTAGCGAGGGACGAGATCAAAGATGAATTGGCGTCACTTGATCCTTTACTGAGGAATGTCGCTGTGACGGACGACCGGAAACAGTATGAGTTCGATGGGATGTAATATGGACGTGTTGACGAGTTACGCGCAATTCGTGTCCGCTGATGTATATTACCTTGAATGTAGCCGTATACCCTTTGTTTTGTTATATCAATATGCTTTGGAACCATATGTTAAACGGAATGGGACGCCGCATAGAGGTGGATGCATCAAAGTACAACGTGTAATTGCGTGGTATAGTGTACAACTCTGTGTTAAGAAGTACATATGAAACTTTTGTAATCGATTCCAAATGGTCAGTACAAGATGTTACAGTATTATTTCGATTTATTGCAGCGAAAAGTTCGATGAAGCGGAAAAAGGAAGCATGTAAATGAATCTACCCACAGAAAGCAAGATCTCAAAGTAAACCATCAAAGTAATTGCCACGCGCGTTGGTTCCAGTATTCATCAAGCTCGACACGATGGTTCTCCGAACGTCAGCAGCGGTATTTTGCACCTCTTTGATTTGTTCTGGTAGCCCGGTTATAGGACTAGCCGTTGTCGAAGAGGCGCTATGCATATCACGGACGTGCTGCATACCCGCGTTTGCTGATGGAGGAGCGTGAGTGAGAACATGGAGAGGAGGATGCGCGGGCGATCGTGGACGAGGAGGGTGGTGCATATTGCCACGTAACGTAGGTGTTTGCGGTGAGTACATTCCGGATTGGGGCAGAGATTGCGGACGAGAAGGGTCACCACGGAATGTTGGGCTTTGTGGCGAAGGCATACCGGGTTGAGGTTTGGATTGTGAGCGGAGATGGGCACGAGGTCGGAGGTGCGACGAAAGGGACTGAGATCGATGTAGCGTGGAATTAGTGTTCTCGGAAGGCCGAGATTGCGCTTGAATGCGGTTCAAATCCTCCGGATCCTTAGCCACTATGGCGAGAACCTGCTCGACGGGGACGTGTTCCGTCCCTGCGGGAACCTGCGGATGGCAGTTGATAAGTGCCTACGGGATGAAATCGGAATTGCGGAAAGAGCGTACCAAAATTCTTCCCATAATGCCTGGGTTCTCGGCCTCTACACTGATCCGGTAAATGTCTGATTCCTGGAATTAGGGGTTTAGGGAGGCTTCCTATGGTCGATGGCAAGGTGCTTACGATCTCGAGGATGGCTTCTCCAGCCTTGAAAGCTTCGCCCTCCTTTTTGAACCATCTTGTGATAGCCCCTTCAGTCATCAGTGGCGACATGGCCGGCATCATAATGGCATTTTGAATGCGAGAGGTGTGCAGGCCTAATATAGGTCGCGTGTTACATTGGCTTGACAGACCTGACGATGAAGTGAGGATGACTCACATCTCCTGGTGGCAGTATGCAGCATTGTTGGAACGCTGGGACTAGTAGTGGGGCTATGAACGCTGATAGAGCGGGAGAGCGAGAGGGTCCGCGTTCTTATAGATAGGGAAGTCATGGCAGCTCGTTAGAAATGGCAAGTCGTTAAGATCGTGGTGAAATCAGATGCGGAGATGAGGTGAGAAGAGAGTTGCTTCAGCTGAATTCGGGTCGTCGTTAGAGGCGGCCGATTTAGCCTGGTTCACTTCGTAACAGGTATTGATGGCGGCGGAAAAGAGGAATGTACCGCAAGGTCGACCAGCAACGATGCGTCTTGGGGGAAACCCTAGACGTGCAATCGTGAATACTTATAATTGACGACCTGGCGGGCGGTGTGGAGACGTTGCTAGTGTGTAAGGTGCGTTGTCTAGGAAGCGAGATATAGAGGCGAAGGCGGTGGCCAGCTTGGCAATAAGAGAATGCTAGTTATCCTTTTGAATGGAGGTAGATGAGGATTTTGAGTTAGGGAACGAGAGTGCTCTGGATGTTCCGTTCTATAGTTAGCTGAGAGAGTCTGGTGATCTCCATACAAAAAGCTAGTCCCGTCTGGAGTTGCCCAACAAGTCCTGCATGTTCAGGCCTGTCTCTGAGTCAGTACCAAAATGGAAAGACATATCACCTGAATGACGTTATCACTCGGCAAACGGCGGTGCCACAAAAAGCCGGAGTTAGGCGCTCGTGATTTCCGACTTCAACTTGTGAGTAATGTACATAAGAAAAAACTGTATGCCTACGATATATAGCATTCAAACTCTTTGAGTCCAGTTGTTTGGGATTGCTAGCTACCATATCTTGTGCTAGTCAAGTGCCTTCCGATTTCCCTGCGCCTGGTGATCTAATTGCGATATTGAATAGCGAAGTCAACGCAAACTGCCCAATTTAGAGAGGTTCTTCAAGAGGTAAACACTAAATTGCTGTTCATTATCTCCAAGACCCGAGATAGTGGACTACTTACCCTGAACTCGATGAATGCGTCCGCAACCGCTTTGCCACCTTTGGTCCTGGATAGAGTTGAAGGCATGAGAAACTGCATAGACATGAGACCTGACGAGTCAATTCGAAGTGATGTTTTCGTTGAACTCTGAAGGGCTCTGATAGCACGCGTAATGTGTGCTGTGCGATAGCTAAATTGAGAGTCATGAATGACGATCGCACATACACGGCATGGGTTTCAACTGACCTGAAGCACGCACCCTCCGTGCACTCGAAAGTTTCGAGCACGTCTCGATCATTCGGATAATCCATCTACCGGAATCATGTTTGCAATCAGCCCAGCGAACCATAGACAAACGAATTAACCTCTGTACTTCCGAACGTTCCGTCAGCTTGTATGCGAAACATAGGCTTCAGCATCGAACTTCTTCGAGCGGAAGCCGCGTTTCGAGTAGAATTGTCGGTATTAGATTCCGAGGGACCTTCTGGCGGATTTCCGATAAAAGTGAGCTTCTCACAAGAGGGATCTAGTTCGGAAAGCGCGTCTCGGAGCCATGACGACTATGATACGGGGTCAAACAAATGGCCCTGCTGAAATGAAATGGAATGACCTTTAGAATGATTTTCAAAACCCTTGTCAGAGATGTGATTAACCAATTGCTTGAGACATCATCACGACTTGGAAGCATACATCGTCTCGGGATCAAATGGGAGCTCGAGATGAGGCTCTGGGTCGTATGTGACGATTTCGCAAGTAGTTGTAGGACCATCTGCGTCTTCTGCGCTATCGAGGAACGCTCAGTCGATAGAAGAACAATCATTCGAGTGGTAGCTTACTAACATTAGTAGCGACAGAGGAAATCCCGAACGTTCATATGACATCCTCATCCCAGTGCTCTTTTCCGAACCCGCGCCGAAGTACTGAGCAATTCCGTTAGTGCCGCCTCTTGTACCACGACCACCTCTTCCGTTTGCCCCTTCGGCTCCCTCCTCGTCACTCTCTCCTTCATTCGGCAGCCTCAATTGCCGTTTAGGATTGGATGCCGAAGAAGCGCTTCCACCAGCAGTACCAAAAATATTGAGACATTCGATCAAAGTGTTCAGAGGAACCTCAAAAGCAGCGTTATCTGGTTCTGGTGCATCTTCATGAGATGATTGAGAGTTTTGAGATGGTTGTGGGGTTTCAGGGGTATAGGAATACTCGTCAAAGACGTCCGCGAAGATGTATGCAGTCGCTAATGGATCGGTCCATCGAGATAATACTCTACGACCTTGATATGTGATATCTGCTCACCTAGTAGAGTACGCGCTTCCTCGACGGTGATAGTGAATCCGCTAGCTGTTACAGTAATAGTAGCGCGCTAATAGGGAGGTTTTGGTATCCGACAAGTTCACGGATATGGGTTGTACTAACATTGGCAAAGTTTACCCCGCGCAGAAGCGTAGAAAAGTAACGGATATCATACACCGATGCTTTCAAAACCTAGTAAAGTCGAAAATTGATGAATAACGGAGTCTCATAACTTACTGGAGGGACTTTATCGTTAACCATGGTTGCATATGGCTTGCAACAATTGGCGGCCCCTCAGTGAAACGAGTCTCGTCGGCACCGATCAAAGTCACGAAGAGTCACAGATCACGAGTAAGCGTAACGCGTACCTTTACTCACATGACCACGTCTCCCCCTATTAACCGATCAACAAGCCCTACGACGAAGATTCCAGTTCTGCAGAGGTAACATATCCTTCAGAAGTGAGAGTCTGGTTTTGACTCGTTAGCGCTAACGTGCCGACATCTGTAACCCAGGTTTTTCCGATCAACTCCTTGAGTCGTTGTCACTGCAACAACTGCAGTGCATAAAGTTCCCACATCTGTTATAATAATAATCCTACTGCGTCTGTATGACTCCTGTTCTTCTGCACTCCTGGATCCCCACCCTTTAAAGGTCTCTTGTGATAATAGCGGACATCGAGCCCGAATCCCCCAGAAATCCAACGTGTCTGTGATTCATGCTCCCGGATGCCCATCGAGAGACCCAACGTCCTCACCAACTTAACGCCGCAGACGAACAGGCAGCCAACAGTCCAACAAAAGCCCCTGCCGGCTTTACCCAAAACTGAATATTCACCATATACGTATGCATTTCACCAGCAGGAAGACAAGAAGATATCAACTAAACTCGTACAACCGATAAGGCCGACTCCGAGTCGGAAGTACCATAAACCAGAAGACTACCAGGATGCCACAGCGCAGTATATCGATGCTGTGTTGAAGCTTGCAAAGTTGGAGTTGGATGATACATCCTCCGTGGTGAATGAGGTTAGGGAGAGAGTGATCAATAGAGCGATTGAGTTGAACTCGAGTCGCCTGGCCTTCTCCGCCCCAGTGGTCATCAATTCTCAAGTTCAAGCACAACAGACTGTAATCAGTACTGGATCATCGACAAACTCATCTATCTCCGCAGCCCAGTCCATAATCAGTGCATCAGTAGTGCCGGTTACTATACGCTGCAGCGGCTGGACACAATCGGGAACACAATGCAAACGCACTGTGCGGTCCAATGCCGGAGTGTTTGATAGGATAAAAGATATTGAACGTTTCTGCTATCAACATCGTACTCGCCTTCTCCAGCCTTCTGGATTTTACTCGAGTAAGGGAGGCGAATGGGTACGATTCGGTGGTGGGTATGATTGGAATGGATAACATACAGATGTTCACTTTCGCATAGATTGGATCCCAAAGTATTTGCACGCTGATACCCAGGCTGCACTGAGGATCGAAATGGAGAAACCCCCATCATCCTCTGATGTCCCGGGTTACATCTACGCTTTCGAAATTAGAGGTGAGCCTCCCGAATCGATCGCCAGATCGCCAGAACTTGAATACCACCCAGACCCAACGAGTGACAAGCTCAAACTCAAAGTCGGCCGTGCTGTTAACGTTGTAAAACGTATAGATGAGTGGGATAAACAATGCGGAACTCATGAGCATGTTCTTCGTGGTTTCTACCCTGAAGTCGATAATAACAATAAATCGAGGCATAAATCTTCGAGTCGTTTAAAGGGGTTGGTTAAGCCGGGAGATCCAGCCCCACGGTGTCATCGGCTTGGTAAGTCTCCAAACTGATTGGTAGAGGATAGTTTATTCACGTCTTGAAGAGCGGCTGGTTCATCTTGAACTTGCCGACTTGGCCGCCAGGTGCTCTTACCTCGATCCTTCTTGGCCGAATTCCGTTTCAGCGGCCACCAACTCCCGTGCTCTCCAAGTGTATACATCGGCGAATGGTTCCGCTCGAAGCTCAATTATTCATTGCATCGATTGTGCGTCGACCCTCATTGTATTATATTGAGTACATCAGATTATTGAAGACTGACTTCCTTAAAGGCGGCAAAGCCCACCTTGAAATATTTGAGTTTGTCCGTGCAAAGCAGGCGAAACACCGGAATAAAGAATGGGAGATGATTGTCCTGCCAGTCATTCGTAAATGGGGTGAATTTACAGGTAAGTACCTATAATAAGATTTTTTGAGCCTGTAGGACTATCGTGTCGTGTGCGCTTTTGTACATCATGCTTTGACACTGCTGACTGTATGGATATGCTATGCTTGTTCCTTGTACGAGACTTGTCATATAACCTCTATTTACTTACTCATTTTATGTACAAGGATGTTGTAAACGCCATTTTGCTTATTGTTTGAATCACGTATGCTTTGACTTCTATTGTCTTTCGCTGAGATGTCGGACAGGGGGAGAACAAAGAGTCGTGTCCCTTTATGGAAGGAGCCCCTGAATTTCATTGTTCACACGCTTGCATAGTCGTTTTCGAGACAATTGGTGCATTGTTCTTCGAACAACGTCCTGCCCGAGTATAAAATGGATATCCCAACCATGGTGAGTCTCAAATATTATTCTTTCCCTCCTTCACTCACTCTCTCATTCTAACGTTGAACGTTCACGTTACGCCTCTCAGTTGATTTCGCAACTCTTGCAACCTAATTCACTTCCTGCAAAGTTTCAAGTTAATTCACCTACGAACCGACTACGTTTTCCAGCCAACTTCATATAAATCAAATTGTTCACAATGCGATCTACATCCAAGTCGATCTTTGCTACTCTCGCTACCTTCACACTTCTTGCTTCTGCTACCATTGCTCGCGGCGCAACCATCAATGTTACCGTTGGTGGCCCAGGTGTCTTGAAGTTTGATCCCGAGTTTGTTGTAAGTGCCATAGTCCTTTATCAAAACACTACAGTCGTTGATTAATATATATTCGTGTAGAATGCCGCTCAGGGAGATCTTGTTCGCTTCATTTTCAAGCAGAAGAACCACACTGCAACTCAGTCTACTCTCGAAAACCCATGTACCCCCGCTCAGGGTGGCTTTGACTCTGGCTTGTGAGTATCCCACTCTATTTCTTCATAATTCCTCGATCTCACATTATCAATATTACAATAGTGTTCCAGTTGCCGATTCCGTCGTCGACGGCTTCCCCGTAGCCGAGCTCAATATTGAGAACACCAACCCGACATGGGTATACTGCAAGCAAGCTAATCACTGTCAGCAGGGTATGGTTTTCGCCATCAACCCTGGTGACAAGTTTGCTGCCTTCAAAGCTGCTGCCACTGGTGGCGCGGCTAATGCATCGTCGACCTCTGCCGCCAGCGGCGTCGTCACTGTTACCGCCACTGTCACCGTCTCCGCTGCTTCAACCTCTGCCACTACTACCTCCACCACTACCTCGAAAGATCACCGCGTTATCGTTGGCGGACCTAACAAGCTATTCTACGATCCGGCCAATATCACTGCTCAAGTCGGCGATACCGTGACGTTCGAGTTCCACCAGAAGAATCATACTGTCACTGCCAGCTCGTTCAACGACCCATGCAAACCTCTTTCGCTCACCAGCACTACTGGTGAACTTGGTTTCGACTCGGGTTTCCAAGCTGTCGCGGATGGTGCTACGACGTTCCCTACATTCACCATCCAGATCAATGACGTACGTCTCTGTTGACTCTTTTTATCGGAGAGCATCAGACTGATCAACCTCTCATATAGACGAAGCCGATCTGGGCATACTGCCGACAAGCCAATCACTGTTCGCAGGGCATGGTTTTCGCCGTGAACGCCGTCGAGTCAGGCCCGAATAACTTTGGTGCCTTCCAAGCAAAGGCGAAGAGCTCGAACGGTACTTCGACGACGTCGAATAACCAGAACAGTGCTATTTCCCTAGGCTCGAATAATGTCCGCGGTGCAGGCATCGCTATGGCATTGGTGGCCGTCCTTCTTGGTGCTTTCCTATAGTCACGCTTCTATAAGTCATCATGCAACTTTTACGACCTTTATGGATGTGCATGGACACGTTAACGATGGTAGACTTTGTTCGCGCTCGGGTTCACTTTGTTGTAGCAATTAGCCTTTGCAATCTTTTGTACACTTGCATTCGTTCGGACATTCGACAATACTTTGTAGCCAGTACTAGTAGAAGTACCGCTAGTTCGTACAAATACTACTCACCCAGAATAATACATTAATCTCCTTTACCTCTCTAAATCCCTCGGCGTGGTTCAGGATAACCGCTGTACTTCCGACTTCGCATTGAGGAAGTCATGGTGGCACGTGAGTAACAACGATTTCTACGGATCTGCTGTTTACTTCCCAACTTTCGCCTACGATGGAGAATATCAACTCACTTCAACAGGCTGGTATCCCTGGACAGCCCTCTGCCGAGGATGAAGCAAAGCGTAATCAGGAGGAGCAAATGCGCCGAGACCTTCTTTCTACGATACTGGATACTGAGGCTCGGGAGCGGTGTACGTCGATGGACTTCTACTATGCCAGTTCTCATACTGAAGAACGTCCTATACTCCCCCTTCCACCTTTCCACCTCTTCTGTAATCCGTAACATTCGCGCCCAAATCACCTCCCCTATGATCTGCAAACCGCCTCCTCTATCAATCTTGGGTCAATCTATCGTTTCTACGTCTAGTATCACGCATAGCGCTCGTCAGTGCTGAGAGATCTCGACAAATTGAAGCTATCATCCTTAGGATGGCCCAGTCAGGGCAACTTCGAGGTCGTGTAACGGAGGCTCAGCTTATTGATCTACTGGAACAGGCAAGATAACTATCCCTATCAAATCCATCGCTTCGGGCGTGGAGGTCTTATTCGTTGCTTGTTCATAGATGGAAGAAGCTCAAGGCAAGACGACAGCGAAGCAGAGTAAAATAGTGGTACGCTGATTTGCACTGTTGCTGTTCGGACGATCTCCTCATCCTTGTCCATTCAATACAGTATCAGCGGAGAAAAGATTATGATGACGATTTCGATTTCTGAGCCATCTCATCTACTAGGACGGATGGATACTATTATAATGTAATGATTATAGTTTCTGCATGTCTGACGCAGTCATAAAGTCCACAGTCACGAGCCCAGTGTTCCGAAAACGCCTTTCCAACAGTCTAGATGTGAAACGGATAGTCGAATAGTTGTGGATTGCAGTAATTTTGGCCAGCCAGAGTCGGTGCCTAGTTCTTTGTTGATTCCTGGACGTCCTGCGTCAATTCATGTTGGCATAGCCTTCGCAAAATGCTATCGTATATCGTGATTGCTTAGTCGTCTCGTTTTATCCACCTCGCCGCTCGCCGCTTCTTTTCTCCATTTCTCGACGCGCTATTTCCCTTTAACCTCGGTTTCGGCCCTCCGTTCGCGGTGGTGGGCGTGTTCGCCTTTTCTGCCACCGCCCTACGCAGGGAATCCATAAAGGCATCGTATGAGATTAGAGGTTGCTCGAGTGCTTCTTCGGTAAAGTACAACGTCGGCGGCTCATTACTGGGTTTAGGGAGTTGAGCTTCCAAAGTATCAATTGCCCGCTTTTGCCTGAGGTTGAACCGCGACGACACGTCCATATCGAAACGTAACTTTGCATGTGGAACAGGATGTTTGCTCAATAGTCCGGGTGAGGCGTGAGGCGGGATTGGAGTGAGGCCTAGCGACTTTCGTACAGTCTTCCATCTGCCGTCTACCACGACCCGCCTTTGTTGTATTAATTCTAGCTGGTTATGATGGTCCTTTGCCGTGATACTGCCCAAGTAGACGAGAACGAGAGATACTGCGAGCATAAGCGAGTAACGA
Organism: Pleurotus tuber-regium; assembly: GCA_014058305.1. NCBI lineage: Eukaryota > Fungi > Basidiomycota > Agaricomycetes > Agaricales > Pleurotaceae > Pleurotus > Pleurotus tuber-regium. Next base: position 626,310 of record JACFYU010000026.1, on the reverse strand, counting down.
AGGGCGGGATGCATGATGAGTCTTGGAAATTGAAAATTAAGGCGTTCTGTCTATAAGCCTATTTCGCTTGATCAGCATTTCTGCAGCCTAATGACGATCAGCTGCTTACTTTACTGCGCTACCGCTTATGTTTTGTAGTCTCGTTATACTAGTATCTAGCAGCTGGACAGTGAAAAACGGCGAAGTCAAGGCAGCGAGGGTGCTCAGTGATGATATGTATGTTGTTGGCAGTGAGGATACAGACACGCCAGTTTCCAGTCACTAAAATAGACTCAGTGGCCTGGATGGAAAGACCCTCTGGAGACAAAACGAAAACAATGCAGGCAGAGACTATCATACTGTGTTCCAAAGCGTTCTTACAGATAAATATACAAGCCAGTACGTGATACAGACGATTCCTCAACTATTTTGGCCAATGAGGTGAGTGCGGTGGATACATGGGGTTTGACGGGTTGAAGAAGGGAGAGTTAGGCGTTGACGAACGGCTACCTGGAAACATGCTCTGCAGAAGAGCAGCTTGGAGCATGTTCGTAGGCGCGTTGAAAGGAAAGTCGCCAATCATTGGTGGCGGAGTCGGCGCTGGCGCAGGACTCGTGGAAGTTTCAGGTGGTTTCCAGCCCTAGAGAAACAATATTTTAATTGCAGCCTTATGGGTAGAGTAGATACAAAACGAACGTATTGCCGTCCTTCGCGATATAGTTCCTCTAATTTCTTATCAAATATCCCTTGCTCTTCGAACTCATGATATGCTTTGTAAAGCTTGAGTGCCGACCGGGCATCCTCAATGGAATCGTGTATTTCCGCCTGAATATTCTCATTAAGGACGAACCAAGAAAGAAAGCGTAGTGATAGCTTTCGTTGACGGGATTTCAGGAAATATAGGTCTACGGTGTCTATGACTTGCTCCGGAGGAACGAAGAGATCTGCAATACAATCAACGTTGTGTAGCAACTATGATGATAAGACACAGCAAAACGTACTGATGATGCGGAAATCTGAGGATAGACCGTGGCCAATGAAGATACAGCCTCGATCAACGAGCAGGCGTAGTTTCTTGTATGCTACCTTGAGCGGGGTGAGAGTATAGGGTGAGTACCGCGGGTCAAGGTCTCCGACTGCAAAGGGTATCGCGTGAGTTTGTGGCCCCAAAAAGACGCATCGTGCCCAACAGCACTTACACTTGACACCCGACCACTTAGTCAAATGATCAACAATCGCTTCACTAGTATGGATATGATCGTCGATGAACGGTACACCTTCCTTGGGCCCGCTACCGCGTAAGACAGACACGCGAGCTAAGCTGTGCCTTGCAGGCCGTAATACCTTCTTCGTACCGTCAGATCGAAACTCTGTTTCCTCCTGCGACGTAATCATATAAGACATGCGTAACAGACAAACGGACGAGAGTCAGTTTACCAATTCCATTTGCACGAACTCGGCGTCGATGGCAACAAGGGTGCCAGGTTTCGGCAACTCCTCAAACCGAAGGCATTCATGTTTGATGAGGTTCTTGTCACGGTTCCTGGTGGTTCTCACATAAGTAATGGCAGGGACTTGATAAATGCGCGCATACATAGAGATGGATGTATCTCGGCACAAAATGGATGCGTCGTTTTCGTTGGGCAAGCCACTATAGTCGAACTTATCTCTAACGTCTACGCGTTCAAGGTAGATAATGGATGGAACCTGGACGGTAGTTAACAAGCCTGAGACAAGCTACTTTAGTTGGTTGCTACAGACCTTCCACTTATCTGGAAAACTCAAAGCCTCGCTTTCCGGGATATTTCTCACCAGGAAATCGTTGAACAAGAACCACGGACTTGATAGATCCTTTCTACGCTCGGCGTCGGGAACTGTATGACCCGTAGTCAATAGACAAAGCTACGTTTAGATGATGAGAATGAACCTTTTACTATAGCCACTAGATGATTGTGTTTATCTTTCGTGATAATCTGTGCGACGATAGCCTAGCCGACGTTATCAGCAGTTTGTACCAGCAAAGGTGAATCCAATATACCCTCAGTTCATAGTTTGCCGATTCAGGATCATCCTCTCCACCGATCTGACCACTCAACTGTATATGAGGCTTCAAGAACGTCTCGTTACGAGAATCAAGCCAAAGTTTCATATTGTCTTCATGACTGACGCACGCATTGACGGCGAGGATTGCCGGTAAATCCTTCGTAGCGATAGAACGCCTCGAGGAGAACGTTGCGAAGTGTTTGCACGTTTGACAAGTGGCTTTATGGGTCATATGCCGCATTAGAGAGTGTCGGAGAACACTTGCGAAGTCGGCGGGAGGTGCTGGTTCGTTGGATAAGTTCTATAGCAAGTCGTCATTAACACTGGCATTGACATATGTCAGAGCGAGGGAGTACTTTTCGAGGATATACCATATCAACGACGTGGCTCATGTTCTCCTTCTCTCTGACGGCCTTACAACTGGTGCAAGTGATCACATTTTTAGCATCAATGCCTAGTAGTTGAGTGATTGGAGCTGCAGCGGGGGAAAGCGGACTAGGCGTGAAGGAAGGTTGGTTGATCAATAGAGGATTGTGAGGGAAATTGTTTCCTTCTGAACTGAGATGATCGACGAGGAATCTATGGAATGACTGGATCTTATGCGCGTAGTCAATCTCATTTGAATCTCGTCCATAATCGATGAGTTCTATAGCATTCGCGCCTGTGTATAGCGGATACCTGAGCGTTTCACGAGTAAAATGGCAATGAACGTGGGCTTACTTTGTGCCAACATACCGACCGTCTTGCAGAAATTGCTCGCCTGGCAATTTATACCATGCGCGTCTTCTAGCATACGTACGACAAAGCCAAGTTCACATAGTAAGCAATTTTCCCTCTGACAGTTTGTCGTAATGTGAGACTTTGCTAGTTGACGTATCGGCTCCGTGTAATGCATCACTTGAAGTAATGCATTCGTATATGAATGGAGAATATGTGTTTCCAGTCCACTATAGTCAGTCTTATTGAAGAAACTGTATGTGAACGTTGTCAGTAAACGGCTATGGCTGTCATACAATAACTAAGCTCACCCAAAATCGAAATCCTCGATACCGAACTTGCTGTACTCGATTTGGACATGACGATACATCCTAGGTACTTCGTCGCCAGTTGGATCGTACATGGATTCCTCTGCATCAGACTGAAAAGCAGTTAAAGTAAGAGAACATGATATCTGAGCTCCTAAAAGCACATACTTGGCTTCCTCTAGATCTGCCACTACGAAAACGGCCATGTTGACCTTGGTTGCCCACGACAACGACATTTCGCCTGCCTTTGAGTTCCTTTGGTAGGGTAGCATATGTAACATTGCCGGCAGCCTTCATCGTGTTCAAGATTTGAGGCGGTATTTTCTGCGGAGGTGGATATTGGGCCGGGATTGTCTGAAGATTTCGTGTCCAAGATGAGAGGAGAGGGGAACTATAAAAAGGCATTCCAATTGAATTCAGAGGACTGTCCAATGCGAGTAAGTTTCAGTCTCTTCAAAATGTTAGTCCCCTTACGTGGAATCTGTCCACTGGATGTCTGGTAATATTTCTGGGGGGTCAGCCCATTCCACAGGTTGGCCCTCGAAGCCATTGAATGGGAGGTCTTCTGTCTCCGCCTTCGTCCATAGATGAACTGCACCTGTAGAATCGCCAAATGCCAGATATGAGCCCGTAGGGGAGACTGCAGCACAAGCCACGTGAGTTGATAGTTCAATATCGAGCTGAGGATTGCAATCTGTCATGAAATCGATACTCATAGCAGATCAGGATTATGTGCTACCTGATAGAATTCGCTAGCTCTGTTTGGATTTGACGCGTCGACAATGTTAATCAGACCTTGCTTTGATGCTATTACAATACTGGAGAAGCGCTTTGGTATGGTAGAGATGAATGCAGGACCTGCTTGGAAAGGGATGGGGGTCAAAAATCGCAGATTACGCAAGTCATAAATTTTAACCAAAGGATCAGGAATGGGACGCGACCGCCTGGATATAGTTGAGTATGTCCAGCCCGAGACTATTATGTGGCACCTACCTCATGCCTAAGCCGATGGTAAACACAAAGTTGCCGCTGCATTGTAAGCCCTCGATGCCACCGTGATGTGCTTTCACTATGTGTTCAGCACCATCCTCCCTGCGCATACCTGTCCGTTGATCATGAGTCCTTAGAAATCCGTCCAAAGACCCAGATATTAAGCAGGAATGGGAGAAGTGGAGGTGGTTGGCGATCGAAGGACTAGGTATGTGCCGAACGATGTCGCCCGTTAGTGAGTTCAACAGGATCAACTCTGAATTGCTGGTAGATACTGCAAGCAATGGTGAAGCATTCGATGTATTTGAGAAAGCCATGATATTGGATGGTTGTCTAATATACGCAACGGATTGAATAAGATTGAAGTTGCAACATTGCAAGTATGCTCACCTGAAATACCATTTATTCACCCCTCCTTTGTTCCAAGTACCCAGTCCTTCACCAGAGATTCCCGCTGCCCTCACATAGTTATCTTCTGCTAGTATTTTCTTCACAACAGTGTTCCCTCCGACTGGAAAAGAGACGCCCTGTATTCCATGCTTTCCATGATATGCTACAACTTGGCCAATGTTGGAGCCAGTCCAAAGGGTATCTGAAACGGGATCGAATGCAAGCGCAGTAGTATACTGGGTATAAGGAGGCTGAGGATGGAGTGGTTCCAGAGGGCGGTACGGAGGCATCCCTCTGACTCGGAAATACTTCCCGTGCTAGGCGCTAGACTATCTTGACCATGGGCGCTAATGGGCGTTAGATTTACGAGGTCAATAAGCTACCACAGTTCAGCCATGACCGGTTGACCGACTAAACATGAAATATAGATACAGGGCTGTCCAGCTCGTTTCTCCAGAAATATGCAAAGCAGTGCAAGTTGAGCGTCACGGCGGCTGTGGAATGCGCAGGCTACAATACCCATCAGTATCGGCCTTAACTGATTCAACCCCCTCTCGCCACATTTCCAATGGATCCCCTGTCAATAGCTGCGACCACTCTATCTTTTGCTGATGTGGCCATCAGAATCAAGGATTCCATCAGTAAGGTGAACTACCACTGCGTCTATGGAATTTGTCATGTGTAAATGGGGCTGAACTGGTCTGCCGTCGGTATCATCAGGTCTCTCAGAATCGCAAACGCTTGCGGGAGCTATCAGAGGATGTCATCAAGGACTTGGTTGAATTCGACGAGTTGCGGCGGTCTTGCCCAGTCAGCTCAGCCCAATGGCAGCTGTCCTTGGCCCGGCTGGAGAAGTGAGTGGCAGACAGTCCGTTCATTGCAATACCAACATAGTTTTGTATAGGAGACTACTCTATGTCCACATGCGTTGTGAAAAGTTTTCACACCAAGAACAAGATGGCCTCCTCTGCAGGGTGAAGACGAAGGTGAAACAGTGGAAGAGTGCGGATGATATTGAAGCAGAAATTTTGCGTCTCAAGGAAGAAGTGCACAAATGTCTTTTGCGATTTATTGTGAGCCTCGCGACCTTCTATGCATTTCCGTCGAATGACTCAAAACCAATAAGTCTGTCTCAACCGCCCGTAACGAATATCAGATCCTCTCATTCCAGAACGAACAACGTTTACGATTACAACAGTTCAATGGCCTATTTGGTCGTCTGATGGCGAGCTCAACCTTCCCTGTACGTATTCACCACTCGATCCCATGCATCCTAGTTCAAATCACATACCAGTCATATCTTCATACGAATCCTGATAAACGAGATCACCAATATCTATACCTACTGGTCACCGAGATCGTGGACAAACATACCACATTCGATACATCACAACTCGTTATAGATTACGTAGGGGGAGGCAAAGACAAGTTCACTGGCTTGGTGAAACCCTCCTTCAGTGTCCTGCAACTAATACAGGTTGCGTGGGCCCTGAAACATTCCTTCGACCTCTCTCGACTAAGCTCGCTTCTAGAATACGTCTATCGTCTTCATTCATTCATCAACCAATTGCGTTACGTCCATGGGGCACAGCAGACACAGCTGCTAGCTTCGATACGAACTGTCGAGTTGCTGCGCGTGCTTTCGTCATTGAATGGACCTCTATTTCTCCCCGTACTTGGCCAAGCCCTAATTGAATACGGAACGTCCCTACTTCCTACTGCGGATGGTCAAAAGGCTTGCGAAGAAGCCATTAACATTTTTCGAGCCCTCAGCAAGCACGATCACAGCCCATACATCTTGCGCTCCGCCGCCATCGCATTACGATACCTTGGGGCTCACTATATATCGATTGGTCGTCACTGCGGCGCCATTCTCTGCTTCGAAGAGACCCTACAGTTGTTATCCTTTGTTAACATCGCTGCCGACAATGCCGTTAGCTGGGAAGCATGTCTTCAAATAAACGGTGTGTATACACCGCATACGTTGACTGAAGTCCCTTGGATGTGCCAGCAATGGGGCCTCACCTTCTTCTGGCATGCATACACCTTGCACTTGATGGGATGCAATAGACAAGCATATGTCTCTGGCAAGTCTGCGATTAATGCATTCCAAGCACTTGAAGAACGGGCGCAAGAGTTCCCTACTTTGGACTTGTACTCGGATAGAATCAACTGGCTTCGTGACCAGCTCCCAAATTGGGAGACGACAACGGGTCAATTTGATTCGGTATCTGAGGTAAATCGTGGGAGTATCTGTAGTGCTAGTAAAGAAGTCAGTGGTGAAGATGACAACGATAGGTAAGGATCATTACCTGCTATCTGCAGTACCGCCTTGCTGACCGGTCATATTTCAGGAGAGTGTCTAGTAGTACCCTGGACGTACACTACGGAATAGCCATTTGAATATGCTATGTAAGGCCGGCTGTTGCGACATGTGAGTGACCCAATTTTTAACTAGCGGGTAGACAGGCGATCAGCTCGCTGATTGTGGTTAGTGTGAATCGGTCTCCTTCCAGGAAACAGTGGTACGAAGTTGGTGTAATGAATCGCCCAAGAGTATCAGAGGTTAGGATGGGGACGCCGAGACTGTCACATTAACAAGGGATTGCTTTGGAAGCCTCACAGCGTTCGATATATAGTAGAGAATGGCAGACTATATCAAGTGACAGAGAACGAAAACGTGTAGGAAGAAAACGTGTTGTAATATATATTTAACAAGATATGGAGAAATTGAACGAAGAGTGTGATTCCTGAGTGCACCGTGACAGAAACTAGAGGATAAAGATTTATAGGTCAGAACCAGGAAGTAGGGCAGAATCATTTTAACAAACCAGAAATCTTTGAGGGAAACTCTGTGATCAATCGGTATTCAAAGGAGGGTTAACTTGTTTCCTGCCTTGCACAGGCCACACTTCCTCCATGGTCGACGCATCCCAGACACGTCCCCCTCTAGCGACATACCTCAGTTCCTGTGTCTGATCGATTTCCCCTCCAAGGATGTCAATACCCGGCTTGTAAATTAGGAAATCGGCGAGCTTCCCGGGAGCAAGTGTACCGATAGATGATTGTAATCCGAGGGTCTTCGCCGCATCTGAGGTAGCCGCTCTAAACACCTGGAGTACGCTTAGTTGCAGCTGCACAAATGCGGCTATAGGATTCCCACCTCATAATTACTCAGACCGCCTGCTTTGGTGAAGAACATCTCTGCATGATAGTTTAAGCCTAAGGGTTGTTCGCCATGTGCACCGATGTGGGCACGTAAACCGCGTCGAACCATCTTAGCTACGGATGCAGATGTATTGAACAGATAATAGGCTATAATCATCCTAAGCTGTCAATCACATCAACCATGAGATCGGACAAAGAGCTCACAGCTTAAAGGTCTAGCCGTAGACTCAGTCAATAGCTCTAACATATCATGCCTTCCGAAACGTCTAAGCCTTGGAAGAATTGCCACCATTGAAATTTGATCTGTTGCAAATAAGTTTCACACTCACTTTGGGTCGTTCGGCACGTCCACATTCGCCCAGACGAACTGTTCACCCCAAGTGCCGCCGTAGTTTACAATATGTGTAGGGGTGTCACCCGTGCCGCTTAATGCAAAAAGGTTGATGACATCGTCATAGAGAGTTGGGATCGGTAAGGCATGCTCGACAGTCGTCATACCTTGAAATTGGGATTTCAGTATATGCATCGCATGCTTAGCAGAGTAATTACCGTCCACGATAAATGTCAGATCCCAATCGAAATTCATACCTCCTTCGGGTACACAGAGCATACTAAGGTTCCGTGCTGCGAGCAGAAGCCGTTGTCTTGACGCCCTGTAATGAACAATGAGTATTGTTTCCGCGCTACAAATGGTCACCAAACCTAGACGGTAGCATATAGTTCTTATATGAGAAACTAGCTGGACCACCCTCAGCTTTAACTCTGACTAAAGCAGCACGGGCTTCCGCGGTGTCCGCAATATCTTGATGCACACCGATTGGCAGGGTAAGCTCCCCGAAGCCATAGACAATGGTCCCAACGGTGAAGATTCTGGGTCCTATTAGCTGTCCGCTCTCAACGCGGCTACGCTCAAGGAAGCCAAGGACATTGTCTGAACTCGGGCTGAATGGTATAGGCAAGTGAGTCAAGGGCATACACAAAATAGTGCGGTATCGACTGACTTGTGCAACGTAGTGATTCCATAAGCCAGGAAAGTCTCCATTTCCCAAGACGTAGCTGGATATTTGGTTGTGAAGCCAGACCAGTGTGCATGAACGTCAATGAATCCAGGGGTGACAAAGGCTAAATGAAGGCCATTAGTTGAGGGTATAGACAGCAGAGTCGGGCCAAGATACCTCCTTGGGCATCGATAACCGATGCGCCGACAGGAATGACGAGATCCTGCATTGACCCTACAGTCTCTATCACGCCAGCTTTCACCACCAGTGCTCCATCATGAATGACGTCTGAGGCTACATTTCCGGTGTCCATGGTTAACAACGTCGTGTTGTATATCACCAATACATCGGCATTGCTAGAAGCAGGCGTCGTCGGACCAGAAATTGTATCATAGTCCTGCACTTGCATCGATGGCGTCTGAGAAGCTTTAAGTTGGCATGCCTCTTGCTTGAGCCGCGCGATATCTGTGGAATGCTCGACAACGACTTCTTGTACATGGACCTGCTTGTGAACGCAGTCGATCCCAAATGTCCAATGGTCTGCTTTGATAGCATCAGAGCACCTCTCAATGTGCGACACCTCGATCGAATGCAAGAACGGCCCTGAGGGAAACTCAACCGGTGAATAGAATGTGAACTGCAATGTAGACTGACCCAAGAACCAGAACGCTCTCTTGCCATCCCCACTGAACGTAATATCATGCCCCCCATCCCGACTAAGCCTGGCCAAACCTTCGCTTGCGTTTCCCGGCTTCGACCACACCCTTTCCCCAGCCTTGAGGTTATCCCCGTCTACCAAATACACCTGGAAGAGATCGACGAATGCCACCTTGTCAGCAGTAAAATCTTGATCGGTCGCGAGGGTGTCGTCCAGACGAGCGAAAGACGGTATGGTATATAATTCTCCCCATAAGCAAAGTGGCGACCACGGACGACACTTTTGGGAGGGTCGGGACTTGATAGAGTTTACAACAATCTCGTTGGCCATCACCCCGCTAACGATCGTCCAGCGTTTATAATTACCCATATCATCGGGGCCGCCAGCGATGTCAATGGCAAAAGTGGACGTGCTTTGTTCTACCAACAATAGCTCTTGTCTTTCAACGTCGCTGGTTTTACCATCCACCGTCATCCAGCGAACCTTGGTCACTTCTACTAACTCGCCTAATCCAAGGCTCTCCGTAACGAAGCGCACATTGTGCATTTCGACTCGAGTAGTGTCGTAGTTCTCTACGTCGTAAGGTAATACGATATCGGCTACATAGAGCCCAGGGTTGGCAGTCGCAACACTGTTGCCCGTAAGGAGGTCACCCGCTGTTTTGATGAATGCAAGTTTGCGTGTATTCGCATTTGGGAGAGAAATGGCGGGAGCGTAATAACGACCCAATGGCAAGCCCATCACTTCAAACGCACGCCCCGAACTGACATTCGCGATTTCAAGGGTAGTGAAGGAGATGTCGGACCATCGTGCATGAATGACTAGTGTATCATTACCCGAGCCAGGAACGAAGGAAGGCGAGTAATATGGTGAGCTGGGATGCAGAACGGGAACCTTTTGAGCTCTCTTTGTATGATTGAACCGGTAACTGTCTTTGCGGTTGGAAAATGCAACGTCTTGGATGTAGGTGACACCGGCAGCTTGGAATACTGCTTGTTGCCCCGATTCATCAACGCGCAGGTCTTTCAAGACACTCACGCGCATGGTGTCCTTGGTCTCCAATGCTACCAGATCAAGCCCTTCGATGATGCCTTTCTTCTTGTCACCGTCTCCAGCAGTTAGCGTCTCGCTAATACGCTTTTCTATCCTCGCCTTGAAAGGGATTATCCTTGGCTGCTTGGTCGGGTGTCTGACGCGTTCTCCTCGAGAATTGGTACTTAAAGGGATATAGCGGATCTGGCCTGCGGCCCAGATAATGACAGCGTCCTCGAAGCCGTTGGTGGAGGGGGTAAAAGCGAAGGAAGGGTATGTACCCATTTGAGCCGCGATGGTCGTCAAGTCGTAAGACAACCCATCATATACTTGATGATAGGTTCCAGTCAGTAAATCTCTGAACGGAGTCCATTTAGCGAATCATTTAGAGGTACAACGAAAATGGAGTACTTGAACATCAGGACACTCTTGTCTCTAACTCTTCTAACGAAGGCCAGTGTTCTGCCATCCCTTGAAAGTTCTGGTCTACTTGCACCACCTGGGGAGGAGCTCACGACTGTCTTGGTCTCTTGGGATGTCAGGTTGAATGAAAAAATGGCATAGATCCCCGTGTGAACATCTAGCTCGAAGCATCAATACCAGCGACGAAGCCAGCCTCGGCCGTAGAGTAATATCAGAATGATGCTTACCTTTACTATAGCGGAACGACCCGCCACTTTCATCAACTACGTTCTTGGAGTAGATCAAAGCGTCGTCACCATGCCAGATAGCTTGTTCTGGTCCAATGTGTTGGCCTCCATACTGTGAGGCAACCCATCCGAGAGGCAGCGTACGCGCAAGGCGACGCGCGCCCGAGCCAACAGAAATAGGTGTGTGATTGGAGTTCACACTAGGTACTGTGTACTCCCAACCTTCCCCAGCACCGAAGCCGCGGCTTGCATACCACTTGGTTGCGATTACCCTTTGGCCAGAAGGATGGAAGCGCGCATCGGTTACCCAGCGAAATGTCTCATTCGTGATTCGTTGTGCTGTGAAAATTGTGAAGTATTAGTATTATGAATTCTGAGGCCCGAGGGATGAAAGAGCCTTCGTACCATCAATTCTCCCTTCTCTTATAAGGCGCCTGTTTCTTCTCGCGCCCGTCTCACGTATGCCCTCAGCGAGCAATGACTCATCATCTTTTTTAAACTCGAGAGCCTGCACTAATTCGGGTCTGGCAGCATGCCCTTGAACGGGCCTAAGATCCATTGAATCACAACCAGTCCATCCAGTAACCCAAATATTCTCAATGCCAAGCTCAGCATCACTCCTCCACACAAGACGTTCACCGTCAGGGGAGAAATGAGGATCCGAGTCGTGCGGGATTCCAAGCATTATAGGAATCGCGCGGGTAAGACTTTGCGAACCAGACGCGTACGACGATGCAGGCAAGCAATAAAGATCACCAATCATGTCGAATACGATATCCCCAGTCTTCGGATGTACATCCAGGCGCAACCATGTGCCCTCGGTCACGTCGTACTCCAGTAAACGCTTGTACGGGTAGTCTGTGGAGATGTCCCATGGACTAGGAGGGCGAAATGGCCAGATATTATCTTGGAATTCCGAGGCTGGGTCACTGGAGACACTGGGACCACTTGTGCTGGGCAGATCGCGGTCCTTGAGTTTCGAAATGGAGAACGCGAGCAAGAGCGCGAGAGAGAAGAAGCCGACGCTGCCAAAAAGTTTGCGTCGAGGTATGTGTGACATTGTGGTTAACAATCAGAACTTGGAAACGATTTGGACGGGCATTCTTCTCCAGAGAGCGCTCTTGCGCCCGGTCACGTCCGAGTTTACTCAGCAATCACCTCGGCATCGTTCCACTCGTCCTGCCGCCATGGTCCAACGTGATGCATCCTGCCAGCACCGTCCTGCGCCACCAGGGTACGCCACCCGCCTTACTTGCTGAGGTTCCCCTAGGCTTCTCTTGCAGACCGCCATTTGAACGCGCCTAGCTGGAGAATCCGCAGTGAATGATTTCCCCGGGTCGATTAGCTAGACAGTGTCGGCGGAAGACCACTAGAACATAAGCGCCCCACAGCCACCGCCGATCGTGTGCGCGCTTAAAGTTTGTGGGCGAACAAGTTACTTTCGGTTTTACCAATATCACTTCCAAGGAATTTTTGAATAATCCCCAATGCTTGCATCAAGAATCAACTCAACCTAGGAAGTAAGCACCTTTGGGAGCCAGCGGATCAAGCATTTCTCTTCAAGAATGTCCACGTGTCAGTCAGACGCTTTGCTACCCAAGGCCCGGTCGCATTATTCCGCAATAATACGCTTGTTATCGTCAATGGTGCACCGTTCTGTTGGAGCGCCCCGTTATAAAGTTGTTTCGAACCATTAACGCCTTCACAGCTTTACCCAAATATAATTACACGTAAGGTCGTTACACAATACTTGAACCAACGTGGAATTAGGCGCAGCTTTATAACCTACCGTGCCTGCTGAGGTGAGCCACCAAAGAGCTGTTATATCACTCATAACCCTCCGCACCAGGTACTCCTAGCTCATGGAGCCGGCCTCGGATAACAATACGGTGGAATCCTCACAGGACGACTCCCAACAGACCGGGAATACTTCTCTGACCCAACCAGCCACGCAGCCGACACCCTTGCTTTCCGACGAAGAAAAGAAACGACTATGGGGCTATTTACTCCCCACTCATGAGAAACACACTCGAATCGATTTCCTTCGAGAGAAGCCTTCCTACACCATTGGCCGTTTTGCAAAGGGACAGAAACCTGCATGCGATGTAGAACTAATTGGGCATAGAATTAGTCAGTTCTGAAGGTGCTCATAGAGAAGATAGATAGTAAGGCCATTGTTCTTAGGTCGCGAGCATTGCAGAATCACCTGGAATGGTGAGGAAGGAAATACAGCAACGGTGAAAGTGTTGGATACTTCTACAAACGGCACGTTCGTAAGCCAAAGAGATGCCCTTTTTCCCGCTCGATATGTGAATTGACAGCCTTGTAGGTTAACAATGTCAATATCGGCAAGGGTAAAAGTGAATTTCTGCGAGAAGGAAACTATCTTGCCTTCGGGCCTGCTGTGAAAGCGTCTACCTCTCCAAAACCTGGAGAACAAGCCTTAGAGCAAGAGGCGTATCACCGTGCGTTCTAAATACTTCAACTCGAATTTGTCTCATTATTTGAACTAGGCTACGAATTCCATCTCACCGCCAGCGAGCTCTCACGAACCGGATTGTTCGAGTTCTACTCACTAGCCCACGTACTTGGCAATGGCGCCTTCGCTACTGTTAAACTGGGCATGCATCGCGCGACGGGACAGTATTACGCCGTCAAGATGATAAAGAACAAAGCACGACCCACGCCTACCCTTAGCACGAAACCGAATGCAATTGATGGTAGTGAAAGTCTCGTCTGGAGCTATCAGAAGTTCACGGGCACGAGCGAATTCAAGATCATGGCGACGCTGAAACATCCTAATATCTGCGAATTAGTGGAGTGGTTTATCGAAGAGAACGGCGACATCAGTGAGTATGGATGATATTGGACTATACTCTCGCGCCAAATGTTCCTATGATCTAGATCTCGTGCTGGAGTACGTCGATGGTGGTGATCTAGCAGAATACATCAGAGCCGAAGACGGTAAATTGGGTGAGTTGATTACTGGGGTCCCTCCCAAGCCTTTGTCGCCTGATAAATGAAAAGACGATTACCGAGTGCAATACATCACCTACCAAATCTGCGATGCCGTTGCCGTCAGTACAGATGATACCTCGCATAAGTCCTGTGTTCATTTCTACACGTACAGTACATCCATAAGCAGGGAGTTGCCCATCGTGATCTCAAACCTGAGGTTAGCTATCGTATCATATCAGCCGATCTGCGCTTCTTGTAGCTTATGGTTGATTACAGAATATCCTTGTCACCAAAGAAACACCGGTCCAAGTAAAGATCGCTGACTTTGGGTTAGCTAAGATGCTGGTTGGGGAGACAGAGCTTCGGGTATGTCGGTGCCAATAGTATGCTGTTTATGCAATCATGATTGACATTTGCACGATTATTTTGTAGACCAGATGTGGCACGAAACCTTTTTGTGCACCAGAGATCATATTAGGCGTTGACAAAGGATATAGCCTCAACGTTGATAGTTGGAGCGTAGGCACCATAGTATACTACATGTACGCCATCCTCCCTTACCTCATTACACTGGATTCATCATTTATCCTCGCACTGAAAACAGGTTCGTCAACCACGGTGCTTACAATCCGGAATGCTGGAGACTGGATCCACGGACAGGCAATATAACTGATCCGGACATGGACTGGGAATCTCTTGAGAGCTCCAATGCCAGCCCTCATGGTACGTATTGATCCACTTCCTTTGCTTTTGACCCTGACAATGCTTCCACCAATAGCTATAGATTTCGTACAGCGATTGCTTAAGCTAAATCCATCCGAACGGTTATCCTTGGCGAAATCGTTGAATCATCCTTGGTTTGCATATTACTCGCCTGTCGTCAAGAAGCCAGCTGCCACTCCAGGGCAAGGCAAGAAGTTTCGCGTAACTAACCTTTTCGCCGATGTATCCCTCTCGCACATACCAGGGCTGTCTCCCATACAAGAGGGATCGGAGGACGGTAGCAAGACACCTTCGCAGAAATCAACAACAACAACTGAGACAGTACAACAGGTTCAGACGTCCGAACGGTTGCTATCGATCGAGCGTGTCGACACAGAAATATCTTTGGGTTCGAGTTTCTCGGATATGTCTCTCAAAGAAAAGGATGATGGAGGAGATACCGATCACGGAGAGGACGAAGAAGAAGAGAAGCCACCTGTGCTCAAGCGCGGTCACTCTCAAGTTTCCTCGACTAATAGTGTAGGCGGGAAGGAAGTGGCTGAGACGAGCAAAGCTCCCTCTCAACGCCCTACCGTTCAGCGAACTGTCGTTGGCAGGAAGAAGCCTCGCTTTGATGGGAAGCCATCGACTTAGATCGTCGCCTTTGTTGTACGATATAGTGTCCTATCTTGCATAGCTGTGGGTACTGCTTATCTACTGTATAGTTTTCGCGCAACTATCTTATGTTTTTGCTAGTGCTGTGTTATATGTTCTCTGTAGCCCTGTGATAATTGTATTATGCATTACATTGTGTTGGTTAGCTGGTGGACATCCTGTTTCGCAGTCTTGGAAAAACAATACTGAAAACCGCGGGAGAATTTTGTTGTTAAGTTGTACAATGCTAATGCGCTGCAAGTTGGTTCGTATTATGCAAAAGGGTGTGTATCAGTCGATGATGGCCTGTCAGTGCGCTCTATAAATATATCAATTATGGCTGGTCAGCGCCTTACCAACTACCGAGATGTCTTGGGAGGTCAAGCAACTCTGTGGCTCGACAACTGTGATTGTGACTCCAAGTAGGAAACGGCGGCGACTGAGAAGCCTGTCTTCCCCTATGTACTAAAGCCTGTTATCCCTCGATCACAAATCGAACCTCTTGTGTACAGACAAGATGAAGCAAATCAAACTAGATCAAAAAAATCTACCATACACAATCAATTTACAACTAGAGGCTGACTTCCAGCTCGAGACAAAGCCGCCCCAATCGCTTGCGTACGAATAGCAAGACTGCGGGTTTTTTCGATAACAGACTGATAAATGGGTTGCGGGGGTCTGTTGATCTCGATGACATTCTGTGTATCAGGTAATCGTCAGCAACCGATTAATGAAATTAATGAGATTGAGAGTGTGTTGATGTGAGTGATAATGGATGGGGGAAGCATACCTTTTCGAGATCGATTTTAGCGTCTTGTCCCATACGCGTCTCGCGAATGAGGTTGACGATCCATTTCTCTCCTTCGTCACGCGAGAGGTTGAGGCGATCAGAGAGATCACTAAACGCTGTCGAGTCAGCCGGAACCAACCAGACGAATTAGCATCCTTTCAACGCACCCGATATCTATTCTCTGATGTATCCTGCAATATGCCTCGCTAATCAAGTACCTCGCATTCTCCAAGAAATCATCCTTGAATTCCTGCAAGAAGAAATCATTCGCCACGACATTCTCCGCTAGCCCAAGTTGCTGCTGCGCCGCCTCAAAATCGAACTCAACGTATAGCTCCTTGAGGAAATTCAACACAGGGTCTTGATACTGATATTCTTCCGTTTGAATCACCCGCACCACCTCATGGATAGCATTCCGAACTCGTGATGAGGTAGGATTCGAGGATGAGCTAGCTGCAGCCGCTTTTCGGCAGAGGATTGCAGCGGTGGCGAGATAGCGCAAGATCCATGGGCAGGCAGTCTGGATGGTGTTAAGGTACGTCGGGGAGAGGAATGTCTCGAGAAGAAGTGTTCTTCCTTGTTCGTGGTTGAAGTAAACGAAAAGTGACCAATGTACAAGCCATGCACGTGAATGTAGCTGGGCGAGGGCTGGCTCTGATGCGCTGCTAGACGACGAATTGGAAAGGAAGGGAGGTTGACGGGAATCGATCACTTCGCGAAGGGAGTTGAGTTCTTCGAGAGCGATGTCCCATCTACCAGTGAGGATGTCACAGGCCAATTTTCCCCAGTGAGCGGACGTATTGAGTTCATTATCCGTTGATAGGACACGGAAGTGGTAGAGGTAATCTGCAGCGCCACTATAGTTGCCATAAGAAAATTGGTATTTGCCGAATGTGTATAGTGCACGTATTTGATCCAGAGTCAGCTGCATGAATATTATTACGTATTCAGATCTGCAGGATCCAAAAATCAACGCACGTTATAGTTATCTTTCAAGTATTGTAAGTTTTGATTCTTGTCTTGCCGCAGTGCCTGTGCGACATCGGGATTTTCAATCACGTCCAAGACAGCCTGAGCCTCTTGTTGCAGGCGCTCGTTGAGCGAAACAGCATTTTCTCTCTTTTCGTCGAACTCTATCGCACCCAATCAACGTTGATACTACCGTATAGAACAAATATAATCAGCCCACGTACCAGCAGGAACCGTCTCGTCAGGATAAATCTGAGAGAAAAGACTGGCAGCATAGTTGAACATATTTGTTCCTTTTGCCAGTTCATATTGGGCGATTTGTACCTCTCGTTCGGGGAATAATGAGGTTTCAGCAAGATGAGCAAGGATAGGAAACGTCAAGTGGCGGTCCAGATAAGGGATTATTGTTTTTGAGAGGTCGTATTCCGCCATTTTTTGAAGCCTTAGCAAGAGGAGAAGGCTGAGCTGAATCTACAATAAAATAGCACGTGACACCGACAACTGATAAGATTACAAGTTGATTCGATTAGATAAGATCTCGACTCCGGCGCAGCTTGTATATTTTAGGGCAGATTGAAGCTAGGGGGATTCACTGACCATGGCTATCAATCCAGACGAAGATACAGAATTGTGAGTACGTCCTGAATCTTCCTTATAAACCCTATCGTAGCATACTAAAGCTATATCTAGTAACGACGCCCTCCGCAAAGACGGAATCCTGCCTCCCCGTCCACCAACCCCACCATCACCATCACCTCCTCCTTCTCCCACTCTCGACGATGTTCTTGATGACTTCACACTAGACGAACTCCAAGAGCTAGCAGACGACACGAAGGATGAGCAGATGGAGAAGATGATCAATGCTTTCCGAAAGCAGAGATTAGAAGAGGAGAGACAGAAGAGGGCGAGGTTTGGGAGAGTTTATCCCATTGGGAGAGATGATTATACGAGAGAAGTGACGGAGGCTAGTGCAGTGGACGCCGAGGACGATGAGGAGCAAAGAGGGACACCGGTGGTCTGTTTTTTGTATAAGAATGGGTGCGTTGCATGGCTCTTACTAGATCGCCTGGACTCATGGGTTCAACCCAATGCAGCATACCGCGCAGTGATCGCGCCTCCGAATTCGTGCAAGTGCTCGCTGAACGGCATCCAAACACGAAATTCGTATCTATCATCGGGGACAAATGCATACCCAACCTACCCGACTCTCGACTGCCCATGTTCATAATATATAGAAAAGGAGAAGTGGTAACACAAATCCTTTCATGGGGTGCTGATCGAGATAGGTCAATCGATGGTATGCCTTCATTTGTTACCTCTACGCATTCACTTATTCACTCGATTTAATTTGCAGACCTATCAGCTCTACTCACCATGGCCGGTGCAATCGAGCTTGCTCCCTCACGGTCAAAAAATACCCGTAGAGATGACGATTCAGACGAGGAGGAGGAAGAGGACGAGTCATACAGTAAATGGGGGGCGGCCTCTCGAGCGATGAAACCATCTGCATTCAAGGATAGGAATACAGGCTCGAGCAATAAGACGATCAGGAAGAAGACTGATGACTCGGACTCGGACTTCGATTTTGATTTATGATATCCGTAGGCTATTGGTGATAATGACGAAAGGATACTTCTGTACTTAACAGCTATTCAAGAATTGCACCGCAAATTATACCCCGGATAACAACATATCCTTTACCTCTTCCTCCTCCGAATCAAGTTCGTCTAACCCATCCTTCACATTAGTTAGTGTTAGGGGAGGAACACCCTTCCCTCGACATGTGCACAGACGTGATAAGGATTTCTCCCCATCGGGTTCACGTAGAGCAGCTAACGCTCGCTCAGCCGCAGCGTGCTTTGCTAGTGTCAAGCTGGGCGATATGATTGGCCCAGCAACGACCGTTCCGTGGATGAGAACCGACACCCCTTCAGCTTTAGTGCGAAGTTGCCCACTCTCCGTTTTCCTGTAGCCATAAAAACGTTTACAAGTGGTTGAAGTCAGGGATCGGCTTAGTATACAAATGGCGGGACGAAGACTTACTGCCACTTCAGTTCAGTACATCCAGACATCGCAACCCATGTATGCAGTTCAGAAATTGGATACAGCTGCAAGGTGGGCGATAGCTCCTCAAGCACATCCTCCATCACACATTCCGCAATCACAGCCGTCTTATCATAATCCCACCCCGAATCTATAAGAATCGCACCAAATAGACTCTCAAATGCATCACTTATCGCTTTCGGTGGATCGTATCGCCATCCGCGCTTGACGATCTCTTCTGCGGAGCACTCTTCTAGGATAGGAACATATTGTGCTATGGATGCGCTTAGCTCGATGTTGTTGATGAGCATGAATTTGTGGAGTTGGAGCTTTTGTATTCCGACCCATGCAAAGGCTAAGGAGCATATCGCACGCGCACGGGGAAAGGAAAGTTGATGAGACGTTGCTTGGGGGAATTTGTTGTAGAGGTAATGGACAACCACGAGATCAAGAAGAGCTATATGAACAGTTTCAGGCTAATGACTCATAAATACATGCACGGCTTGGATTAACGTACCATCACCCAGGAATTCAAGCCGTTGATACGATTGTCCTCCAGATTCCGAGGCAAAAGATGGATGTGTCATCGCTTCGACGATCAGGTTCGGACGTCGGAAGTTATAGCCTAGCGCTGCTTGTAATCCTGTGAATAAGGCAGAATTGTGGGTGGTGGTACCGTACGCTGATTGATCCTTGTACCGCCATGGCCAGGGTGTCGTGCCACCAAACGCTAGTCCTAGTGATTCTCCAGCATAAAGTGCCATCGGTATGCCTCCCGTCAAGAAGGCAGCCCCGAGGGTTGCCTCCATACAATCTTGTAAACTCCTCCGTGCGAAGGACCTCGCCGTATGTCTATGCGTCCTCTCTTTGCCTTCATCATTTGTAGACATCAAGGCTTCTACGGATCTCCTCCTGTCTTGACAATATGGCCAGGCCGCGACATTCTGGTGTTTTTCGCTAATTAGATAGCTTTCCAGCCCCAATTCCTTTGCTCTCGCCAATAAACACCAATTAGAAACAGTGCATTGTCGGATGATAGTCAGTTGACCTTCATGTCTATGCGGAAATTTGTTGAAAGCGTGTACGGTGACGCAGAGCTTGAGCACAGAATCACCCAGTGTCTCCAGCCGCTGGTTATTATGAGGTGCATCAGCGCTTGGTAGTGTAAACGCCTCGACTAAGAGGTCCTCTTGGATAGCTGGAAGGCCAAAGTCCAGTCGTGCACACTTGGCGCGATATAGGTCACTGATGCGATGAGCGAGGATAGGGAGGACTTCGAATGTCTTTAATATTTCCGGCGACATGTCGATCCATGCACAGGATCCTTGAGGAAGCAAGGCACCATTTGACGCGGTGTGGACCGGCTCAGTCTCACCTCGCTGATATAGACCATACGTTCCGTCGTGATACCGCGGTAGACGATAGGCCTCTATTAGCGGGCCGTCCTCAGGGACTCTGGCTTCATAATTCTTCCTCGTCCATCGTTCGATCCAATAGTCGTAGAACGTCGAAGCAATGTCTTCTCTCGATCCCTGAGGTGGGATAGATTGGGGAGATAAATCTTCACGAATTCTTCGTAGGAGATAGGGCCTGCCATATTGGTTATTATTCATACTTAGGAGTCGGTCGTAATGTTCTGGGGTGATATCACTCCAATCATAACTCCCGTATGGATTCTGAGCGAATCTTTGCAAGGCATCAAAGTCGACGCGTATTTGAGACATTCCACTAAGGAGAGGAACGACGTAGAACGACGGGTAGCCATCGAGGGGTCGACCAGTGATGCGATACCAAATACCCCGCTCTGTGTACACTTTCATCCACCTGTGAAGGTTCTCTTCGCTCTCGTGGGTGCATTCTTTGCAGAAAACCAGGGGTTTACCTCGATTCAACTTGATGGTCACCCCTTCGTTGTTTCGGACTTGGCAAGGCGGTAAAAGGCTGTCAGCCACGATACCAGCTGATCTACCGCCATTTATCCAAACAGCGTGCACCCAAAGTGTACTCCTCTTCCTCTCGTCCACTAACCCACTGTCAACTGCACAAGGTCCCATGTACCATGGATTCCTGACGATTACGTCCATCATGGGTTCAACCGTACTGACATCCGCGTAACCTCTGCCATCGACATCCGTTTTACCTTTGGCGCTCTTCCGACCTCGCTTGGTGGATCCGCTAGACGTAGGCAATAGATAGGCATCGAAGACATCGTATTCTCGGAGGGCCCTCACGGCTTGGAATGCTACAGCACGCTTAGCTTCTTTCTTCGAGAATTTCGTAGGCCCGACGAATGATAGATGGCTCGGAGGAAGAGGGAGGGAAGCGGGTAAACGTAGCGTGCACGAATATCCACAGGAAAGATCAACTATCGGCGTGGTAGCGGGAGGGGTGGATGAATCGTTACATGACGTCGAGATAATATACTTCGGAGCATGGGTCGGAGTAAAAGCATCGCAAGGTATTAGGGCACAGAGGTGACCAAGCAAGTTGATAGCGTTATCGTAATTTAGAGTAGCTCCAGTTTCGGGAACAACGTATCTCTCTCGGTTTTGTAAGTTCAACTCGTAGATTGCGTCTGACTCTTCTTCGTCCTCGTCGTCCTCGTCTTCTTCCACACTCGATTGCTTCTTGATCTGCGCTGCTTGGTTGGTTTCCAATATTTTTCGCAGCTCAGGCTCGCCTTGAAGGAACTTTTTATACCTATCCAGCTGCACCTGATCATCTTCCCGTATCATGACTACGAACTTGGATGCCACTTTGTTCCTTGCCCGTCCCCGCGATTGGACATAACTAACTAGATGCTGAAGTGGGTCATAGCGAATTATGAGTGAACAAGCCTAGATATCCTTTCCACGATCAGTCATCATACGAGCACAGGATGGCTCCAACCCACAGGAAAGTCAAGGCCTTCTTCAGCTACCGATGTCGCTACCACTTTTCAAAGGATCAATATAGAATTGTTTATGCCAAGTTCTGACTTCACTTACATACGTTAATTTCGCCTCGCCTAAACATGTTCAACGTTTCCTCCCTCCCTTTGATTGCCTCACCGCCCATAACACTGTTTATTGGTCGTGGTGCTTTATCCAGCCCAATACCTTCTCCAAGTAATACTCCAGACGCAAACATTCCATCAAGTTCGTCTATCCTCGGTATGATATGCGCAAGGCATGATGCAATATGACGCTGTTCAACAAATATGATAGTTTGGAATGGTGCTAATGGTGATGGAGGAAGGGGTTCGAGGCCTGTTGAAGGGATTTCTGACGAATTTAAGGAGGAGTTGTGGGATAATAAGATCGATACTAGCTTCGCAACTTTAGGCGTGCACTGGCTGAGTTGCACAGATGTAGAGGTGGATTCGATCATATCGTTTGGTAGGAAAAAAGGTCGATAGTCGTCGATAATGGACTGAACATGAATTATGTCGGGATGAAGTGATTTGAACTGAGACGTGAGCCCAGGAAGGGTTATATATTCGTTTGACTCGACATCCGCATCTATACTTGCGGGAACGGAGTCATTGATGGCTTGTTTGATTCGGAAGTCCATTTCGTAGAATAAAAACAACTCTGCACAGTATGGGCCGAGATTGTATAATGCTGAATGGTATCTTGTTTCAAGTTTTGACCATTCGATACTCTCAATAGTCGAGAGTATGTCGGAGAAGGTATGAAGGGCGCGGAATAGGTAGATGTCGTGAGGATACATTTCCGGAGGCGGAGAGAATACCTCAATTACCTGTGATTGATTCTAGTGTTAGCACAACCTGAATCTGAGGAAAGAGAGAGGCTTACCTCGATCGGCTTTGGTGTGTGCAACTCAAGTTCAGATACATGCTGCTTCACACCAACAACTGTAGCATCCAGATTTTTCTCCAGTGAGGCGAGCGACCCGACAGCATCGTTTGTATCCCATATAGGCGAAGCGGTCATTCCAAAGATTTTAGGTCGCTTAAGAGGCGGTACGTGGAAGTAAAAACCGTTCATTATTTGGTTATAAGCATGTTTCTTGCGCGCATGGTGACACTCGTCGAAGATAATGAGGGAAGTCTAGACAGACGAAGATCTAGTGCCAGCAACTAGCAAGCGGGACGAAATACCCTGTCAATACTCCATAAAGAGTGAGTCAAGAAGTTGAGGAAGATCTGTGCTAAGAACCCGAACACCATCGAATGCATATAACTACTGTACTCGCAAAAGTACGCACCTGTCATGACGAAAATTTGGAATTGCTCAAACCGTGACCGCCAGCCTGCGCGGTCTGCAAGATCTATGTCTAAGTGTCCATGCAATTTGATGACTTTGAACGGCGTGTGGGTAGATAGAAAATCCCCTTGCTGGTCTACCAGAGCGACTTTGGGTACCAAAAATATCACGACCTTGGATTGAAACGAGCTCGAGTCTTTCAGAGCCATCCATTTGACGAGAAGTGCACTTATAAACGTTTTACCGCTGCCGGTACCTAACGCTGCGATGATATTTGCTCCTTGAGCCTGGAGAAATATCTCCTCTTGGTATTTGCGGGGTAGAAACTCGTGCGCCCGAGTATCCATGATGGCTTCGTGAATAGTAATACAAGGTTAACGTGTGCTTGCAAGTGAAAACGAGATAGAGAATGAAATGGATGTGACGCGCCAATTAATTGGTATATACTGGGTTATTTGCTTCGCCTGAGCCTGGATGGTGGGTATGGCAACAGGACGTTATGCGATTGCTTATGGCACTACTACGTGCTATACTAGAGGAGATGACATCTAACAAATCAGCAGGTGCCAGACTTTTCAGGGAATCGTGAACCATCCATCGGTGGCTGTGCCAAAGCGCCCAGCGCGTCTATAGTTACTCCTAAGAGTCAGGAGTGCAAGTGAGGGCTTTGACTGAGTTTCGCTCTGTTTCTGTCAAACACCCTGTAGGCAAAGGTTGTTACCCTACACCTCGCACGACGTCAGCGAATCTATCAAGTAACTTTGCCGATAGAGATATAAGTCTGGCATAAATTTTTGAAACCAGACACCATGCGTATAAGTCTGTTACAACCACTATTTTGGTACCTACGACAAGAGACTATGACCTACGGACGACATACATCCTGAATTCCATGATAGACACTGAATCATAAAATGATACAATCCCCCGATGTTAGCCCACATCCATTTGGATACTTGTTGAAGAAAGCGTAATTGTCGGCATTGCGAATAGCACGCTCGGGGTAGGTCTTCGCCAGGGTTTGAGCTGTCAAGCCACCATAGAACTCGTGTTTACCATCTCCATTGGTCCCGACCATATCCCATGCTGGATCGAAGTGCGAAGCCTCGTGTATGAGTGTCGTCGCCTATACCTAAACTCAGTAATACACCTTGTTATGTTAGCAAGTTGACTAACCCGTTCCTCGTCGTCACTGAGCTTACTCCAGAACAGTCCACAAATTTCAATAACAGCCGGACTATGAATCAATCTCGGTAAAAAATGAAATAATCCCAGAGGGAAAAGGACAAACGTGGCTCGATTGACTTGGGCATGGATGAGGTATTGGCCGACTAGACCACAGTTGGCCCTTTGGTCACATTTATACCTCCAATCTTCAAAATGGATCGTTCTGATGGCAGCCATTCGGCGTAGAACCTCTGCGTATCGGTTTGCATCGTATTCGCCGAACCATGTCTTGTATCGTTTAAGATTAGGATTGGCTGGATTGGGGTTAGCACCCAAACCATTGAAGTAGCTGTAGATATTCCGTCCTTTGTGAGCAAACCATCTTTGGATTCTGGGGAGAAAAAGTAAGTATTGGACGTACACTACAGCATCCCGGGCCCAGCCCTGGGCAATAGGAATGGCAGCATTGATCTTGCGTTGTTGTTCAGGGTCACAGTTCTCAAAAGTGGGGACATCGGTATTCAACGAGCTGCTAGCAGTTTCGACCATAAAGTTTTGGCCGTGAACATTCAAAGCAGCATCTACTGTCCCGATTGAGTGGTCAAAGTCTGAGCCAAGTCGGAAAATACTCACTATTCGGCGTATTCTGGGCAATTGTCTCCACAGGAGTGGCAGCGGCGAACAGCGACAAAGCCGTGATGATAGTCGCCAAGCGAGTGAATTTGGAGAGGGCAAGCATTACTGTAGATTATGAAACGAGGGCCGGATTCAGGAGATGCTTTGGTCGGTAGTGACTAGTGAAAGTCAAAGCTGAGTGCCCTTCTTATACACTCTCCTCATGTCCACTACTTTAAACTAAACGGAATTGTGGTAGCAAGTGTAGATGGAAGCATTGAAGATTCAAGCTTGCAGTGTATCTTCAAATATCACCTTTTCCGCATGAAGCAAATTCCGAGCAAGTGGCGACCAAGCGAATACGATTTCGATGATTAAAGTGCACCACGTCGCAACAGCGTATATAAACGAACGGTGATCTCACCCCGAGGACGAAGACCATGCCCAGACAATAGATGGTGCTAGTACGAGTCAGCATAAGCTGAGTGGCTGCCCCTTCTCTAAAAAAAAGGAACTAACAACCATTCCGTGATTCCAACTATTCGGATTAGAGTGCAGCGTCCATTATCGCGATTCGCCGTTCGGCATCATACATTACATGCCACATTGCACACCACTAGCGCAAGCGGTACACCATGGAAGCGGTATTGAAGCGGGAGACTATAGAGGAAGGAGCAGGCCAGCTCAACTAGCAACGAGTGTTACGTGCTCCCTTCGACACGTAATCGGGAAGCTAGCTCATCCCTATTGGTAAGTTTGATGATTTCAGTGGAAGTACTGAGAATTCGATCGATATCATACCTTTCGCCACTGCACACATATCATACTCCGGTCACTAGTGGGTGATGGACAACATGAACAAGATGTGGTCTGTAAAGATGGGCTAGTCCGGCCCATCTTAGCGGCCTACATCATGAAAATTATCCGAAAAAATGTTTGATTCGGTCCTAAGCATACTGCAGCCAGAGGCTGAAAGCACCTCAATCCGCCAGGTTAGCACCACGGTAAAGTCTGATGAGGAACATGATGGTTAGAAGGAAGCAGCTGTGACTCGACTCACTGTGACTTCGTCGTGACGCCGAATGTAATCGCGTAACGTGCGCTGTGAGGCCTTGAGGACCAGTCACCCAGCAGGACTCGGCGTTACTGGATTACTTCGTTCTGCAGGGACTCCTGCGGGTGATGATAGTTACTTTGGCTGATGGAAATGAGGTTATTTATACGTTAATCAGCCTCAGGAAACTGTGAGTAACTTGTCGTGATGTGAAGTCTGGCCACTCAGGAATTACCAAAGCATGGTTGTGTGAACTTGCACCTTGCGGTGACCAGTTGGCCCTTGCCCTGTATTACTGTTCAAACGCTGCCAGGCTATGGGCAGCCTCAAAGACAACCCCACTACCAGAACTCCGCCCAAGAGTCGGCGCAAACTAATCATAACCAGCATCAGCCTCCTCTTTCTCGCGTCATTGCTTTCGTTCTTTTCACTGTTTAAGACCCACGAATTTAACACCGCAGAAGTTTCTAGTGTTCAGAATGATTCAGCGTCGGAATGGAAAGACGATGTATGGCCGTTTCGTCCTCCATTGCCATGGGACATCTCCACAGACTATCCATACAAACGGTTATTGGAGTACGAGGTGACGGAAGGGACATGGTTACGCTTGGATGTACACCCGAAGACGGGAGACATCGTATTCGATATGATTGGTGACCTATACTGCTTACCGGCATCCTCTTACTCGTCAGGTTCTGAAGGTCATACACGCGCCATTCCTATAATGCTTGGAGTCCCGCACGATTCAGATCCTCATTTCTCCGAGGATGGCGAACGGCTTGTGTGGAGGAGCGATGCTGAGCTCGGAATAGAAAACATATGGGTGACAAGTTGGACGGGTTGTGATGCCATGGATCTCAGACCCGCAAGAACAGAATTGGCAAGACCAGAATTACTCCAAGCCTTGAAACTTCAGAACGATGACGAGACACTGCTTGCTAATGGCGAACGCGAGACGGACGAAAGGAAGACTAGAAGGCTGACTCGAGAAGGCAGAATTAGTGGTATGGATCTCTCAATATCACGTCACGTTCGTGCATGTTGATATCCACAACTTTCCAGCACGGCGCGTTACGAACGAAACCTTCCGCTGGGTGTCCGATGCCCGGTTCCACCCTTCCGGCGAGAAAGTTATTGCAACCAAGTGGTATACATCCGACCGTAGTCTTGGTGCTGGTGAAGGCTGGGAGTACACGGTGCCTCGTACGAACTCTCAATACGCACCCATCTCCGCTGGCTCTGGCACGCGTCGCGTGGGGCGCAAGCTTCCTCTAGGCTGGGATGCTGCCACACAATACGGCGATCAACAAATCGGGCCGGAGCAATTCATCTGGTATGGTGATGACGCTTTAATATATTCAAAGAATGTAGCCGATGAGAATGGTGGGACGTTTCACTATAGCAAAGGTACACCTCTTGCTGATGTTTTTAGCTATATCTGAGCTCTATCGTGCCCGGCAGATGTACACAAAGGAATATACGCCATCTTTTCTTACAATTTAACGACCAAAGAGACCGAGACTCTCGTTGACGCATATCCCGGTGGCGCAAGCCGGCCAGAACTCTCAAGAGACGGCCGAACACTAGCATTTGTCAGACGAGTACGAGACAAGAGTGTACTAGTACTAAAGTAGTCCATCTTTACTCCAACTCTTGATATGTCGCTGACTGGCTGTTGTGTAGGGATTTACTGACCGGAACGATTCATCACGTTTATGACGGACTAACATATGATGCATCTGGGATCTCAGCTCCAATGGGCACATATCCCTCTTTCGCTTTTACACCCTCCTCGTCATCAGAGGAAGCTATCATCATCTGGGCTGCCGGTCAGATAAAGTATATCCCTCTCGGCAGCAATTCCCGGGGCGAACGCGTCAAACACCGAACCAAACAGCCAAGGACGATTCCGTTCAAAGCGAAGATAGAAAAACGCGTCAGTGAGACACTTTCTGCTGGTAACAGCAACGGGAAGAAAGGTATTATCGAGGGGCTTGATCTGGTCGGTTTGGAGACGAAGGACACTATGCGTGTGCGGGCGCTGAAAGAACTGAGGGTCGACAAAACAGGGAAGCAAGTTGTGTTCCAAGCCGCCGGAGTGACCTACATCCAGGATGTTTCATCGCCCAGATTCAACGATGTTGATCAGGTAAAGAGCTCGAAGAAGCCCCAGAAGGTCCCCGTCCTCCATCCTCGCTCAGCATATCACTCTCCTTCATTCATTCCCGGATGGGATGATGATACCCCACTGATCATCCACTCACGATGGTCCGATACCTCGTTTTCCACCTTCGAAGTTTCTGACATTCACTCCGGTCATGCATACGAAGTGACAGGACTGCCTCTAGGCCGTTATTACGCTCCCGCAGTTTCCGCGTTATCCACGGGCAATAAGCGCAAGCTAGCATTCGTCAAGACGGCCGGTGGTATCCTAACAGGCAACATTGTCGCCACAGCCAATCCAGGACTTTATGTTGCCGACATCGAGCTTCCCGACGCTGTAGTAAATCACGCTGATAGCAAGATCGGGGTACATAATCTACGCTTTGTCACTGGAGATCTTGACATTGATGAAGGGGACGTGATTAAGATCCGCTGGGTCACGGTAGACGATGTCAAGTCTACCTTGGCTTCACGGATTGGAGGACTGACAGGAAGAAAGGAGCTATTGTTGATAGAACAAAGTTTGACCTCCTTCGTCATCGATGTAGATGGGGGCCCTGACGAGCTCGGCAAATATAAACGTTGGACAATCGTAGAAGGAAAGATGTCAAACGAGCTTGTCGTCACTGGTATCAAGCCTCGACCCCTCGAGGAATGCCGAATATGGCCTTGGTTCTGCTGGAATGCTGATTCTTTTATACCGCTATGGTTTAGCTCAGACAAGAGCTCAACCGTCCGTAATCCAGGTTATGCAGCCGACAAGATAGCATTCGTCGAATTCTACCATGTGTATTCGGTAGACGGGGACAAACTCAAAGCTGAGGAGAAGGTGTGGTCAAAGCCTGGAAATGCAAGCGAAGGCCTAGCAAGACTTAGCTTGGATGGTGGACACGACGTTATCTTTAGTGGGGACGGCAAGACTCTATTCTGGTTTTTGGGTAAGACTCTACAAGCTCTGTTGTGGTCCTCAAACTGAAAAACACTTTTCTCAGGGCCCTTCCTGCACTCAATCGAATTGTCGCAGATTAGCAGGTGCTCCAATGCCATCAAGGACGACAGGTGGACGTTTGGAATCGGCTGCCTTAGAAAACGTTTACATTTCCAAGAAATAATTGTCGAGCATAGTACGGATATCGCCCGACTCAAACAAGAATCACGTCAAGTTGCTGCTTCGCCATTGCAAGATCAAGCTAATGAAACCGGCTCCATGCACAGATTTGTTACTGCTTCTGATAGCGCGGACGTGTTGGTGATATACAATGCGACGTTGCTGACGATGGATACTGGAGATGTGGCCTCTGACATTGTATATAATGGAGCTCTAGTGTCGAAAGGTGGCGTGATTGAGTCAGCCGGACTTGTGCAAGATCTAGTCATTCCTTTTGGCGCAACAGTAATCGATGCTCAAGGAGGTACTTGAGGTCAACATCGTTGTCTATCCTCTGACTGACTGCCTTTGTCCAGGTTTTGTCATGCCTGGGTTCATTGACGTTCACGCACACTGGGATGGCTTCATATCTCGCTACCCAGCCACGTCCTGGGAGATGGAGACATTCTTAGCCTATGGAATTACTACATTGCATAAGTCAGTAAAATCGATGACATTTTCAATACGTTTTGGGCTAATCCACCTTATATATCTTACGTAGTCCGAGTGCAGACAATGTTGAAGGCTTTGTAGAACGTAGCCGAATTGAGAGCGGGCAGCTAATTGGACCAAGGATATTCACTGTGGGCACTGTCATCTATGGTGCAGCTGGAGCTGGTTATCATCAAGATATATCTGATACTGCGGAGGCCCGTTCTGCGTTAGTCAGGCTCAAAGCTGAAGGAGGTCCAGCCAGTATTTCGTACAAGAACTATAATCTACCGTCAAGGTGGGTGTAGCGTGGTAGCGCGGAGATGGTGTTCAAGCTGATGTGAAATTCCTTTCCTCCAGGGCATCGAGGCAAAGACTTCTACTTCAAGCTCGAAATCTTAGCATGCTATGTGTGCCCGAAGGGGGTATGAACCAAGACTGGGATCTCACCTACATCGCAGATGGTGAGTGTAGTCACTTAAACACTCTCAATTACAGGCCAATGACACCGATTGCAAGGCATGACAACCGTTGAACACAACTTGCCAATTACGACACTCTATGACGATGTCTTGAATCTTTTCGCATTAAGTGGCACCGGCAGTACCCCGACTCATATCGTAAATTACGGGGGCCCACATGGTGAACAGCTTGTCTGGGCAAATGTTGACGTACCAAACGATCCAAAGTGCGCCTTTATGTGCTTACTACGAGATCACGATTCCTAAACCCATTTGTCAGACTTCGGCGATTCACAAGACACGATATTTTGGAAGGATTATCAGAATCCACGGCCAGGCCTTTCAACTGTGCGTTTCCCATCCTTGTTTCATCTACGTATTGATCTAATCTAAAATACTTCATGTGCTTGTAGCTTACGCTCTTTTCAACGCATCTGTGTCTGTAGCCAAGATGGTTCAACGAGGCCTACGTACCCACATTGGTGCCCATGGTGAACCTCCTTTAGGCCTGAACTATCACGCGGAAATGTTCTTCGCAAAAGTGGGCGGTCTGAGTAATTATGAGGTGAGCATTCGCGTCTGAATGTATTGACCTTGGCGAACAACGATGTACCACAGGTATTCCGAGCAGCTACCTCAGACGCAGCGGAAACCCTTGGGTTACAATCATCCATCGGCACGCTTGCACCTGGCAAGCTTGCTGACTTCCTGGTCTACAAACCTGGTGTCGATATCCTTGGAAAGGGAATTGATAATACACAAGAACTGAGATTTGTCGCTAGGGGTGGACGGATATGGGATCCATCGACAATGGATGAGGTTTGGCCTGTGAAAGGAAGAAAACAAACTATACCCCCTTTGAACCCCGAATGACGGAGTAGTTTTAACGTGTAGGTTCGTATCTATATCGTTGTATCACAAAGATCCTGCAGAGAATTGGATTTCCGAGAAGCAAAATATATCTAAATCAAAGTCTAACTGCTCCCCACCGCCTTTAGTACCTAATTGTAATCATTGCGTACTCAGCCCTATCTTCGCCTTCTCGCGAATTTCTTGCGGTGTCAGTGAATAAAGAGCATCGATAAGCGCGGGAAGGAATGTGCCAGTTCCCTTGACATCGCCTCTTTGCATAGCTAGTTCAGCAGCTATGTTCAGAACCGTAATGCTGACCTTGACGTCAAAAAATCGTCCCTTAAGAAATGAGTGGTCGGCCTACCCCCCAATGGCAGCGTATACCATATCTTTCTTCAGCAGTTTAGTCTTCTCAAGGTCATCGCTCCGCACGAGCGCAGCCTGTGCAGCACAAAAACTGGCGATGCAGCTGCCAACAATGCATCCAGATCCCGTGATCTTGCCTAACATTTCATGTCCGTTCCGAAGAGCAACCACGACGGTACCGTCCGAGACGTAGTCGACTTTTCCGGTCAATGCTATGATACATCCTATGTTCTCCTTTGAGCATGCACGGTACAGCAGAAACGACCGGCTTACTTTCTTTGTTGGAAAGGTTCTTCACAAAGGAGACAGGATCTTTAAATCCATCGCCAACAGAGTCAACACCCTTGGACTCTACCTGTATCAAGAGAGATTCAAGTCGCTGCCACGCTAACTACGATTTGAATACCTCCGAGGTGCCCGATAATGCTGCGAGCTCGCCAGCATTGCCTTTGATAACGCTGGCTTGCCAGGTATTCAGAAGTTCTTTAATATTCATATGAGAGATGGAGGTATTTCTAAATCTTTATACATACCGTTGACGGTATCCTTTCTGTACTGTGATGCACCAACTCCTACCGGATCCAATACGACGGGCTTCCCGGCGAGATTAGCATAAAATCCTGTTCTCCGGTCTGAATGGAACGAAGGACCAAATGCATGAATCCCTACCAGAGGACAACATTCCCTGCTTTGTATCCTCCACCAAAGTTCCTATATTGACCAGAAGAGATCCCGGTATCTTAGACAAATCTTCCATTTCTTTGGCAGAAGTAGCCATGATTGGGCTTGCACCGAGTGCCAACGTGATATTGGCAGACTGTGTAGATACTACCGTATTTGTAATCTGTCAAGAAGTAACGTCGCTTAAAAGTTAATGGAAATATTATATTGATCAAACCTGGTGTACAAGTGGACCAGTCCTTTTGATCTCTTCAAAGAGGCCGATAACTTTGTCAACGATCAGAGCACTGTCCAGAGATTTATCTGACAAAGGACGTTCTATGCGTAACTGTGCGTTGAAGTCTCGTAGAACTTTTGCAAGCCTTGACGCAGCATTGCGAGGCTCTGATGATGCAATAATCTCCGAAACAACTGCGATGCCATCCAGCGAACGACCCTTTGGCGAAACGGCTCCATGCAATGTACGAAGAAGATTCGTAGACTTGATGCCACCTGATCCGAAGTATGAGGCAAATGATATAACTGTATCGAGAACCCCTACCAATGGCTACGGCCTTAATTTGGGTGTCGTGCAACGCATCCAACATGGCTCCAATCCCACGGACGCCAACTAGAGGCCGAGTCAGCACTTTTGTTTTCGTCCCCCAAATGGCACCAATGCCAATGTAATCTGCGCCATCGTCGATAGCGGCCTTGACATGATCAACATTATTGCAGGATACTCCGATGATAGAACCCTTTGGTAAGAGTTTCCTGACTACAGCTACAGGCATATCAGTTTGTCCAACATGTACACCAGCAGCATGGACAGCAAGTGCGATGTCCACACGATCGTTGATAATGAGAGGTATGTTGTAACGGTCACAGATAACCTTCGACTTGGATGCAATTTCGAGAAACTATGTGACATGCGAGCTGGTGACTTGGTGATTCGGGGATGTGAAATGATAGTGAGTACCTCCAGAGTTTCTACGTTTTTCTCTCGTATCTGTACTACGGTTACACCACCTTGCAAGGCCTATACAAGCGAGCATCATCTTTTTTGTATACCAGTTCAGTAGCAGGCGATATTAGGTACCTCTTCCAAAGATTCCAAATAATCCTGACGAAAGATAAATCCAGAATAAGACAAAGCATTGAAATGACGGCTGTATCGACACCTTTCCTGTCGGCAGGAGCTCTCTTCCGGTGACCAGGTAAAGACTGTAGTCGATACTAGTCATTGTCGAACTTGAAGATGTGATTACGTCATCGTATCAATTTGATCTCAACCCATATGGCAGCTCAGATCACCTCCGTTTTCCTTCAACAGCTCAAAGCTCTTTACCCTTTTCCTTCTTCTGCTATTGCCAATCGGCACCCTGGTACGTCCTACGGTTCTCCTCGTCAATCTTCCTTGAACTTAACCCCATGTAGTTCTAGGGAATCCATGGTATATCGCAGCTTCCGTCGCCTTCAGTGCAAGCAATAGACCGGATGGCGTTACCTCAGTTTTTCAGTTTGTTTCGAACGAGTTGAGAACTTCAGGTAGTATGAAAGAGGATCAGAGGTTGCTCGCGAGGAAGCTGCGAGATGCACTCTTCAAAGCAGGACTCTCCTGTGGTTATCCCAAGGTGCGATTGAACTGCAGCTCTTATAAATGAAAAATACCTTCAAGGTAATCCCTAGACGATAAATAGTTTGATTGCTCTGAAAAATGCTATTCCTGAAGATTTACGTGATGAACGCATGGCGAGGCATGTCCTGTGCTCCGCTTGTTGCTCACTGGCTGATACTTGGTTATAGGAATACAAAGGTTCCGATAGAAGAATTGGAGTCGTCCGGCAGGAAATTTTTTGAACACCTCTATGGTGAAACTGCGCAACCCGTGCAACAGTTGCTAGACTCTGTCTATCCTGACATGGGTATGTACAAAGCTCGCTCCATTGATGTCGATGATTGCTCATAATAAGGATCAACAGGGTGGTTCTCCCAAACAATTGGCTATGGATTAGTTTATAGTCACACTTCCGTGCTCTCTCCCTTGGAAACATCCTACGTACTTGTAGCCAGCCTTATCGCTGGCGACACCCCAAGGCAGATTAACTGGCACTTGGCTGGCGCAAGAAGGCAAGGCGCTAGTATGGACGAGGTTAAAGCGATTAGAAAAATTGCTATGGATGCTGCTGCACTCTCTGGTGTCACTTGGCGAGAAGGTGTTCCAGAAGTCGCTGCGACGCTCTTAGAGCAAGAGCAAGTTTGACGAATCGGATCATAGATTCCTGTAGGAACAGAGCTAGAGTTAGTCACAAAGCCGATCTTTAAGGGCAGCTCTCCATCAATGTTTGAATTTTCGCTATATGCTTAGCAGCAATGGAACTTGTGACTACATCATCCGTAACATATATGCACTTCATCAGGTACCCGTGTATGGTGTGTTTTTCAAGTTTCGGCAAACACTGCGGACAGAGGCCACCACTCGACGAAGTCATCAACATATAGGGTCATAGAGGCTGATTTTCCACGGTACTCTAGAGGAAGAGAGGGAGATTCGACAAAACCACAGAAATCAAGCAAGTCCGTCAAATGTTGCCCATTTTGTTCCGTGTCGCTTGGCAAATTGTCTGCGTAACAAATACGCTATTTAGAGCATGGGAACTTGCACCGCAAAATAATATTCCATAAAATGCGTTTTGAAAACGGGAAATTCCTCCAGACTTCATTTGAGGGGTAAATGATGGTTCACGGTCATGAACTAGGATGTAACTTCCAATGCCCCTTACGGTTACCACGTGAACGATTGGACGGGCCCGCGCATCTCGCTATACTCAAAGTTTCAGACAGACTTTCCGGAGGAAGCATAGTGATGGTCAACTCCTTCATCGATTCATTTGCCACTGAGTAATTTGTGAGCGAAATGGTGAATAATCATATTGAGAAAGAGGCTAGTACTTGAAGAAGAGCTCACA
Organism: Pleurotus tuber-regium; assembly: GCA_014058305.1. NCBI lineage: Eukaryota > Fungi > Basidiomycota > Agaricomycetes > Agaricales > Pleurotaceae > Pleurotus > Pleurotus tuber-regium. The sequence goes on along the minus strand of JACFYU010000026.1, from coordinate 591,167 downwards.
TTGAAGGTAAAGGCAGAAGAAGACTAAGCATCAAACTGTGCTTTCTTTAACAAATGTCAAGCTGCACTGGAAGCTGTATTCAATGTTTTATAGTTTGAACGCGGACTGTAGTACTTGGAATCTTGTCGCAACCTGGTCCGAATTTTGCGAAACGCCTATTTGACGCCCGTTTCTTAAATTGGTGACTTACGTAATACCACCTCGGCGTGACTAGCATTTTCGTAGCGCTGAGCCTCCTCTACTCTCTTTAAGTACACGACTAACCAGCAGTGGTCAAATTGAAGGTAAGCGGCAGTTGCAGGCGTGTTGGGAATGGGCAGCTCTACCGCTACATGCAACGATACACCGTTGCATAGACCCACACTCGCCTCTATATTGGGCATAAATGGTCCCCTGCGCTTTCGTCCTCATGGTTCAAGCCAAAAGCCACACGTAGTCTTAAGACGCGTCCAACTTTCCGATGACTCAAGCGAAGATGGGGAGTCAACTACCGTAGTATACTTTAGCTTATTTGCATCAAAGCGTATCGAAGTGAAACCTGGGAAGGAGATACTTCTTTCTATTGCAAGCGCAGATGGGAGTTTCGAGAATCAGGCATTATTGTTAGAGGGCGATTTGGCGCAAGTGGAGGAGGAGCGGGATGTACAAGAAATGGACGAGGACTTACCTCCACTGACGGAGGTTATACCACCCAAAATGCGGAGGGGGTGGAAGGCTCGTGTAGACGAAGGTAGCGAGAATACGGGTGAGTGGAGTGAACACTGTTCTCATGTATAGAACTCACACATCACAGCCTCTGCATCGACTGAAATGGAGACCCCCTCTTGCCCCCCAGTAGCCTACACATCCACTGGTGTTCAGGCGGAACCATTGTGTTCTACGTCGTCCACTCAGACTGAGGTGACTTTTGCTGCATCATCGACTCAGACTGAGGTTGCATGTACTTCGTCGTCTACTCAAACTGAAGCTTCGACCGCCTCTGTGAGCGTGCAGGCTGAGCCTGTATCCTATGCAGTTGCCACTCAAGTCGATGCGATCGCTCACGTCTCAGCTTCAATGCAAACAGTTGAAACGCGTGTCTTCACCACCGCAGATATTCAAACTGATCCACCGCTTCCATCCAGAAGTGTTTCTCCAATCGCAGTAAGTTCTGGCGTTAATCACTCATTTATACCTTTCCTTGAACTTATTGTATAGCCTGACCATCGTGAGCGAAGCCTGTCGCCGATGGAACTCGATTCACCTAGCAGCTCACCACCTCCTTCCCCTTCCATCAACGCCTCTACAGTCCAATTGACAGAAATACCCCCGTTGCAACCCCCACTACCAAAGCATACCGCAAACACTCCTCCTTTAACCATGTCTCCATCACAAACAGATTCTTCTCAGCCTTCAGCTATCTTTTCGCCTCCCGTCCGTTCTCAGGGGTCTCCGTCGAGATCTTTACCTTCATTATCTCGCGAGTCGTCTATCGCATCAAGCTCCGGTGCTCAGGATATGCAAGTTTCTCCTATAGAAGGGAAGCCATTACCTCGAGTCTCATCCCCTCGTGGCGACGAAGTGCCAGTCGTCAAGCCTACTCCTGGTGATCAATTGTCATCTTGTACGTGTGTTAATATGACTCTGCTACAATTTACCAACCAGTGTCCCTCAACACTCTCCTTTCGATTACGGGAAAATCGTATACAGCTCAAAGCTCGCACAGGGCGGCCGCAGATGTTTGCGCAACCAATTTGGCTAGTAGTTCACATTCCATAGATAGCACTCCGCGTTCCTCTCCGGCTCCTCCTACTGGAGTAGAAACTCTTCAGGATATCAAACATAATGATCTGCCTGCACGAGACTCAGGCCCGCCAGGTATGTATCACAAGCCTTTTCCCGTGCAGTGTACATAATCTCGTTCTATAACGTCTCCGCTAATGATCTGCATCCAAAATGTCCAGATGGGCTCTTCCAAAGTAAGTCCTCTACTTGATCAGCTTGAAACTAATTCGATGTGAACGGAGCAACTGCATTAGGTAGTAAAAGGGATATCAAGGCGGAGGATACTGAGGGTCATTCACTTGTCGTAGATGTATCTAACGCATCACGCAAACGCAAACGCTCCATTACACCATCTCTGCCAGTAATCACGCCGCCACCGCGATCTATGTCCCCACTGGGCAATCCTTATATTCCTTCATCTTCGAGTATACCAAGTCCGGGCTATATGCTTGGTTTATCGGGAATTGGTCCACCTATGCCGCTCGACTTTCCCTTTTCAACGGCATTGGGGGCGCCGACACCTGGTGACTTCCGTTTCCTATCACTGTTCGAAGCACCAGTACCTGGCGATTTTCGTACTTCACAGATGTCAGATGTTGTAGTACCGGGTGACTTCGATACTTCGTCGACTTCGGATGCACCGATCGCGGGAGGGCCTTATACTATGTCTACGTCCTCTAGAAGCAGCAGCTCAACTTCGCAGCAGCCTTCTACATCAAACCACGACAGTTTCAATGCTGCGCGGCCGCTGAGTCGCACGCCGATATCAGACCTTCCGAAGCTCTCCAACTTCTTTGTTCCCGCTTCCAAAGTACCCACCGCGCCGTCTTCTACAACGCCTACCGCGCCATCTGCCTCACCGCCCACCGCTCCATCTGCCGCACCACCTACCGCTCCTGCCAGAATGCCTCCCACCCAACCCCGTTTACCACCTACTCAGCCTCAGGCTATGTTAGCCGGACGAGTGAGAGGTGGAGTGGCTTCATTGCCTCCACCGGATGCCAGGTCTTTTGCATACATCCCAACGGGCCCCATGTCTAATCCTCTGGGTATCAGGCCTTCCACAAGGCCAGCTGCGCCACTAGGAAATGGCATGATGCACAGAGCACCTCCTACAGCGCCTAAATCAATCGCACAATCGTCAATGCTGGCTGCTCCGAAAATGCCTGGTAGCCTAAAATCCTTGTCGCAAACTACTTCACAGAGTCCGGCATCGCCTGCAAATGGATCCGTCGCAACTCCCCAGCGAAAGAAACTCCTCCTGGGTACCGGATGGCCGATTATACGAAGCTCTAGCGGAACCACAGCTGAGAATTGCAGTGGCAATATCGGTGTCTCCAATTCTGCGGCTGGCACACCGCCTTCAGATAGACATTCCAAAGCACCTACAGACATGGGTTTTCCAGCTATAAATACAAATGCTGGTTTACCATATGGGCCAGAACCACCACCTCTACCACCACCATCCTATCCCAATACTACCTATCCGACACCAACTACTACCAGTAAGTGGAAACCTGTCAATGGCGCTAAAGCTGCATCGGTCCCAGGGATGCCCAGTCCTAATACCAATCAACCATTGAAGCCATCTTCAATTTCTCAGACACCATCTCAGGATAACAGTACGAGTGCCGCTTCGATAGATCCAGCTGTCCCACCCTCTCCTTCCCCTTCAAACCCACGTCAGTTGTTATTTTGTTGGTTAAGTTCGTAGAAGTCTGACCATTTGAGCATCCTAGTATCCCTTATTGATAGACTCTCTTCGATACCTTCTTCTGCCAGTGCTACTACTCCAAGGAAATCGGCCATTAGCGAGGCACCAGGCTCTCAAGCTAGGCGCGCCGAGATCCCACGCAATCTGGCCTCTAGAATAGCTCCCGCTCCTGGAACGACTTCACCCACATCTCTCCAATTACCTCCACCACCTCCAAACAAGGATGCGCCACCTCTTCCACCGTCACTGCCTATAATATCCACGTCGAACCTTCCGACGCAGACGCCCTCTAAGCAGACACCAACGTCATCTCCCATAGTGAGTGGTCCTAAGACTCCGATCCTTGGCGGTCCTGTTCCTTCGCCAAAAATATCCCACCCCTCGGTACCACCTCCCATGACGCACCCGCTTCCACCGAAACCAGTAGGAGTTACCTCAAGGCCTCCTCCGCGTAGCATGAAGCGCGACCGTGAATCCCCTGAGTTGCCGGATAATCATAAGAAGCGACGCAGAGTCTTCAGATGGCCTACACTGGACCCTTCACGTATGGCAAAACTCAAAGGTGATGGGGACTTGGGCATAAAGGAAATTAACTTCAATTCGGACGGCAGTCAATTCGCCCTATGCTGTAAGTGCCCGAATGCTACGTACAAGTTCTAATATGTTGATTCTGGTGCCCTCTGCAAAGGTTCGGATCGAACAGTGAGGATATGGTCGAATCAAGTTCACTCTGCATCTGAGTTGGCAAGATTGAGCCATAATGCGCCTGTGGTGTCCGTCTTGTGGTTGACTGGTGACACTGGTGTGGTGACATTGAGTGAGGATGGCGTCGTTAGCAAGTGGATCAAAACTGTGAGAAATAATTTCTCTTTCGCAGAATATGCCTGAACTTTGAAGCAGGGGCCCAATCACTGGCAGTGGGCAAAGATCCTCGATGCTGGAAACGATCGTCGCGCAGATGATGATCCTTTATGCTTAGCATATCGGGGTGATCGTATAGCAGTATCTTTCCCTAGGCTTGGTGTTAAAGTCTGGATATGGGCAAAAGGTTCATTAATCGCTCCCAACCCCAATCATCACATCTATTGATGAGTCCGTGCTACAGGAACATGGCAACCTCAGCGAACCATTGTCCGACATCATGTCACTGCGATCAAGTTCGTCGATGACGGTGGTGCCTTGCTTGGTGGCACGTTGGATGGAGTGCTGTCAGTTCTGAAGATGATTCTCTAGTGTCTAATTTACTAACATGAAGCATAGATGGTATTGCGAAATACCTAACGGCACACTACGTGCCTGTTCTCTCCTTAAGTCAAAAATGTTAGTCCTTCAATTTTAGTACTACACTACCTGACTCAGCACACAGAACTCACATCGATCTCGTCGCCGGAGCATCGCAGGCATTAGTTGCTGTAGTCACTGGCAGCTGCTCTCTCTTTTGCATCCAGCCTGATAACAAGGCTAAAGTCGAGCAAGTATATTCAGTAAAAGACATCGACCACCGCACGGAGTTCGGCGCGGTCTTCGCCGCCAAAGATCAAGCAGTGTTATTCGGGGACATTGATGGGTGTGTCCCCGTTTGGGATAAGAAGAAAGCAGTCGTTGTGTATGGTCTAGACCATGGAGAAGGTTGGTAAATTCTGTGTGCTTCAATCATCAAATTAAACATAGATTATGTTCAGATGCGGTCATCCAGGCTGTCGCAGTAAGCAATATTTCTGAAACGATGGCCAACCTTTCTCATATTTGGATAGAGCTTTGATAGCAATCCAGGCAGAGATATAGTCCCTTGCATCATAACGGGGACTAAACAAGGGCACCTGTACTGGTGGTCGCAACCTGCTTCTGGTCCGCAGTCTTCGTGTATGATGTGATTCCTTTTGTTCTCAGACGACGACTGATCCGAATAATGCAGCTGATGACACTGCTCGCAAGCGACAGAAAGCCACGCCATGACTTGATATACTGTTTTCATCTAGTCCTTTTGTAACTTATTAATCTGTAGATGTTTGGTTTTCCTACGTCGCATATTGGGCTGTACTCTTATATTTCAGTTAATTGTTGCCTGATCTCAGTGTTGATTCTGATAATCCGGTCTTGAGAGCCACGAGGCACTGCTGTTGGCATTGAAACGTGAATGTTGATTTGTAGTTGTTTGGCTGTGCGCCACTAGCATTTGCCTGACCTCTCCTTTACATACGATCCAGTCGTTCAACAGCCCCCAGACCGTCCGCGACAGTCCACTCGACCCTTCCCGCTGAACACCTTTTGAGCTTACTGCCACCCTCCGCTTGATTTGTGCCTCAATTCGCATCGTTTCACGCAGCGTTGCTAAAATCCGAGTTCAAGGGTGCATCATATCGCAAGTTCCAGGTACCTATAAAGTATCTATCTAATTTTTCTGCTCGTTTCACTCCCGTCTCGCAGGAGTGTCAGCGCTGTCCTGGTCGACTGTAGTATCTTTGCTTGTATACAACAAATGTGAGTTCTCGTTCTTATGCAACTACGGTTGAATCGTACCTGTTCTCTGTGAACCTCGCCCACGAGGTTGCTGCCAGGCCAACTACATTCCTATATAAAGCAGGACAGCTATGTCTCTGCTGGCACTTGCTGACTCGGTTTTATCTCCGTTTTGACAGACTTTCGATTCGCTTGTCTAGACTTTATCGGTTGAAATGCAGACTATTAAATGTGTAGTGGTGGGCGATGGTGCGGTCGGGAAGGTGAGTGCTTGTGTTATGTATCCGGCAGGATTTGGTCTCGATCGTGCTTCTATTGAAGACATGTCTACTGATCTCGTACACGACTAATAAATTCCCAAGCGAATATGTTCCTACTGTATGTTCGACTTCCGTTTCCTCAAGTTCTTTCGGTAGCAATATCTCGATCCCGTTCTTTAGGTTTTCGATAACTACGCCGTTACCGTCATGATAGGTGATGACCCATATACGCTCGGGCTTTTTGATACCGCCGGTACGTATTCTAGGGTCACTTACATATCCCCTCTTATACACAATGCTCTTCAGGTCAGGAGGATTACGATCGTCTTCGCCCACTATCATATCCGCAGACGGATGTCTTCTTAGTTTGCTTCAGCGTCACTTCCCCAGCATCATTTGAGAACGTGAAGGAGAAGTGGTTCCCGGAGGTTCATCATCATTGTCCTGGAGTGCCGTGCCTCATCGTGGGCACGCAGATCGATTTGAGGGACGATCCTCAAGTAATAGACAAACTAGGTAGACAAAAGCAGCGACCTGTGACGAACGAGCAGGGTGAGCGATTGGCAAGGGAGCTGGGTGCCGTTAAATATGTGGAATGCTCTGCATTGACGCAGAAGGGACTGAAAAACGTGTTTGATGAGGTGAGTACGACCCAGCGTGACTTTCTAGTCCTTAGTATTCAATTCGCTCTAGGCTATCGTAGCTGCGCTTGAACCTCCCGTTGTGAAGAGGAAACCTAAGTGTGTCATCGTCTAACGGACTTTGCACGCAGTACTAGTGGCCTTGTTACGTTCTTTCATGCTTCTCTTCCTAATCCCACCTTCACGGTTTACTTACGCGTCATGACATATATATCCACTTTTCCTTTATTATTTCTCTCCTGTTCTCATCTACTTCGACTCATCGATTGTCACTACGCTGAGATTCAAGAACCGTTGTCAAGTCTCTTGACTCTTCTTTAGCCTCTTTACGCATTACTATATTCATTGGATAGTGGTGTTCAGCGTAGCGCACCTCGTTGGCATGGAGACATCTGGATAATTTTAGAACTTACTTTCTGCCACGAGCGTCAATTGGCGTTGGCAATGTCTCGAAACACAGTTGAGGAGTTGGTCGTTTCGCTTAACCAGCTCTTGAACTCGCTCGACTTGCCTTTTGTCATTCAAACACCTACCGATTTGACGCCCTCGCTGCTGTTAGCAATACTCGCCTCTCTCCTGCACACACCTATCCCTACAGACTCCGTAGCCATAGCATCGCTAGATGATACTATCACAACGCTGAACGCCCTCTCTCAAACACATGATGCTCTTCCGACATTCAAAATCAAACAAATGAAATTTCTGCTCGGTGTGCTCGAAAACGACGTCCTTCACATGGATGTCGGGCTCAGCAATATTGACCCAAGGCGGTTAGCAAAAGGTGAATGGGAAGAGGTCGAGTTTGTTGGTGAACTGTTCGTTTGGCTCGGGAAGAGAATCGGGCATATTCCAGGAGGAAGTAGCGACCCGAATATAGCGAGCTTGACAGGCACGAACATTGACCTTCATTCGAGAAGGCTCGGCGTTAAGAATGGTGAAGATCGTGAAAGCCTAAGGAAGCTTGCGTCAAAGGCAAATAGGCCAGTGTCACCGTCGTATACCACGATCACTGACGACTCGGTGAATCCAACGAACCTCTCTATTCATAGCTTTACGCCGAGTATAAACGCGGATACAATCACATCTCTTCCGTCAACGTCAGCCTCCGTCAGCACGGCCATTTCGAGTCGGTCACTCAAATATGCAGACATTGGAACTGCTAATGCTTCCGCCACCAACACCATTCGCGCGCGGGGGCATAATACTGATGCCAACCCAATAGATTCAGCCACGACAACGCCGATTTTGCACCCAAGATGTATCCATGAACTTGAGATAGATCTTACTGGCATTGCTTCGCATCCTCTATGGGCTCATTCCCAGCAGCTCTCATCTATTCCTCCTGCAGCCCTTCATCCGACCTCCCCCTGTGAGATAACAACTTGTCAATGTAGCTTTTCACCTCGGCCACATCCACGACCCAAAACACCCACTAATAGGAGTACAGATACTCCCGATGAGCTGGTACAGGGGAAACCCTCCCCCGAGTCCTCTATCCGATATGAAGGCTACATTTCTCAGGTAGACGAAGAATCCGAGTTGTCGTGGTTTGAGGCCAGTCGTAACTCCACTTCCTTCTCCCTCGCTGGTGCCGACATGTCAAATACTGTACCCGGAGTGACCGACTTCGAATCTCTTCTTAGGGACTGTAGCCCAAGACGACAGCGCATCGGTGGCCGCGAACATGAGACCTCCCCTCCTTTCAACTTCGCTAGAAGGTTAAAGTCGTTGGAAGAACGAGCACGGCTACTGGGTGAAATTGCTCTGGCCCACAACCACGCGGAGGTGTAGCACTCTTCAGGTTTCGAAGACCTCCTGCTTTCGAAGCTACCCTGCCGAAATGGCGCGTAAAGCGCAGTACTTTCTGCCGATGGGTTAAGGCTGGACTTGCAATCTTTCGTCGCCCGCGGCTGGGCAATCTGCCCAGGTGCGGAGTCTTTATGAGTACGGGAGTCTTACGTTGGTTGGTTGACCACTCTTTCTGATAGCCCTAAAATTCTTTTCAAGGTTCGTTAGAACAGAGCGATCGATCTAAGTAGTTAGTTTGGCTTTCACTTTGCTGTCTATCTCAGTCATGTAATACGCTGTCTTGTGATGTATCCTTGCTTCTCATACTAGCTTTGTAACCTGAATTCTTTACTTTCAGATTAACAAAACGACCGCGAGCAATGAAACGGTCGCTGCATCTACGAGCGAAGAGGCCCTCTTCGATCTAAATGCCTGTCTTTGCAAATCCTTCCTCAGATTGCGACTACTGCAAGTCGTGAGGGGGGGCATCACAGGCCGAGCCAAGTTGAAATGAATGCGACTGCAATGATTTATCTGGGAATAGGTCCCTGAAGTGACCTGATTTCGTCAAAACTAACCATAGGATCTTGCTAGGCTCACTACTTAATGACATCGGTTGAAACCTCCCGGAAAACATGAAGATTATATTGTGGTCGTCCGCCAGCTTTTTTTGCCTGTAAGTACTGTCCCCAATTTCCAGAAGACAGCTGCTTACTGCCTAGTAACTCAAATGGATTTTGGAATTTAAGTGTATTCGTCAGCTGGTGGTCGATCAACTCGCATGAATTCTCAAAGGGGTATGATTAACTGCGAGGCGACAATAATCTCTCGTCACGAACAGGCAGTCTATAAAGGTTAAGCATGAGGAAAGTACTGCATCTAGCAAAACTTGAAGCAAGCATGACCATTACTGGTAAATATCATATACATTCATAGGGCATGGCAGTCGACGGTGGCAATACATCGTATCTACATCAAGCACAATGGGATTCTATACATTTCCAACGGATGACGAAACGGGAGTAGGCTGGACCATTTGTCCATTTCTATAATCCGCTCTTTCAAGTTCTGAAAGCAGTCCAAGTGAAATGATTGACTAGCCTTCACCACCAGTGCGAGATCGTCAGATCAAACCAAATAGTTGTGATACCTAGCGGTGCAAGTATATTGTTATCCGAGTCCAATGGGTAAAAAACACCCTCTTACCCTTTAGATGGCTTGGGATGATGGGCTTCCTCCCTCTTGTAGTAAGGACTGAAAACGCAAGATGAGCTGTCTTGTTACAACATGTAAAGAATCACACCCATCACCCTTTGGATGGCTTGGGATGATGGGCTTCATCTCTCTTGTAGTAAGGTCTAGAAAGATATGAACTGGCGAATAATACAAATCATCACCATAATTACCCTTTGGATGGCTTGGGGTGGCGAGCTTCTTCCCTCTTGTAGGGCCTAAATACACAGGACGTGAATCACAAACTAGAAGTGTCTCTTGTGGCCTACTTGTGGGAGGGCCTGGGGTGATCGGCCTCGGCTTGGGCACGGCCGACGACATCCCCTCGCTTCATCTTGTACTGCTTGAGGGCCCTTCTGGCGGCCACTTCATCTGCAGGGATTGGTGCCGCCACAGACAGGAGGGAGGTGAGAATCAAGGTGATGGCAAGAACCAAAGTCGATCGATAATACATGACGAAGACTGACTCCTTCTATTGAATATTGAAAGATCTCGTGGCGAGGGACGCTGCAAAGCGTTGTCCGCTCCTGCGGGCCTTATATAAGTACGGTATCTCCATAGTGCTGTCAAAATTACGGCCTCGCCAAGCAGTATTAGGAAATGAATGTTCGTGTCTTATATAAAGATAGTTATCGGGCTGTTTCGCAGTGGTAACGCAGTAAACATCAGATGTGGGCTAGTCGGGAAGTAAGTGACAGGCATGAGGGACTTCTTGCCGTAAGCATCACCACGATTAAAATCCGTCGACGAGCTCCACGTACGATCGTAGTAAGCTTATCTCCAATCTAGTTCCTGGAGGGAGAATCAAATTTCGGCGGGCAATCTCAGTCGAAGAATTGAAATAACTCGTAATGAAGTTCAAGGGGACGCACTAGTAACGTACTATTGATCAATCGGGGAGTTGTGACCATAGTTCAGCATTCCATGAGCTTCATTCAAGAGATACCACATTCCATATCCTCTTAGTTTGTGCCACTCAACTTAGACGTCAGGAGGATTCCAGAAGATACTTGTGGTAGAGTCACTGCGTTTTCTCCTGGATGAGTTTAGCATGGTTATGAGGTGTTTATATGAGATAACGTGGGCATAACATTGTGATTTCTACCTATTATATATTTGGCGTGGTTAGCTAATGGTTTGGACACATCAACTCTCCGGTTGCACCAAGGTTATGGTGGATAACTTGAGTTATAAACTATATTGTCAAGGTTGACACTCTCTAGATAACCTAACGAGCCATGATACATGGCAGCTATCATAACCTGGTAAGGTTTGCCAGTATGGCCATTGGCTGGCTATGGGATATAAACACGGAGCACTTGGTTATGTTTCAGCTTGCCGCGTTTGAACCGATAGATTAGATAAGATGGTATTATAGATCATATGTTTATCAGAAAATATACATTGGAGCATCGTAGAATGTATCGGTGAAAAAAGCAGCATGGGTAGACCAGGGGAGAGTACAAGTGATTGAAGATTACATGTAGGAAGAGATCCGAGCAAGCCAACTTAAAAGCGAGGGGATGAGAGGCCAGCATTATCAACATTCCCTGCAAAATGACCGACGATGCTTCGTTGGTTAGCACTGGTGCTGGCGAGCCTATGAATGGATCTGGACAATTCAATGTCATGCAAACGGTAAGGTTTCGAAGCTGCAATAGTACATACTGATACACATAATGATTCCAGATCCACGGCGGCGGCAACCTTGACTTCTCAATGACATCGGCTGGATTTGGAGGAGGGATGGGAAATGGAGCCATCGGAATGGACATAGGAATGGCGATGGGCATGGGCCAAGGAGTAGCAGGAGGGATGTATGGCGCTAACGCAGTATGTTAATCTAACATGATCGGAGGTTCTGGTATTGTTGAAGACTTACGCGAGTTGGTCAGGGAATGATGCCGATGAATGTTACAGGAGGGTATATGAACCAGTTGATGGCTTCTCATATGAATACAGGACCAATACCTGACAATATGGCAACAATTCGAGCCATTGAGAACCGCATCAGGGAGCTCGAAGCCTTGAGTGCTAAAGCAGATGAGCGAGCCACGGCGGCTGAGAAGAAAGCAGCCGTAATGGAAGAAAGGGTGCTAGCATTGGAGGCTGCAGTTACGGTGATGAAAGGAGATGAAGGAGAGCGCCCTCGAAAGAAGCGGAATAGCAGAGGGGCAGGTTATACTTGCAACACTGCTGTGGAGGTAATTCCAAGCCGGCTACATGCTTATCTAGACTTTGACCCTCCGTTCTATTAGACATTGGTTCATCAGAAGTGTCTTGCAGTTCTTGGACTCACTTACAGTAACAAGCGCATCCGAATTGTGCCTCCAGAGCCGGAAAGCACTATTACATCTACGAAACAAGCTAACGGACAACCATTAGTAGTGCCAAATTGGAATCATGGACCAGACCACGCACCACACAATGCATCATTTGTCAGCCTTGTCGACGAGCTTCTAAGGCAAGATGAAAAGGATCTTGCTGATAATGAGGTATATTTTAGCAATATTTTGTACAGATAGTTCTCAACACTCACCCGTATGTACCAGAAAGTGTTCTCTATCCTCAGCCAAGGGGACGGCATTGCAATGATTGGAAAATACTTTAATACTCTGCGGTCAAACTGGCTGGCATCAAGGGATGAGGAGAAGGCTGCGATAAAGAACGAAAAGAATGCCAAGGCACGGCGTAAAGAGCGGCGGCATAGGGTGAGTCGTCATAGGGAATAATACTACAACAGAACTTGATATACTTGTAGCAAGCAGATGAGCTGCGATGCGTGGACAGTATGGTGGAAGAAAAGCTCTCACTCATGTTGGGCGTTACGGTCAATGGATTTAAGGATGTCATCCACACTGACTATATGGACTCCTGCCACAGTGATACCGGCAAAGCATCCCAAGAAGCTTGGAATGAAGCCAAACAAAAGCGAGGATATGGAGAGGGTGTTGAGGCATGGGAGGTACGAAGGCGAGGCTGGGTTAGTCCAAGTGTACGTGGAAATACTAATGATTAAAAAGTCAGCATGTACTCAAATATAGAAGCAGCTGCGACGACTCCACCAGGCAGGATTCACGGTAATTCGGCAGCTTGCAACCAAGCAGGGCAAGAATTCTGGACATGGCAAGTCACTCTTGTTTCGGGGGCCTCTTGTCAATCGCAACGACATGTGCCCTCCATTGGTTAATGATGGCAAGAGATGCAAGCCATACAAGATCTGCGTTGACCCACTATGGCTACACCACACTCAATATCAAGGGCAGTCATTTCGTGATCATGACCCAGAGAGAATGAGTATTTTGGATTTGGCTGCTAAGATTCCAGAGTCATTTTTTGACGCAGAGGCCAAGTATTGGTTGGAACGTGAGGTAGACGAGGTTACAAGAAATGCAGGGGTGAATTGTACCAACGGTGTTGAAGGAGATGTTGAAAGTATGGTTGGTGGCAATGGTGCTGACAACGCTGCTAATTAGGCTGTTAAATAGAGCTCGTTGGTGAGAATATAGTACTTACAGCTCTGTCTACTACATTAGTCACGCAGGAATAACAGTCACCCAAAACCTTGATTCGCCAATGTTTGCCTCCGAGCGAATAACATGACGGACTATTGTATGAAGGGGAATTAGGGGGTTGGTGTCTGAAAACTCATTTAGATTCCAGATTTGAGTCGTTGAAAGGCTATAATACTCATGAGCACAATTATCGTGATTAGAATACTCCAACTTACCGATGAGCCCAGGCGCTATCATGAAGGCCAGCTGGTTGCGCAGGAATAAGCCAGCGTACATAGCCAAAGTGAAGAACTCTCTGTAGTCGCACCTGGTTGCACAGGAATAAGCAAGCATACATAACTGAAGCGAAGAATTCTCTGTAGTCGCACCTGCTTAAGAGCGATGATCTCAAGAAGTTCTGCAACAGCAAAAAAAGAGTTCTGTTGCTGAACAGCTATCAAAGAATTGGCAGAGTTATTGGTTCGATGCTGAGCGTAGAATCGGCGCTGGGAAATGACCACATAATCATAAAAGAAGGCATCAGGTAGCAAGGGAATCTCGACACCAAGAACAACATGGGAGCGTAATGGCAAGTGAAGGTCTTGGCGTAGGTGCTGAAGCATCTGTTCATACAGGTCCGATGGCATCCAAGCTTGAACAGACTTTGGAGAAAGAGAGAATTGGATACCACCTATAATAAACCTCAGAGTTGATGTATGCGTGCAAATATTCACATATCTACTAACCATCGACAGTGGAATCATCGAGTTCTCGTGCTAATGCTTGGACAGTTCCACGGTCATCGGCAGTAGCACGGTACATAGCTGCCACACTTTCAGAGAGATGTATATCTCCACGAGTGTCTGCAATAGCCATCTGCTATCATTGTCAGCCATTTACATCAAAACATCGTAAGAGACCCCTCACACCGTTCGCGACAATTGGATGGCACGATGGAATTCCCGGAAAAAAGATGTCTCGAGCTCCCCACCTCCATGATTTGAAGTCTTGTAGCCTTTCAGTACCTTATTGATACGTTCAAAGAGAAATGTCCAAAATTCGTGCATTGGACCAAAGTCACGAATGCATTCTAGAATATGTGTAGAATAATGGTGATTGGGGCGAATTAAATCATTTCCATAAAGCTAAACAATCGGTGAATGAGTACTGCCCTGTAATGTAATGGATTAAGCACCGACATCCAATAGCTCAATGCAATATTCACGGAGGAGTCCGTCAGCCTCTTCTGCATCAGACAGAGTTATTTCTCTTGAAAGCAAAAGGCGAAGTGCTTGCGATAGCTTGAGAAAGTGCTGAGGGTCATTTGGATGGAGATTGGGATCTCGACTAGCTTCGGAGATATCATCTTCCTCGGGGAAGATATCTTCGGTTTCTTCAATTGCACCTGCATCAGGAGTGGTGGCTTCAGAGGGATCGTCGTCAGGAAGCTCTGGGAAAACAAACTAAATTGAAATTTCAGCATACATAATATGCTCTACAGTCGAGAGCATCCCACCTGTGCACGTTCAGTGCGTGTCCGCTTACGGCCAGATCGACGAGGAGGATTGGCCGCCTCTGCTACTTGTTTCGCCTTTCGTGCATTTGCCTGTGCAATCCGTTGTTTCTCCAAGGATTCCTTGATGGCACCAATGCGACGCAAACGTATGACTTCACCATCTCCAGTGCAAAATTCATCCCAAATTTGAGGGATCTGTAGCGGAGTCAGTATTTCGTTTACCTCAACTAGCTGAGAGTACATACCGCAATCGGACAGACTATTGTTGCTGCAACTAGCCATTGATCTGCGGTCAGGGACCCTCCTGCCGGAACACCCATTAAAGAAGGTAAACGTCCCAAATAAGACGGAATCTGTAACTAATAAAATATGTGTTAGATATATTGGAGTAAACAATGGTCCTACCTGAGATAGAATATCATGAAACCGTCGAAGTTCCTTAGTTCGGCGAAGAACTTTTTGTTGAATCCAAATATGGTAGAAATGGGTCTTGACAACACCTTTAGCTTGTATCAGATAATATTACAAGTAGTAGAAGTGATACGAAACTTACCAAGAAGGAGATTATGCATGGGATCAATTACAATCATACGGCATACATTGAAATAGGGTAGACGACAGAGTTCTGACCAACGTGTCGCAAACTGCTTGACAAACTCATCACGAGCAGATTGTGTATCCAGTTTCTGATACTCTTCACCTAGTCGGACATGTTCTTCATGTGTACGAGGTGGAAACCCTACATATCAAACATATATCAGCCTCAGGAATAAGTGAAACTAACTAGCAATAATACCATCTGCTTGAAATGCAGCGGCGGTTGCCCTCTCAGAAAGCCGAATCCAGCATCGTGTGCAAAAAAATGTGTGGCTATGGGAGCCGAACCCACCAAGCTTGTGAGCGGCAGGTTTGTCACATATTACACAGACCAAGATGACTCGGACCAGTATTCCATGAGGATGTGCAGATGTATTAGCAATAAAACCATGGTGCCAAAGGCGCAGCAACTCATTGACAAAAATGCGCATGAACCGCTGTATTTGATCTGCCGACTGCTCCTTTGGACCTGGCATAATTCCAGCCAGCAGAATATTTGACACGCGATACCTAGCAACAAGGTGTGCGTTTAGTTCTTGCAAGGTATATATACAAAGAAAGCATACAACATACTTCAAATGATATGGTAGATTTGCGATCACAAATGACATGGGACCAGATGAGTGTGACGGTGCAATCAGGCTGCGTAAATATGAGAACCTAATAACAATGAGCCGAGGTCATGGTGATAGTGAAAACGCATACCAATCCGCACCTAGCGTGAGGCCAATGCGAAGCTCGCTCACACCATTGGGTAAAGGATTGCTGAAGAAAGGGTGGCCATCCGGACCAAGAAGAGTTTTGCAGACTTCGCCGTCAAATATATCGGACATTTTGTCAGTGGTACGTGTTTTAGATCGCCATGCGTTAAGTATTTCTTCCATTCCAGGAACTGACAAGATATCGCGAAGCTGGGATTCGATACTCTTCATTGGGAACTGGAGGGACGGGCGAAAGATTGACCTATTGGATGATGCATGGCGATCTAGACATCGGCGTGAGTAAAATAATGGAGTACTACATTTTGAACAAAGGGAATCTTTAGATACAGTAGATGGAAAGACTTCCAAACACGCAGGGCAAACAGGAAGTATATGAAACTTGGGATCAATTCCGATCGAAGAAAGTGTTGAAGTCAATGTCTGGTAAATATGAGTATCTGGTAAAATAGCACCGAAAGCTTGAACAATATGAAGCACTACAACCAGGACAGCATTACAAGCGAGAAAGGGAAGGTGAAAGTGAGTATGTAACCATGAAACAAGAAGATATAGTAGGAAGATTGGGGTCTCTGGGTAGTGGACTAGGTTTTGAGAACGATTAACTGCTGTTTCTTCGAAAGGATCTGGGAGATTTTCGTCCGGTCTATGATCAAGAAATGATGGCACCGTATTGGAGGAACGCGAGGACGGGTTGTTTGTGTTCGGTGGGATTTCTTGCCGTGCAGCATGAGGTATGGGTAAGTCCACCGTCTCACTCGTATCATCTAATGTGTTCCACACATCCCCTATATCATCATCGGCTCGCGTAGCCTCGTTGGCTTGTGTAGCCTCGTTGGTTTGTTCAAGCTCATATTCTGGGGGCAAGCGCGCGTCAACGGGAGTTAGAGGGGATAGTGTGAGTCGTGTGGGTGGATTATTCTGTATGTTGTTTGCTAGCGTGCTCTGTTCAGAGGCCAACGAATGGTCCAACGAAGAAGGTATAGGTGATTGAGTGCAGGATTGCTCAGGGACCAAAAAAGAAGCCGACAATTGAGGTGAAGAGTTTCGAACAGATGTTGATGGCATAGATGCCATGCTTTGCATTTTTCGGTCCATTTGTTCATGGTACGCTCGCGTGCTGCGTGGCCGAAGAGCACCATTACAGGCAAATTTAGCACAATAGCAAGGTCGATGCTGATAGAACAGTCAATTTCCATTACTCAATTCATGATAAACTGAGTGCGCACCATTGTAACTTAAAGCACGAAGCCGCATGTATATGGCTATTGCTGATTAACTGGCTGTACTTCGAGGAAACCCAGAAAGATAGAACGATGTGGTGTTGTTCGGTCAGCTATTTAAGGGGAGAACCAAGAGAGAAAGAGTGTCGGCAGCTCAGAAGCTGAAAAGTTGTTATATTTGCGTGGACGAGATGGTTCAAAATCAACCAAGGGAGCCAGCTCGCACAGGGAACAAGTCCAGCTTGTCGCCGAGCAAGGTTATCACAGATAACCAGTTGACACCACAGCTGGAATTGGCGCCGAGTCCATGGATTATGACAAATGCATTCCCACAGTCAGTATTATGGGATCAACATATGCTGGTCATCCCACATAACCTTCAGTAACGCACTTTGATAAACCAAATGGTGTCTTGCAACCCAATTCCTTCACAGACGTCCCACCATTCATGTCTGAACAAATTTTCACCACTCCTCCACCTACCCCTTCCAGAACTCCTTCTCCGTTTGAAGCCTTTTCTGATAGTTCACCCGATTCGTTATTGTTTGGCCCGCCGAATCCGTATTTGAAGAACAGTAGAGACGGGCATATATTTCGTGCAATGCGTGAACACCTAGGTCATCCAAAGCCCATCGACGAGTGGCTTCAAGCCAATACTATTCTGTGTCAACCACCCTCTGACCCACGTGCAATCACCACATCAATCTACAATGAAGAGGTTAACTGTACAGTTGAGATGAAGCATATTCGTGTATGTCTTTATGTTATACCTCTTTACATTTTTAAATGAATAGAATCTCGACAGGCCAAAATTTCTAGACATTTCGACCCCAACGATCCATTTACTGATATCATCATTGACGAACGTTTTGTTTTATTTCTCACTGTCACTATTCCCGACTCTTCTGAGCCTAGCACTCTCGTTTGGCATCGTACCAGCCCTCCCGCTGTTCTTGGTCGTTGGTTCGGTGAAAAAACTCAAATTACCGCGCCTGATTGGTGTCGCAGTATGGATGTTGGAGAGAAAGTAGAGTTTACGCAGCCGCGTTGTGGAATTGCAGAGTTTTTCGCTCAGTTGGCTCTAACTGCAGCAAATAGGGAAGAGGTATGTTTGATTCTACCAGTTGCGCTCTCTATTGAAATGATGATAGGGTACATCTGCTCAAATGCTTCGATGGGCAGAGGAAGCATCGGTTCGTATATATTTGCACCGTAAACTCTTGTTCCAACCTAAAATACTTGTTTCCAGATCATCAATCAAGTTCTTCGGCAATATCGATACAACTGGAACCTCACCTCGACACCATCTTGCCGCTCCGGTCCCAGTAACTACAAGCGTCACCGTTTGAACGCCTCGGAAATGGTGGAAAACGAGGCCGCCGAGCTACGCCGTATGTTGAATTCTTCGCCTTGCACACATCTTTCCAAACGAAGGTGGTCTCATGATGCGGGGAGCGATGGTGTTCTTGGCGTGTAGCAAACTATTCCGATGTTAAATGAACATCTAATAAAAGTATCTGATTAGTACAAACTGTTCTAAGAATTCAAATTGTGATGACTTACGAAGGTTATGAACACTATGGGAACTCTTATGCGAGGTTATCAAGGATAGCATTATCTGATGAGATGGGTGAGTAGGTGATAAGGGTTATACAATGAGTCAGCGGCAACCTCAGATAACAAAACAAGGTTACCTAGACGTTATCCACTGTAACCCTCACCCACGAAACCGGGCACTTTGCATTGTCAGTAGTAAGTGGTTATGTCCCCGCCATACGAGCGATGAGAGATAACTCAGCAATGTTAGTCGATAGTTATCTGGGAGGAAACGCAGTGAGTCACTGAGGGCAACCGGGAAGTACGACTCGGAGTGAAGGCAATCGGGCGTCAAATTATTACTAACAAATACCACCAAACAATCACCTGTTTCTCCTCGTCTCAGTCGACTATGTCGCGTCCTCAAGATGATAGAAACCAAGAAGCAACCGTGTATCTGGTGCGCACCATTTTATGCATATCGAAACTTGTATTAACCCCAGGATACGGCAGGGAAATCTTGACGAACGGTGTACAGACGCCTTGATATGGGAGTTGATGTTGCAGGCAGGACCAGTTGGTAAGCCTTCCATCGTTCACCTTGGACTCGATGGCTGATCATCGCCACAGTCAATGTTCATTTGCCAAAAGACAGGATCTCCATGACCCACCAAGGGTACGGGTTTTGCGAATTCTTGACTGAAGAGGATGCAGAATATGCTTGTAAGATCATGAATCAAATAAAATTATGGGGCAAACCAATCCGAGTTAACAAGGTTCGTTTTCAGGCTTATGTTGAGCCAAATTTTGTCTTCTCGTTGCGACTGGTTCTTTGGTTTCCAAGTTGATGCTGTTTGTCCTTTTTTAAATCATTGAACCCCATTCTGAGTTATCTGCGCACTAATGCATGCTCCGTTTGACAGGCTTCTTCGGATAAGAAACAACTTGATGTCGGCGCAAACCTGTTCGTTGGAAACCTCGATGAGAATGTAGACGAGAGGCTTCTGTATGATACATTCAGCGCTTTCGGTATGATGGCAACAACGGCCAAAGTAAGTTTATTATTGCCGCAACTTTCACATCTTACATACTTAATTCCGGTTTAGATTGCCCGGGATCCTGGCACGGGTAAATCCAAAGGCTACGGGTTTGTATCATACACCGACTTCGAGTCTTCGGATGCTGCAATTG
Organism: Pleurotus tuber-regium; assembly: GCA_014058305.1. Classification (NCBI taxonomy): domain Eukaryota; kingdom Fungi; phylum Basidiomycota; class Agaricomycetes; order Agaricales; family Pleurotaceae; genus Pleurotus; species Pleurotus tuber-regium. Next base: position 571,031 of record JACFYU010000026.1, on the reverse strand, counting down.
AATCCATGAACGGTCAATTCCTTATGAATAAGGCCATCACAGTCCAATATGCCTTCAAAAAAGATGGTAAAGGCGAACGACACGGTACGGCTGCTGAACGTCTACTCGCTGCCCAAGCTCGCAAAAACAATGCACTTCCGGTCGCAGCACGTCCACCTCCTGCACCCTTGGGTCTATTTGGCGCAGCACCCACCCCAGGAGCACCTGCCCCGTATCGAGCAGGTCAATTCGCTGGAGCACTTGCCCAACCTCCCCCACCACCTGGTTTTACCCCTCAGCAGACCGTTATGCCCCCGCAAGGTATGCCCATGGGAATGCCACCTCCCGTTCCTGGAATGCCACCTGTAATGGGCATGCCCATGGGCGTAGGAATGCCACCACCGCCTGGTGTACCAGTTTACAATCCTCAAGGTGGATTCCCTCCACCGCCGCCGGGTTTTGCACCAGGTATGACCGGCCAGATGCCTCCACCTCCGCCAGGCATGCCTGGGCAGCCTGCGTATTAATGATTCTCCCGGTATACCTGCGTCCTATGTCTATATATACTAATTATGTATATAAGTAGTGGTTCCTCGTGCATGAGTGCTCAAAGCCTTATCCCATTTCAATGACTCGCGATTGCACGAGATTACTCATTCATCGCGTATGTGCCATCGTTCTGTGAAACCCTCATCAATGTAACCATATGGTATGCTAACGTACTACAATCCCCTCCTAATCGCCGGTATGTATTGAGATAAGTTTCGTTATCAGTGTGAAACCTACTGCGCTGCACGCGCGCTAGAAGGGAGCAAATGTTCATGAAAATCAGTTCTACCGGCCTCAATCTACCGTCATAGTGCATCTCATGGCTGCTAGTGGCCATTTACAAAGAGTCAAGAGACTCCACTTCGACGTGCGTAAGCCGCGCTGCCGCGAGCAACTGCAGGTATCGGAGAAAGAAAGACGCCTTATGAGACTAGTCCACGAAATCCGTCACCGGCATGATGATACCTTCGAGAACCAGGACCTCCAAACCTCCAATTGGAAACCTTATGACGATCGAACGGATAACTGAATGCATGACCGATGCGACGCTAGAATAGGAAAGTTATCAATAGATTGTTCAAATGACGAGATAAATTTTAGCCCTGAAGTGACAAACAAAGCATAGGAGGAATGAATGCAAACTAGCTCTTATCATCATGTTGCCCCTTAGCCATGGATAATGGGGTATGGGACGTTGCTATGAAGGCAATCCATAACGGTCAATAGTATGGAAGGCTCCACGTCGTGAAACTGCCCGAGCCTAGCCTGAGTCTATTCCGCTGATAATCTGGTGGATTATGCAGCAGCGTTCACTCTGACTTTGACAACAATTCATTCACTAGCATGCTAGAGAAGGTAGTCCAGATAGTTTGGGTTATATGAACCATATCCCCCTTGTATACTTTACTGCGTTCAAGATAGGGTCAGTCAGAAGCTACGCAGAGCGTTTTGATGACAACCTACGTAGCTATATGCGCCGATCGCTGTTCATGGGCGGAGGCGGCTGACATGACTGCACTTGAACGGCCGCCACTAGCCTCACTTTAATGCAAGTGTAGGGTGCCACAGCACTAGAGGACACTCCGATAAGATTATGTATTGGCTTCACTTTGTCGCCGTCGACGACCTTGAGGGAGGTTGGTATATGAGATCCCCTCATCGGTTGAGTACACTTCTAAGGAGTTCGGCGTTGCCTTGCTCGTGAAGATGATGATGCACGGAGGGGTGGAGCTAGGCCGCGTGCTACCAAGAGGCGCAATGTAATGATCATGTTCGTCGATCGCCACGACTGCTGGACAAGTTTCTGATGGGCCACGGACCGGGCGAGTCACGGAAAAGGGCCTTCTCCGACACTTTTTTGTTATTCTGTGCGTTCCAATCGTCAGCCTCATTCCTTAGTATCAAGCTCGTCCATCGACGGGCCGTATGTTAATGCAACATGCACGATTTAGGATCACCTACTTCGATGTCACCGCTTTGACGCGTGCAAGTATTTGACGTGGGAAGCATCAGACGAGTCATGAGGAAAGAGGGTATTCGATATATCGAGTGAGTATTTTTCGCGGTCAGTCATGCGCCGAAGATGATTGATGTTCTACGTTTGGTGGATCTCATATATCTGCAGATATTCAACGTTTTCAGGTATCAATACGTATACGCAGGATGGATGGAGTTGAGAACAATGCACATACGCCGATGACAAGCTCACGAGCTCAAGTAAGATGATGTCGGTGTGAGCGAATACCGGCGTACCACGGACACCATGAGTTACGGGCAATGTTCCAGGAAAACCAAGCGAGAACCTCAAAATGGGATCCTAACGTCAGTCATACAATAATGGCGAGCTTTCGTCGACCTGAGTTTTGTATGAATCATATCACCTGTCAGTGACATAACTGTGGGCAATTGATATTGAGCGTTTGCACGTATGCATGTGGTATGCGAACTTGGTGGAGTTAGGGCGTGTGCACTTGAGATAAGTGTATAATTTCGTCCTTCGATGGTCAACTGCTGGTGCAACATAATTACGGGAGATCATCGCGAGATGCGTGTCGACCGGGCCCTAGTTCGTTCCAAGGTTCAAAGTTGTGTTATCTGTAACCATGTAAAGGTGACAGGCGGTTTGTTATACTGATAGGACTGCCATTTATTCGAGACCAAAATACGCGTATTAGACGGAAACAAAATAGTAATCGCCACAAGCTTGACATAAAATCTATATAAGAGATATTTCTGGTGCCTTGCAACGTTATCATCAGTCCATCTTAGCTCGAATTTCAAAGATATGTCTATGCTCACCACACCTCTTGTCTCGAACGCCAGCCAATCCCCTGTCCCCGTTGGGAGCAGTCCCATAGACCGACATTTCCATAAACCCACTGCGAGTGTCAACATATTACAGAATAGATAGACGGCTTTTTGGAGAGGGAGTGTTGTCCATGACTTGGCCTCGGATGGAGAACTTGATGGTGCGAAGGGGGCGAAAGCTATTTTGTTTGATCGTTGGAAGCAACATTAAGTGGGTGTGATGAAAGCGACGTACCTTGGTTCATTCCGGCTAAATTCTTGAAGGGACTGAGTAGGAGCATAAACACGATGCCCATGCTGAAGATTTGCACTCCTCCGCCTGACATGTATAGCATGAACGCTTGCATAGGAAGTGACTTTGCAGGGGACACGGCAAGGTCCCAAGCACGCTTTTCCTTCAGCTTATTATATGACTCGGAAGCGACTGCAGACGTAGTTGATGTCTTCGACTGAGACGTCTTGGACTGTATGGGACGAGTGTATCGAACACAGTGCCAACATATGTTCTACTGAGCTCACCGTAGAAAACTTGGTGAATCCGGGTGGTGGAGGTAAGTTCTTCCATCTGTGCAAGTACTATAAGTATCCTGTACTAAGAATATGGAGAATATCAACCTTGAACTCGATTCCAGATTCGAATACTCAAAGGGTCGTGATGAGGAGGCCATTGCGAAGGCAGGCAACAAGTAAGCGCCCTTGTCATTACGCGTTTCTGTGTTAGCGCCTATTGCCTCTGTATCGGCGAAGTTCACCGCTTTTATATTTTACTTACCTCCAGTTCTTGACTTTGTGATGCTCAGAATATAGTTAATTATCGAGATGACTCTGTACCACAGGTATCATTTTGTGACCCGCTCACTACGTGCATACAATACTTGGTGAGCAGTAATAAAAAGATAAGACAACGGGGTGATAAAAGGTTTACGAGGGGCGCGACCCACTGCGCGACTGTAGACACATCCTGATCTCCGAAGACTAACTCGGCGCGACCTGCAGGTTGCGAAATTGCTTTCCTGGCCTGACAAGGTCGGATTACTCAAACTCCCAAGTCACGCTTTACAGCGCGAGGGGTGTGAGAACGCCAAAGTTTTCTGGAGGGGACGGTTTCGAACCAGCGCACTGATGGGTTTAGCCGCTGAGAGGAACCACCTCGCATTCCCGGTTTAGGGCCATCACAGCCACTGCACCATTGTACCTTGTCTTTTAATGCCATGTATACGCTATCGATCCAAACTTAGTACTGTTCCTCCATTCATCCCTTCTGGCTTGCTCGGTCCCTGCAACGACTCGGACCTCTTGTTTACGACCGTCATGACGATTCTGTCGCCCTTCATTACAGTATTCAATTATACCCTACAACCCATTGCACCCTTCTCATGGTTTGGACTGGGAATTAGCACTCTAGACGTGGTTGCTGCTTTTCGTCTGTGCCTCGTTCTTCGACAGATTAGAGAGATATACCACTTACAACACGTGTCGACGAAGGGGAAGGATAATATAGAAGAAGAATCGTTTGTCAAGAAATTCGCTACAACTCTGACGGTAGTTTATGCCGGGGAAGCTATTGCTGGTAGGGCTGTACCACTTGTATTTTTGTGCTATCTAACATGTTTATCATGTCAGCACCAATGCTCGGCATGCCACCGTCATTCATGATTTCTGGAACAGTTCCTGCTTTATACGCCGCTGTACAAGTTATCGTAGAATATTTCCCGAGTGTCCCCCTCCCCGACTTTTACAACGAGCTCCCACTTTCGGTTGTAGATGGATTCACGCGTGCATTCCTCCTCTGCTCTCTTATCCCACCCTCGGTGATGACGAACGCGTCGCCAGTAATTGCATCCTCTCCCTGGACTTTACTTCTTACATCTTTGGTTCGTCCCCCCCCATCCCTAGACTCGGTTGCCTATCGTGCTTACTTGACTGACTGCAACCACGATTCAGGTTACCGCCAACACAGGTTTCTTCCTCACCAACATGTTCTCCCTTCTTCACCCAACCCCCATCACCATCCGCACCCCACCCGAGCTCCAAGCCTACGGATGGACCACAACTGACCTCTGGTGCGCGCCAGTAATCACGGGGCTATACGCTCTCCTCACACACGCCCAACCATTCTGGGCGGACGTGCATACAATACTCGTCCAACTTCTAGGCGGCTCCCTTGACGCTGCTACCAATGGTGGAGTCCATGGAGATAAACAGGCCAAGCCTCTTGATCCAGATACAGCAAGGGCCCTCTGTGCGCTTGTTCTTTCGGTATTGTTCACTGGGCGAACGGTTAAGAACTTTAAAGGCGAGGCTTTGAAGGCCTGGAGGCGAATCAAGCAAGGTTTGTACTATTTCCGTGTTCTCTGGGTGGCTGCGAAAGATGCTGACTGATCCACCACCGTTGTGTGCGCAGAGCCAAAGTCGAAGACCCAATGATTAGAATCAAGCGATGGATTTGTAGACAATGGTTTGCAGGGACATGATCTTTTACCCAATGGAATTTGGATTACACGATACACGACAATGACGTCGGAGGTTACGGTTACTCTTGCGTAACAATTGAATGTATTTCTGCACCCGGACGTGATATATCAATTTGATGACATTAACAACTTGACATTCATTAACATTTTTCTATTCTTATGTTCTAGCATCAGTGCTATTAATTCGAGCTTATCGTCTTCTCCATCCGGATGCTGGAAGGGGCATACCCAAGGTGATTGCTTGGGGTTATTGACAGGTTCACCTCCTACTTATTTTCGTACACTCAGGCGCTTGTGGTGACGAGTTTTATCCCACCATCTTTTGGTTTACACAAGGACTACAAAAGGCCATTCGTTCAGCACCGTGAAATGACCCACTCCAACCTACAAGTCGCCATCCAAGAGTCAAAGTACAGCCAAGGAGCGCAAGTCCTGTATTATATGCGCGCTTAGGTAATGTTATTGCGCTAGCTAATAAAGCGGGCAAGTCTGGGGCGTATCACTATCTAGCGCTAACGACTTGCCATTAGTAGTCGGGCCCCTAGTTGTTGAGGTAATTGCTTCAATTCAATTATCCACCCTGTATCACGCTCACTGTGCTTGCTATTTTCATTTAGTCACCTCGGTCAGAGTGTGAAGCATGAAGGTTTTGCGGGGACAACTCTCGACTATGTTTATGAAGGAGTGCTTCGCTTGCCACCTATACAGCCAGCCAGAGAACCGTCGAACTGTAGACGACATGCCTTATAAATACCATACCTAGCGAACGTGCTACGTAGGGCGGCTTTATGCACCCAGGAAGAGGGGCTGTATCTGGCGCCATCTAGCGCTAACAACATACCTCTAGTAGGCATTGAGGGTATTAGGCGGTCTATAAACACGGCATGGGCGCACTTCACAGCTTTCATTCTTCCCTGGGTTCTCTTCTGCAACTACCTGCAGCCTTCACTAATGGACCCATTGTCAATCGCAAGCTCCATCACCTCCTTCATCGACGCCGGCCGCAAGATAGCGCAACTGGTCACAAAGGTAATTCACTGCGGGTATCTTTAGCCACGACTTAAGTTGTGCTGATTTTTGTATTTCCGTCACAGGGTAGAGGGAAAAGAGACCAAATGCGCCATTTGATGGAAGATGTTGTGCAAGGCCTTGAAGACCTGAAAGAGTTTCATCTCGCTCACGAGAAAGCTCTATCGTCTGCCACTGACCTGGATAAGTCTCTAAAGAGGCTCGAATCGTTGAGTTATCTAGTTGACATCTTCATTCCTCATCCTGCATATTAATAGCGCACTTTTGCAGCCAGCTCTCCGACATCCATGAACGCTGCAAAGAATTATTCGATAGTCCCACTGATTCACAGTTCGCTAAAATCAAGACCAATGTCAATTATTGGCTCAAGTCAGCCCAGCTTAAGGCTGAGATTATACGTCTCAGGGAACAAGTACAATTCTGTCTGCTTCGTTTTAATGTAAGCTATTACCTGCATATTAAGGGATAGGATGTTAGAGCTGATGATAATGAATAAGACATTCGCACAAGCGCGTGTAGAGCTTGGTATGACACGCTTAGCTCTTGCTACTGCACGAACAGAGCAATCTGTGCTGGTCTTAAGCATGCAGCAGCGAGAGCAACTTAGGCGGTTTGATCTCCTCTACGGTGGTGTCCTTGCCAATCCCGACGAAGTTGGGCTGTCCGTGAGTAAAACCAGCTACATCCAAAAGAATACTGAAAACATGCTCAGTCCGGAGGAAATCATGATTCTCGCATTGTCGATGTTCAATATCTTCGCCTAAAGGTTCAAACACTCATCGAAGCGCTCGATCAGAAGGCTCCCTCAGAGATTGTGATTCCGAGGGCCTCTGAGCTCCTAGTACCCACTGCCCTATATAGCTTTACACCCACTCACCAGACGACGATATCTAAAACATGGGAAGCTCTAGAGCTACTCAGCGATAGGCCTCACCTCCCTTTTACCCCAAACTGTGCATTTTCCATCCTCTGGGTTGGAATCTACCTGAGTCTGCTTGGTCTCTCCAATGACGCTATCTCCGTCTACAAGGGGATGATACAATTACTCAAAACTCTAAGTCAACTTGAAGGTGGAGCGGTCTTACTCCAGTACCTTGCGTTGGGCTTGACAAACTTGAGTTGGGCGCTGAACCATAACGACGATGGGATCAACGCCTGTCGCGAGGCTATCAGCATTTTCCGATCTCTTCTCGTGTTTGATCCTGCCTCCTTCCGTCCAAGCTCGTTTGCGTTCGCTCTACGGACGCTCGCACTTGCCCTGCGCTCTAACGGTGATTTCGACGATGCAATGGTCTTCGCAAAGGAGGCATTGCACGTTTTACGCAATGCATCGAATAACTTGGATTCAACCTCGGGAAGCCCAATGCTCACCTGGGAGAAATCGGCAGAAATAAATCACCTCTACCCGTCAGCGTCTACATCACCACGAGATCCTGGAATGACCCAGGAAGAAAGTCTGTCGTTGTTCGTGCTTGCGTATAGTCTTCAATCTCTTGGGCAATACCATCACGCGTATCTTGTGGCGGAAGAGAGTATCAGCGCTCTTCAAGCCCTTCAGGACAGCGCCAGCCTTTTAAGCCCTCAGCTGGACTTGCTTTCAGGTTACTTGTTCGCACTTAAGACTGATCTACCAGCTTGGGTCTCAGTCCCTCGAAGCGTACAACCTGAAGAGACTCGCAGCTCCTGGATAGAGGAAATCGAAGATGAGGTCATCATGTCTGAAGAGTAAGCTTTGTGACATCTGGTATTCTTTCATACAGCTAAGGTTTCTGTCAAGTTCTCCAGCAGTGGGACGGGAGGTCGAATGGGGCATCGCCCTTTAGCCACCTTTTTCTCATTTCCATTGAGAATCGAGAGTGTGTTCCACCGGCCGTGGACCGCCCGTCGCTGGGTCAGATTTGGGCGGAACCCGTGGGACGGCAAAACCCCTCAGGCATCGGAGGACTCCGTCAAGCCACTTGACAGGTTAGTTTAGAGTTTGCCATAAATCCGTCTTCTTGAACTACGGCATGTTTACTTCTCGAGTTCATCGAAGTGTGTACTCGGCTTACGTGGGAAGCAAAATATAGCTGTATGGTGGGCTTGTCAATATTCACGGGAATCGGGCCTGATATCGTACGCAGAAAGTGCACAATGGAACTATAATCCTGTGTTGACTAATTTCTAGCTTTACATGGACTAAACTCATAGGGATACACTACATTGATTACAAAGAAAAAGAGTGAATAATTGCATGCGTAGTAATAAAGGAGTGAATGGTTGTAAGGAAACACGGAGACTTGTTCGTACCAATCTCGAATCTCAAATGTCGTTGACAAACATCGACACATCGCATCTACCAATTGATACGACTGTATGTTTCAAAACCAAACCTAAGCACCTATCATGACTTTGACGATCAGTCCACTTCATTTCCCTGATTTCGCGCGCAGCCAGTTCCAGCTCAGGCCCATACGCAACAGGGTCGAAGTCCTTATCAGAAGCTAGCTGTATGAAACGAGCAACAGATTCGGGGATACCATCCAAGGCAGATGGAGGACATGGCGGAGGCTGAAAGTTCTTGAAGGCACGTCCAGTGGGTCGTATCGTTGCCTGTGAGGTTCTAGGTCTGGGCGGGGAGTCGATGAAAGGTGAGCCTGGCGCTGTGATAGGGAAAAGCTCGATCAGCGGTACATGGTTTCCTCGCATGTATAGACGTCGCACTTCTTCCTCTGACAAGCGGCGGCCAGGAATGGGGTCCTCATCAAGAGATACAACCACTTGGGCGTAGCGCTCGATGACAGTTGATTGGATCTAAACAATTTTTCAAGGGGAATGTTGATTTGTCGGAAGACCAGACGACTTACCTCGTGTGCAACTCTATCCCAATCCCGACTTGATAGGTATTTTCCAGGTATACGGACAAAGTAGAGACCCAGATACTCGACGAAGGACCCTTTTTCTTGTTTTATTTGCATACTTGGCAAGACGGGGATCACACGGCAGAGATTGATTGCAAAGCTTGCCACGAATTCGCCGGAATGAATGATGTCATCCTCGATGTGCATATCCGGAGGCACAGCGCGGGACGCGATCGTTTCTAGCAGGTTGACAGCGCCAGGATCACAGTATAGAAATCCTTTCTTGCCGGGGATCAGATCCAGCGGGCCAAGAGTATCGAATGGCTGGATAATACACGAAGGGACGCGGAGCGAAGTGGTAGATGCAATATTGGTCGATGTTGCTTCCAAAAAAGCAGGCTATATGAAAAAGGTGATGAGCAGGTTTCAGAGAGAGACATTGGCAAAAAGACAAACAGGATGATGCTCATCATAAAGGGGAAGTAAATTGCCGCGGGAAAATATAGGTGACTGGCATTCCAGGGGCACGTAGCCTGGCAATTCAAGGGTACCTCCAAGCTTCCGTAATGGTCGTGGTTCATTCGTGACAAGTTCGGGAACGGAACTGTGGTTTGAACGAGTACCGATGAGGCTGCTTGGCGTAGCGCAATTGTCTCCCGCGATCGGGCTGAGAGTCGCTGGTGCCACCGAATCGACTAATCGAGGATTCCAGATCCCTTCATTTACTTCGGATAATCCATCAGCACAGGTATTTGATCGTCGCCCAGTAGTGGTAGAGAACACGATGGGCGAGAAGGAAGCATCTGTTTCGACGATAATTCCTACGTCCTGGGACCAAAGAGCTGTCGGAGATCCGCTCTTAGTGGCGCACACTTCATTTGATACGGAGAGGGGCATAAATTCCATGTCGTGCCTTTGTGGGTGCTGTCCGAATTCAGCTGCGTCCAAAGGTGACAAAGGTAGATGAATATCATCCAAGACTGGAAGATTCAATAACGAAGGCAGGAGAGATCCATCTTGTTCCCTCTCGTTCCTTCCATTGGTTACATAGGTAAAGGGTGCACGGATTTTATGCGAAATACGTTTGGCTGCCTTCAGCGTGCCTGCGGTGAAGTGCATTCTTGAGCGAAAGAGAGTGGCGTAGATAACGTAGAACGAGTGTGGTGTCTGTGGCTTTCAAAGGCAGACAGTAGAGGATGATACCTCCATCTTCGCAAACTCGAGGCTTTTATAGTCATCGCGCATTGACAAAGAGCGTCGAAGCTGCGTCAAAGGAACAAAGCAGTGAGTGCGAGTGCAGCTCTGCAGTTCAGCACCGAAATGGTCACGCGAGTCCTGGGCGCTCCCAGCGAGCGCTTCGACCTCCAGTTCTCGTCTGCTCTTCAAGCATCAATGCGAAGCGTTCAAACGTTCACGTTCAATATCTGTCCAATCCATGAAATCAGGAAAATCACCGTGTCAAGTGATATTGGTATTGATTGCTAAGGCACTACCGATAGGCTCTGGTGTAGAGACCCGCGCACCGATCCGAGTTTCCAGGATAACTATACCATGAACGGCTGGCTTGATCTTTCGGATGAGCCCCGTAAGTCTCACTCAATCCTACTGGCCGAGAGATCTCGAGGGTAAACACCGCATCATAGTGGACAGTGGACGGCTTTCTTGAACTCCTTATGGCTAGTGAACATATAACAGACGGTATACCCCAAACGGAGTGAAAACAAAAAAAACACTGCTGGTGGATTCCAAACCACCTATATCACTATTTATCCGATCACAGCATCACGCTCACCCACAGGAATATGGCTCGGCACCTTCACCGCAAATTAATTCCCTTGAACATATTCAGGCATGAAGTGGTCTGGAGTGTGTTCAGCGCATGCTGAAACGAGGTACTCAAGCTGATCTCAATACTATCAATAGCAAAGTGTCGAGCTTCAGACATAGTGCTTAACGAAAGATGTAGCGCCCGATGCAGACCAGTCTTTGACCAACATGAAGCGACCTTGGCTTGTGGAGTCAGTCACCTTGGGCGGGTACCCTTAGTGACATATCGACACTCACGCTGTCGCCCTGTGCACAACTCTCCATGATTTGAGTCTGATTGTACCTTACGCCGGTGAAATAACAACCTACTAGGCAATGTTCAACCATGGATGAACGCTAGTCTACTTGCAGTAAGGACTGGTGTTGGCTCGAGTCCTTGACAAGTTAGCTCCATCCTCACTTATCATATCCCCCTATTTAGTTCGAGTTTTCCGGTAGGTCCACTGGTAGATGTGATTCATTGATCACAGTATACTTTTTAGTGTGCTTCAACGCTACACGTTATACGGTATATATTGACAAGAATCAATGTAGCAGGTCAGTTAGAATATCTCCTTATCTCAAACCATAACTATTCAGCCTTATAAACAAGAAGTAACAGCGGCACGGGCAAACTTATCTGCCTCTGCCTTTTCCTTTCACCAGAGCCAACATATAAGTATAACAATTGCAATGCTCGAAAACTTCTTGCGTGCCTGCCTTACAGCTTTACGGAGCCTAGGGCTATTCTTCTCTCTGATCTTCCTAGTGCACATCTTCCAGCGCAGGGTACGATCTTTGCCACCAGGCCCGCTGGGACTCCCTCTGGTAGGTAACCTCTTTGATATGCCTCTGTCCGAAGAAGGCGAGAAGATCGCAAATATGGCAAAAAAATACGGTACGTTTCAACTAATTGAAAGACCTTTATCTGATTTCCAACATGTTCAGGCGACACCATTTACCTGAAGATTTTTGGATCCTCCGTAGTCTTCATCAATAGCGCTAAAGTCGCAATCGAGCTTTTGGACAGGCGTGGCGCCATTTACTCTGATAGACCTCATCATACTATGGCTTCTGAATTGTGCGTCTCGTCTCTGATCACGCCCCAGGTAACGGTAAACTCAAGTACTCGTTTACTAGCTGCGATATGGGTGACCTCATCCCAATCAGTCGCTTTGGAGAAAGATTCAAACTTGAACGTAAGCTTATGAATCAATCGCTTAGTTCGAGAGCAGTGTCGAAGTGGGAGCCAATTATTATTGAGGAGGTTCGCGGGATGCTCAAGCGCCTTGGCGCCAATCCCGGAATGTACCCCACTCATCTTCGCAGGTTTGTCTCTTATAGGTATAATGGAGGCGGTCGCTTAATAAGTTAATCGACTCAGAATGGGCGGATCTTTGGTGATGAACGCGATGTACGGACATCGGGTGGTGTCTGACGATGATAGATTCCTACAACTCGCCAATGACTTTATGGCAGCAAGCAGCTATGCAATCACTGGACGCTGGGTTGTCGACTTCCTACCTTTCAGTCAGTCTTTATACCTTTTTCAGTATCTAGTCGCTGATACGCATACAGTTCGTTATGTTCCTGGGCTATCATTCAAGAAGCATGCCAAGATCTGGCGCACACAAGTGCCGGAGTGGGTACATAAGCCTTACGAAAGCCTTACATCCAAGATGGTAATCATTCATCACCCTTCTATTAGCTTCGTGGCGTTTATGGTTTCTCATAGTCTGCAGAGGCCAGCCGTGATTCATTATGCGGTATACTGCTGTTTCCGAAAGACGGAAGCGTTGTCGACCCTGTGAGTGAGAGTCGGGTGAAGTGGATTGCTACTTCTGCCTTTGGAGGTAAGGTCCCGTCACACCTGCTGAACGCCGAATACCACTCACTTGGCCTCGTTATAGCTGGCACCGATACAGTGAGCTCCTTTGTTCCAATGGTTAAAAGCAACTTAGTCGATATTCGAGCAGATGCTGGTTTCTATGATCCATTTCATCTGCGCCATGGTATTGAACCCCGAAGTGCAAGCAAAAGCTCAGAAGGAGCTTGATACCGTCATCGGAAAGGACCGACTACCAACATTCGAGGATAGAGCCCGTCTTCCTTACTTTGAATGCGTGTATAAAGAAACGCTCCGCTGGGGTGTTCCCGTGCCGTTAAGTACGTCGTTCTTAGTTTTAGCCTGCTTAGCATTTGTTCAAGTTCCTTATAGCTGTTCCCCATCGTTTGATGAAAAATGACGTATATGAAGGGTTCAATATTCCAAAAGGCAGTGCTGTGAGTCCGTTCATTAATCAATGTCCATTTCGACTGACTTTTTGATCAGTGTATTGCAAATATCTGGTATGTACAACCATTCCTAATGCATCCTATCTGCTCAGCGTTTTGCAGGGGTATTCTTCATAATGAAGAACTATATATGGAGCCGGAAAGGTTCTATCCTGAACGTTTCTTGGAGAAGATGGACCCAGAGAAAGCCAAACTCACAGATCCACAAACGTATATCTTCGGATTCGGAAGAAGGTGGGGCCACTCACGATCAAACTGATCCTCATGTTAACATGTTACTTAGACGTTGCCCTGGGATACATCTAGCAAGCTCGGCTGTATGGTATACTATGGCGTCGCTACTTGCAACGTTCAACATGACACCAGCCGTCGATGAGAAGGGAAATCCAATCCCTATCAAGGCTGAATTTACCTCAGGTGCAATTAGGTATGACTTTTTCCGAGCGTAGACTGTCAGGAGTCTGAAGGTGGCTGTTGGTAGACATCTCAAGCCTTTCGAGTGCAACATCTCGTTCAGGAGTAAAGAGATATCAAAGATGGTAGCATGAATAGACGACGAGGCTTTTGCAAACGGATTCGTATAGATAATCCCTCTTTTACTACCTGCGCCCAGGCCTCAAATTTGAGCGGGTGGCTAGTATATAGAATTGAAAGGAGGGAATAGAACAATCATAGCTCAGCTCGTAGTATACTTCTTTATGAGATATATCCATCGGACTTGTAACCGCATTGGCAAATATAGGCTCCTTTAGTTTGAACGGGTGCCCCTAATTACCTTGCTTGCAAGGTCACCGGGGGGTCATTGCTTAATTATGTCTTTTTCCCATCACGTGTTGCATGGGGTGACCCCGATCATGCAGCGGTCCCCTCTATCTCAGTCATACAACCTATCAGAATAGAGACACGTACTATCTCCTGGGGCCCGTCAACGTGTTGCCGGCTTAAAGATACCTTGCTTGCCTTCCTACGAGTAACCGTATTCGGGACAGAGCGTATACATGAGTTAACTACACGAACTTACATTGTGCGCAAGCCGCCATTGCCCTTGTCACCCTCCACACTATACCAACCGGTGTCGCTGTTGTACGTATCCCTGGAGGATGACTATTCATTGGCCTGTACACCACTTGCGCCACACCATCTTCTCCCATCAGGTATGAACCCATACCTGCACTTTCCAACCGGCCGTCTTCAGCGGTGCCTGGCAGTTGATCTGCAAAGTCGCTGCTGTATTGCTCATATACCTCTGGGTACAAGCTGTCGAGAAGCGTTCGTTGTGGGTAGAGGGCGATCCATCTCCTAGGCGTGTGAATGAATATGCTTAGCTCCCATTGCACATCCAGAATTGCCGTCAACGCATTGACGTTGCTACTTTCTAAAATTGTCAACGCTCTTTCGTTCGTCCTTAGTTTTCCACCATCTGCTGCGTCCTTCTCACTGTCCGATCCTCTCCATGTAAAGTGCGCCCTGCTCTTGATTGTCAGTACTGGTTGGTACCACTCAGTAACATCTCCCCCTTCATATCCTGCCTCTTGTATCTCTTCCACCACCTTTCTCGCCCCCAAATGCACCACGATGTCCACATCAAAAATTCGTGCATCATCCCAAGACCACCACACAGAGCATGGCAGAAGCCCCACCAAGCCCCCTTCTGTCTTCGCTAGCGTTTCCCACACTGCACTCGATGACAACGTCGGCGCCAAGCGTTGCCTCACACTAGCGTCGATCCTCACTACGAGAGTGCGCTGTACCAGTCTTCTCATGTAGTGAGAGCATTTGGGGTATGCGCGGCATGGTCGTGCATAACATTGCAACAGAATCTGACCTCGCGAATGGCAGCTGTAGTGTCATGCAAGATATCGTCCTGGATCCTAGAGAGCCTCCTGTAGTGGTGGCCAATGGAATTGCGAAGCTCTCATTTCAACCCGCATGTATTCTTTTCAAATTGGATCACAGTATGTTCCCAAAGTTTGAAGGATTAGAGGAGCATGTAATTCCAGTATTTCCAAGTGAGATGAAATTCACTAATGCAGACAAAGGAGGTCACAAGCATTGTATCAACTGAAGACAACTTGCGATGACTCCAGCATATGTGTTCACCGATTTCAAGGCTCAAGGCCAAACTATAGAATATGTCCTAGTAGATTTGGCGCAGCCGCAAGAACAGTCCCTCAGCCCTTCAGTGCCTATGTCGCTTGATCTAGATCTAGAGGACGCAGAACGATATGCTTGCTACACGACTTTGAGCACACGTCGCTGACCAGGCACCCTTGCATCGCTTTGGAAGATGAAGATTTAAGACAGCTGACGTTGAGTGAGGAGACCAGATGGGTGTTTGATAGAGGTGGATACTTGTATTTCTAATGAGAAAGCAGTTCATGCGGTCTCGTAGCCTCGCTGCATTATGCAAGTTGGCCAACACAAGCGCTGACAACGACAATATTGCGAGTGCTTAGCAAACGAATGCTCATGTCCCCGCGTCGTGCAGATGGCAAAAACAGGTAAATTGGGCGAACATGTTGACCACAGGAACTAGGACTCAGCAGCGGTGAAATTGCTATAAAATTTATGGTATGGCCTGCACTAGATAGAACGGGTCGACTTTGTTGAGCGTCACACCAGTGACTGCGGACATATGGGTACCACGGCTGTCCCGATGTTGTCATATACTTCCAACCATGATTGGGGTGGGGCGTGAAGGCAAGCAAGGTATCTTTAAGCCGGCAACACGTTGACGGGCCCTAGTTATGTATCACGTGGATGAAACCGTTAGCGCGCATCAGATTCACTAGTACGCTACATACGTATATGTTGGGGCCATGTATCATCCCAAATGTCTTCTATTTGCGACCATAGTATTGCTAAGCTCAGCTCAGACTTCAGCCATATGGCCCTTCCCTCCTAAACGGTTTACGGGTAACTCACTGGTTGAGGCAGGTTTACTGGGGATTGGGAACGACGAGAGGGTCATTGCTTTTGGCGATTTTAATGGGGATCAATTGTGCGTTTGGAATGTCCTGCTAGAAGGCTCTCTATCTCATTTACTGCTAGCCTTGATATCCTGTCATTGGGTTCTGACCAGCAAACGTTGCAGGTTTACCTGTGGAACCATGGCGCGTTACCTATTCAATGATTTCTCAGAATAACGCTAATATGATACTTAACGATGCAGAGGAATTCTCTTATAAGAGATCATCATCATTCCGTCACCCTAAGCCTGTCTGTAATGTCGCACCTGGAGACTACACACACTCCGGAAAGCTGGATTTGCTGGTGATGGCTAGAGGTTCAGATAATAGCCAATTGGATATGTTAGTCTACCCTGGACTACTCGGGGGGTCCTTTGGTGAGTGATACTGCCGCCATTATACCCAGGAAGCTAAGATTTTGTCAGATATAAACAACCCTCTTCCGGTACCCTCGTCGACTTTGGCTCAGCCAATATCAATAGACATGAACGGAGACATGAAAATGGACCTCCTCGGGATCACACCCTCGTCAAAGAGCTCACAATCGCCTTTGAGACTATGGCGGAACGTCTGGAACTCGTCACAGCCTGATTCTTCATTATTCGACGTGTAAGAGTTTTTCTAGATTGATGACAAGTATGTGAGTCTGAAACTTTCCTCTTTAGTGTGGAGCCTAAACTTTCTGGCTCGCAATGTACCATCTCAAATCCTCATAGTAACGCTGTGGTCGACCTGAATGGGGACTGCCTAGCAGGTTTGCATGGCATTTTCGTTAATTTCGGCAGTATTAGTTAATCTATTACTAGACCTCTTCCTTGTATGTGACGATAGCCGCGGGGGGAAGACTTTTCAAATTTGGATCAACAACAAAGCAGACGGCTTTTCATTGTCGCAAACAGGATATCTTCCTTCTGGCGTGCAATCCGTTTCTTTTGCCGACATTGGTGAGTTACCTAGCTGTCGTGAGTACCGCCAATAAATGACCCTCATTGCAATATAGATCGCGACGGAACCATGGACATGGTATTCACAACTTGCTCATATGTCTCAGCATCGACGGGCATTGGACAAGACTGTGCCATTAGCATTGCGTATAATAAGCAACTTCCCCTCTGCGCATCAACTACACCTTCCAAGTCGAATGGACATTGCAGACCACCAGATGATCTATGCGTTGCTGATCCAGATTTCAAATTTGACTTAACGGAGAAAAGTGACAACGATGTTCGTCCAATATGACTTCAGTATGACCATTACTTATAGTTGGAATAGGCATTCGCGCGTATTCCTATTTCAGCACTATTCCCATCTTCGGACGGCTCCACAGCGTCGCTGCTCGTGCTTGATACAACATATAACCCCCCAATTCCCCTACCTATTAAGCTTGGTGACTCGAACCTGGACGGCTTCCCTGATCTCTTGCAAGTTATAGTAACGCATTCCGACCAAACTCCGAAGCTCTTATATTCTGTGCCTTGCGCTCGCGGCTTGCCTGGCTGTTCTCAAGATAGTCATGGTCGACGAAGCTTCAAGGTTGCGATAAAGGGGGCAGAGTTTCTGAATACCATTAAGGACGCTGTAGGCGTGGCCTTCTTGGATATGGACGAAGATGTAGGTACACCCCAATCTTTCGTGGCTGGTATTCATGGCTGCTGAAGGGAACACTGGATATTATGGTCCAAAGAAAGGGACTTGGTGGAAATCCGAAAGTATTATTTGTGCAGAATAACTTCTACTACGATGCCTTCTTCCTCAAAGCAATCGGTACGAATTTTTTCCTGTAATTGGTAAATGTTGCCTCGCCCTGACTATCCAGAACAGTCTTGAACGGTGCCTGCGAAGGTGGTTGGTGTTACTCTCCCAATGGAACGTATAAATATCATGTGAGTAACATTCGCTAGCGTATACTGTGTTCCTCACGGTCGTGTTAGCCATTTGGCGTCAGCTATCCCGGCGCATCATATAAATATACAGTCTTGGATACATCTGGGCGTCGTTCGGCTGCACAAGGTAGCCTTTCCTTCATTCTTCGCTCTGTTCCCAACTTAACGGTACTCTAGTCGGTCAACTGCCTCAGTCCGCCTATCATTCCCTCATGACACCCTACTCATACTTCGGCCTTGGCCGCACGAATAACTACATCGAGAATCTTTTCGTTGGCTCTACTGTACACTCTAAGCAGCACTTCATCAATATGGAAGGAGTTATACCAAATTCCAAAGTGGTGATCAGACCATCGACTCATGAGGGCGATCCTTGGAAGAGGGAGCTTTTCTTACGGCCAGGAGAATGGATACCATGGGTGACGTTGACAGTTGTGATTGGGACGGCGCTGCTGGCCGTCATTGTATTCGTGTTGCATATGAGTGAAAAGGTGCGTGTAACGTTGATGTTGGGGTCGTTTCATGCTGACGGGTTTTCAATAGAGGGAAGACGAGCTCGAGCGACGGAGGGCATCACATCGCATTAATTTCGATGCATTATAGGACTACATTGAATATATACATATTTACATTGGACTAGGGCCCGTCAATGTGTCGCCGGCTTAAAGATACCTTGCTTGCCTTCGCGCCCCACCCCAATCATGGTTGGAAGTATATGACAACACAGGGACAGCCATGGTACCCATATGTCGGCAGTCACTGGTGTGACGCTTGACAAAGTCGATCTGTTCTATCCAGTGCAGGCCAACTGGAGGGTCTATTTGGCGTTCTCCACTGGTCAAAGTTGATGACCATGACACATGGATCTTTGTCGGATTCCTCTCAGATGGGTGTTTCGAGTTGATGGGTGCGGAAGGCTACTTCGATGAGGGAACCTCTCCAGTGCCTCTCTATCAAAATGTACTGGTTGCGATGTACCTTTCCCTCACCCAGTTGAGGTTCCCAAGGGTGGTATATTAACATTGTAGTACCATAAATTCTATGGCAATCTCACCGTTGCTGAGTCAAGCGCCCATCTTAAACGTATTGAGTCAACGTGGAAATGTTCAATAACTATCGACATTGGTATGATCACAGATTTACTGAAGACCAACATCGATAATGAACGCTTGCGTCCCCACGTCGCGCAGATGGTAAAGACAGGAAAATCGGGCAAACATGTTGACCACAGGAGATAGTACGTGTCTCTATTCTGATAGGTTGTATGGCTGAGATAGAGGGGACCGCTAGCTTGCAAGTAAGGTAATTCTATGAACTTTGAAGGGCCGAAACACTCATACCCACGAGCACGAGATGTGCCCCGAGTTTCTCTACAGCTTGCGGGGGTAGGTGACCATATCTTCATGCACGCGGTATAAAACGCTGGCATTACGCCAGAGTTACCACACAAGTCATTTCCCAGACAATTGATCACATTACGGTCAGGTCAAGGACGCTCTGGATGACCTCTCTACCTGTGTGAGTAGCGCATCGCCCATCAGTTGCTAGCGCTGAACCTTACGCATCCAGTGGTATTGAACCGAGTAAATTCTTCGATCTCAGTGCCGAAATACATGAAAGCATAATTCAGTACCTCGATGGGCTACAGTTCTTACGCCTCTGCTTGCTTTCTCGTCAGGTTCATCGATATCTCTTGCCCCTCTACCTTCGGCGATGCCACATAACGCACTCGGACGACCTATCGACAGTTAATACCCTCTCTCTCAATGGCGATATAGCAACCGAAGATGCTTTTAGAGCAGTGAGAACCTCGCCGGTGATCACCACAGTGAAGCATCTCCACTGCACATTTCACTTCCCTGAGCATCAATTATTATGGGAATTTCGCAGCGTGTACAGCGTCCTCCTGAAGCTACAGCACATCCACACTATTTCCCTCGACTTCACCATGTTACCCAAGGACTTACCTTACTTGTCGCGCTCGAAGTCTCTCGAATCTTGGCAAGAAGCATTCGGAAGAATTACGCGGATGATGCTAGCAAAATCACCCTCAAGTCTGAACGTCTATAATCGATCGTGTTGGCTGTGGGACGTTAGCCCATCTCCCCGCCAAGAAAACCTATTGTATCGTGGGATGACGAGGATTTGGAGCCCAGTTGCTCGGACCCGAAGCTTGAGCACCTCCCACAACGTCGAGCGCCCACAAGTTCCGCGACTGTCACGCGCACTTAGCACGGTTTTCAACCTTCCCAAGCCAAAATCGCCCCTCGAAAAGGCTGTTGGCTTTGTTGACCTGACATCCGTAACTAGCCTCACCATCGACTCGATTGACCTAACTTGCTCCGAGCAGGCATTGGTTGAGCCTTACCTCACATTCCCTTCTCTCTCCAAGTTGTGTGTGAACGTTGGCTCTTCCCTCATGTTTGATATTCTCATGCTCTTTCTGCATCGACATCCCACCATTACTGCTTTGCACATAATAGACGCTTCGATGCACCCTTCGAAGGTCCACCGCCTCTCAGAGTCATTCCTCCCAATGCTAAATAGCTTGCACGCACCGCTTGTCATGTTTTCCGTTCTCCTTGGGTCTCGTAGCAACGCCGTGTTCCCACGTTTGACAGACATTGTGGTATCTATCCGTCTTTGGTCACCGCTGGACTGGGAGAGAAGTGTTGTCAAGTTGAACTCTGTTGCTCAACGACTAGAGGGTCGTACTATATCTCTTCGGTTGCTTGCGCCTTCCTTTGGGTGGATAACGACCCCAACATCACGATCGCGAGCGCTTTATTTAACGGGAATCACCGTCCTAAGGCTAACCTCTGAACAGCGGGGACTCAGTAAGGGTGACTACAAGGTATTGGTCCATTGGCTCGCTCAGTTCATGGACCTTGAGCAGGTGTTTATATCGGATGAAGGGCGGGATCAGAGTGGATATGAAGCCACCTTCGTACAGTCCGTGTTTGCACAGTGTATGCATGTCACTAGGATCGCAATCAATGAACGATCTTATCCTTAACCATCGATTGTGCTAAATAGCATCGTGATCAAATTAGAACATGGCATGAACATGACCATCCTTGGAGGCCAGCCATCTAACCCTCTTCCAATACTACTCTGATATTACACATGTCTAGCTTCCTCTCGTGGTATCCTTGGCCCCAGTCTACACCATACGCATACGCAAGGAAGATTCACCACCTCTATCGGATTGCATTGTCAGTTATTTTGCTCGCACAGCAAACCGGTGTACATACCTAGTATTCCCGTCTGGTCAGACCGCGCTTACCGGGCTTCTTACCAGGCTTCTTGACTGGTTTGGCAGCTGGTTTGGCCTGCTGAGGAGGAGGAGTAGGTGGTGGCGTCGGGTAATTGGTTGCTAAACAGTCTCGCACACAGGCATCATAGGCAGGTCCATGCAAGCCTGCCATGAAGCAGGCGACTTCGCATTCCTGTTGCTAATTATGCATGTCAACACATTGCATTGTTAAGTCCCATGGTAAGATATACTCACTGTTGGGCGCTTTGTCGGTCCACGAGCCTCTAACTCGTCGTTGGGATCACGTTTGCCAGGTTTCTTGGCAGGCTTGCGCTGCTGAGGTACGGGTCGATGCGCGGGAGGAGGCGTAGGTGGTGGCGTTGGATAATTGGTTGCTAAACAATCTCGCACACAGGCATCGAAGGCCGGACCGTGAAGTCCCGCCATGTAGCAAGCGACTTCGCATTCTTGTTGCTAATCATGCATGTCAACACAGGTTAAGTAGCATAGTGAGATATACTGACTGTTGGTCGTTTTGTCGGCCCCCGAGCCTCCAACTCGTCGTTCAAATCGCGTTTGCCAGGCTTCTTGGCAGGTTTGCGCTGCTGAGGTACAGGTCGATTCGCGGGAGGTGGTGTGGGTGGTGGCGTTGGATAATTGCTTGCTAGGCAATCTCGCACACAGGCATCGAAGGCTGGGCCGTGAAGTCCCGCCATGTAGCAGGCGACTTCACATTCTTGTTGCTGATAATGTATGTTAACACATAGTCAAGTGCCATAGTGAGATATACTGACTGTTGGCCGCTTTGTCGGTCCACGGGCCTCCAACTCGTCATTGGATTCGCGTTTGCCAGGCTTCTTGGCAGGTTTGCGCTGCTGAGGTACAGGTCGATGGGCAGGAGGTGGTGTAGGTGGTGGCGACGGGTAATTGGTTGCCAAACAATCTCGCACACAAGCATCAAAGGCCGGACCGTGAAGTCCCGCCATGTAGCAGGCGACCTCACATTCTTGTTGCTGATTGCCGGAGTATATCAGCGATCGATGTAATTATGGGGCGAAAGTCTACGAACCGTGGGGCGCTTCGTCGGGCCACGAGCCTCGAGATCGCTGTCCTGATTTTGCTCGCTGTTGGTAGGCGATGAGAAAAAGTTCCAAACCGCAAAATCCGTGCAAGACTTACAAGGCGCTGATGATCGCGGCTTGCGCAAAGAATGCAAGAACAGCAAACTTGAGCGAAAACTGCATGATGGAATTGAGCTATCAAAGGAAGGTGAAGTATAGTTGGCCGAAAGGTAGGTCGTAGAAGAGCTCTGCTCGTGTCGATGTCGTGTATGTGAGAAGTGACCAGCACTGCTGAGGAGACTGGGATCTCAAAGGCAGGCTTATATACTCTCTCCAAGGCATGACGAGCCCTGGTCCGCAGTGGTCGATACTCAGGCTTCATAGTGGCTTCGTTCGATACTGGGTGTTTCATCGTCAGTGGATGCAAACACCTGATAGGACTGGTGCGATACCGTGATACATGTGCACAATCTGATGATCCGGCTGTTGGTATAATCGTCGCATCCGTATTCAACAAGTAAATCTTGGGGTTGATGGATATGTAAATCATGATGGCGGTGCTGAGGTGCACCTGGCTGCACTGGATGCAGTGATGCAAAGATAACAACGCAGCGATAACAGTATGGTTCCGTTGGTTTCGATTATTGTTGACCCTAGTAATTCAAGTAAGATCTAACGACGAGGCTCACTGTAACATTTTGTCCTCTTTAGTGACCCTGAATCATCGAGTGTGGGGCGTTTCAAAGTTTCACATAGATCATTCGGGGTTGCGGGAATAGATAAGTCACACCTCGCTATTATACAAGAAAATATTCATCCAAAGCCTTATTCCAAAATTCTCAGTCTAGCTGCAAGTCCTTCGAGAAACGCGAAGCCATCCTATCCACCCGTCGCATCAGCAAAACCCAAAACCGAAATGACACTTTCCTCTTACCTTGGTTATCGTCTTCGCTCTACTCTTCTGCATTACATCACTAAAGTTTGAGACCATCTTGGCTAATGCTTGACTATCAGGCGCCTTCTTCACCTCTGTCATAAGCCTTGCCGCCACTTCCAGCCTCACATGTGGAGGCTCCTTCTCGTGTATTGGATGGTCACTACATATCACGAGATGTTGATGTCCAAGACGTCAAGCAATGAGTCTGTTGCACAGTTGGTAAGAGGGTATCAATACTCACTACCTGGGTTTATTCGATACTGTTGGCTTGGACAACTGGCCTTCGAGGGCAACCAGGAAGGCAAATCCTTCCTTCGTCAACCACGTGGAAGTGTTGTAGTCTCTCAAGATCTTAACGGCACGCTGCACAATATTCGCCAGCTTCTTCTTATCCGTCGTTGACTTTACCTTCTTTGCGAGTCGAATTAGATGATATCCCTTATTATAGCCTTCGTCTTCAGATTCTGAGCTTGTCGCGGTGTCTAATTGAGCGACGACTTTCTCTGTACCAGACGTGGCAGTGCAATACTCTTGCTTCGCCCAAGCATTTTGTGTCACACGCTCAACCACCGCGTACTGTACAGGACGATTGTTCCTCGGGGAAGCGAGTTGTCGTCCCTCGACATGGAGGCTTCCGTTACCCCGGAACATGTTTTCGAAGTCTTGAGCAAGCGTCATACGGGGATGAGCTTGTCGAGGCATCCTGGAAATATATGGCGGTGGTGGTGGCTTTAATATTGCGTTAGCTATCATCAGCCTTACAGCACATTTCAACTATCCTTACCAACGGTGAATATTGGGGCACGGGAGGTGGCCAAATGAATTGATCAATATTCGTAAAACCATTCTCGATCATAAGCTCACGAAATTCGCGCCTCCATCTAGCATAATCAGGGCAATCACTGAATCCCAGTGTTCTACAATATCGGAGAAAATCTTCGAATACCACAGGTATGCCTCGACATAGATCTTCGGGTCGTGCGGAACGTTTCGCTCGTTTAAGAACCTCGTGTTCGTTCTCAGTTTTGGGTACACCGCGTCGCGTCCAGGGAAGACCCCGTGGAGTCAGAAGATGGATGAACATTAGAGCGGCAGACTCGAGGTCGTCTCTGCGGGTTGGCACTATGTCGAATAATAAGAGAAAAGAGGTGATTATGATGGAGATTATAGGTTTACCTCGGCCTAGACAATGAACACCGACGGAACTACGAAGGAATTGAGAAAAGGATGACAGAACCCACAAAACAGAAATTCATGAACCTACCTGAACCAATAATTTCCGATGAAATTGCGCTGTGCTATACTGTCGGGAATGTGTAGTCGAGTGAGAGGGTCTACGTATTGCTTTGAATACCCAAAGTCAATCATGTATATTGTCCTGTCGTTCGGAGGGAGGCCAACGGCACAGTTACCCAACTGAATATCTCGGTGGAGTATCCCTCTGGAATGCATAAATTCTAGTCTGGAGATCTGAGGATGATGAGCTACAGTAAACTGGACCCAAGAAGTGGCAGCACTCACGACTTGCACGGCAATGCAACAAACGCTCCTTAAGTCCATTATTTCTTTTCCACTTCTCTTATACAAGGAATCCAAGCTAGGTCCCAAAAGCTCAATAGCAAGATAATCCCATTGCCTTTCTATCCCAGCGTCCCAAAAGTGGGGTATTCCTGTTCCATCCTTTAGTAATGGATAAATGTATCGTTCGTATCGATTCGTTGGGCATTCATGGTTCACATGCTGAACCTTCAGCGCAACCACTCTTCCATTGCGCAAATGCTGAGCACGGTGCACTGATCCTATACGTACATGTGCATTATCATGGCGAAATTGATGCACAAAGGGAAATCAAGAGTGAGCCACGCCCGTTGAAAGTTGTTGCGAGAAGAACGTGCATACCTGAGAACCCAGAGCCTAATTGTTCAAGTAAGTAGTAGTCACCGAGGCGAAGTGGCAAGTTGGCGTAGACATTCCGGTTCATAACGAGAATATGAAGACTTGGTCGAGAGTCTGAGAGAATGTCTTTCTCCAGGAGTCCAATGAAAGCTAATTAAAGGTCGTGTTGCATCACGTGGTAAGGCTTTGATCGCGTGGCTTTGGAATCCACAAGATTAATCTACCACTGGGAAGATGAGACTAAACAAGATTAAGAGTGTTCTTGTAGTGGATGGTAGACCCTCCATCTTCGACATACTGTGTATACGGAAGATATACAATATGAGGCTCAGGTTGGAAAACTTAGGAATGAATGCCGCTTACAATGTATTTTCCTTAAGACAGCGGTAGACCTCAGCAATTACCCGCGGGGGTCACCTTGGAGTCGGATGTCAACCTGATCAAGTCGCATCTATTGCCCTTTTAATAGTTGAAACCAGTTGAATCGTCATTCTTGCGCACTGTGATGAGGAATACCCTGCGTGGTGGCGTATACACCAATCCCATATTCTCGCCGCACCCGCCCAGGAGGTGGTAATTGCGCGGATGTCGGTCATGAGAGAGGACGAAGCGGACAATATTGGAACCCTTATTGCGAAATTATAGACAGAGCCAGAAATTCAAGTGTCCGGCTCGAGTTTCCTATTATGAGTACGTGGTGTTCAGTCTGCCAGTAAACTCGAAATTGTCAAAAAGACCGCATACATATAAAGATAGTAGTATGCTGTAGAAAGACAATGTTGTTCTCAGTGGGTGACATGGTGGTGATGGTCATGAGAGAAGTGAAGCGCGCGCTTGGATGATCAACTTCTCAGGCAGCGAGTTGAAACTTGACACAAAATTATCGTCTATATAATACTACATCACATCGCAGAATCCATATGCGTAGAACGTACACTCTTCAGTCACCAGTGTGCCCCACATGTCAACCAAAATGATCTTCTACTGTGTGAGTGTGTAACTTCATCGAGGAACCCGCGGCCATCGCAATCGGTCGGACTATTCAGTGAATTGCTACATATTCAGAGCATCGTTAACGATGGGTTTACTGAAATCAAGGAACACTCAGAATAGCTTCAAGGCGTATGTGCAGGTGAGTGGTGTTTTATTCGACTTTGATTGTATATTGACAGCCATTCACCATGTTTTTTTCATGAAATTTTCGCCTCAGCCGGAGCAATTTGCTTGACCTCAGTGTAGAGGTGTTTGAAAGCATAATTCAATACCTTGACGGTCCGCAATTTCTTCGTCTGTGCTTGCTCTCACGACAGGTTCATCGCTACCTTCTACCCCTCTATTTTCGGCGATGCAAGATAACTCACTCGGACGACCTATCAACGGTGGATATGCTATCCCTCAACGCGAATACAACAACCGAAGACGCTTTCAAAGCCATCATAACCTCCCCACTTATCACCAAAGTGAAGCATCTCCACTGCACATTCCATTTTCCCGAACGACAACTATTATGCGAGTTCCGCAGCCTGTACAGTGTTCTACCTAAGCTCCAGCACGTTGAGACGATCACGCTCAACTTCTCCTTGCTCCCTGAAGGCCTGCAAAGGGAAGGGATTCAGCGTCTGAAACCAATCAAAGAGTGGCGAAACGCGTTTGGGAGGTTGATGCGAGTGATGCTAGAAAAATCACCGACAAGTCTGAACGTCTGTGATAGGGTGCACTGTCTATGGCATATAGGTCTCCCGTTCCCTCCTGATGAAGGCCGGTTGCGCTCCTGGATACAGAGAACTTTACGTCCGCCTTCGAATTACCCTGCTGCGTCCATATGGACCCGCCTTTATCATTTTTTCGTTGGCATTTTTAACCCTGGGCCTCCTCCAACACCTTTCGAGAGGGTAGTTGGATATGTCGACCTTACGTCCTTGACCAGCCTCACCCTCGACTCCTTCGATTTGACCCTCTCAGAGTGGGCTTTAATTGGGCCTTATCTCACCCTGCCGTCTCTTTCGGCGTTGAAAATGGGCATAAATTCCTCCCTCGCCTTTGACTCCTTTTTGCTCTTTCTTAGCCGGCATCCCATCATCACCACCCTACATATAACGGAGGTCATGATAAACCCGGCCAAAACTTATCTTCTACAACAACCGTTCCTTCCATCCCTAATCAACCTGCACGCCCCACTTACCTTCTTTTCCATTTGCTTCGGTGCTCCCAATAATGTTGCATTTCCGAACCTGACTGATATCGAGGTATCGGTCTGCCTTCGAGTCTCTTCAGACTGGGAGAGCGTAGTGGTGAAACTCAACTCTTTGGCACCCCGACTAGAAGGCAGGAAGGTGCTCCTGTGGCTGGTGGTACGGATCGGTTCATGGATTCCTAGGGCCCCGTATACACCGATCTCTATGGCGGGCATTACCAGTCTCACCATCCAATATGCTGCCGATGGGCTAGATGAAGAACTCTCCTCAATGATGCCACCTTGGCTCTCCCAATTTGTGCATCTTCAGCAACTGCACATATTGGGCGCTGGTGATGGTGAAATGGAATATGAAGCCGGCCTCGTACATTCCGTGTTCGCGCATTGCAAGCAAATCTGCTTGATTACGATCGATGGGCGTACTTATACTTGACCGAATCACCACCTCACTACTTAGGCGTCGATGGGTACTATCCATGGATGCTAGCGAAGTCACCCACGTGCCTCAATGTTCATGGTAGATCATGCATGTTGCAGTATATTGTTCTGCCCTCTCCAAAGACGGTCGACGAGGATTCTGGGATTGCGAAAATGTCTCGCCGAAAAAAGGCTTCCACTACGGATTGGGACGTAGCTGAAACCTCCTCTGCCGCTTTTCGAACGAGGAGTTGACTACGTTGCTCCTACCGACCGACTTCGCTGTTCTAACACCGTCCGAATGGGCATTGCTCGGTCCTTATGATCCTCCACAGCTGCATCTGGCACCCTCATACCCTTTCTTGTCGACGTCCCATGAATTGATTCGAGCAACCGCCGCCCTTCAAAGCTCGTCTCAGTTTGCTTTTGCGCAGTGCGTAAGCTTGAAACGCCTAACGATCGACTCGCATACCCAGTTTTGTAATAATGGGGGATGGGTATTTACTCCGGATCAACATACATATTGTTAACTTTATCGTGATATTCAGGTTCTCACCATTAGGCCAAGTAAGGCTTGGTGAATATGAGCCGCCCTCGTCAGATCAAACGGCAAGAAGTTTCTATACCTTCTGAGAACCCTTCTTGCCTACTTGTCACGATGCATCTGTGCCTTGACAAACTCTTTTCCAGCTCGTCTCAGAATTGCCTTTCTACCAATGCCTCGCATATCGACATAAACAAGGCCCACATTGCGTGCGGTCCCCGCCATCATAAGCGAGCTTTCCTTCGCTTCAGGACCGTACTTGTGCCCCATAATTGCTCCGATCTGCTCTGTGCCGACGTCTAGAATCTGTCGAGTGGAATGATCCAATGTCGACAGGATGAGGTCGGCAGATAGGATGATTCTAGCTTTAGTGGACAGCTTGGGACGTTCGGAAGGCGCCGCTCGA
Organism: Pleurotus tuber-regium; assembly: GCA_014058305.1. Taxonomy (NCBI): domain Eukaryota; kingdom Fungi; phylum Basidiomycota; class Agaricomycetes; order Agaricales; family Pleurotaceae; genus Pleurotus; species Pleurotus tuber-regium. The sequence goes on along the minus strand of JACFYU010000026.1, from coordinate 542,189 downwards.
GGGGGCAACGGGGGTGGGTTCGGTGAGGGGATCCCGGGCGAAGGCGAGCGACGTGGTGGAAGCGGTGGCTTGCCATCTGCAGGCGTTCCAGCCGCAACAGGTGTCGGTGAAAGGTATGACCCATGGGGCGTGGCTGAGTTAGTTGGCGGTATCGCTGGCGAGCTAGATGCGTAAGCGTGTAACGGTCGTTGCTTCGATTTCGGCTTGCCACCAACGGCTCGTCGAATAATGTTGTCGATCATTCCGATAGTCTTTGCACTGACTTGGACTGCCTGCCCAGTGATGGCGTGCACGGTGGACAAACCCTTGCGCGTACGTTCGGAAGTGAGGAAAACTAGAGCGCGAGGTGGCGGTGGCGGTGGCTGAGAAGATGTGGATGGTCCTGCACCTCTATCTACTGTGGAGGAAGCATGAGGGGACGGAGTAGAGTGAGCAATATAATAATTCGATGCCGCTGTAACCGTAGTGAGAAGTAGATTCGTTGTGGTAGATATTGCGTGGCTGCAAGAGGCAGTTTATTAACAACGTCACCACGATAATAGATAGAGGATTGCGCATACCTTATTATGGTCGCTGATTTGGTCATCCAGTCTTGCTGATCGGGGGGAATAGCGCGAACGAACAACTCCATAGCATTTGCATCTTCTTCAGCAAGGGTTTGTTCCGGAACCTCGATGTAGACGGGATCATTCTCGTGCCCCTTCTCGTTCAGCCGGGGATCTTCCTTGACTTGGAACTTATTATCGAATTCCCCAACTACTTCGCCGTTGTCTTCATTCACTAGTATAAGGTGCCCGCGAAGGTCTCCGTGGCTTCCAGGAATCGCTGTGCCAACATCAGAGTAGTCGTGCGTCGGATAGGGGGGAGCAGGAGTAGGAGTAGGAGCAGGAAAAGATGGAGCGGCAGCCGGAGTATATCCCTGGAAATCAGCGTACTGGGATAGGATCCCCTCAAACGTTTGCAGGTCTTCTTGGAATGCTTGATCATCCTCCGGTGGAGCGATAGTCAAAACAAGTTGAGCAGTGTCGACTTCAGTCGCATTAAACGTATAAACCCTCAACCCCTTCTCCGAACGGGTAGATGTGATCGTTTGAGCTGGATCAATGGGTACTTCGAAACTATCAAGCTTGAGGACGAGATAGACATCACGATTGGTTGTAGGCTCGGTTTGATCTGTCGCGATCGTGACGGTTACGCATTGTAGACCGAGCACTCCAGTGAATGTGCTGGTCGGGGTCTTGAGCGTCGCATTCTCTAGAGTTAGGAGCAGAAAAGCTTCAGGCTGAGTGACGGTCATGGTAGAGGATAGAGTGACTGTTTACATCTGGATGAACAAGACTCTGATTATTATGGCTACGTCATGGCGGTGCAACTCAAGACTTGGATATCGGTCATGCGTTGCCTGCCTCAGAAGCTGCGCGCCTCAATATACCTGAATTCCGGTGATCCAGACTGCCGTACGGAACAAGGATGCCACTGACATCCACTATGAATGTTCAAGGTACACAGCTGTATAAGATACACGAAACACAGCATTTTGGGAAAATATCAGAGTCCAATACTACGTACGAGAGGTAGAGACCATAACTGGCAAGGAAATTGACAAAAATACATTATCAAAGAGGTCCAAGTGACGTCGTAGAGACATGTCAGCTCAAGAACATTCCAAGCACAAGCCCAGCTAATGAGAAAAGGGTACCGCTGAAACCAGGAGACAAAGCCAAAGCTCCGGAGGAGCCTGGGACCGGAATGAAATGGGATGCGTCTTGCTTCTGCTGTTCGTTGTTTTGCTGGATGAAATAAGAGGCTATGTCAAGGCTATATTGGCGGGTAAGTGAGATAACACACTTTGAATGCTACCAGCCCAACTATTACTCCAAGAGCGAAAAAGATGATGGCTTGAATTAGCCAGATGACTCCCCAGACTAGATACGAGAATACCATTCTCAGCAAGATGGACGATAACGCGAATTTAAGACAGACCTCGGGAAGGACAGCAGCCACAAATATCGGCGAAAGCGGATGCATCGGAGGTATTGACTTTCCGGGCAATGGTATCATCTGAACGAAGGTAAGGTTGGTCGAGGCATTGAGATGAATTCACAAGGCCATACCAATAACATCCCAGAGGACATACATGCAGCTCATGACACCAATGAACAAGACCTATACGATCTCACAATCTCAGTGTACCATTGCGGTCGATTAGAGGTTGCAACTTACGAGGTATCGCAAAGCGATGCCGCCTGCCACAAACCAAAACAAGACTATTAGCCCAGACATTCCAAAAATGAGAAGCCATGTCCTAATAGCGGGTCAGTACATCATCTATAATTTCAGAACCGAAAAAGTAGCGTACAGCCAGTTGCGCCTCGCCCACCATAATGTGAAGAGGAAGAATCCCGCAAGGACGAGGGATGCAATTTTGCTGGCATTCGTGTTGAAGCCACATGCTATTAGACAGGCGCCGATGAATGATGAACCGAGATAGCCTGCTGGAAGGGTGATCCAAGGTATTCCTCCGGACATGCGAGTTGCACCACCCTCATCGGCTAGAATAAATCATTGGAATGGAATCTTGGGCGTGATTGAAAGATGACATACGATCGAGTTCAATCGAGTGAATTCTTGCGCATGTCAACACACCAGCGAAGGCATGGCTCATCTACCACAGCGTCAAACATCAGTCTCTGGCTGTTTGTAAGAGGCAAACTACGTACCTCATGGAAACCCACGGTCAATAATCTGAATGATGTCAGTCAGGCACTGAGGTTATACTAGTGAATTGGAGACTGTTACTTGAAAGGGTAAACTTGATCAAAAGTTATAACGGGTAAAGGGCAACAAGGTAAGCACGTACTAATAAGTTTAAGATACGGAACATGCCTATTCACATAAAACAAACGATCCTGAGTACCAGGAATAACACAACGAGCTGTCTACATACCATAAGATGGCTATCACAAGAATGTAGCATCCCGCGACAATAAGTGTATTCCGTTGAGTCTCGTTAGGCGTAATTCGCGTTTGGAAATCTCTGATATACAATCCTGTGGCATTACCGGTGGTTGTCGTGGCTAGATCGTAGGCATGAAAGTAGGGCATTGCTTGGAGGGAAAAGAAAAGGTTGCAGCAACCTTGGCATGTCGAAGTTATAAGCCGAAATCAGCACGCTGCCTTATTCGGTTTCGGGGCTGCGCGAGCTGTGGCGCCGGACGCCGATACCGTGCCACCGATCAGAATGTATTTGACACGGAAGCCGCTGAAAAATAACGCGTACACAACTCATCATCACGCCAACGGGACGTCCAATTCGCCTGACGCCGTACATACTCGCTCAGAGCGTATATATTTTGCTGTGATTTTTCGCAACTATTGTAGGTCGATGACTTCGATTTCCGGTGTATTGGCAAACGGGGGCCTCATCATAGAAGAACATACAATGACAAGCGAGTATCTAATCCCCACCAATGCCGTTTCAACAGACACCTGCTTGGCTGCCTTCTGTCAACTAGGCTCATGAATCCCAATACACGTATCATCACCACCCTAGCCGCGCTTCATTCCTTAATAACCCCACCTGACAAGACCACGTCTACCGGTTTTCCTCACAGGTTTGGCCTGCTGAGGTGGTGGAACTGGCTGGGGGGCTGGTTGGGGTGGTGTGGGTGGTGGCGTAGGATAGTTCCCGGCAACACAATCCTGGATACATTGATCAAGTGCGGGCCCGACAAGTCCTATCATTTGGCAGGCAACTTGGCACTCCAGTTGCTGTATTCCAGGAATAAGCCGATCAGCGGAAAACATTGATATCTATGAATTTACGCACCGTCGGACGTTTCGTTGTGGGACCACGGGCCTCAAGGTCGAGATCGCGCTTTTCCCTTACTGTCAGCAATAGACTTCTCATAGAGACAGTCCAATACACACCGGAAAACCCCACCACTTGACAAGACCCCGTTTACCGGCCTTCCTCATAGGTTTGACCTGCTGAGGTGGGGCTGGCTGAGGTGGGACTGGCTGGGGAGCTGGCTGAGGCGGCGTTGGCGGGGGTGTAGGATAGTTGCCTGCTACACAGTCCTGAATGCATTGATCAAGCGCAGGACCGACAAGTCCTATCATCTGGCAGGCAACTTGGCACTCCAGTTGCTATATTTCAGCAATAAGCCTATCAGCGAAAAACATTGATATCTATGAATTTACGCACCGTCGGACGTTTCATTGGATTACGAGCCTCAAGGTCGAGATCGCGCTAATATTACTTGCCGTCAGTGGTAGCCTACTAATAAAGACAGCCCAGTACACACCGGCCCGGGGAAACCCCACCACCTGACAAGACCGCGTTTACCAGCTTTCCTCATAGGTTTGGCCTGCTGAGGTGGGGCTGGTTGAGGCGGAACCGGCTGAGGAGCTGGTTGTGGTGGTGTAGGTGGGGGCGTAGGATAGTTGCCAGCTACGCAATCCCGAATACACTGATCGAGCGCAGGGCCGACAAGTCCTATCATCTGGCAGGCGACTTGACATTCCAATTGCTGTATTCGGATACTTTAGTATTTATCGTAGAACACCTAAAAGTTTGACATACCGTAGGGCGCGTCGTTGGACCACGAGCCTCGAGCTCATCGTAATGGAACTCCTCGCTATAGGAACCATCAGTACCACGAGCCTAATAAGCTAGTCTGAGCAAGGCATACGTCGGGAAAGCATTGATAACTGCGACTTGTGCAAAGAACGCAAGCGCGGCGAACTTGAGCGAGAACTGCATGATATCGTCGGGAAGGTGGATGGTGTACTGTTTACTAAAGGTCGATCGTAAAGGAGCTCGGCTCTTGTCGATGCTTGTGTAAGTGAGAAGTGACCAGCACTGCTGAGGATACGAAGACCACACAGAAGACTTTTATACCTTCGTTGAGGCGTCATACGACCTCATCTAAATGACGTGCGCTGGCTTACAACTGTGCTAATTCGGTGTTGACGGTGTCTACGGTGTCTCACCTTGAGTTGCCGTCAGCGAGAAGGACACTTTAGCACTGCTGGAAAGGTTCGCTAGGGTTTGGTAGGGTACTTGGCACACGAGGTAGCATTCATACCAGCATACTCGCGGAAGTCTGCGCTGCGTCCCTGGTAATTGTGGCTGCAATGGTCGCAAGGGGTGGCATTCATGAACAGCTATGAGCAGGCGAGGTCGGGCGCCAAGCGATGCCAAGCACTGCGAGACACTTCGACAGAAGTTTCAGCCTTATGTTAGACAACTAGTACGCCTCTAGTGCCTCTTAACGATAGACTCCTACAAAGAACGTGAGTGAGCCTATGTTTCGCGGAGGGGACCTGTCGCAAACCTAGATGTACCGCGGATGATGGCGCTCGCTACAGTAGTCTAAGTACGGGCGCTTGCAAGTGCGTAAAGACTTTCGCTGACTTTCGCAACCACGTTGATGACACCTCCACTCAGCTTCAACTGGTGGCCTTGTATGGCTTGTGTAATCCAATGACTTCCAGCTAACTTCTGGCCATGCAATGTCGGAATTCGCGAGAGCCGGTTGCATATATATACCGGAAGGTTCGATAAATCGAATTTTCATGGCTCCAAACGATCCACTGGGATGAAATTCGGGGGTCTTTTTCAGATTCATACTACCAGCATCATCATGTCATGCTCACCAATGAACTACGCAGCCTAGTGCCTATAGCTTTGTCTTGCGTCGGTTCAGTAGTTTGCACGATTTAAGGCACTTCAAGTTGAACAGCAAAACCTCCGACTCTCGCCATCTGAGTGGCTACAGAACATTCTCGGCATCGACCCTACAGACGAAATCATATCTGTTGGCCTCTGTCGGATTTACTCTGCATCAAAAGGGCAGCTGATATGTCGTTTCCACAAAGCACACTAGACTCTATTATGCCATAATCCGTCATTTCCGAAGAGTGTACAGTGATGATAATGGTACATTATCCTCTTGTTATCTAATCTTCATCACGGCCTATCCCAGCAGGGTAAATGCAGGCGTTCCTTTCACAGGTAATCCTTGAGTTCTGGTAGTTGGCTTGTGTTTGACTTCAAATCTATCCGCGCATCTTTGCTGACAATTGCCGCCACGATGACCGTTGACCTCCACGCAAGCCAGGCGGCAACTCCATAGATCCCGCCCTTCTATCTTCTTTTCCAAATTCGAGTTATCAGGTGCGGGCTACTCTTGGACAATGCTAAACATACATCATTCCTAGCGAGGGAAACCACATTACGGACCATTAGATGGCCATTCTGGATCTGCTCCCTGTAGGCGATAATTATCATCTCAGTCTTCTCAGACAAAGCAAGACATACAGCGGAATTGCCCCAGTGATTGCAATCTTTACTAAGAAAATGAGCGCGATGGCTTCGGACGTGAAATGCATATTGGTTTCGAAAATGTAAAGGGGGGAGGAGAATTGCAGGATATTGCGACGAGCTCAGCTCTTAGTATTGTGGGGATTAGAGAGGTGACCAGCACTGCCGAGGAACGAAGGTCGCTGCAGATGCCCTTTTATGCCCTTGCATGAATGAGGATCGAGAGGCGGTTGCAAGTATTGGTCATGGGCGTAATGCTTGTAACACCTTGGTAACACCATCAATGTACTCGTGGAGCCGCAGCAGATTGTTAAGACGGTTTGATATTGAAACACGCTACAAGGATGCGAAGTCACCATGGATCCCCTGGGTACGAGTCTCTCCTCTGTTCCCCTACTCAATACATCTTATAAATATAGCTCTGCACCGTTGTATAGTACGCCAACATCTTCTCCGGATACAATTTCCAATATCTGAAACAAACTGGACTCTTTCGCGATGTTCTTGTACAACAGCACCTGCTGATTAAAAAACACAGCCCATAGTCAAAGCTCTCCGCAAGGAGTCATTCCAAAATGCGCCCAAGAAACTTCCCTTCCATAGGTATCTCTGATTCTGACTGTAACGTTGGCTGCGTTGAAATTTGTGTGCACTGACAGGTGGGCTCCCTACCTTTCACAATATTCCCAGATGTGGTCGTTTATAAACAGTTACGATTGGATTGTGAGTATAAACTACTTACCGTGGTGTTCACGAATGGGTCACTTAGCCTCAGGAAGTGGAGAGCCGAAGTTCGCGGAGGCTGTATATGGAAAGCAAGACTGGTCTGCGTATGCTGTATCCCTCCTAAGTATTTGCAGGTTTATAAGTCAAGCTTTCGTGTTCTGATTGATCCGGCGGACACAATACTATTGGAAATGTGCCCATCTACGTCTCACTAAGACGCTCGATCCGATGCTTCACGCTCGTAACTTAGAGACATAGACGCTGGTAGCACAAGATGTTTTGAAAACTAATACAACAGTGGTATGACATTGTCGCCACCAGGGCGCTGGTAGGTATACAAGGTAACACTGAACGAAAAAACAATAATGATGTGAAGTCGAACTGTTCGCCGGGCTCTGCATCTCTTCTAGCCAGAGTAGCAACTCTCAAGCCAACTCAGCGAAACCAACCTGGTCACCGCCCAGATCAAATGCCGTATACACATTCTGGAGGAATACGTCTCCGACAATCCATCCGACTATGTCCATATCATTAGGACTTTGCGAACAAGAGAAGATATGAAAATCACGTACTGCTGCCCACATCAGCGCTTGCCACGCCGGCAACGCACTCCTTAGAGCCTTCCTCAACGGGACCAAGGCTGAAAGTATCCTTTGACACAGGGAAAGTCTTTCCACCGAAGGTCAAAGTGATCTCTGGAATGGACTCGCATGGTACGGTGTAAAGACCAGGTCCAGCAGTTTCACTAGCATCTTTTGCCTCGGGGATAGACTTGTAGAATTCTTTGACCTTGGAGGCAGATCCGATGACCTACGGTGCCGGATACGCTATCAGCGACACAAGCGGAATGGGTGGGACCAGCTTTTCTTACCAAAGTGGTGCCAGTGTCGATGATAGCGGCACCCTCCTCGATGACTTTCTTATCACCGACGCTCATGGAGTCCATCTTCACCAACCAATAAGCCTGGAAAGCCCAATTCGTATCATTCACTATATCGCAAGTCCTATGCAACACCACTGACCTTCTTGGTGACGGGTACGTAGGTGAAGTCACCTTTATACAACTTGCTGTTCAATCCTCCGAGCGTCAATTCAGAGCCGTCCTTCGCCATCTTGAAGGCAAAAACAGACTTGGATACTTTCTTCTGGCTGACGAGCGATTGGAATAACGGAGGGGCGTCATACTCAGAAATAGACTGGAATGCCATGCCCATGAGACCGTCCGCGGGGAAGTCCTTCGACGAGAAGCCGTCCGAGTACTCTGTTGCTGAGCCAAGAGTTTGCTTCTCGGCCTAGAGGGTGTATGTTAACACGTGAGTATGAAAGCTAATACCTAGAACGCTTACAGTTAATCCAGCGATGGAGACCGTATCGGTAAATTGCATTCCTGAAACATTCGACCCATCGCCGTACTTCAAGGTAAATGACTTGTTCAAGGCATTGGCTGATTCGGATTTCGACGTATCGTACAAAGTGTGCCCGTCGCAATTCTTCTTGCAGTCGGATGCTGGGAGGAAGATGTCGCTGCTACCGGTGTCGAAGTCGACTATTACACCATAACAATCAGTCATCTTGATTCTGCGACTATGATATGATAGAAGTTGCTTACCCTTGTATTCGACAGGTGGTGTGCCGACGGAAATGGTGCCATACCACAGCATGGCATTGTAATCGGTGAGGGCGTTGGAGGCGACTTCGTCGCGCTTGCGAGACGTCGCTGGGCTTTCAACCATCAAGTGACGACCAGTATTCCTTTCATAAGCGGCATTTCCGCGTTGGATTTTGCTGTCAAAATCAACGCTTCAGCACTATGATCACGTCAAAAGATAACTAGCAACGACATACCCTTGCACGTAAGCAATATGCTTTCGCAAAGCGTTAACGTCCACAGTGCCGTCTGCATTGTTCAACGTCGAGCGTTTGGCAATGGGTATAGATCGCCCGGTCTCGTGTGGCAGCGCTGCCACAAACACGGGGAGAAGGGCCAAGACGGGGGAAAGTCGCATCCTGATTCAAGGAGAAAGTCTATTCGACCGCTGAGGGTTGTAGGATTACATTGTCCTCCCAGCACTTTTTATACTCACTCTAAGACCTCACGAGCAGTTCAAGTGCAGAGCGAGCATATGTTGGACTTTTTGGATGCGTGTGAGATGCTCCACCGTGTGGAGTGTCAGCATGTCGTTCGATCCGCCGTACAAACTTGCAACCACGAGGATATTAGGCGAAATATAAGCGGATAGAAGCGCTTCAGTCTACGATCGCGCATTGGAAGCGTATGGCGGTCGCCTTTTCGATCATAGAGCTTCAGTCTTCGTATGGGGCACCGAACAGCAGGCTATCTTTACATCAGCTTATTCGGCGAAGGTATGACCAGGGTGAGGGTTGCGGAGGCGCTCAAGAATCACATTCCCGGATACGCTCATACGAGGCATGCCGTTACCACTGGCAACCGATATCTATACAAGTGGGTGAATCTATTAGTAGCAAAAAATAGCTGACGAGGCCTGGAAGTAGATTAGGCCAACCTTTATTCATTGGCCGAGGGCGAGTTTGGATGTAACAACGCCACACGGTGTATCAGGGCCGAATAGGCCATATGAGCAGTCATTAAAAGTCAAATTACGCCATCCGGCGATTACACAATTCTTCAGCGTGGTCAGGTTGACGATTCGTCATGAAGAAATGTCATGAAGATCAAGTTTTCATTGGACTCGCACTCCGAAGCATAATGGCGGCCGAAGGCCGTAGGTAATGTTCATAAGTTACATATGACGAGGAAGTCACCCCCCACATGAGCTATTGTTAGATACAAGGCAGGAGATCCATTTATAAACGTACTATTTTTAGGTCCTTTCCTAGTCAATTGAGCAACTGCCAAACCGTGTCCCTCCCTTCACCTTCCAATATCTTCACCTTACCGTCTTTCTTCAATTTTCTGAGGTGCAAGTCAACACTATGCGCTGCAGGGGCCCACAACGCCTCCGGATACGCAGCGTAGATCACTGAGACGATCTTCCAGGTCGAAAGAGATTGGGGTGGAGCGGGACCCCCTGCAGCAGCAGCAGCAGCCGACTTGAGCACCTGGACAATCTGTTCTTCTCTTTCTAGTCTGTGTTTTATGTATGTACTGATAAGCCCAGGTCCATCTGGTACGACGGGCCCGTGGCCAGGATACAAGGAAACGAAGCCGTTTCCTTCAGACTTCCCGAACTCTAATAGAGATTGGAGGCTAGAGATATACGCCGCGAGGTCTTCGAAGACAGCAGTACCCTGACCCAAGACGGTATCTGCAGTGTATAGCGCCTTATCCTCTGGGATATGTAAGGAGATGGAGTCAACTGTGTGCCCAGGTGTATGTAAGACATGTAAAGTGGTCGAAGGAGCATTCAATATCTGCCCATGGGCAAGGTCATGAAATGCATCGCCCTGTTCATTGCTCACATACGATTCGCGGGGTAAGGACGCTATGATCGAAGGCAGAGTATTCACGGTATGTGGGGACACTGCCGAGTCGGGTGGAATAGGGAATTTATGTAGACGAGGCGCTTTGAACGGAGTAGAACTACGCTCCTCCCATAGTTTACGAAAGAGAGCTAAAACGGATGGTAGACCGTCAGTGTGATCATGGTGCCAGTGCGATATTATGATATCCGAGACGTCTTGATCCTGGGGATTCTCCGGCTTGGCCTCACCCCGTAAGGCTGATTCAAGAATGGGAATATACTCGGGACGCCCCTCGCCCGTATCGACGAGAATATACGGGTTTTGCTTCCCGATGAGATATGTGTTGGTTCCTTGTGGACGGTTATGGTTTCTCATACAAGTTTGAATGATGCTAACACCAACCTTGCAGTGTAAACTTTCCTGGATTCTGTATATTGTAAGAATTAAAGCCATGCTCCAGGACTCGTAGTGTCTGAGAACTGACCTGGCCCAAAACTCGAACAACGCGATCGCTCAGCTGCAGTACCCTTGAATCGCAACTTCGTGAGAGGCGTGACTTTTCCTTACCCGAGTGATAGATGCTAAAGGTTCGAGCTTGTCCATCTGGTTCAAATGTCGAGTTCGAAGTTGGCGGTGGTGGATAAGAGGAAACCGGCAAACATACGTCTGAGAGCCGGTAGACTTTGAAATATACGAGAATGATCTCGTCATATTGCACGATCTTGATGCTTATCAAGAACTATTGGAGTGATACATGGAAATAATATTATACGTGACGTGAATACATGCGTAGAAGAGACACTGAACATAGTAGGACGTAATGACACAACATGATGAGAGAGTACGAAAATCATGACATGGAACCTAGGCAAAAGAAAGAGATAAGAAATCATAACCGAGACAGCTGGGACCTTAGTAGTCATCGTCATCGACATCTTCGCCTCTCTTCTTCTTTGCCATACGCTCCTTCTTGGCTTTGCGTTGTTCCGCTGCAGTGAGTTTCTTCGTCTTCTTGACGTCAATCTTGTTGCCCATCGCATCATACTGATCAGCATCTTCACCGCCCTTCTGGTCAATTCGGGGTCCTGAGCCCTGGCCTTCAACCCAGTTGTGGCCAGAAGCCTCAAGATGACCATCACGCATAGCCCACACTTCAGTGCAGAGCGACTCGGAGAACTCCCGGTTGTGAGTGATGACAAGGACACCACCCTCGAAGACCTTGAGCGCTTCGATAAGGGCAGCAAGGGACTCACGATCGAGATAGTCTGGATACAAAAGTCAATGATGAGAGACTGTCTGCAAAGAAAAAATGTGAATATTCCACTTACTAGTAGGTTCATCGAGACATATGATGTGGGGGCGGCGCCATGTAGCAGCTCCAAGAACAATCTTGACCTTCTGACCACCCGAAAGACCTCTCATGGTGTTGTGGGTAACAAACTCAGGCTCGAGACCGAAGTCAGCAAAGTGCTTCTCAATCTCCCGACGAACAAGGGGACGAAGGAGACCAGCACGCTGTGCCTCGCGGGTGTCGACTTCAATGACCTTCTTCTCGAAGCCACGCTTAACGAGTTCATCACGAGGCAACCAGATGTTCTCGGAAGAGCTGAGACCCTTGAACGAAACCTCGTACTCGTATGATTGCTTCAACTTCTTCCTCGTGAGGATTTCATCGATTGTCCTCTTCTGACCTTCAACGACAATAAGGGAACCGTCCTTCATCTTCTTCGCCTCTTCTGCGCTGATCTGGCGAGTGGCCTTGCCCATCTCCTCCAAATCCTCACCAGTCTGGTAACGCCAGAGCATGTACTCAAGAGGGGTCTTGTCGAGGTGGTTATCGATATGGTGGAAGGCATGCTGAGCGACGTAACCAATGACCAAGTTAGGGTGCTTCCAGATCTCACCACCCTTGTTGGGTTCCATGTCACCAATAAGGAGCTTGACGAGAGTAGACTTGCCGGAACCGTTGGGACCGAGAACGGCAACACGGGAAGAAAGGGAGACTTGGAGAGTGATATCGTAGAGCTGTTGGACGGGTTGGGTAGGGTATTGGAAGCCAACCTTGCGCATCTTGAGCAAGCTCTTTTCCTTGGTCTTGACACCCTCCAACAAGGGAGGATCCGGGAGCTTGAACTTGTAGTCTTCCTGAGCCTCGAGACTGTAGTAAGACTTGGCCTCGGGGACGGCCTGGACGAACTTCTCGAGGTTGCCGCGGTACCTCCTGAGCTTGAAGCGGTTGAGGTGGAGGACGTCAGTGATGGTGTTATTGAGGAAGCTGGAATCGTGGGAAACAATGACTGTAAACGAGTTAGCAAGCCACGAGAGAGCAGTTTAAGAGAGAATACATACTGGAAGTGCAGCTCTTGAGGCTGGTGAGGTAGTTCTCCAACCAGGCGATGTTGACGACGTCCAAGTGGTTAGTAGGCTCATCGAGCAAGAGAATATCGGCCTTGAAGAGCATAGCCCGGGCGAGAGCAAGCTTCATCTTCCAACCACCAGAAAGGGCGCCGATGGCTTGAGCCTGACGCTCGTCGTTGAAGCCAACGGAGGCAAGAGCCTCAATAACTTCTTCCTTGGTAGCTTCGATACGCTTGTCGTTGAGGATGAACTGGAGGACAGAGGTGTCTTCTTCACTACCATCGATGTCGTGCTCGACGTAGAAGGTACGAACTTCCTCGGGGGATGGGAAGCCCTCGACTTGTCCATTGGTGATAGCCCTCATGAGGGTGGACTTTCCAGTACCGTTCTTACCACAGAGACCGTAGCGGTGGCCACGCTTGAGACGAAGAGTAGCGGTATTAAGCAAGATCTTGGCACCATAAGCAAGGGAGAATTGGCAATTGCAAAGGTCTTCGCCCTCCTCCTCATCTTCGAGAACTTCCTCCTCGACATCCTCAGCAGCAGAACGGACAACCCATTCACGAGTAACGGTGATGGGTTCAGGAGTTGCCGCAGCGAAAGCAAGGTAAGGGGCGATCGAATCCCACTCGGGTACTTCGAAGTTCTTGGCGTTCACGAGGTTGGCAGCCAAGTGAGAAGCGTAGATGATCGCCGGGTGAGCAACGGAGGGTTCGGCACCGAGCTTCTTATAGATACCGATGAGAGAGTGAGCGAGCGGGCCACTCTCAGCGAACTTGTGAGGAGGGAGATCGGAACCATCACCGTGAGGTACCTCGCCAACTTGACGGAGGGTGGCGATAGCCTTGCCAACGACGCCACGAGCCTCGGGGTCACCAATGGTGGTCTCAACCTTGATCAGACCAGGGAGAAGCTTAGGAATGAAAGGTCGGACGGTAACAGCGGAGTCGACGAGCTTGGCCATGTTGTCGACGATGCTAAAAATAGATCATTAGTAACCGATGAAAACTTCTTGACAGATGGTGATCGACATACACGGCAACCTTCCGCTTAGTAGCGGTAAGCTTCTCATTGAGACCACGAGAGAGAAGAGGAACCATGAGAGATAAGGTAGCAGAGTCTACTTCAGAAACGAATGTGGTAGCCGAGAGGAGGGCAATAGTGCCTGGCACCTCCTCAACGGGATTAATCAAAGCCTTGATAAGAGCCGGAATAAAGCGTTCAATGTCCTTATTAGAGACCAGTGCGGTGGCCTTTGTAAGCGAATCACGAGCAGCCTTCTTCACGTCGGCCTTGGTGTCCCAGATAGCCTCAGAGAGGACCGGGACGATTTCAGGCATGAGGCGAGCGGTCTGGGCGGGAGCACTCTTGACAAGCTGGTTGAGGATGGTGAGAGAACCAGTCTTGAGTTGCCATTTGCCGGCAGTTTTGATTTCATGGAGAAGAGCTGGAAGGATGAGGGCTGTAGCCCATGGGTTCATAGCTGCGACGTACTCCCTGACGGCTTCAATAGCTGCCGTCCTGACAGCAGGCATCTTGTCGGCAAAAGTCTCAAGAAGGGCGGCATAGATACCAGAGTCGATGAAGACGGGCTCGAGAACTTTTACGGCACCATCTACAACGAGAAGTCTGATAACATCAGCGGCACCCTCACGAGCAGCCGGAGATTTTTTGTCGGCGAGAGCCTTGACGACGGCGTCAGTGAACGCAATGGATTCCATTGCGGCGGGGCCATCTTTTTGAGCGAGAGCGGTGAACGCCTTGGCGGCGGCCTCGCGAGTGGTTTTATCAGCGACGAAGAGCGCCGAGATATCAAACTGGCCGTCGGCAGGAGCCGAGCTGAGCGCAGCCTTGAGAGCAGTGGGGGCAGGGGTAGGAACAGCGGTAGCAGTTACAGCGGGCATTTCGTTATACTAACACCCAACCATAAGACAACGTCTGGAAGCCAAAACTAAGTCGTCAACGTACCTGTAAAGTTTCTACGATAGTTGAAACGTCTAGTTCTAAAATCGATTATTGCAGACAAGGGCCGATAAGGACACTGAACGCTCTATTTTCTATGGGATGGCAAAGAGAGCCTAAAAATTGATGTCTTGCTATCAGCAGTGTCGAGCACAAGAAACGACGACGACGTACCTCTAATGAAAAACAAGAAGGGAAGAAAATGGGAGAGAGGAAAAAGGTAAAGATACAATTGTGCCCCCTAGCGAACGTTTATACCGAGACATGTCGGACTTTGAAAAAATTGCTATGACCTGTCGGAGAGCCGATGTCGGCGTGAAAAATATCAGTGCCATGGCGCCTGTTTAGCTTATCTCTGCGGGGACGTCGTGACGTTTCCCCGGATTCGGATTATTGTCGAAACGAGCCCCATGCCAGCTGGCAGTGCACTGAGGGGTAAAACACATATCACATTGTCTAAATAACACCGACAGAAATTATCTACTAAGCACTGCTACTTGCTCTCGGCGTTGGCAAAGCTGAGTGGAGTGAAAGCCTGAATATTTACAGCCACAAAAGGAAGCGCAGAAGCCATCAGCACTGTTGCAACGTTGCAAATGGAAGCTTTTTGACTTACATATCCGCCGCCCTCATAGTGCTTGCTGTTTGCTTCCACCCAGTGTAGCCGAACCGCGTGCAGGAACGCTGATAACCCCTGCATTATCGAGCACCATCAATGATCAATCAACCTCGTTATCAATGAAATTTTTGGCGTACCTCCATGATGCATAGAACAAATACAGTCAAAATGAACCAGAGAATACCAATGATGATGAACTGAACCCAGCCAACGAGCCCACTTGGGTTCAAAAAACCTTCAAGAGTCATTGACCACAGGACTTCGGAGAGCTGTGCATGCGCCAAAGACAACGCCCAAAGACGTAAGTACGACGCAGTGTGAGAAATACAACCGAGGCAGAATTCGATCGTGTGGATAACTTGGTGAATCACTATTTCGCCAAAGTCATGATGCTCCTGCATACACATGGTTGACAATTAGAACGTTTTAGCGTAAAATGCCATGAACGTGCGTGAAGGAGCGGGAACCTGAACGTACCGCGCCGTCATCCGCATCTTCTGCTATTGCTCTGCCATTTCCTTCTTCCTCACCTTCAAGAACATCATCTGCAGCACTCCTAGGCCCGTCATCACCATGCGCCAGTCCAATATATCCTTGACCCTGAATCTTGTGCATTTCCTTCCAAAGGACATATGGCTTCACTACTAGCATCCACGGTACGCAAACCGCTGCCAGCAGTAATAGAACCACTTGGATGAAGCTTTGTCCGCGGTACAGCTGCGTTTCGGGATCCACAGTACCCGGACTCAAGAACATGAAGATAAGCATATTCAGAAGCGAAGGGGGCTGAGTATGGACGCTGGGCGACGACCAATCAACGGTCCATTTGTAGACGATACAGATCGCAAGGTAGCCGAAGATAGATTGCAAGAATATCATCTGTGGGACGAAATTGGCCCAGATATCGAGCGGACGCTTGAACCTGATACGGTTGGGAATTTGTAGGCAAAGTGCGAACGTCATCTGCGGCCATCATCAGCTGCGTAAATAAAGTCAAAGGAAAGGGTGATCATACGTGAATAACGCCCAGGACAATTGACATCTTCATCTTGTAAGAGTTGACGAATATGAGTTGATTGTCTGCACCATGCCAGGCGGGATCAAGGCCGAAGGGGTATGTATGTCCATTTGCCACACCGGTGACGGTTTCTTCGCCGTCAGAGTAGAAATCCCATCCAGAATGCCAAAGATGAAGAGACTTGGAAAAGATGTCGTTATACATCAGGCCGGTATAAATCGAGAAAATCCCCATCAAGAGAATGATGTAACGACCACTATAATAAATTTCAGGTTAGAGCTTGCGTGTCCAAAGCCGCGGTGACAAGAACATACTAGAAGAACTGCCCAGTAATCTAGCAAATGCAAATTACATTAGAGGATGACCGCCGAAGAGAGGATAAGTACTCACTTCACCGATATCCGACTTAGCCAGCTTGCGCTCTTGTAGAATCATGTACAACGCGGCGAAGAAAATGATGAAGCCATGTCCAATATCACCGAACATCACGGCGAAGAGGAAAGGGAAGGTGATGATAGCAAACAAGCCGGGGTTCGTTTCTTGATAAGTCGCGATACCATAACTATCCATAATAGCTTGGAAGCCTTCCGTAACTTTGTTCGTACGCATAAATGTTGGAGGCGTCTTGTTCGTCCGAAGCTCGTGGAGGATAGGGGGCACAGAGGTTCCAGATTCTTCCTAGAGGGCCCTCAGCAATGAAGACGAGTAAACTAGATAGAAGGCATACAGTGGCGTGTCTCAGAGCCAGCTGGATGACTGGAATATCCCTAGTAGGAACCCAGCCTTCCGCAATCAGCGTTTTTCTCCGCACATCGTAGTTGAACAAGTTGAGTGTCTCATAGATCAGCTTCTCCTTCCTGACAACATCGCGCCAACTAGCCAAACTCTCGCCGATTTTAACGAGCTCACTTCGCCTATTCGCGCCAGTATTGTACAATACAGTTTGCAAATCTTCTAGCCTGGAGGTAACTTCGCGTAAGGAGTCGGAACGCTTGTCTGCATTCGCGTCAATAGGGTATAAGGTTGCTCCCATAGATTCTGCAACCTTGCGAATCTTTGCTAAAAGGGCGTCACCATGGGCGAATATGATGAAGACGTTCTTGTAAGTCTCCGCGCCCGTCGCAGGATCAATAAAGGGCTCCGTAATGTCAATGTGATTCATGTAGAGATTACCACGCAGGACTCGCCATAGGACACGTTCAAATGTCGGGATGCGAGTACGATCGAGCGTGCCCGCTACGAATCTGACTCAAGCAGTTAGTAACAATGAGCCTGGAGGATACGCGATACGAACTCAATGTCAAATTGAATATTAGAACTAGACAGCTGATTCTCGCGATCATCATGTTGCAAAAGTGGAGCTGAGCTATCATCAAACGAAGCTCTGATATCAGTCTGCTGGTTCTGCGCCTACAAACCGGTCAGCATGAGTCCACCATTCAGGACACGTAAGACTAACCTTATCGAAAAACACAGCTGTCTCTCGCAGGACATGTCTAGCTTCAACGAGCTCTTTTGTCCGTTCACTCAGCGTTTGATAGCTTTCGTTCATCTTGATAAGACGCGATTCATGCTCAGCCAAAGTGACGTCCAGGTCATCGATAGTCTGCGCAGCACGCGGGCCAACGGTGATGAGCGGGGCAGAGTCATACAGTGGACGTATAGGGATGACGTCCTTCTCCTTATTAATCTGCGTCTCGAAGAAACGAACGCGCCGCGCCATCTCATCTATGCGCCGTATTTCTCCTACGAAAGATCGTTGAAAGGGATTGATACTGGGATTCAGCTACATAACCAGGATGAACATGGGTGACTGAAAATTTTGAGTAAACCGCACATCTTTGAATTGAACATTCCCAAGTTCTCCGAGTTCTGCTACAGTGTCATGGGCAACTTCTGTTGGTACGAAGAGTTGCACCAGACTCATCTGCTCCGAACCTGCACGGAATGAAACAATGACCACATTCTTTGACCGGAGAAAAACTCACGGAACAGACTTGGATAATCGTCCGACATGCAGAGTAGTTCGTGTTATCAATAAAGCGTAAAGAGTCGGGTTTAACGAGTGGAGGGGAAAGGTATCTGGCTCGTCAACGACCTCAACCGCAGAATAGCGAGGGATTGTATTTGTATCTCTTTGTGAGCATCTTTCTTAACCAAACATGAGTAAACAGATCTTCAGTGCTACTTCTCCATTGAAGTCAAGTCTCGACGTGTGCTGGATACTTAGCCCCGCGACATTACAATAAACTATTGGACTCCACCCGTTTTCAGCGTGTCAGAGCACCAATCAAACAAAAACGGAACAGAGCTGGGCTCGTGCTTGTTTGAGTAGTAATGCACAGCGTCGGAACCTTTGAATTGAGCTTACGTTGCCAATGGCACTGAACATCGTTAATATGATTTGCGTAAGCCTTTCGCTCCATTACAATTCGATTTCTCGTTTCCTGGGCTGAACCGAGTGGCCTTAAGACTACCAAATCGTAGAATACTTCGTACATCCATCCAAAAGCCCGTTACCCTGCTTTCTAAATTCTGCGTTCGACTTCTACACTTGCTTTTCTACATCCTTTACACCCATTGCGTTCTGAGGTATATCCCATTGCGGCTCGGTAGCCTCCTCAGCGCCAAACCACGATGTGTCCGCGATAGAGCGAGCAAATACAATCGGCCCTGAAATCCTCTGCTGGCTTGCGCTATTGGTAGTAAATGGGTGAACATCTGCAGCTCGTCGGAGCTCCAACAGTATACGGGCTGAAAGTATAGAGTGCAGCGACCGTTGGAGCCTATAGGAACGTTGCCGTTAGCGTATGACAGCGTCGTATGAGGAATGGCACACGGTGTCATCAAATCTCCGAATTCGGGCTTTGGGTATTATTAACCTACCAGTCAAGGCCGCCAGTTGGTGGGACTTACGGGTAAAGTCAATAGCACTAATACATTGACGAATGATATCGCTATGCGATGTTGAGAAAACGGATGCAATGGAGAATATCAGATTAACATACCTAGCTGAGAAATGAAGTATACAATCCCTACTTTCTAAATGAAGAGCTAAGCATATAAGCATAATGAACTACTCACCGTCTCGAAGGCAGACATTTAGAAGGGATGACGAATCTCGACGGACTAAAAAGCTATTATGAGATTACATCACAACTAATATTAGGCCTTACAATGCTCTACGCATTTGATGAATGTCATTATCAAGATGACTGTGAAGGGACAGGCTGGTTAAAACTCTAGTTTTTGGAAGAAAGCGAGTAACACACTTGTTTCACCTACTATCAGCATACCGAAGTTAATTACGATCAGTTTGTTTCCTCCAGCAGAATAGCATCCTTGGATAAGATGATAAGTGCCGTCTAATGTCATGACTGGGATTCCCATATAAGCATGCACGAACGTTAGACAACTAGTGGATTCTTAATGGCGACACTCACAATGTCTGGAGGCAGCGTAATACTGAAATGACACACTGCCAACAATCATGCAAACAAAGCTGATGATACTGAAGAACATAGTGACTCCACGCGTCCTGCCCCAGAGCGCCCACACGCGAAGTACCATGATAACTATGATGAAGCTGAGTGTATGTAACCTGAAGACGAATTGAATTTGGAGGAGATTTACTCTCAGCAACCGTGATTCCAATCACAAACATCCCTGGAGCCTTAAGCTATTGGGGTTGTGAGGATCAAGAGATGAGATGCACGCACATCCAGTAGTTTTAAAGATGAGCTCGCATTGAGCAGGAGATTGTAAAGATACAACACGATCTGGGTGGGTTTCGTTTGAATGGGGACTATACGCAATGAATCGTCTACCTACAGGACAGACTCAGCGGTGTGTCGACGAATGCAGGGTACCTAGTCAAAAGGAAAAGCGCCTTCCCCAGGCTCCAGGGGGACATCCAGACTAGATGAACTTCATCAGAGAAAGTGAGGAAATAATCATATATCTATAAATCATATTAGACGATATAAGAACTTGATCTCAATGATCATACCAAAAGTCCTGTGGATGAGACTGTTTCCAGTTATCTCAGGGTATACGTGTTGATACAGAAATAGTTACCGTCGAGATACTGGATAGAAAGTCATCAGGCCGAAAAGACGTCTGAGTAAACGTATCCTTACCGTATCAAGTCGTAACCTGAACAGCTCATGAACGGAAGGTGATAGTGGGCCGTGCATACCTATGTATGAGGTGAGGAGCTCCGACCACTATCAGCCGTATTTATTATATGCTTCTGTCCACTATGTTTCGCATTAGCGCTGTTTACCCGAAAGAAGCTCAAGTCCGGTTAGTCTTCAAGGCCCATCAAGACAGGTTTGTCGTCTACATCAGAGATATTGCCCTAAGACGTAAACTTCGAACAAAAGGAAATAGCTACGAAGCCATCCAGACAGTTCAATCACCGTAGTCATCGAGCTGCAGTTTGGACCAAAGACCGTCCAAATCCCTGTGCATAGTTTAAGGAACTATGCAGTTCGTCTAGCTTGCGTCCAGCGGGGCACATGTTTTCAGGGTTTACTAACGATGCGATCATGCTCTTTGCATGCAAGTCCTATCCCCATTAATTGTGATCAAAAGGCACGACGGCCTACCAATATATTTAGTGGCCACGGGAAAAGTGATCGTATGAGCGTACTTGGGCTGCAGAACGCGATGGCCCAACTTGCGTAGTAGATGGTACCCGGTTAGTGAGCTAGAGTGGGCGTACCTGTTGGTTAAAAGAATGCGCTTATCAACCGGACTTGAATACACAACGGGATGGAAAGCTACGCAGTCTTGTAAAGGCAACGCCAGTTATCGACCGTCCCAGTTTTGGGGTTCTAGACTGCATTCTTCGGGAGCGATGGATAGATTCTTCTATAGAGTTAATGAGTAGCAGGATCAAGGAGTAGACGACATTTTCTAATGACAGTGTTAGTCCCTCGTGAAGCTAAAATTTCCGGCGTTGCAAAATCATTTGATGATTGTGACTTGACGATACAGAAGGACTTCAATAATACAGACAACCGTGATTAGACCTCGAGTTCTTGCGGAAAAACTGCTGAATATCCATTGTATCTATCCCGTTCGTAACTTCTGAGCCAGCTTCAAACCGAAAGCGAGATGTTGAAGCCTGGCATCTATCACGTAACCCTACGAATTTGTAGCATTAGTTAACAACGACCACGGTGACACCAATTCAGTCAAGAGATATAATAGTACCTTCTCGTTATACACTAGTGAAAGGCCAGGGAATTCGCTCAGTTTTTTGGCGACGGGAATATGTAGAACGTACCACCCAATTCCTCATTCAACTTACTCAACTCTACGACGCGCGTTACAATGAACTCTCCCGCCTCCAAGTGAGGTTTCGGATTCTCAAGTTTATCCTTCAATGTGACACTCAAGGTGATCAATTTCATGTTAGCCGTAGTCATACCTGACAAAATGTTGATTTGGTTATGAGGGCTCCAACGCGACAAGATGGTCTTACCGGGATCAACGACCGTCAACGGAGTTGACTCGACGACACCATCAGCTTCATAGCCAGTTTCTTCCTTTAATTCGCGGATGGCAGCTTGTTCGGGTGTTTCTCCTTCGTCGACCAGCCCTTCGCGAATTGTCAGGAACGATTCATTTCCGATGAACGGCTCGCAAACCAGCTGGCAACTCTGTAGCATCAAATACGTATATATGAGTACCTTATGCGCGACATTCAAGTAGTGTATAGTACTAACCAATGATGTACTTGTCGATGGGAGGCCTATATTGCTCGATTACCACAGTGGAAATGGGAAAAGCGTTGGTCTTGGATTTGATCAGTACAAGAATAGCCACGGCTGGGAGTTGGAGTGAGCATGAACGTATCCAGATGAACTTCGTTATCTTCACCGTCAACTCCTGACGATTTCCGGGTCTTGCGCTCGGCACATTCCCAAACGCGCTGCATACAGGAGATTGGAAGAAAGATAGGCCGACTCTCGGAGAGCAACGTACCTCTTTTCCATCTGCGTCACTCCACTTAAGCTTGTACAGCGTTACCCATCTGACAAGGTGTTTGCACGATTTCGCATCACCCTTGTAGCGTTGAAAGTCACGTACTTTGCCTCAGATGCAGGCAATTCCGTTTTCGCGAGAATCTTTGGTGTCTCGGACATTATTGAACGGGTGAATATACGCCTCGTCAAGAGTCTTGTAAACGTAGTGCGAATCAAACAAGTAGCCATCCGCCGATTCGAGCTCAGCAACCCCACTCAAGGAATCGTTCACACCACCAGTTACGATATATGAGTTGTCGTATAATTCTATAGCTCAAGACTTTGTCACCATCTCTTCAACCCACTTCGCCACAAGTAATCGGAAAGTCAAGCAAATATCTAGATCAACTATTTACATGCATGCGAGGTTTATTCAGTTTTAGAGCTCTTGCCCTTTCTCATCTCCCGAACATCTCCAGCCAGCCAGATAGTCGAGAACAAGAGGAATCCCAAACTCGTACTGATGGCACCAACGTAATATGGCCAAGCGGCACTAAGGAAACGAGGGTAACCATCATGGCGTGGAGGGACGACAGAAACCGTAGTCGAGCTCTGTAGATGGGTCAAGCTATATTAAGGAGAGAATATCAGAACATGTCGCGCAATATGCTATCACCCAGTTCGCGGTTGTTAGATGGATTGACTTACCCCTTCCTCTTGTAGTTGATGACGAACTTGAAGACACCATGTCTATCCGGTACACGGAAGGTGACAGAATACTTTCCGGGTGAACCGGGGACAGGAGGAAGAGCAGTACGAATATGCGGGTCAAGCATGGTGAACTCGAGTTGCATATCTTTTATGCCTGAGTGAGGCACCCATTTCGCCTTGACTGGATCCCAGCGTGAGATATGGGCTATATAGGTCTATTCCTGACTGAGTACAACATCATATGCCAATAGCCAGATAACTTACGACGACATCGTTGGTGGTATAATGGTTCTGAGGTTCTGTTTCGTTGACTTTATGGTGTGTCGTTTCGTCGATGCGCATGACGAGTGATTCTTGGAACGTCCAGGCAGCGATATCCTGTGAGAAGGCCGCATTTCCTGAGGGCTTTCCTCTGTGGGTACTGATGAGCATCAGCTTACGCGCTTGACAAGTCGATGACGCACTTTGATATTTCCTTGTTTGCATACTCATCACTGAACAAACTGATACCTCCGACCCAAGTAACCCGAGCACCCGTAGTAGCTTGGAAGCCCGTCACAAGACCCATCTGACTTCCGGCCCACAAGCCCTCGCCACCCTTCTCCGCAGCATCTGCAATTGCAGTAGCACCCAAATCATCCGTGGAATCCGCAGCGAAGCTCTCCGCAGAAGCTCGTAAGATTGGAACCAGCAGAGGATTGTTCCCCAATGCGTGCGACACACCCGAGAACCAAATAGGTGCTTGGGTAGAAGCGAGGATGGGATTGGAAGAAGGTACGTCTACGGGAATGACTGAAGCGGGAGTATCGCGCTCGGGGAAGTGAGATATGACAGGTGTTCCAGGCGGTGGAAGGATCAAAGAGAATTCTGCAGCGAGGGAAGTGAGCGGTGTCTGTTTGGGTGAGAGCGCGATTAGAAGATTGGTGTTTAGTGACAGCAGTTGCACAAGCGACTGTGGCGTTATGTCTTGCGCGTAGCCTGCGTTACAACGAGTCAGGGACAGGGAGCAGAAATGCAGAACAATGATTACTTTTAGTTTCTGGAGCGAAAAGGATGACGTGTGAGAATGACGGTACATCGTCTTGGATTATAGCGGGTGTTAGGGATTTTGGGGCGCGGAACGTGAGTTCGTAACCGCGTTCTAGTAGCCTCCGAGTAAGTTCGAATGAGAGTCCAAGGCGATGAGCACCCACCTCGCAAGCCATTGAAGAATATCGAGAAATTATTCTGATCCAAGCTAGGTTCCAGCACAACTAAGACAGAATTGCCTGTGCTAGACTTGGCGTGCAATACGGCCGCGAAACCAAGGAGTAGTAAGGAAAGTATCGATATCATGATGATTCCAGCCTTCACGGCTGTTAGAATCCTGCAAGTCGGTGACCTTAGATTAGGTATAAGTTTTGGAAGTTACAATGAGCCGCCAAGTCCACGTCAACATATAATATTAGCGCTGAAACCTCTATCAGAGCGCTAATATAGAGATAGGGGTAAAGACTACTTCCTGAATTGCCAGGAGATAAGTCAACCACTAACGTAGACCTTATCAGGGATCAGGAAATAAATTCACTGTAGTCGGCTCAAATAATAGCCTATCTGCAAGTTCAACACCATTGACATCAAGTCATCACTACTATTCGGAAGTGGCCATCATAATTCTGCATTTTACACTTCCATACAACTGATGAGGCCACGGTAGACATGAGACGCGACGCATATTGCATGTACTTTTTCATCCAAAACAACCGGAGTTATATAATCGCCTGAAAATCATCTTTCACGGATGCGATTCGGCCCTCACCTATCATTGTTGAATTCGCGAACTAGAAAATACTCAGCTACACGATGAGCTAAATTGACTGTCAAATATGACATATATGAGGTTGGAACTGAATACGGACTTGAGATATCACCGGAAGCCAACCGTCAGGACTTCACTCTGATATCACTTCTATGGCCCCCACGAACGACGAGCAGAACCGAAGACGAAGACGCCCCATATGCAATGAAACGCCGTGACAGAGGGAAGAGCTTCCTATCAGCTTCGAGTATCAGTGCGCGCTGATGATGAGGCACCGTCGTGACAGCCTCGTGAATTCAGCGTAAATAGATAAGAGAGAGGTTTCCCTGCGGAGAAGGCTTAATTATTCCATAAACTCGAGACTAAAAGGCTGACGTTAAGCCGATTGCTGCTGACCTTGGAGTATATCTAATGGAAGTTTTGGCCAGTTTCCATACCAGATTAACAAAGTCAAACACGCACGCATGCAACGTCATTCATCCAAGCCGGCCTCTATAATTTTCTAGAAACCTAGGACAGGTGATGGCGCATGACATGGGAGCTCCTGATCGCACTTTTGAGTTATTCATGTACGTCGGATAAGTGCGGCATTGATGAACGAGTTATAGCTACCATAACATTGATATACGCCTTCAGAACCTTCTCAAGCTTCTCCGCACCCGGCTTGCACAAATTCCAAGTGACAAAGTAACTCTTCTCTTCCTAGGGAGACTCGTCTTGTTCGCTAACTGGTTTTGGCCAGCTCTGACGGTGGAGGCTGCAAGGTTGCACTTGCATGGGAAACTTAGGCACCTCGAATAACGAGTATGGGAATGAGCGTAGGCCAAGCTAGACATACTAGGGTCTACACAACGCCCCTCCTTCATCGACAGTTGTAAGCTTATACTATACATCCATGATAACTGCGACAGACGCCCACTGGTTTGTTGAGCAGGAGCCATTAATAATATGGTGTTTCTGGTGTTCATCCACTGTCGTTCCAGGCGACAGAAGCTAACCATGGAAAGGTATTGATAAGAATAGTGCACTTCACGATTGAAGACATCCATTTATCAGAATAATTATCAAGAAGCGAGAGCCATCCTTCGGGTACGGCGCACAAGTGATTGTCATTTGCTGGCCGAAGGTGGTCGTCAGTTATGGAATTGCTCCGAGTAAATCATAAATGGCAGCGGGGAATCCCATTGTCTGTACTTGATAGGCGAAATCAGAAATGAGAAGAAGCAATTTCTCTACCTGGAAAGGAAAAATGAGCGGGGTGCGAGTGTGGATTGCATTTCGTCTCTGAGATTGAGTCCAAGATTTCCCGCCACAGATAGAAGACACGCAGTTGCATTGCGGGGATTATGCCTGTTTGTTTTACTACCGCCGTTAGAGAAAGAAGGTGAGGAACCTAAGCAGCCCCATGTCACCAAGAAATCCCCTCCTTCGGTTGCTGTCACGCAGACCGGGTTTTGACAGAGACTCTGTGAGCACAAGTAAGTTCATCCACCCTGTATTACCGTCGTTAACACAAGTCTCGACCAGCATGTGTTGTATTCTGCAGGGTAGCAAATCGATAATATAATTGATAGAACTCACTGATCATGCGTATCAGTCCAAGTAAAGTACAAAAACGTTCAAGATGGTCATGTTAAACGTCTTTACCTTTAAATGTTACCCGCAAACCAAGCAACGTAGACCATTTTATTCTGTTCATCAGACGACTCGTCTGTCTGCCATTCAAGGGAGTATTAAGGGGTCAAGAAGGAGAACCCAGAAGACAAAGGAAGTAAAATATAAGAAGCCAATGCTATCCTGAAGTGCGCACAGACTAGTCAACAAGTGCGTTATCCCGGGTCGACGGTCTTCGTCGACTGAAGCGTAAGTTGGTTAGGAATATGGGCGCTTGTGATAATCTGAACTCCGACTGAACTCGGGTAACCGCCGCACCACCGCCGCATCCCGAGAGTTCGACACGCGCTCCTTCAAAGACCGTCTTCCGACTAAAGTTCGTTCCACTCCTTTGCCTCTCATTTCCACTTCACCATGTCACCAAAAGACGAACTAGAGTACCTCAAGTCTCTTGTCACTCAGCTCAATGACAAAATACGTGAACTGGAGAAGATGACAAAGGCAGCGGTGACCGGCGAACCTTCGCCTGCTCGTCAGTTGCGGACAATTCTTATAGGGCCACCTGGCGCTGGTAAGTGATCCGTCTGGTTGCGAGCTTTCATCTCAACTGAAGCGGACGGTGCAGGGAAGGGCACTCAAGCTCCTCGGATACGAGACGAGTTCTGCGTCTGCCATCTAGCAACTGGTGACATGCTTCGCGAACAAGTCGCAGCAAAGACGCCTCTTGGAGTTGAAGCGAAGAAAATCATGGATGCTGGAGGATTGGTATCGGATGACATTATGGTTGGGATGATAAAAGACCAGCTGGAGAACAACAAGGCATGCAAAAATGGGTGAGTGTTGCAGAACTCAATGTGGGAATTTTAGCATGCCACGGCTATACGATCCTGCGACGTTCTCCCCCCTCAATTACTTCAAAAACGGCTGACGCGGCTTACGAGTATAGCTTCGTTCTGGACGGTTTCCCTCGCACGGTCCCACAGGCTCAGAAGCTTGACGGAATGCTTGAGTCTCGCAAGGAGAAACTTGATTCCGTTGTTCAGTTGCTAATTGACGATCAACTACTCATCTCGCGTATCACCGGCCGATTGATCCACCCTACTAGTGGGCGCACCTACCACAAGGAGTTCAAGTACGTACACCTCCGAAATCATCAGTTCTTTTGTTCCTTCTGACACTTTGTTAGTCCACCAAAGAAGCCAATGGTTGATGATGTAACCGGCGAACCACTCATCCAACGTTCTGATGATAATGTCGAGACCCTCCGAAAACGCCTATCTGCTTTCCACAGCCAAACCGGACCCGTGGTCGATTACTACAAGAACAAAGGCCTCTGGCATGGTATCGACGCTGCACAGTCGCCAAGCGTGGTTTGGGACCATCTTCGTAAAGTATTTACTGGAAGCCAATAGATAGACCCTCTAGCTTTCTTGTAGAAGCTATAATAGACTTTTGGTGTGATATTTATGTATTGCTGCGGGGAATTTTCGGTCTCAGGTCCACAGCATCAGCCAACCACGTTGAACGCGGATTGAGTCGACATCGCGATTGGAAGGGTTGAAACATCAGTTGTTTCAATTAGGAGTTGCTCGGTAACTTGTGTGCCTTCATGTATCGTCTTTACCTCTCATTCGTTTCATCTGAGATTATTTGGTGCCCACTGATAACGCTTAAGCGTTACCAAGGCTTGCGCCATCTTTGGAAAGGATTTCCTTGGTTCAACGAAGTATCCAACGTGTTCTG
Organism: Pleurotus tuber-regium; assembly: GCA_014058305.1. NCBI lineage: Eukaryota > Fungi > Basidiomycota > Agaricomycetes > Agaricales > Pleurotaceae > Pleurotus > Pleurotus tuber-regium. The sequence continues at coordinate 513,893 of JACFYU010000026.1, read as the reverse complement.
TCATGTGTTGCATTGTTGCATAACATGCATGCCTCGATTAATTTGTGATCGATCAACTTTCTTCGGTAGGTCTCCGATGTGTAAGGGTTCCAGATAGGTTATATATCATCAGTTCGAGAGAAAGATGGAACTTGCCAAAGTATTCTTCATTTCGTCTTAAAGCTCTGATGCCTCCTTCAGACAGAACTACCTCACTACGACGGGGGACTGCTTGCTTGTGCTGTAGGTGAGCGCTATTCAACGGTCGTTTTCCTTTCTCCGAATGGTTCTAACAATGTGGATACTATAGAAAGAAAAAGCTGGTACGATCTAATTACGCGATAATATCTGCTTTTCCCCTCCTAATCGCCTATTACACCACAGAAATGCGATGGGACTCGACCCGTCTGCAAACAATGCGCGAAAATGGGTCGCGCTGACCAATGCGAATACGACGACAAAAAGCAAAAGAGTCGTACCCAGAAACTCCGAGAAAAGCTCCAATTTCTCGAAAACCGACTGCGTGAGCTAGAAACGGAACAGAGCTCACCTGGTCAGAGCATCTCTTCTAGCGCGCCGCACACGCAAGCGTATCCCACACCTTGTTCGGAGCCGTTGGGATTCGATCTCGTGTACATCGCAGATCTGTCCAATGTTGATCAGTATGGCGATTTACCAGCTTCTGGATTGGAACTGTCAGAGGCGTCAATGAACAATGTTCAAGTCGATCTATGTCTTAGTATGGATGGAACATCCCGAGACGCCACGTTCTTCGGTAGCCACGGCATTGAGCAATCGGCGCCCACCATATGCAATGACACCCATCACCAGGGTTATTTTTCCACCAACGCCGAAAGCCCGCCGTCGAACGCGCTAATGGCCTTCTTTGATGACCTTGTTCCTGAAATTCCAGCTCCAACTACCACTACAGACGAGATCCCAACCATCACTTCAATAGAAAACTTACCGTTTGAAGTGAAAAATACAATGTGAGTTTGCCTTTTTTTGATAAACGATGCCCGAACGCACTGATGTTCATTTTTCGCCATTCTTGATGGGTGCAATATGTTTTAGAATTGGTGCCTTCTTGGCCCACAGACATCAATGTTGGTTCGACGGAGATGTTAGCAAATTCATACCAAATCCGTTCGATCAGTCACCTCAGGATGACTACCATCCAGCGTTGATGAACGCCATATACCTCCTAGGTTGCCATTTCACGCGTTCTCCATGTTTTACAGCTTGGGAGGACGAGTTTTTCAAGCGCACAATATCGGAAATCAACACTGCTCTCACTACCTCCGATCGGTTGATAGACATCGTGCGAGCCTCTTCATTGCTCAGCTCTTATCTTTACACCAAGGGACGCAACCTCGAAGCATACGCGCACGCGTTCGCAGCTTGTCGACTCGCTGTTGGACTCGGCCTTCATCGCCTCCGACCCTCTGGTGATACCTCGTCTCCCGGTCATCCCTCTGGCAACACCACAAACAACGCCGCCCACGCCCAACCACCAGACGAACCGCCTTCAATACCGATCAAACCCCCTCAAGACCAAGCCGAATGGAGAGAACGAGTTTGCGCCTTCTGGCAGGCATTTTCTCTAGACCGGTGTTGGTCCACAGCCCTCGGACTGCCTGTCGCCCTTCCCCACGGGGCGACACCACGCGATAAGGTTATCACCCCATGGTTACCTCCTTTGAATACGGAGGAAGGCTACTCGTATGAGACGTTAGCTCCTGTAGGTCGGCTCGACTTCTTGACATCGGCAGCCGTGCATTAGAGTATCGGTGTTTGTTAGGTTCTTATTAATTTAGGCTATTTTATTTTCACACTTAGGCACAGAACTACACCAACCCGTATTCATTGTCTGTCCCTTCTCTTCGAGCCAAAGCGGCCGCGCTATACGAGAAAGCGACTCGCCTAAGCAGCTGTGAGTTTTGAATTTTGGTCGTCTCGCTACGATGTGATGTTCAACAACTAAACACCCGTTCAGCCCGCCGGAAAGATGAAAAGTTCTTGAACGATCATCAAGTTCTGTCTACCGCATTTCAACGTTTCTCCGCTGGGCTACCGCCTTTCGTCGGCCTTGAACCATGGCGTACCCAACCTCCCCTTGTTGACGTGGAATTACTCTTCATCCACACGTTGGCGTATATCACTTCAATACACATAGCTGAATCCTCCCCTGCTCAGGCGAACCTAACGACCGGAAAGGAGGAAATCATTCTGAATATCGTCAATGCTACGGTACGCTTAACCGAGGAATTAAGTGACGTTGATTACGAGTTCCTAGACCCATTTCTTAGCGTAGGTGCAATTACCCCTCTGCTTAACAAAAGCCCGTCGCAGTTGCTTACCTTGATGACGGACAGGCATGTTGGTACCACCTTGCGAAGATTCTACTCCGTTGCATCAAAACATCCGTTAACATCGTTTTCGCTTCCGATCCTACTGGAACGAAGGAGGAGTATATTCTAGGATCGAAACTTACTGCCCTGATATACGCTTTGAAGAAGCTAAGTCTCTCGTTCCCCGTCGCGGGTATGTATTTCCAGACTTCCTCATAACGATATGTCATATCCTCATTTTTTGATCTTGATCGATCAACGACATTCTGATTATTTTTGGCTAGGTGACTACTTACGGAAGATTGAACCCCAGTGGCAGGCTCTGGGTCTTGGCCTCGCGAGCTACTGAAATTCGATGAAAAAAGGTTCTCAAGAGCTCATTTAGGAATCGCGGGACGAGAACGAGAACGTTTTTCATCTTACTCACAATAACCGAACGGCAAAGATTCAAGAAGACGTGATGATTGATGATATTTTCACGTTCATTACGCGCGACTCGCATCGTTGATCTATCAATTGCTTCGTTCCGCTCCTTGCCTCCTGGATGATCAAATCAGACTACTTTTCCCATTCTCACCAAGACCAACGAACCACTTGAAATACATCCTACATGTCTTTTTTTGTCTGCACCGAAATCATCCAATCAGCTAGCATCGCGGAGTTGTCATCATTCAAACACCAAACCCAAACCTATAACCAATCGACAACTGCGCTCGGCTGCCGGCGGTTACAACGATCCCACCAACACATCATGGCATCAATCACCTGTGCCACATTGTCAGACTGCCCATATAGTTCCAAGTCCAAGTGCGGGAATATATATACAATGTACAACATAACCCTGCTTGATCGGACCGCACTCCGTCTCTGTCTGCCATCAACTTGCGATTTGCGGCTTATGGCTTATCAGATTCCGACACCTCTCAAAACCTTTCTTTGCTGCCCTTGCATCAATTTCCCGGCCCACAAACGCAAACACGAACGCGATTGGTCCAATACCCCTCCTCACAGCGGACGTAGATTATGGAATTACCCGGGATGTGGGATATAGATGTAATGTCGAACAGAAGCGAGAGATGCGTGCGGAGATAAGGATTCGGGATGTGCGTGTAACGCACGCTTTCCGGAGTACTTATACTACTTGCCGAGTGGGTGGATTTGTTTTTTTGACTGGTGGTGTATGGGAATCGGGCCGGTGGTTAATAGCCTATCAACTAGGGCATCCCTATGCAACTTCGACGTTTATAATTTCTGGACTGGAGGATAATCCCAACGGCCAAAATGTATATCAAAGACCTTATTGCCCGAACGGTGGTGTATATATAGAAAGAATATCTGCCTAGTTAACCACGTTCGAAGATGGGATTCGGATGCAACATCACTGGTCCGCTTGTGAAGAAGAAGGAGATTGGTACATGATGTCCTCTCGCCAAATAACGTTCAATCAAATCACACAACATAGATAGCAAGTCCGGACCAGAAATCCCGTGGAGCTCGGTACCAAACTCAAAAGCGCAACCTTGAGCATATGGAAAGGGATATACTTACCCACAGTGTCCGGTCAACCAAGGGTATGATTAGTATATCCTCCCCCCGAGTCCGATATCGATGTGGTTGATATCTGAATCAGCGGTGGCTACGCTGCGAAGTTCCTTGAGCCTTGAGTTGCTTCCTCGATGCTTCTTCGCCGTTAGTCAGCTAGTCAGTCAGCAGGACGGTGACTAGTAAACGATTGTGTAACGGGCTAACTGATTTGCATGACCTCCTCAGTATCCAATCCAATAAATTATCTGGGGATTAGGGACATCATGCATCATAATCAGTATATTCTCCCGGACATGTGGGTATCTCAACAACGGCTTAGTTTACCGTGATTGTCCACCACGTTACCTCCTCTGGTTTAACGTCAACAACCCTCAGCTGCGTGGGGGTAACCTAGTCGCGAGAAATTCAGACTCATCTGACAGTTCCTTATGACTAGGAAGGCATGGGGAGAGAGAGAATATCATTATGGCCTCGGAGGCAGCCTGAGCATGGACTCGTGGAAATGGGAAGTGGTGCTACCTCAAAGCATCTCATTTTAATGACACGTACATATACTCGGGAGATCTTGCAGTGGCACTACGCCCAAGACGCTTTATCTATCTAATCGTTGCCAGGTACATTCCGCGATATGTTATTTAAATTATACATAGCATGTAAAGTGATATCACTGGAACCAATGTCGGGATGAATGATGTGCAGGGTCCAAAACAGGGTCGATGCATCCTTTCTTAAATAATCAGGATTCAATATTCAGGGGAGGAGAGGAGGGAGATATACTCGCGATGCATGATAAGCTTATAAGCTGCGCACGGCAGGTCTGCACCTCCTTGCGAATTCAAAGTTCGTTTGTGAGTGTCTACTTGGCGGCCGTGCTCGCGGTCACTTGACGAGACACGAGGCGAAGGAAAGGAACTTGGAAGGGAAGGTTCGTGCTTACTTTAACCCGTAGATACTCAGAGAGTAAATAGTTGTTCATATGCAGCTCATAATGAGGAGCAAGTAACGCATGGGGACTTCGGGCCGCATCATAATCTGCGTCATCTAATGCTGACTAGGCGATAGGATAGGAATTATTGAAGTGAATACCTGTCGAGTTAGCATTGCTAGCTCATCAGGCTAGTGATAACTGCACGGAGGGATGGTATGATGTCTATCTAGTCCTCGGAGGCTGCGGCACCCTACTACAAACTCAGACATCGTACACGCGCCAGCCCATTGGGCGACGCGTACACGCCAAGACTGGTTGCAATGACTTATTGACCTTTTGACTTCTGCATTTCAAGAGGGGCCTTGTCAAGCTGTGATGCACCTGCCAGGCTAACAAGTCGACCCGACCTGCTCGCAGCAGCGCTAGCGGAAATAAGAGATTTGTTAGGACAATGTCCCGAAAGACATAATCTCACATCAAACATTTAACCCCGCAAGCCTTTTTTTCTCTGGCGGCGACCGCTCAAGCAGAGGGCGACCATGCTTCAATTGAGAAAGGCATTCAATGGGTCACACCAGTCGTAAAATAAAAATAAGGTGAGTAAGTAATCAAAAGGGTGACGCTGGTGTTGCGTCACTTGTGATCAAAGGACGCATAGACTTAGGCTCAGGGAAGCGATGTAATCGAAGTATGTCCCAAATATGGAAATTCAAAGGCTCTCGTAAGCAGGCTGACAACCAGGGATATTAATATCAGTTTCAGATTCTAAAATCCAATATATAATCATTTATCTTTTGACTTTTTATCCTAGTCCCTGTCACGCCCACCCCCGTGCTTTAATCCTTGGTTTCTGCTTCAGTCGGTCTAGGCGGTTCTCTAATCTTCTTCTTCTCCTCTTTCCACCACCTTTGCAACAGAACCACAGTATATTATCCTATCCCGACACTGCCTTTTGTGTGCAAAAGGTGCTTCACTCAGACTTGAAACACCCATCAGCGGGTCGCCAACCTGATACGCAGTTTGTCGCCATTTTCGCGGGCGTATAGCTTTAATCGGGGCTATTCAAGACTATACTCTTTCCTTGGTTGGATTCGAGTCCCTCTAAATCGTTTCAATCACTGGTGAGTATCCAAGCTACCTGATTCTCGCTTCTGGCGCCCACATACGGTCCAAAAATCTGGTACTAATACCTCTTTCTTCTTGGCCCTTTTCTTTTCAACGTCAGCGTACTAGTCGAACTGGAGTCGACTTCGGTCGGGCAATTGGACGTCGTACATTACTATGATTGCTACCATAACTGCGACTTCACATATTAGAATGTCACCGACGCCGGCTCGTTCGTTTCCATTGGCTTCAAACTCGGCGGGTGCACCTCTGCCCCTCATTCCTCGTAGATCCTCTACCCGCTCAAGCAATACGCCCGCATCCAACTCGGTCTCAGGCTCGCCACCGCGTTCGTCTCCGCCTCTCACCATTGTCGTGCATGATCCTTCTCCCAGCAAGGAGCCACTCAAAGGTTCCACGGAGTCTGATGCATCTTCTTCGAATTCATCAACCGTGTTCAATGGCATTACCCCTCGCGTGAAAAAGAACCGCAAATCCTCACGTTCAGTTCCCACCCTATGTCCGCCAGAACAATCGACTCCCATTCCGGCTGTGTTCAATGCGAGCACGAATAACCGGACGCTATCACCGGAGGTTGGGGATGATGCTACGCCTCGTGCGTCTACTTCAAAGCCGCTAATCTACCAGCCGGGCGTCCCGCTTCGCATCAGCCTTGATGGGATAAAGAACTGGAGCTTATCAGAGTCCCGTATCGATGGCTTGCCAGGGACTTCATTGCAGTCGTCGTCTTCTTTTCAGATACCGAAAGCGGCAGGAGCTCAACTTGTTCGAAAGAAGTCGGGTCAGCTGGTAAAATCTTCTTTGAAGAGGTCAAAGTCTATTGAGAGAGGTAGTCTTTCGGTCTTCACCAGTCCCACCTCGAGCAAGAGCGAGCCCACCACGCCCAAGGCTGTTCACTTTGATGCTCAGTTGGAGCACGTCAAATTGTTTTTGGCGGAGCAGAAACCTCTGGCGGTGTCGCGGGATGGTAGTCCTACGGACGATACCAGCGGGACGGAGAGCGACTTTCCGTCTTTCATATATGGAAGTGCCGAGGAACGCAATGCCAGAAGGAATCTGACGATGCAGGTTACGAACATGCCAATTATGGTAAACCCCAACCATGACGTTGCGTTGGAAGGGCTGAAGCTTTCACCCGACATGCTGAGCATCGAGGGACGTGTCCGATTAAGGAATCTGGCTTACCACAAACAGCTTGCGGTTCGGTTCACGTTCGACGCGTGGCAAACGACGAGCGAAGTCGTGGGCAAGTATTTGGAATCGATCAACAAGGATTTTGATAGGTTCACTTTTTCGATTCGGCTCAACGATTTGCTTGCTCGCATCGATGGAAAGACGTTGCTGTTAGCGCTCAGATACAACGTCGATGGAAGGGAAATATGGGATAACAACAGCTGTCAGAATTATCGCGTCACATTCTCCACAAAGAAGGACTCGGCTTCTGCTAGTGACGTCGCAGACCTCAAGACTAGATTAGAGAACATCGCCAAAGGCCGGGAAGCGGCATTAGCTACGCCGACGCCTCGTCTCTCTCGTCGATCGGGCTCCAGATCGAACTCAAGCTCGAGCTCATCTTCTGAGAACGACAAGCCGCTCGAGTTCAAGACGAGCGCCTCACTGGCGTCTCGATACGACCTTGGTTCGTCTCTCCGATCGCCATGGAAGCCCCCGGCACCGACATTCTCCCCTCCTCCTCCTCCTCGTCACCTCCGTACCCGCTCTCATCCCGCTCCGTCTTCCGCACCCACCAGCTCTATTCCATGGCCGGAAAAAATCATCACTACACCCGCCGTCACCAAATTCCCCAGCAAAACGAAAGCAGAGTTGGGATCTCCCCGAGATCTTTCTGATGATGATCATTTTCGTATAGTGGGCTCTCCGAGAGCACACATGTCCGACATGGAAAATGTCCCTTTTCCCATCATCCAACAATCTGTGGACGTGAACGATCAGCGCCCGGCGAGGAATCATAAGCGAGGAGGAGGGGGATATTTTGATGTTGGCGTGAATTTTGAGACGGGTGTGAAGAGGACGCCACCGGGGTCACCCAAGTCGAGTTCTCCGTTATCGCTAGCGGTTGATCATGTATCCCCGCTATCTAGTTCAAGATCTATATCCTTTCCACCGGCTGACGGAACTTTACCGCGCACTCTATTCCCTGCGGCAAAAGCAATAGACATCGCGCCCCGGCAAAGTCTTAAGGTTGACATTGGTGGAGACAGTGAAGAGTCGACGCCAACATTCACATCTTCGGGCTCTTCGAGGTCGGCTACGCCATCCCCAACAGAGAATTTCACGTTTGCTGCTCTAGCAGGGGCTTTCGGTGACCCCTTGTCTCAGGACCCATCAGTTGATTACCACCAATTGATTGATAAGTAAGTCTGATCCTAACTTGGCCACACATCTACCATCTTGATATTCATCCAACCCTTCATAACAGGTTCTGCTTCTACACTGGTTCCGATAATACCACCCTCGTTCCACGTCCAGCCAGCGTTTCAAGCTTTGACGAATTCTTCACGTCGCAATCACCTCGTCTGCACGGATTTTCGCATATGTTTGGGTCTCCGCCGTTAACGGCGAGGTCGAATAGCGATGATGCCATCGTTTGTCGGAGTGGGTCTTCTACGCCTACCACGCATAGGACGCCCACACCGGAATCCCGCTCGGCGACACCTATTGCCGCTTGCATATAATATAAATATAACTATAAAACGATTGACAGGCCGGTCGATGGTGGCACCCTCCTCTCTCTCCCAGATCATCTGCATTCTACACAGTGATTGTGTATATATACGTTTACCCCGGTTCTCCGCTCCGCCTTTTATGGAGGCTACATACGCACGACCGACCTGACCCGTCACGACACGTCGCTTTTTTTTATTCATTCGGCTGAAGACGCGCAGGAGAACATATGAACGATAGAACGCTTAGCTTGTTCATGTCCACCACCCCCTTCCGACTCCATCCCAGTTTGATTATTCTTATTTCCAGATGAAAATTTCCTGTATGATAGTCTTTTGGTTTCTTGGTTTTAAACGATGGTGTCTCTTGTGCACACATTTCTTATCTTACTACTATCCTCCCCCTTCAAGCTTCATGATCCATCCTGACCTACCCCCGTGTCTCTTTTGGTATTACACATCTACATACATGCATTGGATCAAACCTCGCGTACTCTTATCCCATTAACACAATATTTGGCTACTATCCTTGCTTCGTTAGGTCGTTTGGATAGTCGGGGAATATTGGTTATTGGATTGGGGGTTTTCTCTACGAATCACGACATATATATAGCCTAAAACTTGATACTCAGATTTTCATACATGACATGACATTTTTCCCCTGTACATTTGTAGTTTTATATTTTATCAATGGATAACGATATGATGATCTTCAGAGAGGGGGAGGAGACGAGCTAAACTGGGCAAGGACGAACTAGACTTGGGAGAGCTAGCTTAAAGCCTAAAGCATCAAGGTATGATGATCGAAATGAATTGTATATGAAATTGGTTTTACCATACATACATAGTGGGTATCGATAATCAGTAACGTCCACGACGAGGACCCCATCGACCTTGTCTCGACCCTCCCCGTCCCCAGTTCGAGTCCTCTCCACCGCCGCCACCACCACGACTAGTACTATTCCAATCATCAGTCCCATTGCTCCCATTCCCATTTCCGTTTCCATAAAAGTTGTCTTGTGCAGGCATTGATCGTTCTTGCGTTCTTGTCGTCGTGTTGTCACCGAAACCGGGGATAACATACTCCTCGTCCGCTCCACCACCATCACCAAACCCGCCTCTCTTACCATACCCACCATCAGATGGATTACCCGCGCCATCCTCTTCCTTATTCCACCATCCCTGTCCAAAGCTAAATCCAGGTACCATAGCATCCTCTTCCTCGTCTTGACCCGCAGTATCATTGATCTCAGGAGGCTTCTGACCACCAGCGGAGAACACCGAAGATGTATCACCTGGTCGTTCGCGTGACCAGAATCGGGTTGTGTGGTCATTTGAGCCGCTGACGAGGAGGTGGCCTAGGGGGTGGAAGGCGAGGGACCAGACGTTGGAGTCGTGGGCTTGGGAGAGGGTCGCGCGGGGTTGAGAGAGGGAGAGGGAGGGTTGGGAGGAGGGTTGGGAGGATGAGGAGGGGTGAAGGGGGTTTGTGGAGTCGGAGGTTGAGACGTCCCAATGGAGGATGGAGCCTTCGGATCCGCCTGAGACGAGGATGGGATGGACTGGGTGCCAAGTTACGGCTAGTCATTGAGTTAGTTATATTGATTTGGGTTGATTCTATGAATAGATGGGGATGGGTAGATACGTACAGCATACTTCCTTTTTGTGACCCTTGAGGACACGATATTCTTTCATTGCGCGAATGTCGAATACGCGGACGGTTTGATCTCGTGATGCGCTTGCTACTTGATCGCCATTTGGAGACCAGGCGACAGCTTGGACGGTATTTTTGTGAGGGTGGCTGCGTACTTTAATCAGCGAAACAATGTTAAGGAAATAAATTGGAACATACAGGGAAGATAACACAGTCCCCGTACGCGGATCCCAGAATTTGATAGTGTTGTCCTTGCTTCCAGAAACTAAGAGACCTTTCGTAGGATGCCATTGTACGCATTTCACGTCCCAACCATGGCCAGTAAGCGTACTCTCCTCTCTGCTCTCCTCGAACGCCCATATTTTGATCGTCGCGTCATCACTGGCCGTTGCGAATCTCCGATCGTCTGGACTGAAACTGAGACCACGAATGGGTTCTCTTGACCGGGAGCCTTGCCATGCGGTCAAGTTGTTCATGTTGGGTTCGAAGTATTTGATGACGCCGCTTTTGTCGGTGGAGGCGAGGTATGCACCAGAGTGCGTGAACTGCATGGCGCATATTCCTGTGTCGTGGGCTTGCAGGATGGTCTCAAAGTTGAAGGTCAGACCGTTCCATAGGGTAAATTCACCACTCGTAGACCCGGTCAATACACGTCGGGCTTCAGGAGTCCACTAACGAAAAACATATATTGAGGGATAGGGGATATAGGACGAACGAGAAGAATGCGACGGACCGTGACGACGTTTACGGGACATCGGATTTTGTTGGTTGATGTGTGCACGAATTTAGTGCATAACGATGTGGAGGCGTTATCTGGGTATGCTTTGGGTGGTAATAACTGAAGTTGGAACTCATTTCAGCTGGGGTATTGGATAATGGAAACTGCGTATATTGTTCGTACGTCTATTATATACGAAGGACTAGGCCTCATATAGGGTGTGTACGTAGAATTAGGTCGTAGTTTGCGTATCTTTCAGCGAGGTTAACATAGTCAACTTCTTGTCCAGTGGCCAACGAATATGAACGTACCAACGTCCATCGTCCCATACCACTATTGTAATCCACCGTCCGCCGAGGCTTTGTTTTTTTGATTAATTTACCATCAATCATCTGCCTCGAGTTAATTAGCTCTTGTTCTGTAATTTTCATTTCATCCAGTGGAGGCGGCTGGGGTTCAGACAAATACTTCTTTGGTGTCCATTCGACATGGGGAATGTTCGGTTTACGAGGAAGAGCATCGGTGGGTAGAAGAACTGGGAGAGAAGTGGTCATTGCAGTACGGACGAGCATCTCACCAGTGACTTTAGTCCAAAGCATTTCTCACGGTCACAAAGCACTGCGCTTTCCATGACTTTTCAATATTGACAAGGCACATCAACTGGGCGAGGTGTAATCTGAGTCGTCGCTACCACTTTCAAGCTGTCAAACCATCTCAGATGCCTCAGGTACTGGAACGCCAGGTCTATGTTCATGCGCGCCAGGCCATCTCACTTGAAGTTGAAGACACCTTTCGCTCCTTGGTCAGTGGTTCCTGGTAGAACCTGAACGAGTCTTCCTAGTCTTCTTATCCACGTAAGGATACCTTGGCGGCAATGGTGCCCTCATCTCGCAATGATTACATGATTAACACGGGAACCGACTCTAACGAGGCTTTGATGCCAATATCTCAATCGATACCTCACCACTTGTCTGGACCAACCTATACGTCTTATTGATAAGTTTAGCCTATGCAACAACGGTACCGGACAAGAGTGCTGGCCTTGCTCTAGGTGCTGGTTGCAGAGTGTTGATCTCTAACGGCACAGCGTACACTATCCTAGGCTTTGATTCGACCGTGACGTAGCATCGCATTACAATTCCCTGGCTTTACCGCCAAAGAACTTCGAACGTTCAGTATCATGCTTACCTGACTTTTATGAATACAATTGTGTCATTCCTAATAGGCGGATTAACTTCCAAGTCAACGGGAAGCAGGTCATCAATGCCATGTCGACTGGGGCTTACGTGATTGGCGATGATGTTCTAATATAACCCCTTAGCTGATGAGTGAGGTGAGGGTAACCACCGTTTTGTAAACCACATTCATCTGATTTGATCAACCGAGAACTGCGTACTTGAACTGAGATTAGGATTCACCGCTGATGTTACACGGCGCCTCGCAGATCCGGACGCCCAAGTAATCAAGTAGTTTGTCCAGTCGGGCAGAGTTTCGATGTGTAAACCGCATTGTAGTTCTAAACCCTGCTTAGTCAAAGTTCGCATGTCCGGTTTGGCTGGCGCCTCAATAACAACTACGATGCAGCCTTGGGTGACACACTGATCCGTTGACCCGAAAGAAAGATGATCTCCGTAGTAGGTAAGTGTGCGTCCCACCTGTGTTGCGTCCATTCACCTCCACTATATCCTCAGTTGACCATGATATGTAACACCAGACAGTGTGCTTCGAGATAGATATTCACCTCTCTCTAGTATTAAAGGCTTCAGCGACGAGCCAGAAGACTCAGTCTGTCACTCTCTTTCTACTCAGTTCTTAAACACTCTGACCAATGCACTTCAGTCTTGCAGCTGTGTTAGCCGTAGTACCATTCTTGGCTGCGGCTTTACCACATGATGCCCACCTGCCCCCTGATATCACTATACCTATCTCAAGGCGCACAACCTTGGTGAAGCGGGATGGCTCCGTAGACGCGGAAAGCTTCCGTAACCATATTGCTCATGCACAGGGGTAAGCAGTCATACGTCCCGGTCTAAAGTTCTTAGAGGTCTATCTATTATTCAGAAAAGTCAAGAAGGGCATGGATAACGCAAAGAAGGCGGCTGGGACCGCCAAATCACCGAGAGGTAGGTAAATTTCATACGCTCTTACGACAACTTCTGCTTAGATAGCATCAACCTCAGATGTTACTCAATCAGGCTATAAACTTGACCCAGCACAACCGTCAGGACCTCACTATACGATCATGCCAGTCCTCGAGGACAAACACATCGTACCGCCGACCGGCCATCATGGAGAGGAGCAGTGTGGAACGCCTCCGACCATCCAGCCAGAGCCTGCCTTCTCCCTCCTACCAGTATCTCGTCGAGCTCAGGGTGAATACGGTTCGCTCATATTCGGTCCCGGTCCTGCTCTCCCGAGCGGTCATGGTAGTAAAGGACAATGTAGCACGCCTACAACTACTTTGTCAGAGCCCGTGTACACGATTCTGCCAGTGACTCAAGATAAACGCACTTCTCGTGAGTCCGAATACAACCCTGTACCACCCCCTGACCATGGCGAAGAATCATGCGGAACAAATGCACCTACCCACCAGCCTCTGCCCCCTTGGTCGGAAGATCAGCACTACAAGCGCAAAGCGGGCCCCTATACCATTTATCCAGCCGATACATGTACAAACTCGCAGCCAACGGCCAGACCCCCTCCTGATCCTTCACAAACCTCCCACCCTCATGGTGGCTACTCACATGGACCACCAGTTAAATCAAGTAACTCTCCTAACCAAGTCACGACAAGCGACGTACCTAGTCCCACAGGAGTTCCTTCTCCCGAAAATGGCGCAGCGACAGTCGCCCTTGATCGCTCAGGTCCCACTTGGATCGGTAAAGTTTCTGTGGGTACGCCGCCTGTAGATTTCGAAAGTATGTCTTTCTCGCTTTGAAACCTTGATGACTAAAATTTTGGTGTGTAGTCACTTTTGACACAGGAAGTAGCGATTTCTTTGTTCCTAACACCAACTGCCGTGGAGGGTGCGCTGGGGCTACCAAATACGACCCAAACGCTTCTTCGTCAGCCTCTGACCTACGTCAACCCTTCCAAACAGGCTTTGGCGACGGGTCCACCGTCAGCGGTGAACTATTTGAAGACGAGGTCTCCCTAACCGGTTTAACGGTAGTTATAATACTTCGTTTTCCATTTCTTGGCTCATTGGGTCTACCTTTAGGTTCATAACCAAACCCTTGGCGCTGCGACAGAATACAATGGGTTCAGTACACCTCCAGATGGGTTGATGGGCTTGGCTTTTGAAACTCTCTCCGTGTTTGGTGCTCCAAACTTTATACAATCACTCGCGGATCAAGGTACCATTAAGGATCAAGTGTTTGCATTCAAACTTGCGGATCAAGGCTCTGAGTTATCGATTGGTGGACTAAACAATGCATTGTTCACAGGAGATGTAACCTTCACTCCCGTCATTCAAAAGGTGAGTTGTACCCGAGACGAGAACAATCAAATAATGGTCAATACCTATCAGGCGTTTTGGGAAGTTAAGATAGACAGCGTTAATGTGAACGGCCAGCCTGCACTTCAATCTACAGCGGGTATTGTCGATACAGGCACCACATTGGTCAGACTCCACCCACTCCTTGTGCCTTGTTGTACTCACGCATAAGGCCAGATCCTGGGTGAATTGGAGGAGGTTGCTCAAGTTTATGCAGCCATTCCAGGTGCTCAGGATGCTTCCGCTGTCCTTGGAGCTGGAGCCTTCGCGAGTTAGTGCATGCTATACAAGCTATCGTTATTCAGATGATGATGATGACTTTACCTATTTTAAGTTCCCTGCGACAATCTCCCGACAGTTAGTATGACTTTTGGCGGAAAGTCATTCGACATTGCTCCCGATCTGCTCAACTTGGGGACTATTGATTCTCAAGGTCAGACTTGCGTCGGTAGCATTGTAGGTACAAACCTTGAAAATAGTAAGTTACATCATGGTCGTGCATGTGTTCTATTCACTAACACATATTTTTCAGTTGGTTGGGTGGTCGGGGATGTGTTCCTGCAAAATGTTTACACCGTCTTTGACTTTGGAAATAAACAAGTCGGCTTTGCTAGTCTTGCTTGATCTTGCGATTATATAGAGTACGTTAGTCCTCCATCAGCTTGAAATTCGTTTGTGTCCGTAGTATATATAGATATCCTGCATGCTGGTCCCCTGCACTTAGTCATCCTCATATACCCCTATGTGATTTTATGTGAGTAAAGAAGCGCTCGCGTATTCAATTACAGCTGATTCGGACTTTCTTGAGACTAAACCTAATTTTTTTTTGACAACCACAAAATTTCCTTTTTTAGAAAGCACTACTAACTCTAAGCGCAGCCTGATGCTATTCGACGCAGCAACTTTAGAACTCACCTCCATTTTCTTGTCCTCATGTCAGATTTCAACAAATTTCTTGTTGGTCTTCATAAACATAAGCCTCAGGCCCCCGAAAATGATTTAGAAGTGATATCTTCTCATTCCGCTTTGATTCTCGAAAGCATTGACTCAGACAAAGACATCCCTTCACCACTGATACGAAAAGACCTAGAGGAATACAAGGCTAAACAACAAAGAGGTCCGTTCTATTTGATCATCATGCTATAGGAGCTACATTATCATTACAAGCCGCTGCATGGATTGAAGTCAACCCTGAGTGGAAGACGTAGGATTCTTTCCGATAAAAGCAGGCCAAAACGTGCATCAACTCTTCGTAGTAATCATGGAATTTCACTGAGTCGTCCTCGTTTTCCTTATTCCACGTCTAGTCATGTTGTCAGCTCAATCCTTTGCAGATTATGGTGTATATATGCTTACCATCGGGTCATCCAAAGGCTTTGGCATATGTATATTGACAACGAAGTCTTTCTTGCGCGCCGAAATTGATGTACACATGGCCTTATACCCTGAGGGAGAGTTCAAGGGCTTTTTCTGATCGCTTTTTGGAGTCTCGTAACGCCATTCGAGCTTGTTGACAGGAAGGTTCTCAATACGACATCGGGCAGCTTTTGCGACAAGTTTTTTGAACTCATGATAGTCTGCTTGAGGTGGGTTTTCCATGGAAAAAGGTTCCCCATTGATCTGCCGGTTGGCTGGTTGAGGCTTACGACCAGCACCTCTTGGTTTCGAGCTTGTGATATTAGACGTTGGTCCCAAGTCGATGGTAACGTAAAAGGTAACCTGTGCACGTTCTGGGACATCTGTTTTCGTGCGTTTTGCCTTCCTAGCTTCATCTGGAGAGTTTTTCTCATCTTCCTCGGAGTTTGATGCACGTTTTGGCCTGCTTTTATCGGAAAGAATCCTACGTCTTCCACTCAGGGTTGACTTCAATCCATGCAGCGGCTTGTAATGATAATGTAGCTCCTATAGCATGATGATCAAATAGAACGGACCTCTTTGTTGTTTAGCCTTGTATTCCTCTAGGTCTTTTCGTATCAGTGGTGAAGGGATGTCTTTGTCTGAGTCAATGCTTTCGAGAATCAAAGCGGAATGAGAAGATATCACTTCCAAATCATTTTCGGGGGCCTGAGGCTTATGTTTATGAAGACCAACAAGAAATCTGACATGAGGACAAGAAAATGGAGGTGAGTTCTAAAGTTGCTGCGTCGAATAGCATCAGGCTGCGCTTAGAGTTAGTAGTGCTTTCTAAAAAAGGAAATTTTGTGGTTGTCAAAAAAAAAAAATTAGGTTTAGTCTCAAGAAAGTCCGAATCAGCTGTAAAGTCATTCTTTGGTACCGCGATGGTCACAAGATAGAGGCCGATGTGCATGCAGAACGAACGGGTGCATTGTTCAGCATCCCGAGCTCTACCGTTAAACAACATCGAGCGTACCGTTATTGACCACGGACAATAAATGATCCGATCTCAAGAATGCAAATTGTATCCCGCACGCAAGTATACCCAAGTCGACCCCTACAGGAACCCAAGGAAGTAGCTTTATCTATCATCGATGCTACAACCGCTCGCTTTGCACCTACTTCTGCATTCTGGGTATATAACGTATCCATCGATGAAAGTAGGTTGAAGACCTCTCTGTCAATGGTTCTTGATGACTATCCACACTGGACCGGTCACCTACAGACAGTGACCAGTGATATAGTTCCCAGCGATCATACGCGGCGCTATGGACGGCTTTTTGTGACTTACGGCACTAAGAACGATCCCGGCGTCGAATTCACGATTTCGACTTACCCCGAATCCATCTCTTCCTTCATCCCAGAACCTGGATGGCGAAGTGAAACGGGAAGGAAGTATTGGAATGTAGCTCCATTACCTGTATCGGAACTTGTACCTACCACTCCCCTCGCTGTTCACAGCGGAAAATCGTCGACACAGGCCGAACCTTTACCTTGCATGACAATCCAGGTTACTTCTTTTGCATGTAAATCCGTGTCGATTGCCGTCAAGATGGTCCACCCTCTCGCAGACGCGCACTCATTGATGTACTTCATGCGAGACTGGGCAGCTATTTACTGCTCGGTTATATCATTGGATAAGTCGTTCACCCCATCACCCCTCTTTAATCCGCGCCTCCTCGACGCTGCCTCAGCAGGTGACATCGATAGTCCAGAATTGGCTTACTCCCTCGTCGAGCGGTCCCGTACATTGCCATGCCATAGATATGACTGGTTCAATTCATCTCATCATTGTCCCGACATCATCTTCCCTTCCACTGTCGCCCCTGAATCTTGGAAAAAGGAGGCAGCTGGGCGCACACGCGAGCACGAAGAAGGCGATCCGATGCCTTGGCACGAATGGGATGTAGCCGCCCCCGTGGAACATTACATCTTTCACTTCTCCCGGACTGAACTTTCACGCCTTTATAAGATCGCGTCTTCCCAAGTTGACAAAGCTGAAGAGAATCACCGACGTATCTCTTACCTGGATGCCCTGCTCGCGCATATCTGGTATCTAATCAACCGTGCACGCTTTCAGAATGAACAGGGTCCACTGGACACCCTCCAAGTGCATCTTAACCAGACACTGTCCCTACGCGGTCCCCGTCTGTCGACCAATCTACCTGACAACTTCATTGGCTCGCCGATTCAACTGGCTTGTGTCACAAGTTCCGCTTCTTCTACCCCACAAGATCTAGCAAAGAATGTACGAACCGTACTCACAAAATTCGATGCTAGCAGTCTTGCGGCTAGGCTTTACGAAAGGGCGATGGAGAGCGGCCCTCCATGGCGTATTTGGAACGCGTTCCTCGGAGAGAGGAATGTGATCGTAACAAGCTGGATTGGAGATGGTTTATACGAACTGGACTTTGGGACAACAGGAGCTAGGAACTTGCCGATATATGCAGAGGGGATCATGCCTCAGATGGATGGTTTGATACAGGTTGTGGATGTGCCGTTGGAGAGGACAGACGCAAGAGACGTATCCAGTGCAGGACGGGCTGCGAAATGGCATCAAAAGGGGGGAGTGGATGTGAGCCTTCATCTAGCGAAGGACACGATGGAAAGGCTAGTAGAGGACACATATCTGAGACGGTTTTGAGACTGCATTCAAGGTCTTGGTGGTGGTAACTCCGAAAAACCATGTCTGGGCTGCATCTTCATGGCCTCTGCTTAACATGCGAGCCTTCGACTAGATGGCCAGCAAATTGAAATCGTAAATGGATATGAGCAAGTGTATATCCTGATTTGTCTATGTACTCACCGTCCGAAACTTCTTTATATATCATAGAGTCGAGCTCACCATGACAGTTTGGCGAAACTAGTTACTCCCTAGATCACACGCCCGGGACCTCTTCCCGTTCTGCTTCCTCAACTGGAACGGAGGTAATGTCACAGGGAAAGTCCTTCTGCCGAAGCTTGGACTCTGTTCCGAGATATGATATGCGAAGGGCACCAATTGGCTTTAGAGGCTGAAGGTGTCCATTGTCACCTCAGAGGCTCTAACCAGACGGTCGCATCACATACAACGTGATGGTCACTCTAAATGTATCAAGCTATTCAAACCGAACCCCTAAAATTCCAAATACTGAGAAACGTGTCGTTTCAATCATTCTACCAAAGCGACAACATTGAAGACTCAACCAAATTAATACAGGAATATGATACGACGGCACACTCTCTATGATCTATTCCACGTTCGTGCCCTTCGCAAGGAATAAATTCGTAGGGAACCCATGATGTTTGCCTTTGGCGATGACGTTAAGCTCGTACTGCAATCCAGCGCCCTCGAACGCCTTTCTAATATCTTCTTCAACGAAACCGCCCTTGTGGGCCACGACGTGCTCCCAGACTTTCTCAGATGGAAAGGCAGAAAGATCGTTATCTTCCGACTTGAGCATGTCGATCACAAGAAGCTTTCCTCCTGGTTTCAAGAAGAATTTCAGGATGCGAGTGGTGTCCTCAATAGAAGGTAGGTGGTGATATGCCATGCCACACTATGCGGAACAAAGGAAAAGTCGGATTATACGGTGACTTAGACGGCGCAGAGAGATTGTAACGTACGATGATGACATCAAACTTTTGCCCGTCAAGTTCACCTTCTTCTCCTTTGAGCTGGACGCATACCGCTTTCATCTCCTCAGGGGATATACCCTGATTATCGACGCGCTTATTGAACTCGTCGACCATGCCTTGGCTGATATCAACTCCTACAATCTTCTTTGTATGGCCCGCCAGTTCCCTAGATACCAATCCTAGTTACAATGCCGTTATTAGTGCCCGTGGAAGATATATGGACTAGTGATGGAATACCTATTCCACATGCGAAGTCCATCAACTCCGTCTTCCCTTCGTCGAATGGATACGCATCGAGGATCGCAGCAGCCTGCCTCTCGGTCAATTCCTTAGCATAAGGAAAGTCCTCGAACTTTTGAACGTTCTCATTGAAGTATTGTGCATTCGCTGCGACGTAATCGTGCCCATGGTGTCCGTGATGGTGGCCATGATGGCCATGAGAGTCAGTTGTTTGCTGAGTGTGGGCGTGAGCGTTTGTAGAGGAAGTATCAGACATGTTGGTAGTGTGTGTGAGTCGGTGGGGGGATGAAGAGTGTTGGGATACTGGATTTCTGAAAGATTTTAGGGGCGATTATATTGCCACGTTCCTGCCTTTTTTGGAGCCGACTGGGGAGGTACTCGGGCTGACAGAGCAGAGGCACAGGCCAGTCGGCGTAAACTAGTCATAGGAGGAACGCGGATATCTGCCAGGTACTCCCTGCGCTGCAGGAGTCTTGCGCGTATCAGAGCTGACATATCAAAATCATATCAAGGATAGGTGATGATTGTGTTGAAGTACTATCGTTTAGACCGCAATGGAAACGTACATAGAGATGGAAATCATTTTTTGCAGCCCGTCCTCTCGCCATATGCCCTTCGGATCAACGGGTACAGCCTGAACCAGCATGCTGTTTCTGCCTTATATCGAAAGAGTTGTGTTGCATATAGCTTGGTGCTGACGCTCGTTGTGTGCCAAACCAACATGAGCGACTCGGAAGTTGAAAACAGTGTGACCCGATGTGACAAGCATACATAAAATTTTGGTACTCATCCCGCCGGGAGCGAAACATCCACATACTATCCTGCAATCACAATAATGCAGAAGGTACACCATTGGGTATAGTAGGCTGCAGATCAAACCAGTTGACCTTCACAGTACCTCCCGTTGCCACCGTCCCATAATAGAAGATACCAAACCTATACCCCATAAAGTACTGCCAAGCAGTAATCATCGTGAACGTTCCCAAACTTCTAAAGCTCCTCCCATCAGTGCTATAGTATAACGTCGCCTTGTGATCGCTGCTTGAGGCGATATGTGCGTTAATACGCAGGTAAATCGTCCCACCCGAGATGGCAGCACTGGTGACTGTAGTCCCTTTGCCGACAGTATTCCAACTGGCATCCATGGTGAGATTGTTGACGAACCATACCGAGTACGTGGAGCCGGTGCGTGCAACACCGATCCATGCGGACGAGTCTCTGAATAGCGCCAGACCAGCACGATCACCGTCCTTCATCCCACTAACATCAATTGAGATTGTCCCGGTAGCTTCGGGGCCAGGAATGCGATGTGTTAAAGTATTACGCGCGGCGTATAAATCATCTGTGACCGTTGCGGTATCGAGAAATAGACCGTTATCAACACGAAACTTAGACGTATCGGGGTTATGGTTCCACTCCCACTCAGGCTTCAAAGTCGTTCCACTGAAGAAGTCCGTACTCCATATAGACGGGAGAGGGTGAGGTGTCATAGGGTACGGATACGATTGTCCCCAACCACCATTTACCAACTGCACGCTGGGGAAACCATCACTCCCCCATGTCATCGGTGCAAGGACTGGCACGCGTCCCTCAGGGTAGGAGTCGATGAACGCCATATAATAAGTTCCTCCGTTGGGAGTGGTAATCATCCCGCCTTGGTGGGGGTTGCCCGTGCCAGGGATCGGGGGAGTGACGCTAAGGACGAGAGGCTTGATGGTGTACGGTCCGAATGGGCCGTTGGTGGACATTAGGACGTGTTCCTCAGAAGCGGGGTGGGTGACGAAGATGTAGTATCGGCCGTTGTATTTGTAGAAGCGGGATCCCTCGATATACACTAGAACGAAAATTTCAGCAGGCTGAACAATCGAGTTGTTGTGAATAATGACTTACGGGAGGTTGTATATACAACTTGCGTTGAAACTTGGCTACGACCGCCGGAAGAGAGCTTCGCAACATTGATAGTCGAGCTTCCGTAGGCAACATACAGCGAACCATCATCATCAACAAGTAAGGACGCATCGTAGTAACATGTATCGATGACAGCAACTTGCGACCACGGCCCCGTCGGCGAACTCGCGGTAAAGATATATGTCTTGCCAAAATTGATACAACCACCCCAGAACCACGTATTCGTGCTCGCACGATGATTGAAGAACGATGCCCAAATGCCCTTAACATAAGCTCGTTTGCCGTTGATGAGGCTATATGCGTCGGGGTCGTCAAAGCCTAGTGTTGGGACGGAGTGGCCGATGAATTCCCAGTTGACGAGATCGTAAGAGCGTAGGATGGGTGCTCCTGGGGAATAATGCATTGTTGATGAAGAGTAGTAGAAGGTGCTGTTAACACGGATGACCATTAAGTCTGCAAGGTCGGTGTAGATAGGAGGGTTGGTGAAGGTCTGAGCATTGGCAAGATGTGCGGCGAGTAGGCCATAGAGGAAGAGTTTCACGACGCAAGACACTATGAATTTGATCAGCTTACAGCACACCACGGCCAGCTCGTTGGCTTACTGAACGAAGCACCGTGCAACATGGCTTGGCTTGGCCGGGCCCGGCAAGTGTAAAGGACATTGCATGAAGAAGGGTCCTTAAGTAGAGCTATACGAGTGGACTAACATGATCTAACCGCTAAGCCGTGGCACGGCCCGTGGTCCATACGCTCTCCACGACGAACATACTCACATGAATCACCTATCAGACTTCTGTGTATTCAACGTTTACTGAGTAAATCCGACATTTAGGAGAACTCACAAGTTAAAATTCTTAAATGCTCGCTCGTGGGTGCGTATCACTGCAAAGCTTGGCATAAATAATTCCGCGGTCAGAAACGTGTAGATCGGACCGGTATTGGTCTTTTGCGTTGCGGCTGATCCTGGGTTAGTCGTTGAATAGTGATCATAGTCAGGCGAGTTTTCCAACGAGACTACGCTGCTTTCTTGGAGGGGAATGATAATATAAAGACCCTTCTCGCCGAATTCAGTCGTGCATCCTAGTTTTGAGAAAATGGGCCAGAGATCGGGCGCACTCTGCACTCTGAGGTGCTACACCAAGTGATTGCGTGGCCAAACGCAGATTTCCTTACATTCCGCCGAGCACGTTCATACTTAGTTAACAATGGCGGCGGGACGTCCTTTTTTCGCACAAGAGTAGGTCCCGAAACTCTATTGCATTCGCTGTAGCAAAGTCGCACCTATAATATCTCTAATGGTGAGATGACATGCATAGGTTCATTTCGCGATGCTTCAGTGGAAAGCAGGAATTAGAACGATCGTGATTGGTTGCTTGGACGCCGAGACTCAGTACTCAGTGTGATCCAAATAGGACCAAACAATTCACCTGTAATTAGGCTGCTCAGGCCAGCAGTACAACTCGTAGTCCTTAGCAGTTCTATCCGCAGACGATGGATCCTAGTCGCGACATTGAACGAGGAGATGAGTACAAGTCCTACGACCCAACAGAAAGCGACCATGAGCGCGCTGCTCTTCTACCAACCTCAGAACCAGCAATTCCCGCTTCCACCAAACTTGAAGCGGAGGAACTTGCCGTCTCGGCCTGTTCGCGGCCTCGGTTCAATACTGTTCATCTGTCTATAGCTTTTGTAGCGGGACTGCTAGCTTGTTTTGTTGGGCAATACGCTATCTGTGGCACAACCTGTTTCTCACCGGTCCAAGAGCGGTCTTCGCCTCAGGTTCATGCCAACGTCGCTCCAACGTATGTCGGTTCGACGGAAGTACATAATTTTCCTCCTGCATCTCCGACGAATGCATACCCGACGCTCTTCCCAAGCGACGTAGGCTATCCTGGTGGAACACCAACAGGCGCAGAAGCCGCACTCATTGTTACCGCACCGGCGTATCCCCTCCACACCGGTGCAGCGCACCTCGTCATTCCGCAGGCCATGGCGAAAGCCAAAACGGATGAAGATGACGATAACGATGTAGATATTAAGAAGAAGCATAAGAAATTCAACTTGTTGAAGAGTTGGGGGAATCTGTCGCCATGGTACAGTGTTAGGAGGAAGGCGTTCGGGTTGGATTCCGGGCCTGAACCCCCGGAGACGTGTAGGATTACGGGGCTGCATCTATTGCATAGACATGGAGCGAGGTATCCTACTGCATGGTGTAAGTGGACAGGGATTTGTTTGTGTGGGTTGCGTAACTGATTAGTCCATAGCGGCGTATGGGGGACCTGCGAAATTTGCCACTAAGCTTAATGAAAATGCTAAGAAGTGGAATGCCACTGGACCGCTGGAATTCTTGAATGAATGGTGCGTAGCGGGAAAATACTACCTTATTCTTGCTAAACAGATTGCAGGACATATAAACTTGGCGAAGAAGGTAATATAATGGTCCTTTGTCGTTTCGTCGGACTAATTAGATATTCCAGTCTTGACACCTTTTGGCAGGCAGCAGCTATGTCAGAATAAATCGCTCTACCAGTAGTCTCTCACGTCTCATGTTACTTTCAATCAGACGACTTGGGCATTTCGATGCGCCTCAAATACGGATACCTGCTACAGAACTTTACTGATTCGAACACAATTCCGGTCTTCCGCACCGAGTCTCAGTACGTATTCTCAACACATATGTTGTCCTTAGTAATCTACTACTTACGACTTTTAACAGAGATCGTATGCTCAATTCAGCAATAAATTTTGCACTCGGATTCTTCGGACATCCACTCGACGGGAAATATCAGCAGAGCATCACTATTGAAGCCGACCATGTTTGTATCCCGCTTCTCTGCTTTCTACCTCTCCCTTCTCTGCTTCTCGACTGACCAACCACGCCTTATTTCGTCAAATATAGTTCAATAACACGCTTGCACCATACGACACATGTCCTAACGCCCGCAATCGCACCAAATCCGAACGCGCAATGTGGTACATAAAGCAATGGACACCAATTTACCTCAGGGATGCACGTGCGAGGCTGCAGTCGAATTTGAAAGGGTTCGAGTTGTCGTATGAGGATGTATATACGATGCAGCAGATGTGTGCTTATGAGGTGCGTATATTTATGTGTACAGGGTATTCTATCGTGACTGATTATGGGGTGGATGCGGATGTATAGACTGTCGCGATAGGCTACTCAAAGTTCTGTGAGCTGTTTACAGAAGATGAGTGGGAAGGATTTGATTACGCGTTAGTGCCTGCTACTGTATCAATATTTTGAGTGTGGCTCATGACTTCTATCATTGTCATTAGACTCGACCTAACATTCTGGTACGAATACCCCGATTTCCACAGAAACCGCGTCTAACCTTCCCTAGGTACAACTCCGCATTCGGGTCCCCCGTTGCGCGCGTCCAAGGCATTGGCTACATCCAAGAGCTCCTCGCTCGCCTCACCCACACACCCATCCAAACACATAACTCATCCACTAACTCGACGTTGGATGATAATCCAATAACGTTCCCGTTAGGACAGAGTTTGTATGTGGATGCAACGCATGAGGTGGTTGTGCTGAATGGTAATGTTTTCTTTTGAAGTTTTTGTCTTCTTTGATGATTAATCAGAACGTTTGTAGTCATCACCGCCTTGAATTTGACTACGCTCGCAGCGGGCGGACCGTTGCCGTATGATCACATACCGAGCAAGAGGCCGTTTAAAGTATCCGAATTGGCACCATTCGCAACAAATATGCAGTTCCAACGTACGTCCATGCTCCTTACCTTTCCAACATCTCCTATCCCCATTTCTTACACACACTTCCATATCTTCACGTTTTGTTCTAGTCCTCTCCTGTACATCCCACTCCTCCCCCCAAATACGCATCATCATCAACGACGGCGTTGTTCCTCTTACTGGTATTAGAGGGTGTCCGGAACAGAAAGATGGGATGTGTCCGGTAGATACGTTTGTGGATGCACAAAGGGAGTTGATTGGGAAGACGGATTGGACTTATGATTGTCATGGGGACTGGGAGGTGCCAGAGGGGACGGAGTGGGAGACTGTTACGGGCGATCCACCGAAGTAGGCATGGATGATTTGGGAGATACGCATAGGATGATGCAGGTCAGCGGATGAGGGATGGTGGGTGTCGATTGTTTGTGAGCATCGGGCAATTTTTCTTGCTTGGCCTCAACGCTTGTGCTCTGTTTGATTGTTGGATAGGAATTTACATGATGCTGTTATGCTTTATAGAATACCCTAATGATTGGCTTTCGGATACCGTGGTGTCGTATCGCTTTGAATGAGGGACTTTGGCGTGTGGAGTAGGTAAACTCAGTTCGCAGCACCTAGGTACGCCGTGTCACGCATTCTGTAGGACTTCTGTTATGGGAGAGAATCGATGAGTCTTACTGCTTCCCGAAATTCAAACGTTAACTGTGGGATACCTATGTGCCGGTGTCAGCGGACATGCGAAGAAAGCTTGAGTGTGAATTGACTTCGTTCTTGTACCCCTCCTGACGTGTATATGTGTTTGATGTAACATAGTACATATCTCCGGTGATTCAGAGGAGATTCTGCAGGTGTGGACCGCATCACGGATATACATGGCGAATCTGTTTGTAATCGTATGAAATGAGCTTGGGATTGATATTGGGTATTCGACTCAGGGGTTCCCTATCCAACTTCCTATATTAGCCCCTACTTCAGTGGTTTTACGTTTAGTCTACTGTAACGATGTAGTACATCAGAGTTAAAGCTAGCTTATCAGTTGATCTCTGTTAACCTTCGTCCACTCAGTTTGACTGTGTGAGTAGAGTGCTTCTTCGGAAGTGTTCCTGAATGATACGATTGCAGTAGGGATTCCGAACGGCTGTTTGAAGCAACAACCTGCCTACTTTCTCTCAAGACACTGGCACAGAACCGGTTGACTGGTTCACATGGCTCTGAGGCTCTGTGGGTTTCCTCATGCTCATCGGTGGATCAATTACCATCAGATTTATGTGCAGAAACTCAATCAAAGAACACGGTGTGTGGTCAGCATGCGTGTCCTGCCTTGAGAAGATATGGATCCCCCTTTGCATTGAGCATGGTCCAGATGACATTCAGTCTTGTTAACATAGCTTAAGTGGCATCTGACACCGTCCTCAGCGGACTGGTCTTCACCTCGCTCGATATTCTGTTGGTCCTCTATAAAAGCCTATGCTACATTGACGAGGAAGTCCCAGTTCAAAGCTCTACTCGGTGTTCGACAATGAAAACCCTCGCATTTACATTCTGTATCATCGCTCTCGCTGGTGTGCAGGCTCGCCCTGCTACCGACTCCGCACTTGTACCAGACTTGCCAGAGGGGTCTCATATTTCATGCTCGTTCTCTCAGTGTGGCGCTCCAACCAACACCCCTTGTTGCTGGCCATATGCATGTATCAATGCATCTGCCGGTGGTGTGAGTATTGACTACTGCTACTTATCACTAAATTGTGGTTGCTGAGAGCGAGTTACTGTTAGACTTGTATCAAGATTTGGAACTGAAAACTGTTCATCGCACGGCCAAGTTTGCCGTACTAGAGGGTGAGCAATTTCACTGGCTGTTGGACCACCATATTGAACGTCTTGCTTTTGTGATAGGAAGTGACTTGCTGAAAATGAAAACAAGGAAATGAATTCTCTTACCACTATAACTTGCTACCTGGATTGTATTCCACGGCTCTATGAATGTCAAAGCTTGGTTGGTTGAGTCTGTATGCATTGTGAAGCTTTTGTGGCCGAGACGTAATTGAGCTCAAACAATCTTAATTTGGCCGGAACGTGGTTCGTTGGTCAGGAACGTCTGAGTGGCGCTGATGAGAAGCTGAGGCGCCTAAGTGGTGGTTCGCCTCGAGCGACCTACCATTCGGAACCTCGAAACTTCAGGACGTTGAAATAGGTCTCATGTCTCAGTTACGATGCTTTCGCATTTACGTGGCACCCTCAAGGGATGATTATGAAGCAATTATGAAGGGCTGTTTAGGCGAGGGCCGATGCTACCATCCTGAAACGGCGCGAACGCTGGTGGCGGTTTCACGATCAGCAAATGATCCTTCGAGGCTGCAATACAGATAGGGATACCCTGGAAAGTCATTTTCTGATTCTCCGTGTCTCCATGGGAGAACTCCTTGACCGAGACTACGGAGCGCAAAGATCTTCACAAAGTGCTTTGGCACAGAACCTGGTTGGAATTGCGAAACCTCAGATGCAAATCAGATAATGGGCAGGATTTTCATATTACATTTTCTGGAGTACTCAACAAACCTACTAATTGGATATTAGTGACGACCCGGCTGTTACTATGTAAGTGGTTGTGCAGTGGCGATCTAACTCGGGAAACTCGTTCCCAAATATACATTTTGCGCTGTGGTTCGGACATTCGGTTGCAAGTTGATGCATAGATGGTCCTAAGGCAATTCAGGGCTCAATGAGCAATTCAACCTTGTATTCGGAAGTTTCAGCTCCTTGTAGCAGCAGATCCCGGTGGGACCGAATATGCAGTTCTATGGTAGCCCAAAGCTTTCCCCGGAGGTGATTGGGAAGACTCTGACGTATAAAAGCTCAACAACTATGGCCCTCATTTCTTCAGCAGTGCTGGTCACTTCTCCCCAATTCTCATCCAGAGCAGGCTTCTTGATATTTTCTAAACTTCGTCCTCATCTTTAACTATCATGCAGTTCTCAGTCAAATTTGCAGGTCTTGCATTCCTCATCAGTGCAGCCCTTGTTGCTGCTATCCCTCTTGTCGAGTGCGCTCTTTTTGTGCTTGGTGATTATGCACTTAGCTGATCGTTACTCACAGCTCGGAGGGCAAGGCCATTGAAACATTGCCGATTGACTTTCAAGTGAAGGACTCACACTTGAACCAGCTGTCGGCGCGTTGGTCGGTAAGTTTGACAGTGCTGGCCTTGAAAACCCACTCTGAAAAGCGATGATTTTTCAGCAACAAGAATGTGAAGCAGCGTGCACCCTTGCTGGGCTGCAGGGCACTGCTTGGGATCAATGCGTGCAAAACTGCGTGAGGGGCAATTATCCTACTCCCCCACCTTCGCCGCCGCGGCCTAAACCTCAGCCTAAACCGGTCACTAAGGGTAAGCGTGAGCTCGAAGCACGCTGGTCTGTAAGTACTATTTGCATTGCTCGAAATCGCTTCGGCAGCTTAACGTTTGCATAATGCAGCAACAAGAATGCGAGGCGGCATGCACCCTCGCTGGACTTCAGGGCACCGCTTGGAACCAATGTGTCCAGAATTGTGTCCAGGGCAACTATCCCACTCCGCCGCCATCGCCTCCTCGTGTCCCGAAACCAAGACCAGCTGTCAAGGGCAAACGTGATCTCGTCGCTCGCTACAGCGTAAGTACTTATTTTACATACGCTATACTCGGGTGCTGACTTTTTACCGTAGCAACAGGAATGTGAAGCTGCTTGCACACTCGCTGGATTCCAGGGTGCCGCATGGAATCAATGTGTACAGAATTGTGTCCGGGGCAACTATCCCACTCCTCCGCCATCACCTCCTCGCGTCCCGAAGCCTAGACCTGCTACTAAGGGCAAACGAGATCTCGTCGCCCGCTATAGTGTAATATCTATTCTATGCGCACTACGATTCACTGCTGACTTTTTTTTACTACAGCAACAGGAATGTGAAGCGGCCTGCACACTTGCTGGATTCCAGGGCGCCGCCTGGAACCAATGTGTGCAGAGTTGTGTCCAGGGTAACTATCCCACTCCTCCACCGTCGCCTCCTCGTGTCCCAAAACCAAGACCGGCTGTCAAAGGCAAACGTGATCTCGTTGCTCGCTACAGCGTAAGTACTTGTTCTAGATTCACTATCTTCGCATACTGACTTTCGAGCGTAGCAACAAGAATGCGAGGCTGCTTGTACACTTGCTGGACTCCAGGGCGCCGCTTGGAATCGGTGTGTAGAGAGTTGCGTCAGCGGTAACTATCCCACCCCACCACCATCGCCTCCTCGCGTCCCCAAACCTAGACCAGCTGCCAAGGGCAAACGTGAACTCGCCGCTCGCTATAGTGTAACTACCCTTTCTACATGTGCTGAACTTAATTGCTGACTCTTGGTCATAGCAACAGGAATGTGAAGCCGCCTGCACACTTGCTGGACTTCAAGGAGCTGCTTGGAATCAGTGCGTGCAAAACTGTGTGAGAAGCAACTACCCTACCCCTCCACCTTCCCCTCCGAAGGCAGGCAAGGGCCTCCCTAAGAAGATGGTACGAAATATCGAAGACGAAGATGAGGATTAGGTTAATATGATAAAGGTCTCTACTAGTAGTAGTCAGATCTTTTTGTATTCATGAACGTCCGTGTTCTATGAATACTTGACTCATGTCCTCGCCTGCAAGTTTCGTGCAGATAGTTCACACAGTGAGTATAGCTCATGAGACTATTGTACGTGTAAGAATTAGATATTATTAAAGTTCAATGGGTATTAAGGTAGGCGACATTGATATCAGACAGTGTCACGTGAACAGTGTGACAGACATCCAAAAACAGTCGCGAGCACGTCGTAAATGCAAATAAATTGATTAAATATTTTGTACTCAGTTTTGCTACAAACGGCTATTAAATAAAATAGATTGACCTATTAGGAATAGCATCTGACCATTAATCATGATATCGAGTCCCTTCCCAAAGAGGAGATAGCTTTTTACGCGTCGCGTCGCGTAATTAGCAACATTAATTACTTCCTACACTCGATTCGCGATGCCCAAACAGCGCGGCTACCTAATTGTGCGTGGATAGAATTTACTGAAGGGTTCACGCCTCGCAAGAAGCAGAAATATTTACATGAAGATGCTAATAAGGAGAATGTGAGTAAAATACCTTCCATTTCTCTGAAGCTAGCGGCTTACCAATTTTATAAGAACCTTCGGAATCAGTTGGCACACCATTTAGCGTCTCTTGGGTCCTGGTTCGAAACTGTTTGGTCAAATAGGATCCATTCCGGGAGCCCATCCGTGCGATAATGCCGTGCCTGATTGGGTACAGTCAATGACACATGTTTTCGAGTGCGAAGGGCCAGTTAACTGTCCAATAACTGCCCCCAGAAGTACCTATATCAGTCCATGGTGCACCGCCGTAGAGGATGTCACTGACATTGACAGTGATGACTTGAATCTGTACTAATTTCTATGGGTATAATGTGTATATTTGCATCTTCTCCTTCAATTCTTTACTAAATTGATTATAGTTGCGTATCCTAGTTCTACATGTATATATCTACCTATTTCAATAGCCGATTGCTAATATGTTGCGTCCTTAATATTTTATCGCGAGATCTATTCCGTTTTGACACCTCCTGGATGGATTTGGAGTAAGATGTCACGGAAATTGTCACTTCACGTGACGCTGTCTGATATCGATGTCGCCTACCTTAGCTTTGGGCTGCCTGATCTCCCATCTTTACGAACGACCGTAAGAAGTACAGTATGCTAAGTTACCCTGCCTCAAGTAGCTTTATCAAGTGTGTGTAGACGCTGTACTTTTCAGCTCCAAGACGGTGCGACCAGACGTCGACTGAGTACTGTGCATACGTCTGATGCAAAGTTGATAAATTTGCATGTCTGAAGCAGTAGTACAATGTAATATTTTCACATCCTTGAGGAAACCATATCTGTGTTGAGCACCACGAGGCAAGGCCGTATTTATAGAGCGACACATACGGAGGTATGCTCATAAATTATACATACATCAAGTGAGCGATAACGCAAAGCTTCGTGCAAAGGTAAACATTCAAACAGAAGGAAGATAGGAGAGTAAATAGATAAGCGTTCTCAAGGTCAAGCAATTTCACATGCAGGAGTACAGAGGAGAGCGTCAAAGTCATAAAGGACATTCAAAAGCTTAACTGAAGCATCACGGCATTAAGTCCCAAGATTGATAGAAAAGTATGGCTACAACGATTCAATGAATTTTGTCCCTCTGGCAAGCGTCTGCATGGACATGCCAGAGTGTACGGCAAATTTGCGGCCTCCTTCGGTGACTTCAGGTGGGGGTTGCCCATCTGATTGGTTATTTTCGTCCTCTATTATTGGCTCGGGCGAAAGGGTACGTATGGGTGGTGGAGGTGACTCTGGCGGAGATGAAGGCACTGTGGTGATCGTAGGAATACTAGGTTGTGGTGAGGCTGATACCATGGGGTGATAAACAGTAACGTGTTGTGGCAGGTGTTCAAATCGTACTACACTGGACGATGAGTCCAGCCGTGAGGTTGGCACACAGAGGGAGGGGTCGGGTTGAGGGGAAGGTGAATAGGAGCTGGATGGTGGGGATAATGACACGGGTCGCGACGCATGAGAATATGAGAGTTGGCGAAGATTGTCGGGATGCCAGTCATCGGCAGAACTAGCTCGGACCCATCCTCGGACATTCTTCCCCTTGATCGATGACTTTGCCACATCACCAGAGGGTGGGATGGCTGAGGACCCAGGTGTTGAACGGGAACCGAAAGTAAGAGATTTTATCCACTTCTTTGGTGAAAAGGGATGGAACGATCTACTCGAGCCATTGGACCGAGACTGGTAGCGATGTCGCTGTGAACGACTTGATGTACTGCTAAAGAGACCTTCTTCACGCCAGAGGTACACTATCCCAGTGACAGATATAATGATAACAGCGACCAAACACACGATCAATGCAACAAACCCTACAATTATGAAAATTTGTCACATTCTGATAATCCCACCACACAAAGTCAAACTCACCTCCCACAGATCCCCCTATTTGTGGACCCTCCCGTCTCACCAAGTTCGCCTGCGTTGATGGGTCAAGGGGTGCCCGAGTAATTGGTGACATAGCCAGAGTCGCTAGGAATACAGAGTAGTCGTTGGGATCACTGTAGTGGGGCTGCTGCCCATGAAGAAAGGCCTTGCTGGCCGTCGTGGAAACTTTGCTTCGCTTGCGCAGGCGCCTGAATATGGCATTTTATGTCATTAGGTAATCCAACTATGGTTCAACCGTCTCAACAATTTCTTTTCGGCGTATTGATTATGTGCCACTGGAGAATTGGCGCTGGATTGGAAAGTATGTCCTTAAGTTTCGCGTCTCGTTTCGACGGTAATAATGGTACTATAAGAATCCCGAATAACCAGCACTATTCCTGGACTCGAAAGAGGTTCATAGGCCCTAAATTCGTTCATCCCTTCTGCCTTGATTTATTTTTTTAAAGAAAGACCTGACGCGACTCTAATTCCACTCTCGGAAAATGGTCAGTGACTGAATATACCTATGTGTTAACCACTTGAATTTATTTCTCTGCGCAAGTTGTTAGTTATCCTTCAAGCCGTGTGCTCATCGCTTCGACCAATGTAGCTGCAAACTTAGACATAGTGTATGTCAACGGATCACAGCCGGCCTCACAAAAGGCTAGATCCTACAGTCCATGGCGATTTCCACTGCGAGCTTCAAGTCCGTGATTATGGACCTGAAAGGGAAAGGGGTGCCTTTCTAGGTACTCTACCGAGTCCCTTACAAGGATAACCCCTATACTACTCACCACGGCCTATACCCGCATGACCGAATTCAAGGTGATTGGCCACTTTTGATCCCATTTCTGACAATATTAATAACGTAGAATGCCAGCAAAGAACACATCCTATCGAATATCTTTTATCGTGCGGTCCCGGTCAACCTTGGAGTAAACCACGCTTGGCAATAGGATATCGATTCCACCCGCGAGCTCGATTCACCAGTGGTTCCTTCGGGTAGTTGTACCTGTTATCCAGGTCGTTATACTGTTCAGTCTCGACGATTGATCACGGAAGACGCCCTCGATTACAGAAATCGAAAAGGGGATTGTAGATGCTGTCCTGGCAGTACAAAGTTCCGCCAACCCTATACGCAAGAATTTGACCTTCGATGATGTATGGGGTATTTCCATTAATATCCACGCCCTATCCAAAGTCCAGGGACCTATTGTCTTTGAGAAATCATGACGGCCTAAAGGGTGAGTCGTCTCTATAGACGGCTATAAGAAACTGTCTAACAACGAGTCGTGGTTTCGGTGTCCGACACCCTGCCCGATGCCCTGCCCGGGACTGCAGCGTCATGGTGTGTCGGTAAGCTTTACTGTTTTTCATTCGAAGAACTCCATCCAGGAACCTTTCTTTCTAGTGCCGAGGCCGAAAGTGGGATGAAAATTTCTATCCGAACTCGCATAGATATCGCAAGCTTAGGGGCCATAGTATTTCGGCATCGTCTACTATCAATTTTCTTTGCACTGTCGTTCATCTGCCCGAGTGCAATCTAGTTGGGCCTTTGCAATTTTCGCCTGCTAGTGAACAATGGTCCAAACTGGGCTACGTCCCTCATTGAATTTGGATGTCACAAGGACAAATTGCGCTAATTCCTGATCATGTTACCTGGAATGCGACAGAACCTCGTGGGACAGTGGATTAATAGATGTTGAAGGGCTACACTTCAAGCCACCGAACATCGAACACTGCATTGTACAAAGGTCCTGTACAACTGATATACGGATGTCTCGAGCGTTCGGCTGTGGTGTGATCGTGATCGACATCCCGGTTTAGTAAGTTTGGTATGGACGGCAGAGATGGGATCTAAGACCGGTATCGTTCTCGACAAAGGATTGGTCTCTACCCCAATCCAATTTCGGAAAATTTGCAATTATGCGCCAAGATGGGTTACTTCAAGGATTAGGTGATATTTAAGCCGAACGTTGGCGCTTTCTGAATCCGTCTCCCTTTTTCTTTTCTTCTCTTACGACTCACCCACGATTCACGATGCCAGCTGTACGCACCCGCCTCCTAGGCTGGACGCCATCCAGCAGTAACGAGTCTAACGTGGAGGTTGCACCTTCACAACGATCTTTCCCTAACTTCTTCTCTTTCAAATCATCTCGTTATGACCGAAACGTTACAGAATCAGCATCGCTACTCATTCACGACATGTCACGATGTTCTACGACGCGGGAATCGAC
Source organism: Pleurotus tuber-regium (assembly GCA_014058305.1). Lineage (NCBI taxonomy): Eukaryota > Fungi > Basidiomycota > Agaricomycetes > Agaricales > Pleurotaceae > Pleurotus > Pleurotus tuber-regium. The sequence continues at coordinate 479,291 of JACFYU010000026.1, read as the reverse complement.
ACCCGATACCCCATCCACTTCCCTATCGACCAGTTCAACCACCCGGAGTGGTTCCCCTGACCATGTTCGCCGACCGCGCAACAGCTTCATCATCTTCCGTTGCCAGTACTCGCGCGAGCATTCCAAAAGTCGGTCCCATGATACCACAGTCGATGATACTATTACGGACAAGTCACTTTCTAAACGCGCCTCAGAGGCTTGGGCGAAACTCTCGAAAGAAGAAAAAAAGATATATGAAGATATGGCAACGCTTGAGAAAGAGGAGCATGCACGACAGAATCCAGATTACCGCTTTTCGCCCAAGAAGCGGCAGCCAGACTCAAAGCGACGTAAGCCTCGCCGTATCCCGTCACTTATCGGCTTGCGCAGACGATCTTCTACTTCAGGATCTTCATCGCAGGCACAGGAGCAGGCGAAGTTGGAACGGTCTTCATCTGGTGCATCCCTACCTCCCCTTTCTGATCTCGCCACCTCCCTTCCAATGCCCATGCTTGCTCAGCAGCATACGCGGACACCTCCCCCTCAGCTTGCCGCTGTTCCGAGGATTGATCCAGCAGTGAAGGCGGCTCGACGCAGATCGGCGTCGGCTCCGCAACCCTTCAAACCACTTGCCCCGCCTCCTATGTCGAACATATACCCCATGCCTGAGCGTCAAGAAATTCAGCGATCCAAGTCAATTGTTGCTAGACCGGTTATTTTACCCCATAGTCGAATTCACTACTCCCATCATGAATATCCATCACTTGGGACAGTCCCAAGGCCCATTCCGCCTTCTTTCTCTTCACCCGAGCTCACCTTTTTCTGCGATGCCACGCCACTCTATAGCAATTCTCAGGTGAGTCCACCTTGTCTATGAAATAGGCGCTATATCTCTAATTCGTATTCCTAGCCTCAGAGTGGCATACCAAGCTACATGCCATCGTCAGAGGCGCTTTATACGCCACCAGGAGAGATAGCCAACCCTTTCAGCAACCCTTACGACTCTACTCGAGCACTTTATGTCTCACCACTAACGGCAGTGGCTAGTTCTCTCTCAGGCTGGAACGGGGACTTCACCGCGCCCTCGACACCGCAGGGCCCCGTCTCCAATACACTCTGGTCAGAGACCTGTATGCCACAGAATACCCACGTCGTCGTCCAGCCCCAAGCGCCAACATACACAATAGATAAGCCGTCCAATGGCGACGAGACTCATGTATCATACGAGGGGCCCTCATCGGCACCACTCACCCCCCCTTATACCGACCTTTATGCCGAGCCAGACAATTCTCCCCAATTCGTCGCCCCTGCTTCGCTTCAGCCAGGGTCGGCTGTATACCAGGAAGCAGAGAGGAGCCAAGCGTTGGAGGAGTATGGACTCGGACTCAGCGAGCGGCTGTGCTCAGGGTCGCCAATATTCGGCTCTCAAGACTTCGATGGGATAGATTTCAATACGTCCTTTGAGTTTGATTTAAACGTTCTATTTCCCCTTTGATCATGCGCTTATACCACAGACTGATGGCAAAGTTAGCTGGGCTACTACTTTCTTGGACCCTCATCTCTGTATATCTAGTATCAGACTCATATCCGTTGTTCATTGTATGTTTATCCCCTTCCTTCAGGTTCTCATTACTCCACATGTACAATCGCTTTTTCTAGTATACCCGTGGTAGTGGTGGTGGGTGTGTTTGAATAGTTTTTTAGACTAAAATTCCCAGAAAAAGTAGGAATCGCACTGAATTATGTATCTTATGTAAAACTTTGACAAGAATACCAGTGCGCAACCATAGACAAGCATGCAGCATCCCTACTGGTCCTAACATTATCAGCTATAGCCCTCTTCGGTGCCTATTCTAACTCCATTCATATGTACTTGGATGACGCAGTAAGACACCGTTCCGATGTATCACGGAGATCAGGGTAGACTACTTGAGTTAAACCGTGATTTATTGATTTCCGAACGTTTGCCGGCGGCGAGGACTCTATAGCCAAAATACTTACATCTAAGCAACTTACGCTCGTTCACAATTATGAGAACACGAGAAAGTACGTATACTCGTGGTAAATATGATTAGGCGAACTGAGAGTGCAGTCATTTTCTTGTGGTGTGCATCAGGGAGTCAACAGTCTCCAGTTTCCATGAGCTCCGGGGGGATTGATACTAGCCTGGGGGAGTCAGGCGAGGTGTAACTTCCACGTTTAAGGTGGTAAATCTTGTAAATCTAAATAAGTCTGAAAAGAACGAGAATTGACTAGAAATGCATAAAAAATTGCAAAGAATAAATAAAAGGATGTGTGCGATATGGTACAATGCGAAATCTCTTTATGTGGAAAAAAGTCCGTATGAACAAGGAAAATGCTCAAGATGCAAAGACGTCTTACCACAACCCATCTTCAACACCATTTCCACCTACAGTGATCGACACATCCGAGCTCGACTCCTCATCACCATCAACGCTCCCGTTGGTGTCTGTGTCGACCCATCCGTCCGTGTCCCCTTCTCCATCTGCATTACCAACTAAACCCGCACCCGGGTAAACTAGTAACGAACGAGATCCGAATAAAGGTTTGTTCAGCTTTGTCGTTGTGGAGGGCGGAGAGCTAAACACATCCGCCGACTCTACTTGTCGGGCATTACTCGCTGTCTCTTCTCCGTTATCTTGGTTCTCTAGGTTTGGGTGTTCCTTTTCATCACTAATTCTTTGACCACCTTGCTGACGAATTTTAACTTCATGCAAATGCGCACTCCTCGCTAACCGTTTCGCACTTCTTCCTCCAGGTATACCATCTCTTCCCATCGACCCAGACCATGAACCGGTCATCGGTATGGCGACTCCATCTCCTTGTGAATTGGCTCTTTGTACCAAAGGTCGACTTGATCGAGGGCCGGTGGGAGAGTTGGGTAGGTAGTAATGAGCAAGGTGGTGTCGGGATACAGATAAAGGTGTGCGGAGTGAGGGTGTTCGTGAACGTGGCTTGGAATGAACTCGACGTCTTGGTTGAGATTGAGATTGAGTTTGTGTTTGAGGTTTGAGGGTGGGGAATTCAACCTGTCCGTCTACACATCGAATGAATCCCATTAGAACCTTACAAAAAGGCCAAAATCCCAGTCGGACGTACTTTTAACAAGATTTTGCTCCTGCCGAGGGTTCACATTCTCCTTCTCCTCATATTCCTCTTTTCGCATCACGTCTCCAAGGGCTCTCTCACTCCCACTACTCCGACTTCTTGCAAAAGGAATCACCCAATCCCCACTGATACTACTCAAATGCCTCCTTCCCCACTCCCTCACCGATCCCCGAAAATTACGCTCCCTCCCCACCCCTCGCATATCTCGTTCCATCTCCCTCTCTCTCTCCCTATTCTTTCTCTCCCTCTCCGCTATCCTCTGCGCCAACAAACTCTGCAAATCAGCCTCGCTCGTCCTCGATCCCCTCGTGAGGCCCATAAACACCAACACAGCAAGAAGCAGGCATAGCTGGGCGATCCCTAGCCGCTTTTCGAGGATCACCTCATCGGTGAGGTAGTTCACCCTGTGTAAGAGCTCTGTATATTCGGAGTCCATCCGAGTGCGATGTTTTTCCCACTCTTTCATGGTACGGGTGTACATTTGTGCTTGGCCTTTGCCCTAATATATATCTTTGAATTAGCTCCTATCACATCACTACGCAAACGAGAAACAAAGGAAGGAGAGGAAGAAAAAGTACTCACGATCCCCTCCAACCTCCCCACATCCTCACTCAACCTCCTCAACACCTCCCTAATACCGCCAATTTGGTCCTCCACGTACCTCGTATACAGTGTATGGTTTGATTCGAGAGCAGTTAGGCGGTTCATGATCGTGCGGTAGATGGATTCGCCGCCACCGGAGATGAAGGGGTTCGTGCTGTGCGGAGGGGGGGGAGGAGGGGGAGGGGCATGGTGGATTGGGGTGGATGCAGTCACTATGGTAGAGGAAGTGGAGGAAAGGGAAGAGGTAGGGACGGAGGCGAAGGTAGTTTGGGTTTGGATTGTAGTCGTAGACGGATCTGAGGGAACCTGGTTGGGTGCATCACCACTGGCCGAGGGCTCGTTCGACTCCTTCGCAGAGGCAGGTGCACCATCGGTCGGCTGAGATATGGGTGCCGCGGCTTGGAACAAAGTAGTAGTAACTGGTTCTACATGTGAAGAAGACATGGACTTGTATGTGTCTGTAGAGTGTAGCGGGGAGATTGTCGTGTCATTATTGATAGCATCATGATCGTCGTTAGCAGTCGTAAGGTCTGGTAGAACGCCGGTTGAAAGAACGGCAATGTGTTCGGAAGCAGTCGTAGTCAAAATTGATGTACTAGTCGAATCGGTAGCCTCTGAAACCGTGACTGAAGAAGCTGGCGTTTCCGGGACGGAGATATGTACCGACGACGACGAAGGGGAGATTTCAGTCAAGGCGGCCACATTCATGGTACTGGCAGCAGCATCTGCTACTTCAGTCACCGCTTCAGACGTCTTATCTTCCTCCCGATGTTGTGTTTGCGTCTGCGTCTGTGCCTGTTTCTGAACAACGACAACCCCGACAGCTTTATCCCCTGGTCCAACACTTCTTGCCCGACTCTCCGCCTCCCACATATCCCATTTCCATTGTTCTAGGTGGGTGAGGCCGTATACGCGGAGCAGGGAGACGGGGCAGTAGTATTCGTTCCCGTAGTGAGAGTAGAAATCGATCCGGATGAAACGGTAGAAGTCGCGGAGGGATGTTGGAGGGTGGAAGGACTAGACGAATTAATGTAATATTCACATACAATCGAATTGCATTGATATTCATAGAGGCGGGTGAGTTGAAGGTCAGAGATAAGGAGTTGCCCAGTTGAAAGGAAGTAACGCTACCTGAACACCACGAATATTCTTCGCTCTATATCTCCCAGCATCGACCCACCCCTCCGGATCCGTCGTATACGTCTTCGCCACACTCACCTCGAAATCCTTAAACACCCCACTAAAAAACTCGAAATTCGCTAATTGCACAGTATCTATCCGGATATCCTCACACAATTCTACAATGACGAATTGCTTTTCCTCCGCGCATGGACTAAGCATGTATTTATCGCGTTTGGAGGAGAGGATTGATGAGGAAGATTTAGCGGAGCGGTGAGAGGCGTGGATACGTGCGGAACAGTCCATGGAGGCGTAGTTGAATCGGTCAGTCAAAGGGACACGGAAGTGAGGAGACAGCTCTTCGACGAATGTATCCGAGTCTTGCGTATTCGAGGGCAATGGAGTTCTTGATTCACCGCCGTGAATCTGACTGCTACCATTCCACTCTCCACTCCCACTATTCGCTCCACTCTCATTCCGACTTGCATCCCTACTATAGCCCCCTTCATCTTCTTTCTCCTGCAACTGCACTTGCTTCGCCTTCCATTCCTCGAATGAGAGCAGGAGCACATCGTCTTCTGAAGAGTCGGATGATTGAGGCTTTAAGCAACATATCGGGTGGCTGGGTTTCGGGGGTGCTTTGAGAGCTATTAAGTGAAAAGGGTTGTAGTCGGAGGTGTTGGCATTGGCATTGGATGCATTGGGCGACGGAGAAGCGAATGCAAGTTGAGTGAACAAAAGTACGATGAAGGCTCTCGGAAACATGGACAAGTTGGAGAACAAGTTGAGGCTGGTCGATGCGACGACTTTGTGGTCGGTGGCCTCAGCTGACGTGTTACAGGAGAAAGTACAGGAAAAGAATGAAATGAAATGAGAAACGTTGAGAACTTGAGAACGACCCAATCAAGTTGACACGTATATGGATGAGAAGAAGTTGAGGCTGAACTCGAAACTGCGAAGCATCCAGAATGATCAGTTGCTTGAGGCCGCTGGGGGGGTACCTCACTTGCGAAACTCCTTTCCTTCGACTTATACTTCAGTAACGAATTCGACGTAAATTCACTTTATTTCGTATTTTGTGGATTTCTATGTTTTCGACTGCCGAGAAGCAATGGTAATGATAGGCGGCCGACTCGGACAGGAGTCCCAAGGTACAAAATCACGTGATGTATCTGGTGTTTGGACCTGACAGTGAAGCTTGAAGCTGAAGCTCTGAAGCGCTGAAGCTTTGACAGAAGTCGCCTACACCAGCGTACACCATACACCCACTATACACCACGCCGCCCGGGTACTGGTTAACTAGCGAATCATGTTCATATTACTCACGTATTTCCCTCATCAATGCCGTTCCAATGCCGGAATGACCAACACTGTACTGGTTACTTACCTGTTCAATAGAACATCCTGAATGTGTCACCCTCGTTTGGCAGCCATCTGATCTCGCAGTGGTCGCGAGCCGTTGGTGTATGGCTTGTCATCACTTGCCTGAGCGCCCTCGTTAGCGCTTCATCTTGTCCTTATTCCTACTGAGACAATAGGTATTGCCAGGTGACGAATGATGTTGGTAACGTTACTAACTTTGTAGGCACAAGTAGGAGCATCCATCAAAAAGGAATTGAATTAAACGAGCGTCTATATCATCAATATCTCCCACATCCAGTCAACATCTTGACACCAAGACAATAAGGACCTATGAAGACGCATACCGCTGGTCAAACGTAGGCTTTCGTATCATTGGATGCTCCGATGTGGCAGACTGTGGCTGAAGACAAAAAGATACAGTGCATAATGCGGCTGCAATGTGTTTCACCCGGATATAGGATGTCATCATGTTCAACAGTCTAACATATAAGTATAGCTCAAACATTCGGGCACGTTTCATTTACTCTGCTTCATTTCTGAATAATATGTCACCTTCTTACTTGCGATTCTCAACAGCAACAACTCGAGGACCGTGTCCTTCGTACCATTCTTATATGATGGAAGATATAGTAGTTCCAGATTCACCACAAGACATCGACGTTGACCTGAATGAGTACGAAGTAGAAGCCCCACCACACTATCGCTCTAGACCACCTACAATGCTGTCACCTCCACCATTCTTCGAAGTTCGCTCACCCACGGCCGAATCTAGCGCTCGCTGTTCAGTTCATAAGTTTCCTCTAGCAAATCGAGATGGTCGGGGAAAACCATACCTTGTTCTCGTGTTGTTGAGCAGTGCTACTTCTGCAAAGCATCAGCCGTTGTTTTTCGAAAGAGATATAGTGGAAGGGTCGGTGTTCTTAGAGTTGGGAAAGGAGGAGTATGTTCAGGCGGTCAAAATAGCGGTAAAAGACTCGGCTTCGTTAGCCCCGTCATCTTATTAACTAGCTTATTTGTTATAAGGTAAAAGGCAAAATAATCACCGGGTCCGCACTCAACCCATACTCCTTAACCTTCTTGGACTTCTCCCATACCATATGGGACCACGAAATGGGCGACCCACAGGGTCTTCCCCCTCTCTCAACAAATACGCCAGCCAAATTCAATGGAAAACTTCCACCGGGGGAGTACACCTGGCCTTTCTCATTTCCTTTTCCTGGACCTTCAAGTTTCACCCTACCTGGTTGTCAGGCATCTCACCTTCCGCATACGTTCTTGGAAAGAGACCTGAATGGGAATATACAGTATGAGTTGGTGCTATGTGTTTTGCGGGGGAAGTTTAAGGCGGATACAAAGTACGTGTGATCATGACATCGGTATATCTTTGAATGCTAATGTGCACCCATGTGATAGGATACGCACCATGGCAGCTCACATTCCAAGAGTAATGACTAAACCACCTCTACCGGTCCGGCAGCAATCGTATTTGGGTAATACTCCTCTGCATGGACCTGAAGACGATAGGGAGGGTTGGCTGACACTTCGACCTACGATAATGCACGGCCAAGTATTCAATAAGCGGCTCGCAGAAATCAAATGCACTGTAAGCTTTCGCATTTGATCTAAGTAGTTTATTTTGTTGAACTGTGATTCGCCGAAAGCTATCCCTTTCACAACCAGTGGGTTTCCTCTACTTTACTTCGTCCACATATTTTTTCCTGAGATGATACCTTCAAACATAGCTGTCTTATACTCGCGGAACAGTCATACCTTGCCATATCACTATTATGAGCTTGGATACACAAACGCTCGACTTACTCGCTTCATCCCAGTCCATCAATGTCTGTTTACGCAGAAAAGTGAATTTTCACCTCGTTACATCTTCTTCTGGCAGGCAGAATAGGAAATACGTACCAATGCAGGAGCTGGTCGATGATGTCGAGATCGCTGTGTGGAGACCTCTCAAAGGAAACTCTGACTCGGAGTCTAGTATGCGTCGATTTGAGGGCGAAATCCATTTGTCCAAGGATTTGTATCCTTCGTCTGATTTTGATCTGGTTACCATCAAAGTAAGCGTTGTTTCTTTATGGTAACCTACCTCCTAACGAGACCGCTTTGGTGGATAGTACTCTGTCGTGCTCCTTCCATTCATGGCCACCGGCTTTACCGCGCTGAGCGCTGAGATCCCACTCTCCCAACCTGTAGAGATAACCACAGAACACGCTCCCGGCCCTCGGCCTATCCGGTACTTACCGCCCCTCATTGATACTGAGAGGAAAGATCGATTGAAGAGGCTGGTTCAGCAAGGTACGGAAGATGAGGTTGATTTTAGGATGAAGATAGGATCATTCAATGGGTTGGGGTCGTTTAATGGGTGGCGCACGTAAGATTAGGGGACAGGTCGTTTGGAGCAGGGACCCCGGGAGTGAATCGATGCGGGTCTTTATCTTTTATTGAACTTGCTTGGACTATCATTTGTATCGTATTTTTGCCGTTTTCTTCAGCTAGGACGTTATATTACTTTGCAATATACGCTTGCACCTGCAGTGACAATTGGGTTAGGGCGTCTTCTCATTATTAGTTTGGATTGAGGCGAGTCAGCCCTAGGTGCGTCAACCGACTGCTCGCAGAAGGCATAATCGATTCAGACATATCATGAAAACGATGGACTCCGCATTATCAACTTCCGAAGCTCTGACGCAAGATGTCCTCTAAGAGCCCTCATGAATCGGTCATGGAGTCTGACTGAACTCAAGTGTCTCTCTCAGATATGCTGAAAGGGGTCAGGAGTAAGATACTTTGAAAACACGGCAATTGATAATCATTGATAAATCGGATAGAAATAAACAATAATGTCCATGTCCGAGTTTTTCAAGAACTCGGCAATTATAGGAGTTATCTGCGAAGGATGCTATAAGCGCGTCACTCGAAAAATGAAAGAAGTAAGAACGCACAGGTGTCGTAGATTATTTAGCTGGCATGCCGCAGACGGTAGCTGGGACCTGCTTAGAATCTACATTCACCACACCATACTCCACACCATGGCCACTAGTCAAGTTATTCATCGCATTCAACCCGATGTTGAAACCATTAGCTGCGTAGTCAACAGCCAAAACATTGATCGTCTTCTTATTCCCTTGTCCGTCAGTGAACGTGAGCTCCCAGCAGGTACCGCAGTTGGCTGAGTTCCAACCCGTAACAGCAGATGCACCGCCGATGTTAGGGAAGTTGGGGAGGTCGTTGAAGACTTTGTACTTGGGGTATAGACCATTAGGCCCATTAGAGCAAGCAACACTCAAGAGAGAGCCTTGAGGGTTGTCGTAGGTCTGGTCGTAGGTGACGGAGGTAGAGAGAGCAGGAACAATGAGAGCGGCGAGGACGGCAAAGAACTTCATGGTGATGAGTTGGTTGGATAGCCAAGTGTAGTCGATTGTCTTGCTGAGAACAGACTGAGGGGAGAAAGGCGAAATAATTGACCTTTATATACCTTCTATGTTCCAGTTCAGATGACCATCGAGACCTCATCCGGTCCAGCGGGACATACGAAGTATTACGTTCGATACCAAAGGAGCAGACTAGCATCAGGTTATGTTGCGTTTCATGTGTTCCAAAATATCCACCCCAATCATTGAAAATAACCAGCGGGATAAGTGTGCCGCTGATGCCTTCGCATTTACTGCAGGAGTCTAGCCAAGCGAGCGACAGAATAGCAAGTTATGTTCACCCTGGATCCAATGACCTAGACATTCTTCAGAGGAAGCAGTCAAGCAGGAACAATGAACCGAGTAGTGGGCGAGGGCTATAGACAGTAATTCGGTGTTGTTGCCAATAATACCATGTTCTATGCTGTCCTGCTCTTCTAGGGGATAGGATAATAATCCGAAACAATTTCAAGGCCGATAATACAATTATTTCAGGCCGTCCAAGTAGTACGAGAAAGCAATCAAATTGGAGGAATAGAATCTCGTGCCGTACAGGTTTGATGGTCCAGAAAAACAGCGGCATTTACAGGCCGTTCCACCGCTTGGTCCACAGTCCGCATCGAGTACCTTTGGCGGTAGAGTGGCCGCCTGAATGCCCAAGTTCTGCTTGAGCAACAATAGCAACATTTTAAGGTCCCCTAATTCGAGGGTTTAGTTGAAGGTCAGAAAGCAGGAAAGAATTTATATTTCAGGATTTCATAACCGCAGCGTCTACTGATACACTCGCAACTTGGGTCGCGGCAGTGGATAAGCAGCTTGACAAAGTGCAGAAGATCACGTGCACGTGTCATGTGTAAAAACTATTGTCGTATGGGGAGAATGGGGGGGTATCAATCCCGGAGCAAGACCTGGGCAATACTGAACTTGGCGGAACTAGGGGAGCTTGGAGCAAGTAATAGCAGTGATAAACATCAATGCTTCACTAACCGATGCCACGGCGGGGTGGCATCAGGTTCCGATGCATCCCGTGCTTGTGCGCTCATGCAGGCAGGCAAGGTGAAAACTCGCCGTTCAACCGACTACTTGTGTCTCCTGGTTGATGCCGATGTGGGCATAGAATCTTGAAATGAAGACAGGGAGGCAGCTTTTGTATTGGTTCAGGTAGGTGATAGTTACGCCCACAGGCACAATGGGAGGAAGACGGCCAAAAGACCTGAGATTCATGATTACATTCCTTACCCAGATACCGAGGAAAGTTTTACAGCTTTGATCCACACCGTTAGTTACTATGGACAAACTCCTCACACGAGGATGAATAAAATTGGTACTTACATTGATTGTATTCTTCGTGTGTTCGCTACCCTCCGTGATACCGACAGTCAAATACATCGGACGTCGGCGTCCATAAGATTTTTACGAGTATGCACAGATATAAACCGGTGTATAATGGGACAGCCCAGCTACAGCCCAAGCCGTTGCTCCTAGTGATGACCAGTTGAACAACCGTTGGTTAAGTGAACGTTCAAGTTCAAGTTCAATTGTTGCCTGAGTAAATTCACGCCACGTGACAAGCCCCTGAACGACCGACAGTGACAGTGAGTGACAGTGACAGTGACCGTATCTCAGACTCAAGTTCTTCTCCGGGCTCAGTTCTTCTGTCATACACTGCCTGTATTGTATCTTCTGAATGTCTGACACCTCTCGGGAATTAGCAAGGCACATTAAATTGCTCTACCCGGGTTTCAAAGCTTTCGAACTGTGAAACCCAACTGGAGTTAGCCACTAGCAAACCAGCTGATTGCAGGCATGGGACTGAGAAGCATACTACAATGCAGGCATATATTGGTCGTAGGTGTGGTATGCCAAGGATAATCAACCCGTGTATATGCTTCTTAACAATCACTATTTCTTGATGCCAGGAACTGATAATTTGATATCCAGCGGTCTTTAGCTTCTAAGTCGATATCTGAACAGCTATATCTGGCCGAGGATACTTGGTAGTTACTACGATCGTACTATCTCGGCCTCTGCCACTTCGCGCTCAAACAAAATGCTTATTATCGACTCTCCCATAGGAGATACATTCTGCCTCGGTGCGTGATGAGGCCGCTGTCTTGGCATCGGAGTTGTTCGTTCTGCTGATCATCACAGTATACTAACATCAACGTTCTTGTCTGTCTGCGTAGCCAAGCCCTGAACGTACGACATACAGTAGTTGTGGTCGCCGTGGATTTGAGATGAGAAGTAACTGAAGTGAGACGATACTATTGGGGCTTCAGTGAGCTCAGCTTTTCCTTTACGTGTCCAGATTCATTCACACCTCGTAAAGGGAGGAGTCCGTGGCTTGGCAGCATGCTTCTGTATTCTTGCCTTGATACTAAATGAATTTGAAAGACATTTGAAGCAGCCCAGACTGCATTACATCGTGCCCCCATTTCTCAGCTGACACGGTTAAAGCCTAGAGAACACTGTACGTTAAGGATGATCTATCCCATGTAACTACTACTAACACTCTTCTACCATGGGATCCATTGCCTGATATCTACAAGCCCTGGTCATCAAATTCAAGTATATTAAGTATCAACGACCCGGCAAATACCTGCTACATACGGCCTGCAATGCTGGGTGCTCTGATTGATTCACTGGTCGCACGACCCCAGCTGCTCTACCCAATAATGATGGTGTATAGTGATTTGGTAAGAGTCGGGTCGCAGATCGGTGTGGGTTTTCTTTCTCAGCTGACTGTCTCATATAGTACTAGTGCCAGCCCTTGTCTTCACTGTTGCTGCGCTTAGACATATGATACAAAATAGAGTTGACGGTTGCAATTCATTTTAGATAAGATGACAGTAGACTGCGAAGAGAAGATCTGGCTAAGATCGAACAAACACTACATTTGGTACGCTCAACTCTTCCCCTTTATTTTACTCATGAGCTAGGAAGGTTGTAATCACTTGGTATATGGTGTAGCCTTGGCATGACTACGCTCGCTGTTTGTTGTGTTCGGCTATTTCGATTCAGTCGGAGGTGCTTTAGACATTCGAGGCCTCATCTGTTCCTTAGAGACTAGGCAACGCTACATTCCAGCATTAGGGCCACCGAGATTACATTTGATGACCGATCGGACGGTCCGTCATCCTCTTATCTCGAAGCATTCTAATTATGGTTCGTCAACGTGTTAGTCTTTTTTTGTCTTATCTTTCTGCCTCGCGCCACTTTCCTACAGGTGTACGAGATGTTAGCACACATTCACGTCGCTTGTCTGAGTTGATATCAGAATTGGAGAAGACAGGCCCACTACAGCCCCCAAACGCTACTGGTTCTTATTTCGCCAGCAGTCACCACCCTGCTAACGAATATCAGAGAATGTGTACGTCCGTCGGTGCTTTATCTTTCCTTTCCAGTCCGATATCTCCCAGATGAATACCTCGAGTCGTGTCAAAAATAGGAAGCGAAAGGTTAACGAAGATTGGGTGGCTCATCCTCGCTGGCACGTGACTTCGTGTACGAAACGTAGTGATGGACGGAGCGTTGAGGGCTTTTGGCCGTTCGTTGTCCGCTGAACTGGACAAGGTCGCCATACCTGACTAGGGCTTCTCAGCCAATCAAGATATGCACGATCTTCTATACCCGCTTTCACAGGTTTTGAGTTCCCCCGATTATTCCATAGTGAAAATTTCTACCTTAAAGAGTCGACCCATTCAGACCTCCAGCAATTCAGGACGGACGTTATCCCACATCCTGTCTGCTCTCTTTTCGCTATTTACTGACTTCTAGCTAAGATGGCAGATTCTACTGATCCTGCTCCTCGGCACGACGAAGAGGTGCAACAGGCTTTACGTGCTGTAGTCTTTCCGGACGAAGATGCTTTACGTGCTGTAGTCTTTCCGGACGAAGATGCTTTACATGTTCACGAGGAGAAGCTCATACGTCCTAAGGGCGTGGAAATGAAGAGAACCCTTACTCAGGAAGACAGAGATCTTGCAGCCGCTGGGTATGAGCATCTCGAGGATCAGAAGGCAAAACAGGCCCAGGGGAAAAAGCTGGATGATGTCGACATCTCTGAACATCATCTACCCGTCACCGAACTAGCAGAGGCGCTGGATACTTATTTCGATGAAAAACAACCGGTAGCCTCTTTCGGTCTTACGACAAAGGAGGCAAAGGAGCGCCTCGAACGCAATGGGCGGAATGTACTGACCCCGCCACGCCGTAAATCGGCTCTGCGAAAGGTGCTTTTCAACCTGTTATATCGCTTACTCAGACTGATCGAGATTCTCAGTACTTGGATTGTCTGTCCTCGTTGTTCAACGTTCTCCTTATTGTGGCTGGGATTTTGGAATACATCTTGCTCGGAGTTGACTTTAAGGTGGGACTTACACATATTTGCGGCTTTTCCCCCTTCTTTATGACTCAATCTGCTCCTACAGAATAACTTCCCTAACACCTATCTTGGTGGAATTCTGATTGGGGTGGCTTTTTTGAATGCCTTCATCGAGTTTTACCAGCTGCAGAAGTCTGAGGCAATATTGGCTTCATTCCTAGCCATGATACCTCCACTATGCCAAGTCGTACGGGACGGAACGATCTCAACTATTCCAGTGGCTGAGCTGGTGAAAGGGGACATCGTTCTGCTGGTAAGTCCATCAAATTACCCCATAGACTGTTGCATGCGCTGATCAATGTTTCTAGCGCACCGGGGATAAGACACCAGCCGATCTGATTTTATTCGCCGGTAATGATCTGAAAGTCGACAATAGCAGTTTGACCGGAGAATCCGAACCACAAGAGCGATTCCCGTGCCATAGCGGATGCCCTCTACGCCCGGTGGAAGCGCAGAACCTTGTGAGTGCGCACTGGTTTGAAAGTAGTTGTCTAGGTCTTATCGCGAAATTAGGTGTTCAACTCGATACTCATCGTCAATGGGGAAGCCTTTGGGCGTAAGTCTGCTTGAATACGTAATTTCTTTGTCATTAATCTCTTGTGTGCAGTGGTCGTACGTACAGGAGACCATACTCTGATCGGTATGTCAGACGTCAATAATAGCCTCGCGCCGCTTACCATCCTGATACAGGTCAAATTGCCAGTCTCACAGGAGGAGAAACAGGGAATAAGAGCCCCCTGGCTGTTGAAATGTACGTATTCATCCATACAAGTTCTCTTGAGGTCTAAATTCGGTACACAGTGGTCGATTCGTGGCGATGATATCTACTATTGCCATAGTCTTCGCTGTCGTCTTCTTCGTTGTTGGAATCACCACGGTTTACCAAGGCAAGGGTGCGCAGACGGTCACATTCGCCGTCTCAGTTCTAGTGGCATTTGTGCCCGAAGGATTGCCTTCGGTGGTAACACTCCTGTCCATATGCCTATAATTTTCCTCTTCATCTTGCTAAAGTCATGTCATAGCCTTTCCATTGCCGCGAAGAGAATGGCTAAGCAGAATGTGCTGGTCAAAGACCTCCAGGGCGTGGAGACATTGGGTCCGTTATTCTCGACTCTCATTCCAATTCATTATTGATATTCGTGGTAACAGGATCTGTAAGGCATTAGTTCCCAAACAAGCTCATAGTCGCTCACGATTTTCTAGCTCACTCTTCTCGCTACTGATAAAACCGGCACCCTGACCAAGAACCAGATGACGGTGAGCATTGGGATACTTTCCATTGATTAATCCCACTTATGGCGACATCAGGTCACAAATATCTGGAACGGTGGCAAAATGTACTCCACTTTCCAGGTGAGGATCATAGGATGATGTGAACATATAATATACCAAGCAATCCAACAGTCTAACAATGATGACGACGACACCACTCAGTTCTCCATGGATGCATCTGGCATGCGTGAAATTATCAATATAATGGCCCTGAACTCCCGCATTCGGTTTGATAAGACGGACGTACCCTTCGAGCAGCGCAAGCTTCTCGGAGATGCTACCGAAACCGGTCTGACTCGCTTCGCGGCTCGGTGCCTCGCTTTCAATTATGATCAATACCAAACTAAGCATCCGAAAATGTTTGAGATTCCGTTCAACTCTACAAACAAGTGGGCTCTCACGATCGTAAGCATTTTGGTTATACTCCTTCGGTGTGAGCTTGATTGATGGGAAATGGCGTAGGTTAAAATGCCCCATGGCGATGGAGCATTAGCATCTTACATCAAAGGAGCCCCTGAACGTGTCCTTGCCAAGTGCTCTACTTATCTCAAGGGTGGCATTCTCCATCCCATTACCGACGAGTTTCGATCCGCCTACGAAGACGCGTACAACGTAAGACATCCTGTCATCGATTCCATCGGTCATTTGTTCCTGACCACGTTGTGATTCCAGTACATGGCATCCAGAGGTCACCGAGTTATTGGTACCGCCCAGAAGCTCTTGTCCGCACAAGATTATCCAGAAAGTTACGCTTTCTCGAAGAATGATGGCGACTACCCAAGCAACGAATACTGTTTCGTGGGGCTTGTTTCACTTGAGGATCCTCCCAAACACGGTGTACGTGAGGCTATTGGTAGCCTTCGGTTGGCTGGTATTAAGGTCATCATGGTCACAGGTGAGACCTCTGCTTTGTGTAGACGTGCTTAGTTACAAAGCGAGCTACGTTCCAGGCGACCATCCCAAGACAGCTGAAGCTATCGCACGTAAGATTAACCTGGTTCTAGGGGACACCAGGGAAACGCTAGCAGCTAAAACTGGTCGACCAATTGAAGATGTATACGATGACGAAGTCTCGGCCGTCGTCATTCACGGCGACGATATTGACGGACTTCAGGGATGGCAATGGGATCAAAGTGAGAATTTCGTTTACTGCTTGAGTGCGATTCAGTAAACGCGCTTTTTTCAGTTTTCAATAAGCAGGAGATCGTATTCGCTAGAACTTCGCCGCAACACAAACTCGAAATCGGTATGTTGTGTACTTATACCTCAGCAATCTCTCGTACTCATGCAATCCTTCAAGTTAAACGTGCGCAGGCACTAGGGCATATCGTTGGAGTGTTAGTCTGCACCTTGAACAGTCGCCAAAACCTAGCACTGACATCGATGTTTTCAGTACCGGAGATGGCGTTAACGACTCACCTGCTTTGAAAAAGGTGTGAACCTTCTTGGCACGTACTAGTCGTTATTCAAACCAATTCTTAGGCCGACTTGGGAATTGCTATGAATATGTCTGGCTCTGATGTGTCGAAAGAGGCTGCCAATATGATCTTACTCGGTGTTCATAATGTTGAACGGGGTACTACCTTGATGACATCCTTGCGTATTCCTAGACGACAACTTTGCTTCCACAGTCAGTAAGTATGCCCTGGATGCTCTTCCGTCGAAATAACGACTGACTAGCTTGAAACAATTGTAGAGGGTGTTGCTGAAGGCCGGCAGATTTTCCAGAACTTGAAGAGATCCATCCAGTACGCCCTCTCCAACCAATTTCATGTCGTGTAATTCATATTCCATTCAGGTATACCGTCAGCCACAGTACCCCTGAAGTGGTTCCTCAGTTACTATGTGCGTGCCATTGAACGCATCTTATTAGGTTGATTTGACCAGTCCGTATAGACGTTGTCGTTCCATTCCCGCTTCCTATATCAGCTATTTTGATTTTGGTCATCGGTGAGCTTGGTTCCTTCGTTTTGAAGTTGTGTGGCCTGTTGATGGATCTCCCTTTAGATCTTGGGTTTGAGCTATTTGTTGGAGTAAGTTTGGCCTTGAACTGCGTCCCAATCGATCACTTATTCTCTTCAGCTATCCTTCGCATGGGATAAATCAGAGTCTGATGATGGTTTGATGCGCATGAATCCTCGAAAACCGGGTTCGTTCATATCGTTATGACTATCCACCAACAACCGCTGAAAAATTGAGATTAGTAAACGAACGTTCGGTTTTGTCACTCAAGAGAAAGGCCCTCCGTCATAGTAAAACCCTGGTGAAAGATCCAGAACATCAGGTATCAAGGAAGCCCTCCCCGATCAGGAATTTTATCACAAAGCTTAATGTGCCGTTCCGTCGGGAATTCTGGGAGGACATGTTCGAAAAGACTGACGGCGAAACCTTGGTTGATGGAAAGCTCCTCAGTTATGCCTACCTTGAAGCTGGCGTCATTGAAACGGTGGGCGCGTAAGTATCTAGATAGCCACGACGAGCGAAACAAGACTAATCGTTTTGTCTTGCAAAGGCTTCTGGCATATTTCATTGTTTTCTTCAAGAACGGATTCTCTCCCAAGGATTTGCGTATTGCCCAACAGGCTGGGGGTATAGTTTATTTCAATGTAGTGGTCTTCGCTGTTTCTCATTCAATGCTTCAGTTTACTTCACCAAGTCCAGCCCCGATTTCATAAACTATCGTGGTGAAGCGATCCCTGCATCCGAACAAGTTGACGCATTTGGACAGGCACAGGGCATAGGTATATTTTCAACCTTTATTGTTTGGATTCCGATGTCTAAAAATTGTGAGCAGTCTATCTCAGTATATTCATCATACAATGTTTCAACGTCAGTATTATTCTTTGATCGAGTCGAAGAACGACCCTCATCGTATCAACACAGGTGTTTGCCGTCAAGGCCAGGTTCTCGTATCCATTCGGTAAAAGAGCAGTTGGCAACATATGGAACTTTGCCGGTATATTTGGAGGGGCATGCTTGGGCATGTTCATCATATATACACCTCCGCTACATGTTGTGTTTGGCGGGTCCTTCCACCTTTCGCCTCTGTACTGGCTTATTCCGGTCGCTTTCGGTGTCCTCTTGCTGGTCTGGGCGTCGATTAGAGTTGTCTTGTTGAGAAAGGGTATCGAGCAGTCGAAGGTGAAAGATATCAAGGGGTTGATGATGTGTAAGTGCCACTCTTCGCGATCTATGGGTACAGAGCTGACCTAGAAAATACTCAGTCCCGACAATGAGAACCATGAGCATGCGATCACGTGCATCTCGCCACTGATACTTCCGTTGAGATTCCACACACTTGACGAGGGCTATGAACTAACGAGTTTATCTATGAATAATTCGCCATGATGTAGTCAATTTACTCAATTTGTAATCGAGAGATTCTGTATGTCTAAAGTTGCTTCCATATATGGTATGGTCATGAATGAGGTGTCATTGAACCAAGAAGTGGGCGAAAACGAGCAACAGTAAGTGGTCAATCTAAGCTTCAAAGCTTCATTCACCACTTTGCAGTGTTTCGCGCTGGCGCCGCGGCAGAAAACATTCGATCGGCGCTTATATAGCGCTCATGCCAGATGAGGCAAGGCTGTTGAACTTCAAGCTGGACCGCCGTTGTTTCCTCTCCATCACCTCTTGTCAAACCACTCAGGTCAAGGGTCTTTCAATGGTGCCCATAACTTTGTGCTCCATCAACCGACTTTCAACGATGTGGGGAATGACATGATCATTTATAATATCCAGCATCTACATCTTCAGGAGAACTGGGCATCGCTCATGTTTCCTACCTTGTCTATGCCTTTAACCCTGCCCTCCAAACCAGGGGATCCTCTTAATTTGATAATTGAGATACAGAAGATACTGCGGGACCCAGAAAACTCGCATGTGGGAATATACCATGATGCGCTTCTCGACGACCTGGACGAACTATTCAAGATCCTTTATTTCATTCAGCGTGCTCTGTTGATCATTCAGCACACACCGTTTAACACGCTTGTCCGCTCTACATCACTTCGCTGGAGACTGGGCGTTGAACGCTTGCTCTAACTTTTTGCAATTACTATTATCGGATATCGTCCATCACCGCGAAGCCCTGAAACCAACTGCGATCAGCAAGCTCTGGTCTCGTGTGTTCATGCTCTGAGAGTTCACGACTACTGTGAGCTTGAATCATAAGTTGGTTAGCGGGTCGGTCCGTGCTTGAAGCGGATCGATAAGAACATTGTCTCCCCGCAAGGGCGACTAGAAGAAAGGCATTAATGGAGGGCTACCAATCACAAGATACACCATGAACGTACCATGACCAGTATCGGAGCCAAAAAGACATATCAAAGAGCAAACCGATACGAACTGGCTTGCGCAAATAAATTTTCCTTTTATGTAAAGAAATTCTTGGGAAGAGAGACCCAAGGTAATTCGGCCCGTAATCGATCGGTGCTTTTATATAGCACTCACGCGGCTCACGCCAATGAGGCAAGGCTGTTGATCATGAACCAAGCTGTACCATCGTTGTTTCCTCTCCATCACCTCTTGGAACATGTCAAACCACTCAGGTCAAGGGTCTTTCAATGGTGCCCATAACTTTGTGCTCAATCAACCGACTTTCAACGATGTGGGGAATGACATGATCATTTGTAATATCGAACATTTACATCTTCAGGAGAACTGGGCATCGCTCATGCTTCCTACCTTGTCTATGCCTTTAACCCTGCCCTCCGAGCCAGGGGATCCTCTTAATCTCATAATCGGGATACAAAAGATACTGCGAGATCCAGCCAACTCACATATGGGAATATATCATGATACCCTTCTTGACGACCTGGACGAACTATTCAAGGTCCTTTATTTCATTCAGCGTGCCCTGTCTATCGTTCAGCACACACCGTTCAGCACGCTTGTCCGCTCTACATCACTTCCCTGGAGACTGAACGCTTGCTCCAACTTTCTGCGATTACTATTATTGGATATCGTCCATCACCGTGAAGCCCTGAAACCAACTGCGATTAGGAAGCTCTGGTCTCATGTGTTCATGCTCAACACGGATAATGTCGCACTTGAGACTAAAGTAATGGGACTGCAACAAAGCTTGTCTGCGTGTTGCGTTCCGCTCAGGCAACTGCTAGCTACATTCACTTCGTGAGCCTCATGTTCATTTGATCTTGAATGTATCGCTTGCCTTACTTATTTCTTAATCTATGATAGCGATGTATTGTAACAATTGACTTCACCATTCGCCGAGGTCTCCCAGCTTCTGAACGAGTTCGGTCTTGACTTACGCAAGCAACTTCCATTATTGAAATATATACGAGTCAACGCCCTAGTGGTGATAGACCATCTGGATCGGACAATTCCAATACCGTTGGAATTTTGCTCCTCGTTGAAAGTATGTCATGGTATCTGTCACCTTTTCTCAACGAATCTGAAGTAGTCTAATTAAAGGACTTGGAATATGTACTCGGGAGATATTGCAAGGATTCCGCAGGTCACGAATACATAGAACAGGGCTTGTTCCAACTCTCCGTGATTGGCAAGGGAAAGGGCATCCAGAGTACAGAATTCGAAGCCATTGCACAACCCGACGTCGTGGTTGAATTGAGCATTGTCATCAAGCGTGAGGCTCGGTCGCATTGCGAAGTCCGACAAAGTTGTCCTCGCTGTCAGAAAACCTCACCTGGCGATGTTGATAGTGGTTGGGTTATTTGTTTTGTCATTTTTCTAGTGCTCCGGTGTTGTGCTGATGTGATACTGCACAGTAAACATTGTAACGGGCGCTATCAGATTACTACAGAGAAAGCTGACTTATTGAGGTAAATTTCAGCACCATGCGACGCATATTTTTCTCAATACTAACGTCCCTAAGGCGTAGTTCCGGCCTGAGCCGCCATGATAGTCGTCAACCAGATATGCCGAACTCTACTTACAATCACGAACTACTTCTCTTTCGAAGAATCGTCTTATCCGTGTCAGCTGATTTGCCACTTCCTGTATAATACTCTGATCTAATGATGATTCTACTTGCAGGTTGTGCCTCCATGTCAAACGACATATGCGTGTCACACGTGCGGTCGCGATTGCAGCAGCCTTATTGAACGCCGGAGGAATTTGGGTCACTTCGACGTCATTGCGAAGATGCGCGCGTATGTTCTTACCGTTCTTTCTACGTTTCTGCGAAGACTTGATATTAATTCAGGATGTCGCCTGTTAGGAGGATACGTGGAAGATTACAGACAAATTCATAAGTACAATGTTAAATTTTTGGGGAGAGGGAGGGTGAGCGAAAAATAGATAGAGTAGACAATACTATGAGTAGAACCATTAGCGAGACAATGTGAACTATATTGAAGCGCGTACCAATGCTATGAGCAAGACCGCAGAAACGGTCCCTCAAGCTTATATACCTATACCTTGCGGAACTGGCCTCTGCTAGACTCTAGCACCAGATCTTTGAAGGCATACAAACTGAGGCGGAATGAGCTCATTGAGGGCGGAAATCAGTGTCATGCTGTAATCAGTGAGTAGCGGCCTCAAAGATAGCGGCCGACGGATGCATGAGAGGTGGTGTGATAGGGACAGGCCTGTTGAGCAGAGGGGGATCGATCGTGGGAGCGGATGACCTCGAACCAATTGCTGCCGAGGCCTCTGAAACTCCTCTCTTTGTCGTCGTTACAAGGAGCCACATAGGAGGTGGATGCAGTCTAGATAAAGGAGGCTGTGAAGAAGTTTGGTGAACTGACAAATTATTCTTATATAACTATGGGTCATCTTCTAGTGGCGTTGATGCTGAGCCACTCGCAGTGCCACTTTTATATGACCATATACCTTCAAAGTGTGTTATGGATAATGATTACAGCTGATTCGGACTTTCTTGAGACTAAACTTTATTTCATTTTCCACTCGCAACCACAAAATTTCCTTTTTTGGTATCACTGAGAGCATAGTCTCATAAGATGTATTCGACAGTATTTCTGGTCAGTATTGCCATCGTTGGCACAATACTCATGGCTAATGACTCGAAGCATGATCCTAGAGTAACACACATACCTTTATGTTGGCACTGATACGACAGTACACAGTTTCTTACTGCTCAATGAGACACAATAGGGGTAGCTGACAAATGTCCCAAAAAGGAATTTTTGTGGTTGCGAGTGGAAAACGAAATTGAGTTCAGTCTCAAGAAAGTCCGAATCAGCTGTAAAACCTCACACCACGATTGTTGTACATAACCAGGGATTGATCATTCCAAGTGAATAACGCAGAACATGTTCAATTCTGGTTTGAACTGTCGTACCTTTTTCAGACGGTCACTTTCTCATGCGACGGGCAGGGCTCAGAATCCTTACTATGCATAGGTGGACTAAGAT
This sequence comes from Pleurotus tuber-regium, assembly GCA_014058305.1. Classification (NCBI taxonomy): domain Eukaryota; kingdom Fungi; phylum Basidiomycota; class Agaricomycetes; order Agaricales; family Pleurotaceae; genus Pleurotus; species Pleurotus tuber-regium. The sequence continues at coordinate 456,663 of JACFYU010000026.1, read as the reverse complement.
GTGATCTATGAGTGTTTATATAGCGGGACACTCCATCACGAGCTTTTAAAAAATTCGGTACAACCAGTTTTGTGTGAACACTGCTTCAAATCGTTTCGCTGTAGAAGATAATGTTGTTAAAGGTTCTTTTGATATGGACCAGAGTCCGGCCAATGTAGGCAAAACGAATGCGATGAGGGATTGGACGATCCTGCTTCGACGTCCCCGAGTACGACCAAAGGCACCCTGGAACCATGCGTTCCAGATGATGCTTGCGCCATCCGCAAGGTGGAGCCCGATGGAGCCTACTAGACCGATATAAAGTGTCCATGATAACCATGGCCATTTTTGTAGACCAAGCTTAACGAACTCTAAGTCTAGCTCAGCTGGTCCTACAGAGTAGATGGGTCCACTGGCTGTAGTGGGGTACACCCGATGGGTGAGAAAATGGATGGGGAGGAAGAGGAACATGGTTGAATAACCGGTCAGACTGAGCATGCTACGAAGCGGACGTGGTTTCTCCTTGGATATCAGTCGTTTAATTAGGCCGGTCAGAGCATGAGCAGCGATTGGACCGAGGACGAGATATTTCTCTCCGAATGGAGTTTGGTAGTATTCTCGACCAAGAATCTAAGTTTCGCGACGACGGCTAAAAGCTATAGACTATTGCAGAGCGTTGGAGAGACCCACCATAGTTTGAGAGGATAAAGATGAGCCACCGAGGTTGGCTAGAGCTGGGGCGCTTAGGTGGATGAGCATGAATGTTGTTATGAATGGCGATGAGATGTAAGCGAGCTTGGTGAGATATGGGACGTAGGCTTGAAGAAAAAAGGGTTTGGGTATACTTGGAGTATCATCTTCTGAGGACATCGCGCTCTCTGTGGAATGTCAAGGAGAGGAACGTTTCCTGGAGTGATGAGTTACCTTGGCTAACGATTGAAGAAGTCAGTCACGAAGTAAACTCAGTGCGCTGCAGCGAGTGATGATGAGTCACTAGTTAAGTCACGCCCCAACCCTGGCCGCGTTTCAAATCCGAATCAACCATCTCAGTGTTGGAGGTTATTCAACTCTATGTTATAACTAGAATTCGTGCTCTCCTCATTTTTGGTCAAGATGGACAAGGATGCCTCAAAGATGCCCACGCCTACACCCCCTATGCCGTCTGCGAGCAACTCTTCAGCCTACTATGAGTCAGACGATTCCGAATTTCTTGCAGCACTACAGACAGCGGTCTTGCCCGGAGATGTTGAGGTACCCGATAATACGTTGGCTGATTCGCAACGTGATGCCATTCCTCCATGCTCTCAGCCGTCTCTCAAGCGGCGTCATGATCAGGACAACGAAGTTGAAGATCTTGACACTTACGGACCTTCCAAGTTTGGAGGCTTTGACGAGTATATGAGGCGTAAACGTGCCAAACTACAGATACAGAATGCGACCATGGATATACTACCAAGTCAGTTATTCAAGGGGCTATCGATTTATGTGAGTATTTCGTTTCTTCGATGGCATCCTGTCTACAGCTCTTGCTAGATCAATGGTTATACGGAACCTTCTGTGCAAGTTTTGCGTCAATTGATAGTCAAACACGGTGGCATATTTCAACCCTATCTTGATAAGAAAAGCCTAGTGTGCGTTTTCTCTCCTTTTGTAATGCCATTCACCACTAACACCTTTTCTCTACAGAACCCATGTTGTAACGTGCTCACTCACTCCAGCCAAGATTCGCGAGTTTCAACATATGAAAGTTGTGAGGCCTGAGTGGCTGGTTGACAGCGCGGAGCGAGGTATCCTATTACCGTGGCGTGACTATATTTTTAAGCCTGGCCAACGGCCGGAAACGATGCAAGGCGTTCAATCTACTCAGTCGACTCTTCCCATTTCCACCTCTTCAAAGCGCGTTACATCTGGCGGGACATCCGACCAAGGAACAGCCAAACAAAGCGAAGATTCTTTATATACTACTGACCCAACTACACTCACAGAGGCGTCTCGCGTGCCCGGATACGCCGCACACAAGTCCAATCCCAATGCGTCACGCCTAATGTCGGACACTAATTGGCGCGCGGCGCATACATCCGCCGCTCCTGGTTTCATCGAAGGCTACTACAAGAACTCACGGCTGCATCACCTCTCCACGTGGAAAGCAGAACTTAGGAAGCTCATCTCCGAGGCTCAGGAGCGTGCCAATGCTGCGCGGAGTGCCAATGTAAGCAGTTCTCGGCTTAATCTTGGTCCAGGTACCAGCATGAAAGGCACAGAGTTGGTGCTGAAGTCTCCCTCGAAGAACAAAGGGAAAGGGAAAGCCAGAGCCATGGATCATGATGAGAAGGTTATTATGCATTGCGATTTCGACTGTTTCTTTGTGGCAGTTGGACTTCTAGATCGGCCACAGCTCAAAGGACAGCCTTTGGTTGTCTGTCACTCTCAAGGTGAGCAAGGTGGAATGAGCAGTACGAGCGAAATCGCTTGTGCAAGTTATGAAGCGAGGGCGAAGGGAGTAAAGAATGGAATGAGGTTAGTAAATTGTATAGGCGTCGTGACTTGGGCTTACGCATGGCTTCCATTTCAGCTTGCAACAGGCGAGGAAACTATGTCCCGGCGTTATTACCATCCCTTATGAGTTTGAAAAGTACGTGCGGTTTGCTTCACTTGTCCCAGTAATGAATCATCAAATAATGGTGGATACAGGTACAAGGAGGTGTCCTTGAAATTCTACACAGTACTCACAACGTATGCCGATGATGTTGAGGCTGTTTCAGTCGATGAGGCACTGATTGACGTCACCATGCTTATTCGAGGTAAAATTGAGGATGGTACCGCTTCTAAGGATGAAGCCAAGGAATTTGCGAAGAAACTGAGGAAGGAGGTTAAAGCTGCGACTGGATGCGAGAGTGAGTCCGACGTATCTCCAGATGACGTATTTGATTTAGAATATTCATTCCCTGCATTACACAGTCAGTATAGGCATATCTCGAAACATTCTTCTGGCTCGTCTTGCCACTAAGCGTGCTAAACCCGCTGGCTCGTACCATCTCACCTCCACAGAGGTTCCCATCGTTCTAGCTCCCTTGACTATATCTGACCTCCCTGGATTCGGTTATTCGGCGAAGCAGAAGATAGAAGAAAAGTTCAAAACCACCAAGCTGGGAGAACTGCTCGCAAAGAGCAAAGGCGAATTGTCTGAGGTGCTTGGACCGAAGACGGGTGAAAAACTATGGAATGCGATTAGAGGTATAGATGATAGGGTATTGGACAGCGAGAAAAAGAGGTCTTCAGTTTCTTCTGAGATAAATGTGAGTTATGTCTGTAGGTTCTAGCTGATGGTTGAGCTCACGCCATAAGCAAGTATGGGATTCGGTTCGAGGATAATGATCAAGCGAAAGCGTTTGTCTTGCAGATGTCGGAAGAAGTGAGTAGGCGACTGAAGGATATCGGTATGGTTGGTCGATCGATTACAATCAAGATTATGAAGCGGGATCCATCAGCGCCCGTTGAAGCCCCCAAAGTGAGTTTAATAGTGTTTCAACCACATTCAATGATGTTGTAACGCGTACACTTGAAAAGTTCCTCGGACATGGTGCATGCGATGTATTCAATAAGCAGATGTCCCTAGTTGGTATCGGCGGAAGACCGACAGATGACTGCAAGATCATTGGAGACCATGCATGGCGGCTCTTGAGATCGTTCAACTTTGATCCTAAAGAGCTAAGAGGGGTCGGAATACACATATACAAGCTTGAGCCTGCACGCATCCCGGATCCAATCAAACTTGGACAAGGCAAACTCCCGTTTCGACCTATCGTATTTCCAAACAAGAGGAAAGCCGTTCGACCGTCAGAAACATCATTTGTTCCAGCACAAGTCAACAACGAACCAAAATCGGTGAAGAATGAATTAGACCTCCCTTCGTTTTCGCAAGTTGACAAGGAAGTTTATAATGCACTGCCTACGGAAGTTCGTGCAGAGCTAGACGCGGAATACAAACGACGCTCGGCCACTCCTGCTGGTGCAGCCCAAAATGCTGGAAGACCCATAATACCGCCTTACAGAGGCCCTCCGGGTACGAAACAGGCTCGGATGGCGGCTGCTCTTCGACGCGTCGCTCAACAACTTGCACCTAGGAATAGATCGTCACTATCGCCCAAAAAGGGGTTTCACGCCCTTTTCGCTGCTAAACCCAAGGGTCTTTCAAGGTCGCTGCGCGTCGCCGAAGAGGAATTAAGAGACTTAGACATCGATCCGACCGTTTTTGCGATTTTGCCGCCTGAAATACAACGCGAACAGTTGATCATAAGACGGCATGTGAAGGCTACTGGCAGAGTGCCTGCTCCTCCTAAGAAACGAAAAGTGCTGAAACCGGTGTTTCGATCCTCTTTGACTCCTTCGAAGATTCATCGACGACCTCTCCCTAAGGCGTGCTTCATGACACCAGTGTTCTTGAAGCAAAGGGGACTGAAGAAAGGGGAGAAACTCTACTTTAGTGAAACAGACGACGTTCAAAATGTAATCGAAAAGTGGGTTAATGGCTTCCGAGAAAGTCCACCAAAAGACAAGGACGTGGAATATTTCTCCAAGTACCTACTATCGAGTGTTGATGGACGGCGGTCGACGGATGTGGGAATGGAAAGGGCTATTGCAGTATTGAAGTGGTGGATGGTCCTTCTACGACGATCTTGGGCTAGGTGGGAGAATCCAATCGATGCCTTTGATGAGGGTGGTTTCTCTCAAACACAGGATCCTACGGAAGAACCAGGTCGTGTTACGTCGGAAATGATTGGGAAGGCATGGTGGCGTGCGTTCTGGAAAGTGAAAGGAGACATGGATGAAATTGCGCGCAAGAGGTTTGGTGGCAGGCTGTCTCTGAGATGATCCCCTCGAGGGAAACACATCGCCGCTTCAATATTGCCTGGTAGCTGGATACGCCTACGTCCATCAAAAGGTCAGAGTGCCTCTCCGAGCGTCAAGAGTAGAACCCCCCGGTCTATTCCATGCTCGCCGCCTCCTGTAACTAGGCATGTATTCATACACTGGACGCAAGGATGACTGCCGATACAGTTGTAGGCAGCACTAGGCGTCAAACCATGGGTAGAACACAGTTTCACCACTGTCGCTTGTACAGCAACGAAGGGGTGTTAGCAAAAGTATCCTTGCATTGGACAGGAGATCTAGTTCATTCACACTCTCCACGATAACCAAGGGATCTAGCGCGGTAAATGGCGTACGTCTCAGGCAGGCTAAGAAGCAGCTAGGCGCGGTAGGCGGAGTTATGATCATTAAAATGGATAGTGCGCTACCGTACCATGCCTTCGAGGCAAGCTGATGTTAATGGGGCCTGGTTGTGAACGCGAGCCCCAGACTTTGCGTGGATGTGGGTAAACCCTTCCGAAGCAAACTATTTCATTACATATAAACGTTGCATCGGCGTTGCTAATCGTAGTCTCGCACCCTCCATCCATTCATTTCAAAGGTAAATGAGAGGTATTGTTGTCAATGAAGTACTTACAGACTTTGATCCACAGCGAAAATCATGTTCAAGGCATCTGCGGGCTCCGTGAGTGGATATCATCCAACCCTGGAACTCGACCGTACTATCACTGCGTTTTCCGGGAAATTAGTTGGGTATAGGTATGGTAGGCCAATGTGGGATAGAATGTATAGGCACGAGATAGACGGCGTAGACGGCGTAGACAAGGTTAGGCGTCTATGCGTGATATGATCCTTCGCACTATATTTGATTCACCAGGGATAGACCAAAGCTTGGTGGGGAGTCTGAAAACCACGTCACCCTGGATATGGACAGAGGATAAGCTCGTCATGCGTATCAAGTATAGACATCTTCTACCACTTCCACTTTAGCAAGGACTTCGGGGATATAGCGAGAAGGGTTGGAGGACTCAGGCTCAGGCATGTGCGTATCATTAACATATCATTATGTTGTATTCTGCTACAATGTATTTTAGACACGTCTATTGTGTTTCGACAGGTGGGAACATGGCGACAATAGATAACTCTTGCGAATAGCAGCTGCATCGCGCTCATGAATCTCCGATGGATCAAGACGATGTTTCTTTGAGTTACGAGGTAGAAGACGACGAGAGGGGGTTTTGTATTGGTTAAAATGATTACGGGAGAGGCGAAGGACTTGAGAGGTGATCTGTACACAGGTGGGTGAAGGTGCTATTGTGTTATCAAAGTAACAAGACACGTACTGATGCGCCTTGTGCCCATCGCAGAATATGCTTGGTTAATCCCTGAGTAGCAGTGAGTATACGCTAGGGATCAGCTTCCCATCACATACCTCTTCTTGATTGGCAGTAGATACTGCAAGTTGAGCAAAGAACTCAGCCATTCCATGGCGCGCGTGCATAAACACAATCGGCTGCCCAACCTCCATACTTCGGCACCAATCAGGCGCAAGAATAAGGTCCTTCTCTCCGAACCAGCGATCAAGGACGGCTGGAGGGCTAGTGCGATGCCAAAGTAGGGTATTGGCTTCTATCGAATCAGATATCGTGACGGATAGGTAGAGGACAAAACGTTCGTCAAGAATAATGTCTTCAAATGGTGTGTCGAAGGATGTAGTGCCCTTTTTTGCCTAGATGAGCAACATAAGCTCTTCGGAGCTGGATAGTCGAGAAGGACCACTCACGGGAAGCACCTTCATTTCAACTTGACAAACGACCTCTTCATCAAGCAGCGCAGTTGTGATTGAACGAGGATCAGGCTTAGCCCAGGAAGACATATTGGCTTGAAGCCATTGGTCAACGGGTTTTGGCTGGCCGAGGCGCTCTTGTACACGTCGAAACAGATGAGCAGATCGGGTGGACCCGATGTATGGGTTGCGAGGGTTATTTTGCGCAGGATGTGGAGAGGAGTCGGGTGAGTCTGGCGGTGATGATGTCCTGAGTGGTCGAGGGGTTGGTCGAGGTGTAGTTGGTATGAATGGACCTGGTAGTTCAGACATACAGAAATGTGGAACAGATTTTGCTGAGGGTAAACACGGATGCCTCTATGCAAGACATGGTTTTTGAGGTGCGATGACGAGTATCCAGGTAAGTCTATCTTTCGCCTACTTTGTTGAACCGTTGACCGTGAGAACCTTTGACCAAGCAGGCGAGTTATACTTTGGGCCTGAGTCGGTCTATGTCCGTTCTATACCACTGCTGCATAATGTGCTGCTTCGTTCAGTCCCCACTTGTCTCCGTCAAGTTGATGTTCTCTTCTACACAACCAAGACATCCTTAAGATTCCTCTGTGCTGATATTTCCACTTCAAAATATACCGACTCTGCTGCCTTCTGCAAGGTCAGCTTTCGTGGTGAACTCTATCCCTATCCTCCGACAACTCTTGTTCGCGGTCAAACGGTACTATAATATTTCTGTTACTTGTAGGATTATTCTATCCTGATACTTGATTAGTAGTGCTCTTTCAGCAGCCCAGCTGTGACGTGAAGGGCGAGTAATGGTCAGTCCATTCGCATTAGCCCCATTAATTGGATATTTACTATCTGCAAACTCTTGTACCAAATAGTATCCATGTCATTGTAGAACTCGCAAATGTGGCGGAAAATTGCAACCTCGATCCACGCGTGATTACCACCTCAGCAAAGATCGCCAGCTCATCAGTCGGCAGGGCCTCTCCCTTGCAATCTCCACAAAAGAGGCTACTGGCAGCGTCGTGGCAACTACCCACACATCACTGGCTACGGCTACGGTTTCTACAGGCAGCCTTGGGATATCCAATCAAGCTGAGCCTCAAGCCGACTCACATGAGCTATCTTTGCACTCTGCTCCAATCCCTCCCACGACTCATATACATCCGTCTCTCAATGCCCCCTCGCAACATGCTCAAGAAGACTATATTTTTCCTGACTTTGAGCCAATGGGATCACCTCCTGATGACGTTCTCCTCGAAGCTGACAACCCCGACGGAAATTGGGAAGATATAGACGATGAGGAGAGTAATATATCTCCTTCGGACCAACCCCTTGGTGTTCGAGTGGATAACTCAGCTCCAGAACCCTTCGTTGATCCTGGCGATCCTGGCATGACGGACGAGAACTTCCCTGATCCATTTCAAGTTGTATTTGGTAATGATGGGCCTAATGCCATTTCACATACAGAAACACCTACGCCTCTTTTCTTGGTATATCTTCTTGTATGCTGGCTACATACGCATTTTCACCTCCCCTTTTTGGCCTGTAATACTGTTTTAGTGGTTTCATTATGTATATTCCGTGCACTAGATGCAACATTTCTCTCGGACACATTTGTTTACACTACTCTTACATCAGTGCTACTTCACATTGGGATTGAGCCCAAGTTTCTTGTTCTTCCTGTTTGCCCATTCTGCTTAGAAGTTTACCCGTCAAATACTCCTGTAGATACCAAATGTTTGCGCTGCAGTACCCCCCTATTCTCTTCACGCAAAAGTCTCGACCGTCGCGCTGGATCCACTGCCACAAACTGTCGCCCACGTCTTCAATTCCCTATGAAAAGCATCGAATCGCAATTACGAGATATTTTATCAGTTCCTGGTATGGAGGAGATCCTTGATGGATGGCGATTGAGGGAGCGTACTCCAGGCAAGATGACAGACATTTTTGATGGCGAAGTCTGTAAAACTTTGCCAGCAAGCAGCGGGCGGCCTTTCTTTGAGAACCCGTTACCTGTCGGGGTTGAAGAGCTTCGCATCGCCGTTACGCTGGGTGTAGATTGGTAATTGTCCTGTATCACTTGTCTGGCTATGAGGTATTCATGTAATCTTCCAGGTTCTCGTATTTACGCAGCCAGATTTCCGCCTCTCATTCATCCTGTCCTATATCATTTGTTATTGCCAATTTACCTGACCATCTCAAGTGCGTATAGTTTTTTTGGTGAATGGTTGCATTTTCTAACGAGAAATTACAACAATAGATACCGGACTTCCAACGTTATCCTTACTGGGATTATGCCGGGCCCAAAGGAGCAAACCCCAGATCAGATCCAACGCTTTATGCGTATTTTCGTGAATGAGCTGATTCGACTCTGGCGTCACGGATTCTTTGCGAAGACGTCCAAACATCCATTGGGCATTTTGGTCCGAGTTGCCCTTGTCTGTGTGATTTGTGATAAGCCAGCCGCACATAAGCTGGGTGGTTTTGGTTCTCACAGCCACACATTCTTCTGTACTCGTTGTTGGATTAGTGTAGCCGAGAAGGCAACCGCGGCCGCCTTTCAACTTCACGGTATGTTTCTGCCTAGTTTAAATAACATTTAAACTAAAATATTTGATTGTGTTAGCATTTCCTCCTCGTTCTCATAAGGAGCATGTGCGACTTGGAACTAACTACACCAACCTTGAGTCAGATACTGCTCGAAAAGTGTTCGTCAAGGAGTTCGCCACCCGATGGACTGAGCTATGTCGGCTGCCATACTTTGATATTTGTCGAATGGTTGTTATTGATCCAATGCACAATTTACTTCTCGGTATCGAACACGCCTTCTCATGTTTATCAGATTCTAATTCCGTTGCAGGCCTGGTTAAAACCCACTTTTACCACATATGGATCCAGCAAAAAGTCCTTCGTAAAACCAAGGAGCTTCGGTGTTTACATGACATCTTGGCTCAGGTGAGTTAATTGTTCTAATTGTAATACTCGCTAATCAACATTCCTCAGTTGCAAATACCCTCATATTTAGGACGTCTTCCAGCTCTAATGGGGGAGCCGGCTGGTGGCTCACTCACGGCTGATCAATGGTTAGTTGCAGCAACACTTGTATGTCCAGTTGCTGTACGTGTCGACTAGCTCCTTAATATGGTATCATTTTATTCAATTAATTCATAGGTTCCACAAATATGGGATAAGTTCTGTAGTGGTGATCCTGATGTTATCCGGCTACGACGGGTTGGTGAAATCCACGAAGCCATGGAGAAGAAGAAAGCCGCACAAGCCGCTGCAAGAAAAGCCAAGCAAGCGGTTGCTGCTGCTGCAGCAGATGCCGGCAGATCTCGTCGTTCACAGCGCAAGCGAAAGCGTACAGAGCGATCACAGGTATGGGTTCATAAACTCAAGATTTTATTATTATGAACGTTATTCCACAGTTTGAGTTTCCGCCGCTTCCTGATGATGATCCAGAAGAGGCAAATCTTCCTGATGCTGGCGCAATTGAAGAAACGGAGGATGTATTCGTTCCTGCCAATAACAATGAAATGGATGATGATGGCGATACAAACCGTGATCCAAATCTGCATCCAGATGACCCAATCAACTTTTCCAAGCTGTCCTGTGCTCTACGCATTCTAGCAGCACGGGAAATCACCATTTCCCAAGCTCAGGAGGCGGATCGATTATTGCGATCATACTGTTTGGAGCTTTTGGAGGTATCTTTACTAATTTCCATATTTTAGTAACATTCTCACTCGTTTGATCAGCTGTATGGGGCTGACGTTATACGGCCGAACCACCATTATTGTACTCACATTCTTGAATGTGTGCGTGACTACGGACCTCTTCATGGTTTTTGGACGTTCCTGTTTGAGCGGATCAACAAAGTCCTGAAAAGCTACAGGACTGCCAATCATGCTGGAGGTGAGCTGGAGACTTCTTTCTTCCGTGAGTTCCATCGAACAATACAGCAGTCACACATGGTATATTTCCACACTCTTCTACATTGCTCTTTCTATGCTGATACTGTTATTAGATGGCGACGTCATACTCTGGTGGCGATGATCATATTAAGACCAGTGTTGATTCAATGTACCGAGCAACTGCAGATGATCGTGGAACCGTTCAAGCTCTAGCTCGTGAACTAGATGAAGCTGGTGTTGATGGTGGGTTAACATATATTTGTGTTGACATTATTATTCTCAATCAAGTCTAGGCGGAATTGTATTTTCATTGTCACCTAAAGTTGTTGAGGCCCATATTCCACCGGATCTCTACTCCAAGCTTCTACGGCATTTTCGTGAGCATTATGGCCTGGTGGTGCGATCTCATATTGCCTTTGGGGCTGGCCCCCCGCTTCTCCCTTCGGCATTCTTTTTTGATTATGTGGTTATTTCGCAACGGCGTTATTATGCTTCAAACCGCAATAACAACATCGCCAACTCCCTTGTTTCTGTGAAGCCAGCCTCCGACTGCTCCTCCGCACCAGTTGCTGAGTTGTTGGATATTCTGACTATCAAGCAAATCCAATTAGGACGGGTTTACCACTTTGGGCATGTACGCTGGCTTATTCCAGCTGAGATCCCGTCAGATTGTAACAGTGCATGGTCCCTACGGTGAGTCGGCTTCTAATATGCCCGTTAATGTCTCTTTCTGACATATTCACTGTGAAGACTACCTGAGATGGGAGTATGGCATTTCAATACATTCAACGAGCAAAGCAACACTTTGATTCCATTAGATTCCATTTATCGACATGCTATCCGATCTGATGTGGATATCCTGGGCATCAAATATTGGGTTACGATAACACCTATCTAATCTTTGACTATTCACTATAGGTTATCTATACGCACATTCTGATATGTAGAAGCTCACTGTTCTCGGTATACTCAGAAACATAGATTGGTGAGTAAGCGACATGGAGTTATTCGATTTATGTCTCTATCACTAAATATAGTTATTAGATCCAACATAATCTGTCTGATTTAGGCATTTGCATTTTCGCCCTCACCCTCGCCCCGACCCTCATTATTCTCATCCTCATCGTCAGCAAGCCATGGAAGGTCCTCCTCATCAAATGCGTCATCAGGAAGTGAAAGATCCAATATCGCCAACTTCGTCTTATCATGCGTCGGAAGTTCTATTCCTTGGTTTCCAGTACGAATCTTCCAAGCTGGGTCGACACATACATCAAAGGGAATGTTCCCCTCTGGCTCATCGTCGATACGGTTGATACAAAGGCCCCTGAATACTGGTGTGTACGTGGGCTTGGTGCGCTTCTTTTGTTCAACTTCACGAAGTACTTTTTGACCGAACACAACAAGGCGGCGTAACTATAATATCATCAGAGGTCAGTCTGAGTATGCTTCGTATGTTATCAACATTACTCACGCTAGGACTGATCCATCCTCGCCGGCGAACTTCCCAACACTTAACTTGCTTTCCATATCCGTGCTTTGCCTTGGCATGATCCCATGCCTCCTGCGATGCTCGACCACTATCGCTTGCAAACTCATCGAGCCAATCGCTATGGATAATGTCACCAAAGCCTGAAACCGGCGTCTCAGAATATTGGCTGAGCTTAGAATCGACAATTGGTGCGATCTTGCGTAACTTTGTTGCGAGCTGATCCAAATATATTAAAGGTCTATCTCCAAGAACGCGAATATGTAAGCTTACCCGATGTGCACGCTGGTACCGGGCAATCTGCTTGTTTTGATGAATGGCCTTCTCCTTTTGCGCAGGGTCGGTAATCTGCTTCCACCTACGACGTAGGCTATAAAAGTAAGTCTTCACTGCTTCGATCCTTTCTTTCCGACTAAGTTTTGTAAATGTGCACTACCGTAGTCTTAGTACTTCATTAACACTTCATATGGTCATTTAAAACGCACCTGCTCGACTGGAAGACCTTCTTCGTCTTGTTCCAAAAGCTTTACAACACGACTGATCCATTCCCGGTTAATCGCCATGTTCACAGAAGAGGTCCAGTCTGGATTTGACAAGACGTCACCATCCTCGTTCATCCGTGGAGGCTCGTCCGCTCTGAGAGGAGCTGGAAGATCGCGTGGTACACGGGAGTTACAGTCCGCAAGGCCAATAGTCCACAAGGCCTTTCCGCGAACCAATCGCTATTATTGAACAGGTAAGTCGATATTTGTTTGTCAAATTAATAACTATGCTTACCTGAACAAGTGTGTTACGTTCTTTAACCTCTCGCTCTTCGTTAGGTTCCAAGTCCGTTGTAATAGCCGGTGTTGGCGGGTCACGGTGTGCAAGGGACTTTTCAAGCTCTTCCACTCGAGATAGAATTGCGGCCAGCGTAGGATCTTGGCTTGGTACGGCTGACGGGCCAGCAGTGTATGGTGTTACGGCAGCACTGACCTGCTGGTAGCTGTGATCGCCTGTGCCCATTTCTGGTATCAACCCACAGTTCTACGAATGCACAAAAGTAAGTCTTTTATTTCAAGATTCATTAATATTGTCTTTGAATTGATCGCATACTGTTACATCCGTCCTGAAGGCAAACGACTCTTGCTGGAAAGACTCGTTCAGAAAATACATTCCTTGTTGCCCGTATGAGGTGCTATCCATCGGCGGTTGTTGGCTATACGAGGTTCCATTAGATGCGAGTTGATGGTGGCTACCAGGCAATAGCTGTTGCTGGTGAGTGTCGTGACCGTAGCCTGCACAGTTGAGAGACATGAGAGTGAAGGGGTCGACGGCATTGCTACCATGGTACTCTTTTTATTGCGATCATAATTTTTCTATCACCATATGATGTTTTTTCATTGTTGGCCCCTATTTCTCGTCAAATGTCGTCATGCCTGGAAAACATATCACATTCATTGTACAATCTTATCTAATCAGTACTAAATGTGGCTACCACAATGTTTCATGTCTATGCGTGTTTTATGTGCCATGTTGTTCGAAGTATGGCCTGAACGTATAATCAGATAGGCATGGGGTAGGCCAGTTGGTCTACGATGTATAAGCTTGATACACGGGTTAGTTCTGGGAAAGTACACGACATCTACCTACTCTCTGTGTATACCTCATATGCAGAGCCTGTTTACATCTAAAATGCGCCCAAAACAAAGCATAGGCAAATTTTACTAACCTACGATACACGCCTTGGTCTATCCCTAACATATGTGACATAGAATTCAGATAGACCTAATAATTGTATCTCGTAAGAAACGCAGTGTATCTTGGAAAAGTTGAATATCGCCAAAACTTGATCCCGTGTGCCGTATTGCGATAAAATACCGGTACATAAGGCACTGCCATCTTCGCGATGACTGACACAGAATTGACACGATCTACACGAGGTGGCCGAAAGCATGCAGTGATCGGGTCTGGAGTTGACACGTATGCACTCTAGTGAAACGAGTGTTTCCAATGGAACTCAATCGACTGGTTGAGCGCTGGTATTTGGACACTTGGAGTCGATTCTCCTGAGTTTTCCCCGTACGTATGTACTGTTTCTAATGACAAAAACCTGATGATTAAAGAGATAAAAAAAGTACTGCATGTGCACGGCAAATTCCAAAACGGGCTGATCTGGAACAAATTCGATGAAATCCTTCCAACTGTATGCAAACAGGCACTACCAGGATGAAACCAACCTAAGACGCTGTTAGCACAGTGGAAACAAAAGTAGCATTGTGTTCAACTAGAGTGCCGAGGACCGGCATGTGAAAAGGCACAAAAGGGTCTAATGTTTGATGGTCTTGGCAATTTGACACCAGTGGCCTATATTTTTCCATCGGGTCCTTTTTCCAACCTCCATCCCCCTCCATCTCCTTCTTCCACGTCCTCCCTCTTTCCCATTTATTCTTCCGAGTCCAGTCGTTTCCCTCCCAAGTAGCCGTCACTTGTTCTTTCCGGCCACTTCTTCATTCCTCTAGACAGTTTTACGCCAAATTCTAGAGTTCAAACATGTTCACTTCGAGGATTACAGTTCTTCTCATTGTATTCGGCCTTCTCTTCGTCACTTTAGTAGATGCCCGACCTGTGCGACATCGTCGTCGTTCTACCTGCCGCGCTAAGACCACGTCTGTTGCCACACCATCGCCAACGATCACAGAAGTCGCCTCGGCATCAGCCAAGGTTGCTACTGGCGGTAATTCCAACAAAGAATCCGTCGCAGCTAACGACGCACCTAAGGCAACCCCTTCGACCTCTTCATTGAAGTCAATACCCAACGGTAAATCCTCCTCTGATGACGACGACTCTACTTCCTCGAAATCTTCCTCCAAAGCCACTTCTGCCCCCGTTGCCGAGCCCTCCGCTGATGCCAAGTCTTCATCCAGCAAGCAGCTCTCTTCTAACGCCCTCTTCCCAGTTTCCGGCTTCTCCAAGTCATGGTCCACCTCCTCATCCGCACCCAACTCGCTTTCCCTTTCGGATTCCACTCTCAAGCCTACGCGCCTTCTCTCTGCGCTTTCTCATGACTACGTTTCTGCCCCAGACGGCAAGAAGGCTATGCGTGCCCATTACCCGAAGGGTTCTTACACCTTCACCCACCAACCCCAAGGTGGCCTCTCCTTCTACGCCTTGGGACCTGACTCTTTCGGCCTTACCAATGCCAAAGAAATCACTTTTGGGTACAGAGTCTTCTTTGAGAAGGGCTTCGATTGGAACAAGGGTGGCAAGCTCCCTGGTGCCTATGGTGGCAACTCGGATGATGAAGCCATCAGCTGCTCCGGAGGTCGTCGCTCTACAGCCTGCTTCTCCGCTCGTCTTATGTGGCGTACGGAGGGCAAGGGGGAGTTTTACACCTATCTCCCTCCTTACACCATCCCCGAATTCGCTGCCAACAAGAAGCAGTGCAATGTTGCTCCTGAGAGTGATTGCAACCCGACCTACGGGGCTAGCATTGGTCGTGGTGCGTTCAACTTCAAGGATGGCCAGTGGAATACCGTCAGTGAGCGTGTTAAGCTCAATGACGTTGGCAAGGCCAATGGCGAATTGGAACTCTTTGTTGAGGGCAAGAGCGTCATCAGCGTTTCGGGGTTGATTTTGAGGGATAGCGACAAGGGACGGTTCCGTGGCATCCAGATGCAGACCTTCTTTGGAGGTACGTACTGACCTGTGGATGACAGCCAATCATGTAACTGATGTTTTATGCTAGGTTCTGATTCTTCCTGGGCATCTCCGAAGGATCAGAACGTGTACTTCTCTGACTTCTCGATGGCCATTCTTCAGACTCTCTAAGAGGCCAAAGACGCGAAGGATTCGACGACTACTAACCATCCACTGGACTAATCGACTCACTACACATCCGCACTCTTATTAACCGACATCTTTGACGATTGACCAAGTAACTGCTTTGTTGCTGGTAATCAGGCTTCGTATTGCACACGTTGCCCCAACACTCGCTGACTTACCAAGACGATTACTGCTTAATCGCAAGCAGACGCACTCTCTCGACCTGCTATCGAATGTAAATACACGCATTACGTTCTTCTTGTTCACGTTTGCTGCTGGCAGCTCACCTCTAGTTCTCTGCTGTGCATGTTACGACTTGACGTTGCAGGATTTATCGTTCCTTTCTACACATTTTGCTTAGAAAGGCGCATTTTTTCCTATTCATCACGGACCGCATGCTTGACTCGTATCGTATTCATTTATAAGTAATTACTATTCTCTAGATGGGCCCATTGTGCTTACTTGTAATATGCTGGCCTCGGAATACCATACGTGTCGTGCTGTGCTGGGTTTCTTTTTTTTTTTGTGAATGTTGGCGCAAAGGACTCATGTGAGTCACGTCGTGGGAGTCGAGGACGCGAGCTGAACGAGCGTTGATCCAAAACCACCAGAATTCTACAAATCTCCGCTAGCCAAGGAACTATGGTTGCCTCTATCAGTGGGCGATCAGAGCTGCGAGACAAAGCTGAGCGCTGACTCACTTGAGTGTGTGGGCCACTGCTGAAGCATGGCATAGACGGGGCCGGTGTATATATTGTGAGCTACTATAAAATCAAAACTCTTGGTGAACGAACATATAAGGCTATAATTGCTCTCATTCCTTTGAGTGTATTTAGATGCATTGCAGAGTTTAGAATACCTTCATACTCAAATATTCCATTATTTGACATTCCATCATAAATCCACATTCTATTTGACTTATCTAGAAATCTTGCAACAAAATGAGAGTTTCCAAAGTATACAATCCCCTTTAACAGATACGGCACACTCCTACCAGTAAAAGGTAGCTGAAACTTAGTATCAATAGTCAGTGAAGTGTTTGAGAAATCAAAAGCAAGAAAGTAAGGAGGATACTTAAAAGTGTGTATATGAGATACAGGTTCCTGGCAAGTAATACATATTCGCCTTGTTGGTGTGGACATATTGTTCACCCAATGATCTATGGAAGTAAATACATTAGATCCTGCATACAACAACGAAGAGAAGTTCACGGTGTCAGCACTTGAGCTAGAATGATTATTCATACATCTGAACTCTGTAAGTACTGTACCAGCCTTGACCTCCAACAAATAGTTTAAAACAGATGACACAGAAGCATACTGACCATACTCAAATTCATTGTAATTCAGTCTTTGCAGAGACAATCTTATGAATTCCCTACTTTGGTTGACATCATCTTGCGATGAACTGATTGACAATGACTTTACAAGAGAAAGCAACAAGGAACTATTCATTTCAGGTAAACCAATTAAGGCGGAAGGTCTTTCAAGCCAGACATTGAAAATAAGGGAGATAACAGTATCATAAGCACAGCTGTTGTCATTCCACTGGCATCCTATTGGCACAAGATAGTGAAGGGGTGGATGGGAAGATGATGGAGCACATTCAGCCAACTTCTGACATTTAGGAGCATGAACTAAATCTTTGTCTTTACTTTCAGCAAAGTAGGTTCTTTTTCTATCAGATGAAGACTTATTACTAACTAGTTGAGTCTGTGTCTCCATGCTCTGTGGCATATTGATTGAAGGAGCAGGATCAGATTTATGCAAGTCAGAGCTCTTTATATTCTTAGTATCAACAATACTCCAAGCAAGTTTCTGAATAACAGGTTCTTCATAAGGTGCTTTTTTATTCCAAGATATTGCACGATGCATGTGATATGGACTGTAATTGACAGGTTTTGTCAGTCGAAAAGTTGAAATAAGTGCACCACGTGTATCTCCTTCAACACTTGCATGAAGCTTACCTTCAAATCTCAATCGAGTAATATCATCAAGCCATTCTAGATCCCTGAGTTCTTGTCTCAACGCTTTAGAGCAGCGTCCAGTAATTACATTCACATCAAAACCTTGCAAAAGTAAAGTACCACTTGCAGTAGCACTCCGTGATAAAGCTGTGTAGTAGCCCTGATGAGTACTTCCATCATTCAAGTTAACAGGATTTGAAGGACGAGTCTTACCTTGAGAAGCAAAATCTGTCATAGCATAGTTTACTGTAATTTCAACTTGAGTTCTGGACACATACAAACGTTTACCTGTGGGAAGATCACACCATGTAGGAACTGAAGTACGCATTATAGGTACAACATTAGAGGGCAATCCTTCAAAGCTCACTTCTTGTGCAGGATTATTCAATCTGACAAACAATATTTCTAACACTGTTTGTCCATATCTGCCCTTTGTTTCAACCCAGTCGAATACAGTACCCTCCTGTCCGTTAGTCATGCAAAGTTCAGTAGCACTGTTATTGCGCAGCATCACAGGCAAACCTTTGCACAATGTCAATTTACCTGGAATTTTCTTTTCTGTTGAGCAAGGAGGCTGCTCCCAAAGAACTTTCTGAATATTCTCATCAACAGGTATTCTTGATTGTTTCTTTTTTCGCCTCAGTACTTCAGCATCATCTGGAGCATGTATAGTGTCTTCTGAATAAAATGTATGCAGT
The DNA here is from genome assembly GCA_014058305.1 of Pleurotus tuber-regium. Lineage (NCBI taxonomy): Eukaryota > Fungi > Basidiomycota > Agaricomycetes > Agaricales > Pleurotaceae > Pleurotus > Pleurotus tuber-regium. Next base: position 438,158 of record JACFYU010000026.1, on the reverse strand, counting down.
GACAAGCCATGTTCTTTTGCAAAACGATAAGCACCTAGCTCATTGATTGCATCTCTGTTGATATTTTTTGCAGTAATAATAGAAACATCTCTGAATTGAGGATCACAAATAGAAGATCTTCCTGGTAAGTTAGTAGAAATTCTTGAACGTAAAAAGGCAATATCTTCAATAGTGCAAGAACGATATCTCATATTCTCTAATGCAGTACGAAATTTGTCATCTTCTTTTGTCTGCAACTTTTGTCTCATGTTTTCTCTGAGTATGACCACTGTTGTGACTTGATGCCAGATAGCTTTTCCTTGAGCCTCTTGCTGAGAACGTACTGTAGTTAAATGTTGATTTGGCCCTCCTATTGTATCACTATAAAGTGATACAGTTTCACCACCTATAGCAGGAGGAAGCTGTGCAAAGTCTCCAGCAAAAATCAAATTGAGCCCACCAAAGGGTAAAGTTGAGCAGTTAAGAGCCTCACAAATTCTAGCACTAATAAGGTACAAATCACGGCAAGACAGCATTGACACTTCATCAAAGAAAATATATGAAACTCCACTCAACCGTTCTTGCACCTGGGAAAGAGTTGCTTTACTGGGTCGCATATTCATACCAAATGCATAGTGGTATGTCATACCACCGGGAAGCAAACAAGCAGCATTTGCAGTAGGTGCAACTGTCATCAATTTGAAGCCTTCATCTTGAGACTTGAAAAACTGAATTAAAGTTTTCAAGACTTGGGATTTTCCTGTGCCACCCATGCCTCCAATGTACATATGGAGTTGTCCTGTATTTTCACCTAGAGCATGATTTGCTACAATTCGAAAAGCTCGTTCTTGTTCTTTGTTCAGTGAATGGTCAATAGCAACACTATTAACTAGAAGATTGTGTTTTTTTGGAATAAAGGCCTTATTCAAATAAGACTTATCAACTACTTCAACTCGATCGTGATCGTAACTGCAAACACCCAGAGTGTGAGGCCGTGACTGTAGCCTCTGGTTTAAGACAGCTTTCCGTTTAAGCTGAATTAGTTCTTTCCATTCATTTGGTGATCTGCAAGGAATGTTAACAGGCTCTTCATACAAATTAGTGAGTTTGTGATGTTCATCAGGTTTTGACCATCCACTATTGTGCATTATTTCCTGCATGATTTGTATACCCTTTCGTCGGCTTTGCTCACTTTTACTTAAAACCCCTTTTTCAATTTCAAGTAAATCCTCCTCAAATTGAGGAATAGCGGCATGAAAATCATCATGAATGTCAGAGTCTCCAGGCAATATATCACTAGTTGGCATATATGGTTCATTAGTGGAGCCAGTTTTCATTTGTGTGCTGAAATCATCTCTAGCATCCAAACATTCATAACGCAGATGAAAGTTATTCATTATCTGCACTTGTCGCTGAGAAAAGGAATGTCTAGCAAAAGCTTCATCCCAAGTTTCAGTTTCAGTTTTAAGATCTTTACCACTACGCCAAGGTGAAAAAAATACAAGCATCACACTGCAGTAATATTCCCTGTCACCTTGATCTCTGCGTGGTGGTATACCTAAAAAATTAGGAACAGTTTTATGAATTCTCCAATCAGCCTCACTAGACATAACACATTCATGTGTGTCTGACAAAGGATGACCCAATTGAAAATTCATATGAAGCCATTTTTTAGATTTTTTAACAGGGCCATCAAGTTCATCATCCTCAGAGTCACTCATGCAGTCAATATCTTCAGCTTCAGCAATCTCAGAATTGTCCTTAGTTTTGGTATTAGCTTTACTGTTAGGGATTTTAACTCTTTTGCAGCGTGTTATCCAGTCATATAGGCACATATTGCTTATGTCGTCCGGACGGTATACATAGTCAAACACCGAAGATATACCCAGTATTCTACCGTTCTTTTTTATTATAGCAACTTTATCAGTATGTTTGTATGAATCATTGGGATGCCAATAGCTTCTAGCCTCACTCACAAAGCTTCTCCAGTAAAATACAATAAATTCATGGCTGGTGTAGTGGTCATGATGGCCTAATAAATACATGCAGATCATAGGTGAACCCATCTCCATTTTTGCACTCATCAGGTTTACAATTTTAGTCATGAGTTGGCGTGCTTTGCTTTTAGAGTCTATATTAGCATTTGACAATATATCTATGTTTTTACTAAATACAGACTGAATGACTTCCACCATCACATGAGTTTTTAAGGACATTTTTGAAATATAGTCTGAGACATAAGCAACCACTGCCTTGACTGCTGTTCCTGACATTAAAGAAGTTACGTCGGTGTTACATCCAAAAATGAAAGAGAGAGCAGGTGTAAAAGTATTAAGCCAAGGCTCTAACTTCTTCAAAATTATTGAACCAGTATTTGCATCTATCTGAGTCTCCGAAACAATTGTTCTAGGAAAGCGTGCTTTGCATTTCCCCCACTTGTTATCCTTGCAACCTTTATAAGCATGTCTTTTATTATGAGAGCCATCGGCTTTGATATATCGATTACAATCATGCACATTTGATTGAAACAAAATATCATCTACAGTTTCTTCATAGTATTTCCACCATTCTTTTTCTTTATTGCATAAGCCACATGGTGAACTATTAGGCTCAAGGCATTGATGAGGAGGTGGTGGTGGTTGCCTTAGAGTAGTGATGGGATCAAAGTATGTGTCTGAAGCTTTTCTGTTATCTTGCCTCTCAGCAATTTCTTTGTAAGTACCATTCAGGAACTCACCTTGATGACACTTTTCCAGCCATTTGATAATTTTAGACTGCCATACACCATTATTGTCCATAATTTGGTTTCTGATTTCTTGGGGAGAAAGTGAGCCTTTTATCCATATCATACTATGTAAGTGCAGCGATAGGCGACCTTGCTGTTCTACAGTACCATAATACGCCTCAACTTCTCCATAAATCCCTGGCCTATCTAAGTCCACACCAAGAATTAATGAGATAAACATTTCAACCATGAACTTAAAAAATCGTGCACAGGCCACAGGATTTGAAGTAACCATACGCAGACGATCGTTTGCTTGCAAAAGCTCAGGCTGAAATATCTCACCATTGCTCGCATAATATATGCAAATTGGATGCTTATTGTCTACAGGAGATAAAGTTATATACCAAATAGGACTGCCCACTGAGTATATAAGAGACCATATCTCATTTCTCTGGTATTTTTTTGAAGTTATTGAGCCATGGACTCCTCCAGCAACATGGTCAATATCTTTAATGACATTAAAGCAATTTTTTTCTTCATCAGTTTCTGGTGTTACAGATTCACCATGCGATAATCTAGTAGCAATATCAGCCAAGGTGTTCTGGTTTAAATTCAGTATACGCTCTGATATATGATTAAATTTTGACTTCTCTGCTAGTAGAAAAGACTGAGTAGACGATTTCATGATCTGTTCATGACTAAATGCAATGAAAGGAAAAGCTATATCTGTTTGAAAGCGCTTGTCATGATACATCAAAAGCCATTTTTTATGAGCTGAAGTAGATAATCTGTTGACAGAACCTATACCACCAAGACCATATGGAAACAACCATGGAAACATAGAAGGATACAATTGAGTGTTATTCCATATTGATTCAAATGTGTTTGACTGTCCGATAGCAAGAACTTTGCCTGATTTGTTGAAATACTGCATGGCTAATGCTTTTAAAGCACTGGAGGACATGGCTTGCATTTCAGTGCCAGTCAATCCATGCATCACAAATGAGCATTCTCCTTCTGTGGTTCCATCTTCTTCTTCCATGTCGTGAACTGCCGGAGTATTGCTTTGTTTGGCATTATCAGAAGCCTTGTATTGTATTGTAACAGGAGGTGAGTCTTCATTATATTCAGCCAAGTTATCTTCTGCTATTTTTATATCAGCATAGTCAGCATGATTCAGAATCAGCCATTGTAGTGCTGCTCTGACTTTATTTGATCGGACTAAAAAAGGAGTTCGCTTTAAATCATCTAAAGTGGGTTGCTTGGGACCTGTAAACAGTATGACCAAAACTTCATCTAGTTCAGTTTTTGATATGGGTAGTCGATCATACACTTTTGCAACTGGTGATTCAAAGCATAAAGCATTTGCTGTCATTTTTCGAAAACCGCTTGCAATTTTCACAAAACAACTACTATAGCGAACACGTGCTATGACTAATTTTTCAAGAAAGCGCAGACTGTGCAACTCTGAAGGAATAGCACCCAGCCAAAGACCTCGTGCAAGTGCATATTTGGGTACTAAGTCTTTGCGCAATGCTGTACGGCAATTAACACATATAACATTTAGTGAGTGATCAATTACTGGTCCTGGAAATTCTTTTATAGAGTCTGAGACCTTTTTACGTGCCACTCTAGTGATGCCAGGAACTTCCAACAAATGAAGTAGGTTCTTAACACTTTTGAGACGAGATAAATCTGAGGAAGGCACTAGCTGACCACAAACTGCACATCCAGCTTCATGCAAATTGTTGATATCCATTCTTTTGCAACATTGTGAAATTATATCAGCCAAACCACTTTTTGTCTGAGGTGCAGGTGGAAAATCAGATCTGGATGAGATCAGGGATGGTTCTGTTTTGTAAGCAATCTTTTCTTTAGCTAACCCCTTTATACGGGTGAATTTTGTAGTTTGCTTCACACAAAATACATAAGTCAATGAGTAGCATAGATGACATGTATGATTCTGTAACATATCTGAAATAACAGATTTTGAGGCTTTTTGTCCACAAACTATGTTGTGTTTTTTTGCTATTGCAATACTTTCTTGCGCCGTCAAAAAATATATGATTGCATTGATATCTGCTTTTACGTGTACAAAGTTACTACTGGGAAATTCCAACAACTCAGTGTCTGTACACACCTTGTGATAGACAAGTCCATTATCGTCACCGACAACAGCCGGTCCATCAACTATGAAATTTACTAACTCATTGTAGTGAATAACTCTTGGCTTATATCCACCTTTACATGTCAAAAAGTTTTTAATTGTGCTTAGCTGTGACCTTGTAGGCAAAATACTAAGTGCAAGCACAAGCAAACCCCCAGCAAATACACAACTCAAAAGAGTCAATCTCATATAATCAGCAGAATTAAACACCCTTGTCAGGGGCGGAACAGACATGTAGTCATATCCCACTTTACTTAAAAGCTTGTGTAGCGATATTGGTTCATCAGACAGGTACATAAGACAAAGAACATAAATACTAAAATCATAATCAAGACTTGAATTGTTGGCACAGGTGTTTACCTCCTGAGTATCAGACATAATGCTGAAGTCAACATGCAGGCACTTTAAACAAAAAGGAGGAGAGGAGTCCGCAAAGGCACTGACTAAACGTAGGGATAAGGCAAAGGTATCATGGGCATGTACAAGAAAGCAGAGTTCAGAGGATGAACAAGTACTTATACCAAGCAGCTCACCAGCAAGGTATGCAAAGAACAAACAGCATGACGTGGTCATATTTGAGAGCATTAATGTATTTGGTACCAATGATACCGATAACACCAAAGGTCTCGAGAATGCTGATATGCCCAAATCTGACGACAATGAAGAAGTGGTTGCATCGAAGAAAGTATATGTACTCGCATTCAAAAGCAACGGAGCAGTCATATTTGAGCAGATCGGCTCAGCCACATTGAGCAACGTCAGCATGAGCGCATCAAGAAAACCTAGAAAAACGTCAAGAGATTATTCCTGGTTCGTTCGTAATATGAAGTAACACAAGACTCACCTGTGGATGCACCACGCACGTCAAAAGGAAGGTCGAGGCTGGTGGTTGCGTCGAAGAAAGTATAAGTACTCGCATTCAAAAGCAACGGAGCAGTCGTATTCGAGCAGATCAGCTCAGCCACATTGAGCAACGTCAGCGTGAGCGCATCAAGAAAACCTAGCAAGATGTCAAGATATTATTCCTAGTTTGTTCGTAATATGAAGTAACTCAAGACTCACCTGTTGATGCAACTCGCACGTCAAAAGGAAGGTCGAGGCTGGAAGTACAAGACGGAAACGGAGTGGTTATGTCTGCGTTGCAAGCCACACAAAATGAGTTTGCAAGATAACAGAAGGAAAGGCATATTGACGCACCGTACGCCAACAAGATGTTGACAAAAACAGCGCAGGATTGATGGTTGGCGATATGCATAGTAACGGAAAGGGCAGAGGTAGAACAACTGTAGAATCAAAGGTGAGAGGAACAAAAAGGGCAATGAGCGGGCTTACTGACTGCTAGGTGAGCACAAGGAACTTATGGATACAACACGAAGGGGTTTCGAGCAAAGGGGAGAATAGCCCAACACACAAACGATGGGAAACAGAACCGTGTGAACGCTGAATACGTATTACACCATATTACAAACAACTTCGGACCGACACTCCAAAACTCAGGTACAACAATGAAATTTGCTTGGAACTTTCTCATGTCACTTAACCATACCAAGAAATAAGCAAGCACGGATTGTGTATTGTAAGGCGCAACTATACATAGACGTCCGAAGAGCGTCAAACAAGAAATACATGTGTAAATGCCTACTCCGAGTCGGATTCATATTCAATTGGAACTTCCCGTCCCGCGCGATAAGCGTCAATAACCGCAGTAGTCAACCTCGGGCGGCGCAAGCCAGACATGTGCACGTAATTGCCAAGAACGATAGAGAACATCACATTGAAGGAAAGGATAGTAGAGTTGGCGGGGAGATACTGGTTTTTCGACGAGGAGTACGAGTTCAAGGTAAAGCCGATAAGAGCGACTACAAATTTGTCTTGCGTAGGGTCAGGAATATCCTTTGGGTTTTTGCCGTAAATCGGAAGTGAAGCCAAGTTCTTCCATTCGTTAGGACTGAATCGAAAACCAGGGTAATTAACCCTATCATTACGTCGACCGTCATATATCGGAACTATGTTGTGATTGAGTCTAAAGAAACACAAGCGCCCTGCAGGGACGACCTACCGTGATCATTGGTTCCACGACTATTAGGGTAGCGGATGCAGGAGGACGCCGTGGTTGCACCCCTCTTCGTAGGGGTACCAAATGCGGAACCCTTCGCGCGGGCAGGAGACGAAGTGGGTACTTGAAGTTTATCAAATATATGAGCGCCCAGATCAGGAGAAACCAAAAGGAAATACAGCTTACCAGCGGCAAGACCATCAGGGCGCGTGGTGAATTGGATGGAACCGGACTCCATCTGCAAGTACAAAGTGTCACGTTTGAACATAGTGGAAAGAATTGCCGACAGGAGAGGGTAGAGCTCGGCATAGGGGTAAGCACAAATGCGACGGTGAGAGTCCAACGAATTGGAATGGGTAGGCACCGAAGTTACGAGATGCGACTCGGCAATAACGGCAGGGAAGGTGAAGAGGACAGGATAACCGCGGAGAGTGTTCAAGAAAGAGACGGGTTTCCCAAGCTCAACACGGAATTCAGCGGGATCGGCCAAATATAAGTTGCGGTAGACTCCTTCTCCACGAAAGTTCAAAGCATCGTGTACAGCCCTGTCAACAAATTTAGAGTATAAACATCACAAAAAGGAGAAAAGCTTACACCACTTGGGAGGGGTTAGCCAGCCACTTTAAAACACGTGTCACGCTGGGAAGGCGAGCATCGCTGCCAATATCGTAACGAGGGGACAGATTCCCATCGCTGAGAGATAAGGTCAATAGTGGCGCAAAGGCAAATGAGATGAATTACCTCAAGCGAGACAATATACCACTTTCCATCAAGAAAGAAGCCATCGGTTGTAAGACCTCGGGCAAGTCACCGAGTTGGAATGAGGAAAAATCGATATCTGAAGCAGTCGGCGGAGCACGAGAAGTCTCTGAGGGCAAGGGCACGACAGCTGCGCTAACCTCTTCGTCAGAATCAGAGACGTTCACGCTGCAAGTAAAAGGTTAGCGTAGAAAGAACATGAGGAGTCAATAAACTTACACCTGAGAAGCAAGAGAAGGAAGGACTGCAGACTTCGCAGCCATTGGACTGTCAATAGGGTACTTCAGCTCCAAAGAGCTATCAACGTTGTCTCCGGGAGTGCTACCAGCAGCAGCGGATCCAGAAGCTCGAACAAGAGGCACATCATCCGAGTCAGACGAATCAATGCGGTCCAAAACGGCACGTTTTTTGCCCTTCGCAAGAACCTTAGTTGGTTTCGGAGTGGGAGAGGCGCTGACGACGGAAAGTGTATCTTCATCCACAGCATCACTGTCAGTCAGCTCAACGGAAGGAACAGACTTTGAACTATGCGGGAGTGAACAACGGCGGGAGGCAAAAAAAGAAGAAGAAGTCACCTTTTGTCCACAGCCGAAGAAGCAGTGGCCAAAGCAGCCTTTTTGACACCTTTAACAGTTCTAGAAGAAGCTCGATGAGATTAAGGATGAATAAGTAGAAAATAAGGCTTACTTTGGAGAAGGAGAACACGAAGGACGCCTAGAAAAAAGCAAGTAAAGCCTACGGAAGGACGAAACGTGGAGATTAACTCACTTGCGTTTAGCACGACTGACCGTTGGTGTATCTATCTCATCAGAGGAGATCGAGATAACGTCGGTGGAGGAGTCAAGCTGATCTGACTCCTGTTTCTCAGCAATACTCCCCTTGATGTCCGAGCTGCAAAAAGAATAAGTCCATAATAATACATAAGCGGGATCAAGCATACGTCTCTACGAGCTCATGCGACTTCACGCTGCGAGCAAGAAAATATCAGCTGTATTCAATAGATCAGAAGAAACTTACTCACATCTTTTTTTTCTTATTAGAGACACTTCGGGAAGCCAGTACAGAAGAAAGTACAGCAGAGTTTCTAGAAAGCGAGAAAGTTAAGCATGAAGGAAGAGGATCGAGGAAACGAAGAACTTACGTGGAATCAGCGGCAGGCATATCACCGGTTTTCGAAATGGGAGCGTCAGCCTCGGTGTCAGCGTCGGCAGTAGGCAAGGACTTTTTCTTGGGCGAGATCCTAGCGATCTTGGGCGTTGTAGGAGGAGGAACACTAAAAGGAATGAGATCAAGTGAAGCGAGGAAAAGTAGAGAAGGTTACGGAGAGGATGGCGGCGTAGTATTGTCGATGGTGACCTTACTGGTGCGCGCAGATTTTCTGGTCCGAGACGCAGTGTTGGAACGCCTGCAAAAAGGAGGTTAGAAGTATGACGAAGGGGACAATGATGAGGACAAACTTGGAGCCACGAGCAGGCATGACAATTGAATGAAGAATGAGAGAACGCGGATGAGAGCAACGAGAGTATCGAACGTTTGCAGTTGCACAGTTAGGAGGTCGGAGAATACAAGGCAATTTATAGCTGCAGAACAAATGAGAAGCCTCAGGTTGAGGCAGCAGCAACCTCAAAGGCGTGGAATCAGCATACAGTAAAAATCATGAAAACGTAAGACACCGTACAGAAAGATGGAAAGTGTGAAAGAGAAAGGACGAGAAGGAAATACAGATGAGCCAAACAGGAAAACGAAAGTACCAACGGCCGAGACCAAATTGACACGATGATGGAGCAGGCAAGAAATCGCGAAAAGGTAGGCATCCGCAATGAATACAAATATATAGAGATACTCACCACGATGCACAGAACTGAGTGCGGGTAGAAGAAACCATAGCAAAAGGTGCAAACGTCAAACACAGGAAACGGGTGTATCAAGGCATGAACAAAGGACTGCAGGCAACCGAGAGGTAGATTCAACGATCGGGAACGGGAAGGAGCGAAATGAAGTACTTGAAAGCTTGATAGACAGGAACCGCAGGTAGAAGTGGCGCATGAAGCAATTGAAAGAAGCGCCAAAAGGTATGAGAGCGCCAAGGGAGAAGGTATCAGCATACATATGCAAACAACAATTGTCAGCAACGCAAGTCAAGTGAGACAGAATGCGACATGTGTGAGGAGAGTACAGCACCACAACGCGTACACCAAAAGTAATAACATTCAGCGTATATAAATGGCAGGATGAAACAGTGCCATCATCAGCACTCAACGATACTCAGCGACATGGATGACGTATACGACACGGACAAAGCAGGTAAGCAAACACCATATTTCACTGATGAACTCCAAAATATACTAAAAACATGCTCGATAGTTACGGTACTGGATGATATCATGGAAGAAAGAGCCAAGGGGAATACTCCGCAAATGTTTGCACTGACTCCGGTAAGGACATTAATGCTAAAAGTCCGATCCAAAGCTAAGTAAAGAATTCCAGGAAAAGGTCGATAAGTTCGGACTGAACATACTCGCGCAAGGGAACGGACGGACATCAAAGCTAGTTTGCCGAAATAGCCGAACAGGAGAAACGGAAGAGGCGACTATGGGAATCCAGGGTATCATCTGTATGAACTCATTACCCCCATTTGACATCGGAACAAAGTAAGTCCAAGTATGGATGGTAACGAGACAGGTGCTAATAAGTCAACAGCAGATCTGAGGGACGAATCAGGCATCTGCGCCAAGGAGTTACCATCACAGGGCTGCACTCCAAAAATTTTGAGCAGATGGTGGAGAGCGCAAAAAGAACCTATGCCATGTTCAGCCGTTATACCCCGAAAGGCAGGTTAATAGACATACCCGAGTTCTTGGGCACATACGAGCACACGGTAGGCAACGAAAAGAGTGAATACGTGTCGATTACGGCAAGCAACCGCGTCTTCACTCCTGCCAAGCAAGCGGACGGCAGCGAGATCGTAACCATGAGCACCGCAGTAGACCCTCACAATGTGCTCCGAAACGTTCCAAAGGATCGATGGGTTCATACCGAAGACAATAACGTAGACTACTATATGATCACGACAGATGAAGCGGGAAAGACCAGGTAAGAAGTTGTAACAAAGTTCAAGGAAGAAGCTGAAGCGGACCACAGCTACATGCCGACGCCGCCCATAATCTTCCAAGTTGGAGACATCGTGGAAATGCAGGTGTCGTTACTATGTGTGCCGAACAAAACCGAGTACACGGTCAAGCTCGTTTTACGTAGCATTGGGCTACTAAATGGAGAGATAACAATGGTAAGTTACAGTTTATACAAAAAGGAAGCTAATAGATTAAAAGGCTAACCAGGATGCAATAACCGCGCGCGCATCGAAGACCACATTGACCAACGTGGTAGGACATCCGAAACTCAAACGTCGGAATGCATACGAAGAAACCAGCGAGGCGACCGATGGAGTTAGCGAAGCAGACAACCTCGGAATCACGCCACATGCGATCATGAAGGGGAAAGACGCAACGCAAAGCAGCGGAGAGGGGCAGAAAAGACTAAAACGGGGAGAGGAGAATGGAGAGGGGAGGGCGGAAAAGACGGCGAGCGCTCCCGAAGAAATGGAAGTTTGTGAGAGCGGCGACATGATAGCTGGATAGCGCGGGGATTGACTTATGTACTCATGAGCAAGACTTATGTGGTTGGTAGGAGGTAAAACACATATATTGCGGTGACGGCAAGAACACAAGACAACTACATATTAACTACCATTGACAAATTGAGAAATATGGACTAAGAAAGGGAACATATTGAGCAGGCGCAACACAGTTAAGAGAAAAAGAAAGGAGACTAACAGGACGCCATCGCAATGTTGAGGAGACGAGCGGTATGAGAGCTGATCGCGCATTCGAGGTAAAACTGGGGAGACAGGAGGAATCAACACGAAAGCAAGAAGAAAAGAAGAAGGTAACTCACGAAGACTACGTCAACCATGTTGGCAACAAGATAGGAATCGTAATCTGAGTCCAGCGCGTTAGGAGGCAGTCTGAGTTGGTACTCGATGTGACGTCTAATAGAAGAGTACGAAAGAGTCCTAGAAAGCAGAAATGAGCACGAAAAGGAGGAGTAAATAGGATAAACTACCAAAGAGTGCCCTGAGCATACGCATCGAGAATGATAAAAGCAGTCCAAGCGCGAACAAGGTGAGTATGCTGATTGCGGGCAGGAGATGACATTGCGGTGAGATGCGGAAGCAGGCATTAGACGGCGACGACTTATAGGCAGAAAGCGAGCGGAAAAGACACATAACATCGCAATAGCAGCAGCAAGAAAGAAGGAAAGCTAGGAGAGAATAGGCAGGTAAGAAGTTGGAGCTTAAAAGCTCGATGAATTGAAACGATTGAAGTGAATGAGCGTGAGAAAGGATTAATCGAGAGTACCGGCTATCATCACCGGCAACCGGCTAAGTTAATAGCCTCCAAGATAAAGAAGCGCCCGTAAACAGCTCACTTTACAATAGTAACGGAGCCTACATTTCATTCCGGCCCCGTAACAATAAATCCGGTTACGGACTCATCGCCACTTAAAGTGCTATAAAGTAAACGTGGTTCAACAAATAACCTTATCCCAGAACTTGCATTCCATTCCTCCTGCGATATACCGCTGCTATATTCTACGATGGTGCAATATGGATCAATATTTCATCCACCACCCCCTCCTCCGATGGGTGGTCCAACTACACCAAAGGCCCCTTCCATGTTCCCGGATCTATTCAATGGACTATTCGGAAATTTCGTACAGATGTTTGGCCTGACATCTATCTTGACGGCAGCTGGTGCAGGGGGATTATCTTCATATGGTTACTTCGGGGACAGTATGAGACTCTTTCTCTTGGGTACCATAATCGAGACGGGACGGAGATTTTGCTACTGGTTCATAGAGAGATTCAGATTTAGTACGTGATCAAATCTAGCACATTGATCATACAAGTACTTACCCATCCATATAGGATACTCGATGACGGCCCGCTTCGCCGAAGGAGATCCTGCCTATGAATGGATCATACTCTTCCTTGTTCGTGCATTATACATGTTTACGAGCTTTATCAGAATTTTGACATCTTGTGGCTCGATATATAGACAGAAAAGGGTGTATGGCGTCGCTCACGCGACTTTTGGGTAAACTCGAAGACATCTGCGCGTAAATGGGGTATCAAGCCCGGCGCTACTCCAGAAGAGGAAGTCATCACCGAACGCGAAGAAGAAAGCTCTGACTATGTCCCTATCTATGAGATCCCTCAGCTATTCTACTGGAACGGGTATTGGCTCGAAATTCGACGTGAGCAGGGCCCGCCACAGTATCACGGCAGGAATCATATGGCCACTTCATCGGCTATCCTCTATCTGACGTTAGTCGTATTTCCTCCTCCACCATTAACATCAATTGACCAATCACTGTTTGAAGCATATACACCCTTGATATGTCGGTCCTTAAGGACCTGGTGGACGAAGCAAGGCGACGGTATGTTGAAGTGAGCAAACCGAACGTCATAATACATTCTTCAGACACGGTATGCATCGTTTCCTCATGATATTTTTTTCATTTTCCTCATAGTTATCCAGAGAAATGCAGGTCCCGGTTTCACGTGGAATAAAGTGAAGAGCAAAGCCCGTCGCCCACTTTCGTCCATCATATTGCCTGAGGGCGAATTAGAGTCACTCGTCGAAGATGCACAAGACTTCATCGACTCGGAGGATTGGTATACTGAAGCAGGGATCCCTCATAGGAGAGGATACCTCTTGTATGGCCCCCCTGGGACTGGAAAAAGTGGGTAATCAATAAATGTAACAACACTTGGCTTACGATCTGGGTCTAGGTTCTACTATCTATGCATTGGTATGTTGGGTGTTGCTACCTACCTCTCATAGACTGAGCCACTGCGTAGGCCGGCGAACTTGGCCTTGAAATCTATACGATCTCACTGTCTGCCGATTAGTAAATTCATTTCTACACATTTGCGTTCTTGTCTAATCATATCTGCTCTTAGCATTGACGATACGACCCTCCAGACCGCCGCCTCCTCGATTCCCAAGCGAAGTATCCTCCTAATTGAGGACATCGACTGCGCATTCCCGTCGCGTGAAGACGAAGAAGAGCACATGTACGACTTTGCTCCCCCACCGAATCCATACATGGCTACTAGTCCGATTATATCGCCCCGCCGATCAGCAGTGACTATGTCTGGACTTTTGAATATCGTTGATGGCGTAGACAGTGAAGAGGGGAAATTCTTCATAGCGACGGTACATAACTTTCTTCCATTTCTAACTCCACGCTGACCCACTTTTTTTGAAGACCAATTACGTCGACAGGCTGGATGCAGCTCTACTTCGTCCTGGCCGCATTGATAGGAAGATCCAATACAGCCTGGCCACAACTGCACAAGCACGCGCTCTCTATACTCGATTCTTCCCAGAATCTCGTTTTGGGAAGAACGCCACTAAACCATCGAAGGAGCACGACCAATCCAAAACCCTTGATCTACAGGCGCTAGCAGACGAATTCGCATCTGGCATCCCGGAGGAGAACTTTTCCGTTGCGGAGCTTCAGGGATACCTTCTCTCATGTAAAAAGCGACCTCTTGATGCTGCAAAAGGGATACATGCTTGGGTAGCTAAGGAGCACGAGGAACGGCGTGCAAAGGAGGAGAGGGAGGAACAACGGAAGCAAAAGCTGAAGGCGGCCAAGGAGAAGCGAGAGGCGAATAATGGACTGGGACTTAGTGCGTTTGGAAATGGAGCCTCTGCATATTCGCCATTCGGACCATCGTTCAGGAATGGGATACCGCCGCTGATACCCTCAGTGGACGTCATGGCGCCAACCGAGCAGACTCAGACTTCTGATGACAAGGCAGTGAAGAGCGACAGCGTAGCGCAAGTCGGGGGGAAGGTGGTGACAGATCTGAACGGGGGCCCGTTGGAGCAAGGTCAGAGCTCAGCCCGACCTGTGTCACCTAGTATAGCATCAACTGAAGTGGACTCGAGCTGAGACGTTCGACGACTATTTTGCGCGGGTATTGGAAAATTGGGCTGTCGACGTCCCCGGATCTATTCGTAGTGCCAATGATCTACTTGAAAATTTTGTATAGTAATGGCTTTCTCATGAATTTCGTCGTTATGACTTTCGCAGCTTCAAATGTAAAACTAATTATTCAAACTGGACATCGTCTAGCTGGCTCGGATAGACCCTTGAGTAATCTCGTACATAACCCCCCTGCAATATGATCTACACTTCTGTCGATTTGTTTCTACTGCTATATATCGATTCCTATCGACAAGCTATATTTACTCCGCCCCGATCCAATGTTGGATACAAACTAGCTACAGTATCAGCACTCTGCATCTACAATCTTTTTTTCCCGAACCTCATTCAAGTGGTCATGCTCTCCGATCTAGGGTGCAGTCATACGGAAGTAGCCCTACAATGCCCCTCTCGTCCGAAATATGTGCGTTAGAAGAGGCTTCTGGAGTACACGACCAGGTCACCGAGAACATGGACATGACCGTACGTATTTCGTGAAGGTTTCCAACTATTCCACTCGTCCGTTAGACTATTCGTGTCTTGGACATTGGAGACGACGAACGCGGCCGTTGTTCTCAACTGTCGCAAGACAACTGGACTCTGTAGGATAAACTGCGCCTGGCTGGGGAATGATAGGGACCCAAGTATGTAGCAAAGCATGCAGCCACGATCGGTACTCCGAAACGATGTCAATATCCACATCTACCAGCAGGACCTCGAGTAATGACAAGGCTTTTCTACCAATCGATACTCCTTTGGTAAAGTGGCCCATAGAAGAAAAGTAATACGCCGTATGTCCAAGAATGCAAGCCTCCTGCAGCTGCATCGCTGACGCCATCCCGCCGACTTCAGAAGGAGAAAAGTCGAGTTGAGCTACCTTGGTTGTAAGTTCGGCTGAGCTTTGACGCGGGGCCTCCGTCAAAAAAGGTCGCTGCAAGATCTCTAAGGCCTCGTTGAGATAGTATATGGAAACCTCTATTTCCCCTTCGGCATATAGGCACTCTGCAAGACGCTGAAGTGCATTTGCGAAGCAAATCGCGTAAACCAGATCATCGCTCGACCAAACATAGGTTCTATAGACGGCAACAGCTTCTTGACTAGCTGCGAGGGCGAGACGTGGAATTAGCATAGACCGGCTTAAGCTGATTAAAGCAACGCTGAGAGGCTGTGCGAAAGTTGAGAGATCGCAGTCGTATACTAAGTAACGGTAGAGCTGGACGGTCCATGTTTTGATCATTAGAGCATCGCTTTCCAAAGACCATTCGAAAAGGGACTCCCCAAAGGAGAAGAGGTTACGAGCTATCTCTGGGGTAGCTTCCGGATTTCTCTCGAGTAAATCCAATACTTGAAGCGCTCCGATAGCCAAAGACCGAGATGCTGTTGGAATGCGTGCTGGCTTATTCCTAAATGAGAAGAATGGAAGACATTGAGCATCTGGTTGCGTTGAGCTGAGGCTAGGCCGCTTCATAAGAGCTTCTTCTATGGCTCGTACTTGTAGGTGGAGGTATTGTTTGTTAATATCGCAAGGAATATGCCAGATTTCCTGAGCAAAATGCTGTCAAAGACATGAGGAACATTACCGGTGAGGACATAAAGCAACGCACCGTAGAAGTTCTACAGCTTTCGGCTGGTAGAACTTGAGGCGTTTGGGTTCTGAGAGCCTGTATAGCGCGCTCGGTACGTGCGGCAGTCAAATCTACGCGAACTATTGTAATAGACTTTCTACGCTTAGGACAGCGATTTACGTCTATAAGTCAGAAGACTTACTATGAACTGAAGAAGGCAGAATTGGACGTGCTCCTTCAGCCGCCTAATTTCTTCCTCAATATCGTCTACTTTCCTCCAAGCATTGAACATATGTTTGAGTCTCTGGAAACGAGTAGGCTGTCCATCCGTGCTATGCGCCTTCTGGCAGAAGTCCAGGACACGGGAGAGTTGTCTGACGCATAAAGCCCGTTAATATTACCCCAGCAAACTGATTTGTACGCCCAAACCCACGATTTTAATCTCTGCATGGAATAATTCAATTCTTCAGACAGGATGAGCTCTGTTTCTCGCTTAGAGCAGAGTGTCTTGAGGTCACTCAAAGATTGGAGAACTTCATCGCATAACTGGCGCGTCCTCCTGCGGTTCTGTGTTACCTGGATATTCAAGACAAGTGTGGGTTCATAGAACGCATATCTTTTACATAGAATCCTGTTACCTTGTTAAGCGAAGCCTGAATCTGGCGGACGACATCGATAAAAGTTATGACAGTTGACGTGATTGACAAGGGGTCCATGAGTGGTTATCAGCGAACTTCAGATCCCATATGCTCGTATTTAGGTCTAACTGCACATAGGCGAGCCTCAATTAGCATAAATTAGATAGCTGTTAAGCACAGCCCACGTACTTCAGGGTGATCCACCAACGCCGAAGTGGTTTGATCAGGATGCGATTCCTTCTTCCCATGAGAACTGGATACGGCAGGCTATGCATTGATGAACAAGATCAAACCCTGATGGAAGGATGGAGTAAACGACGGGGATGGTAGTATTCGAGGCACCAAAGCAATACATTAAATCCGACGATACCGATACTTTGATAGATTCTGTCCATTCTAAATTGAAGAGATCAGATTTGGAAACTCCGATGGATGATCCCCCGTTCAATCGACGCAGTACACAACGTATTATCTCCTCTCTCGCACCTTGACCCATACGATAGATATTACACCAACACCGAAACCCGCGATAAAAGCGAATAAAACTAGTACATCTCGATAGTAGTTGTTTGAGCCAAATCCGAAAAGCTGAAGGGTGATTATCAGCATCTATGGCGAAGCTCCCGGATAATACAACATGCATACCATATTCATTATCAAGCTCGCTGACACATTCACAGGCACGCCCTCCAGCGTATCCTGGATCATAAGCCCAGCGCCAACTTCGTTGACCGAAAGCGCCTCTAACGTATATTTCAGAGGGCACAGCCATTGGAGCCAGCGCAAAACGGGTGGTATATCGTTCAGGTGAACGAAGAAACCTGCGAACGTCATTTGATACAGCGCGGTAAGCGCGGAGAGGAGGATAGCGATTCCACCGTTGCGGAAAAACGTCCCAAGAAGAAAATTCTAGGCATAACGTGTAACGAAGACTGAAGGTTGAAATCATCATGCAGACTCACAAAAAGTGTCATGGCAAGGGTGTAGAGAACGAGAATAAACAAGAATTTGAAGAAATGTTCCGCATCGTGTGCAAGCCCTGCCATCCAATAGGTGCTGATATGGAATATTAGCAGGCATAAAGCTGATTGAGGAGAGGATCTTACATGGTTGATACAATGATTGTGGGAATAATGCGCAAAGGAATGACGTCGAATAGGAATCGGGAGAGAAGCCAAGCAGATGGGCTACGATCGCCTTCAATCATCAACGATGATCAGAGGGGTATAAGTAAGGCGCACCTGTAGTATGCGCTTGAGCGCTCTCGCAAGAATAGCGGGCGTGACTCCACTACGTGATACAGAGCACTTAGTGATGAGAACGCTATCAATGCACCCTGGTGATAAGCATCAGTATTGACTGAACGTGCACGACGCGGGTAAGCGATATCCTACCAAGAAGAATAAACATCCAACCCGTGATTGGAATCCTGCAATGGTTATACCAGTTTGAAAGTATAAGCCACCTGAACTTTGATAATGAGCTTCCTCGTTCCATCATACATAAGACTGCTTACCGCAGAACACTCCAAGCACCGAAGACACTGCCACGTGGGTGAAGAACAGTGTGTAATCCCTGCGCATAGTAGTGCACAGATGAGGGCATGCACCGGAAAAGAGAAAACGCCATACCTGCGCAAAATCTTCATCTCACGACCACACAACACCTCCAGCTGCGTCAAAAACGTCGTTGCATATGTACCTCCACGCATACTACTCCGCCAACCCCTCCTTTGGCTAACATTACGCCCAGTGTTAGGCAGATGTACTGTTTCCGTCTTCCCTGTAGCATCCGCATATCCAAGCTTTTCGTTGGTCAAGGTGGTGGACTGTCTCTGCTCATCCGAGTGCCGGATACCATGGTCGTCCCCTACGCTTGAAGTCTGTGGGCTTGGAGAGTTGCCCAATTGGAATAGGCCCACAGGCGGATCACTAGCCACTTCAAGGAGGTAATCAGCAATGTTGTAGCCTGGCGGACAGGTGGGTACGCTAATGGTAGACGCGTGGGAGGCGAAGTAATCTGCAGGAGCAGACCGGCCAGGACCGGAGTATAACGCACGTCCGTAAGAGAGAAGGAGGATAGAGTCGAAAGTTTGGTACAGTTTCGAACTGAGTTAAAACATAACTTGAGCACAGAGAATTTACAGGACGAAATAGTTAGCACACCTGGGCTGATGGATAGAAGCAACTACAGCCGTAGGATGTTCAGCATCATGTGCTATGGCATGGAGAGCATTCGCCACTTTAGCAGCCGAAACGGAGTCAAGACCTAGTATATGCGCACGTACATCATTACACGTCCCAAAATTTGTGTCAGAGATGTACTCACCCGAGGTGGGTTCATCCAGAATCAGTACATCAGGACTAGCAATCAACTCCAGCCCAATACTGACCCTCCTCATTTCACCACCACTGATACCTCTCGTCCTCCCCCCTCCCGATTCTGAGCTGTACCCTATTCGCGAGTTCCTGATACTCTCAATACCCAGCTTGGTCATAATCCGCTCTATGCGCTCGTGTTTCTCGTATTCCGGTATGCTCTCAGGAAGACGTAGGCGAGCAGCGAATAGAAGTGCTTCGTAGACAGTAAGAGTGGGTGGTAGGATATCTTGCTGAGGGACGAAGCCTATACGGGGCTGCGTCCTGGCGTCCGCAGATGGAGAGACATAGGGGAAGGAGACAGTTCCCGTCATGACACCAGATTTATTTTTTCCAGCTAGGATTTCTACGAGGGTTGTTTTCCCGGCACCTGAATATCTTATGAAGGCCAGATCACTGATGGTCATTACCGTGATCACACGCACCGCTGGGCCCTAAAATTGCCATCATCCGACCAGGTAAAACTCGTCCACTAACACAGTCAAGAACAACTTTATCTTGTACAGAACCGTAACGGGAGGAAAAGCGTCGAATGAATTGACCAAGGGCTGGGATCGAGTAGCTCACATCATGCCATTCGACGGCAACACCGCCAGCACTGATATTCTTCGGCCCACCCTGCTTCGCCTGTCGTTGTTTCCACAAACCTAGAGCGAGTAGTAGAAGCGCTGATAGGACAAGCCCACCAACGACTGCGAGTCCAGCTATGACACCACCGCTAAGTTGTTTCCCACTGTCACCTGTGGCGGTAGTTGTCGAGTTGCCATTAGTATCGATGACACTTTGACGAACACATTCGCCGAAAGAGCATCCGTCAAGTGACAATCCGTTCGCACCGAATAGGCCCTGCAAAGTCGACTGTTTGAATGAGCAACTTGCTGTATGTGTGTCATTACTCGGAGGAGCGCACGACACGCTGAGGGTGCCACTGAGGCCATTAATCGCTCCTGTAAGGTTGGTGGCGGGTACTGCACCACAAAAGGAGGTATTGGGACGACAAACGCACTTCAAGTTTTGGCATGTCCACAGTGCGCTGCCAGAACCGTCGTTATCCAGTTGTTGTGTACATGAATCAGCTTGACAGTAGAACTGCTCGACACCGGCATAGAAGAGCTGAGCGTATAGGGAACCGGCAACGCCAAAAGAAGAGACGTTAGGAAGAGGGGAAAGATCGGGTTGTAGTGTACGAATGATATTGAGACTCGATGAAAGGGGATATAGGGCTTGAAGAGTAGGATTCTGCGAGAACTCGCCTCGTTATTGTTATTGTTTATAGGGTATACCATAACTCACATTAACTTGGCAACTCATTTGCCCGGCCGACCAAACTCTCGCTGCATTACTACAAACCATCGTATTATTGACACCAGTCATGGAACCAGGAACCGAGTTAGAATTTCCAGCTGCCGAGTTAAATGCACTCTGGCAAGCATTTGAGGTCTGGCAGACGCTACACGTAGTCCCTGTCCAACCGCTCTCACACGCACAACTTGAAGCCGTGAGATTGGCGAACGAAGTGCCAGGCGATGGTGAGGCTAGGGGACGTTGGGATCCTTGAAAGATGTTGCCGCCACACGCAGGTTGAGAGCAATCCGACCCGCCAAAGCCTGTTGGACATGCACAACTGGAGCCATTCGTGAATCCGTTGTTTTCGCAGGTCTGCCCTAGCGCAAACTTTGAAATCCACAAAACGAAGAAAGTGTGAATGGCGATAACCAGCATCTTATAATTTCTAGCTGGGGTTGCTGCGTCCAAGGGTCACAGCATGGAGGAGAAGAGGCAGGAGGAAATGAGGGTCGAGGACTTGTCTTGAAAAGGGCAGGCGTTGGTAGACGCTCGTGAATAATTGGAGGGAATTTCAGGGAATTTCCCATCAGCAACAGAGCCGGAGCAACCTTGGCCCTGTACCACTTTGACATCTCCGCACCAACCAACTCAGTTGCTAGTAGTTGCTAGGCCGCAAAGGTTACCAAGCGATGTTTGAGAAGGTTAGTATCTCTCTGAGGACCTGCGCATATGGCCATGGCTAAAGAATAGGGTCTAGTTGGCGTTTTGGTCGTCTCCCAAGCCAGATGACAAACCTTATGACCCGACGGATCCCAAGATGAACCCTCTGAATCCGCAAGGTCTGAAGCCGTATGCTCAGCGTTTCAATAGGTCGTCAATATTTTCTTTCTGATGCCTTCGTGGCCAGCTGTTGTGCTTGTCCTCAAACGAAGTCCGCCCGAGACGACTGCTTCCTTGTAAACGGACCAGAGGCAGATGAAAAGTGCAGGGACCTGGTTCAGCAACATATGCAGTGCATGAGGTCTCTTGGATTCAAGATATAAAATCTACTTCAGCCCCGCGGATCCACGCCGAGTGGCGCTCTGTCTTGGTGGTTCCGGCTGCGGCGCGCTCCGTCAAGAATACTTCCATATTTTAGATCCCCCACTCAGTTCATAGATGCATCATAGTGACTTTATCTCGGCGCTTTCGAATTTCTATTCGCTCATTTACATTTACCCTGAAACATCGCGTTGGAAGGGAATACTGATATAGTCCATACTTTGTAGCTATTCCAAGTCCAAGCTTTTCAGCAGCTAACTCGAAGGTCCCCTTAGTCAAGGTGACTCTACACTTTGATTCAGTATGAAGCGTTAATCAAGAGTACGAGTTCTCCGGTTCTTACCTCGAGTCCACAAACGGAATCAGCCGCTCGCTTCACTGTCACATTAACCCTCCCCCAATGCCCAGCTTGTCCATTCGTCAAAGTATTCGCCGCCTTCAGCCCCATCACAATCCCTTTCGACGCTCGATCCACCGCCAATACATTAGCGGTCTTGTTCTTCCCTCCAGCAGTAGTATACGTGACTTCCCAACAAGAACCGCAATAAACCGAATCGTATCCCTCAACATCTTGCACAGCAGCGATGTTGGGAAAGGTAGGGAGGCTACCAAAAGTTTTGTAGCCACGGGTGATAAGGCCATTTTTGCCGTCAGAGCAGGCGACAGTGTTGAGTGATGCACTAGCGTTGTCGTAGGCTTGGTCATAGGCAAGTGTGGAAGGAAGGGCGGTTGCAGATAGCGGACACAGGAAGAAGGCGATTCTAACCAACAAAAGGACTTTTATCATGATTAACAGTCTAAAAATTGTCAACGGTGGACTGGTGGGCTCAGAGGGATGCTTTTGGTTTATGAGTGCCTTGAGTGAGGGCTTTTTAAAGTGGGTCCCTTTCAATTAGAGCCTCAAGAAGTTCATAAAAGTGTGCAGAGTGATTGCACGTACCCAAAAATTAGGTCACTATTACGGGAGAGCACACTCCAAACTAGCCTCGTGTTAAGAACATGATTTGGCCGGTGGGGTATAGAAACTGCTCTTCATCCGATAATCTGAAAGTCTTCATCTACAAGTCTTCATCTGCAAGTCTTCCCGCCTCCCATGCGTACTCGCCATCCTTGTCTAATCATTACATCTTCGGCTGTCTACATTGGATAGGTTAATTGCGTAATTGTTTCATACTCACAAGATTATTTTAAATCTCAGTCCCTTCTACGATGCCCTTTCCCCTTCGCGAAGGATGTTTTGGAATGTAGAGAATGCGGATCACTTCGCGACGTTGAAGCATTTAAGAACTTTGTCACAAGGTTTAAAGTCTCGCTCTCCTACTACATAATTCCTGCAAGAGCCTGGATCGTGAATGGCTGACCTTCCGAGGGACCTTTGATACGAAGCTACGCTAAGTTCGGCCTTATGTCTCTACCATTTTTGGCTTCCCTTCTGATTTCTAGAATCTCAGGCGGTATGAATCTGTTCAGAACCCCACTACCGACGCGCAAATCGCCCCCTTGGCATGTCTTACTAGGCAACGTATTAAGAGCATTGCCATGAAGAGCTCATTTCCACATCAATGCATCACTAGCAAAGGTGGCTTTACTCATGATATACATCCCACATCCCACAGGTGCCCCCGTAATCATAGGCAAGGGACATCATGATATGCACTATGAAAGCGGATAGGTGCTACAAAGTTCGCGATGTATCTACCTCAAACAGTCCAACGCTGTGGTACAAGTTTTTTAAGGCACAAAGACGTAACTAATTGTCTATAGCAAGTCCAATTTCAAAGAATAATCCGCATTCGCGACTAACGCCGCGATCGCAGACTCCTGTCTGTAAGGCCGAGATTAGAGAAAGCAGCAGTTAAAGAGCGTATCCGGATACGCCACCTGTATACCAATGGTTCAGAGCCCACAGCTCGATGCCGGGACTTGGACGGCATCCGCGTTTATTCTTCCCAACTGAACCGCGTTACCACGCGTCAAGGTATTCATCGCCGCCAGCGCAATATTGAACCCATTCCCAGCATGGTCGATAGCCAGCACATTAATCGTCGTGCCATTGAATGTTAGCGCCCAACATGTGCCGCAATTCGGTGAGTTAAACCCTGGTACGGCGTCTGCTCCCCCAATGTTAGGGAACCGCGGTATATCGCCAAAGGTCTGGAAACCAAAACGAGTGATGAGTCCGTTTTGGCCGTCCGAGCAAGAGACGGTGGTCATCGAGCCTGCGCGGTTGTCATACGTCTGATCAAAGGAGACCGAGGCGGCGGTTGTGAGGGTTGGGAAAAGGAAGGAGAGCGGGGCGATGAGTGTGGCGATCTTCATGATAGGCTGGCTCGACTGGTCTGGTCGTTATTGCAGAGAAGAGGTTAGCAGTTTTGACTGCCTTTATATCGCTGAGGGAGCAAATACTAGCCCGAACATGCGATCCGGACACCGATCAAGAAGTTCTGAAAGTACTAATTCCGATGCCTCTAGACCTGAGCAGGGTATTATTGTTGCATTTTCGAATGATCAACTCCTCTCACATAGGTATGGTTTCACCGTAATAGCTACCAGAAATACATCAGGCGAGAGTAAGAATTAAGTCTGACCCTAGGCATCATGCACAAGAAGCCGTTCATCAGGTCAGCTGCTGCTCGCGACCATACAGAAACGACCTGGAGAAGCGCGAGGTGAGAACCGACGATGATGCGACGAGTAATCAGGGAGTTATACATGGAGAATGAATACACGCGGTGTGACCGTGGAGCAGATTTTGGATCGTCCAAGGTGTCGAAGTCAGACAATGTGAGAACTCATTTGACATTTCTCCAGTGAATTGATCAAGCGTTGATCAACTTAGGACTTGAGCCCTGCTTGGATGAGCTATTGTCAAGTTGATATAGAGGCAAGGTAAAATAGCCAACGCCGACAAAGGCTTTTGGCAGGTACATGGTATTACTTCACTTCTTCCTCCCCGTTCTGTGGCACTTTCAATAACGCCGGGACAAATGCACGTGCTGGTACACAGACGCCGGGGCTTAATTTCCCTTGTTAAAGCCATACCCGACATAGGGCCTTGGTAATGAGCTTATAGTTTCCCTTGGTTTCTGCACATGAAGGCAGAAAAATCCACTACTCCTATTTTTAGGGAAGTTTACACCTCTTACGGGAGTTCAACTCTCGCTTTCCAGGCGAGTCCTGTATCAGACGGACCCACAGGGTTACAGGTAGCATATACTATTATCACGTATTGGCACGTCTGCTGGAAATCCTCAGCGGACTACGTCCAGGGTTGATACATGCAAACGAGTCGGTCGCTCACTTGCAGCCTTGCGCGGAGGGCTAGAGCTACGGGTAGAGCCAGGCTAGCTTTCTAAACTTAGCATCTATAGGTTCTGGGGGTAATCTGAAAGCGCTGGGTAACACTAACATCCACTTGTCCACGACTACTCCTCACTTTCATACAGTGTGCATCTCCGAAATGACTCTAGCCGCTGGCTGGGCCATTCTGATGGCGCTCCCAATGTCATGATCAAGACGTACGATTTGTCTGTGACTCAGATCGCAGACTCCAGCGTCGCAGGGAACGACTATACCCTCTCATGCAAAGCAGGTCTTAATACGTGGTACCCTATAGGTGCATATTATATCAATGAATTTGATCATTTGCTGTCTCGGACGATAGCGGGGAAGGGGGAAGTTTCAGCCATCCGATGCAACTCATACATGCTGCAAATAGTTGTAGACGAATTCATGTCGTGGTTATCAAAGTACAACACTGAGGGTGCAATAGTGGTTGTACAGAAACAAATACATATTGAAGGTAAAGCTACAATGGATGTCCAAAGTCCTCCTAGATCCTAATTATTCATTATCGTAGCGTTTGGTGATCCTGATATTTGCAAAACGTGAGTGAGGGTACAGATAAGTGTAGTTACTCCAAGCATACTCACGTTGCTATTCGCCGTTTAGAGGCCACAAGATGATATGGGGACTTGTACGGCATTCGCATTTATCCTTCCCAACTGAACCGCATTACCATGCGTCAAGGTATTCATAGCTGCCAAGGCAATATTAAAGCCGCTTAAAGTGTGGTCAATAGCAAGCGCGTTGATTGTAGTGCCGTTGTACGTCAGCGCCCAGCATGTACCACAACTTGGCGAGTTCCAACCCGCGACAGCAGCTGCTCCCCCGATGTTAGGGAATCGAGGGATATTACCAAAGTTCTGCCAGCCATAACGCGTGATGAGTCCGTTTTGGCCATCCGAACAAGCAACAGTGGTCAATGAACCCGCACGGTTATCGTACGTTTCGTCGTAAGAAACTGTGGCTGTCGTTGTTGGAGCAGCCTCAGAGAGGGAGGATAAGAGAAGGCAGAGGGGGGCGATGAGTGTGGTGAGTTTCATATTGGCTCAGTCGATTTGATTGAACTGAATTGTGAGGAGTAACGTCGAAGAAAGTGGCTGGCTTTATACCTCTGAGACTTTCAAAACTGATCCGGAAGTGTACCGGTGTCCGCTCACAAATACACCTTCGACGACTCTAGGCATAGGCGGCGTATTGTTGATGCAGTCTTCGAGGACTAGTCCTTGTACGACTACTCTCACAAAGGAGTACTTTGACCGCATAGATGCCAACGATACTTGAGAAGACACGACGCGCAAGGTGCACCTCAGCCGGCCAGTGTTAATAGAGAATCGAGAACCGACAACGGTCTCCGGATATGTTGGCGGTGCGAACAGGTGATAACACCCGTACTAATCGCTGAGCGAGATTGTAAACCTAGGTCTTCAAGTTGGACCAGGCAATGTGAGAAGCCAGTTGGCGCATTGGCCAGGCCTGGAACATTGTCCATAGATGGAGGTCCTGAAACACCTTGGAGGTTCTCTCTCAGCAAGATATGCTGCTTCTATACTAGTTGCTGAACGTTGAACGTGAAAACTCACCTGATCGTAATTCTCTCATTGCAGCGCTGAAGGAGCGATTTATCAACTGAAAAACCAATATGAAACGGATAAATGGGAACCAGCAAAGCCACGGGGAATCGTAAGCAGGTGACCGTTGAGTAGCCGACTCCGTACGAAAACCTGCTGGGCGAAGCTGCTCCTCAGCCATTCTTCCCGTACCCCGGGCCATTGTATTGCTACCACTGCTGGCGCCGGGTCTCCAGGATCTCTCTCGAGAACCGTGGGAAAGTATGATCAGTCCGATTGCCGACGTTCGGCCACGGCCTTTGAAAAGTCCGACTGCATTGCAGCTAGGATTGAAAAACATAAAGGAAATGTACGTCTTACTACTATCATCTGCATTAGAATGAGACCACATAGTAAAGACTTGCCCTAGGGTCATGGGCGGAATCGTCACGGAAGCTTATAAAGCCACTGTAATCGACTCAAGTTACGAAAGTTCGCATCGGTCAAGTCACAAACGGGCGGAGACCTTCGTAGGCTTTAACTCTTTCCAGCTAAACAATTATATCGTCTACTCATGACAGAACACCAGTATTATAGCATGATGTCATACATCCATAAATTGGACTTTAAGTAAGTTGTGCAAGAGTCCGTGTGCTTTCATAAAGTCCAATGCGTCATCTACTCATTCACAATTTAGTGCCTTTTGATAGCAACCGTTAGTGTCTAATCAATACACAAGGAAATGTGTGCTTACCTCCATCCTGCCTCCATCTTATAGTCCACATACAGAGGAGTCCACCTGTCTCACACCTGCATCGATTCTGCCCAGCTGCACAGCTTGATTGTTGGTCAATGCGTTCATGGCCGTCAACGCAATGTTGAACCCGGCATCGGTATGATCAACTGCTAGGACATTGATAGTATTTCCGTTGAAGCTGAGCTCCCAGCACGAGCCGCATTGGGGAGAGTTGAATCCGGCGACCGCAGCAGCACCCCCAATAAAGGGGAAGTTGCGCAGCTGTCCAAAGTTCTGGGCTCCCGTGCGAGTAATGAGGCCGTTAACGCCATCAGAACAGGCAACAGAAGTGAGCGAGCCTCCAGCGTCATCGTAAGTCTCATCAAAGGAAACGGTTATGGCGTTTGAGAGCGAGGCGAAGATGAGGGCGAGAGGAGCGAAGACGGATGCGACTTTCATTGTGGAAAAGGTTGCAAAGTGGTGGTAAGAACAGTGACCGAGAGCTGTAGGACCGTTTGGCTGAGGCCTGAGGACGTGAAGATATGCCTTTTATAAGACCACAGGTAGTTCACGATGGACATAAAATCCCGCGACTACGGAAGTCATAATCAGTTGTATCCGACCTCTTCATCGCACAACTCTGCCTTCTAAGCGTTACCGAAGCGTTTCACAAGATCGATATAGCATTATGACACTGAATTTCGGTGAAGAAAGCCCGCAAGAAGGTGTAAAGCCGCTTATACGACTGTGGAGCGACAGTCAGCCGGAACTACACAGAATCAACAACATCGTCTTGGCCCATGGTCATAAAAGAAATTTCAAGAATGACCTCGAAATTCAACCTCTATGCGGGAATTGTCCGAGATAGAACACGGCGCGAATCAGTTCGTGTAACTCTTGCAAACATGTCTTACTGATTTCACCGTGTACTTGCTCAGTGTCCGTTGTTTTCCGAACAGCAACGTGCCAAATACGCGGGTATTAGTCAGCAGATCTATATTTGGGTAAGCGCCCTCACTTATGTCCAAAGGAGATGTAAGGTTCTTCAGCGTCCATAATTCATAGAGCTTGAATAACGAAGAAACTAATCAGTCCAGCGTACTCTTGTAACGGTCTTTCAGCTTCAATATCCACCTACACGGTATCTGACACAGGCTGCCATACTATCCTACCATATGGCGTCGACACTGGCTCTGTCCCTTGGTCCACACCAACCCAAATTCCCACCTCGTAGATCTTTGCAGATATGCCAGAACTCAAGAAACTGTGTTCCTTTTCTGAACCCGGTGAACGCAGGCGTAGTGTGGTCGGTGGCGTTCTACTGTCTTGGACAGTTGCCAGCGACCAGGACAGCTCGTCATCATTAGTACAACTTGGCGGTGCGCCAATGACTGTTGTGATTTGACGAGACAGATCGGCCAGGTTTTCTGCGGAAGTCAAAAGTAGAACGTGCGACACCCCCTTTGCAGTGGATGGGTGAACATGGTCGTCCCACGTCATAGGAACCTGATCGTCGCTATTAGCCCAATATACTACATACAATCCATCAGATCACCTACTCGCCAATCCCTTGGTGTGATGTCGCCACAGAAAAATGGTAAAGTGCCTCGACCATGCTTTTCCCCAGGACTAGTTATGATCCACTTGAGGATATTGCCTTCGGGGGTTTCTCTTCCGCCCCCGACTTCGGTCAAGTACTCTACACCAGTTGATTCCTCTTTGCTTCGGGAATTAATGATTTCCGAAATCATTTGGAGTTTATCTTTGTCATTCCCTGTACCGAGAAAGGCGAAATCTATCCAACCAGGTTTCTTCGACGCCCATGCATGCTTTTCCCTTTTCTCTCGTTCTGGAGACGAAGGAGGATACGAGGAAATAGGTTTCACGAAATTGATCAACTCCAGGTAAGTCCCATCCTCAAAAATCTGATTCCGCGCATTTAGTCATTGACACCTCTGAACATCAAGTAATATACCACTAGAGCATTACTAGTCAAACCATCTGCGTGTGTTCCGCCCGCGATTAATCTACCAAACCAGATGAGATGAGCTGAGAAGAAACGGATCGGGGCTAAAATAAACTCTGTACTTGAATCCTAACTGCTGAAATCGTCTGATCGTTTCATCTAGAGCTCCCGGAGGGGTGAGATGAACGATATGATCAATTGTTCTCGTCGATGGAGTTGAAGACATCGGGGATATGATCAACACTACGGCCAGTATTTCTGCATCACTAGTGACTCAGTACTGACGGAACGTGTCACGTTGATGGCACCATCTAAGCGGCCCGCCTTTTCAATCTCCGCGTCGCTGCTTACGTCCAAGGTTTAAGCTTAATGGCGTCTAGCTGGATCGTATCAGCTTTGTGAAATATCCTACTTCAAGTGAAAACGACAATGCGACGAAAGACACTTTATTTACGGATTCTGGCTGTCCCGAGCGATGTTTAACGAGGTTATGCTCTTCCATGCTCTGCTTGAAGCTCCGCATCATTTTGAAGCTTCCGCCGCCACTATCCTGGTGTATCATCATGCTCGAGTCCTAATCGCGTCGTGTATATAGCGAGGGCTTGAGATCAATGCTAGTAATAATCTTCTTGCTGACCGACGAACGTTACACGTGTCGTGCGGCTGACACTTCTCGATCATTGAAGATTCAAGAGGTGGCTGGCATCCAGCTGCTCGAATCTCTACCTTTGTGTCGTTCTAACTCATTGCCTCATTCTTCGTATATATCACTCGGGCTGGACCCAAGACATCCTTTAATAGCGAATATTCACATTCTTTGCCTCCACGATCTCACGTCACCAAAATGATAATATCACAAATTTCGAGTCGGGAAGAAAGTGCGGCGATCAACATAACGTCAAAATACACACCAACTTCCATCCCTATCAAGCTGCACGCCGCAGATATAGTGCTAATATGTACGACGGTCACATTGTCTCGCGCTTCTTGCTTCATTGATCCCAACATTATTCCGTTTTCAGGCATATTCATTGTCCTTCTCTGCTTCACCATCCTCTATCTTGCATTATACAAAAGCCGGGAAGCCCCAAGAACTTCACGGAAACCCCAGATGTTCCACTCCTTCCAGGATCTCTCCGCGGCACGAGGAGGCAACATGTCCGAAGCTTCACTTCCGAACCCCACTCATCCTTCGGCAACATCAGGTGAGCTAACCTTTTCTGGTTGATCTCTTGTATATTTCATTAACTTCTGTATCTCCTAAGTTAATCATTCAGCTGACCCCCGCGACATTGAGCGTTCTTCGCGGAAAGTTCCCGCTCTGACGAAGCCTATCTCTGGACCGCCTACTGACGAGAGACGATCTCGGTTTCGGAGGTGGGTACCTTTCATCACCGCCAGCTCGGAGCCGAGATCTGGCTGCCCGAGACTTGATACGACTCTGCGTGAAGAGGCGGACCCTACTGGAAGGAATATCGCTATCACCGGTCTCCCGCCAGTCCATCTGAAGTCTAACGCCACGAAACACACCTTTGAGCGAGTCCGCGAGCCTATTTGGGGAATGTGAGAGAACATTAGTGTCACCCGAGCGACGAGATCCATCCATGTCGTTTAAGTACTGGGGGGAGAAAATTTCAATGTGGCATGAGGGATGATGATGGATCACTTTACTTCATCAAATGATATAATGGTATTGTGCACTTGAGGCTGGGCGATTGTTCCACAGCTACTTGTTATTTGCATTCGATGGGTGGTTACTAGGGTGCGTCCCATAGCAAACAATTGTACAAATCGAGGGGCAAATGCCTGGCATTGAGGGCTTGGAGGATTGACTCCCCATGCTAATTATGTAGATGCACCGGCGTCGAGGGAAACCATAGCCGGCAACATCAGTGGCGGTATTTGTGCATTTTCCAAATTAGTCTTCTCCATGCCGAGAGAACTCGCGCTTATTGGCAACTTCCACATGGGCTCACATGGGTCGTTCTCATGGGTGGAAGATGTGGCGAAGCCAGGCGCTGTAGCGAAAGGTGATATCAAAATTTTTGAGTGATGGGGAAGTGTCATCGTAGCACGAAGAGAGTGAAAGCATGCAAGACGCAAGTCAAGAGCAACTGGATTCCAGCAAAGATTTTTGGATTCCATATGGGTACTGCGTTCTATAACAGTTCAGGGGTGAGCGCCTACTTTCGTCTCAAAAGAGTTATAGTGCCATAAGCTTCCCCTAGGTTCCACTGAAAGCCATTCTAGAGCGATCGAGTCGGAGGACAATGTGGCAGAGGTTTTGAAGCGTAAGCTGTGCTTGCCTGGAGAGCCCACCAGACATCAGTTGAGCGAAAATCTGCAGACACCACAAAAGAGGCGAAGAAGAGTGTGTGAAATCTTTCTGTGACCTTAGAAATACAGGCACCAACATTGCCATCGTCTCTCAATCTGCGCAGCGACAGAACTTCTTTCTAAGCTCCGATTGGGTGGAGGGTTGACCTTAACGGAGGACACTCCAAATCGATGGGAGAGGCTCGGCCTAGGTCCCGAGGAACATTTGACACAGCATAAATAGCTTGAAAGGATGAAAGTACCACGATTTCACCTCCCCACCTTACCCACCCTACCCGCACAATGCAACTAAGTTCTATCTTCGTGAGCCTCACAGTGGTTTCTGCAGTCTTGGCTGCTCCTTTGCCTGCCCCTGGTATGATAGTGAGTGCTCAACGTTGCCTGACATAGGTACATTAGGAGTACCCTAACACCGACGCTTAGTCACCCGATTGGAGACGCGGGGAGGAGGCAGCAAGATTTGTGGTATGCAATGAGCTAGGATGATGTCGCTTATAGTATTGACTGCTCGTCAGGCTGACTGGAAAAGGAAGGAGGCGGTAGCTTATCCTGTGAGTGGCAAGCTTGTAAATTGGGGAATAGTTATTGAATATATTCAAGGCCGCGGATTGGAAGCGAGATGCATTTGTGAGATCATAATCTTGTCATGGTATAGGGAATCTGAGGTTATATCACTAGACCGCTGATTGGAGGCGGGAGGCGCTTTCGGTAGCAGTGAGCAACCCCCCTTCATTGAGACTTTCTACAAAAGCTCACTAGCCGCAACCAGGCCGCTGACTGGAGGCGAAAGGAAGACCTCTCAGTATCAGTGAGCCGTCTTTCATTTGTATTCGTACTACAAACTGACCGACGTCCGCTAGGCTGCTGATTGGAAGCGCAAAGAGGAACTTTCAGTAGCAGTGAGCACAGTCTTTTCGCCCAACGTCGTGACATCGATCCTGATATTCTTCAGGCCGCCGATTGGAAGCGAGATGATTGAACGCAAACCCTGGCCATAACCGCCCAAAGTCTTGACGTTTGAAACCTACAGGCACCTAAAGCTCGGCTTGTGAACTCATATAATCCTTCGGACCACAATACGTACAGTCTCTGGAACGCAGTGCATTCCAGCTATGCTGCTGTCCCAGTCGTCGCTCTTTCCTCCTAACCATGCTCTACTTTTATTCTGGTTTTGTTCTGTTTGTACTGCGCGAATGTAGTCCAGTCGTTCGTTTTTGTCCATTCTTACTCTAGGTGAATAAGAGCCTCGTGTTCATTAACCAATAGAAAGAATTATTGTAGCCCTTGTTGTACGATATGCACTGGAACATCTGTTTGTCAGAGGTTTGAGCCGGCCAGAGTATGGATGATCAATTTCCACGCAGGGCATTATTGTAGTGACCGATGTATGTTTTCAACGGGACATACGAGGGAGTTGCATCACCAACAGAGGTGGGGCGTAAGGGGGGGAACTCAGTCGAACAGCCGCTCACCATCTCAACTGTCCGACCGAGCCGGTATCGCATCATATGGTCACCTGCAGATTGCCGAGTTCAGTTGTATAACTGACGTACCTTAATGAAGTATCACCATTCGTACTTTGCATTACCCCCGCTGGCATTCTTCCTTCTCCTTGTCGCTATACCAAGTATTGCCTTCCCCCATCAGTCCTATGGGCCTGATCTTATTGTTACTTTACCGTGGGGGCGCTCTCGCTTGATCAGACGGCACGGCCAAGTTTGCGCACTCTTCGCAGACCCATGCCTCCCGTCCAAAGTTAGCTCATCAAAACCCCCGGTTCTTGCCGTATTACGTTGAAGTGAATAAAGGCAAAACCATATACTTCTTCAGATCACATTCAGCAAAGGGAGTTATGCAAACTGAATATACCCACTTGATGTGATTATTTCGGAAAGGTCGATAGATAAGGAAGAAGTTTTTGGGGAAAAGGGCTTTCTTTCTGAGTCCTCTTACGGGCAATATTCCGCACGTCTGTATGAGAACAGCACAATCCCGGCCGCCGATATGGGCTCACAAGTCTGCCGAGATATAGGCTTAAGCTCATGCGCATTATCAAGCGGAGCCATAGGGGATTGAGTCCCCCCTTTGCGCTTGCTATGCAATAATTTTCGTTCGGATATCAAGTATCTAAAAATGATATCAATGCATGTATGATCAGCAAAGACATAGAATGGATGCTCAACGTACCCATGAGGTCTCTACATGCCGCAGGCATATAAATATAATTTCAGTATCCAAAAATGCAACACAATCCATATCACACTGATTAATTAAGACTGATTGGGACGTCCATAATCCACCTAGTGATTAGATCCTACAAAAAAGTCAGGTATACATCATCCTGGTCATTCCATGATCAACGTACCAGCGCTGCTTCAGCTTGGTCGTATGGAACCATATGGCTACGAGCGATACCGATTAATGCCTATGATTGGAAGGAAACCCGGTAAATGGGCAACTTACCCCGCTTCATAAACTGTCACGAAGGTGACATTGCCTGCGGTAAAGCCTCTTCCGCCTGCACTTCTCACTTCGCCAGCTATCCGACCTGATTCACTTGTTACCCAGGCGATGGACTTCGATGTGCTAAACTCAGCATGGAACTTGCTATCCAAGAGCTCAACCCATCGTTCATTTCCCTGTGATCGCGATTGAAGAATCAACTAATCCTAGGAGCTGGTTACGGACTTACAATATAATTGCACATGGCGTCTGATCATCGATTCAATGAGAATGCTATTGATTACACAAAAAGAGGACATACCAGCATTACCAGCATAAACCAGCAACCTTACTCCGTCATTAACAAGGTCAGGCAACAGCAGCGCACTATTGTGCATGCCATCACCCTGGCCAGCAAACGCCTTATTAACGTCCATATTACATGATTCGAATTCCAGCGAGGGATTGACACCCAATTCGGCCTTGTTGGAAGGTGTGTTCATCCACGCTTCAATCCATTGCATCTGTCTGTAGCACAATTCACCGTCTTGAGAGCGATCGCACTTAACACGGACGTCGTATGGGTTGAGTCCAGTTTCTGATTCACGGGAGGTTAATTGATAAATCCTCTATAGAGAAACGTGGAACGTACGCATCAAAGGAGAAAAGAGCTGCGTGTTGCAGTATATTTGGGCCGGAAGGCAGGTAAATCTAGAGTTGAACTCGTAGCAACTCTTGATGAGACGTTGACAAGTGGGGATCTTGGCTCGAAGCGATTGACATTGCGGGCCATTGGGGTCGTCGTATACTGGGTAAGGGCCATCGCATATATAATCTGCTATTGAACCCATTTGGACGAGTGGATCAGTGAGTCCGTTCGCTAGGATCACCGATGCAAGATTAATCCGTCGTACGTTTGGCGTTGACGCCAAACCCAGCTGCTTGTTCTGTTTATGTATGATACTAGCGATATTGGGCGCATATGTACCACCGTAGCTTTCGGCAGCGAGGTGGAACGGCAAGTCGGCGTATTGCGGATAACGGTTGAGGAATAGCTCAAGAAAAGCGTAGACATCCTGGCCCGCTGCAGGACTATTATTGACACCGGAGCCATCGTCGGTGTATGAGAAGCCGACCTTTACAGGCTGATCAAGGAAGATGATGTTAGCGTGGGTATTCCAGCTGTATGGGTTCGATGTTGTGCTGCGCCCGTTATCGGCAATTGAGCAGGGCCCGAGCTCAAATAGGAGGCCAGTAGAGGAGCTGCAACCTGGGCCACCGTTTAACCACAGTATGAGTGGCGCTGTCTTGGGAGAATTACGAGCTTCGAAGAACCTGACAACACTACTGTCAGACAACTGAGGAAGATACCACGCTATGAAGTTACCAGAAAAAGAGGTGTTTCTTTTGTGATATATCCAAATAACCTGAATATTGTTTAACTGATGGATCACACAACTCTGGTTCGGTTACGCGCAGCTGATAATCGCTGAATGACGGATGCGACACCAGTTCATCTATCCAAGTTATGAGAACACCGAGCAAATGAAGATGACTACCACATACATAATAGTCCGTTCTGTTTGATATACTCTCTACCGGAGTGCAGCCATTTCTCAAGCTCTTGCTTTCCTGCTAATATGGCTTGAGACGACGCGTCGATAAGGGGTTGCGCGTCTTTGATCCAGGGCGATTGGGATAGCGATTCGCTGAAAACCGCCTGGTCCTGATAGGGATACGCACAAACCAGGTGCACAGTGAGGACGAGGAGGCTTAACAATGACATTGTCTTCATTGTGGAAGACTGGGGTTAACTAACAGCTGTTTTCAAAAGTCTAGACACTTTGGAAAAAAATCGTGCATTCGGAGTTGATGGCTGAGCTGCCATTTATGGGATCGGAGTCTTAAAATAACTAACCCAGTTTCGACGCTCCCAGAGACATTCCTTCACTCTTCGAAGCTTCACCATGGGTAACTACCGCTATATTCACCCAGAACAAAAGAAACTCGTTGTTACAATGTCCCGGACGCTTCTGTTGGGACGCAAGCCGACGCTTACGTCATACGTCGGTACTGTATAGTACCAGCGCCTGACCCTGACGCTCGGTGAGCCACAATAGGACTGTACATGCCGTCTGCACATCTCAGTATTCTACCGAATAACTGAGATGTGAGTACTTATATATTTCTACTTACTCAATCATTACTTACACATATATATATAGTCTATCTACTCTAGGTACATATTATGTATGGTGTAGTATTCTACCGAATAACTGAGATTCTATCTACTCTAGTGTCGTACAACTCCGGTTTCGCTCGCTCCGCCCATCTCTGCTCAACAGCTTCGCCCTTCCCAGATATCTCAGCATACTCAAATGAGTAAACGGACTGTGCAGCACATTCTCCATAACTGGCGAAGAGTAGGTGATGTAACGGAGCATCGAGCATTGATAGGAAGGCCAAAATTCTCTTCGAAAATTCCACATAATTCTACTCTATTCCAAATGATAATCTCTTTATTTTGTATACAATAATCTTGTCAATGTACTAAGACATTACCGGACAACTCCCCTATCCCAGTATGGAAACTCCGACATGCGATTTTTTTCTAGGGTGTCTAGACTTTTGAAACAGTGTTGTGCCAGTCAGTGACTAGTCACAAAGGTCAGTAACTAGTCATAATGCCGGTCATCTGACCAGTGTCATGACCCGACTAGCCTCGGCTAACGTAGCAGTCAGATTCTGGCTAGTCGCCATGATTAGATAGCGGAGTTTAAATACAGTCAAGTATCTATGATACCAACTTGCCGATAATCTCGTCAACTCCTTCATCAAAGTCTTCCTCGCCTTGAGCATCAATATCAACAAGCTTATAAAATGCCATTTATTCATCCAGAGTGCGTTGAGTACTGGCATGGGTGTAGAAATACTCCCGGATTGTTCCTGCATTATTACCTAGGTTTGAAGCCCTCTGCATACTCTGAGTTGAGAAGATATTGCTGGGTGGAGAGGCCATGATGTCTGGAGAGTGGGGGGCTGCTATGTTGTCGCTGCAAGTTGCAGCTGAACTATTATCATTGCGACCACTATCTGCTGATCTACCAAAGCCTTCCCACGATGTGACTACCCTTCCATATATGGTAATTAGATGCTGACTATCTCCTGGTGCCCAGTCAGGTCATTCTGCCGGTATGTGACTAGTCACTGACTAGTCATCTGTCTGCCGATCTGACTGGGACTTTCAGTCAGTGACCGCCCAACACTGAAAAGACCGCCTTTGGACACGGCATGTTCTTTATCATATCTGTGGAATGAACTACACGAGGGCCATCAGCCTTACGTTGAGTGGTGCAAACAGTGGTTCAAGAACATTTCAGACATTACGCACATGCACCAAGAAGCAATTGGTAGTAATTGGCAGATACATAAGGCTCTGAAAATGCTAGGGTCTCTGAACGGAACCATTTGCAATACCATGTGGCTCGCTAAGCTTGGTTGGGAAGGCCTTGTACAACAAGCAAGTCAAGCCATTCAAATCAATTGCCATTCATGTTTTCCTGAGTGCATGCGCAGATTATTGACACTAAAAGCATCAGTCTGTGGATATGTGGGTAAAATGTTATCACATTGCGTACAGTCGAGGACAGCCAAAGACAACAAAAAGATTTGATAAATTATAAACCTCTCGGAATTGTTCGGGATGGAAAGGGCCATGAAAATGCTTAAGATTGAGCTTGGGTTCAGCGAAATCCGTCGAGCTGTTCATCCAAAAAAGGCAATTTACTATTGTAGAACAGTCAAAATATTTGGCCAGGCGAAAAAAATTAGATCAAATCTGGAGAAAAACGGGAATCGCTTCCTTTTGTACTGTTCTATGTTGTTCCAAAGTTTTGTAGAATTTGGTCGAGCAAATCGGTCAGAAAAAATTTGCGAGTGTGATCAGATAGGGGGGGGGTTTGATGTCTTATCGGACTCCCTCAGCTCGGATTGCACTTGTCACTGGTGCAACTCTTTCATAGCATCGTTCAACGAGTGTCTAAATGAAGTCCCGTGGACATCCTCCCAAAAAGCGGCGATACAACCTGGCCAACCTTCGCAATCAACCTCAACCTTCTTCAATAACCCCTGAGCCTGTTTCCGACAGATCTCCTGCACATTCTGATATCGATAATGGTTTCAATAGTGCAGAAAACATTCATGTGTGGCAAGATGCCAATGCTGCAGTCATCAAGTACCTAAACAAGTGCCCCGTTGAAGTTATCCATTGATTTATCAATCGCTCTTGGCGTTTCATGAGCACATATCGGATGGGTCTCACGGGGAAGGCAGCGGAATGGGCTGTGAGGAAGCAAAAACAGCATCGCGCTGTCTCAAACAGTGCCATGGTGGCGCTCGAGTCGGCAGCAAGTGTGTAAATAGTCTGTCTGAGGCCCGAAGAGGTACACACAATTTCATTTCTTGCCCCTCAAAATTTGGCCAGGCGAAAATGTCGAAGGAAAAACTTTGGAGGTGGTTTTTCGCACTCTTTCGATGTCCCTGATCATGATTCTCATATCAGTTTGGCTCAAAAAATTCTCGTTCCCTCTCAATCATAATTGCTGTCTTTGGCTGTCCTCGACTGTACGTCAACTTGTTCTTTTTTTGGTTTCTGATCAGGTAACGCAGAAAGAAAACAACCCAGCATGATAGCACAAATTCAGTGGGCACTGATACTGTGCATTATCAGCCTACGACGTCAGTGGCCAATAGTGTACTCATGTCAAATCAACGTGACGACCTAGGGAAGATATTTCAATCCATCGGAAGCGTCTTGTCTCGTTTCCTATGGAAGTTGAAGACTACCTGACGGGGCCAGGCGAACGCATGCCAGAAGTAGTCTACCTTATGGTTGAACCCCAAAGTCATAACCTCACATTTCAAGATCTCGTGCATAAGACCTCGGTCCCAACTCCTAAGATGACTGGTGTCTTAACCTGCAAATTCCAGAATAGTAGCCATCTTTCGTGTGTCATCCAACTCGGATTCTTCTTTCACGCACTTGCGCCAACTCTGCCATACAACCCGACTGGACACCATAGTCCGCTATCCACCTTTAGTCTACTTGTGCGCCATCCTTCTCTAGGCACCTGAATTACTTCAAGCAACCGCACATTTGTCTGCTCATGCAAGACCTGAACTGATTACAATCCAGTACGGTTACTCGTTCACATAGTTTGTTGTCCTGTTAACTTTTACCTTGCCTCATTTACATGGTGGAACCACCCATATTCTATGCTCTGCCTATAAAACCAAACAAAAATCTTGGTTGACTTTTTGTCCACTGAATGGTTGTAAATATCATGTTCCAGCGTTTATGGACTCATCCTATTTTATCCACCGTCATATCCACCAGTCGGCGACTACGCAATCAACAATGTGCTTGTGCTTTCTGCCTTCCCTCTTATCATCTATGCCTTCACCGCTTTTCGGTTGACATTCTCTAACTCGCTCTAACAGAGTGCTTTTGCAAGTTGGAGTCTTTGCACCAAGAGTCTGATTGGCCGATCACCTTGCACCAACCAATCATGTCTTGATTAGTGGCCAAAGTGGGGCGCTGAAGTTGCAAAAGCCCGGAATTGTTGTCCGGGATGTCAATGGTCTTATCAGTGCCACTCGCAGCCCCACTGACAGTCCGGGACTAACTGCCGGTAACGCTCGTAGTTGGTACATAACAATACAATCATATACATTTGGTATAGCTCTGAGAACCTAGTCTTGTGCAAGAATTGTTTATCTAGTAGGAAATACACGATCACCTTTTCTTTCCATATTATATATACTGAGTTTGTGCTGCAGATGGACTCTTAGCCTTGTATTGTACTCCTGTCGATCCCCGCACCATAGAGTCATCTGAGAATTTCTAGAAATGCGATTTTGTCATTCTAACCCAGACTATAGTATCTAACGGACTACTAAAATGTCCAACAATTAGGTCTGCTAATCAAACTGACAGTCTGCAGAAGATGGTGAAAGCTATTGGGCTTGACCATCATGCGTCAAGGCTGAGCAATGGTCTTGGTGTTGCGCGATAGAAATCTCATATTTTTAAGATTAGGATTAGTATTTAAAGTGTTGGCGATGACCGTGTACCTCGGGCAATGGAGAACCTAGGAGTCCAGGATCAGTGTCGGGGCGAGATCATTGGCAGGGATGCTACCTTAGAACCTATGTTTTACTTTTGCATCTGTACTTGGATTCGTGTAGATATTATGGCTTCAAAGGACTTCAGAAGACCCTTGCAAGAAACGAAGTCGATTATTTGGATGCCACGTTCTTACCAAACATCCCAGAAAGGATTGTTGATCCAGAGTCCACCACGGCCGCTTTTCAGCTGTTTTCAAAACAGTGTTGGGCAGTCAGTGACTAGTCACATACCGGCAGAATGACCTGACTGGGCACCAGGAGATAGTCAGCATCTAATTACCATATATGGAAGGGTAGTCACATCGTGGGAAGGCTTTGGTAGATCAGCAGATAGTGGTCGCAATGATAATAGTTCAGCTGCAACTTGCAGCGACAACATAGCAGCCCCCCACTCTCCAGACATCATGGCCTCTCCACCCAGCAATATCTTCTCAACTCAGAGTATGCAGAGGGCTTCAAACCTAGGTAATAATGCAGGAACAATCCGGGAGTATTTCTACACCCATGCCAGTACTCAACGCACTCTGGATGAATAAATGGCATTTTATAAGCTTGTTGATATTGATGCTCAAGGCGAGGAAGACTTTGATGAAGGAGTTGACGAGATTATCGGCAAGTTGGTATCATAGATACTTGACTGTATTTAAACTCCGCTATCTAATCATGGCGACTAGCCAGAATCTGACTGCTACGTTAGCCGAGGCTAGTCGGGTCATGACGCTGGTCAGATGACCGGCATTATGACTAGTCACTGACCTTTGTGACTAGTCACTGACTGGCACAACACTGGGTCTTTTGGCGTCTCCACTGTTACCATCATGAGCCAATTACTATCTCTCATTCTGTAGGACATCAGGAAAACCTGGTTAGGCTTGAAGTAACTTGGAGGGGATTTTTAGTGCTCTCAAGAAGAAAAGACAAAAAGCACTAGCAAGGGTGGGTGGGTCTAGTCTTGCATGTATAAGCGCTTTCAATCTGAGCGCCTAATTATGTAAGCACTTATAAGCTAACCACCAGTAGTGCTTAAGCGCCCACAAGCACCCACAAGCGCCCCCAAGCTCCTCCAAGCTCTTCCAAGCTCTCCAAAGTGGGCATATATCTTACACCTTCTTACATCAACCTTATGACACTCTAAATCAGTCCAAAGCTCTTTTATCTGCTGTAAACATTTGTTTGTAGTATTGATTCATAGCTTGAGAACCAAATCAGCTAGCTTTCTTTTTTCAGTTTCTCTGAAATATTGGGTTTTTACCAGCATTTGTGATTTAGGAAATTTTTCAATATTACCATGATGTGTAATTTGGAAATATTTCATAGCTTTCCTGAAATATTCTTTTACCAACATTTCTAATTTGATTTTTTACCATCATTTGTAATTTGGAAAAATTTGGTAGCTTTTTTGAAATATTGATTTTTACCATTTGTAATTTCTGAAAGATTGATTTTGCCATCATTTGTAATTTCTGAAATATTGATTTATGCCAGCTTTTGAAAAATATGTTCTGAAATATTGAATTTTCTGAAATATGTTTTCTGAAAGATTGATTTTACCACCATTTGTAATTTTTGAAAAATTGATTTTAACACCCATTTGTAATTTCTGAAATATTGATTTGTGTCAGCTTTTGAAAAATATGTTCTGGAATGTGGATTTTCCTGAAATATTTACTATTGAACATTTTTGATGGCTTTTGTATCTTTGTGTTAAAATCCACTATCAAAATTGTATACAAATTTTTGAGATTCAACAATTCTAGGAAATGTAAAAATACAAAATATATCATTGCTTCTAGAATCTTTTGGCAGAATGATGGTTGATCCATTTCAAAATCCACTAGTAATATTTGCAATTTTTTTCAGATTCAATATTTCTAGAAAATTTAGAAATACAATAAAAATAGTATTGTAATATATTATGGATATATTATTCATTCTCATCCACCAGACCAGCTCTCTCAGCTTCCTCCTCAAGCATTTTTAGATAGTTTGGGTCTAGGGGGGCAGCTCCTTGAACCACATCTTCCCTCATATCTGGTAAATCAGATGCTTGCCTAATGATAGAATTAGTATTGTACAGATATGATGAATTAGAATTTACTTGATTTTGTTCCAAATGTGTTTGAGGGTCTTTTGGAGAAATGTGGGTGAAGCAGTTTGATATTCATTTAGCCTTTTCATGTGATAGTTCCATCTGTAACTGAAATCAGCATCTGAATTGAACATACACTGTAGACTTACAATGGTCCTGCCAGGCTCTCTGAGAATTCTGCAACCTTTCCACCTCAGGCTGACAGTAAATGGACCCCACTTGGTAGAATAGGCGCCTGGAAATAACACACCTAAGTAGGTCCAATTCCAGGGGCGCGTCCACGGGGGTGGTAGCTACCACTTGTGTCACATGTCACAGTGGTAGCTACCACATGTAATTTTTGTCAGGTGGTAGCTTCCACCTACCGAGTGGTAGCTACCACTTGCAAATTTTGTCAGGTGGTAGCTTCCACCTACCGAGTGGTAGCTACCACTTGTAATTTTTGTCAAGTGGTAGCTTCCACCTACCGAGTGGTAGCTACCACTTGTAATTTTTGTCAAGTGGTAGCTTCCACCTACCAAGTGGTAGCTACCACTTGTAATTTTTGTCAAGTGGTAGCTTCCACTTATAAATCTTATTACATGGTAGCTTCTATAGAAGTATATATAATTGGTCATAGATTATTATATTATACAAGTTAGAATAGTATACAATCACATTGAACTATCAATACCACTCAGATCACTGTCGGATAGAAGTGATAAGATAGGTTCATTATTATAAGACTCAGATAGTGAGAAAAGACACTGAGTAGAAGACTTCAATAGTTATTGAATACACAGATTTACATTAAAAGACATATACATGATCCGAGATAAGTGACTCAATCAACAACAGAATGAGAATGTTTAGTACCCTTACGTCTACGTAGCGGGGGGGCCATGGGCGGGGGTACATAACCTGACTGGTCCTGGTCATTTGAGTCCTCATGAGGCGAGTGAACACGTGGGAGGAGCTTCTTGGTTGGACGCCGAGGCGATTGCAGTGCGTCATTAGGTTTGCGACGCTTGCTGGGGCACTCTAGAGTGGCTTGAGAAGTGGACGATTCAGCGTGCAAGGGGGGATCTTCGTCATCATCATCGTAGTGCCAGATGATATCCTTTGCGTTCTTCAAAGTTCCATCCGCTGCAACTGCACAGCCCCCACCAAATCGTGGGTCCGCCACTACTGTGTTGCCCTCTTCTTCCGAATCTCCCTCACCCTCATCACTATCCTCACCGACATTGTCGACTTCAACATATGCAGGTTTCGGTTTGAGAGGTGGAATGGGATTGGCACGAGTAGCGCCTGCAGTAGCACGCAGAGCCTTTCGTTTGCGTTTATTACGTTTAGCTTGATCATCTTCGGAGACGTCGTCCGACTGTCCAATAACATTTGTAGATTGTTGCGCCTTGTAAGCCATTGAATATGTAGTAGAATTGGCGACGATAATCTTCGCTTTGCCGTTTTTGTCGACGACAAGGGGGACGAGTTTCTGACTGGGTAGTGGTTTCATTGTTTCATCTACCATGCTGTAAGATACCGAATCAATATTTAACTTATTGTACATACTGTGAGTCCAGCACTCAATGTTAACGAGATTCTTCTCCTCCTCTGCAGATAAATTGCCCATCTTCTTGCGGCCCCACAAACCAACCATGTGCTCCAAAGCCTTGCCATTGACGTGGCTGTTAAACTTGAAGCCACCCGAGCCTGGCGCTGGTATGCCGGATGGCCAATTGACAATCCGTAATTTGTTCTTATAAGCGAAGTTCGCCCAGTTTATCCAAGGAAGTGGTGTGTCCGGCACCATGGAGGGAGTGACGCCCTCCTT
This sequence comes from Pleurotus tuber-regium, assembly GCA_014058305.1. Lineage (NCBI taxonomy): Eukaryota > Fungi > Basidiomycota > Agaricomycetes > Agaricales > Pleurotaceae > Pleurotus > Pleurotus tuber-regium. The sequence continues at coordinate 394,043 of JACFYU010000026.1, read as the reverse complement.
CTCTGCCAAGATAGCACCTGCAGCCACATATTTTAGCAAGAATGAATAAATATAATTGACCACTCACGTAGTCGTCCTCGCATTATTTGACCAAGTATCCATCTATGGGTGTCGCGTGGCTTCTCCAGTGGTTTATCTGGGTTCTTGTCCCAGGAAATGTCATCAAGAAAACTTGCAGATCCGTTTGGCATGGACTGGTCCTCTGAGAGTGTTTCGCCCCGCATTTTCATTTCTACTACACTGTAAACCCAGTCAGTCGTCAAGAAGATTCTTGAATATGATACAACGTACCCGACTGCATGATTGATATCGCGCAAGGCCTGATTGACATTGGGTTTGTATTCTTGAAGCACGGCGGCACCTTGGGGAGACCCCGTCACAATAGAGTGTAATGGTGCGCCGAATTTATTATAAGCGGATGAAATGAGGAACGTGAATGCATGGATTCCCCAATCCTCATATATCTGTGCTGACTATCAGAAAGAGTAATGAGTTCTCGGCTTCAGCAACAATTTGTGGCATGGTCGGTACTTACATATTTCTTAAATTGAGCCGCAACTTTGTCTATATCGGTCTGGCCTTTCCCCTCCCGTTGACGCGACTCGACAGCAAGCTTGGTGATGCTTTGCTTGTAGTCTAATATGGGCTTGAAATGCACCTTCCGTGCTTCAGGATCGTCATAGTCGATGAGGGCTTTGAATTGATCAAACGCAGGCTTGACAATTGTAGTAGTGAAGACTGAAATCGGCACTGCATAGGTGGGTTGAATCAACAAAGAAGCTACTAGGATCAACGGTAGTACTCACTGTCTGGACTTTTCTTAATCTCTCCATGCACACTATACCAACATTGGAAAGCGTTCCAATACATTTGCTTTCGAGAGACCTGAGCGACTTTATTTAGACGAAACAATGTGCTTGCTTTAATGTGGAAAGCCTGGGCGACCGCTGTGACCTCGCGTACATATGTCCTGTATGAGGATAGGACAGCGTCCTTGGCGTCCTTCGGAAGGGGACCTACAGCAGCAACAAATTTGTCGTCATCGTCGTCGTCAACATCCACATCGGTAAAGTCCCCTTCCTCTTCGTCAGCATCCTGGTGGGAATAATCCCCTTGCTTTTCGATGTCATTCTCTTGATCATTCCCTTTACATTCATGATCGTCGTCTGATTCAGTAGCGCGTTGTTTCCCCTTGTCTTCAGTGGTAAGCGAACTATATTCGACATCGCCATCGTCATCGAAAAGGTGCACTACATCTGACTGGCGACCATCCATGTTGTTGGTGCTAGATGCGGCTTGTTGGGCTATCGGAACATCGGCAAGTCGGAGGTGGCTGTCCATGTCCCTACCACCAGATATAATTTGAGGGCATGTTGGAGTGTGGCTTGCGTCTCTGTCGTAGATAGGTGTGGAAGGTTCCACCAGAGCTGGAGTAATAATGCTCTTTACTTGGGCAGCGCTTGTGACGGCTAGGCGTGAAATGGATGAGTCCGGGGGCGAAGCGCTAAGATGCCTGCATAAAAGCATACCTTCTTCTGGGAGGGCCAGGACCTCATCGTCATTGCCGGTAACTTCTCCCACCTCATTTTGATCACCAATGCGGCCATCAGATGACACTTGAGATGCAGTCGTGATTGGTGCATTGCAGCTTGTGGCTTTCTTGATAGGTCGGGGCTTAGGGCAAGTCTTTACTGCAGTCTCGTTGTCGTGGCTTGTAGCCTGGATGAGCATAGTATGAGCATTGTACAGTGTTCGGAATTATATCCAACTTACCTGGTCCTCATCAACATGACGGCCTTTGGTAGAGCCCTTGCGAGTAGCCTTGCGCGTAGTCTTTGGCTTGCTCTGAGGTTTTTCGTCGGGCACTTGTCGAGAAGAGCGCAAAACGCGAGTAACATGTGTTGATCTAGTTTTAGCAACCATTGAATTTAGTGCGCAGTGAGAAGGGAATAAGTGGTAGCGTCCTGGCAGTGGTAGCGTCCTAGGTATTTAATTAAGTCCTTGCTTACCTGGCCACAGAATCGGCCGCAGACCACAGACCACATTCCGCAGGAACAATGAACAATCAAATGTATTTCATAACGGTGCGGGTAGTGTGTGGTAGGACAATTACGGACAGATAGGTATATAAAGGGGGACACAGGGAACTCTTCCAAAACGATCAAAAAAACTCTGCACATAGAAAGACGCACATGTTTCCTCCACTTTCAAGATAGCCTCCAAAGACAGACGTTCCATAGGTTTTGTAAGCACCGTCAGTGCATCTTTCCATGTCGACATCAGGTGAGCCAAGTTGATGATGAACTTCCGTCGCTCCTCAATTGTTTCTGAGGATAACCCGAGGCCAGCGTGATGGTACGATACAGAGGTGAGGTCACCCCCAGCTATATCTTTACGCCAGCCGACAAAACAACTTGCTAGGAGATTCAAACGTTCATGCTTTTTGTCGACCCACTCCTTAAATGCCATGTGGTGAGGACGAACCATCATGAAGTCATCCAGAGCGCGAAGGTCGAATCTGAAGTTCAACTCGTTTATTTCGTAGAGTATTTGTCGTGCAGTGGATGAGTCAGGTAACTTGCCCGGTTGAAATTGAAAGGATTCCCAAGAGGGAGATGATTCAACGGGTGCGATGGAAACTGCTGTTTTCTCGGTCCATTCTGATAGTAATGATGCCATCGCGTCCATCTTTTTCTTCCCAGATGAACGGGAATGACTTGAAGAAGCATGTGTGGATGTGGGATTTTGAACGGCGGATGTTGAGAGAAATGCATCACGCCATTTGGTAGGGGACAAGCGAGTATGCTGGGCAGGAGACTGGCCAAGATTCCGTAGAGTAAACGCTTTTCTGTACCTTAGCCAACCATGAAAATAGAGTGATACACGTTGGGCCTGATTGGGCGAATCATCATGAGGAACGAATATGTTCACATCAGGGAAGATGAAGCCGTTATCCCCCGATTTCCATGCTTCAACAAGCCTTTGGCCGTCATAGTTAGCGTTGGCCAAGGCTTTAACCCAAGCAGCCATTGTTGGAGGCATGAATGGATGTGTTGAAGGTCGACATTTAGACTTGTCAACATCAGGAAGACGACGACCTTGGCTCGTCTTTTGCTTTTTCGGAGGCGGACCAGATTCAACGTGGGTGGAAGTGGAAGCGGAAGCTGAAGCAGTCGTCGGAGTGCTATAATCAAAGTAATTGCGAGCATGCATTTGGATATGATAATATTTATCGGAAGTATCTGGGGGTCCGGAGTAGATTGGAACAACATGGTTATGGAAAGGGGCGAGAACGAGAGTCTGACGAGGTAAGCGTAGATCGACGAGAGTCTTAATTCATAGACCTGTCGAAAAAGCAGAGAGAGGTCGTATAAACCAAACAGGAACTCCCGCCCTGCTACAGTCTTCGACCACTGTCAAGTTTGTGGTGATTGTGCCCATGATATGACGTGCGGGAGGTAAAATTGTAGAAGTGGAATCCATAAGAGGCTTGATTTCCAACATGTAAGACATCAACGCTTGGAGTTCCAAACATAGACGTTGCAAATGAGCTACCATATAGCACGCATCGGAAAATGTGGTGGAAAGGTGATTGATTTGGTTGAGCCAGATGTTCATTTGCGTAAACAAGTTGTGCGCTAATTTCGAACTTTCGCCGCTATGACCTTGGAGGCATGAGCTAGATTTATGCGTGTCATATAGGGTAACTATTTGTTCTACTTGTGCTTGAAGTGCTGCGCGTTTATCATGTACGAGGAGGCCCAAGCCCTTGACATGACTAGCGGCATCGACGATAAAGTCGTTCGCCTGAGGGGTCCACCAAAGAATTTTGCGAGCGTCATTATCATCAACGGGCTTGCGGGCAATGCAGGAATAGTGTGAACATCGAGGTACATATAGTTGTGGCCATTGCCAAGGATCATCAGGCCCAAAGCGTCTGTCTTTTCGAAGGGTAATCACTCGATTACTTCCAAGCGGAGGTTCTTGGATGTAAGTGGCGTTTGGAGATGTGATGAATACGGAACTCTTCTCAACAATTGCCCCCACTTCCCCTTCCCAAGGTTGGATTGCTGAAGCGACATGAGTATATAACGATTAGAAACTGAATACGGACTATGCGTACGCTTATCGGGGCTGTTGTCTTTGTATTGAATGAGAAGTGCATGGTTGGAAAGGAGGTCGGCGTGAGTATCTTGATTAACAGTAAGTTGGAGGAAATGTAGCCCAAAGGTGAAAAATGTACATACCAGACATGATAGGGGGAAAAGGAATGATTAGCGTATGGATCGAAATGGGCAAGTCAAAGATCTATGTTAAGGAAGTAAGTGTCTGATCTATTGAGTAGCTTGGACGTAAACGCTTGGATTGCAATCAAAGACTTACAGAGGGTAGAAATGTTCGTTAGCAATTGCGTCGGCCGATACGTGGGCGACCGAAGTCAGAGACGTACGGCGCCGCCAAGGTGCGAATACGGTGAGGAAGACGGGGACCACCAAAGTCCAGCGTCGAAGGCAACTTTGCAGTTGCGTTGGGCGGCCACTCCAAATGGCAAGCCCAAGGACCAGATGAGGAGGAGATGGTTGTGGTGGATCGAAGGAGAGGTGGTGAGTGAGTGAGGAGGTGATGGTGAGAGGAGGAGTCGGGGGAGAGTTATCGATATCGGATCATCATCTTTGTTGTTATGAGCCAATGCAGGTAAATATCGGCTTGATGCCGAGATAAGATGATCATCTTAGCATCTATCACGATGCTGAAGTGATAGACACTGAGATCTTATCACTTCGGCTTGATGCCGAGATAAGATGATCATCTCAGCGTCTATCACGATGCTGAGATCTTATCACTTCGGCTTGATGCCGAGGCATGTGGCTGATCAGTAATAATCGATAACGCCCTTCGCCCATCCTCCTTCATCTCCTCATCCCCTCTCCATCCCCTCTCCGCCCTGGGCTTGCCATTAGGTGTGGCCGCCCAACACAACTGTAAAGTTGCCTCTGACGCTGGACTTTGGTGGTCCCCGTCTTCCTCACCGTACTCGCACCTTGGCGGCGCCGTACGTCTCTGACTCTGGTTACCCACGTTTCGGCCAACTCAATCGCCATCGAACGCTACTATTGACGATGCGACATCACTACTATTGATGATGGCTACTCAGAGGTATGTCACCCGCCATCAATTATCTCTTATGACGCCTGATATCACGAGTTCATTTTGTGGCCAGTATCGTGGGCCAGTATCTGACCCCATTTTGTGGCCAGTATTTGACCCTATCTACAAGCTACTTGAGTACGAAGTGAGCCACTAGCACCTCTTATTCCTCCATGGTACGCCCTAAGCTCACAAAATCTTTGAAAGAAGCTGCACAATCACCTCAAAAATCAAGCGACACCAATTATTCATTGGTATCTACGTCTAAAGCGATTCACCACCGCTCTGTACATTCTCAGCTACCACCTCTTGTATACGTCGCAAATGGTCCAACCCTCAGCCAGCCATTTAATCTCCCTCAGCGCCCCAATCAGGCAGCGTTCATGTTGGGATTGAACAGCAGTCAATCATCCAGCCTGCCGCCGCAAGAGGCGGTTGAAAACGAGGATTTTGTCCAACGAATCACCCCGGAACCAGTGTCTCGCCATCGTCGCCGTCGGATGGCTCAGTGGCGTGCTTGGAACGACAAGGTTATACCCTCGCTCATTGAAACCTACCTGAGCCTACTTGCTATCACGAATTCTCTTAGAAATTATCCACCTGAACCCACTGTACATTTGTGTACCTGCAATAATCAAACTCGAAATCTTACCATTGTTGTCATCCGATTCACTAGTAAGTTTTGAATATTCTGTAAGGATTGTTCGCTCACAGATAAAAAAACTAGTGATAGAATGCATCAACTTACTTCCATGCACATGCTCTCCTATTGCCAAGCAATTGGTCTCTCTTGGTCTCTTTCCCTGCGCTCCATTTCATCCTACTTTGGCGGTGGACATTCGAGTTTTGGCATTTGTGTCGCGTTTATTCACCAATTTACCCCCCAAAGTCACTGCTTGGTGCTCAGCCGCCCTAGCCTTTCTAGGAGATCTTGATTATAAACTTCCAGGCGAGGTGTGTATCGTTATATCTGCGTTTTGCTATCATTGACACCACACAGGATCCTCTTCGTCGACGCTTTGGAAATGCACTTCACTGGTACAACTGCCTCTGCCTTGCAACTGAAAAATACTTGGACGACAAAATCTCTACCTTTCGCTCTCCAGAACCAAAGTCAGACGCCCTATTCCCCGATCAGTCACCTGAAGCCGATCTATTAGAGGCTGGCGACGGACCATACGTCGAGTCTGAAGATGATCAAATCTCAACAAACGGCAAACGGAACCCCGTAGAAGACAATGCCCCTGCCAACCCATTTCCGCCTCCACCTGAACGAATACGACCAAGCAATTACCTTCGATCACGTTGTCCGCTTTGTTTCGGTGGTAATTTACCAAGGGACGGCATGAAAGGGTAGGTTTTCTTGTCATTCATCACATCAAATGATTGTTCAGACATATTTGCCAGGCCGGATATTCTAGTCTGTCTAGACGCCTGTTTTACACAGAAGCGACGCCATCAAGAACGCGATCCATTTGTCCAACATCCACACTCCGTATTCATCCCTGAAACAGCCGTTAAGTGGATGGAAGATTACGTTGATTCCGTTCGCTCTGGTACAGCTGGTCAACCACGTAAACGGCGGCGAGGGGATAGAGAGGACATGTCAGGTGGGGATGAGGAGGAGGAGGAGGATATGGTTGAACCTGGAATGAAGGTGTCCAATGCCGTACTCTCTGGCTGCGAGAAGAGTTTCACCGCCGCCAACGAGTCCCGTCAGAAGGCCAGCTCTCAATTCTTTTCGGACACGGCTCTAATGGGGATGATATGCCACCATGATCGTGTCTTATGGCTTGTCAACATGTCATCTGCCGGCGAAAAGCAGCATTATGCGTTTACCCTTATCGAGACACTTTTTCAGCACCTTCCAACTACCCTGTCCGTAGGCATACTCTATGATATCGGTTGCCAAATGCACCGAAGTTGCGTTAAATATGGATTTTTAAACTGTTATCTCCATCGCATTGTTTTCGGTATCTCAGTGTTTCACGCATTTGGCCATCAGTGGGCATGTCAGATAGCATATCACCCGCGCAAAGTTGAAGGATTCAGGCTGACCGACGGTGAAGGTTGTGAACGCTTTTGGTTCTCAATTAGTGGTCTGGTAGCATACCTAAGTGTCTGTGGCGTACGTATTCTGTCTCTTTTTGGTTGAGCCACATTGACAAGTCATGAACAGTATCACCGTCGTCTGCTCACAATTGATTGCCAAATCGAGTATAGCGATGCCAAAAGTCTTGCCACACTTGGTCGGTGGCTATCCAAGAAAAAGAATCTATGTAATGAGAAGCGTGAAGCAGCCACAGACACTCTGATGTCGTCATCAACACCAATAGAGACACTTCGCTCAGAATGGAATGCCCAGGTGCAGGAGCAAACCAAGCCCCTTGCTCGACGTAGCAAGAATAAAGGCAAGACTACTGTTGAGGATGTTATTCGTTTGACCAGGGTTCGAGACGTTATGAAAGCCCGTGTAGAGCGATTAGAGAAGATTATTAGGGATCAAACTGCTGCAGAGTACGAAGTGGCTGGAGCACATATCGAGATTGATGCCGCTATAGCTGACCTAAACACTGCCGAAACTCGATTAAAGCAAAGGCGTAACGCTCTCGGAATTACTGCTCGAGCCAATCTCAACAGTATGATTAATAATCCGTACATCAAAGATCGCGCGAATGCCCTCGCCATCAAATCTCGTCTTCAACAAAAATTGCAGCAAAGACGATTCGAATTGGACCCCATCGAGCGTCATCACCGCAGAAAAGCCATTGGTATGTCAAACATTCAACTCCTTGTCCTTACAGCTCTATTCATGATTGTTGGTAGATAAAAAACTTCGGCAACATACCGAGGATGCAGTCCGAAGACGCGAAACAGGAATCGAGTCATTAGCAAAACAATATAATACGCTATGCGACAAACTAACGGCAATGATTCACAATCGAAAGGCACCACGTGGAGCTCAGGCGCCAATGAAAATCCCAATAAAAGGTTTATTTGCACTAGATATTGATGATGATATATGGCAAGACGTTGGATTGAACAATTACGATGATGAAGAAGCCTCAGCATCCCCTGGGTGGTTAGCTGATGAGAAGATAAGAGAAGGCATCCGAGGCTTACTGTTACAAGATCGATGCGATGAAGAGGACTCTCGCTTGGTTCATGAACGCTGCGCCCTACAGGAGTGGTTTGCGGAAGAGTGGAATATAATAGAGAAATCAATAACAGTAAATAGTGAGTTTAAAGTTCGCATTTCATCCAGTTGATCGTCTCAAGAAACCTTCATTCAAGCGGATCATGCAATTACCTATCAATTACAATGTCAGCGCCAAAGGTTAATTCGACTCTGTGCAATGTGGAAGCAATCAACAATGTGGATTGATACAGGAGAAATTGCGCTACCAGACTGGGGTCCCTCTGTAGTTGATTTGGCTGATGTGGAAATATGGTATCGCAGTGCAGCGGTTATGGAAACTCATGCATATGCTGATGGGGATGAGGATAGTGGATCAGATGATGATTTCGAGAATGAAGCTGATTTCTTTTACTTTGCGGCATTAGATGCAGCATTAGATAAAGTTGATGTCAATGAAGATGTGGTTGTATGATTCTTAGGCTATACACATATCAAAATATTTTTGCAATGAGCATAGATGAATATAAAATGACAAGACTTCAAGTCTAGCTATTATGCAGTAATGGTTTGGAATGACTTAATTATATTCTAACTTGTATAATATAATAATCTATGACCAATTATATATACATCTATAGAAGCTACCATGTAATAAGATTTATAAGTGGAAGCTACCACTTGACAAAAATTGCAAGTGGTAGCTACCACTCGGTAGGTGGAAGCTACCACTTGACAAAAATTACAAGTGGTAGCTACCACTCGGTAGGTGGAAGCTACCACCTGACAAAATTTGCAAGTGGTAGCTACCACTCGGTAGGTGGAAGCTACCACCTGACAAAAATTACATGTGGTAGCTACCACAGCTTGGTGGGAGAGACCACCATCTGGTGGTAGCTACCACTGTGACATGTGACACAAGTGGTAGCTACCACTTGTAAAAATGTGTGACAGGTGGTAGCTACCACCCCCGTGGACGCGCCCCTGGAATTGGACCTACTTAGGTAGGTTATTTCCAGGCACCTATTCTACCAAGTGGGGTCCATTTACTGTCAGCCTGAGGTGACCTTTCTGGGAAGGACTCCTGACTCCCAACATCTGAGAGCAAAGTGTATCTTCCATGGAAACCATTAGCTGACAGTGAAGAAATCAGATAGACTTGGAAAAATTTACCCCAGTGAGAGCTACAGCCAAAACCTCCTTGCTAACTGACTGAGTCTCCCTCATTTCCTTGAAGACAAGGGAGTTTGTGGTTTTGTTGGTAACCCATTCAGCCATGATAACTTCCATGATGATGGAATGTCTATATGGCTTCATATTATTGTAAGTCTGGGCCTGAAGATATCAATGCAAATGCAGAATGAATCAGAGCTTGGAATTTGAAGAGAAAAGATCTTACCTTGACATCCAAATCCCCAAAATGAAAATGATCTTCATCCAACAACCATTTGATAGCATTCTGAGTATAGCTAGCAGATGTGCCAAGGCCTATGCCATAATGACCAACAACTTTCTCTAGGCAAATAGACTTGACCTCATTTCTCAGTATGTTGGCAGCATAAGTAGTCTAGATCATAGTCAGCAAAAACTAGAAAAGGACCAAATGAAACTTACATATCTAATAAGGTTCTCCTTAAGCTTTCTCCCATCTGTTGTCTTGGAGTTAGCTCTGACCCAAGCCATCTCTACTCCCTTATCACCATCCCCTACAAATATCTCTGCTGCCTTGTTGATGACACCCCAACAAACATGCTTCATCTGAGAAGATGAAGGGAAGAGGATCTTTCCAGATATCTCAGCCCTAATATGTAATCTGGCCTGCTTCACCAGTCTCATGGAATTTGGGGTGAATGAGGTTGCAGTCACCTTGGGCCCATGCCTTCTCCTTCTACTATGATCCTCATCAGCATCTTCCTCCTGGTCATCTTCATCATCCCTTTGTTGGGTTCTTGCTCTTTTTGATGGTCTGTGGCCAGGGAGTTTATGTCTTTTCACGCCCCTAGGTGGTGAAGAAGAGACATGTATCTGAAAAGGCATGTTGCTAAAAGTAAGCAAAATGTAGAAGGAAACTCACCAGTGAGGAGAAGCCTGTGGCAGTGGCAGCTCCTTGAGGATGTGTCTCAATGGCACCATCACCATCACCATCATCATCAACATTGATATCACCAATGTCAACCATACCATCACCACCACCATCACCATCACTCTCATCATCACCATCACCATCACCATCACCATCACTACTACCAACTTCATCCCCACTGTTTCCTATAATGTCCTGACCTTTAGTGGCTCAAAATTCAGGCTTTGAAATCAAAAGAATGAACTTACCACTCTCTATCTGGAACTTGACATCTTCATCTGATTGAAGTTCACCCAGAGGTCCTGCCTCATCCCCAGTAGAATGATTTTCATGTTCCATGAGTTGTTTAGACAGAGCTCTTATTGCTGTATAATACTCAGTAGAAATCTCATTTCCAAGAAAACATATACACATACTCTGTTGAAGTTCCAAAGACTCTTTATCATTCTTCTTCTTCTTTTTGGAGGACTTTGAAGATGACTTTGAGGGGTTGGAAGAGGGCCTGGAGGATAGTCTGGATGAGGAAGGCTTTGACAAGGAAGATGGCTTGGAGGAAGATGGCTTGGAGGAAGATGGCTTGGAGGAAGATGGCTTGGAGAAAGATGGCTGGGAGGAAGATGGCTTTGACGTTGGCTTGATTCTACCAGACTATGGCAATTTAGTAACATCATATAGCAATTAAGAACAATGAGTTACATACCTTTCTAGTTGCAGCTGAAGGAGAATGAGGCATTCCAAAAAACACAGATGGTGTAGAGGTGAAAGTTTGAACTTACGACCCTGACACTTTCCATTTTCAAAGTTCAACTTGATTTGTAAGCATGTATCCCCAAGGAGTAAAAGATTCAGTCATGCCCAAGTCGACGACTTGTTGTTGGAATTAGATGCTAACTTAGTGAGCTCTTGTACATAGCTCAATTCTGTCAGTCAGACTTAGTTAGTAGATACAGGTAAAATCTTTCTAATCTAGTTTACTAATTTTATATATAATTGTACCGTAGTAGTCATGTAGTAACTTACTCGATTGCCCCGGATATAACCCGAGACTTACCGTGTGAAACCGCCTTCCCACAATCGAGCTTCGCTAACTTTACAGCTGTTCCTGAAAACCTTGTCCGCATCACTTGTTTTATTTTTGTTGTACGCGAGTGTCAATGGGCAATCTGGAGACGTCCAAAGGCGTGAGATCAGGTGTGTCAGCAGTGTGGTCACTTCATATTCACCTACTTAGTACTCACTCGTCGAATTCAGCACATGGTCTTTGTAATTCATGCTTGTTTATCTGAAATACTGGCCAGTTTGTGGAAAGATATCCTGGTTGTCACGGCTGCTCCTTTGCTGTGGTAGCAGCAATTGTAGCTGATGCCCCTCTAGCATATGTAGCCCAAGACTGGCTCGCCATCAACGTAGAATTGATCAGAGAGTCTATCGGGGACCTCTCAAGCGTCCCGTATCACTTAACATTGGTCAAGAAATCAGAAAGCGTGAAGTTTGGTGACTTTACGTGCGGGAGGATCATTGTTTTAGCCTCAGACTCAAGGTTAGGGGCTAGTAATACATATTCTCACACCCGCGGACATCTCCGGATTTCCCATCGACGCTCGCATACAACAAAAATAAAAAAAGTGATGCGGACAAGGTTTTCAGGAACAGCTGTAACACTTGTCATGCCCAAGTCCACTTTCTAAGTCAAAGTCTAAGTCAGATCAATATTTGGACTAAGTATACTACTTGGTACTGAAATTCTCATTTCCTTTCCAACCATTCCTATCCTTCACCCACTGCATTCCCTTCTTGTCTGAATGTAGCACTAAAGATGCTCTTTTCCCCCTGTAATCCAAGTTAAAATGCAAAATATCCTTGGAATTGAACACCACCCAATCTCCTGAATGGAGCTCTAACACCAGCCCAGGTTCCACTAGACAAAGCTCCCCTCCTTGAAAATTCCCAATAGGCATTACCAAACACATATGCAGGTCCATCACATCTTTGTGCAATTTTGTGCAAACATTGAGGTTGATGACCACCCCACTAAAGGGAAAAACAGGGGAGGGTGTCCCATGAGGTAGGACTTTGGCAAAAACTTCCTCAAGGTTATAATCTTTAGGCAAGCAACTCTGAAGCTTGATGGCAATCAGTACATTTATCATAGCTCAAATGCCATTGGCATACCTCTTCTCTAATGGCATCAAAAACTTGACCAAATTTCTCCATAAAATTTCTGTAAGTCTTGGGAAACCTCTTGATATCCTCTGAGGGCCTGGGAATAAACATGGATGGACAGGCCTTCTTCAAACCCTTCTTGTTGAGGTAATCAGGATGGCAATCCTGCGGAGCACCATCACCCTGTGAATCTTTCAAGCTATTATATTGAAAACACAGAATCCATAGCACTTACTCTGGTACTGTATCTGTTGTAGTAGTCAAAGTGGAGAGCCGTGAAAACCCCATTTGCCTTTTTCCATTCACTGTCCCATTTCTTTCTCTCCTCAGGATCCTCAGGTGGCTGCCTATTGAGCAAGGGCCCAAACATAGACTCTAACAGCTCTAGCCATTGGGATCGAAGCTCCATGCTGAACAATGTGAAAGTCATACAAATGAGATCACCATCCTCTGTAGTAATATGCAAAGGACTGCCATTCAACCTAGCATTCATGTCAACTTTCATTTTACAAAACAAAAACAGAGAAAAATACCCCTCAAGGTCTCTAGGTACTTTGAGATATCCTTTGCCTTGTTTCAACAAGCCATTGACATATCTAGAAGGCTTCCTCAGCTGAAAAACACAAATCAGTCACAGTGGGATATACAACCTGAGTCATCCACCTACTTCTCTTTTCAAATGATTGAAACATGTAACAACCTTGGCTGCTTCAGCATGAGTCTTTTCAGTCTTGGCTCTGGTGTCAGATATCCGAGTCATCCCACTGATTCTGAGAGGGATTTTGATGGTACTAGGGCGTGGAGTGCTGCATAATTTCCTTCTGTATTCCCCCTCTATAGGTTCTAGCAGCTGGTGCATGTGGCTAGATAATCCATCATCAGCCTGATCTCTGATTTCCTGAAACTCATCCTCAACAGCAGTAGAAACCTGCTTTGTGAAGGATACGTCCACGAGAGCTTCTTTGTCGTCTAATGGTAGAAAGGACCCCCATATGGAGGCATTTCTCTTCCTAGGAAGAAAGTTCCTTGGTGATAGCTAATCAGCCATGGTTGTCAAGCCTTTTGACTGAATATAACCTACTCTTGCCTGAGAACTTGAAATATCTCATCAGTCCTATCCAGATTTGCCCACTCCAATGAGTCAGGCACCTTCAAAAGTCTGGCATCTTGACCATCTATCATATCCCTCATTTTGATTGGATGATCATTTCTTATTTGAACGACAGCATCCACAATGTCTTTCACTAGTAGCTTGAGATTCTCTGCTATATCATTATTATCTTGTGATGGAATCTGATCTCAAAATTCCTACCATTTGATGGATCTCTGAGCTGGGCACACATAGCCTCAACTACAGATGTGTCCGTTCTTATAATATCATGAAAGCTTTCACATTGAGCCAGGAACAACAAAATATACATCGAGCCTGATTTCAAGATTAGATCTTGTTCACTTAAATTAAATCAAACACTCACCAGCCCCTGCCAGATGAATACACTTTACCCCGACCTCTTCCCAGTAATAGAATACTCTGAGAGGGACTTTAGCCAGCATTCCTATATCATGTTCCTTCATCAAAGCAGCATGAATGTCAGAGGAGGCCATGTGCATGGGTGTATTCCTCTTATAGCTATGTGTGTAATTAGCTATCAAGTGAATATTAAAGAAAGTCTGGAAATCACCATATAAGTGCTGCTGTGAACCTAATGCATCTCAACATATATAGAAATGTTGAATTGACCTGTCCATCTCTCTGGGTCTTGCATGCAGCCATAGATGCAAGGATAGATTGATTCTGGGTTGAGTTGGCCTGTATATTTGGAGATGGAGTGGTGGCTTTCAGCCAAGACTGGCTCTGAATAAAACTAGCCAGTCAGTTCGTCTGGTGGCTTGCGTCCAGGTGTCTTTGCTGTGAACTGACTTGGGCAAATGTTGACAGGAGAGCATGACATTTAGCCTCAGGTTGATTGGCCTCGTTGGAAATGTACCATTCTGTGATTGGAGCCAAGGCACCTCTGTTACAAGGTTTTTGCCTCTTAGGAACTGGTTCACTCCTTGAAGATCCACCTATGAAGGAGTTGAGAAAAATATCTAGAATACAGGTCTTGACCTGATCTAAGGCAGTCCTGGGTTTTTTGGATAAAATATGAGGCTCAACATTGGTAACCACTTTTCTTTTTGCTGGAGGATTTGTAGGGGAGGAAGTTGTGGATATGGTGCTGGAAGTAGCTTCTGTGGTGGATGTACTTGAAGTCTCACTGCAGGAGGCTGATGGAGTAGATATTTGAGGCATTGATTGTGAGATAATGTCTGGTGAGATGGTCTCAGGAGATACCATGGTCTTTAGAATAGAAACACTTTCTCTGAGTTTATCAGGAAGTGTTTCATCTGAGACTACAGAAAAGTACTCCAGAAGTGCAGAAATATGCTCCTGAGAAAGCATGGAGTTTTGGAAATTAAATGAACGAGGAAAAGCAATTTTTCGAAGCGTGGGACTTTGCTGTACCCAAGTACGGCAAAGTCCCACGCTTCACAACAGTAGACGCCAGGTCACGAGAAAACCGCGCCGCACGGTTTTCTCGTGACCTGGCGTCTATTGCTGAACTTGCAATTGGAACCATTAGTACTAGTAGCCACCTGAACGGCGCCCCGGAATTACCTTGCTTGCAAGGCATTCTCTCGCCGTCCATTTTTTCCGGCTCAGGATACACCATACAACATGTCCACTCCAGGAACATTATCACTTTACGATGTCATTGCTAGAGCGCTCAGTAAAAGCAGATACAAGCGCCAAAAAGTGTATGCAGAGGGTTGCCTTTTTAGGGAAAACCCAGCTGAACAAGATCTTGCAAGCAATGTAACTGAGTGGCATACTCATAGTTATCAAGACTACTGTTGTATATGAAAGGTATATACAGCAAACACTACAATTACAAAGCATGTATCCAAATTCAAGGTCCATGTATTAGTAATAAGAAAGTACAAGCTGCTTAAAGGTCCATTGAAGAGTCCCTACTAGTACTACTGTCAGTGTCATTCTGTCCACCATGTTCAGTTGTTTCACCCTCCATTTGCCCATCATCCTGCTGCCCATCTGACTCTTGATCTTGTTCAGATTCATCTTCAGTGTCTTCATGTTCACGGCCGTCGTTGTCACTGTCAAGTTCTACCTTCTTGAAAATGATATCGTCACGAAATTCAAACCCTTCCACATCTTCAGCGTCCTCCAGTGTAAATTCTTCCCCATCCAACTCCGGGACTAGCGTGCAAAGCCTTTCAACTACCATGTCCAATATCTCTTGCTCCTCGTCTTCTCCAGGATCAGACTCTGCGATTTCTTCCCATACACGAATGTGGATGATAGTTGTGGCAACTTGAGTGATGTATTCATGCAGGATATGTGATATGTCCATGCCCTGGATGTAGTATGAGCTCTCCACCAGGGCAAGAACTTCCCTGGCCTTTGTAGCAGCATGAAAGGCTGGCTGGGGAATTTCGGGGTCAAATTGGGACTGGAGGCCAGGCAAGAAAATGCACATGACACAGGCCATGATGCAGACTATGACACCCTCTGAAGTTTCCATATCAGGGATGACTGTCTGGACCTTGCCTGCAAGGGTTTCAGCCAGCATTCACTATGGGAGAACATGGCTTACTTGGAATGGGCTCATTTTGCAAGACATACGAGCATACAGTGACGATCTTGAGGAAAAATGACGTGATACATCTGAAGTGCTGGGCGTTGGTGATGATGGGATAAAGGCGGGTTAAATAGACTCCGAAAATTGTGTCTTTCAACCATCGGAGTTCAAGGAAGTGTTTTCCAAAGCACACTGCATGTTCTATGGTGCAAACAGCGTGCAATGTGTTCGGTCGCATGATACTATACTCTGTGAGAGAATAGATCATAGAGGAAGATATGATGACTCACAGAGCAGTTCCTTGGCGTAATAAGACATACTCCCAGAGTATGTCAGGGGACTCCAGCAAGTCATTGGGTATTTGGCCTTGTTCCCCCATATAGGAAATGGGCTTTCCTGTGTGCTGGGGGTCAATAAATGTACCTAGAAGCCACACCTTTTTGCCAACAAGAGGGAGTACGACAGTTCCGAAACCATTCGTATCTGCATGAACTCCATGCAGGCAGCCTGATGTTGCTATGATGGACCAGTCCATAGTCTCTGTCGGATATCCTTGTATAGGCTTGAGATAGTCCCAAGAAGCAAGCCAACTGATTCTATCCAAGGAGTGGAGGTCGAAGAGGTGGAGGAGCGGTGACTCTGAAAGTATAGGGCCTGGAAAAGCTAGGCCATTGAGCGATTTACCGTTCGGATCCTTACTCGCCTCAACAATTTCACTGAGTGTTGCTGCCCTGAATCCTTGGAGTCTGGCAGCTTTGTCGAAGCCCTTGGATTTGGACTCTGTCCTCCCCATTCTCTTTACCTTGTGCTCCTCTCTATCTTTCGCCCTGGAGTAGTGATCTAACGTTCTTTCAGTGTTTCAAATCCAGTCAAACAAATAGGGCAACCCACCTAAGAATTGGAAAGGTCTGTTCATGGGCCGACCTAAACTTTCAATGGCCTCCTCAAAATCTGATGGAAGGGATTCGGGTATATCGGTGATGAAGATCTGTTTATTGCTGGCACCATTGGATTTTAGCATTTCATCGAGTGTTCTGGCTGAGTATGCTGCCATGAAGTCGGTGTAGCCCATAACATGGATGTTCGACAAGGTCTTATCCTCATGAAGGTACCTTGGTTTCCCATTCATGTATCCCCTTTCTGCAGCACGCATCATTCTCGCAAATGTGTCATTATGGTCTGTACCATCCTGTATTCAAAGTAGGAATCAGCTAATTTTAAGATAGACAAAAAAACAAAAGTAGCTTACATCAAACTTGGGAACAAATTCCATCTCTTCACCTAGCTCGTCGTACAATGTAACAGGGGCTTCAGTTTTCTGATACTAGTCAGTCAATTGAAAGGGCAATACGTTGTTGAAACTACCTTATCAGCACTTATGTCTTCTAGAGGGTCGATCCATGGTGAAGATTCCCAAGGCTCTATGGAAACTTGAGGTTTTCGATTTTGACTTTGTCTTCGACGCTTCTTGCGAATCGGGGTAGAATAGGCCACTTTTCCAGCCTGTGACTTGGAGACCTCTTGTGTACCTGATCGCAACTAGGTTCACCCAGTATAAGAAAAGAAAATATTTCAATTTCAGCAAATGGATTACTTACCCGCTTCGATGGCCTCTCACCATCCTCATCAAGATTCCTTTTCCTGGTCTGTAAAGCATCAGTACTTGAATACAGACAGCTTAAGACTATTCCATACTGATCGTCTGGGGGAAGAGTTTACGGAGTCTTGTGGGTCATCGTCATTCTCAGAGCCATGCAGTATGCCAACATTTTTCCTTCTAAGATGAGCAGGCGAGGTTGTGGGACTTGGTTGGTATTGCTGAGATTGCTGAGACTGATCAGGTCGGACTTGCTGTTCGGATGATCCCTGCTCATTGGGATGTTGCTGAGGCTGACCAGATTGATCAGGTTGAGCATCCTGATTGGATGGACCCTGCTCATCGTGTTGCTGAGACTGACCAGATTGCTGAGATTGATCAGGTTCAGGTTGGCCTTCCTGATTGGATGGACCCTGCTCATTGTGTTGCTGAGACTGACCGGATTGCTGAGCTGTTTGATCATTGGATGCGCCCTGAGACTGGTTGAGAGGTTGGCGAGGCTGGTGACGAGATTGATACTGGTTGGGAGTCGATTGGTGTGTCTCCGTATTGGAGCCGGATTGTATTGGGCGCTTTGATACTAGATTTGTTGTATTAGATGAGGACTCAGCTGCCAGAGCCCCAAACCACTCCTTTGCACTTGCATCAGGTGGATTCATTTGCAACATGAGAGTATCGATTGCCTCCAGAGGAGACTGCCCTTGGGCAATGGCAAACACCGCTTTCCAAATGTCAGCCTCCATACGTCGAAGACTGGGAGGCTTAGGTCCACCAATTCATATCCATGCCTAGATCACACATTGTTATTTGCTTGACACAAAGGGAATACTGGACTTACTCTAACCATCCCTAATCTTGAAGCATTCTTCAGATGATACGACTTGGCGTGCAATAAAATCAAAGGGGATATTGTCAGAGCAACATGGAGCCCTATGCTCAACTCCTTTGGCGTTATGGCTCTGTTTAGGTGGAGCTGGCGTATGCGCTTGCCCACACTATCCACCTCATCCGACTGATCCCTACAATAATATTAACAACCATGTAAATATGGAGAAGGAAAGTTTTTCTACAAGGAGGTCAAAATTGGGTCCCAACTGTCAGGAACCTCCCAAAGTCCCTGAATGGACGAATCAGTAGATGCATTGATTAGTTGTGAGAACGAACTGACATTGAGCATCAATTTCAAAGAAAACGCAGCTGTGACAAAATTGGTGATAATCTTATCCATATTATTGCTAGTGCTTCTTGCTAGAATATCTTGCAAGAGGTTGATCAAATGGTCCTCTGATCGATGTATCAAGACCTGGTCTCGCTCCCAAAGAGGTCCTTTGCTTCTCAAAGCATTTCTAGCTCGTGTAATAAGCTCATCAAGCTTTCCAAGTGCAGTCACTGCCTGGTGGGAGTCTCAATAAGTGTTACCATGACAAGAAACGAAAGAGATTACCGCTTTCGTTGGATCCCCAAGTTGAACCGGCAATCTCTTCACAGTAGTTTTGGGCTCTGATTCAAATTGAGCCTCATATAAGCCTATTAGGTCTGCACATAAATAAGCCAAAATCGCTTGGGCCTTGGCCTCCCCATCCATATCCTCCAGGATGCTCTTTCCTTCACCCCTTAGCTCCAGGCATTCCGGCAAAAACCACCTGGAACGCAGCCTCTCCTCAAAGTCAAGCATTGCTGAATTCACCTTCTCCTATTAAAATGAGTTGAGTGCCGTCACTTGAGATGCTAGTGTGATGACTGACGGGCAGGGAAACACCTGAAGTCAACGAAAGCCATGGGAGTTTTTGGAAATGTTCGTTGGAGATCTGACTGGACATTATGATAGTAGGCTGTAAAATAGCTGAGGAATTATATGATGTAAAACTGTATTAGTACTCAACGTGGTTGGATTGAACGTAATCGGCAACAAGTTGTTATGAGAACTTAGCGCAACGTTGAAAGATTGGTTGAAAAATTCTGAGTTCAAACTCCGATCAGGGGCTAAGATATTTAAGGGTGACACTAGCAAGTATCAAACACAGATGGACTCTTCATCATACACATTGCCATAATATTGGATTATATAAATTATCTAATAATTATAGACTATAAACACTGCTCAAGATTCTAAATTATTGTCAAAGAGTCTACTAGTTCAGTAAAGTTATCAGGAAATTGAGTGGTTGATAGTTTGTATCTATAATGATCAGCATTAGGAATTTTTGGCATAAGCAACTTAAAAACTGAGGACTCCGATGAGGTCATAAGGTGGGTGGCAAAGGCTATCACATATATTCCACAATCGTCTGTATTTAGTTGCTGTGGCACCTGAAAGATCATGGTCGGGAATCAGTATGAATATTCCGAGACGTAATTACAGTTTCATACCTTAGGCCAATGAATGGTATATTTGTTAGGCCAGCCTAAATTTGGGAATTGTGTAGATAAAGCCGTCAAACAGTGAGCAACTGCCTAAACTTGGGATTAGCACTGTATATATTGACTTGAGATCAGAGGAGCACACATCTGCTTCAATTTCATTTCTTCTCCCACATCTGGAGAGACTGTCCCATACTTCAATTACTCCATCCTGTATTTTTGCATGGATGAGAGTCCAGTGGTTCTGTGAACAAACAGCCATTATCATCCTTTCAAATTTGCACAGAGATTTGTATGTGAATCTCTGAAGTAGGGATTGAGTATGCTAAATCCAAAAATGGTGTTATGGCTTACTTGTGTGTCATCCATCTTTTTACTTTTCAGTAGGGCCTGCACTGTTCTTTCCTTGGTCTTTCCTGCTCTTTGCTGAGCAAGTGGCTGTATCATGCTACCAAAGAACCCAGTGCGTATTAACAACAGTGATGGGGGCATTTTGAGCAAACAGGCATGGAGAGACATGAAATTGTCTATGCAGGTATCACATAGCCATTCTGAAGGGGCCAAATGCTGGAAGTTTTGATTGGGGATATAGGGAAGTCTATCTCCAATTGAGGCCACAATCTGTACCAAGTCAGAATTGAACCATGTGCAGAGAGAATATGATAACTGACCTTCCTGGTGATATCAGACATGGACTTGGATGGCTTGCTCATCCAAAGATCTAAACACTCCTTCAAAGTCATACTGGATTTTTTCATGGCCAATATTGAATCCTCCAGTTGAGTAAGTGCTGGTGACCATTCTGGGTGACCTTTAGATAGCTCTTTTACCTGATCCAAGATATCAGGAGCTGCATCAGAGGCTACCTGCAAAATGGAATTATGGTCCAACATTTGTTTGAGCGCCTCAAGGTCCCCAAGGTCCAGGAGGTCTGTGGTTGCCTTCTTGACATATAGAGGAACAGCCAGAGAAGTAGATATTGAGTCTACCAGCCTGTCAAGATTGACAAGCAGATCTTGATCCTCCATCCCCACGGGCTCAGGTAGAGATAGGCAGATATGTTTGAGGGAGAAGGGCTTTAACTGTATCATCTCCCTGGTGTCCTCCCTCTCAAATTCAATGGGATCACCCCTCTCTAGACCCAATTCCATAGATCCTCTAATTGGGAGGTCTAGATGAATCTTCTTAAGACATAGTTCTGACAAAATGTTTGAAACAGTGAAATACCATAAGTTGAGATCACACCTTTTTGCTTGCATCTTACTTGAGATGAAGAAAGCTTTCTGCTCCTAGGTACAATTTATGACTGTCATACTGTATTATAGTTTTTTCTTATTAACATACTTTATGGCACGTGAAGTTCTGGTGGATTTCCTTTGTAAAGGCCTGCAAATATGTAAATTGGGTAAGTGAATTACCACATCAAGACCATTTTACTCACAAGATTGATCGAATATGTTTGAGGTTCGGAGTTTCCTTGACTGAACTCATGATTTTGATGTTGAAGAATGAGAATTGTTTCGTAGCGTGGGAGTTTGCCGTACCCAAGTACGGCAAACTCCCACACTGAAATTCAGAAGTCTTAAGTATAGTGTGGGAACAGTCATGAGGAAACCGCGGCGGCGCGGTTTTCTCGTGACCTGGCCCCTATATATCGGAGGCGCAATCTACATGTATAACAAGGGCTCAGACAAAATACTTGATAAATACTAACAACAAAAGCTAGGCTGTCCATAAAATACAAGGGTTTTTAATCCTCACTGTCAGTCAGATGCTCCAGTTGTTCCTCTTCCTCTTCCACATCCTCCCATTCATCATTGTCTGGCTCTTGGCGTAAGAAAATTTGTTCATCATCTTCCTCCTCCTCTGAGGTGTCTGACTCAGGGTCATTGCACAACACCCGTTTCTCATGCTCTTTCTCAATCAATTTCAAGAATGAAGAAGTGGAGTAGCCCACCCCTGAATCTCCACTCCACCAGCCAGTCATGAGCGTGCCTGCTACTGCCCAGTATGGGTTATCAGAGAAGTCGAATATTTCTTTGTAGATGGCTATGAGGCCAGGTGGGGGACGTTGGCCATGACAAACCGAGTAGTTGGTTGTAAGGGCAAAAAAAGGGTGTCATTTGTCATCTTTAGCATGCACATACAGAAATCTATCACATTTTCTATCAGAGTTACACATTATAGCAGATAACTGGCCTTACGATGGTGGGAATACAGGGCCTTCACCTGTATACTCTGCAGCTACACATTCACCTAGCCGGTTCATCGATTTTACACCGTCAAATTTACCTTCTATACACTGACTTAGTGCATGTTTTATACAAGAAGAATGGTTGACTAACCTTCATTCTCAAAATAGCAATCAATAGCCTTTAAGATCTTCTTAAACAACTCAATTGGCTCCACCACCCAACCGAACCATAAGAACGGTGGCTGGAGTCCAGATCCTCGATGTGGAATCAGAGGCCACGGCAGTGATTTCAGAGGAAACCTTTTGATGGCTTCCTCAGGACCAAGCTAACAAGACATTGAGTATAATAAATGTCAGACAGTATGTAGTATCACTTACCTTCCATCCATATCCTAAATCTGTGGGTCGGAGAGGCTTTGGAAGAAATTTGATGCGATGTGTGATGGAATCCATCTATTTTAAGAAATGGGGAAGTAGAGGGTCACCATGTCCGTTTAGCCGAATATATATAGTACAATTAGGCGCCCAATTACTTCCAATAATGGAGCGTGGGAATATATCCATGTACCTTGTACTAAAGTGAGCGTACTCTGTGCTGCTTCTGCAAATCCATCTGTCATGGAGATTGTATTGTATACAAAAGAAGTGACATTGTACTGAACTGAGTGTACTGCGCTGCTGCTTCTGCAAATCCATTCGTTATGACGATTGTATTGTACGCACAAGAAATGACATTGTACTGACCTGAGCATACTCTGCTGCTGCTTCAGCAAATCCATCCGTTATGGCAATGGTATTGTACGCACAAGGAGTGGACATTGTCCCGGAGTCTATTACAAACCCCCCTGTAATGAGTGTTGTCGACCCAATTCGCTGTGCAAATTTCTTGTTAACAGCGGTGTTATTCGATACACAAGGAACATCATTATGTCAAAGTTACTAGTGCAAACACAACTTTCTATAAAGGCATGAGTGCAATAAGACTTGCTGCCAAACCACCAACCCCAACTCACCTACTCTCTTCCTACAATGAACTATCACAAAGCGAATTCCACTGGGCACAAGTATAACGCCCACATTCTGATGCAAGGCATCTCCAAAGCTCTTGTCACCGAACAAGAGCACTATTACTATGCGGTGTACTCCATACTCTTCGATTGGGTACTACATGACATGAAGAAGTACTTTGGCTCGGTTCACTTTGGAGACCGGCTGACTGGGCATATGTACCCACAAAGTCGGCTTGCAATTGAACGTAAGTATCCTTTAATAATAAGGAAAGAAGGGTATTGACCAACATACAGAAACGCCGGAAGCCCCTAAAAGTGAGTGGAGTCCCCTGTGTGTAATAATAACATGATGCTGACATATTTGTAGCGGGTCTGAGCAACAAATACAAAAATAAGGATGATGGAGCAAAGAGGTCGACACGTACCTTGAAACCTAGGATTCGTGGGGAATGGACATGGAAGTCAGAGTCAGAGTCAGAGTCAGATAGCGATCAAGATCCGACCTACAAATTTTCTGATGCAAGCAGCGACGGCTCAGAGGTGCCCGGTGATCAGGAGCAGAAGAAGACAGTTATCCCCGACGACATTCTACTGGCGTCATCACCTTGTTGGTTCCACCAACACATCAAGATCGGGGTTATTGAGTATAAGAAATGGATATTGACAGATAATGATGACGAAAGGCCCACCAGGGCCTCAGTATCAGAAAAGGACTTCAACCAAGTAAGTGCCACTAGCAATAAAATATTGACATACCAATAACATCATATATAGATTATCAATCAAATGAGGGCCTTAAGAAATGTAGAATACCAGGAATTTGTCAAGGTCATACACGGGCTTCTATGCATAGGGCCCTTTGTATGGCCCATTGTCCTGCCTACAGAAAACTTTGAAGCAGCGGTGCGGAAGCTGAGAAAACAGCGAAAAAACGATCATACGACTCTGGAGCTTTGCATCACAAAGGAAGGTGTCCCATCTCCTACCATAGCGTCTTGGGTAAAAGGGGCATTGAAGAAGGTACACAATGAGATTAATGTTCTGAAAACCAAAAGGAGGGCGAAAGTAGGGACATTGTCCAGATATCCAACATGTGTATTATTTAAATAAATAGTATATTTTGCTAGTTTTGTACAGGAAATATCATATCAATTGCTTATCTCAATTTAGGGGCTAAGTCACACTTCGCCCCTATAAGTGAATCACATACTTTTCCGATTGACAGGTGAAGCGTGGGAACAGTCACGAGAAAACCGCGCGGCGCGGTTTTCTCATGACCATTCCCACGCTTCCCCAATTGACGCCTCTGGCAATACTAAGTGGCTCTTACCATCAATGTTCTCAAGCAAAAATGGTGTTCACTCCATTGCAGAAGTGATCCGCACCATTGATGTGCTAGATATATTATTTTGCAACTTTTCTTGTGCACTCATTGCATATTGATTCATGACACCATCCAGCCATGCTTGCCCTTGTCATCCTGGCTACCTTCGCCTCCATGTTTTCCATTCTATTCTAGCTAGACATCGCTAGACACACATGTCATATTAAGTGAGCTACCACAGCCATCTATGTCGATCCTCATGACCATTTGATATTCCGAAGCTTATTTGACATCTCTAAAACTTAGTATGCCCACATAAACTCTGCTTAGGGTATGCAAGCACGGAATGAAGTGAGTGAAAATGGTTGAGAGGGTTTCTCGGGGGAGGGAAGGTGGGAAATTGGGTTGGAGGGGATGAGAGATATAATATTATCAGACGAAGAAGTGTGTGTATTTGAATGGGAAGATATATGAGGATATGATAGTAATAATGGTCGGAATGCAACCCAAATAGCAAAGTCCTACCTAGACATGTTTCCTTGCAAATTTCTGACTCACTGAGTAAGGGGAAGTGACAGAACTAATTACTTATCTGGTCAGGAATAGTCAACGAGGAACAGACTATTGTTAATTAGTATATTGTTTACATTGTCTTCACAATATCCTTAGATGGGAAATAGAGCGGCTCCCCTAGTGAGAATGACTGAAATTTACTGTTTATAACAAATATATTATATGCTCAGTGCAGATTCTGCTCACCTTGCTGTATACAGCCAGTATGTGCCCATGCTTGACTAATAGTCGATATTGGATAGAAATAGGGGCCAGGTCACGAGAAAACCGCGCCGCGCGGTTTTCTCGTGACCATTCCCACGCCCTCTACACTTCAGGGGGAACACTTCACTGACTTAGGAAAAGAAATCAATTAGGTTGACTGGGAAAAATGTTGTCATATTTGGGATTAGTCTTAGCATTCAATCTCATTTTACATCACTACAGAGATGGCGCCAATGGTCTTTTTTAATTCAACCAATCCACAGGGATGAAATATATCTTCCAGAGAAATGCATGTCTGGTCATATAGATTGAAAGTAAATTATAGAGCTATTTCAAGTCCAATTATAATACAGAGTTTCATATAGCACTATAAATAATCCATGAATCATATTGGCCCATATTCTGCTTCCCTTGCTGTAAATGGCCATTGATATGCTACTTTGAGGAATCCTTGCCATCTGAGCATCCCTCATTCTTCTTCTGTTCTCTGGCTTCTCAGGCAGCTGTTGAAGGAAAATGTTAGCTGGAGGATGAAGTTGAACTTGGGACTTGCCTCGACGAAGAGTGTCTAATGGCATTGGGGGAGAGCGTGGAGGGGCAGGGGGAACGGAATTGGCATTCTATGTGAAGGAATTAGAGCATGCTACTGAAACATTAAATGATTTACTCACTGTGGGGTTGGAAGTTGGTGCACCAACTTGATCCCTCAACCACATCTCATACTGATACTCAGCGCACATCCTCATCCAATCGAGGGTCGTCTGCATCTCGCGGTATTGTTGGTCGAGGAGGCGTTTAGCCTCATGATCGACAATGGTGGGGATGCTGAAATCAAAGAAAGGCATCGTAGGATTGTCAAGATATTCATATTCAGATAATTTGTATTTTTTGTAGTGTGGGAACAGTCATGAGAAA
The DNA here is from genome assembly GCA_014058305.1 of Pleurotus tuber-regium. NCBI lineage: Eukaryota > Fungi > Basidiomycota > Agaricomycetes > Agaricales > Pleurotaceae > Pleurotus > Pleurotus tuber-regium. The sequence goes on along the minus strand of JACFYU010000026.1, from coordinate 367,694 downwards.
ACCGCGCCGCGCGGTTTTCTCGTGACCTGGCGCCTATCTCTATACATTGTCGACTGGTAGTACAGCGTGGGACTTTGTCGTACCCAAGTACGACAAAGTCCCACGGTTCGACTCTTCAACTTTACAAACCTTTGACGGTCAAATCATACCAATTTGTATGTTACCCATTTTCTCTGCATCCATTACTTATATTAACCTTTAATAGAAAGCATGTCTCTTTTCCAAAACAACAACGTTCACTTCCGAAGCCTTCCTTGGCTAGCAATCTGCGGCAATAATGTCACACTCCCAGTAAGTAATTCAAAACACCATTCTGTTATTTTACGTTTTTGATCATGATATTAGAACCTTGTCACTGATTCATTAAAACTGTTTGAGAAGGATCTCAACAGTCCATGGTACCTACATTGTTCAGAGTTGAAGGGTACTGGACCAAGTATACTAAGGAACCTTGCTGAAGATGAGCCTAAAGCCATGGCTCTTCTGTTCTATGCATGTGTGGACATCATAGCAGCATATAGGGCAGGGTTCAACAATGTGACTCCTCTAGAAGTCATGAGGTCACCCTCAACCATTCAACTGAAGGATCCCTTCAAAGCTGTGAGTATGCACATGTTTTTCAAGGTTGTCAATTGGTAATTTCTGTGTGTAGACAATCTCTGCATTGGGTGACCTCAACAAACTGGTGACAGAGGCTTCCAATGCTTTCAGGAGTAGTGGTGCAGGGGAGCTTAGGGCCACCATCAAGGCATCTCCTAAAACACTCAATGATCATGTCCTTCAGCTGCTGGAGTCAATTGCATTGAGGAGCAAGAACTCCAGATTTGACAAAATTGTCACCAATTTTGTAACTGCAGCTTTCAGCCTCAAGCTGATACTCTCAGTAAATCTTTTCTGTCAACTCTAATAATGGTGCTGAAGGTTTTTCAGGGACATTCATCCATTCCTGAAAGATGGGAAGACTTACTAGCAGGCTTATCAGGGTAAATTCAACATTTAAGCTTGCTTACAGTTACTGATCAAACATCTAAGGAGTTCTGAGTCTGATACAGCAGTGCCTGTTATGGCTCAATTGGCCAATCAGCAGATCACCCCAAGAGAGGTTTTTATTATACTGCATATTGCAATCACCATCTCTCCACTAGCCTTGCTGCATGCCAAGGCTTATCATAATAAGCAGGCATCCAGACTAGGTATGGTCCTAGTAAGTGAGCTCCTTTTTGTAGTGATAATATTTTTGACACAATGGGTTTAGTGTTGGATGAAAAGGGGTGGGCCTAAACCCCCCAAGCTTAGAGAGATTGAAGGAAATGTCTGGAAGGCAATATTCTCAATTGCCAATGGAGAAGACACAGTCTTCAATATCGTAGATGGACTATTCAGGTGGTTGGTTTCTGAGATAATGAGGTTAGATGAGGACTCAAGAAAGTGGTTTCACGAGTTTGTGGATCCTCCTGCCATGGCTCCTCCTCCTCCTCCTCCTCCTGCTACTGCTCAGGCTGCAGATTTGGATGCTGGACCTTCAAGTAGGCAAGAATTACCCAACATTCGGAACCTCTCTTCACCTCTGCCTCCAATACCACCACCTACAAGACTTAGTCCACCACCAATGACAAGCATATCACAATCCTCCCTCACCCCACCCCCTGATAGCCCTGAAGACATGGACGTTGATCTTCCTCCTTCCCCACCTACTGATAGCCAGGCCCTTCCCATTACCTCACACCATCAATCACCATCACCATCATCACCTCCTTCAAACTCAGGTAATCAATCAGATCCCCCATCATCAGGTTGCAGTACCCCAGATTTGCCACTCCCTACAGACTCTCAGAGAGTATCTGAGAGGAACAAAGTCAGTCATTACTACTAGTTACTTCTCCTTCCTATTTAACCCATTTTGTCTCTAGGCTGGTAAAAGGAAAAGACTTGATGAAGACAAGGAGATAGACAATGTAGGGGACTTTCATATTCTTGTTATTAATGCTGATAGGTTGTGTTTAGCCACCTAAACGCTCTCAACAAACAAAAGGGTCTCAAAGAAAACGGTCCAAGCCAAGAAGACTACGTAGCTCAGTACCCTGGGAGAACCCAGCATACTTGGATTGCCTCGCCAGTATCTCAGACCATCGTAAGGCAAGTTTTCTGGTTTTTTTTTTCTAAATCAATATCTCACTAATTCCTAACATAGAGAGACATATTGGATCCAGTTATCCTGCTTGATGAAAAGGGTAAAGAGCATCTTTTTGCTCCTGAATTTCACGTGAGTTTATTTGCTGCATTCAGCGAATATATCCACTGACTATTGTAACAGGCAAGGACAGGTTATGCGGAGCTTTTTCAGAAGATGATGAAGGCAGTGGAAAGGGGTTATGTGGATGAAAGACCAAAGATTCTGCAACCAGACCAGGATTCCAGCATCCATGTCATGACATGTGAAGCTTACATGGAAGCATGGTCCAGTGGAACCCTGGATCAACTACTGAGGTCCCAAGGTGCTTTCAAGAAGCATATTTTGGTCACGGACATTCCAGATTCTCCTCCAAAGAGCTTTGAGCAAGCTATTCACCAGTTGGGAAGGCCTCTCAATAGGCCATTTGAATTTACAGGTATGGCTATGAGCTTGTTCAGCAGAAAGCTTGCTAATTTCAAGTTACTACATAGATCAATCCTATGATCCCAGGAGTAATGACCAGGTGGAGGATGCCAACCTGGATCCCTTCCAGGAGTCTGTTCAGTCTGCAAGGGCCCTATGCCATAGGGCAGTGACATTGAATCAGGTCATTGCTACCAGCAAGCATAAGGAAGGCAAATCCTTGAATGGGCTGAATTTTCCAGGACCAATCCACTCTTATTCAACATTCTTGCACCTATTTGATGCATTGAGCCTTGATAGAAAGGTTTGGGCCTCCAGCTGGGATTATCTCAAGGTTCAACAGCAGTATCCCATTGATGACATGGAGTGGTCTCTTGTGGCAACCACTGGGTCTCTCCATGGGGTTCATGTGGATGCCAATGGTCTTGGTACTGTCATCCTACCCACCTATGGCTCAAAACTATGGATGGTTGGCTCCTTCCTCTATCCTGAGGAGGCATTCGAGCCCATGCATTATGTCAAGGATACTCATCATCCTGATGACCTGCTGGACAGGCCAGACATACTTTGGGAGTATGTCATTCTTAGACCCAATGTTGCCTTGTAAGTTTTGCAGTCAAATATCATATCATTTCCACTACTCACTGCTATCAGCATCATGAGGCCACACACACTGCATGCAGTAGCCACTATGGAGCATAGTGTTTACCATGGGAAGCACTTCTTTGAGCCAAGATGGATGATGGAGAGTGTGCTTGGAATGTATACCACCATCATCAACCAAAGCCTTACAAACACTCAGCATACTGATGCTACCTGTGGGTTCTTTGCTAAGCTCACATCCTTGTATTTGGATCTATTGGAGGAAGCTCAGGAGCCAGTGCTACCAAGTAAGCTCTAAACATCTATTTCATTCAAATCTGAACTCTCTGCCATCAGGTAATATCCTCAGTCTCCTTCCTAACATCAAGACTTGGTCAGGTGTTAAGGAGCTGATAACAGTGGCCACCTTATGCATATATCTGCCTGCTCTTCTGCAAGAGCCTTCAGATGCTGCAATTTGGGCTGCACAGAATGCAAGGCAACTCCTGTCCTCCATGGAATCAGTGTATGACCTTGGCTCTGAACACACCATGAAGGAAGTCATAGATGGATACCTTATCCAAGTGGCTGAAACCATTGTCTACTTCCATGTCTGTGTTGAAACTGACAGATATGAGTTGGATGAGGAAGACCAGGAGGCTGCTGAGGAATATTGGGAAATGTTGATACAGAAGGTGCCTGAACTAGATGATCATGACTTTAGACTCAGGAATCCTGGTTTTGGTTTGGTGGAGGACTTTGACATTAGCATTATAGTAGAATAGCTGCTATATATACATGTAAACATAAACATCAGGGACAAAATATCTGCATTAGGAAAATGGTTGATTTATACTTTGGTTGATCTTCACCACCATGCCAGGCTGTCACTATTGTGGAAAGCTCTGTGATAAACAGAAAGGTCTTGATACCCACATCCTCCAGGTCCATGGAAAGGGGAAGCAGAATGCCAATGTGGAAGAAGCCCTATTCTACAACTATTCCATTGAAGAGGAGGCAGTTACAAGTGATGAGGACTGGACAGTCACTCCTGAAGTGGCAGAGCTTCTGGCTGATCATCCTGATCCCTTTCAACTCATTCCCATGGAGCTGCCTCAGGAAAACATCCCAGACCTAGGTGAAGCAGGTCCTGGGCCTTCTACTCAAGCAAATAGGAGGAAAAATATGGGGTTGCATCTGGATGATGAAGAGGAAGGAGGCATATCAGAAGAGTATCAGGGGGCAGCTCGTATCATCAGGGTAGATGAAAAGCTTAAACAGCAGTGGATGAAGTTGGGGGCAGGGTTGGGTACAAATAATGAGCCAGAGGCAAAGGGGCATGCATATGCTCCTTTTGCATCAGAAATGGACGGGAAGGTTGCCGAATGGTTTGTGAAAGAAGGCATTGGTCATAGTGCTTTTGATAGATTTTTAGCAATACCAGGGGTATGTGCATCACACTCTCAGGTTCACCACATGTTGACACCGTATAGGTCACAGAGAAATTAGGGCTGAACTATAGCAATACAAGGGCTATTCACAAACTCGTTGACGAAGGCATTCCAGAAAAAGGAGGACAATGGTACTCAAAGTACTTGACCTTTCATGATAGGAAGAAGGAAGTTCATACCATTCTCTGGAGGGACCCCCTCAAAGTTATCCAAAGTCTTTGGAAGGATCCATCTCTTGCACAGGATTTTGTTTATGCTCCAAAGAAGATTTTCAACAATGCCGATGAAAGAAAGAGAATTTACAATGAGATGTGGACAGGGGACTGGTGGCATATGGTTCAGGTAACAGATCTACAGCTTTTGTTAATCTTTGGATGGCTTCTCACAAGTGCACAGGATAAGCTTTCTAAAGGAGCTACTCTGGCTCCTGTAATCATTGCGACTGACAAGACAAATTTGACTCAATTCTCTGGAAGCAAGCATGCATATCCTATTTATTTGACTCTGGGAAACATTAGGAAAAGAGTCAGACGCATGCCTTCACGGCACGCATGCGTTCTCATAGGCTACCTGTCAACTGACAAGATAGCCAAGCCTGGCCTTAATCAACGGGAGATAACTGCCAGGGGCCAACAGTTGTTCCATGCATCTATGAACATAATCCTTAGCTCACTCAAGAAGGCAGGCAAGGATGGAGAAGATATGGCCGACAGCCAGGGCAATATCTGAAGGGTGCATCCGGTACTGGCTTCCTATGTTGCGGACTATCCAGAACAATGCCTTGTCAGCTGCAGCAAGCATATGACATGTCCTAAATGTCACTGCGCTGAAAAACAGTTGGGAGAGATCAAGGAATTTGCTTCCAGAACCCCTGCTGGAACAACAGCCACACTTCTGTATGCAAGGCAAATGCAGGGCAGGCCCAAGGATTTCATAGACCATTGTATGCAAAACTTGGTTTCCGCCCTACCCATAGACCCCTTTTGGAAGGATTTCCCCTTCGCCAACATCTACACTGCTATAACACCCGACGTTTTGCATCAGCTATATCAAGGAGTTCTGAATATGGTTATCGACTGGTGTCAATGCCTTCTAGGTGCAAAAGAACTTGATAGAAGAATCAGCTGCCTACCCCTCTTCTATGGAGTCAAACATTTCAAAAAGGGCCTTTCAGTTCTAAATCAGATTACTGGTCCTGAAAGAAAACATATAGCCAAAGTTCTTTTGGGATGTCTGGTAGGAAAGGTGTCCAATGATACTATTCAATCCATCCGTCACCTGCTGGACTTTGTCTATTTGGCCCAGTACAAGTCCCATGATGAGGACACTTTGGGGTATATGGAGGATGCCTTGAAGGGGTGGTACGATCACAGGAATGTATTCATCGAAATTCAGCTTCGGGAAGATTTCAATATACCAAAGTTTCACTCTCTCAGACACTATATCGACTCAATCCGCTTGCTTGGCACCACCGATAACTACAACACGGAAATGTTCGAACGATGCCACATAGACTTTGCCAAAAACGCCTGGAGAGCAACCAATCACAGAGAGGAGTACCCTCAAATGGTCCAATGGTTGTCCAGAAGGGAGAAAATAGTTGCTATGGCAGACATGATGGTCTTAGAGAAAAAGCATAGAAACTCAGGTTCTTCCAACACCCCCAAAGGAACATTTGTCACCACTGCTAAAAGGCCATATGCTACCAAGACAATCGACTCCATCGAAAGAGAACACACCGCTTCCGGCTTTAAAAACTCCTTGAAACAGTTTTTGTCCTCAAAAAGGATAAATCCAGACCAATTCCAACTTCCTTTTCAAAAGCTCCAAGTCTGGAAGTGCTTCAAGATATTTAGAAAAGATATAGAAGACCAAGAGAATGAAACCATGGAAATCCTTAGGGCCTCTCCAGGTAGCTCAGAACAAACCGGTGTCTTTGACAATGTCATAGTCTTGACTAACACAGCAGCAGAAGAGACTGGTGTAGAGGGTTAGTTTTCTACATCACTTTCATTATATTTATGCTGACTTGTACCAGGAACAAGAGTTGGCAGACTCAAGGTTATATTCCAGCTGCCTGAGAAGATAAGATACAACAGTTTTGACCTTATACCTTCTGGTTGGCCTCAACACAAGTTTGCTTACATAGAATGGTACACCACCTTCCAAGCTCCTAACAAATACCACAACATGTACAGTGTTAGAAAAGCCTACAAAGGAAACCAGATCACAGGAGCTATTATTCCTCTTTCTCAAATTAGACAGGGCTGCATGTTAATCCCTAGATTTGGTAGTAGAGACATATTGGAGAAGGACTGGAGCTATGATAATGTATTAGACCAATGTCCCTCTTTTCTTGTAAATAATTGGACAAGTCTGTATGCTTTCAAAACTGTTTATTAATATTATTGATTGTTTGCTCTCTCGTTTGATCATTGTTTAGTTTTCAGTTGGTTCTTCCTCAAAACATCATGTCATCCCCTAGCCAATCCCTTGTCTCTCCAAGCCAACGTCCCTACCGCTGGTTTCATGAAGAATTCTTGTTTCTCTCAGGGGAAGGAGCCCAGCCAAGAGAACTGTTCCCTAGTGATGACTCTATTTGGGACTTGAATCTGGATGATGCACAAGCAGAGTTAGAGAGGATTGAGAAAGAAGAAGTAGACCCTTATGTGGTATTTACCTCTGATCCTCCAGAACAAGAGGCAATCAAGGTGGGTATTTTCTCAATTTTTGAAATGCAGTTGCTGATATTCTTGATGCAGAACCACAAGTATTCAGTGGTTGACAAGATAATGAAAAGGGTTGGAATGGATATCAGGTCTCAAACATGGACCCTTGACAGCCTAGAGCTGCACATTCCCAATCAGGAGAAAAGATTGGCAGAGAAGGAGCTCAAGCTTTCGCAACTTGTTCAAAGCATTGAACTTGACAAGAAGGATTTGGAAAATGATAGAGCCTCTTTGAAGAAGAGAAAAAGGGAACTGGAGGAGACACAGGCCCTTCAGTCTGGCTTGGTTGACAGATATTGGGACAATAATAGGGACTTCATCAGATGGAAGGACAGGAAAAGACTTAGATCTGATGAGGAAGAAGAGAATGAAGAGCAGGGGGAGAATGAGAGGGAGGATGAGTATGAGGGGGAGGATTGGTATGCCAAGTGGGAGGAGGAATGTAGGGAGAATTAAGTAGTTCTTCAGAAGAAACAATACATCTTTGTGATTTCAGCCAGCACAGTGTCATCCCTAAATGCCAAAAAATGGTGTTGCTATAGTAGCCTGTAGTTATGACTATCTAACAGTCTTGAATAGACTCAAAAGGCAGCCAGAGCCATGTATTGGGCAGAGTGGTAGCTCTGTTTATATCATCAGTCTGGAAAAGACTGATGTTAATGCCAGGATACAACTCACTGGCATTGGTACATGTTGTGGTATTAGATTGTGATAGCTTTGCTTTAGATCTCTCCTGGGTAATACTATGGACAACATATTTCTGTATCACAGCCTCTGTACTCTTGTTAAAGTAAGGATATTGATCATAGATCTACATATGACAGATATAGTACATACAGTGGCAAGAAAGTTGATAGACTCACCTGATCCCAAAAGGCACCCCAACAAAGTGATCCTTGCTGTTCTGCAGTGTATGCCAAGTCAAAATGGGCATGCATACTACTATCAATGCACTCCTAGCTCATTGATAAGCTTGTAATCCCAATGCAATTGATCCTCAAAACATGCTTTGATCTTTATGAATGCTTGATTTGAACATTGTCTTGCAAAGTATTCCTGAATTCACAGCATGGAATTCTCAATTATTTCCTGGGTCATCACACCTTTACTTACCAGCAAGATATCACTGCACATTTTTATAGCAAGTAGTTATAGAGTGAGGAGGAATACCAAGATGAATTGAAGTTGCAAGTTTGAAGTGTTGACACGTCATCATGCTTGGCAGTCACATGATTGCTGCACTGCCCCATTACTATATTTGGAAACAAGCTAAAAGTGAAAGTCTCATTAGCCGCCCAACTTCAATCTTTCTCCTACTACAACCATGCAAAGACCATTGACCTACCCACAATACCTACATTTTGTCCTTGAGGTAAATCCTTCAATCATCATTGACATCTATCTGATTAACCCATTGCTTAGAGAACCCAAACTCTGTTGGAGAAAAAGCAGCCCATTGTTCAAGAGTTGCAAAATGACCTTGATGATCTTAGAAAGTGTTTTGAAGAAGAAGTTCTTCTCCCCTTGAGAAAACAGTTTGAAGAAGAGACTAGACATCTTAGGGAGCTGCTGCAGAAGGAAACAGCAAAAGTTGAAGCAGCCAAGAAGCAACTAGAGCTGGTCACAGGTGATTAACTAACCCATATATGTAAATGTCATCTCACAAGCTAGCTAGAGGAAGTCCAGTTGTATAAGTTGTATGGCAGGGAAAGATTGGCATAATTTGACTATATACCTCAATCATAACATAGTCAAAGGCTTGAAGTTATGTACTCAAAGTAATATTTTATTATTAAAAAAATGATTTTACAAAAGTAATATTTTATTATTAAAAAATGATTTTTCAAATTTAATCACATGACTTGAAAGCACATGACTAGTCACATGGCCTTCTCAGTCAGCTCCAGGCTTGACTTTACTCAGCCATATGAATAGAAGCTCTGACATGTGGGTCATTAGAGTATGTGGGCCCCATGTCTAAAGATATAAAAAGGAGACTCTCAAGTCAGTCTCTTTACTGAAACAAGTCAGTTCAACTGACAATAACATCTAACCCCTACACATTGTCATCACTATATATTCTAATGCTTGTAGTACTAGGCCCAGTCAGGGTCATGGCCATCTTATTCAAGTTACTGCATCTTAGAATATAAAGCAGCTGGGTTGTGCAACATAGGCCCAACCTATTCTGTAGCCATGGCCATCTCATTGCTGCACCCTAGACTATCAGCAAGCAGTTTGTGCAGCATGGGCCCAATCTTCTCTGTGGCCATGACAATTTATTGCCAGACTATCAAACCAGGTTGTGGGACATGGGCATGAATCAAGGCAGTTTTTGCCTATGACAAGAACCTCATGGGGATTGAACTCAGCTGCCAAATGCCCATGTATCCATTTGTTCTGTGGCTTGAATGAATTCCAGGTGCAGCAAATGATGAAAGTGCTTAGCAATGGAAAGCATTATACCTGGGACCCAAAAGGATAATCAACAGTTGAGATGGGCCAGGGCACCAGCAGACAAAGCTGCTAGAGCACAAAGATGTCTCTATCAGAATAAAATGCCAGTCCCCCCCCCCAAAAAAAAAGATTCCTTACCCAGATCCAATTGGTATCTGGGAAGAGAGGGTATACTTCAAACCCTCGGAACCCATCAAGCATTCTCTGGGCAAGGCAATGTTTCTGCCTTGCAGTCAACCACTGCAATGATAGTTCCAGGTTAGTGTCCATGTCTACTTACCCCATCCTTTGAAGGCTCATGACTCCTCACTCAGACTCAAAAGAAAAAGTTCTGAGGTTGGGTAACAACAGCTGGAGGATGACACCTCTAAAGATTGTGACACCATTGATGATCCAACCATCAACCCTGAAGATATGGTTCCAGGTTAGTTTCCATGTCTACCTACCATCCCTTCAAAGGCTCATGACTCCAAGAAGACCCCACTCAGACTCAAAAGGAAGAGTTCTGAGCTTGGTTTATGGCATATCACTGATAATCCACAGTCATCCTCCACATCATCAGCAAGGCAGCTGGCATAAGCCTAGATAAAGTTGAGTATATGTGTGTTGAACAGTGAAATTACCAAGTTATTTCACTTTCAGAAAGTGGATGAGCTGATGCCTGAGAAGATGTAGATTCAGAGGTATATCAGGGGAATAACCTTGGTGTAAAACATCTGATCATTTAGGTTGAATGATGTGGATATGAGCTGCAAGGAAATACTAACTCCCATTTCAGATATCCACTTTGTATAGCATCTGACATTCAAAAGGTATATCTATTGAGTACAATGTAGCTAAAACACACAGTGAGACCAGACAATCCAACAATGAGAATGAGGCAGTGTCTAGCAAGGAAGTGATCTGGTGACCATTCCATATTTCATTGGTGCAAAATAAGAAGGCATTATCCTCCTTGGCATGAAAGGCTTTGAGAACTGAACAAGCCTGTGTTTTGGCTTGTTAAGAATCTTCTTAGGGACCTTGATTTGAAGGAATTTATGAGAGCCAAAGTGGGGTATAAAGTGGCCTTCCCAATTCACCCAGATGTCATAGCCTATATACTGTATTGCATACTATGGTCAATGGGAATTTACACACCATATTGAGACTTTCCCAAGATAATATGGGCACAATAGTTCTTAGGGTTTACCATGGTTTGCAAGCTCACAGGTTCTGACAAAGATCAGTGCAAATCTTGCTGTTGGCACTACAATTCCTCATCTGGTATGGCAAAAATATTATCCAGGTTATCAAGAAATACAGAGTAAGCATGCAATGATGAAGTACTGTTGTACCTTCTCCAATATGTCTTGAGCAAGCATTCTGGCAGAGACATCCAGCTGTTGGAGTTCATGCTCAAGGTGATATTGAAGAGGCTTCTGTACTTGAAGGCACAGGACAACTCAATTTGGTGTTTCCAATGGAGGATGATTATTAGTAACTTTGATACACCATAAACTCATGTGTATGCTACCACTCTTTTCAAACATAGTCCAGAGCATGCCTCAATATGGGGGCCATACACCAAAGAATTGAACCATGTTGGCAAGAAAAATTCAATCTGCAAGCTATCAATGTTAAATACAGAATCCAGCTTCTACTACTAGACAGACTACAAGAAGGTATTTGGCTTCAACTACTGAGGTGCAGAGTTGCGCCGCCCACTACCTAACAAGTTATACCTTTATTTCGGAACGGAGATCGGGGTTACGGAGTAACGCCGGAGAACGGATAAGAAGGTAGAGTGTAGGTCGGAGGTGCGGAATACCGGAGAACGGAGTTAGCGCGGAACAGGAGCTCCTTAGTAGAGAAGAAGGAACATATTAAGTTGATATTCGAACTGAGGAAACTATCTACAAGCAACTACGGCTTAAATACTGCGAAGGTAACCTAACATGCGGAATACATGAGTTAAACCTCGCGGTAACTAAGCTTAAGTGTCCCTTGATAAATAAGTAATCCTACAGTAATAACTAAGTCCTTATCTACACGTGCTAAGTCCTCATGTGCATCCCTTGATCCGAAGAGTATCCGAAGGTCCGATAGTCCGAAGCCAATGTCCGAGGTCACAGGAATGGTCACCTGACTAGGGCTAGGGGTTAGGGGTTTGCACATGCGTAACAATCAATACTTGGAGGCATTAGTAACATATGGATCTGGGAGCAAGTACAGATGAGGATGAGAGAGGGAAAGAACCTGATCTATGTGCACTGGCTGAATGGTTAGTTGGAATTGATTGATTGTTACCAATTGTAAGAAAGACAAATATTGTAGCTGATTGCAAGATAGGTACAAATATTACAGGTAGTTGTAAGATAGGTACAAAGGTTGGAGCTGGTTGTAAGATAGGTACAAAGATTGTAGTTGGTTGTAAGATTGGAATAAATGTTGTAGTTGGTTGTAAGCATTATGTTGAAGATTGCAAGTGCTTGAACGTGCTTGGGAGCTTGGAAGTGCCTGGAAGTTGCTTATATAATTGAAAGCATACAAAAGTGTTTGGGAAATGCTTATCTAATTGAAACCTTAACCCTTTTTCCTGATGGAGCCGAAGTTATGTGCGTTGTTCGTCCAACTTGGATCTCTGCATAAGCTCCTTCCGGTAGAATGGTGATACTGTCAAAATATACTTTCCCTCCATTTCCCTCCTGGCTGCTTAACACCATAATTTCTATGTTCTCACATCCTTTCTACCTCCCGCTTTCAACTCCACCGCCTTTACATGTCTTGCCCATCGCTCCACTGCCTAATTAGGAGATCTCCACATTTCCTGCTTGAAATATATTTTAGCTGGCGTATGGGTGCTTCTCATTGTGGCCCCGGTCACTGCAACTGGTACGCCCTTGAATTGCCTGTCAACAAGCGCAAAATCTTGCATACAGCATTCCAAACAATGCACGGCAGATAAAAACATATAAAAGGGCCTTCAGGTTGTTAGGTATTCACCAGTCAACTTCCAAAGACTAATCAACTACTCAAAGCATCCTCACCATGTACTTCAAGCCTTTTGTTTTTGTTGCTATTGCCCTCGCCACTCTTGCGGCTGCCACACCGATGACTCGTCGAAATACCCCGGCCAGCCGGTGCACCACTGAAGATTTGGCCATCGCTGCACTCTGTTGAAATTAGCGAAGCTCGATTGGGGGAAGGCGGTTTCACATGGTAAGTCTCAGGTTATATCCAGGGCAATCGAGTGAGTAATTACAGGATTACTACCGTACAATCACATACAAAATTGGTAAACTAAATTAGTAAGATTTTACCTGTATCTACTAACTAAGCCTGACTGACAGAATTGAGCTACGAGAGCTCACTAAGTTAGTATCTAATTCCAACACACTCTTGGCATCGATTGGGGTACCTGTGCAAGATGTCAACACTATTGTCAGCGTCACCTGCAGTCCCATTTCTGTCATCGGCGTCGGAGGCGACTCCTGGTGAGCTCTAATTATCCTGTTTTAATCGCAAGATTGCTAAATAAGGTCAATAGCAATGCTCAACCGTTCTGCTGCAAGGATAACAGCTACAGTAAGAAACCTTGCCGTGGCCGAAACTTCTATATTACACTGGAAAGCTAACTGTAATCAATAGATGGTGTTGTGGCTGTGGGGTGTGTCCCTGTCGACCTCAATCTATGAACTATATGAATCTATCTCCTTGGGAATGATTCTGAGATATTAGTGTCTGCAGCCTGTGCATATATAGCAGCGGATGTTACTCAACATATCTCAGGACCCTTCTTACTAGATATTGTTCAAATTTATCCATCATTACCTGCCCGGTTGTGTTAAGATCAGTAAGCTGACAAAATATGGCTATTGTTAAATACGGAATCCAGCTTCTACTACTAGACAGACTACAATAAGGTACTTGGCTTCAACTACTGAATTGCAGAGTTGCGCCACCCACTACCTAACAAGTATACCTTGATTTCAGAATGGAGATCGGGGTTACGGAGTAATGCCGGAGAACGGATAAGAAGGTAGAGTTAAGGATCGGAGATGCGGGATACCGGAGAACAGAGATAGAGCAGGACAGGAGCTCCTTAGTAGAGAAGGGAACATATTAAGTTGATATTCGAACTGAGGAACTATCTACAAGTAACTACGGCTTAAATACTGCAAAGGTAACCTAACATGCGGAATACATGAGTTATACCTCGTGGTAACTAAACCTAAGTGTCCCTTGATAATTAAATAATTCTACAGTAATATCAAAGTCCTTATCTACACATGCTAAGTCTGCGTGCGCATCCCTTGATCTGAAGAGTATCCGAAGGTCCGATAGCCCGAAGCCGATGTCCGAGGTCACAGGGATGGTCACCTGACTAGGGCTAGGGGTTAGGGGTTTTCACATGCATAACAGCTATGTGCATTAATTACGAAGTCCATGCTTAGACGGCACAGGCAAGTATCGGAAATTTGGGCGATCATATTATTCGCCAAATGGAAGATTATAAGAGGTGAAGTGGTGTGAAATCAAAAGCATCTGACTGAGACTAGACCTCTTTTGGTAAGTAAATGACTATCCATGGCTACTACCAATTACTTCCAACTTGCCCGCTATCACTTGATTGATCCTGCAAGGATATGATGCCTATTCTACTCAATCGAACGACTGCTTGCTTACCAGATCATAACCAAATAGATCACAGTGCAACATTGATAAGGTGTGGATTGTAACGAGTTGCACAGTAGGCATGAGAGGTATGTACGACAACATTCACTACCATTATGGCCTACAGCTAGCAAACTTGAGCTTCTTAATCCCCTCTGCCAACAAATTTGAACTGCTTTAGAGATTGAGATCGACTGGGACACATCCCAAAGCCACGAGACCATCTATTGTTGGGCGTCAGTATTCCAGAATATCCTAAAACATGAGTTAAACGGCTTTTCTTACGGAAGGAGTTGTCCTCGCAGCAGACAGGAGAAGCAGTGCTACGATAACCAATCAGTAACTGCAACCCAGAATTTTGAAAGATATCAACTTACCAGGAGTTACCCCCAACACCGATGAGGGAGATGGGGCTGCAAGTTACCCCGATAAGAGTGTCGACGTCTTGGATGACAATCCCAAGCAAGCCCAAAATTTTGGAGATGCTTTCGTCTTTGGCGGTCCCGGTGCTACTGCAGCATTGGACGGGACCAGTGGTGCACTGGCTGGCAGGCTCATTGCGGCAGGCTAAAGGTGTGGCGACCGCAAGAGTTGCGAGGGTAGTAGCGATGACCACAGAAGGCTTGAAGTACATGTTTAAGTAGCTGATTTAGTCTTTTGGGTTTGACTGGTGAATGCTTGATGAAAAGGCACCCCTTTTATATCTTTCATCAACAGTGCACAAGTGTTACATTGCTATGTGCTTTTGTTTTCGGAAGATTCGAAGAAACAGCTGATCAGAATGATGGTGAAGTAGGGAGTACACACGATTCAGATGAATCGCGACATCCTTCTTTGAAGCATAATTGCCAGAGCGGAGTGATGCGTAGCAAGTGTGTGACAATAAGAAGTTGTAAGCAAAGATTTAGGGTGGTTTCAAACTGACCGCAAAGCAGTTTCGATTTTCATAGTCGGCAGAGATAAATTGTAGCATCAAGGTGTTGACCAACTTTGAAAGCAGTGTATCCAATGGAAGTTGGCATTTTTCCAGTTTCTACAATAGTACAAACCCATTGACGCCCTCGCGGCTCCAATGTCCACTTGGAGTATGAGTTTCAGGTTACCTGTAAATAATGGGGGATACCACGTCCTTCATCAACCTTGAAGGCAAGCAACTCGGGGCATTGGCAAGTGACATTGACGGTTGAAGTCACCCTTCGATATTTGGTTTTATTTTGTTACCCCTGAACCAAACCTTGTTCAAGCTACACCAGGGAGACCAAGTCCACCCACAGATCGGGCTGATGGACAGTTCATTTCCCAGATGTCAGTGTCAGTCCGTCCCACCTCTGTTCATCAGGTCCCATCATGTGCGCTTTCTCGCGCCTGTTTCCCGCGCCTTTGGTGAACCGCTCGTTGTCCTATTCCAGAATTAAGGTTCTCATTCCCTCTTGCGAATCCCTTGTTGCAAATGCTGACGACCGACCATCAAAGTTACAACCTTTGTCGACAGGCGGTGTTGAGATTTTACATCTCTTTCCACCTCCATAATAAAGCCATAGTGTCAACATGCTATCCATTCTCACCCATCCCCTGCTGCACACCTTCGCCTGCGTCAACAAATGCCTCTATCTCACCCATCCCGACCTTTACATCCCGACTGGGTTGACTTTGAAGATCAAGTCAGAGCCATTGGGAACAACATTCCTACTTACCACTCTGACCTGGGGCCTCACATTGACATCCTCGGCTAGTGTGTATCCCTTGTATCTCATGTTTACTGTTACTCACATGTTATCGTCAGTCCTGAAGATTCCCGTGGCCGTTTGATCCCACCGTCGCGAGTTTGGCGCCATGCACAAACTCATCACTTCCCATTGCCTCGGTGCTTCCACAACAAGCCATCTCGCATGTTCCAATGTACTAAGAAGGGCTCCATGTGGAGTGGCCACTACATCAGTGCTTGCTACTCTAGTGTAAAGCAAGAGCAGTGTGGATTTTGGGGTATGTTTCAAGACCTTTCCATTGAGCCTTATTAACGTGACGTTAGTCTCGTATACCCTTCTCGCTTCCCAGCCTTATGGAATGGTTAGGCAATGGTACTGCCCCCGTATGAGTACGTCCTCTATCTGCTGCCATTTTGATGTCTTATAAATTGGATCAAGCTGCAGAAACTCGTGTCTGCCGCAAGCACCCAGAGGAAACTGCAGACCATTTTGCAGTGGCCGGTCCGTCAACCCAGCAACAGGGCGTGTTGGGTATTCTGTCGCAACATCTTCCAGCTGCATCAATGTCTAGTGTTCACGGAGCAAAAGACAATCCGATTGATATCGATCTACTAGGTGAGTTTTGTTGCTGCAGTCTAACTGTTCTTATTCATACTCTGATGTAGATGCCATGCCCTCTACCTCCTCATCCACGACATCATTGATATTCGGACTCTCTCATCACTTTGCGGCAACTTCGTGATCCTCCATGTCTCTGTCTATGACTGGCTCTGCAATTTCGCAGGAAATACCGCAAACTGATTCAGTTTCGTCCCAAGGAGATATCAGTACTATATGGAGGCTTTGCGAGGGTGGCGTCTCCATGAAAGAGCTGAATCGCTTGTTTGTTTACTGCCCAGCCTGTGAGAAGGCCGTGATGAGAAACTCGTTCAAAGATAATCATGTGTGTGAATTAGACTAGTCCTCCATGCGTAGTAGTCATTATAATTGTATCAACGCATCAATGACATGTCTGACTAGTACATTGATGAAACTACAGAAACCCATGACTCTTTTTTCTCTTTTGTTTTCGCTCTGGCGAAGGTGGGAGAACATTACGGCGTCGCTCATGAACCTTGGATCCTGAAGTGCTAACATCATGATAATGTGTACTTGATGCTGGTTCGGTGCTCGGTGTGCATTGAAGACCAAGGCAAGTATCCAAGCGCCGCGATACATCCTTGAGCACTGTTGAAATTTCCAGAATTTCTGTAGTACTTGTTATTGGCCCATCCTCAAGCAAAGTTGCGAGGCCATGGAGGCCAGGGAGAAGTTGGCCTACTGTGTGCTCGATCCGATTCTGGACTTGGTGCGCTATGGCCTGGTGTTGAGCCTCCGAAGAGAGTGATAGTGCTGTAATCTGATATAATGAGAATAATAGAAACCATTAATCAAGAGAAACAATGACGCACTGGTGATCCCCCAGTATCAGAATGCTCTTCTCTGTTAGCTTCATCTGAATCTCCGTCTGAATCATTCAACAAAGTTGAATCATTTGCCAATGTTTGCAGTAGTCCCCAATTTGATATGATCAACGAGGAACTGGAAACGGTGAGTGCCGGAGGAGGGGGGCCATCTAGTTGATACAATGCTGTAGCGAGTTCTCTTGCTTGCGAGAGTGTTGCAGGATAATGGAACGGGGGCTCCAGCCCTGTAGAGACCCATTCATCAATTATGAGTCGGAGAGCTCGCATGTGCTTACAAGCACCTCCACGGCTGTAGAAATCAGAACAGGTACAAGACCCAGACCCTTGGCGAGATATGGCAATTGCATATGTTGCCGCACCTGTGGATGAAGCACATGTAGCAAGAATGGTTATGTTATCTTCCCCACGCCGAATATTTCCCAATCCACTGATCATCGTTCTTGCATCATTGTCTCTTTGCGCATCACTAGTCCACCATGCCAGCCTTACTCTTTCTTCTTCTCGGTGCTGCCATGCCTGTGCAAGATCAACTCCTCCACTAAAGCTCAAAAACCGGGCAGATAACCATTTTGAATATTCGGCCTTTACTCGTTGATCGGAATATATCGCAGGCAAGATTTGAGATACAAGTAAGTGGATTAGTGAGTCGAACTGAAGACGGTGGCCAGAATGCAGCCACTCCAGTATGTATTTCTGTTTCAAAATACAGTTGAATGATTCGAGGTGATTTGTTGTAGGTATTACACCTTCGATTGGTATCTTCAAGATTGCAGCCGCACCAAGGCGACCCCACTGAGACCAGCTTTGCCACAACGAGATCGGCATCCAGACATCAATGAGATAGTCCAAGAATTGAATTCCACCTAACCCGATGTGTTGTGACTCTGGGTGTGCTTTTAGTTGTTCCAAGTAGACTCACTCTTCATGTATGATAGTAAGTGCCATTTTGTGATCAATGCTATCGATAAGCCTGCATACTCAGTTGACAGGTAATCTAGTGTAATAGCAAAAGAGAAACTAACCTAACTTCAAGGCTTTGTAGCCGTCCAACAACATGTTCTCGCCAGAATTGCACCCCAGTTGATGGCCCCAGTACTTTCTTGCGTTTGTTTGTCCAGCACTGACGAAGGTGGAATTTGCACAGGAGAAGGTGTATGTTTGGCCAGATTGAGATTAGGGCACCACGCTCCTTGGTGTCGGTATCGGTGATAGCAACATATGGGGTGAACTCGCAAGAAGATGAATTCTGGTTCAAGTGGAGTTTCCAGGCGGTAAGTAATTCACGTAGAATCTCCGTATTATAGCCAGCTTGTGTTGCACGGTTTCCCGATGGTGCAGAGAAGAGAAGGAATGCTAACGGCACTCCCTTTCCTTCTTCATCAACTCCAAGCGCAATAAACAGAAGCATGCCTACTGAACAATATGCCAAATGTTCCATTCAGCACAATCTGTGAGTTATGACCGTACTTCCACGCAGCCTCTACCATCTCTGGTGTAGAGATACAGACCTTCAGACGATCGTCTTTGGCTATACGTGGTACATAGTGAAATATAGCTTCCTGAAGTTTTGGTTTGAACTCGGGAGAGTTTCGATCAAGCCAGCTATCGAGGTTATATTCCGGTGTGTTTCGGATATTTACCCCATACAGCCGACTGAATTTTCGATAAAGGGTGCCAATATCGCTAGGAAGAAATGTTGGCATTCCCTGGTAAAGCTTGCGCTCAAGCATGTCTCGATTTTTGGCTTGTACTGCCAAAATGCTTCAAGACATACTGTGAGTGTATTGAACATGCTCAAACAAATTGCACAAATACCTACACAGCACACACAGAAAGATACTTTCAGATAAAACACCAAAAAGGTATCGAAAAAGTATGAAGAATATGTTTTCAGTACTTTATTGCAAAGTATACACGAAGTATGTAAATGATATAGTATCATATTGCCTTATTAGGCAAATTCATTTCAATACTTTTCTGAATAATGTGTAGTAAAGTAGTGAAAAAGTATTCTGTGTACTTTTCTGATACTTTTACAGTGCTCTGTCTAAAATTATCTTTCTGTGTGTGTTGTGCTAGCTCCATTTCGAAGTTGTTCCACAGCAACCTCAAAGACATGCTCATGAAGCGGAACAGCTGGTAGTCGCGACATTACAGCTTTTGTGCAGTGATCATTATGCTCGAAATAACCAACAATCTTGCTGATTTCACCATTGCTCCGACGCTCATTGATTTCGACGTGTGCTAGGCAGCCAGTGAATTCATAAGGTACTTGCCGTGACCATGGGTTTGGCTTTGCCGAGCCATCTTTTGTTTGTCGTACTTTCTCATCATATCCCGAGCAGCTTTAGTGGTATTTGTTAATTGACAGTGCTTATATAGGACGAGTTCCAGCTACTACCATTGAAACAAAATACGACACCAGTAATCTCCGTCTTGACCAATCGGCCATTTATTACTCCAACGCACTGACCATTGGCTTTCCAATTGTTCTCGCGACCCTCTGTCAAGTCCAAGCTCCTCAAGAAGATGTTGTGCTTGCCGTTGGTCATGGGTGTTTTCCTTCTTGAAAGTGTGTTGGATTATTAAGGATCTTTCATATATCTTCTCAACTTGTGCTCGTTGCTCTCCTGTTAGAATTAATTTTGCGATGTTTGCCTACAGATAAATAGAAATATTGAATGATCATGTGGATATCACTTCATTGGTATCAGGACGCACCTTTGTTATCTGGCTAGACATACTCCTTTCTTTTGGAAAATTAGACATCAAGTCTTTGCTCTGGTATAGTAGGAAACGGGGTCTGACAAGAAAATATCTCATACTATCAACTCTGTTGGAATTAGGATAGATGCCATCAAACCGTGCTACATCCGGACTGGTCGAGGTGGTATGCGCTTAGGCTTTTAGCCTTTAATGTTGAGGAATGGTATGGTTCTCTGTTAAATACTGAATCCAGGTCTACTACTAAACAGACTACAGGAAGGTATTTGGCTTCAACTACTGAGGTGCAGAGTTGCGCCGCCCACTACCTAACAAGTTATACCTTAACTTCGGAACGGAGATCGGGGTTACGGAGTAACACCAGAGAACGGGATAGAAGGTAGAGTATAAGTCGGAGATGCGGAATACTGGAGATTGGCGATAGAGAAGGACAGGAGAGAGTAGGAGCTCCCTTAGTAGAGAAGAGGAGACGTATTAAGTTGATATTCGAACTGAGGAACTATCTACAAGTAACTACGGCTTAAATACTGCAAAGGTAACCTAACATGCGGAATACATGAGTTATACCTCGTGGTAACTAAGCCTAAGTGTCCCTTGATAATTAAATAATTCTACAGTAATATCCGAGTCCATATCAACACGTGTTAAGTCCGCGTGCATATCCCTTGATCCGAATGTATCCGAAGGTCCGATAGTCCGAAGCCGATGTCCGAAGTCACGGGGATGGTCATCTGACCAGGGCTAGGGGTTAGGGGTTTGCACGTGCGTAACAGTACTCCCCCCTTAAGGCCGAGTCCCAAGAGGCCAATCCAGAACGGTCTTCGGAGTTTCGTCCGGAGTTCGGAATTTTTCTCCGAGAGCTAAGGTCGAAGCTTCGGGGTCTGTCCGAGGTTCAAGACGATGACGTCACCTGCTGCGGAGAACCTAGATCGAAGTTGCGGAGTTCGAACGACACTTTAAAAGCGGAGAGGTGAACTCCGATGTTCTTCGTCTTCGACAACTTTTTCTAACGCGCCCCTAATTCCAACTCGCCCATCTCCCAGCTTATTTTCAGCATGTCTGGTCTCTCCCTCAAGGATCTCGCCGCATACCCCGAACTCCAGGCTCTAGTGGCCCGTGAGATCGCATCCAAAATGCTCGCAAATGAGCACAATCCCGTGGTCGCGCCGGTAACGCCGGTGGTTGTGGCTCCGAAAACTGCCCGTCCGCGGGATGAAACACCGACCGGAGTCTCACCACCCACGAAGAAATCGAAGGGTAAGCGGAGAATGGTAGAGGAGGCGCCCGGAGGTTCGTGGGTGTCCGTAAAATCGGAATCGCCGGAACTCATTTTGATCACAGAGGAAATGCTGCCGGAGATTGCGGAGATTGCGGAGAAGGCGCAGTGGACACGCGAGGAGGCTCTCGCCAGAGAGCAATCGGCGGTTTTGTACACCCAACGCCGCAGAGAAGAGGAGGACCGCCGGGTCCGTTCCACGAAAATCGGGATCGCTCGCGCGATGAAGGAGTTGTCCGTCGAGGACTACGTTGGGGAAGAGGACGAGGCGGAAGAAAAGGAGTTGCCACCCATTCTTGGAGGTCCGGAGAAGGAGGCGAAGGAGCCGCGGATTCGGAAACGTCCAGAGATCCAGGACAGAGAAGTCGGAGATGAGTTCGTGACCTTGTGGCCGGACGGGGTCTACCGTGCTTGTTACCACTGTCGGGCTCGCAAGCAAGAGTGCTTGCCGCAGGCGAGGTAAGTCCCTTGTTTATTTCCTTTGCTTGGTTTCAAACTGACTCGGTCGTGCAGTGCTAATGCTAGTACTTGCGAGGGTTGCCATCGGTCCAAACACCGGTGCGATTTCCCCAGGGGCCAAGAAACGAAGACGGGTCGGGGAAAAACGTCGGAGAAGACGCCAAGGAAGAGGGTTTCCACGAAGAGGGCGGAGAAGGCAGCAAGTCCGGAGGTGGGTCCGCCTAGGGTTACCCGGAGCGTTGCGAGGAAGACGGAGAAAGCGGAGAGAGTGTCGGAGGACGATCCGACAAATCAACAGTTGATGAACACCTTCATCGACTTTACGCGGTGTTTCGAACAACGTCAAATGGAGCATTCCGTCGAGATTTCGAAGTTGCGGGTAGCGATGGCCAAGGAGAGATCTCGGACGAGACGCCTCGAGAACATCCTCCGGACGGCGGAGCACCTCGAGGAGCGGGACGAGTATGAGACGGATGAAGAATACGCCGACATCGAGGACCGCCTTCAAGACGTTGAGTTTCGTTTGGACGCCTGGGTCAAGTCGGACCAATACATGAGAGAAGCACGAGAGAAGCGGGAAGTGGAGGAGAACGGAGAAACGGAGGGAAAAACGGAGAAGTCGGAGAAGGAGAAGGAGAGGGTTGACGAGGACTTTGTAATGGGGGCAGAGGAGTACTCTGACTCCTCGGACTAAAAGGACTGTAGTATATAGAAATTTGTAACTACCTTGGGTCTTTTTCTTTTTCTTGATATATATACTGTTGTGTCTGTTCTTTTGGAGAGTGATCAATAAGTAAGTAACAAGAGAAGAGAAAAGGGTTGTAAGGTAAGTAACTAGGACTATAACTACTAGAGAGAGAAGAGAGAGAAAGGAATGAAATACGTAGCCATGCTACTTGGGTTTGATTTTGCTGAGTGGACCAGGTTTGTCCGGGTATCGACGATGGAACTCTTCAACAAGTTCCTGAGCGTGTTCGAGTTCGTCCGCTCCGAGCTCGGAGAATTCTTCCGCGGTGTCTTCATAACCTAGCCATCGGACTTTATATCGCAAGGGCATCTTTCGATATCGCTTGTCGATTTTAGAGTCAACAACTTCGGCTATCTCGTATTCTTCTTCGCCGTCAACTTCGATTGGAGGAGGCGGAGATTGTACGCGGAAAGGAATCTCGTTCGGAGTTTCGGGTTTGAGCATCGATACGTGGAATACTGGATGCACTGAGCGTAGTGATTGGGGAAGATTAACCGTGAAGGACAAAGGATGTTACGCACGTGCAAACCCCTAACCCCTATCCCTGGTCAGATGACCATTCCCGTGACCTCGGGCGTCGGTTTCGGACTACCGGACCTTCGGACACATTCGGATCAAGGGATATGCACGCAGACTTAGCACGTGTAGATAAGGACTTTGATATTACTGTAGAATTATTTAATTATCAAGGGACACTTAGGCTTAGTTACCACGAGGTATAACTCATGTATTCCGCATGTTAGGTTACCTTCACAGTATTTAAGCCGTAGTTTACTTGTAGATAGTTCTTCAGTTCGAATATCAACTTAATACGTTCCCTCTTCTCTACTAAGGAACTCCTGTTCCGCGCTATCTCCGTTCTCCGGTATCCCGCATCTCCGACCTACGCTCTACCTTCTATCCGTTCTCCGGCGTTACTCCGTAACCCCAATCTCCGTTCCGAAATCAAGGTACACTTGTTAGGTAGTGGGCGGCGCAACTCTGTAACCCAGTAGTTGAAGCCAAGTACCTTATTGTAGTCTGTTTAGTAGTAGACCTGGATTCAGTATTTAACAGTATATTCGAACTCACCTCCCACTCCCTAGCCCTTTCCTTTTCACAGATGACCACAGCACGCGTTACCAAGCTGGCCAAGGCTGCAGAGCAGTCCCCCGCCGCATCCGGATCCTCGACCTCCGCACACGCCCGCAGTCACCATAACACCACACGGCGACCCGTAGGGCGAGTCCGCGCATCTTCGACTCCTGTTGTAAGCACTACTGCTCCGACCGAAGAACTCCAGGAGAACCCCGAAGAATCTCGGAGAAACGAAACGATCATCAAAGAACGTCTCTCGCAAACTTCGTCCCATTCTCCGCAACCCCAACGGGAGCCCTCTGCTGGGCCATCCGGACCCTCCGGACGATGGTGATGACGAACCCGAAGATGACGATGCATTCGACTACGATCAACCTCCACACTCCGCCCCCCGTCGAGAAACCCCGATCCGATCCAATGTTGGTGAGGCACTTATTCAGTCCCTCAACGGAATTACGTCTACACTCCGCGATCTGAATCGTGGGGTCTCCGTCCCTGCCTCCGCCAAAGCTAGCTCTCGCGTCAAGGTTCCCGATACGTTCGATGGTTCAGACCCTCGGAAACTCAACACATTCCTAGTTCAGTTGAAGTTATACTTCACCGCGAACTCCGGTCAGTTCTCCGATGAGGACGAAAAGGTTACATTCGCGCTTTCGTATCTGAAAGGCATGGCTTTCGATCTGTTCGAGCCATACCTTGTGGAACCCGATGGGGAAGTTCCACCTTGGATGTACTCCTATGAGGCATTTGTGGAAACCCTTAAGGATAATTTCGGTGCTATTGACCCAGCCCGAGACGCGGAAATGGCCCTCGACTCTCTCAAAATGCTCAGCCACCACCGGATCACGAAATTCAACGTGATCTTCCAGCAGCATGCTTCAAAGCTGGTTGGTTGGGGCGACAGGGCCCTCTGATACATGTACTACAACGCGCTTCCGGACCGAATCAAGAACGAACTCTCGCATTCTCCGAAAAGGGAATCACTCTCCGCTCTCCGATCCGCCGCTTCCGAAATCGACCAACGGTACTGGGAGAGGCAAAAGGAGAAGAAGTCCGATCCCTCGGAGAAACACTCCGAGAAGTCCGCGAAGAAGTCCACGTCCTCCCACCACTCGTCTAAACCCGCATCCTCGAACTCCGCGAACCCGTTCTCGTCTTCCTCCAACTCCGGCAACAAGTCCTCAACGTCCTCCGCAAAACCCGCTTCGAAGAATTCCGCACCACCCCCTTTCGCCAATCAATTGGGAAAGGACGGCAAACTGAAACCTGAAGTCCGCGTGGAACGCATCCGGAAGGGACTCTGTCTCTTCTGCAGTGGTTCCGGACATCGGGTTAAGGAATGCCCCAACGGAAACTCGAACTCCGCAAAGGCCCGCGCAGCAGTAGCTGAATCGGACACCTCTGAACAAGAGGCACACATCTCCGAAACGGAAAACTGATGTGCAGCCCAGAGTCCTCGGACCCTCCGCGGAGCTGCGATCTGTACATATGGCCCGACATTTGTAGACTTAATGCTGTGTCTCCCGTTCTTTCTCCTTCCGCTACCTACGTTTCTCTTACCTCGGACAATCTTTCTGATACCACTACGATCTTTACTGCACTAATAGATTCCGGTTCTACTCACTGTTTTGTAGATACAGGTTTCATTCGTGCTCATGGACTCTTAACTTACCGTACACCCCCGATAAAGCTTTTGTTGTTCGACGGCTCCTCAAATAATTTCATTACCGAAGCTCTTGACCTACTCTGTAGGTTTCCGACTGGCGAAAATCTGAAAATCACCTTCTTTGTCACACCTCTGGACGTTTCCTGTTCTGTTGTTCTAGGACATAACTGGCTCACCCGCTACAATCCGTTGATTGACTGGGTTACGAGCAGTATCTCGTTCCGAGCACCAGAATCTGGCAGCGTTATTGCGGCCCCGGCATTGGAAGCACCTCCGACTACTCCGACATCTCCAGATACATCTCCGTGTTCTCCACAGCCATCTCCAGTGACTTCTCCGTCTGTTCCGGATTCTCCGGAAACTCCGCCTTCGACTACGATTTCCTCCGATCCTCCGAATATCTCCTTCATTAACGCCGCTGCTTTCAAGACAGTCTCGCGTATGAGGGGAGTTCAAGTATTCATGATCAATATCCGACCCGAAGGAACAACTTCTGCCAGATCTTCTGTCGTGTCCGATCCTTCTCCGGACCTCTCGAACATTCCTGCCGAATACCACGAATTCGCGGACGTGTTTAGCAAAGGTAAAGCCGAAACTCTAGCTGATCATAGGCCCTACGACCTCAAGATCAAGTTAGAGGAGAATGCGTCACCCCCCGTGGGTCCGATGTATTCCCTGTCCCAAACAGAACAGCAAGCTTTGAAAGAGTTCATCGACGAGCATTTGCAGCATGGTTTCATCCGTCCGACCAGTTCTCCGCACGGTGCTCCCGTCCTATTCGCTAAGAAGAAAGACGGTTCTCTCCGCCTCTGTGTCGATTACCGCGGACTTAACCGCATTACTCGCAAAGATCGTTATCCGCTTCCGCGTCTAGCCGACCTCCTAGATGCACCCCACAATGCCAAAATCTACACCAAGATCGATCTCCAGCACGCATACCACCTAGTCCAGATCTCCGAAGGAGATGAATGGAAAACAGCCTTTTGAACTCGCTACGGCTCCTTCGAGTGGTTGGTTATGCCCTTTGGGTTAACTAACGCTCCCGCGGCTTTTCAAAGGTTTATCAATGATGTATTCGCTGATCTTTTGGATGTCTGCGTCATTGTTTATCTAGATGATATCTTGATCTACTCCAATAGTGTAGAGGAACACAAGGAGCACGTTAAGGAAGTTCTCCGACGTCTCCGGAAACACAAACTCTATGCTAAAGGTGAGAAATGTGAATTTCACGTTGACACCGTAGAATATCTAGGTTATATCCTTTCTCCAACCGGACTTACCATGGACCAAGCCAAAGTCAAGGTTATTCAAGAATGGCCTGAACCCCGCAAAGTCCGCGATGTTCAGTCCTTCCTCGGCTTTGCGAACTTCTACCGACGATTCATCCGCAACTACTCCGATATCGTCGTTCCGCTCACCCGCCTGACCCGCAAAGGCACCCCTTGGGTTTTTAGTGACAAGTGCCGGACAGCGTTCAATGAATTGAAAGCTGCCTTTACTCAAGCTCCGGTACTCACTCACTGGATCCCCGATGCTCCGATGATCGTAGAAACCGATGCCTCGGACTACGCTCTAGGAGCTATTCTATCGATCTACACCTCCGACGGAGAAATCCACCCCGTCGCTTTCCACTCGCGCACATTCACCTCCACGGAATTGAACTATGATGTCCACGACAAGGAACTTCTCGCAATTTTTGAAGCCTTCCGAATCTGGCGTCAATACCTTGAAGGTTCAGCTTCCGTTATCGATGTTGTTACTGATCATAAGAATTTAGAATACTTCTGTACGACTAAAGTCTTAACCCGAAGACAGGTCCGCTGGTCAGAGTATCTCTCCCAGTTCAACCTTTGTATTCGTTTCCGTCCAGGCAAGTTAGGAGCCAAACCCAACTCCTTAACTAGACGATGGGACGTCTACCCTAAAGAGGGGAGTGAGCGCTACCAGCATGTCAATCCACAGAACTTCCGACCCGTTTTCACTCAAGAACAACTCGTAGCATCAATCCGCGCTTCCTATCTCTTCTTACCCACTCTCCGCGGATCTGTAGTCATGGATGTTGAACAACTCCATTCCGACATCAAGTCCGCGCAAGAGTCCGATCCGTCACTCTCCGTCCCCATCTCCGAACTAGGTCCGCGCTGGTCAAAGGATGACTCCGGTCTCCTGCGACTAGACAACCGGATCTTTGTCCCCGACTTCTCCAATCTCCGAGTCCATGTTCTCCGCTACAAACACGATCACATTCTTTCCGGTCACTACGGCCAAAACAAAACATTAGAACTTGTCCGCCGGGAATATACCTGGCCCAATATCCGCGATTTCGTCAAGAGCTACTGTAAGTCCTGTGTCACTTGCATGCGAGCTAAACCCCAGAGACACAAACCCTATGGCAAACTCCGACAACTCCCTGTACCTTCTCGACCCTGGGACTCCATATCCATGGACTTCATCGAGAAACTCCCCAAATCCTCCGGTTTCGATTCTATTCTAGTCATCGTAGACCGACTCTCTAAACAAGCCATATTCACCCCTTGCCACGACACTATCACCTCCGAAGATCTAGCCAAGTTATTCGTAATGCATGTATTCTCCAAGCACGGAGTTCCGAACCACGTCACCTCCGATCGAGGTTCGGAGTTCGTCTCCCATTTCTTTAGGTCCCTTGGTAAAGCCTTAGAGATGAAACTACACTACACCTCTGGCTACCACCCTGAAGGTGATGGACAGACCGAACGTACTAACCAAACTTTGGAACAGTACCTCCATGTATACTGCAATTACCAACAAGACAACTGGTCAGAACTTCTTCCTATAGCCGAGTTCGCGTACAACAATGCTCCAAGTGCTACCACCGGAGTATCTCCGTTCTTCGCGAACAAAGGTTACCATCCCCGTATCTCCGTACATCCGGAATACGATCTCGCTTCCACCCGTGCAAGAGAATTCGTAGTCAACCTCGACGACCTCCACCAAGAGCTCCGAACCGCGATGTCCGATGCGCAACTCCGCTACCAAGCTCCTGCAGACCGCAGACGATCCGCGGCTCCGGACTTCAAGGTCAGACAAAAGGTCTTCATCAAAGCTCAGTTCTTTCGCACCACAAGACCCTCCAAGAAGTTATCCGAGAAGTTCATCGGACCCTTTGAAATCATTGCTCAAGCAGGTCCTTCGTCCTTCACGGTTAATCTTCCCCAATCACTATGCTCAGTACACCCAGTGTTCCATGTATCGATGCTCGAGCCCCAAACTCCGAACGAGATTCCTTTCCGCATACAATCTCCGCCACCTCCGATCGAAGTTGATGGCGAAGAAGAATACGAGATAGCCGAAGTTTTTGACTCTAAAATCGACAAGCGATATCGAAAGATGCCCTTGCGATATAAAGTCCAATGGCTGGGCTATGAAGACACCGCGGAAGAATTCTCTGAGCTCGGAGCGGACGAACTCGAACACGCTCAGGAACTTGTACAAGAGTTCCACCGTCGATACCCGGACAAACCCGGTCCACTCAGCAAAATCAAACCAAAGTAGCTTAGCTACGTATTTCATTCCTTTTCTCTCTCTCTCTCTCTCTAGTAGTTATAGTCCTAGTTACTTACCTTACAACCCTTTTCTCTTCTCTTGTTACTTACTTATCAATCACTCTCCAAAAGGACAGACACAACAGTATATATATCAAGAAAAAGAAAAAGACCCAAGGTAGTTACAAATTTCTATATACTACAGTCCTTTTAGTCCGAGGAGTCTGTGTACTCCTCTGCCCCCATCACATAGTCCTCGTCGATTTTCTTCTCCCCCTTCCCTTTCTCCGCCTGCTCTTCCGTTTCTCCGCCTTCCTCCGCCTCCCTTCTCTCCCGTGCCTCCCTCGCGTATTGATCCGACTTGATCCATGCGTCCAAACGAAATTCGATGTCTTGCAACCGATCCTCAACATCCGCGAACTCCTCATCGGTCTCGTATTCATCGCACTCGTCCAGCTGTTCCGCAGTCCGCAAGATATTTCCGAGGCGCCGTGTCCGCGAACGTTCCTTGGCCATGGCTACTCGGAGTTTTGCTACCTCGACCGAATGTTCCATTTGGCGCTGCTCGAAGCGCTGGGTAAAGTCGATGAACACGTTCATCAACTGCTGATTTGTCGGATCATCCTCTGACGCCTTCACCGCCTTCTCCGTCTTCTCCGCCGTGCTCCGCGTTATCCGGGAAGGCCCAGCCTCGGATACCTGCTCCGCCCTCCTTGCGACAACCCTTCTCCGCGGAGCCTTCTCCGCGACCTTCCCTCGCCCCGCCTTAGTCTCCTGCCCCTTCGGAAACTCGCACCGATGCTTAGCCTTGTGACACCCCTCACAAGTACTGGCATTGGCGCTGGGTCACAGTCAGCTCAGCCCAACTAACAAGAAAAAGACGACCACTTACCTTGCTTGTGGTAGGCATTCCCGTTTTCAGCCCCTACAATTGAAGCAGGCCCTGTGAACCCCATCTGGCCATAACGTCGCGTACTCATCGCCGACTTCACGGTCCCGGACCTCCGGGCGTTTCCGCTGCGACGGCTCTTTCTCCTCCTTCTCCGGCCCCCCAAGTATTGCCGGCAGTTCCTTCTCCTCCGCATCCTCATCGTCGTCATGCACAGACATTTCCTTCATAGCCTGCGAGATCCCAACTTTCGTACCCCGGATTCGGCGGTCCTCAACCTCCTTCCGGTGTTGCGCACGGATAAGGGCGGTACGCTCGTACTCCGCGGCGGCTTCTCCGACATCTCCGTGAATTCCGCCGCCATCTCCTCTGTGATCAGCATTAGCTCAGGCGACTCCGACTTTACAAAGGTCCACGAACCTCCCGGAGTTTCTTCCACCATCCTCCGTTTCCCCTTTGACTTCTTCGTCGGGGCGAAACTCCGGTCGGCATCTCGTCACGCGGACGAACAATTTTCGGAGTTACCGCCGTTGTTGTAGCGGGCGCGGCGACGGGATTGTGCTCATTGGCGAGCATCTTAGAAGCAATCTCTCGTGCAATGAGAGCCTGGAGTTCGGGATACTGCGCTAGGTCTTTCAAAGATAGGCCAGACATGGTTGAGAAAAGTCAGGAAGTGGGCGTGTTGGAGCTTGTGGGTACGTTAGAAAAAATTGTCAGAGACGAAGAACATCGGAGTTCCCCTTTTTCCGCTTTTAAAGCGATTGTTCGAACTCCGCGACTTCGATCCTGGTTCTCCGCAGCAAGTGACGTCATCATCTCGAACCTCGGACAGACCCCGAAGCTTCGACCTTAGCTTTCGGAGAAATTTCCGGACTCCGGACGAAACTCCGAAGGCCGTTCTGGATTGGCCTCTTGGGACTTGGCCTTAAGGGGGGAGTACTGTTACGCATGTGCAAACCCCTAACCCCTAGCCCTGGTCAGATGAC
The DNA here is from genome assembly GCA_014058305.1 of Pleurotus tuber-regium. NCBI lineage: Eukaryota > Fungi > Basidiomycota > Agaricomycetes > Agaricales > Pleurotaceae > Pleurotus > Pleurotus tuber-regium. The sequence continues at coordinate 336,702 of JACFYU010000026.1, read as the reverse complement.
CATTCCCATGACCTCGGGCGTCGGTTTCGGACTACCGGACCTTCGGACACATTCGGATCAAGGGATATGCACGCAGACTTAGCACGTGTAGATAAGGACTTTGATATTACTGTAGAATTATTTAATTATCAAGGGACACTTAGGCTTAGTTACCACGAGGTATAACTCATGTATTCCGCATGTTAGGTTACCTTCACAGTATTTAAGCCGTAGTTTACTTGTAGATAGTTCTTCAGTTCGAATATCAACTTAATACGTTCCCTCTTCTCTACTAAGGAACTCCTGTTCCGCGCTATCTCCGTTCTCCGGTATCCCGCATCTCCGACCTACGCTCTACCTTCTATCCGTTCTCCGGCGTTACTCCGTAACCCCAATCTCCGTTCCGAAATCAAGGTACACTTGTTAGGTAGTGGGCGGCGCAACTCTGTAACCCAGTAGTTGAAGCCAAGTACCTTATTGTAGTCTGTTTAGTAGTAGACCTGGATTCAGTATTTAACAAAGGACCTGCTTGAGCAATGATTTCAAAGGGTCCGATGAACTTCTCGGATAACTTCTTGGAAGGTCTTGTAGTGCGAAAGAACTGAGCCTTGATGAAGACCTTTTGTCCGACCTTGAAGTCCGGAGCCGCGGATCGTCTGCGGTCTGCAGGGGCTTGGTAGCGGAGTTGCGCATCGGACATCGCGGTTCGGAGTTCTTGGTGGAGGTCGTCGAGGTTGACTACGAATTCTCTTGCACGGGTGGAGGCGAGGTCGTATTCCGGATGTACGGAGATACGGGGATGGTAACCTTTGTTCGCGAAGAACGGAGATACTCCGGTGGTAGCACTTGGAGCATTGTTATACGCGAACTCGGCTATAGGAAGAAGTTCTGACCAGTTGTCTTGTTGGTAATTGCAGTATATGCGGAGGTACTGTTCCAAAGTTTGGTTAGTACGTTCGGTCTGTCCATCACCTTCAGGGTGGTAGCCAGAGGTGTAGTTACGGGTCCGTAATGTAATGAAGGACCCATTCCTTTGCTGAATTGGGCCGCTGGCGGCGCTTATTCTAAGTCGGAGGGTATTCGAATACCCGGTTACCGGTTGCTTCTGCCGGTTCGGTGATCGTCGTCTTACCTCCGCCTTCTTTAATTAATTTTACGCCACTATGCCTCTCTTTCGTCGATCTTGCCACTCTTGTTCCCTCAATTGATGACTGTCTAATTTTCTTGATCTCGTCTGCTGCTCGCTTGGTTTGCATGCTATGTATCACTACACGCTGTCTGTTCCTGCTGTAACTACCAAGCTCAGATCTTCCCCTAATAGCCTCTCATGTATCCTCAGGCTCGCAAACTTCCATCACCCCCTTATCACCCTCCACGCTCCCACCAGCTTGCTCTCCTTGTCCGATTTCCCCCCTCGTTTTCCTCTCTGTCTCTTCTTGCTCTTGCTTGTTTCAACAAGGTATTCGAATGTGCAACAAACAGTCCACGATTCACGTATCCGTTCATGCTACCTCAAGTCATTTGGGTATTCCTGTTAATCAGTATTCACACTCCTCAGCCTATGGATTTCCAAGCGGACAGACTTACTGCTGTCTTCTGCTTCACGTCGAGCCCTCAAGGCCAAGATCACGAATAGTTCACTTCGATCTCGTCGATATGTTCTGCCTCCACTATTGACAATCCCTGTTGTTGACGAAGCACTCGTATGAAGGCTTTGCTACTGGCTGGAATAGACAAATGGGTCCTTGTAAGTAATGTCCTAACTATGCATCTGTTATTTGCTCACCCATCTCAAGAATTACTGAAGTTATTGCGCTCACAACTATGCCTCAACACCCACTGACACGCCCACTTCCTCCCACTCCCACTCCCTGTTTGATCGTTGTAACTCAACCGCCGAAGGATCTCTGCGACTACGCCTCAACACCCACAGACATGCCACTTCCTCCCACTCCCTGTTCGATCGTCGTAACTCAACCACCGAAGGATCTCTGTACGCGGAGCAGGTTTCCATTTCCATTGATATGTATTCGAGGTGTGCGGTGGTGTGAATGGGTTTGAATGTTGATCGGCTGATCCCGACTGTATCATGTGGCTTGATCCTTGTGAAGTGCCATGTACAAAGATTATCTCCACCCATCTAATCCTAGTAGTTTCTGTATCACTCACGAATTGTCCGGAATCAGCTCTTGAAGACGACATTGGATATCTCCACTATTAGCGACTGCCCATTCGTGCTAAGTACAAAGCACTAAGCGCTCATCTATTAGACGCTGCCACAGTGACATCACAATCACATGTCTTTGGTTCATTTCGTCGTTCGACGTTGAACGAGTTCTCTCAGCAGTTACTGTCGTATTCTGAACAAGCCTTCCCATATCCTCCTACGGACCCATCCATGCCATGCCTGCAGCAGTGGCCCACATCTACAAGTGTAGTTTCATCTCTAAGGCTTTACCGAGGGACCTAAAGAAGTGGGAGACGAACTCCGAACCTCGATCGGAGGTGACGTGGTTCGGAACTCCGTGCTTGGAGAATACATGCATTACGAATAACTTGGCTAGATCTTCGGAGGTGATAGTGTCATAACCTAGATATTCTACGGTGTCAACGTGAAATTCACATTTCTCACCTTTAGCATAGAGTTTGTGTTTCCGGAGACGTCGGAGAACTTCCTTTACGTGCTCCTTGTGTTCCTCTACACTATTGGAGTAGATCAAGATATCATCTAGATAAACAATGACGCAGACGTCTAAAAGATCAGCGAATACATCATTGATAAACCTTTGAAAAGCCGCGGGAGCGTTAGTTAACCCAAAAGGCATAACCAACCACTCGAAGGAGCCGTAGCGAGTTCGAAAGGCTGTTTTCCATTCATCTCCTTCGGAGATCCGGACTAAGTGGTATGCGTGCTGGAGATCGATCTTGGTGTAGATTTTGGCATCGCGGGGTGCATCTAGGAGGTCGGCTAGACGCGGAAGCGGATAACGATCTTTGCGAGTAATGCGGTTAAGTCCGCGGTAATCGACACAGAGGCGGAGAGAACCGTCTTTCTTCTTAGCGAATAGGACGGGAGCACCGTGCGGAGAACTGGTCGGACGGATGAAACCATGCTGCAAATGCTCGTCGATGAACTCTTTCAAAGCTTGCTGTTCTGTTTGGGACAGGGAATACATCGGACCCACGGGGGGTGACGCATTCTCCTCTAACTCGATCTTGAGGTCGTAGGGCCTGTGATCAGCTAGAGTTTCGGCTTTACCTTTGCTAAACACGTCCGCGAATTCGTGGTATTCGGCAGGAATGTTCGAGAGGTCCGGAGAAGGGATCGGACACGACAGAAGATCTGGCAGAAGTTGTTCCTTCGGGTCGGATATTGATCATGAATACTGGACTCCCCTCATACGCGAGACTGTCTTGAAAGCAGCGGCGTTAATGAAGGAGATATTCGGAGGATCGGAGGAAATCGTAGTCGAAGGCGGAGTTTCCGGAGAATCCGGAACAGACGGAGAAGTCACTGGAGATGGCTGTGGAGAACACGGAGACGTATCTGGAGATGTCGGAGTAGTCGGAGGTGCTTCCAATGCCGGGGCCGCAATAACGCTGCCAGATTCTGGTGCTCGGAACGAGATACTGCTCGTAACCCAGTCAATCAACGGATTGTAGCGGGTGAGCCAGTTATGTCCTAGAACAACAGAACAGGAAACGTCCAGAGGTGTGACAAAGAACGTGATTTTCAGATTTTCGCCAGTCGGAAACCTACAGAGTAGGTCAAGAGCTTCAGTAATGAAATTATTTGAGGAGCCGTCGAACAACAAAAGCTTTATCGGGGGTGTACGGTAAGTTAAGAGTCCATGAGCACGAATGAAACCTGTATCTACAAAACAGTGAGTAGAACCGGAATCTATTAGTGCAGTAAAGATCGTAGTGGTATCAGAAAGATTGTCCGAGGTAAGAGAAACGTAGGTAGCGGAAGGAGAAAGAACGGGAGACGCAGCATTAAGTCTACAAATGTCGGGCCATATGTACAGATCGCAGCTCCGCGGAGGGTCCGAGGACTCTGGGCTGCACATCAGTTTTCCGTTTCGGAGATGTGTGCCTCTTGTTCAGAGGTGTCCGATTCAGCTACTGCTGCGCGGGCCTTTGCGGAGTTCGAGTTTCCGTTGGGGCATTCCTTAACCCGATGTCCGGAACCACTGCAGAAGAGACAGAGTCCCTTCCGGATGCGTTCCACGCGGACTTCAGGTTTCAGTTTGCCGTCCTTTCCCAATTGATTGGCGAAAGGGGGTGGTGCGGAATTCTTCGAAGCGGGTTTTGCGGAGGACGTTGAGGACTTGTTGCCGGAGTTGGAGGAAGACGAGAACGGGTTCGCGGAGTTCGAGGATGCGGGTTTAGACGAGTGGTGGGAGGACGTGGACTTCTTCGCGGACTTCTCGGAGTGTTTCTCCGAGGGATCGGACTTCTTCTCCTTTTGCCTCTCCCAGTACCGTTGGTCGATTTCGGAAGCGGCGGATCGGAGAGCGGAGAGTGATTCCCTTTTCGGAGAATGCGAGAGTTCGTCCTTGATTCGGTCCGGAAGCGCGTTGTAGTACATGTATCAGAGGGCCCTGTCGCCCCAACCAACCAGCTTTGAAGCATGCTGCTGGAAGATCACGTTGAATTTCGTGATCCGGTGGTGGCTGAGCATCTTTGAGAGAGTCGAGGGCCATTTCCGCGTCTCGGGCTGGGTCAATAGCACCGAAATTATCCTTAAGGGTTTCCACAAATGCCTCATAGGAGTACATCCAAGGTGGAACTTCCCCATCGGGTTCCACAAGGTATGGCTCGAACAGATCGAAAGCCATGCCTTTCAGATACGAAAGCGCGAATGTAACCTTTTCGTCCTCATCGGAGAACTGACCGGAGTTCGCGGTGAAGTATAACTTCAACTGAACTAGGAATGTGTTGAGTTTCCGAGGGTCTGAACCATCGAACGTATCGGGAACCTTGACGCGAGAGCTAGCTTTGGCGGAGGCAGGGACGGAGACCCCACGATTCAGATCGCGGAGTGTAGACGTAATTCCGTTGAGGGACTGAATAAGTGCCTCACCAACATTGGATCGGATCGGGGTTTCTCGACGGGGGGCGGAGTGTGGAGGTTGATCGTAGTCGAATGCATCGTCATCTTCGGGTTCGTCATCACCATCGTCCGGAGGCCCAGGAGGTCCGCCAGGTCCGGAGGGTCCGGATGGCCCAGCAGAGGGCTCCCGTTGGGGTTGCGGAGAATGGGACAAGGTTTGCGAGAGACGCTCTTCGATGATCGTTTCGTTTCTCCGAGATTCTTCGGGGTTCTCCTGGAGTTCTTCGGTCGGAGCAGTAGTGCTCACAACAGGAGTCGAAGATGCGCGGACTCGCCCTACGGGTCGCCGTGTGGTGTTATGGTGACTGCGGGCATGTGCGGAGGTCGAGGATCCGGATGCGGCAGGGGACTGCTCTGCAGCCTTGGCCAGCTTGGTAACGCGTGCTGTGGTCATCTGTGAAAAGGAAAGGGCTAGGGAGTGGGAGGTGAGTTCGAATATACTGTTAAATGAGGTCATTACACTCAGCCACGTCAACATATGTACCACATATGTAGTCCTGTATGGAAACTGGTCTACATATGTGCTGTTATTACACTCAGCCATGTTAACATATGTACCACATATGTAGTCCTATACTAAAATTAATCTACATATGTACTAAATATATACTAAATATGACATGATTATGAACTCAAGATAGAACAGATTTATTGATTGTGTAGTGAGAAAGTGTATATGTGCTCAAATTGTAAATCAAGCCCCAATCTGAACTCAATCTGAATAAATAGTGCTGAAATTAATCTGAAATTAATCTGAATATGATTCCAATTTATATGTAGCACATATTGTACTTATGTGAATCAATTACAAGTTATTTGTACAAGTTAATTTTTTGGCTTCTTAAAAAAGAAGGTTATAATAATTATCGATACTGGCAACAGCAGGGATTAAACCAATGTGCTCAAAGATGAGTTGTACATACATTATCACAAGTGGTATGATAGCCATCTCAGCCAAAGTGCTGCATTAATACCCCCACTGCTCAAATCCTCAAGTACCTGATTGGGCCACAGGTTCAAACTCTGCCCAGCATTGTCCTGAACCCTCTGCCCTACTATTTCTTTCACCCCATCCTCATTCCCACCTCTATTTTCCTTGAACAACATCAACACCAAGTACAGTAATACCCCAAAGGTAGTTGGTACACAGAACACAGGGGGCAGCCACCCCACCTGTATCTCAACATCCCCCAGTGTGACTTGAACAACCCACTCTCATTTCAACTACCCCACCATGTTCCTGCCTCACTATTGACACCTCCACCTCTGTCCTGACACCCCCATCTCCATTCCAACACCCCCACACCCTCACTTGATATCTTACCACCTCATTTAGAACCACCACCTCTTGCTCAATACTGTACCTTCACAATGCCACACCACCCAACATACAGCCCCACCTCTGTTACAACACCCTTACCTCTGCTTCAACATCACCACCTACCACCTATCTTGTTCCTCTCTATTGTATACCTCATCCTTAGTCACCACCTTCCTAATCCATGCCCCCATCTCCCCATTCAACATCTTCCTTCTACTGTACATACAAACACATCCTATAGGTTATCTCTAACTACTACAATGTATTGTCCTGTTATTTAGCTTTGTGCATGTCTTACCTTAGTGTAATAAATACTACCATGAAAGCCTTAGTTTAACACAGCTAGAATATACTAAAAGATCATTTATAAATTATGTATTGAGTTACTCAGACCATTTTCAGTTCAAATTCAACTCATATGTAGATCATGTGTAGATTATATGTATATCATATGTAATGCATATGTATATCATATGTAATGCATATGTAGTGCATATGTGGTACATATGTTTGACTTTGACAATTGTAGGTCATATGTTTTCCATGAAATATGATCTGTAACTGAACTGAATATGTACTGGATCTGTGTCACATATGTGAAACTGGACTGAATTTGTACTACATATGTCTCACATATGTTCATGTGGCTCAGTGTAACATACTGTGTTAAATACTGAATCCAGGTCTACTACTAAACAGACTACAGGAAGGTATTTGGCTTCAACTACTGAGGTGCAGAGTTGCGCCGCCCACTACCTAACAAGTTATACCTTAACTTCGGAACGGAGATCGGGGTTACGGAGTAACACCGGAGAACGGGATAGACAGTATGTTACACTGAGCCACATGAACATATGTGAGACATATGTAGTACAAATTCAGTCCAGTTTCACATATGTGACACAGATCCAGTACATATTCAGTTCAGTTACAGATCATATTTCATGGAAAACATATGACCTACAATTGTCAAAGTCAAACATATGTACCACATATGCACTACATATGCATTACATATGATATACATATGCATTACATATGATATACATATAATCTACACATGATCTACATATGAGTTGAATTTGAACTGAAAATGGTCTGAGTAACTCAATACATAATTTATAAATGATCTTTTAGTATATTCTAGCTGTGTTAAACTAAGGCTTTCATGGTAGTATTTATTACACTAAGGTAAGACATGCACAAAGCTAAATAACAGGACAATACATTGTAGTAGTTAGAGATAACCTATAGGATGTGTTTGTATGTACAGTAGAAGGAAGATGTTGAATGGGGAGATGGGGGCATGGATTAGGAAGGTGGTGACTAAGGATGAGGTATACAATAGAGAGGAACAAGATAGGTGGTAGGTGGTGATGTTGAAGCAGAGGTAAGGGTGTTGTAACAGAGGTGGGGCTGTATGTTGGGTGGTGTGGCATTGTGAAGGTACAGTATTGAGCAAGAGGTGGTGGTTCTAAATGAGGTGGTAAGATATCAAGTGAGGGTGTGGGGGTGTTGGAATGGAGATGGGGGTGTCAGGACAGAGGTGGAGGTGTCAATAGTGAGGCAGGAACATGGTGGGGTAGTTGAAATGAGAGTGGGTTGTTCAAGTCACACTGGGGGATGTTGAGATACAGGTGGGGTGGCTGCCCCCTGTGTTCTGTGTACCAACTACCTTTGGGGTATTACTGTACTTGGTGTTGATGTTGTTCAAGGAAAATAGAGGTGGGAATGAGGATGGGGTGAAAGAAATAGTAGGGCAGAGGGTTCAGGACAATGCTGGGCAGAGTTTGAACCTGTGGCCCAATCAGGTACTTGAGGATTTGAGCAGTGGGGGTATTAATGCAGCACTTTGGCTGAGATGGCTATCATACCACTTGTGATAATGTATGTACAACTCATCTTTGAGCACATTGGTTTAATCCCTGCTGTTGCCAGTATCGATAATTATTATAACCTTCTTTTTTAAGAAGCCAAAAAATTAACTTGTACAAATAACTTGTAATTGATTCACATAAGTACAATATGTGCTACATATAAATTGGAATCATATTCAGATTAATTTCAGATTAATTTCAGCACTATTTATTCAGATTGAGTTCAGATTGGGGCTTGATTTACAATTTGAGCACATATACACTTTCTCACTACACAATCAATAAATCTGTTCTATCTTGAGTTCATAATCATGTCATATTTAGTATATATTTAGTACATATGTAGATTAATTTTAGTATAGGACTACATATGTGGTACATATGTTAACATGGCTGAGTGTAATAACAGCACATATGTAGACCAGTTTCCATACAGGACTACATATGTGGTACATATGTTGACGTGGCTGAGTGTAATGACCTCGGGATAGAAGGTAGAGTATAAGTCGGAGATGCAGAATACCGGAGATCGGCGATAGAGAAGGACAGGAGAGAGTAGGAGCTCCCTTAGTAGAGAAGAGGAGACGTATTAAGTTGATATTCGAACTGAGGAACTATCTACAAGTAACTACGGCTTAAATACTGCAAAGGTAACCTAACATGCGGAATACATGAGTTATACCTCGTGGTAACTAAGCCTAAGTGTCCCTTGATAATTAAATAATTCTACAGTAATATCCGAGTCCATATCAACACGTGTTAAGTCCGCGTGCATATCCCTTGATCCGAATGTATCCGAAGGTCCAATAGTCCGAAGCCGATGTCCGAAGTCATGGGGATGGTCATCTGACCAGGGCTAGGGGTTAGGGGTTTGCATGTGCGTAACATTCTCGTCCATTCATTATTTCATTCTTAATGTCTCGTAATGTGTATATTAAGCTCGTATAACCTGTAGTATCACCTCAGTCTCGTACAAACGGACTGAGGTGAGTATTTACCTATTTTCTTCTATCTTTAATGTGTACTAATAGTGTTGTAGTTGTTCTTGTAATAGGTATTTACGGCCGCAATAAAGTCCGTTTGTACGAGACTGAGTTGTTCTTGTAATAAACTCTCCTCATCTTTGAGCACATTGCAGAGTACTCTGAGTTCATTATACCTTCCTTCATTGATCCACCTCTTGGAGCTCGAAAAAATAATGATCCAGACTGTGTTAAGGGACTCAAGTTGTAGCCAGGCCGGTCTATGTTGTTCTTCATCTATACTATAGGAGCTTGACTTCATATACAGATTCACCATGGTGTCGTTCGCAGACGTTATTGCATATTGTCAGCAGAAAGGCTAGTCGGGCATTAGGCCGAACCAATTTATTGCACTTGACAACAGATTTGAAAATGATACGACAGCAAATACATCCTCTCCCGCAAATTGTCATGATCCGCAACTTACAGAGAGCCCAGACTACAACGAGGTAAATGTATTGTGATGCGCCATATACCATAAGAAGTATCTGTGCGCATCAGCGTCAACATGGGCATTAGCTTTCGGCTTCCTTCTCTTCGTCCAATTAACTCCAACACATCCTGTCCATCAGCCCGATCTGTGGGCGGACTTGGCCTCCCTACACCAGTGCCTGAAGCTCGCATCCCGGCTTCCACTAACCGCTCGAGTTTCCACCATCTGAGATGCTCGTACACCTGAGCAATATGTTAGAATTACTGTCTGCGTCATTGATTAACGTAAATCTGATACAAGACTGACTTACATTCGCAAGCTTAGGTTCAAGGACACATGGTGCGTGGACATTGCTCTTCTCCTCTAGGACATCAACTCTATTTGGTTATATGGTTTTCACCGTGATGCTAAAACATGCCTAATCAGCATTGTGGAGTCCCCTCTCCGAACGTGATCGCCTTCAAATTATCATAAAACTGATCGGAGTCTTGCTAACGTTCCTATGAAGTCTAAAAAATACGAAATGGGTCGTTGACCTTGACAAATGGCATCGTATTCCTTATGGATTAGGCGGTTTCTATTGAAAGGTTATGGCAGCTCACGCAGGTGGAGGGAATGAATCTGTATAAGGAATGACTCAGTACCTGGTAAGAGTACTGATATATGTAGCTATACTATGTACCTGTATAAAGAATGACTAAGGAGTAGTTAGCGTATGCAATATGAACATGGGGACCATGTATCTACTCACCTCAGTACCTGGTAAGAGTACTGAGGTGTACTATCCGATGTGTACCGTAATTGTCCGTTATTGACCGTGGGATGATTACGGGTCCGGAATGTAATGAAGGATCCGTTACTTACATTAGATGGAGGGCTTAGGGCGCTTATTTTTAAGAGGGTGGGTATTGAAGTTGCCGGTTGCCGGTTGCTTCTGCCGGACAGGATATTAAGTCCGCGTGGCCAAGAAGGCGCCAATCAGGTTGATTTGGTCCAAAATAGGTAAAGGGGACCCCACATGGCCGGTTCGTCCATATTAAGCAATAGCTGTTATTCTCAGTAATTTATTGAAGTCAGCCGATCGGTCCGTGAGAGTGCAAACCAGTCGAGAGCCTGTCCCTAAGGGTCAGTGCAGTCAGCAAAAGGTGAACTTTGAGTAAAAAAGCCAACCATGTCTTATTTGAGTCAGATGCGGAATCCCATGGTGTATTGATAAGTCTAGCAAGGTCGAAAAAAGTCACAGGAATAAGTCACGATTTGCGCCAAGTCGATGACTGCCTGGGAAATATTTGGGTATGACGTCGGCTCTGCCGAGACAGATGACACTGCTTGAGCGCTTGGCCAGCGCTTAGATGATCATCCGATAATCGATCGCTGTTGCGCCAGTCCACCGTCGTACAGCTCACATCTTACCTCCAACATCCAGCCTCCTGTTGTTTTCCACACAGGTAAGTACTACTGCTTGTTTGCCTCCAAGCATTTCAGCTAACCAACACCTACCTGTAGGTAATTGAGCCACTAACAAGGTCTAATTAGGCTCCTATCACCAGTATGGATTGCCAGTGCTCGGGATGTTACTCACTTGGGAATAAACGGCGCGCTGAGAGTACAATCGAGAGACATCTACGAAAGGACTTGACTCTGTTGGACTCACATACCCATCATCCTGAATCCCGTGCTTTCCTTCTTCAATGCATTCAAGGAAACCGGGAAATACTTGGAAAATTGAAGGCTCAGCGAAACCAGGGTATGTTGCATTGCAATCTACTTCAAGATTGTACACTTAATAACCCTCCCAAGCTCGTGTAGAAGCTTAAAGAGCTCAAGGTGATGGTATAAACATACTTCCCCTTATGTGTCTGCTATTGCATTGGCTAAAGTATGGTTTCTAGCAATGGACATTGATGATACTGGGGGTCCCTTATCATTTCTTGGTATGTAGATGTATCTTTTCCTCTGAGTACTATACATGCATCTCTTATTGCTATTTTTCACCAGATGCAAACAATCAAGCAACATTGAATTATGATCAAGGTGAGTGAGATTTATTGGTGAATCATATTATCCCTACTAACTTCTAGTGATTTCAGGTATTTCAGCCTTTTACTCTGAATCAGAGTATGTTACTTATCAACTCCTAGATATGCCCCACAACTTGGCCAGTGTTGCTGATAGTGATCTGCAAGATGTTCATTATAATGATGAGGAGTTCTACAAAGGGGTCCCATTTTCTGATATCTCCTTTCCTGATCTCAGGAGTGTAGAGGATGAGGATCTTCCTGGTAATATAGATCCCTATTACCAAGATCCAGAGGCATTTGATGAACCTCTCATTGAAGAGGCTGACTCTGACTTTGACTCTGGCTCTGACAATGAGTCTGATCAGAGTAATGATATTGATGATGGCACTCATAGTCATAGTGCTTCTGCATCTCCCACTCCTAGTGACTCTGACTCTGACTCTGGGGACAGAAGTTCAGATTCTGAAGGAGATGAGGATGATTCCTCTGATACTGAGTCTGACTCAGATGAGGAAATTGAGGTTCAAGCTCAGTTTTCTTTGCCTGCATCTCAGCAGGCTTTACGTGAGAAGATACTTGATGGCTACAAGCCAGACTCTGCCCCTCCAACAATTGGAATTAGACCAATTCCATTGACCAAACTCCAGATTTACAGTTTGAGTGCTTGGGTTATATATCTGCTCAAAAATACTACTAGGGATGCTCATGCAGGATACTGTAAGCTCCTATCCACATCTATTGGAGAAGAAATAATGAGTATTGAGCGCTGCCGCCGATTGGCACAGAAGATTACAAATTTCATGCCTAAGTATGTAGATATATGCCCTGGAAAGTGCATAGCATTTACTGGAGAACACAAAGACAAGATTGTTTGTGATTATCTCCGTAAGTCAAAGAAAGGCCCTGCGAATGTGTGTGGCAGAGATAGATTTTTACCATCTTCAAATAAACCAGTTGCCCAATTTATGACATTACCAGTGCTACCTACAATTAGAGCAATGTTTGCTAATCATGAAACTTCAAAATTGCTACGTTACCATGACAATCTTGTCAAAGCAGCTATCAAAGTTATTCATGAAGGTGGAAAGGTGAAATACTCAGACTATGCAAATAGCAAAACACACATTGACCATGTCATGAAAATGGGCCTTTTCAAAGATGAATGTGATATGCTATTTATCAGTTCTGTTGATGGTGCCATGCTTACTCTGAAGAAGCAATCTGAGGTTTGGTTTATGATTTTGATTGTTTTGAACCTACCACCTGAGATCCGGTGTGATGCGAAAGAGTAGGAAGTAAAGAAATACAAAATTTAGAAAACAAATAACAAAACCAACAATAAAATTCAACAGTAGTGAAAGTAGGGAAATTGTGATGGTGAAGGTAAGTTTAAGACAATGAAATACTTCCTGAATCTCTCCTGAAGGTTCTCGGACAGTATGCGCCGTCGGATTCCTCCAGTCGTTTGTTTAGGGTGAGGGAGACCCTTTCTCTTGTTTCTATTGTATGGGACGAAGGTAGTTGGAGTGGGTAGGGTCGAAGATATCGATCCTGAGGGCGAGGTTGCTGGTTAGAGGATAGAAAGATGTGTAACTTACTATAATCCCAATAGTACTGCTTCTGAGGGCTCACCACTCTCTGGGCTTGCCTACTACTCAGTTGCGACGAAATACTATCAAGAGTATAGCTTGCTAGACGAAGATGGAGGCTAAGAACTTGCTGAGAACGATACTGGGAATTGATTCTGAGATGGTTATATATTCTTTCTACAGTGAGTACATGGGTTTATATACTCTACTGAAAGTGTGCAAACAAAAAGGCTGCGTATAAACGAACGATGTCGTTGTAACAGTAAGTAGAATCGAAGAAAGGGGTAAAATGCGAAAAATAGGAGTGTCACAGACAGTCCATATGGCAACAAACAATAACATTCTCTCGCCTCAGTCAGGCAATGGCAATGGATCATGGGATCGAATCTGCTGGTCCAATAGCAAAAGTCTCTTGTTGATGGCTTCCCGTGGGATGACTGATGTGATTGCTAAGCACAATAGAGTTGCTCAGTCAGCCTTTGTCTCGGCAGGGGGTGAACCGTGCGGTGCGTGTCTGCATCAATCAATAACTAGGGGTAATGATCGATGGGATTGTTGTCGAGTCACGTATAGCCAGACTGAGTCATGACTGTGAGAATCATTCCACGATGGTGGGTAGTCGATGAGTCATTGAGTTCCGGGCTGGTCTAGATCGTGGTGGTGCTAAAATAGGCTCGATGATGCGTATAGGAGAGGGGAGTCGATCAGGAACAAGAACTGGTATATCGTTGGGTAGATGCCAAGTAAGCATCCATCGCCAGAACCGTATAGATGCTGGAATACTTGTCTGAGTGCGATGGACAGCTAGATAATAGCTTGATGGAATTGTCGGCATATAGGGGGATATGATGTATATGATATAGTGTCATTCATGCCATGCAATATGATTGACTTGGAATTCTCCTATGAATGAGTCTATTTCAACTCGATAAACATGTAGCCACGATCCAATCTGTACTAGCCGACTAGGCTGGTTGGTAATGATCCAAGGCCTTCTGGGATGGCCTAGATAGGTACTATGCGTGATGACTGAGATGTCGATACGGGAGGTCATGATGTAGAACGATAAACGAGAGCAGAGGAACTGGGAGTTGCTATTTGATTCCGTCCACGTGAGCTGTTATTGCCATGTCGATCATAACGGGAGAATGGTAGAAGCAAAGCGAAGTAGTGAATGTATGATCGAATAAAACTATAAAAGCATAAATTAAAGTAGAGTTAGCGCAGTAATTTGAATGTGACAAAAGTGAATGCGATGATCATTAAGAGAAGGATGAAAAAGGAAATGAAATAGCTTAATGGGAGTTTTGTCGATCATGATCGAAAAGCTTGTACAATCAATGAATTAGACGCTGGCTGCGTCATGCTGTTGTGTCGCGTCCTGAAGCTGTTGAAGTTTCTCTTGCACGTGCCACGTGTTGTCACATGCCTGCTTGACTAGGAGTTAGGGGGTGCTCGCATCTTGATATTGCTCTGTCTATGTACTGAACAATTTCGGTGCATGACAACGTGCTCGTTAGCGAGCATTTTTGAGGCAATCTCTTGAGCAACGAGAGCTTGAAGTTCAGGATACTGAACGAGGTCCTTTAGGGAGAGACCGGACATGTTTGGGTTATGGGATTTAGACGTTGGGTTATGGGCGAGTGTTTTAAAGTTGTCAAGAACATCGAAGTTCCCCTTTCCGCCTTTAAAGTGTCATTCGAAACTCCGCAACTTCGATCTTGGTTCTCCGCAGCAAGTGATGTCACCATCTCGAACCTCGGGCAGACCCCGAAGTTTCGGTTTTAGCTTTCGGAGAAAATTTCCGAACTCCGGACGGAACTCCGAAGAACGTTCTGGAATGGCCTCTTGGGAATCGGCCTTAAGGGGGGAGTACTGTTACGCATGTGCAAACCCCTAACCCCTAGCCCTAGTCAGGTGACCATTCCTGTGACCTCGGACATTGGCTTCGGACTATTGGACTTTCGGATACGCTCGGATCAAGGGATGTGCACGCGGACTTAACACGTGTTGATATGGACTCGGATATTACTGTAGAATTATTTAATTATCAAGGGACACTTAGGCTTAGTTACCACGAGGTATAACTCATGTATTCCACATGTTAGGTTACCTTCACAGTATTTAAGCCGTAGTTACTTGTAGATAGTTCTTCAGTTCGAATATCAACTTAATACGTTTCCTCTTCTCTACTAAGGGAGCTCCTGTCCTCTCCTGTTCTACTCTATCACCGTTCTCCGGTATTCCGCATCTCTGACCTACACTCTACCTTCTACTCCGTTCTCCGGCGTTACTCCATAACCCCGATCTCCGTTCCAAAATTAAGGTATAACTTGTTAGGTAGTGGGCGGCGCAACTCTGCACCCCAGTAGTTGAAGCCAAGTACCTCTCTGTAGTCTGTCTAGTATCAGAAACTGGATTCAGTATTTAACAGTAACACCGGAGAGCAGAATAAGAAGGCAGAGAATGTAGGGAATGGAGATGCGGAATACTGGAGAACAGAGATAGCACGGAACTCGAGTTCCTTAGTAGAGAAGAGGAACATATTAAATTGATATTCAAACTGAAGAAATATCTACAAGTAACTACAGCTGAAATACTGTGAAGGTAACTTAACATGCAGAATACATGAGTTAGTCCTCATGGTAGCTAAGCCTAAGTTTCCCTTGATAAGTAAGTAATTCTACAGTAATACCTAAGTTCATATCTACACGTGCTAAGTCTGCATGTACATCCCTTGATCTGAGTGTGTCCGATAGTCTGATAGTCCGAAGCTGATGTCCGGTCACAGGAATGGTCATCTGACCAGGGCTAGGGGCTAGGGGTTTGCATGTGCATAACAGTATTGCATTACAGCTGATTCAGACTTTCTTGAGACTGAACTCAATTTCATTTTCCACTTGCAACCACAAAACTTCCTTTTTGGGAGATTTGTCAGCTACCCCTATTGTGTCTTAATGAGCAGTAAGAAATCATACACTGTTGTATTGGTGTCAACATAAGGGGTTTGTGTTACTCCAGGATCATGCTTTGAGTCATTAAACATGAGTATTGTGCCGATGATGGTGATACTGACCAGAAATACTGTCAAATACATCTTATGAGACTATGCTCTCAGTGATTCCAAAAAAGGAGATTTTGTGGTTGCAAGTGCAAAATGAAATGAAGTTTAGTCTCAAGAAAGTCAGTGATAATTGTGACTGGTTTTCAAACATGGACCCGTACATGCCATGCTCTGCAATGGCCCACTTACACAAGTTACCTAAGTATATACAATGAAGACTCGAGGTCAGTACGACTTGTTATTCCAACAGTTTCTAACCTATTATGTTGGTAGCGTTCACCCAGACTAGAGTTCGCCACTGTAAACCGACCTGTAGGAGAGCCCAGTCGATCATCAAAGACTGCTTCGGGGAGTGACTACAAGTACACCGATTGATTCCATCTCGCGACTCCTTATCGCCTACGGCTCCACAACTTCCACTGCCTCAATACAAAGCACTCCACTTTGGCATAGAAGAACATCATGTTGTATGATGAAATATATTCACCCACATAAGTACTTCCCACTGTCATCAAATCAACCCAGAATGCAGCTTCTTCGACATTGACGTCGCGTCAGCCACAGGTCTCGTTGGTATCATATACAATCCAACCTCCGGGAGTACCCCTTGGTGAGTTTGACGTCTTCAGGCCTTTATGAGCGATATTATATTTAATCGAGGAGCAGACTGTCTCGCTGCCTTAGGCCAAGTCCCTGCTGACCTCAAATCAGTCTCTCGTGAACCTCGGACGATGCTTATTGAATATGATTGCCCAATCTGCCCTTTACATTCATTGTAATGTCCCCTACTGAGAATCAGGCTGGAATGACTGTCGCGTTTGTATGGTGAGAGTAGTCCGGCCCTTTGGATTTATGAACGAGCTCAGAAGGAGTGCCCGGAAGTTATGCATGGTTTCGGGCGCCATTCTATGCATGTAAGATCCACTGCTTGCGCAGTACCACCACAATCGGCCCCGTTAAACGTTTTGTCAGCCATGACAGGCGCGGGCGGCGGGTTGCTTCCATGGTATCATTACTTTATTCTCCAAACGAACCAATACATTCCGTAAGCCTTCTATACACTCTTTAAATCCCTCATCATTCGGCTCACCGCTTGACAGTTGGTGTTACTAAATAGGTCTTCCTCTGGGACTGCTACTTGCAACTGAGTATCCGATGATAATTGGAGGATTGAGCAAGATACTAAACATGGTTTTATTGAATGACTTGGAAAAAAAGCGCCAGCCTTGTTTGGCGTTGTTATGTTCTATGGATTTAAGGCGTTGAGCTTTGAACTTACTTCCAGACTCATTTGAACTGACTCTCGGGCTGATGGCGAATTGTGGGCGTGCCATACGACTGCTGTGACCACATGAGCTGAGCTGAGCTGTGATAACTTCACCTCCTTCACCGGCGTCTGCTCAGTCTTTCGGGCCTTCAAGCTTCACTAGTCACCCGAGTTTCCACGATTTGACATGTGCGTATTGTATTTCTGAACAAACATCATGTTTTGCATCACCCTTCGCGTCATTTATCAGTTGCATTAACGTAAAGCTGCTTCCAAGCAGTTCCGGCGTCAGAGAAAATCAGATATGAAAAGAACACTGAACACACGCCGCCATCGTCCAACCCCTTTTGGATCCTCAGTCACATAACTTTTGTCGATCTGGTCGGCGACAGCTTAAGCATCAGCCACCATCTGTGTAAACAGATCCTCCTTCTACTAACAGGATTGATAGTGTTGTGTGGCAAACTGTCCGATTGGTTCATCGATCACATATCGCCGTACGTATTTACCCATTCGAAATGCAATGGTGTCGTGCAAGCTAACGTTATCACGAAGGCTAAACTGACGAAATAGGACTCAGGTACTCCCCAATCAACAACGGCGTCTGTCGTTTCATCGTAAATATTCCGAAGTGAAAGTTCCATACAGTACACTCCAAGTCCGAGTCAGCCATCTTCGCATCGACAGACACAACGAGTCTCAACGATATAACCCCATTTCGAGGACCGCGCAACCACATCGATAGATCTCAGCTTCCATCTAACCCTCTAATCACCTACGACTCCACACCTCCTACCACTTCCCCCGCTACGCACCGCTCCACTTTGGCAGAGAAGACCCATCGTAGCCTATTCAGACTGTAATGCACCCGCGAAATATATTTCACCCGCTTGTCCGCTTCTCACCGTCGTTCGTTCCTTTCCTTCCTATCATCCCGACCTTTCCCAAGATCTTGACTTCTTCGACAATAGACAAACAAAAACGCATAGCAATCCAAATACATTCCATGCTCAGACCCGCCCACGTGCATTGCTTCTTAGTAGCATCATTCAGATCACCGCGATTTGCACACAAGTTCAGATTGATGTTCCTTCGCTTGAAATGGAACTACCTCGCGCAAACATCAACGCATAGCAATCCAAATAGTTTACGCTTCAGCTTCAACTCCAATCTCAAGGCCGCATGTGCTGCTTCTCATGAATTACGGACATTCTCATCGTGAATCATCCCGACTCCCAGATTCTCGGAATACTCTGCAAACAAAAACGCATAGCAATACAAACAACTCACGAAACTACGGTCAACCGAAAACACATAAAAGCCCACCATTCTAACCACCTATCCCCAGTCTACCTCCAGCAGACTAAAGCACAACCAGCTGCATCGAAAGCTAAAGCTAGCAAATCCTCCTTACACCATGTACTTCAAACCGACCTTTGTCGCCGCTGCCTTCGCAACTCTTGCGGTCGCCACGCCTCTGACTATCAGGACCGACGAACCCATCCCCGCCAGTCAATGCAACACTGGTCCGGTCCAATGCTGCAACAGCAGCAGTACTGCCAACGATAAGGCCATCGCGGGGCTCTTATCTTTGCTCGGCGTAGTCGTCGGAGACATCACCGCTCTCATCGGCGTCACTTGCAGCCCCATCACTGCCATTGGTGTTGGAGGCGACTCTTGGTATGTTTTGTCCCCTTTTTTGATGGAGAGTTGAATGAGATATGCTGATATGCGCGTTCTGTACCAGCACTGCTCAGCCGCTCTGCTGCGAGAATAACTCTTTCAGTAAGAAATCTTATACTACTGCATATTATCGTTCTTATCATACGCTGCCCGCTAACTCGGTTTTCCGATAGACGGCCTCATTTCTCTTGGCTGTATCCCCGTCAATATCAACCTTTAAACCAAGTCTCCGTGTGTTTAGTGCAGGAAAGGTTCCGGGAAACAGGGTGTTATTAGAGTCTGCTTGCTAGTAGCGTACATACGCACCCATATATATGCAATTGGTGGTGGACAGTGTCCGATGTATCTCCCTGTATCCCCGTTTCTTTTCTGCTTTTTGTGCTTCCGTTGATCTGAATATGATTGTATATATGTTTGGTGTTGACTCGTGGCCTTTGCTGGCTGAAGTGAGGGGACGTGAGCCGTGGTAACTTCATTTGCTTCTGCGCTCGCTTGAGATTGACATTTCACGTCAAGCACTCAGAATATCCTACACAGTAAAATGCCTTATTACCTCCAGGAAAAAAAAGAAATACACAAGCTTTATATGAGATTCCAATCCAATGTAAATATCTATGATGAACAACAATGCAGACACGATGTAACTTTTGTACGTAAATAACAATGTATTGTGGAATTGTGGAACTGTGTAGTGGGATGTATGGATTCGAACGGAGAGGAGGGGAGAGTAGGTATGACAACAACAAACAGGATAAAGATTTAGTTTTTAAGAAAAACAAATAAACAAGCCGACGGAGGAAGAAGGCATAGAAAAGAAAAGAAAACAGAAAGAATACACGCTCAGCTGACGATATAATGAGGTACAACGTACAAATGCGTACTCATGCACTATAAAAAGAAAAAAAGGACAGCAGAGACATTAATCGAAACAACAAGGTTTGCATAGCGCATAAAATAACGCAAAGGAGGTGGGGATGGGGATGAGAGGGTGAAGATGGGGGGTAGGGAGTAATAATGATACTACTTCAAACAAACACACAAACGTTACGAATTCTTCTAGACTTAGTCGTGAGACGATATTATCGACTTGCTTCGTTTATCTTTTGATGGACGGCGGGGGGCGGGATGTGGCCAGTGGTCGATTATGCCGACGACGACGACGACGACGATGACGACGATTATACCACCTCCCGGCAAACGATGCTATCAGCGGGAGGCTCCCTAATCAACCACCCTTCCTCCTCTCCGTCCACATCTTCATAATCCTCATCCTCCCCCGCATCAGCCGTATTCCCATCTTCCTCATCCACCTCCTCACCACCAACACGACCTCCTTTCCTCCTGTCTTCTTCTTCTTCTTCCTCTTCCCGAACCTCATGGCCACCCCGGTCATCCACACGTAAACCCTTAACAAAAGGCCAAGCAGACCCTGCATCCACATCCACACCCGCCACACCATCCGGTCCGACGTCGGATAATCGCTCTCCACGAGGCGTCTTCTCAACCTCACCCTCACCACCCACTTCATTATCCCTATTACTATTATCAACCTCTCTCCCAACTCGATCAACACCCCCATCAACACCCCCTCTATCAACGGGACTCAACCACTCCTCCTCCTCCTCCAAAACCTCCCCAATCCTAGCTCGTCTCGACGGATCCCTAACCAACAACCTCCCAACCGTCCGCTTCGCACCTTCACTAAACACAAGACCCACCCCCATAAGCTCCCCATCCTTCGAAGTCACACTACCAACACCCGATTCATCAGGCCAAGTATACTCCCCCCTCGCAATCCTCATCAACCAACTCCTCCTCTCCATCTTCCCACCACCACCCATCATCGCTCTCTCACCTCTAATCCCTTCATCCCCTCCATGATCCCCTCCACCACCTCCACCTGCATTACCACCAACAACCCCCTCCCCAAAGGGAAGCTTCCTACACACCAACGCATACAACACCACACCACACGCCCAAGCATCCGTCTCCCTCGCATCATACCCATAATCATTATCACCCTCCTTCAAAGGTTTACTAGCCACACTACCCCTTCCACCGCTCATAACAAGCTCTGGTGCGGCGTAAGCCTCGGATCCGCATCGAGTTGTCAATAGCGGACGAGCGGGATCGATGAATCGGGATAAGCCAAAATCAGTTAGTTGGATTAAAGGTGTCGGGAGCGTGGATAGTGTCGGAGGCGAAGGAGGTTCACTTGCGGAGTTGCGAGACGAAGAGAGGGAAGCGAACACCGCAGTCGTCAATAGGATATCTGCATAGGCACGAGCTCAGTAAGCGAAGCGAGGTGGTTAAATCGCATACAACTCACTCTCAAGCTTTATATCCCTATGAACAAGCCCGACTCCATGCATCCAAGCAACAGCCTTGCAAAGCTCGTAAAACATCTGTTTCAAAACACTCTCCACTGCACGTTAACCATTAGCGCGCGCTCAATAAACCTCCCCCCTCGGAAGAGGAACTCACCAAGATTACTATGCGCCTCGCAACTATTGACCAAACCCAACAAATCGCCTCCAGGAAGATACGGCAACACGAGAACATGATGTGTCTTGGTAGTCAGATGGGAGAGCAAAGGGGTGATGTTCGGATGGGAGATATGCTAAGAAAATAATTAACAGGTCAGCCGTGCATCACATCAACGGCAGATGGTAAAATGATGAAAATGAGCAAAGAAGCTATCAAAAGTATAGGAAAAAACGCAAAACAGCCAAGCAAACTCTCAAAAGCCACCTTTGCCTTGAACCCGAGAAACCCATCGTGCGATAAGAAAACGCAATCGAATTTATGCACCGCAATACAACCTCCCTTCCCCCTTCCCCTCCCTGCACGTTAAATAGGTAGGCACACATACACGAGTGCCGAAACCGGGAGATCAGGCCCATCCAGCGCCAGCGCCGTACCTCCCATGCTTTGATGTTGTATATATATAATCTGGGTGCATAGCGGTGAACCGAGTAACCCCTCCCACCCCCCCCCAACACACACACACACCTTCTCCAACCATCCGCCAACTCATCATCAGCACACGACACTCCCGCCAGCTCGTCCACCAGACCCAGGAAAGGGGACTCTCAATAATAATAATGGAGAAGGAGAAGGAGAAGCGATAATGACGAAAGGAAAAGCAAAGAGAGGACGAAGAACCAATATCCGAGTATCAATCCCAAAACCTCGAAAAACGCACCTTCAGCACCTCCACCTCCCTAATAAAACTAACCCCCATCCTATCTCTCTCTTCCACTTCCGCCGAAGACCTCCCTCCTCCACCGGTATAGCGCTTAGGCAACGGTGTCATCTTCACAGCGACTAATCGCCCTTCTTGTCCACAACCATCGCTCGTTCCTCCCTCATTCCCCAGATCCAAATCCATATCCATGCCCACACCCATACCTAACCCCAACCCTAACCCCAAACCGACTCTAAACCTCGTCTCACCCTCCTTCCCATCCCCCCTCTCAATCCTCCCATCCCCTGCACCATCCCTTCCTGCCCCGCCCATCATAGGCCTAACCCCACATACCCCTCCCTTCCCCAACTTGACTCTCATAACCCCCTGCACCACCCCTCCCCTCCCATCCGATCTTCCCGAGGAAGATCGAGAAGACCCAACGGAATCCGACTCCGTCGACTCTGTCGTACCCACCGAAGCAAGCGACGCAACAGACGCAATAGACTTATTCGACCTCGTCGACCTCGTCGAATCCGATCTCGATAAAGTCGATTTAAGACTACTATTCCGACTAAGTGGCGTCCAATGCTTTCCTTTAATCTGATCGTCGTCTTCCTCCGAGTCGAGGGTTGCGTTCGAGGTATACCTCGAGGAGCTGACTTTACGTTTGATACTCCCTCCTCCTCCTCCACCACCTCTTCGGGACTTTATGCTACTATTCCTTTTCAACTGAATGCTATTCTTACGCACGAGCTCCACTTTGGATCGGGCGACTTGGGCGAGGGGTAACGCAGATTCATCTCGGGCGAGCCAGACGGAGGAGAATGCGCCTTGGCCTAGGGGTTTGAGAAGACGGAGGACGGTAGTAGGATCGGAGTATGAAGTTGATGATGATGGCGAAGGGGGTAAGCTATGATTCGACGAGGAAGATGTAGGAGGTGAATATCGGGCTGAGGCGGAGGAAGGCGGCGAGCGGATGATAGACCCGGGGCTTAACACTGACTCATCAATGTCTTCTTCTCGATGGATACCAATCTTATCCGGCAAGACGGATTCGTTCGCAGCGTCTTTGTCCGGGGAGGACGATAGGTTGAGCTCAGACTGATAGTGTGATGGTGGTTGTGATTGGCGTTGGTGCTGGTGGTGATGGAGGAGATATGATAGCGGGGACTCTGGATGAGACGGTCGAGGCGTTCGTTCAGTCTCCGTTTCCGAATCTATCCCCATCCCCACTTTTCCTTCTACCCTCAGATCCATCCTATCATCACCAGCTTCCTCTCCATCTCCAATTTCATTTTCATCATCATCACCATTTTCCTCGGAACGCGGCGGGAGGGATAATTGACGGGATAGAGGGGAGGAAGGTGTGATTGGGGATATAGAACGTGAGCTGTTGGTGGGACTTGACGGTGTCCATGTTGGGTGGAGGTTATGTGGGCTTCCGGGGTGTTGTGGCGGGATGTACTGATGATTATGATGGATATGGTTGTGATACTCCTGTGCATGATGAGAGGCATTTGCATGCGATGTATCTAGGGAAAGAAATTCTCGTTTATTACGTTTCTGATGAGAATGATGCGTATGCGTATGCGTTGCGTTATGGTTATTATGTTGATGATGAGAGGCAATACTACTGCTCTCCTGAGAGAGCTGGTGTGGGTCAGAGCTGTATCTCGATGGGAAGAGACGTGAAAGTGGGATTTGTGTGAGGTTGCGAGATTTTGGTTTCGGGAATGTGTTGGGGAGTGCTAGTCCCGTGCTAGGTGTAGTAGTAGTTGTTGTTGTTGTTAGAGGAGGGGTGTTATCGGGTGGAGTCGAAGGCCCGATGATAACTGGAACGTCGGGTGGCTTGCTAGCAAAAAACGACGCTGTTAACGACCTTTTTGGTGCGGGCTGAGCTAGCTTGGACTGCGATGATGATGATGATTGTAATGGTGGTAAAGACGATGACGGGGGAGGAGGAGGCGAGAACGGAGACGCAAAGAAGGCATGTGTCTTTGATACTTTAGGTGGTGGTGGTGTTGGTGGTGGCGAAGGTGGTGGGGAGAACGGTGAAGCGAAGAATGCGTGTGTCTTTGAGTGCTTATGATGCTGAGCAGGAGGGGGGGAAACGGAGGGGGAAGGTACTGCGGCGAGGGATGAGTACGATACGTCGGAGAAAGTGGAAGAGAGAGACGTTGATGAAGTGCTGAGTCTTGATGATAGAGACCCCGATGATGATGAGGAGGACATGATTTAGAAAATAGGGAATGTAAAGATGAGTTTATGTGAGAGGGAGAGGTAAAGAAAGGGACGGCTCCACCTACGGTCCGTCCCTTGCCAGCCAGTGCCCGGAACTTGGTCCTATCCACGAACGTGCTACAATCTCCGAGTTCTATCTCAAGCCTGATCCATATCATTACTCTCTCTACATTTAACGCAAATCCCTGGTTACTCATTAAAATCATTGATTTTCCGTTTCTCCTGAACACACAACTCAACTCAATTACGGCGAAACAATGGAGGTATCAAGAGAAGTTAGTGGGAGTTTAGAAGGCTCCGGTCAGGTTCCAATTCTTCCGCCTTGCCATCACCCAGCCACCCTTCTCACCCCCCTGTACAGTGTAATCAAATGTTTTCAACCAACCCACTCGCGGAAGTAAATTCAAAACTGGAGACTCCTAAACGCAACGTAAACCGTCGTAAACCTGTATTCGGGCAATCAAGGCAAACTCACGAAACTTTTCAAGATCAATCGAATCATCGTGCAATGGCTTATCGTTATCGTCGCTCCAAACAGAATGGAATTCTACCCGTAAGTGATGCGAAGTGTGAGAGATATTCCATGATAGCATTTTTGATAGACCGTGTTGACACCCAAGACGGTCGTGTACCGTGCGCTCAGGTTGCACATGCTAAATCCAATCTGAATTACCAAACGACACGACCGAGTTACACATCGTGCCAGTTTCATGTCAAATCAGTGTCTTACATATGTACACGACTTCGTCCAAACAATTGTCAGGGGGGGGAATTATCAGGCCCAGGAGAGAGAGAACAAGGTGAACACACATGTTCATAACATAACTCTATCAACCGCATCACGATTCGTTCCCCTCAACCTCCTGTACAAAGCCCAGGGGCCAGAACTAGCCTGGATAACTACATCGACGCTGGCCTGACGGCTCTATAACCGTTCGGTGGTCCCAAATACCAATATTTCAATTCTCATTATCCTTGTCCGTTCCCGACGGTGCATCCTAACGTACATATTTACGTCACCCGGGACTTACACCCTCGGCGCGGAGCCTTATTCAATACATATGTAAGCTATGTATACGCGCAGACGGAGCTGACCCGGAAACTCTTCGACTCGCCGAGTCGACTGTCGCACAACCCATATCTCAAGTCCTATAGACGCAGATTCCAAGCTATTATGCGAACATTGAACCGCGCCAAAAAATCAAAGAAATAGTATAAAAGAAACATCCCTGTAGTAATAGTAAAAGTAATCGTATAACCGGGGGCACACATGTCACCGCCTACACCAACACACTAAAGGAACGGAGCAAGACATGATCCACATACACCCACACCCGCAGTCGCAGATGGTAAAAACGTCACGCGTCACACTAGTGCCCAACCCCCGACTCCTCAAGCGCACAGTCACATCAACAAAAATACACGGCCGCGTCATCCAGGCGCTTAAGCATAAGACATCTAACAACACTTTCCACCCTGAGCCTGAGCTGGTTCAGCCGTGCTGACGTTAAGCGTCTCCGTGGGTGGCTTAATAGGATCGGCGGATTGTTCTAGCGATTTGCTAGATACGATACGGTAGATGTCTATACAGCGAGTGAATAGGGGAAGGAGGGAAGGGTGGATAAACTGTGCTCACCTGTGAGGATATTCTGGAAAGCCGCTTCAACGTTCGAGGCGTCCAGCGCCGACGTTTCGATGAAAGACAGACCATTCTCCGCTAACCACCAAAAAAAACAGCATTGCAAACGTCAGCCCCGACGAAAAAACTTAACGCTCTCAAAAATACGCACTTGCGAACGTCTTCGCCTCCTCTGTAGGAACCGCCCTCAGATGCTTCAAATCACTCTTATTCCCAACCAGCATAATGACAATGTTCGAATCTGCATGATCCCTTAGTTCCTTCAACCATCTTGTTACGTTAACGTAGGTAGCGTGCTTGGCGATGTCGTATACGAGGAGAGCACCAACAGCACCGCGGTAGTATCTACAATATGGATGTATGAGTTAGATTACGGTGTGGTATTGGCGGGTATATATAAATGGTACTTACGCAGAAGTGATAGCCCTGTATCGTTCCTGGCCAGCTAAGAGAAACAACAACCATTAGCTAACTCAAATCTTGGCCGAGCGGAGACAAGACCACAATCCATCCACCACACAATCCAAAAACCCGCTCTATCAGCAATCCAACCCTCAACTTTATCCACTCTCCCATTAGTGGTCCAGTTTACCGTTTACCGTTCACCAAGGAAGACGAAACAAGTCGGGTTTACTCACCAGTATCCCAAATCTGCGCCTTGACGGTCTTTCCATCGACACTGATTGACCGCGTTGCGAACTCGACACCTATCGTCGACTTTGACTCGAGGTTGAATTCGTTGCGGGTGAATCGTGAAAGCACTAGAGCGGAGGAGATAAAGATAAGCCAAATGTCGTTATTTTCGTCGTAATACGCTCGAAATAGTAATAAAGTTCGAAGTCGGATTACTTACAGTTTCTGCGAATTCGTGTAGTGAGTCATCGAGTAAGTAGAATGAAGAAGAAAAATAAGACATACGACTTCCCGACGCCAGAGTCACCGATGAGAACGACCTGTACACCCCAGCAAGACATGCGTCACGTTTTCCCGCCTAACCACAAATCCGCAGTAAACTCACCTTGAACAAGAAATCGTAGTTGCTGCCTTCAGCCATTATTTAACAACGAGTGAAGGAAGAAATATAAAGCTTGGTTTTGACTGGAAAAGGTTTAAAAAAAGGGATCAATGGGTGTATGTGTTGTTGGTGGTTGTGACGCTGAGTGAGGGGCTGTTGGTTTCGAATGATGTGAGCGGAGTTTGAACGAATATTTTTGATAATGGGCTTTTATAGTGCGAACGCTGAAGCTTGTCTCATCGTTTGCTGTGCGCCTCTCGGTCGTTCACGGTAACCGCTGGAATTTGTAACAACTTGGAAAACTGGAAAGCTCTCAGAGTCATATAGGCTGTTAAGTAACGAATTACGCTGGCCGTCTGCCACCACTCAACATGCGTTCAATTCCTCTCATCGCATTCTACGGCGGCATTAATAGTTGAAATCTTTACATCATACATCGGGACAGACGAACTATCACGGGCCAGATTTTTCCTTGGGCTTTCCCAGATATCACTTGAGCAGCTTTTTAGGCATTCTGGGCGGTAAAGCCGGCCCGTTTGGGCTTATCGAATTCTCAATAAAAGCTCGAGGATTGCCATTGCGAAGGTAGTACAGGTGAGCTCTGAAGAACAGCAATTTCTACCACGCCTATCATGTCTGCTCCCCATGTAAAACGTGTCTGTCAAATAATCAAAGTTGGTTGCTCGCTTATTTTCGTTGTGTTCTCATGTCACTTATGCATCAGTGACTCACTAGCTCAAGCCATCCGCAGAAGAAGAGTACAAGGCTATCCATGCCAATGTCTGGCTTGGCGTACTAGCCGCACTCGAGCGCAGTCATATCGTTGATTATTCGATTCATTATTATCCGCCGCTACAGCTGTTAATAGCTACTTTCAAAT
This sequence comes from Pleurotus tuber-regium, assembly GCA_014058305.1. NCBI lineage: Eukaryota > Fungi > Basidiomycota > Agaricomycetes > Agaricales > Pleurotaceae > Pleurotus > Pleurotus tuber-regium. Next base: position 308,365 of record JACFYU010000026.1, on the reverse strand, counting down.
ATACCGGTACGGATTATGAGGGTGATATGAAGAAGATAGCGGAGGACGAAGAGACGAGGAGGTGGTGGGAGGTGACGGATGTGATGCAAGAGAGTTTCGTGCAGGGTGCGGAGGGTAGTGGGAAAGACGTTCCTTGGTGGACAGTACGAGCCATGGTTTACTTTTGGTATAGACAATGACTAACTTCGTCCCTGGCATACAGGAGTTGGAAGAAGTCTTCCGATTTGAAGGGAAGTAACGATACGAGGTCTCCGACGTTAGTTTTTATGAAAGACTTGATCAACCTGTCGATTTCACCACGCTGGCCCGCTCATGAAAAATGATACTAGTCATATTTATGTTTGGCACTGGACAAACTTTACACCTTCTGGAGTATCTTACTTCTCCGCAGTGTGTTCTTCGAACATACTTATCTCTTCAACGGCCCATACGTCTTAATCAAGAATCAAACATCCGATCATTTGACAGCACAGCCAATCTCACATCATCAGCCTCTCCACACTCGACACTCCGCTGGAGAAGGTGCAAAGAGGGCTCGGTAATCCCTGTGCTCCTCGGAGATCAGTATTCCAGAAACATGAAAGTGGTTGCGATTCCACGACTCGTCTTACAGTCTACAGTCAGTCATAAGATTAGTTCTTTTGCCTATGGCTCGATGATATGAAGGTTGGCTTCTACCCACCGGAGCGTTCACCGCTTGCATCTCTAGAGTAGCCCTTTTCCCATGCAATAGCTTGTTTAGATGAACATAATGGAAACCTGGAACATTAGGGAGGCCATTCCCTATCCTGTTTCACTCCACCAACCCTCGGTATCCGTCTGCGCAGTCATTCATCTTCCATGCCACAGGCACAGAAGCTAGCTTGCCATGGTTCTGCCTTGAACCTTAAGCCTTGTCGGTCGAGGGTTGCAAGCAAAGAACGTCTCGAATCGGTCTCCGTGTACGTACGGCCCTTCACATACCTCCGTTCTGTTATCTGGATATCTGATAGGTTTAGCTTACCCATATGATATTCGTGAGTTTGAAAATTCCGCTCTAACACAGTTCACCGCGTTTCGGCTGATTAACTTCTTGACCATACGAGCTCTGCATCACAACACGTGCACCATCGCATCGGTACAACCTTCAATTTTGGTCAAATCCACGCATTCTGGGGAGTATAAAAGGTGCCTTTCATCAAAATTTATCCTCGGTGGGATAGTCAACGACTGCTCACTGCTCAGAAGAATCGCTTATATCGCTGTCATCCTCAATGCTTTTCAAACCCGCCTTCATCGCCACTACCGTGCTAGCTACCATCGCGGCTGCTGCGCACACACGCCGCACGAATCCTACTCCGATCCCAGCTAGCCAGTGTTCAACTGGACATCTCCAATGCTGCAACAGTGCCAAGTCCTCGAAAGACCCCACCGTTGCCCCCTTATTGGGCCTCCTAAACATCGTGGCAGGCGTCGATGCTCTCGTCGGATTAGAATGTATTCCTATTACGGCTATCGGTGTCGGCGGTAATTCATGGTGACTTAATTCATTATTGTGTTTAGTGTAAAGAAGGTGTAGCTGCTAACGCATTTGTGATAGCTCCGCGACGCCTGTTTGTTGCACGGATAACTCGTATAGTAGGCTATTCGTGATAATTGATGCTATTCTCTACGGGCTACTAATTTTTTGTTTGTAGATGGCGTCGTTGCTTTGGGATGCGTTCCTGTCATTCTGAACCTGTGAAAACTTTCTCCTTGGATTTCGAAAATAAGATTGTAATATAGCTAGTACCTTCGTGCCAATATGTATCGCTGAATCTGTTGATTGCTCGAGTGTCTCTTTGGTGAAAGACAAGTATTCCTATAGGGGAGTAGATATGGTTTCAAAATCCTCCTTAGCGTTGACTTTAGTGAAAGTGCCTGTTCGTCGTAGATAACCCCAGCACTCCAGCAGACAGCGCCGCTTACGAGGGGCCTAGAACAATCTCGCATTGATGCAGTAAACCAAGAATATATTACTGCTTATCCCGTCAAACGTGCTACGTCAACCTCCGAAGCGTATTAAATTTGCTTTACGTGCCGGTATGCGCACTATAGAGACACGCAATTGTAACTGCAATGTCTAGTCAAAGACGTATGCCCCGAGTCACAATGATCAGTGTTTCACTGCTTTACCACTAAGTGAATTTCGTTCAATTAAGCAGATTCTATCTCGCAGAATGAATGGCGTCCATCTTTCCGTCGTTTAGACCTTTATATTTTCACTTCTGTCCATAATCATGTGCTCTTACCGTCTTGCACCCAGTCAATATTACCCCATGCCTTTTGTGGCTCAGGGACTGGTCACGCTCGCCCCTTCATCTTTATGTGTATCCGAGTCCTTAAGTCGTATCTGTGATACAAGTAGCTCTGGATGTCATTCAGAGCAGCTTCATCGTGCTGCCAGTGCGGCTCACAAACTCTGAAGGTGGTAATCCCATAAGAGGAAGGAATGTATCCAAAAGTGGAAGCTAATTGTGTGACGTTGTAAGTTGTAACATGTAACTCGTGACAGTGACACGTCAGTTCAACTTCCTCAATCATAGTGCTCCACCCCGTGAGGTTCAAGCTGTCCTGAGTAATCTTTAATAGTTTGAAGTATGTCACGCAGTGGTCACCGACTATTCTATTACTACTGATATGCATATGATGCTTGCCCCCGTAGTTGTGATTCACCCGACGTAGCAACGATCCGAAGGCTGACAGCGTTGGAATGCATGATCATCATGATACCAGTTCAAATCGATATTTTTCATCGTGATATAACCAACGTTCTACATTGAATCGTAGTTCAAACAACGCTTTGAACAGTTTCTGCAACTAAAGTCAACGACTTCATTTCGCCCCACTTCTCCATGGCCTCAAGCAAGAATCTTTGAATTCTTCCATCAAGCATATTTTCTCTTGATCGCTGCTACGATCTGATCAATCAACATCTTGTATAAAATACATTCTCACAGCGTGCCATATCTTTGTTGGCTTTGTTGGGAAGCTTCGGAGCTTGGAGGTTATTGGATTCCTAGGTGTGGTTGGAGTTCTTTACCCAAAGCGCGTGCGATATTTGATAAGACATATCAGTCAATAGGAAATAGACTAGAGTCCGCTCTTGACAGCGGGAGATGCACCTCCACCATCTGGCGCTGCCTTTTTGGATCGGTGGCGTGTAGCATCAGTTTCTACTTGAGTAAGGTACGATGGGTATAAAAGATGATAGGGACCGAAACAAGAAGCCCTACGAGCTTTTCCAAATAGTTTCCTTTCTGTTCAGACTTTCACTATGTCAACAGTCAGCATTCCTTCAGGTATCACTATGCTGTGGGTCATACTAACTCTTCGAAATGATCACTCGTTGACTCAATGCTTATTCTCCCTTCAGGAGTGGGCCCCTAGTATGTCCAGTCAAAGTCTAAACGGTTAGGCGCTGATGATTATGCAGATTACCGGCTTCATCGTGAATTGGGGGTTCTACGGCATGCTCGTGGTTCAAACATGTGTGTATTCCCATCTGTGGAGCGAGGAATAATCTGGTTACCCTGTTTGCAACTTGGGTACTGACAACATAAAATCCCGTTACTCAGGTCTATATTACATATTATTTCCAAAGGATGCGTCGCTCGTCAAACTTTTCGTCTGTTTCCTTTTCCTGGTTGAGACCACCCAATCGTTGTTTGTTATACGCGATGCCTTTGCTGTTTACGGCTCAGGGTATGGCGATGTCTCGCTACTGGTGAACATTCCCTTCATTTGGCTGAGTGTCCCGATCATGAGTGGCATTGGCAAGTAACTATGCTTATCGTGCTGCAGAGGACTGCGTACTGATTGCTTGCTCAGTGAGCTGTTCGGTGCAATGTTTCTTCGCATATAGGATTATTGTCTTTTCTGGGCGGCGGATTTTAGGGATTCTGATATGTGCAGTATGTGACCTTCTCCGCGAGGGCGTTCCCGACTTATTACCGGCCAAATAGCTCGCAATCGCAGAAGGTATCGCAGCAGTTGTAGTCGGGATTCAGTTGAAAGAGATTGTCAGCTTTCCCCAACTCCAATCAGCCGCGTTTATCAGCAAAGCTGTAGGTGTTACCACATGACATCTTCCTCAGTTTATTGATATCTATCCTTAGGTATGGATGGCAGGGAGCGCACTGTGTGATGTTGTGATTGCAGTGCTTATGACTTACTTTGTCAGTCTTTCTTCATGTGTTCTTTGAACCCTAAAACAATGGATCATCTAGCTGTCGAGAAATAACCAAGGGTTGCGCTCTACCCAGTTATATGTTAACGGACTCATCAGGCTCTTTATCCAGAGTGGTTCGATTACAGGTATGTATATCGGTGACCTCATCTTCACTCTGACATCTGAGCCACTGTCCCGCCTCTCCCTACGGTGTACCGTGTAGCCCTGGCCGCAATTGCCGATCTAACCATCTTCCTCGCTTTTCCGCATAACGATTATCACATAGTTCCATGTCTGATTATGTCCAAATTCTACTCAAACACAACACTCGCGATTCTGAATAGTCGAGCATTCATCCGTGTTGGGCTTAATTTGACGTCGGCTGATGTGGTTGTGTCGGGTAGTCCCGTTTTCGGCACGAGCAGGATAACAGAGGGAATACGGGACGGAGGAGGAGCGCTTTCTATGAACACACAGATGAGAAGCGGGGATGGTAGGTTCCTTGTGTCCCAACCATCTGTAGCTGGGCATGGAGGGGATGAGAATGCTTGGCGGAGCCTCACACCTATTAGTTCTGGCGAGGTAAGCCGCACGAATTTTTGCTTTGAGATTTTAATCGCATGACCAATCTTTTCTTAGACGCATAAAGGTGGAAACGACAGCGGCGAAAGTCTACATGATTCCGAGAAGGTCCTTAATATTGGTCGAGGGCTTTGAGTTATGGCAGGACCGATTGGACGAACTATTCTGCCAAGGACATTCGAATTCTGTATTTTGAAAAGAGTTGTATATACGAAATTTACACTATCTTGGGAAGGTGTGGACATGTGTGAGGTCTTTCGTTGCCTTTGACTTAGTAAACGACTTCTCCACTTGACATGGCTACACGTCTAGCGAATCGAAAACGAATTCAAGGGAAAGTTCACCAATCTGTTGGTGGCTATGTATCAATGTGTTCTGAATGTACATCTGCCGCTTGATACGGGTAATGAATCTAACGGATCCGCGACGTGTCCGCAAGGGGGGGAGCGCCTTCTGGGCCGTCAGCATAGTGTGTTGGCGTGTTGGCGTCACCCAGGGAAAGGTGAGACCCGGACAGGTGACGTGGGGAGTTCCGTGGATTAGTTAAGTGATATATACTTCCTCGCTCTTGGCTAAATATGCTCCACCAAATGTTTCCATCACAGGGTATATATGAGAAGCTTCGTCCTGTCCGATAATGCAAGTTACGCTATCCATTTGAACGAGGCGAATGCTTACATAGAATCTCTGCGCCAGTCAGTGGGACTGAAATGACCTCTCTGAGGTTGACATTTGCGGTGCACCGCATCAATGACTCGAAAATAAGTGAGAATCGCGTTCTTACACAGCTTCAAGGCGCGTCGTGATTTGTTAAATCACGACTGTTTCCGGATCTACTCTTATCAGACTCATAATCTCAAAAATCTTCAAGAAAGTTCAGGTTGCCGATGACTTTTGCTGATGACTTACTTCCTAGCCCTTTCTAGGGCACTCAGGAGAGGAGGAAGTACCGAAGAACAAAGTCGGTTTATTCACACGGTCACCAGTGGGCTATATTTAACAGCCGCGAAAACCCCGAGTACAGTCACAACGACGCGGCATACAAGCGGGAACACGATTTCTGAATGGGTTGCTAGTCAGTAGAGATATTTCATCAAAAAGGCATCGCTTCGGCAATTTCTTCTCGCAATCAGCCGCCTCCAATGAATCGTTTGTACTCCACTGGGTGTCGTCGAGCCAACACTATAACCAGGCACCTTCTTACACCAAATCCCATGATCAAGCTCAGAGGCAGCATTCGATACGATATTAGCATACATACATGTACATAGGAAGGGGGGGGTCAGCCGCAAATGCTCGAATCAGCCCAAAAAATTTAAATCAAATGTCACGTCCTTGTTGATTGAGCTACTACCGGCCTATTGGTGATAGCATTCGGTCAATGCAAAGAGTGAAAAGGGTAAATGCTCAAAACTCACGTCAATTGGACTGCCTGCAGGCCAGATCGCTAATGCTTGAAAGTCTGATATGGGAAATCATACGTCGACGATCGCTTAAACGGGAACAGATAACTAGACATACTGAAGGTAACGGGAAACGCCGCAATATCCGTGCACTTAAACGCGGAGAATCCAATTATAGGCAATGTGGTACCATTGGGAAGCTAATGTTATACAGCAAGCGACGGAAGCATCAATTGGATACAAGAATGTAAAGGATTATGAGAAGTACTTACCGATTTCTGGTATGTTGCACCAAATTCGAGATTATCGACTGCTTCTTGTCCGATCTGCTTTGAAGCAGTCCGAGTAAAGTCCTCGCTGTACACAGCATCGAAGCTGGTAACGGCGTTACCCGCGTTGTTGAATAGCTGTAACGTTTCTTTATACGAAATGGTATCTACAGTAAGTTCAAAAGCCGGTATCAGAGGGTATCGAACATGTGCTAACGCAGATTGGGCTGCAAAAATAGAGCGTGCGAACTCACAGTTCCAGTCATCGCCATTTTGGGTTCCACTATTTGAAGCAGGATATTGTCTGTACGGTATTACCGACGATGGGACCTTGATCTTTTGGGAGTACGTCGTGTTCTCGGCGATATACCTGGGGTCCCCAACGCCGCTATGAACCATGAGGATCAATACAGACCCTCCCTTGTCGGTGAACTGGGGGTCATCTGGCCTAACCCCCGTAACGTATGTGTATACGTCTACACGCCAGGTCAGTATCTCCATTAGCGTGCTGATTTGCCAGTCGCCGCCATCTAATACGTGCCAGACTGGTTCTTGATCGAAAATTGTTATAGTTTGCCTACAACCAACGGACATGCATTAGTTAGTGCTAACGTGCGGGATGGGTATAGCGAAAGGCAGACCGCTTGCAGAAACTTGTCCCAATCGGCGGCGTTAGTTGGTTCGTATATGCTCTTGGACTCTCAATGAGCGGGCGAGGATCGACAGTGGCATTGTATTCCTTGATTTTTTCCTCAAGTTGGGAGATGAGTTGATGAATCTCGTCAGACATCTTTGGAAGAGTGGGTTGTGGGTACTTTGAGGAGTAACCACTCGGGTTTATATACGGCTTATGTTTGACACTAGAACCTAGAGCACTATAGAAGCGGAGAGTGTAAACTCGTGATGCGTGAAGTTCACATCATAGATTACACACCTACCGAGCAGGTGACACTGAAGGAAGATGTTTATAGCGAAACGAAGAGCAGATGAAGAGGAAGATGAACCTTGTTTGACAAGAGGGAAGCGCATGACGGTCTTTTCCGAGAAAGGGGCACGGAATCAATGAGATATTGCAACTAGGCTCGAGAACCAGCCTCTAAGACGAGAGAGATAAGTCGATGCTCTCAAAGTAGATGGGAGCTGTTAATTCAATATGTGGGAAGTTTTGGTTATTCGCCGGCCATCGCGTATATGAGAACCTGAAGGAAGCTAGGAAAGCCGCTCGACTGAAGATACACAGGGTCTCCGAGATAACATCGGAACCGAGATGCCTCGTCGGTCATACCTTTCAGCGACGGAACGGTGGACTTGATCAAGGATAGAGTAGATGTAAGGGGTTATGCCATGATGCAGCATAAGGCACAAAATTAGCAAAGATCAACTAAAGGAGCCGAGAGTTGTCAGTAAGAGACTATCGAGGGGTTTCAGTGCGCGAGAGATTGACGAACAGATCAGAACTCCATTTATAGAAGTCGAGAGCCTCAGAGGAGTATTGTCGATCTTAAAGTCTTGCCATGTCAAGATCAACCTCGCAATTCATTTGAATCATTTGTGGGAGTATATACCCGACAACCCTACAAATCGAAGGCTTGCATACGCCTGACTACATTGGAAAGGCATGAGCTCTGGCTAACTGATATAACATAATCAATCTAATCTGAACGTCCAATCGTTTCATCAGAACACAACTTCGCAATTCAAAGATACTTATGACCTACCTCCATCAGATGACTCAATTGAGCGATATGTCATCCAATGGGAAGAGTGGCATACCTACCCGTGCATGCAATGGCTTGCATGGTCGCCGCACCATAGATTTTGAGAACGGTTATCACCTTCGTCTTTGGGTTTGCGTGGATTCCACCCAAGTTGAAGTGGGCCATTTGCTGACGAAGAGCTGAGTATTATGTAATTTCTCACGGTCACAGAGACAATCTCACAATCAGTCTTACCCAATGCAATTTTCTCAGGCTAAAGTTCTCATCGAACCACGATGTCCACCGCTGTGCTGAACCCTTCTCCAGTTCCAGATGTAGGGCACCATAAGAGAAAAAGGTGCGTCTGTGTCAAAGGTGAGATAGAACTACCACTGAGCTGTACTTAGGTCGCTGTCTCGCGAGGCCGACGGGGGACCGCCTCCAAGTCGTCGCAGGTCTCATTCACCAGCACCACCACCCATTGACCTACCTCGAGTGCAGGATGCGGACCCAGTTCGTCGCATTGAGAGAGAACGCCAACTTGCCGCCAGAATGGCAGCTATAGAACTTGAAAAGGCTGAAAAGCCAGAAAAACCGAAGAATGACAACTTTGACTCGAAAGCAGAGTTTGCCAAACTCATTGGGTCACGGTCGGGTGGTGTTTATGTCCCCCCGGCGCGTTTACGTGCTATGCAAGAAGCAGCGGCGTCGAATAAAGCTAGTCCGGAATATCAACGCCTATCTTGGGACGCACTGCGCAAGTCGATTACTGGTATCGTCAATCGAGTCAACGTGCAAAATATCAAGCAGGTAGTTCCTGAATTGTTCTCAGAAAACCTCATTCGTGGTAGAGGCTTGTTCGCTCGAAGCATAATGAAGGCTCAGGCTGCAAGTTTGCCCTTCACACCGGTATTTGCTGCTCTCGTAGCAATCGTCAATACAAAACTCCCTCAAGTAGGCGAACTGGTCTTGACTCGACTTATTAGTCAGTTTAGGAGGGCTTTTAAAAGAAACGACAAGGTGCGTGGTTCATACTTGCCAAGCCGACCATATGCCTCAACGGGACAGCGTAGATCGTCTGCAACTCGACTACGACATTCATCGCCCATCTTGTCAACCAAGCGGTCGCCCACGAGATCATTGCTCTTCAAATCCTTGTGCTCCTTCTCGAGCGGCCCACTGATGATTCCATTGAAATTGCTGTCGGATTCACGCGAGAAGTTGGTGCTTTCCTGGCTGAAAACTCGCCCAAAGCGAATGCTACCGTCTTTGAACGCTTCCGCGCAGTCCTTAACGAGGGCTCTATCAGTCAACGAGTTCAATATATGATTGAAGTCCTCATGCAGGTGCGCAAGGACAAGTACAAGGATAATCCCATACTCCCCGAAGGTTTGGATCTCGTTGAGGAAGAGGAGCAAATCACGCATCAGATCCAATTGGAGGAGGAATTGCAGGTTCAGGAGGGACTTAGTGCGTATCAGTTCCCAGCTTGAACTATACGAGGCTGATTTTCCTTCGTAGATATCTTCAAATTCGATCCAAATTTCTTGGAAAATGAAGAAAAGTATAAGGCCATCAAAACCGAGATCCTTGGTGAAGACTCTGACGAGGAATCGGGATCCGAAGAGTCTAGTGAAGAATCGGATGAAGACGAGGGTACGCTTTGTTTTCATACTCGTTTCAATACTCCCTTAGCGATTATCTAGTCGTCGAGGATAAAGAAGGTATAGAAGACCGAACAGGGACCAACCTTGTCAACCTACGACGTGTGATCTATCTCACGATCATGAATGCGCTCAATTATGAGGAAGCCGTCCATAAGCTTCTGAAAGTGCAATTAAAAGAGGGCGAAGAAGTGCGTTGTCCGTACTCTCATGTTAATTATTGTCGACTAAACTTGACTCGTAGATCGAGTTGATAAATATGCTTATCGAATGTTGCTCCCAAGAACGGTCTTACTCTAAGTTTTACGGCTTGATTGGCGAAAGGTTTAGTAAACTCAACCGCGTATGGACGGACTGCCTCGAGGAGGCATTTCAGAGCTACTACGAGACCATCCATCGCTACGAGACCAATCGCTTACGAAACATCGCCAAATTCTTCGGATACCTCTTCTCTTCAGATTCCATCACGTGGACGGCTATGCGAAGCATCAGAATAAATGAAGATGATACGACTTCAAGTAGTCGTATTTTCGTGAAGATCATGATGAATGAAATCATGGAGAGCATGGGGTTAAAGGAGTTAGCGGAAAGGTTTAAGGATCCAGAGATTAAGATCGCATGCGAAGGGATGTTCCCGATGGATGTTCCTAAGAACACGCGGTTCGCTATCAACTACTTCACTAGCATAGGCCTGGGTGCCCTCACGGAAGAAATGCGAGAATACCTGAAGGTGCGATTTCAAATAATTTTATTCTTTCCCTACAAGCTTCTAATATGTGGGTATAGAATGCCCCGAGGTTGATCATGGAGCAACGCAGAGCTATGCTTGAAGACACGACATCCTCAGATTCAGACTCTTCGGACTCGGACTCGGAATCTGACTCTGACTCTGATTCTGACTCGTCGTCAGCTTCGGACTCAACTGATACTCGTTCTGGCCGTGGTAGTCGTAGTCCTCGCCGCCGCCGTTCGTATTCTCCTCCTTCACGAGCTCGAGGCTCTCGGAGGGACAACTCCCGTAGTCCATCGCCGCCTCGACGGCGTGGACGTTCGGATTCCCGTTCCCCTCCGCCTCCACCACGTAGGGCTCGAGATGATTCGAGGTCCCCACCTCGTAAGATCACAGACGACAGGTCGCCACCAAGGGGTAAGTATGGTCGAATTGACAGATCGGATTCGCCTCCTCCACGTCGGGGAAGAAACGATAGATCACCTTCACCTCCACCTCGTCGTGGTCGAGACGACCGATCTCCCATTCCACCGCCACGCCGTGGAGAGCGCGACGGTTCCAGAACTCCTCCCCGTCGCGCAGGACGATATGATTCTCCATCACGCTCACGCTCTCCGCCACCAAGAAACGTGGATTCTCGTCGCGATTTACCGCCTCACAAGTCGTACGGACGAGACGCGTCTCCAGGGAGGAATAGACGTTCTGGGCGGCCTCTTCATTCACCTTCTCCACCGCCACGTGGTCGGCGGGATGGAGGACGATCAAGGTCACGAACTTCAGCAGGCGGGGTTAGGAATAGGGATGTACGCATGGCTAGTCGATCGCGGACGCCCCCTGGTAAAGGTCGTCGAAGCGATTCGGTTGATCGTAGAGATGATCGGGGCAGACGTGCGTCACCTCCAAGGTATGATGATGATCGCAGGGATAGGTATAATAGGGATGGTCGTGATCGGAGTCGGAGATGAGAAGGCGGTAGTGGTAAAGATCCCACTTATGAATACTGTGTTGTATGTGCTTCATGTTGCATCGGTGCTTGGATTGACATATGTTCAAATATTCGCGAGAACCTTTCCCAGTTTCTCTTCCTCTTTCCATAATTGGCATTGTAGTAAACCAGAGACCGCCAACGCCTCGTCGTCGGGTGCTTACGACTTGTGGCTTTTGTGTTTATACCATCCACCAAAATGTTCCTGTTCGTCAGACCAATTATAGTATTTGGAAGAATCACCGTGTGCCCGCCTTGTAACAACGATCAAAACCTGTATTCGCAATGTCTGACAGCATGAACGCATCGCAACATTCAATGAATATTCAGCAAACCCAGGACGAGCATTTCAGCTCTGGAGAGCTAACACGGGGCGATTAGAATCATCCCCTATATTCGCGAACGCGAACCTCCCATCCATATGGAGGGTCGTACTGTTCAGCTGAAGCCTTTTCACCCACATGCTTGCCAGACCATTTTGGAAGAGGAGTATCGCTCCTATTTTCCCCAAGAACTGGTCCGAAGGATGCAGGGCACTGTCGCACCTGCTTATGCTTGCAAAGTTCAAGGGCAAACCATCGAATCCATCATCATTGGTCCGGGTCAGCCAAAAAGAAACAACTTGACCACGTTCAACACATACATAGCTTTAGTTGAGCATGTGGGTGTGCCATGATCAGACTGTCGAGAGACTTTGACAATGCTCACCCATCGACTGAGATGCAGAAGACAAATGGCTACAAATGCTGTATGAATGCAAGAGATGCACTACATGTAGCATACGCTGGAGTCCAACATTGAATCGGAAGATGCATATGGCTGCAAGAATTGTAACCTGTGTGAACTGAGGTTGTCATTGGTTAACATTGCCAATGGCTGGTTGTACATGAACTTTGTTATTGAAAGAGGTCAATTTTCAAAGCAAGTGTAAAATCATGCAATACATATACAAAAGTACTGCTGCATCAGAGTACAGGCATTATTAACTAGTCAATCTAACAACTGTGTGTGCCTCCACCCCAAAAGCAAAGTCCTTGATACCTCATGGTCGGGCAGCAAAAACAGTGAATAGAGCATCCTTGAATTTTTGAAACGTCCGCATGATTGGATATACCCTATAGATACATATCAGTGAGGACTTTGAGAAATGCTGGCATTGTCATATTTCTTCAATTATCAAAATAAGAGTGTTCAGTTCTTCATGAAAAGTAGGTACAGGAGTACGGGCCAACGATGGAGTATAGGGGATTGTTGGTGCGAGACAAGTGTCGAAATTGCATGTGTAGTAGTGGTCTACGAACTCTAGCTTCCACGAAAAATCACTCGGTTGTACACCGAAGATTGATATTCGAAAGCTTTGAGTCATGTCCTCATGAAAACAGATATCTACCAGAAACAGCAATGACATGGCGTGCCCTCGTCAATATTCTCGATGAAGACCTCACCTAAGCTAACTGAATGGCAGGCGTCCTCATTGTGGAAAGTCCGCTCAACATAGATGGAGTTGTGTTGTGTGCACCTCATTCCTTGTCGCACGTTACATTTATTAAGCAAGTCGTGCGATTGCCCGAGCCCTATCTCCTATCCATCGTCGATTGACAATAACACCCTCGCCTCACTACCTTTAACGTTGAACACCTCCAACAACCCTTCGCTTCCCCAGACGACCTTTACATTGTCGCCCTCCATAGCGGTTATAGTTCACCCTATGGTCGAAGTTATGGACGAGTTCGAGTGTTTGAAGATCCCAGACGCAGATCCGGCACATCGGGGCTTCCAGAGAATAAATACGAGGGTGACTTGTAAAGTAGATCTGCGAGGGAGGTATGGCGATTCATGATGCACTTGCAAGGGCCGCCCTTTAGATCTCATACGTGAATGGTCCCGCCCATCTCACGATCGTATGTTTTCAGGGGTCCGAAAGGGACAACTCGCGTAGTTCATCACTGTCTCAACGTGGACGTTCAGACTCCCATTCGGACCTCCGTTCCTGATTCGGATGATCGTAGAGATGGTCGGGGCAGACGTGCGTCAGGGATAGGTATAGGGTGATTTGCAGCGAGGTCATAATCCAAATGACGTCATCCCAACCCCACAGCGGTTCCCCTCCTCCCCAAATCTCAGCATCGCACAAGATACCTACAACGACGATGGTTGCGTCTAAGTCAAACACCAACGAAAGCACTTCGAATCACAACAAACGAGAGGTCACTGATCCCATCACGCATCTTCCCGTGACAATTCACGACTATACCTCCATCGACCTCGAACAAATCCCACCTCCAAATGCACAATCTGACCAACCGCCATCTAACACGCCTCAAGAGCCAAAATCGGATTCGGACTCACGTACAATCGAAGAAAAGACCAGAGCCAATAATGAACGACATTCTTCCCTTGATGAAGCCCTACTCCAAGAGACGAATGTAGGCCGGTGGGTCGATCCACGCGACACGAAGAGCAGGATGGTAGTACATACGGCAATCGTAGCAGGTGTAGCTGCGTTCTTTGCTGCTTTCCTGTCTGTTCTTCTCTCCAACATCAGTACCTCCCAAGGTAACGAGCAGGCATCGCCATCGGGGGACTATGGAGCTGCAGCTTGGTTAACTTCAGGACGTGTAGCGATAGTAAGGACATCAGGATTCATTGTGCAGATCGCTGTGTGTGCTGCTTTGGCAGCAGGTATTGTGGTAGCATACGTCTATATCATCTCCCGTGCGCCAGACCAGATCCCGATCCCATCAGAGGAGGAAACCCAGGCACCAGTCCATCCTCCAACCAGTGTGGGTGAACAGAAGGAAGTAAGTCCGCATCCCTTCCGAATCCTTCTATACGCCTGGACCGTGTATTAACTTCTGGTCAGGTAGCACACACATCCGCCCATGAACGTGCCGTAGATCAGACAACCTGGTTGAACGCCGTCCTGGTTACCCTCTGGCCAATCATCAATCCTACCCTCTTCACTCCCTTGGCCGACATTCTCGAAGACTCCCTCCAAGCCTCTCTGCCCACCTTCGTTAAAGCCGTCAAAATTGCGGACATCAGCCAAGGCATCGAGCCCGTACGAATCCAACAGGTCCAGTGGCTGGACGCCAAAAGGAAAAAGAAGGCTCGTGATGACGAAAATGCAGAAGAACGAGGCGTAGGGGATGATGGAGAAGAAGAGGAAGCTGGGGAATATGTTTGCCTCGAACTAGGTCTGGTATACCGCTCTTCTCTTCCCGAACCATCAAAGGCTTCCTTCGTATCACTTGAGAATCGTTCAACAAATCCCCACATGGTGCTCCACCTATGGACGGTCGCGGGCGTTCAAATCCCTTTCTATATCTCCCTACATGCACTCCTGTGTACCCTCCGCGTCCGAATTGCGCTCACTCCAAACCCACCATTCACCTCGCTTGCAACCGTCACACTCCTTGGCGCACCTTACGTTTCCTTCTCCCTTACCCCACTAAGCAGGCACCTACCGAACATGATGGACGTGCCCGTATTAAGCAAATGGGTGAAACAATCGATTGATAGCGCGATGGAGGTATATGTCGCGCCACGCAGCGTGAGTCTCGACCTCGGACTGATGCTTGGTGGCGGAGAGCGCATCGATACAGAGGGCGTCGGCGTAGTGGCAGTCCATGTGATAATGGCCAGGGGATATAGAGATGGTGATGGGACAAAGGTATGGAAGAAGGTAGTCCCCGGCGTGCAAACAACGAAAGGAGAGCGTAAAGGAGACGCATACGTTACGGTGGGATGGGGCAAGTGGGGCAAGCCGCTGTGGAGCAGTAGGTATGTTGCGCTGGATTCTCGAGGCTGAAGGTAGCTAAATGGATTCTTAGAATTATCAACGATGAACAGACGCCTGTGTGGGATGAGCTTGCTTTCCTAGTTGTCAGTCCAGCCGAACTGAACTCACATGAGCGATTGAGGTTACAGTTATGGGACGCAGGTGAGTTCCAACAACCATCTACCGTCGGATATGGGGTAAAACTAGTCCACGCCGAATTTAGATAAAATGACAGCGGACGATAACTTGGGCAACGTTCAGGTGAACCTACGAGAGTTGATGACCAGTCAAGACACTCTGAAGCGCATGTCACGACGCGAGGATGAGTTCACTGAGGTTGACGGATCGACAAAGTGCCCGGGGGTACTAGAATGGGAGGTTGGGTACTTCCCAAAGGTGTCACTCGGCAGTTGGATATTGGAGATGCATCAAGCAAAGAGAGAACATTGGCAAGCACCTAATGACGATGATAAGGATTCGGGGTCTATCGCTGAACGCTCAATAGAGGAAAAAGAGCGGCGACGAAGCGAGGATGGTGAGGGCGAGGAAGGTGGCGACAACCTAAAGAACAACGAAGAGGTGCAGCGGCTCATCAGAGAAGAACTTCCGGCTAAGGAGAAAGAACTGAACGAGAAGGCCGCCGAGATTATCTCAGGCACACCGCCTTCTGTTCAATGGACAAGCGGTGTTTTAGCGGTGAGGATAGAAGGAATAGATGGACTAGAAGTCGAGCATGTGAGGGCAAGTGGCGAAGAAGCGATCAGGACCGAAGGAGGAGACGAAGAGGCTGGTGAAAGTAGGGGGAAGGTCGGGGGCGACGATAAGCTGCCGAGTGCCTATTGTGTTATTCTCATCAACCACGAGAGGGTGTACAAGACAAGGACAAAGATGGCCACTGGGAAACCATACGTAAGTCCATCCACTCCTTCGAATCTGATGCTGATATTGTTTCATCCATCGATCCCCGCAATAGTTTGATGCTGGGACGGAGCGATACATTCGAGACTGGCAGACCACGAGTATCATCGTCGCTGTGCGAGACAGCCGACTGCACGAAGTTGATCCCCTCCTCGGAGTTATAGATCTTCCCTTGGCTAAATTGCTGAAGCACCGTTCCCATATAACAGATTCATTCCCTCTTGTAGGGGGAATCGGGTACGGCAGAGTCAAGTTAACGATTACCTTCCGATCGATAGAACTAAAATTGCCAAAACAGTTGCAAGGGTGGGAAACGGGGACATTGGAGGTGATGCCCGAAGCTTGGATGGCTCAAACGCATAATGTAGGAGAAGCGACAGCGGCGATTATAGGTGAACTGCGGAAGTGCAGGCTAGTGTTGCGAACAGGTCATGGCAAGCGGAAGATGGTAAGACAAGGTAACGAGGAGAGCGGGGGAGCAGCGTGGGAGGGAAAGAAAGGCAAGAGTGCGAAGCTAGCTGTAAGAAAGCGTTATGCAAGCTGTCTCGTCGTCGAGTTCAGGAAACGCGTGCTGGGACCAGACCAGACTCCTGCCTTCTGCATATCGTGGATGAAAGATATCCCGGACGATGAAGAGACGGAGTTATCGTTACGTATCAGGCATAACACGGGAAAGGCGCTAGAACGAGCACAAAGCAGTGCAGCGGACGACATTGGCGAAGTAGTGGAAGGTGTTGAGTTGAGAATGAAAGCGCGATTCTGGCGTGGGTTGAGCGGCTATCACAAGAAGTTGGCGAAGAAGGATAAAGGGATCGGCGACGTGATGGAGGTGCTAGATTGCGTAGAGGAGGCTCGGGGGCAACGGCCAGATATGCCATTTGAGGAGGTTTCACAGTCTGGGTCAAGCTCAAGTTCATCGTCCAGCGACGAAGGGGACAGGCTGCTCGGGGGTGGTGACACCGGGGGCATGGTGACGCAAATTAAGGATTTCAAGAAAAGGAAGGGACAGCTACATCGAAAACACCGAGGCTTAATGCAGTGGAGTGGGGCTAGGAATATGAAATGGGCAGTGAAAGAAACGGAGGGTAAGATTGCTAGGGCTGGCCAGAAGGTCAAGGAAAAGGTGGCCGGGCGCAAGCATGCACAGAAGGAGATCCGGATGGAGAAAGAAGTATGAAATCATTGAACTCACAGGACAAATATTACTTGCATGTATTCGTGCAAACGCTTTAAATCTGCTATCTACATGGTCCGTCATACCTCTTTTAACTGTTCGTACAATCTAGCATTTAGTTGTACAACGAAATCCTCTATACGGATAAAGCATATAAACGGCAAAAACGATGTGAAGTGTTCGGCACGATTATTTGGCGACTTGCTTGCCAGGCACAAATAGCCATGATAGTGTGATGAGGAAGCGAATGCCTGTGCCGACGCCTAGTGTGCCTGCTGCACCGATCTGATGAAGTAGTGCGCGCGCCGCGAAACCCCCAATAAAGATTGAGGATGCGAAGATGAGTTTATGATCGCGGGTGATGACCGAGTGGCGGAATTGGAAGAGGCGTGGGTCAGCCATTAATTCCACCCAAACGGTCGTAAGCACAACTGAAGGCTTAGGTGACTACATATATGCGGGTTATATCACCATCGGACTCACTGGTAGTCGTAAACTGGGTATTAAGTCGTTTGGCGACAATCCCTTGAAGACCTAGACTAGCACTCATGAATCCAATGCATACGAATGTAAGTGTATTCGTCCACGCCGGATCGCCTCGCTCATCGGCAATGCTGTGCCTAAGAGGCTCGCTGTCGTTGTCTTGGCCGCTCTGCCAGACAGCGACAGCGGCAGCCATGGTAAAGAGTGCCTGTATGAAGGTGCCAAGGACGAGCCAACGGCGTGTAGCTGCTCCTAAGCGATCACCAAGACGCCCGATGATTGCTCCAGCGTTGAAAGTGAGTAAAGAACAAAGCGCTTGTTGATCGGGTTTGCGAAAAGAGGTGTCTTGGACGCCAGAAGGCGATACCTCAAATAGTCGTGCGACTGCTAGGGAGAGCTAAGTAATATCGGTATTTTAGTACGCATATATGCACTTTTTGTAGATGGTTTACTTGCCAAAAAGCAAGCATTGAAGATATATATCATCTATGATACTTACCTGAACAAAATTACCCGTCTGAAATCCACACCATACAAAGATCGCAGAGAAAGATATCGCGTCGCTGCATTTCCCAGTAAGCAATAAATTGCGAAGCAGTAAGTTCAAACTAACGTACATGAATCCTGTCATAAAGCAAAAAGCAGCTAATGGGCCTGTCGCCTGCGCCGGATCGATATCAGAGCTGAGGTATGCCCAAAGCGACGATTGAAAAGTCTGCAAAGACTTTGAGGCCCGTTCTGGGTCAGCAACTGCATCTTCATTTTTCGTTAGCCCACTCGTGCTCCCCACAGAAATTGTAGCAGAACCTCGGCCAGTCGGATGGGTTTGCTTGTTTGCCGACATGATTGTTAGCAATCTAAGCTTTGTGAGGACTAGCTAGCTGAGCTAGAAGGCCAGTGTGGGGTTTGATGAGCAAAGAGCGTTGTATGATTGGGAATCGACAAATAGACGCCGATGCCGCGACATGGATATGATAGTAGATGCTGGGATAACGGTGGCCCGAACGGAGGCTCTCTTCCGATGCCCAATACGGATCGAAATGTTTTTCACACGGCCTATTCCGAGCTAGGGGCCTGAGCTCGCCTAACTTCTACCACCAAAATTGAACAATATGTTCACTCTTCGCCTTTTAAGATGCGTTTGACACAAAAACCTAATGAAGGATTGAGCAGTACATAGTAGCCAGGACCCGACCTTCTGGTTATTGGGAATCCTTGAAAAAACTTTAGCCTGAGCACATGGACCGGTACTCTTAAATTTCAATGTAGTCCAACTGAGTCGAGGTCAAGGATAAGCGGGTGGCTATCTTGGATCAAGCAAATTTTGACGGCTGTATAAATTAAAGCTGCTTCAATGTATAAACACTTCAGCCCGGAAATAGATGAACTATATGGTTTGCCCCAGCGCTTACAAGGCATTGATGAATTTGTCCTTTCTATATATACTATCAACATAAACCTATAAGTGATTCGGTACCAACTAAGAGTGGTAATTGTAACGGGCGGTGAAGCCGATGGAAGTAATAGGGTCCAACGGTGGTTCCTGTACAGATCTGTCAGCAACAGTCACCGCAGTTGATATTAGTGCCCACTCAATAGCACTCCAACGGTGATTCCAGCGTGGCTTCCCTGAACGAGAATGCATCTCCGTCATCTGCAGTAGGGCTCGAGGCTCTCTACGTAACCGATCGATCCAAAAGCAGAAATACATAATCCTGGTTAACGATTTCAAGGGGAAAAAGGCGCGACAAACAAGCGAAACAGCATACTGAATGCAAGGTAACCCATTTGATATGGCCAAGGCTAGATAGGTCTTTAGCCGCCAAGTAAAATGCGACACAGGGTCTGTATTTTGGGGCGCATCCCGGGAGAGCCGTTGGATTTTGGAAGCTTGGTCATGCATCATTGGCTTAGGGGAAGCTGGAAGTAAATGATGAGTTACGTAAGCTCTATTATTATTCTTGCCGGAATGCCCGAGGTCGATGTGTTGTCATCAACCATATACACGGCATGGAAGCAATCAAAGCAAGGTGTCACGAATGGCTGTGCACATAAATATCTTTAATCTCGGGCATCAATCAACAGTGGGAAGATATACAATTCCCCCAAACAACCAGCGACTCTCTCGTTCTCTTCATAAGGCTGTTGACACGAATGGTCTTCTTAAAGCTCGTCGGCTCAGCACTGTGTGCTGTCAGCACATTTGGATTGTACAAGATATTCAGATTTATATACGCCGAGTTGACATCCCCACTACGCGACCTACCAGGACCGAAGAGTTCGAGCTTGATTTATGGCAATTTCAAAGAGATATTTGATGCGGTGAGGACTTTGAGATATTCTGGCATAGTCACCTTCCTTGAACTGTCGAAACAGGAGAATTCGGTTCTTCATGAAAAGTGGGTCAAGGAGTACGGGCCAACGATAAAGTATAGAGGATTATTCGGTGTGAGTGTCATAATTACATGTATAGCAGTCACCTATAGGCTCTGACTTCCGCGAAAGGTCACTCGGTTGTACACCGTGGATCCAAAAGCTTTGAATCATATCCTTATGAACACGGATATCTACCAGAAACCAGCAATAACACGGCGCGCCCTCGGCAATATTCTTGGCGAAGGTCAGACTTTCATCATGTTCGATAGCCTCACTTAAGGCTCATTGAATGGCAGGTGTCCTTGTTGTTGAAGGTCTGATCGATCTAACTATTGCTGTGTTGTGTGTGTCTAATAACCATTTATCCTAAGGCGAGAAGCATAGGAAGCAGGTATGAACTCTGTTGCTATCCCTACAAGAATTCATTGACTTAGTTGCAATTCTATGCACGACACCAGCGCAAAATCATGGTACGAGCGACACCTCGCGATTACCTCCCTATCCTAACCTATAAGCCAGAACCCAGCCTTTGGACCTGGCCAAGTACGCGATCTGACGGAAACATTCCTGCAAAAGGCAATCCAGCTCCGAGACATCTGGGCGGCTGAAAGTGCTAAGCATAGTGGAACCGCTCGTGTAGATGTTCTTTCTTGGCTCAGTCGAATGACATTGGATGTAATTGGTTTAGCTGGTACGTGGCTTGCTGGTCGAAAAATTCTCACCACTCTGATCATATCAGGCTTTAATTATAAATTCGATGCTTTGAATACGGATGGGAAGCCCAACGAGCTCAATCAAGCCTTTAATATCGTGTTCCAATCAAACTCAAAGTTCCAGCTATTCCCATTCCTCCAAGGAATATTCCCCCCATTCCGGCTAATTGTACGTTATTATACGTTTCATCATATCACAACTCTTGAATTCATGATCGTTTAGAAAACGAAGAGAGACCAAAATGTCCGAGATGCACGCAAAGTGATGTCGAGGATAGGCAACCAACTACTTGCTTCAAGTAAGGAAGCAGTTAGACAGGCGGAGAAGGATCACACGGACAATGGTTTACAATCACGAAATTTACTGTCCTTATTGGTCAAGGCAAATACTGCAGCAAATATTCCTGACCATCAGAGGTTAAGTGACGACGATGTACTGGCTCGTACGTACATTATTACTTCAGCTCGGATTGAGCTGACTTTCACATATTCAGAGGTCCCGACGTTCTTAGGCGCAGGTCATGAAACCACTAGGTATTCCTTACAGGTCCGCAAGCAGAAAGCATCGTTTCTCACTTTATATACAGTACTGGAACGACTTGGGCACTCTTCGCTTTAACACAAAATCCCGAGGCACAAACGAAGCTCCGAGCGGAGCTCCTTAGCGTACCCACAGAGACACCAACTATGGACCAACTTAATGCACTTCCTTACCTCGACGCCGTCGTTCGCGAGACCCTGCGTGTACATGCACCTGTACCGTCAACTGTACGTGTTACAGTTGTGGACGATGTGATCCCGTTGAGCCAGCCGCTCACGGATAAGAAGGGTATTGTCCATACGTCTCTCAGGTATGGTTTCCTTCATTTCACGATATTTTCTGCGTCTTCGCTCATAGTTTTACATCTAAGAATCAACAAGGGCCAACTAATTATAGTACCTATCCTACCTCTAAATAGAATGAAGTCGATCTGGGGCGAGGACGCCTTCGAGTTCAGGTACGTATCTTCCCCGCCACTCGAGCTCATTGGTACTGAAAATTGCATTGATAAGGCCGGAAAGATGGGTTTCACCTCCCGAGGCTGCCAACGTGATCCCGGGCATCTGGGGAAATATGATGTCTTTCCTTGGTGGTCCACGTGCATGTATAGGTTGGCGGTTCGCTGTAGTAGAGTTCGTATCCTTCATTTCCGACATAATCGCGAGACATAATAACCTTACGCATGCTTATAGGATGAAGGCTCTTCTCTTCACCCTCGTTCGCTCGTTCGAATTCGAATTGGCGGTCGCACCTGGAGATATCACGAAGATAACAACAATTGTACAGAGGCCAGTTTTGAAGAACGATCCAGAGTCTGGGAATAGCATGCCCTTGCTTGTCAGCCCATACCGGGGTACATGACGTGCCTAAGTCTGTTCGACGTATAATATCACTTATCTATGACATACGAAGGATCTGTTTACATTTTGATAGGCACTATAGTTACGGGTTGGGTAGGATGGTGACATGAATACTTTGCATCCTCTGTATACACTTCGACTAATGAATATACCAAACTATTTATCCCGATTTCTCTTTGTCTCCGAAATCCCACACGTCGATATGACTGCCAGTATCGTCCCTTGTCGCAACAACACATTTATCTCCTTCATAAGCAATTCGTGCAATCGCCTTAGTCCTATCCCCCGACAACAACACCCTCGCCTCACCACCTTTAATGTTGAACACCTTCACCAGCCCTTCGCTACCCGAGACGACCTTTACATCGTCGCCCTGAATAGCTGTTATCGTGTACTTGTGGTCGAAGGTTTGGACGAGCTCGAGTGATTGAAGATCCCAGACGCAGATCCGGCAATCGGGGCTTCCAGAGAATAGATACGAGGGCGACTTGTAAAGTAGACCTACGAGGGAGGTGTGGCGATTCAGGACGCGCTTGCAAGAGCCGTCCGTTATATCCCATACGTGGATAGTATCGTCCATGGACCCAGAAAAGACTTGTTTATTCGCGAGATCAACGACGACACTATAGACTGTAAGACATATAGCATTCATTTTTGGAACTGGTCGACAATGGGTGGGAGCAAACCTTTAGATGTATGTCCTAGCAAAGTCCAGAGGCATTGCCCGACTACGATGTCCCATACGCGGACTGTGTTGTCGTAACTCCCGGAAGCCGCTATCCTGCCGCGTACA
Organism: Pleurotus tuber-regium; assembly: GCA_014058305.1. NCBI lineage: Eukaryota > Fungi > Basidiomycota > Agaricomycetes > Agaricales > Pleurotaceae > Pleurotus > Pleurotus tuber-regium. The sequence continues at coordinate 285,207 of JACFYU010000026.1, read as the reverse complement.
GATATATCTCGAATACTGTCTGTGTGGCCCTCCAAGCAGAAAAGTTGGTACGGGTTAGGTTCAAGTTCACCTTCCTCTTTCTGTTCATCTTCTTCAGGCTCCTTGAGCTCAGCATCTCCCGATGAAGGAAGCGTCCAGACACGGAGCGTGTTGTCACGACTTCCGGTCACAATGAGAGGTTTCTCTGGGGAGAGGCCTTGTCCTTCGCCAGTATCTTCTGGTTCACCGATGGTAACGCAGCGTACTGTGGCGGTATGGCGGCGCCAGACTTGTGTGCAGACACCTGTCTTGAGGTCCCAGATCCGTACGCTTCTGTCCGTCGAACCACTGACCAACGCGTCGCCGTGCAGTGCTATACCCCATACCCCTCCTGTATGTCCTTCTAATGATCGAGCATGCTTGCCATCGGTAGTCCATACTTTGATTGTATAATCGTCTGAAGCGGTAATAATATGGTCGTTCCACAACAGGAGGTGTGTTACGATGCTTTTGCCATGAACGGGGAACGAGTTGTGTGTAGGTTCAGCGTGAATCCAACTAGACGACATAATGGCGAGTGGTAAGTACTTGATCGATGGCCCAGATGATTGCACAATGCATACCCACTCCAATGAGTTATATATGGATTTCAAGAAGGCTGGCGTTACAGATTGCACTGCCAAAGGACTCGGTGGCGATCTGGTCCAGCATCCCTCGTGATGGCAACCCCGGAGCAGTGGCTCCTTGGTAACTTCCATTGCGAGTTCACGGCACTTACTGCCGCCTTAGTGAGTGTGCACTTATCCATAACCAAGTCCGGGATTTGGTATACACACAGGCCCGCGTGATGGACGGATGGATACATTTATGATATCGGAATGTAATTAAGAGTAATGATAACTTATAAGAACGCATTGCTCGTAAGCGTATGATAAGCTTAGGCTGGAATACTGAACGTTCATTGAGTGAAATGGAGAAAGATGGGCATTGATATTGGCGTGCGGGGGAGAATCCTACCTCAATTGAACCTGATAAAGTTGTTTGTCACTGGAGCTAGTGCCAAACAACCGCCTTTGTACTCCATTGTGCTCGGCAAACGCGCGCATTGTTCCAAGTTCACGAACAATAACCAGGTAACCAGGGCCATGACAAAGATGGCCGATTTCTCCATTTCTGTGCAGCCGACGCATGCGCAGGACAGCTTCCCTTTTAAACCACGACCACGACGTTCATTCGCTTCATTCTCGAAATGTTTTCGAGCTTTCCTTTAATTTTTTTGACGATCTTTTTAATGAGTGCGTCTGCTGGTGAGTATATCCCAAAATCTCACTAGACACTGCTTCTGAATGCATCACAGTCGCACAGTCTTTACCTTCTGTACTCTGTGTTGCGGGTCAATGTCTGCAGGGTTTCTCTAACACGACCAGTATGTTCTCATATACCTTACTGATTCAAGCTCCCTAATTGAGCCCCCCCTTCCAGTCGGTGCAACGATTATTGCACCGGGAGCACCAACTAGTATTCACCTGCTTCCTGGCCAATATACGTCAACGACAAACCCTCAACTTTTACACAACCTTCTCACTGCAACTTCTGCTTCGCTTTCGTCTTCGCCTGGTTTCGAAAATTCGACTTCGTCCATTTCCCTTCCCTTGAACTTGGCTCTTCAGCCTGGCCTTGCCATTTACTCTGATTCTCTTTTCGCCGGTTCAGCCGCGTTCACTCAACTTCCTGCCTCTGTAGTAGTCAATTCTTCTGTTCCTTTGAGTGCCAATTCTTTCGCCTTATCGACGAATGTTTGGGCATCGATCAAATCTTCCTCGAACGAACGGATAATATTTTGGGATTCAGTTCCTGACGTCGCTCAATTACCCACCGATGCGTCTGGCTCACTTTCACTTTTGGATATGCAGTCATCAGCTTGCTCTCCCCCATGCGCAGGAACCGGCATTTGTTCTGCATCGGGAACGTGTTCGTGTCCTAACGGCTTCACTGGCTCGGCTTGCGAATCCTGCGCACCAGGATTTTTTGGGCCAACTTGCCAACCTTGCCCCACTGGATGCACATCCTGTGATGAAGGGATTTCGGGCACCGGCAGATGTCTCGTCCCCACCGTTGCTGACAATGCACCATCAAAATGTAATTGTCTAAACGGTGTATGTGGGACTGACGGCCAGTGTGCCTGCAATGCTGGTTGGGCCACTGCCGACAATGGCACTGCATGTGCTAAATGCTCCACTGGTTTTTTCCTCACTTCTACTAATGACTGCCAAGGTAGGCGTTTTAGTCTACAAGCATTGATACAATGTTCTGATAGTTAAACAGTCTGCCAACTTGGCTGTACCCAATGTGTTGATGGTACTGGAGCATGTCTCGCTTGCAAGACAGACTTCACTCAGGATGCAAATGATCGAACTAAATGCAATCCAACGCAAGGAACGGACGCCACTGGAAGCGTATGTCCCGAGGGGAGCTTTAGCGACGGTACCAAATGTCAGCCCTGTTCGTCATCGTGTAGATCATGTACAGGCCCAACCTCAAACGACTGCGCTATATGTGCCTCGGGCCTATTCCTCTTCAATGGCAGCTGTGTATCGGCGAACAGCGATGGCGTATGTGAGGGGTCTAATCTGATTGCAGACAACAATAAATTCGAGTGCGATAGTAAGTCTCTTATTCACTTTTCGGTTAGTGTGTATTCTGACTGTCATCATACTTGACATAGCTTGTGGAGCTAAATGTACATCCTGCAAGATCCCGAACTTTAATGTTGCGTCGACAATCAGTCAACGTCAGTGTACCGGGTGTCTCCCTGGGTTTGTCCTCTCGAATGGCCAGTGCGTTGAGAGTTGCCCCTCTGGTTTCTTCGTTTCTCCGCAAGATAATGTCACATGTACAAGTAAGTGATCAACGCTTAGTTATTCAGATAGTATATTGATTTGCTTCGTAGAATGCGATGCGTCCTGTGGCACCTGCGCTGGTGCAGCTAATTTCTGCCTAACCTGCGCAGGTAACCAACTGGCCTCAAACGGTAAATGTGTCTCGACATGTCCTTCAAATACCTTCAGCTCGTCCGGCTCGTGCCTAACATGTCACCCTGACTGTGCCACCTGTTCTGGTTCCTCATTCAACCAATGTACATCCTGCCCACCGGATCTCCCCGTCCTTACTAACGGCCGTTGCCTCCCCACCTGTTCTCGCTCCCAATTTTTCGACAAAACCACCTCATCTTGTGTCCCATGCGACTCTACTTGCTCATCCTGCACCGGAGCCGGGCCGAGTAAATGCCTATCGTGCTCGAGTTCCACACAGGTCCTTCGCCGCGGCAGCTGTGTATCGGCGAATTGCAACGGATCATCCAATGTTATCCCTGGACTGGGAGTGTGCTTATCGGACCTTGTGGTCGTTCCTCCTACCACCGGGACGAGCACACCGACGCCATTGCCATCGATCACTGGATTGACGAATCCGACGGTGATCAATGTCGCGACGAAGCGGCCATTAGAGTGGTGGCAGATTCTGTTGATGGCGCTTGGGTGTGCGTTTATTTTTGTTGTGATTCTGATGTTGTGGAGGAGGCGTGCGAGGAAACAGAGGGCTAAGAGGACGGCAATGTTTGCAAAGGCAAAGAACTTAACGCATAAGGGTGATTGGCGATGGAAGCTTGTGAGGATTGGGGAGAAGTTGTTTGGACATCGGCCGAGTCGACGCGTCGATCCGGAGAGTGAGGAGATCAAGCTGATGAAGTTGCGAGATGCAGAAGAGGCTCGTCATCATCAGGAGATGGAAAAGCTCATCGACTCATATGGGGAGTCATCTTCGTCACATCTGCGTGTGGGTGCGAACAAGAACACCCGTCGTACGAGCCATCTCTCTGGCAACTCGCTTTACTCGGAGGTAACAGGTGTACCCCGTCGATCCCCGGACGTTCGACAACCTGTAAAAGACAAAGATTATGCCTCTACACGTCTGTCTGCTAGCACCTATGCTGGGTCTTACATGTACCGCTCCGGTCCTCGAGTGGACAAGGGCGAGGACATTCCACCTCTTCCTACGGAGGCTCAGACGTATGCAAATGCGATCAAGCCGACTTTGGCCTCATCGCCACCTGCGACACAAGGTGCATATTGGATAACCCCAGTGAAGACCGGGGGATCGTCGAATAACCCTTTCCGGAAATGAACAATGATTCACCACGACAACCGCTCGCTTCCGGCGCTCACATTGCTATAATGCTATACCTGGGAACAATTACCTGCCACGCAGTTGCCAGTGTGTGTGACTCGTGTCCGGACCATCCACTTCTTTCCGAACTATCATGACCTATCATTGGACCATATTTGTGCCTTTAATAATAGCCCACTCATTCAGGATTTCAGAGTTTACCGCATTTATCATAGATACCATTACAGCATATACAGCATTCCATGTCATTTGATTCCGTACAATGTAGTTTAGAGACTATCGATGCAGGATTGGCTTAGCCCAAATGAACTGTTAGACCAGTTGTTATCATTCGATTCCGCGTTTCCTGGCCTAAGCCATCCATGTTGAGGCTGGTGAGTTTGAGAATGACAGCACGGTAGCGGGTTTCCATGCCCCGGATCCTCCTTTGTTGTCCCGTTGAAGCTGATGGTTCACGTGTGCCCATCATCACCCCGCTGATTAGATATCATTTTATCCCGGGGCAGTTTCACAGCTACCCAATGATCAGGGTCGGTTGCGCGTTCTTCCTTACCGCCTGTCTCGAGACATTTAAATAAAGTTAGGTTTTAGGAATTATTAAACCCCGGGTAACGACTTAACCACCCCCTTAGCATACCGTTTGCAGCTCTTCCCACTACGCCTATAGGGCTCGTCAAGCTGCAGTTCCGGTGTTTGTTTCGTTTCTTGCGCACCATGTTGGTGGAACGCGCTTCGTACGCTTGGGCGTTTGCGGACGATATTCCCGGGTCGAGGTGCGATGCGGAGGATGGACCGTGGCCACGAGCGTATCAGGTGCTGGAAGATTCGCAGGTGTGGAGGGAATTGGGCGCCCTTGCAAAGCCGCAGACTGTGTACTTTGACGGGGGATTTAGGGCGGACAGCTTGAATTTTCAGCCTTGTCCGAGGACGCGTACGCAGGATAGGTATGTAGCGAAAGAGTTGATTATTCATGGAAGGAAGTGGATGTTCACCGGTGTTTTTGACGGTGAGTTCATTGTTCCATCTGCTCGGCGTAAGGCTCGGAAGTGTCGAGTGGCGGTGGGGACGGTTTCTTGGTGTTCTGGAATTCTGCATCTTGGAAAGGGTCCTACTTGTTTGCCTTTTTGGTTATTGTTGGGTCCCTTCCTCGATCTAAATGATATGCCCATCGAAATTATGCTGAGCTATTCGCTGCTTTGGTGATCTGGCTTGGGTTGCGGGACTGAGGTAGTTGATGATGTGGCAGTTGCGAGGAAGGCTTTGAATTTTCGTATCGTCTTGTTCACAAGACTCCGCCATTATATATCTTTTCTCTAGCCACGTATTGATATCTTAACTCTTCTTTATTATAGGACACCTGGGAGATGTAACCGTTGAGCACGTGTCACACCACCTCCCAATCATCGTTTCCGAGTTCCTCACAGAGGCTTTCAAACCCGATACACCACAGACGTTCTCGCCAGAATTCATCAGCGACCTCTTCACACGTTCAATCGAAGCCTTTGACCACGCTATTGCTCAAGATGTACTGGGTCTTTTTGGTGGCAGTGTCGAGTGCCTGGAGAAATATTCTGATGCAGACATCCGACGAATAATCAACGACTACGGCCCCAACTATCAGAAAGCACGGCTTTGTATGTATGGCACCACTGCTTTGGTTGCGCTTGTCGACCCGGATCACACTTCGTTATGGGTGGCTCAGTTGGGCGATTGCCAGGCCAGTGCGTACTCTCTTCTCATGTCATAAATACATTATGGCTGACAAGGTACCAGCTCTTGTGACGTATAACGAGAAGCTGGGTGAATGGTCTGTCGAGAAACTTACTAGCGAACAGAATGGTGGAAATGATGCCGAGATAGCACGCGTCCGTGCTGAACACCCGAATGAACCGGAATGCGTAGTTGATCGCAGAGTCCTCGGTGCCCTAGCTCCATTCCGATGTGAGTCTCAGACTCTCCCGAGACTGCGTCTTACTAAGTCTGACTCATCTCACCTCGATCAGGTCTGGGTGACATCCCATTCAAACAACATCCTGACTTCAGCCGTCGGATCCTCTACAATCTCCTTCCCGGATTCCACGACACTTCACCCTGGGAAGAATTCCTTGTCCGAAACATAACACCTCCGTATATATCCTCCACGCCGGAGATCACATTCCGCCGACTCGATCCACCGTTCAACCTCCATTCCAACATGAAATTCCCCCTCGCACCCACAGCCAAACGATTCCTTATCCTATCTTCTGATGGTTTTGCTGATTTATGCGGCGATGAGGCCCTGGAAAAGACGATTATCACTCGATGGGCGCAAGGACTAGCTGCGCTGGCTACCACGGCAGAAGATTCGTGGATATCCGGGAAGCACGTCAGTGTCAGAGGCTCGAATAATATGGCGCTTCGGTTGCTGCGTGAGGCGCTTGGTGGTGATGATCACTTCAGCGTCTCAAGAGCTCTTACGTTGGATATGGACACCGCTTGGATCGATGACACCGCTATTGTTGTGCAAACGCTGTGAATCTTGCTTTTTTAGGTTTTTCTCCCTGCTCACTGCTCACTAATACCGTGTGCTATCACTATCATCGCACATCACTTCCGTCTCGAGCACTTCCTTCCCTTCTCTGTCGCTCTTGCTGTTTACCATGCTGATATCTGTTATCGGTTTTCTATTTGCTTTCCGTTATCGTACATTACTTACGCTTGCTTTGCATATAATCTTGGTTAATGGGTTCCATGTTGGGCGTAATATTCTTATATCAATATGTATATATCGTTTTGAGCTCAAATGTATCATAGTATCTTATTGTTCGTGGTAATCGCGAAAACTATATCGAGGGAACGTGACGAGCCAAGTGACGAGCTCTGAATATGTATCGACATGTAATGCCTAGCAACGAAACGGTACCGTCCAGCGAGCTACGAGCTCACGCTTGGGCTGGCTTGGAGGGGTGGGTGAACCAGTCACGCATTTATTCACACACTGATCCCAAGCGGCTCCTTGACGTCCCCCTAGAGTGCAAGCAGTCTCGCACTCAACTTGCTGTGGATTGACATTTGTCATCGTTGACCAGCATGAGATGAAACTTTACAACTGACAGACCATCGTACAACCAGGACGCTCTTCTGATCGCTGTGACTGTAAATAAAAAATGAGCTCAAGATCTTACTTTCAGAGGATGAAACACCCACGGCGATAATGGGACAGCGGTAACGGAGGCTGCCCTGATAGCGAAGGTAAGGACCATGAACTTGACTGAAAGCTGCATGGTTATGATGGTTCAAGAACAATGTGAAGATGGAAGGATAGAGAGAAGCCTGTTCTGAGCGGCGAAGATTGAGGAGAAGTGGCCAGCACTGCTAGAGATCTATAGCTCACCGATGTAGAGCTTTATACATTTCCTGAACATCTATTTTGCGGTTTCCTTGATCAGTTCGGAAAGATCGGTGTTACCGCCATAGCATTAAACTTAGAGCATCCAGTTTAGGAAGATAAATCACGTTGGAGGCCATGCATTCAGTCGAGGGATTATTGGATTTCGCAGCACATCAATCGATCAGGTTATGTAGACCTTGCTTATACCCATTAAGTAGTTAAATTGATGTTATGTCCGATGTACTTTCAATTGCAGTCTCCAGTCAGTGCATTGGAGTCGTTAATGTTAGCTGCTGCCGCGTTTTTAATGCAGCATCGTGTTGGTTCCAGGAGGTCATGAGTCTGATGACTAGCAGCCATATTCGAAGTTTGACTGAGTCCAGGTAGGGAGTGTTAGCATAGCCGCTGGCCATACTTGGATTGCAGATGTAGCAGCTTGAAGCGCGGGCAAACTTTATTTGCTGACACAGCTAGCCAGTGGCCACGTGGGATGGCAACACTCCTTTGACAAGTGTGGATTGGACCCGCTTCTAGACGAGGAGTCGAAATTATCCTGAATCCTGTTCTCTGTTGATTTGGGACGGTATAAATACGCCTTCGCTACACACTTTCAAGAATAACGGAGTCTACACTTTAGTTGCATTCGAGTCTTCCGTATATAAGTGCTGAGGGAGGGAAATCATATAGCTATTCCCCATTCGATGTACTGAGAAGACGAGCCACTAAATGAACAATGACTGAGCTCCCATAAATACACGACAAACTCGCAAGTACTCGCCTCCCTTCATTGATGCGTTCGTCTTCTCGGTCGACTTCCTCTATAAACCCAGAACGCTGATTTGTCGGATTGCGAGTGATGTCCATCCAGGAAGGAAGGTCGCGTTGCAGTTCCAGAAGTTGACGGTCGAAAAAATTGAAATTCTGTGGCAAATCATCAACCCGTGCTCGGAGAGCATGGATGATGGCGATCGAGTCCCTCCCAGCGTGGTGAGCTTCCGAGTAGCGGCCGAGGCTCTCAAGTGAGCGAGCATAGAAAGATAAGGTCCTTGCAGTCGATTGGGCTACCGAATAATTGTGGGTAAATGTTGGAGATGCCAAGACACCACCTCCGGATAGATCGCAAGTGATAGAGACAAATCCTTCGATATCTTCCTCGGTAGCGGGGTCAGTCAGTTGTAGAGAGTCCTCATAGCAAGACACTGCCCCTTCAAAGTCTCCATTGAGATGACGGGCCCATGCTAAAGAAGGAAGTGCATTTCGCACCCAGATCCGCCGGAGCGACTTTGGGTAGATGTCACGAGGGGATTGGTAGAGTTTACGCTGAATATCCACCCATTCCCGCGATACCTTGGCCAATTTTGGACCATTCGGACAAACGTCATATTGTTGCAATAGAACCCAGCATAAGTGGACGAGAAGGCTATCGTCGTCGTATATTTGAATGAGTCGTCGTACAATGTGTGCTGCAACGTCGTATATGCGGTAGAGGACGTCATTAAAATCGGAATGCTCGAGATTGATCGCTAAATGGATGATTGGCATTAATTCACGCAATGTGAACGTGGTCGCTGGTTGATCATTTAGCAACGATATTATTCGCCATGCTGGTTCTAATGTTGACCCAATAATCGACATCATTTTGGTGGTTGGGCGGCGAAAGGTTATATATGGTGTAGTAGATGTGACGAGGAAACCAGGATCAGCAACAGCAGGCGTCCGTGCCTCAAGGCTTTCCACTATGTATTGGAGCTTGAGGTACAAGTACTGGCGATCAATCTGGTCAGGTTCACTGTATTGAAGCAGCTGAGCAATGAATGAGATAAGTGTCAGCCGAGAACTTGGCGAAGACTCATGACAGCATAGCCTACCGACGTAAATTCCCTGGAACCAGATCGGCTTATTGTGGTCCCAAAGGCAGAATCAAAGCGGCGCATATGGGACCGCATGTCTGATCTGAGGACTACGACACTGTTTTCTACCCGAGCCATGGCCATTTCCGTTCGCGCAGACACATAGAACTGCAGAATACATTAGTGCCTGGATTACTTCAAACACTCTGCTCACTGACGTGAACTAGATTGAGGCAAGCTTGGACTTTCTCCTTCAAGCGAAGGACTTCGGCTTCTATTTCATCTGCGTCTCTCCATTCCCGATACATCGCCACGAGCTTGCGGAGGATTCCCTTTGTTTGGGCAATGAGCAGCCCTTCACACCGAGAGGATACGCGGGATAGTTGGCTGGTAGTATAGGTGATTTATTAGGACAATAATAAGACACAAGACGGTACCTTTTGAGTTCATCAAGCGAATCTCTGAGCTCCCTTACGTTTTCAAGATGAATTGCATGCGTGCAACAGAATCTCTTCAATGTGTCAAGATCTTTCATAATGTCATTGGACAGGATACGAATGCGCTGACGATTGTGGCCGACCTGATGTAATTTCGGTGAGGTTATTCAAATTTGAGGGACTTTATGCTTACTTTGTCTAACGAAGCCTTGATCTTCGCGGCCGCATCTAAGAATGCTATAGCTGCGCTGGCAATTGATAAGCCATCCATGCGGGACCAGAAACTACAGGTTGGCAAGGGGATTGGTAGAGGGGTAGAGCAACTTGGTCGCAGGAGACTGGTATTTGAACGAACTTGCTTGCTGCATCGTGGCCATGTAATATCACCGCAGTATGCTCCTAAATTAAACGCCCCGCCCAGAGGTAAAGGGTTTTGAATGCAGAAGGGCCTTTTGATCAGCCAAGAGCCGTTGCATTAACGGGAGTTCATCAATCGAAGCCAATGCATCACCCACTAATGTCACCATGTAGGTTCGTTTCGCAGACTTCCATCATTCTGTAAGCTTCCCTTTCTCTATTAAACCTAATATTCAGACGCCTTGGCATCGAACGTGCTAAGGTTGCAGGATGATATTCAATTGACCGATATAGGGTGGGTATGAGGTGCGATTTATAAAAGTCCAAGAGGTATTTCGTCGTAATACGCGCTGGAATGTCAAATGGTGAATCTTATGCTTCTACCATGCACATGCACGTTATAGAGTTACTTCGCCACCAGACACGTTGTGATTCCGGTGAGGGCCAGAAGAAAATGGGCGAGCTCAGTAGGTCGAATATATGATGCCAAGGGAGTGATTGGCCAGGGAGTGGCCAGTCGAAAAGTTGTTGCCAGCTTTGTGACGTAGCTATGTGATGCAGAACCAGACCAGACATGAGCATTCGAGGAACGGTCAGCTGGGTCAGGTAGACGGCACAGCTGCATTAGGCTCAAACTCGAGGCTTTGGAGAATTGAACGTGCCGGCCGCTGACTATGCGCACTTATGTGATCAGCTGCCCTATGTTACTGGATTCTCCGAGGCCAGTGGTCGAGACGACTGGTGATGTAGGGTGATGAGTTAAACCGTTAGACCGGACTCTCGGAAAACCAAGGCGTGATATCATGCGAGGTCTTTATTCATCCAATTTAACGTCTGAATATATGGTATTTTATTTTGCTTTTTTTTGGGATAAGAAGTATATTAGGACTCACCACGACTCAGGATCGTCCGCGCTACAGCCTATATCAGATTTTGTAGTTCACCAAGGTGCGGCTTAAAGACCCAATCAACACCTTCCATGAACGAAGGTATTTCAAGCAGTGAACACCCTTGCCGAGTTGTATAGCTATTTCGAGCACATAGTATCGCAACTGCATAATTGACGACTGGCGAAAGAACGGTATTGAGTTGAGGATTTGACAGAAACAGAACTTGCTACAAATGAAGATTGCGGAGAAGTGATCGGGATCCATGGCCCAACACGTTGAGCTTTTTGTAAATCCCAGGTCATCTGTAGATGCTAGCACTGGAGGATATGAGGTGATTGAGGAATTTCGAGTCGATCTATGGTATCTTCGTGCACGTATTTTCAGTATGTTTTAGGTGAACGAGACAGAGCGAGATAACATGTTCTCCGGCCAATGGCCTGCTGTAGTACTTGGTATACATATTTGCAAACAGACTTGGATGTTGTGCTTTGTTAGATGCTGGTGCGACTCAGCTGGAGCATCGTATCGCAGCAACATCGTGAAAGAAGGCGCTTTGGAATAAAGAACGCTTTTAAAAGTAAGAAGGAAAGCATCATGGGTGTACTTCAGGGTTAGTTCACTTTGCAAGTATTTGGTTTGAAAGGCAACGCCGTGTCGACGAGGATTGTAAGTTGTAACATATTACACGTAACTGGTCTCACTCTTGACGATGACTAGACCCTTGCGCGTCGCGTTTCTTCACCCTGACCTCGGAATAGGCATGTGCAATGTGTATTGACATTTACACTCTTTGACAATCTTCAAGGGGGAGCGGAAAGACTTGTGGTCGATGCTGCACTAGGTCTACAAAATCTGGGCCATTCGGTTGACATATACACATCCCACCACGATCCTTCTCATTGTTTTGAAGAAACGCGAGATGGTGCGTTATATACTCTGTCTTAGAGGTATAAATGTGCTCACATATTGCACAGGTACCCTCCGCGTGCATTACATTGTTCCCCCATTTCCTCGCTCAATCAAGGGCAAATTCCACATCTTGCTCGCGCATGTCCGTCAACTACATTTGACATTACATCTCCTACTTCGCTCTGGTCCTTCATACGATGTCTACTTTGTTGACCAGCTGTCGACCTGTATCCCATTTCTGCGGTTATTAGGAAAGACTCGAGTGGTGTTTTACTGCCACTTTCCCGACAAACTCTTGGCTAATGGAGAGTTCATCGAAGGTAGATTTTCCAAGGTCAAGGGTAGCCTACTCAAGCGGTTGTATCGTATACCAATGGACTGGCTAGAAGAATCCACCACCAGTATGTCCATGAACTCTGTACTTTTGGGACCGACGATGATCTAATTAGTATAGAACAGGCTGATATCATACTAGCAAACTCGAGGTTTACTTCCCGTGTCTTCACGACCTATTTCAAGTCGATATCGCGTATTCCAAGAGTAGTCTACCCTGGTATCAATATCGCTGCTTATGAAACTTCCGTCGACTTGAACGATCCTGACATTCTCCAAATCACCTCGTATGCATCTTTTTCTGTCTGATATCGCACGAATTATTCACTTTGTCCCTTCTAGTGACAGGCCAACGCTACTGTCTTTAAACCGATTCGAAAAGAAGAAAAATGTAGGCTTAGCGCTTGAAGCGTTCGCACTTTTGAAGCGTCGCAGTGACCATTCTCATCGAAAATTGCGCCTTATTATTGGAGGTAGGCGAAGCTTTCCCTAAATAATTATATTCTTCACGTTCATCCGTAACGCAGGCGGCTACGATCCACGCCTACACGACAATATCGAAACCTTCGCAAGCCTGGTTGCCAAGGCCGAGTCTCACTCCCTAACCTTTAATATCACTACGCCTCCCTCATCTAATACCGATATCCCTTTATACAAATGTACACCTATTGACCCAGATATCCTCTTTGTCCTTAACTTCACGACCAGCCAGCGATCAGCTTTACTTACCTCTCCATCAACGCTCTGCCTTCTCTATACCCCTGCTAACGAACATTTCGGTATCGTCCCTGTCGAAGGCATGATTTGCGGCCTTCCGATCCTCGCGTGCAATAGTGGTGGCCCTACAGAGAGCGTTTTGGATCAACCAGAATCAGCGCGAACGGGTTGGTTGTGTCCGCCTGATGCAGATGTCTGGGCTGATGCACTGAGTACCATCGTCAGTCTCAGTAAAGGCGAGAGGAGGGCGTTGGCGGAAAGAGCTAGGATGAGAGCGAAGAAGTTATTTGGGATGGAGGCTATGGCGAGCGGGATTGAGGATGCATTGAGTGAGGCCGTTGAAATGGGGCCTGTTGATGGCTTGGAATGGATAACTACGATCCTCGTCATCTTTCTGGCGGTTGGGCTTGCTGTGAAGGCGCTATTTTAATGAGTGGGTAGCAGTGGACTTCAACGGGATGTAGTGGGTTGGCATCATGATTTATGTGCTTACTTATCTTGACTTCTTTCATCCGCCTCTAGGGCGCACTTGTTCCTGGTATGCTTGGATGGACAGAGACACTAGGCAATTTCTTATCGTATCTGTGCTTTTGTGTAAACTTCCTCATATGTATACCCTTTTGCTCAACCTTCGACTATACAGGTCATGCACACTTTTCTGTTCGTATGAATTCTCTCGGTTTGGAGGCCTGGCAAGGCTACATGTAATCGTACCTCCGGCATGGTGATACAGCGCATTTAACTGTGCACTCATGTTCTATTCATTTTACCTTCAGCACTCAATTACTCGCCTTAGATATTCCGGGCTACTCAATCAGATGGAAGCCAAATACAATACATCGTCAAAGCAACTATGAACATGATATTGCAAAATCTTTGAACCAAATATACTGATCACGCGGAGTCGCGAACCGTTCATCGTGTCCTCCAAAGAAGGTGCTAAATACAAAGAAATCAGCTGTTTGTTTGCAACGGAATATCGAGCAAACGTACCTAAAGAAAAGACCAACGAATCCTACTGGTTCATTAACATCGGCTTGTGCTTCTGATAGGTTCACTTCTGATACATCTGCATCAGAAGCCGCAGTAACCCGCTCATCACCGTCATCCAGTGAAGGTGGGAGTTCCATCACATCTTGCGCATTGAGCGTATTAGATTCTTCTGGGCCGAGCTGTGAAAAAACCCGCAAATCACTGTCTGGCGATCTTTTCCCCCCAAGAACCCCCCCAACAATGCAATCTAGCAAGCCGCAATCAGAAGAATGAGTAGGTGTAGCTGCTGGAGGCCTCGCGATGGTCTTTGTGGTAATATCTCGGTAAAATATATCCGTTCGTTCCAAGACACGTTGACCGTTTACGTCCAGCGCAAATCGACCATCTTGATGACCCGGGGTGTTGAGCGACACATACTCTCTGATATGCGTCCAATCGCCAGCCGTCCACTTGAACGAGCCTCGCCCGATGGACAGCCCGTATGACGATCCACAAACAGATTCATGGTCGGAACAAAGTGCAAGGGTTTGTCGGTTCCGGGGCGCATACTATGGGGCGTTAATGACAGTCAGATGAAACATTGCAATACAGGTGACACTTACAAGATATAGTTCACCTGCCCCATCCCCTCTCCACATCAAGCGTGTACTGAAACAGTCGAGTGCATCGTCTCCACCAGAACAAGAAACTCGACCACCGTATAATCCTGGCAGCTTTCCGCCTCTAACCCAGTCGAAATCTGCAGGGAAGAATACGCTGTATTCCAAAGTAGCATTTTCGGCTGAGGCCATATTTTTTAACGGCGTGGCGTAAAATTCTGCTCCTCCTTGTGGTTCGTTTCCTGGGTTGATAGAGTTTGCAGGGTATAGTAATTGCAGCACAGACGTCGAGTTATCCCATGAAGGTGAAGACGTAGTGGACGCAGCTGCTATAGCACCTGTTGGGCGGGCGCTGGCTGGGATTCCATTTACCAATGCGACATTTTGTTGGCCAGCCGGAAAATAGGTGATGCTGAACGCCGCTGCCAAATCCGTCATCGCCACCGGGGCTGACCAAGTTGCAGAGCTCCTGCTTGCGGAAGGCACTAGCATGGACGTCGATGTATAGATAGTTGGTTCAGTGGTCGTTGATACCGACGAAGCGGCAGAGGCGGGGAATGGATTAGTTATTGTTTCAAAAACAGTCGTCTGATATTCTACAGTCTGAGTTACCCAAATTTGGCTGGTATATGCAGGAAAATCGGTCGAGGTACTCCCAGTCATACACTGGTTGAATAAACATTCGGTGGTTGCACTCTGCACTGGAGGTCCTTGGGCGGCAGTCGGTTCCAATGAGAGAAGTATGGCTGCTTCTGCAGAGAGAGCGAAATAGTAAATGAGGCAACTGGCTCTCGACATGTTTCTGAATAAAAAATCAGCGTGTCGAGTGGGTTAAATAAGCCCTCCTGGTGTCAGCCTCCGAGCCCCTGTCTCCTTAGACCTGTCAGGGGCTGCTGCACTGAGTGAGTAAGTAGAGTTGTAGCAAAAACAACAAATAGGTGTATTTCAATCGAGCTATTCAACTCTTATTTGATTCTTATTTCCCTCAGCTTCATTAATCTACTTCTCGTCAACTGAACGTTTCAGTGCTCAACGCGTTGTACACGCGTACGAGCGCTGGTTCTTGGAATAAACGGGCGCTTAGTGTTGCCTTAGACGCCCTAATTTTCACAATCCCAGCCATGGCACCTCGGATGCGAACTGGTGTACCATGTACTGTGGTCATAAAACTCGGTATGTTTTCAGTGCGATTTCTGACGCGGCTACGCAGAACTGAATTGGAAAAGGTACATCGTCTATCGTCCATGAGACTACTCATCAGCCCTTATTGTCGACGCTCTCTGCGGTCGTTGAAACTGTTGTAACCCTTCGAAAGCAGGGTCACAAAGTTGTTCTGGTGAGCTCAGGCGCCATAGGCGTTGGGCTAAAGCGCATGGATATCGCTACTCGACCAAAAAGCTTGTCAGGAAAGCAGGTACGTCGCGCGGCTTGTTCACCTCAGATTTCATCAAGCCAGATCAGGCTTTGGCAGCCATCGGTCAAGGACGACTTATTGCCCTCTGGGATAACCTATTTGGTCAATTAGAGCAACCTATTGCTCAAGTATTGTTAACACGTGGCGACATCTCTGATGTGTGTGTATTTCGTTCATATATTTGGAGTCTGGACATGACAATATCCTTACACTACCTCCGCATGCCAGAGGACTCGATATCTGAACGCGGTGAATACCTTTAATGAATTACTTTCAATGGGCGTAGTTCCCATTGTTAATGAAAACGATACAGTGTCAGTCAGCGTAAGTTAGTAACATACGTTCATAGGCATGAAGTCACATCTACGGTATAGGAAATCAAATTTGGGGATAATGACACGCTCTCAGCGATAACATCTTCAATGATTCACGCCGATTACCTCTTTCTGCTCACCGACGTTGATGGGCTTTACACTTCGAATCCACGCAAGGACCCTTCAGCCAAACAAATCGAAATTGTGACATCTATTGCAGATATACGTTCTCAAGGTATTTGTTGAATTTTCGATCTAGTCATCTAGTCTCATATCGGTGCCCAGTGAGCACTACCACTCTGGGTTCAAGCTTGGGCACTGGTGGCATGGAAACCAAGTTGATTGCCGCAGAGATCGCGACTGCAGCTGGCGTTTCAACCATTATATCCTCCAGCAAATACCCTGAAAACGTGCTAAAGATTATTGAATACCACAACGTCGTGAAGTTGTCAACATCTAATACCGTACGAGATCCTGCTTCTGGTCGCACTAGTCCAACACCTGCTCCTGCTACTAGTCGAGGCATCAGTGGTGTATCTACACCAGTACGCCCGCCGCATACTGTATTCACAGCGTCCCCTACGCCTTTACGCGACCTCAAATCGTGGACAAGCCATACATTATATCCTTCCGGAAGTGTCATCATCGACCCTGGCGCACATCATGTTCTCTCGCGCAGGGAATCGGGCGGGCGACTTCTAGCTGCTGGAGTCCTGGGAGTCATAGGTGCCTTCGCATCAGGACAGGCGGTGCGAATTGTGATTCGTCGACCGATTGAAGGTGCACCACCAGAACCGTCAGATAGATCGGCCTATAATCGTGCGCTGCAATCTACGAGGCCAAGTACACCTGCGTCAAGTGAACGACCGTCATCATCGTCATCTGGTCCTCTAGCAGATGACGCGGCTCCCTTACAGCCATCCGAGGATGATGTCGTCCTCGTAGAAAAAGCGGATCCCGACATACATGAAGCAGATGTCATTGAGGTTGGCCGGGGGCTTGCGAACTACAATTCGCAGCAGATACTCAGGGTAAAAGGCTTGAACAGGTTGGTGATCTGATTGAATTTACCATAATCCTGACGTTTGACTGACGCTTTCATGTTTAGTTCTCACCTTCCTCGAATATTAGGATATGCGGATTCGGAATATGTTGTCGAGAATATCACCATCCGTATACCACCTTCATGATAACGGATACTTTCAACTGGTTAGGGTATACATTGATTGAACTGCTTTCCTTACAGCGAAACGTCATGAAAAGCAAGTCATGGATTCTAAGTAAAGTAAGTGAATTTCGAGAGCCGTTGGGCCAAATGTAACGGGCTGTAGCAAGCTTATATCCGGTGTGCCTTATTCGCACTGGCAAAAGAACCCATTAATGAGCGAGCCCTAGATCGTCAAAGAATTTTTCCCCTTCCTCCTTATTTATACTGAATGGTGATGTTACTATGCGTAAGGTGTAACTTGAAATGATTCGTCCTCTTGGTGAACGTCACTCTGTTTCGTAGGCCTCCGGCCTCTTTTTAAGCAATATCACCATCATTGCATACCAAGAAAAATCATTCATGTCGTTGAGAAAGGTTCACTATCAATTAATCGAGATCGAATACGCATTCGTCGTAAGCGTCGCGCTCCCTTCAAGAATAGACTCATTAGCCATTTTGTTCATCATAACTCATATGCCACTCACCAATGAATGGCTCTGTCCCTGCTTGAGCCTGCACAAGGAACTGAGAAGATGGAACACCCTGATTCGCAGTGAGGAAAGCTGGATATGGGGTCAAACGGTGAGGAGATAGTAATATACATATACCGATGGAAGATTTACGCACTTAAGAATCCTTTCAGGTCTGAATTGAAGTTCGTGATCTCGTTCGGGGCTACGAAAGAGAAAACCGTCCAGGTCGATACGGTCCCTTTGAACAGCCTCCAAGTGATCCCGTTGACACTACAGCCTTTGTGTTAGGAGTTTATTTGGATCTAGAAGAAAAGTATCCACCTTGCCGTGCCAATCTGTGAACCCGCGGGGCCCGCTCTACAAAGGTGAATGTCAGTTACAAGCCCGTTATAAGCATGACCGTGTATTACTTACCCGCCTCGGGTGCTTAGCCAGACCATACTAGGATGACGAAGACTTTGATCTCAGTAGTTATGTCAAAGTAAGGCATGTCTCACATTTCAAATGTCGAGGTGGAAGACGCGCCACCACTGTTCTGCACCGTTGAGAGCCATAGGTCATACGAGACATCCGCTACGAGATCTGACGATGCACTGGTGTACGTCCAAGACCAGGTAGTCGGGATCGAAGAAATATCAGAAATCCGTTTTCCAAGTCCGACTCTTAGGTCCAGGTTGGCATCTGGTATAATCCAAGGGATTGTTTCCAGCAATCATTGATTAGAATGACGATCCTTACAGCTTTTCACTTGGAAATTCCCGCCAGTCCACGTATATATTGTGTGCCAAGTTATCGTATTACCATTCACCCCCGTAACCTGAGAGGACTGAGAGCCTAATGGGTCTCAATGTACTGACGCCTTCGAAGAACGTCAATGAGCTCACCACTTGTAGCAGCAGACTGACCCCAGAGGTTATTCTCCAAGATGAAGCGTCTATACAAATTTTAAGTTTTCAGATCGTGAATGCTTTAACGCGATCTACAAACCCGTTTGCCTGAAATGTGTGGTCAGATTATTAGGATGCATGGAAATCATGTAGCTGCATAGAGCCCTACCTCGGATTCAGTAGCGAATTGAGCTGTGAGAACAGCTCCTCGTTTGGTAAGTTGAGTAGTATTGCTGATTGGCGACGCGTAGACGGTGGCCAAAGGCAGTAAAATGTAGGCGAGGTGCTTGAAAGAGACCATCTTGGGGTCAGCTACTTGAGCGAAATGTGCGTGTAGGCTTGCGTTATAAACCCAATGAACACATAGCGGGCCGTTGGTAAGTTATCGGACAATACATTTCCGGACAATTGCGTCGTGTAGGGCGGAATGACGTTCAATGCATATCACCTGGAAGCATATTCAATCATGGATAATTTGCACTACGTCCGGAATGGGAAAATAATGCTAGTTCGATCCACTCGAGCATTGTGTATGGCGGAAGAACTAGGGCTCCGGCTCGTTAGCAGGATGAACCGGGGATGGCGGATGTGTTCATATAATTCCGTTGGTGGGTGCATGGGAGTATCGTTCATGGTCACTCGACACCCTTTGCGAGAATCCCATACCTATAACAGCAGGTCAATCAAAGTTGTTTTCCCAAATAGACATTGAACTTCTCGTGGCTCCAAAAGCCGTAGGTAGGCAAAGTCGTCGCTATTGACACCGCGGTCATCTGCATAGATCCGAGGAGCATAAGCATGTGAATTGGTAGGAGTAGTGCTACAAGACTGTACATTCCACCTATATCGTGCTATATAGGTGATAGGTAATGACAATAACTAAGGAAATGCAAGAGATGAGAATTGAGAACAGCCACAGACTCTGACATGATACCCACAACAGTATTCCAGCATACCATTCTCAGGACGTCGTCTTCAGCAAGTTGAGTTATATGTTTTAGAGATCAAAGTTTGTGTGATGCTCTCCAACCTCCGTCCAAGGCATCCTGAACGAGGAACCGATACCAAAATACCGATATGGGAGCGGTCGAGAGATGCCATAGGGCATGGGCGTCTATACACCCACCCCAAGGCGGAAAATCGAAGAGTTCGAGGGCAGTGGCCGCAGTCGTGAGGAGGACAAACAACGCTGCTTTCGAGGCGAACGGCGGTCTGTACGATTTTGGCTGCTCGGGATATCTTCTGATCAAAGGCAGCGATGCGGGAAGCGAGTATAACGCCCAGAGTGCATTGTGAGTTAAGCCAATAACTAAGTTGAAGATCATATTGTACGTGTAGTCGAACCGAGGAAGCAGCGAGAGATAGAGGATGTGGCCGAGATATAGCAGGGAGCAAAGTACTGTCCACGCTTTGTGAATGATAGTGGTGCTACTAGAGTCCTTTGGGGATAAAGTAAGGCGGCTTCGTGTGGGAGGATATAGATGAAAAAACCGTATGACCGTGTAGTACAGAGCGAAAAGGATGGCCAAAGCAGCAGAGAAATAATCCAGTTTCTCTGTATTTGGAAGGTCTGGCGACATCTTAGCTCTCTCGCACACGACGTGTACCAACGAAGCGCTAACCTCGCGTATGGAAAACTGACGACCAGAGCCATGCGTTGATACTGACGAGAGCCCAGATTGCATAATATGATTTCATGGGATGTTCATCGGGTAATTGTTTTCGTATCATCGACAGCCCTTGTGCATGAGCCCAGAGGTTCAATAGGGAAAAGAACACCGACGCGGGCTCTTGCATTCCTAAGAAACGCCAAAATGGCCATTTGCCGTAATACTGCTGAACACGGCCTCCGTTTGCGACATCATATGATGTTATCTTATGCATGCAGTCATACTTGCAGTTGTCCATACAGGACCAGCCTGTCAATCGCAACGCAAGAGGGAGGCTTGGTGGTTGAATTTGACATATTTCCAGGTCGCATCTCGAGATACAGTCGATAAATATCTGCGAGCGGTCCCCTGAGGACGCAGCCACACCGGAGATGATCCCGAAAATAATGGGTACATGGATGTGCATACTTCAGACAACCGACTCGGTGGATTTTGGTGAGAGTACTTGCGTGTCTGAGTCGTGTTGATTGTACTTGTTGAGGCTTGATAGTTGACTTAGGGGTATTTTGGCGCTAAACCTTGTTTTTCAATGACACTACGATTCCTAGTAGTAAAGGATAGCTTTCTACAGAGGTAATTCATCTTTTCTACACTCAGGTAAGAGGCAAGATGAATACTGTGACATGACCCCTAATCCGGCCCATAAACTTAGCGCAGTTTCGTATCTTAACCTGGACGGTTTGTGGTCATCATCACTAGCCTCCGTCCAACGCTAAACATTGGAGTTTAGACGCATTGTGGTAGACGCTATTTGAAGTATGGTTCGCTCATCGCAAGCGTACACATTCTCGTCAGCCCCTTACTTTGCTGATCGCGGCCCTCATGGCACCGCAGAGCCGATTACCGAACGAATAAATGTGAGTAGTCATCACACATCAACTTACATTAAATATATCATCTACTTCAGCCTCATTCAAGACCAATAGTATCGTACTACTATCCGAAGGGTGTAGGCGCACATCACTATGGGGTAATTTTGCTTTAATCTGCGCATCAAGTTTACTCTGGCTGATTATGGACTTTACATAGGAACGGCATCCGATGAAGCCTCATA
The DNA here is from genome assembly GCA_014058305.1 of Pleurotus tuber-regium. Classification (NCBI taxonomy): domain Eukaryota; kingdom Fungi; phylum Basidiomycota; class Agaricomycetes; order Agaricales; family Pleurotaceae; genus Pleurotus; species Pleurotus tuber-regium. The sequence continues at coordinate 263,569 of JACFYU010000026.1, read as the reverse complement.
GATTAACCTTAACAAATACTCTAGTAATGGGCTACGGATTAGATAAACAGATACACTATATGTTCGATCCACGGCCAGCCACCCAGGCAGAGCTCGAGGCCTATCACGATCACGATTACATTGACTTTCTCTCAAGGTAACATACTCACCTATGCCTTTCTCACTCGTACTAACGCAAGTATAATACGTATATCAAACAGAGTAACACCACAAAACCAAACCGGTATGAAACAAGCCATCGACAAATTCAACTGCGTCGAGGATTGCCCCATTTTCGCTGAGATGTACGATTTCTGCCGAATGTACGCGGGTGCCTCCCTAGCCGGAGCCAGGAAACTCTGTGCCGGCACCACCGACATCGCTATTAACTGGTCAGGCGGCCTGCACCATGCAAAGCGCGGTGAAGCCAGTGGGTTCTGCTATGTCAACGATATCGTCCTTGCGATCCTTGAACTCCTACGATACCATCCACGTGTATTATACATTGACATCGATATCCACCATGGCGATGGTGTCGAACTCGCTTTCTACCAATCCAACAGAGTAATGACGGTCTCCTTCCACAAATACACCGGGGAATTCTTTCCTGGCACTGGCAAACTAGACGACAACGGACATGGCCCTGGAAAATATTTCTCCATAAACGTTCCCCTCCAGGACGGTATCGACGATGACATGTACCTGACGATATTCAAAACCGTGATAGAAGATACGGTTACGGCCTTCAAGCCAACAGCAATTGTCTTGCAATGCGGTGCAGATTCACTAGGTTGCGATCGGCTGGGTGCTTTTAACCTTTCCATCGCTGCACATGGTGAATGTGTAAACTTCGTTCGCAAGTTTGGTGTACCGCTTTTGGTTGTCGGCGGCGGGGGGTATACAATAAAAAATGTTAGCCGGTGCTGGACCTATGAAACTGCTGTTCTTGTAGGAGCTTCCATCCCCGACGAACTTCCTGCCACGGTATACGACTCGTTCTTCGAAGACTCCATGTGGAAACTGCATCCTCCCCTAACTGGTAAAGTCGAAAACCAGAATTCACCTGCTTCGCTGCAGCGAATTACTATGAATATTCGGAATAAACTACGGTATCTTCAAGGGGCACCGAGCGTTGCAATGCAAGAGATTCCACCAGATATACAAGGTTTTCTCGCAGACGAAGATCGAACGGCGGAGGAGAAAGATGAAGAAAAGGGTACAAGCCATGCTGGTGAACGACGTAATGATAGACATGCCGCGCGAGGCGAACTTTATGAAGGTGATAATGATGTAGATAAGGATGAAGACGAAGAAGGATCTCGTACTCGCAGCGGTACGGTGAAGCGTACGAGAGGTGGACGTCGCGGGAGGGGTCGGGGAAGAGGACGGACGTCCCTTGCCGAGGGCGAAGGTGTTGAGGGTGCTGAAGATGGTGAAGCCAGTACTCCAACCCCTCGGCGTGGGCGTGGACGGGGAAGAGGTAGGGGACGCGGCCGATCAAGGAATGTTGATAAGGAGAAGGATAGAGATAAAGAAAACGACAAAGAAAACACTAACACCTTGGGCCCCAGCGCTGGTAGTAGGCCCATGGACTTGGATGTGGATGTATAGTCATGTTGATAACATCGGATACACCACTTATGACTGTAGTATATAACTAAGCTTGCAACACGGATTTCATGAATCATCAGTGGAGACATAAACAATGGCTAGAGGTACACATGAATTGAAATCTAAGGTGCTACAGGCGATATACAACATGTCCATAATTCCAAATGTCCACAATCAACTACATAAGAATAAAGCTACGGTGCACCGATAGTAGGGTAGATCATGTCGTGCATGTCATGGCGTACTATATAAGAAATATGTCAGTGTGGGCTTCAAATAACGCAGAAGGAAATATTGAATAAATCAGCAGTAAATAGGCAATATGTTTGTCTCCACAAGGAAGCAGAACAGGTCTGAAGATATTACATCCTGTAATAAAAGGCGTAAAGCTGAATCTGGTTACTCACAATATAACGATAGCATAGAATTTAATAGAGGGACCTGGACATCAGTAGTCAGCATATTGGCCCAAACGGTGCATAGGAGAATGATCAGATTCAATAGGCAATATAAATATGTCCTCATGAGGATCGGAACAGGTCTGAAAATATTTCATCCCAAAAAATTTCAATCGTCAAAACACTCACATCAGACCGCAACAAGCCTTGTTGGAGGAAGGGCCGTAGGTACCGGTCGCCACTTCTGTCTTGCTGGCGACGTCTCACCATAAATCCAGTCTTCTTCCCTCGTCTCGACTTCCTCGTCATCCTCCCCATCGCAGTCCTGAACATACACTCCCACGCCAGAACCCTCTTGCGGATCAAGGAGGATCTCCAGGCTCGGCCCTTTACGTTCGTGCGCTTGTAGTCGTTGGAGGGCGACGATGAGGTCATCTGCAAGGGAGGCGGTGTTTAGTGGATCTTCTCTGATCTGTTCCCATCCTACTGGGGGTGACCCGGGAGGGGAGATGAGGAAGTTCTTCTCGATGGCCGGTGGCCGTAGGAAGTTCCCCTCTGGAATAATCATTTCCACACTATCCCGGGGGATGAGTGGGTTTGGGTCTGCGCGATATACGCGTAGTGTCGTTCGCGACCTATGAAGACATAAAAATCAGAGAGACTATCAAAATTGCGGCTCAAATGCCACTCACTGATCGCTCGAACTCTCAATAATGATGGGATCGCACTGCGTCTTCGCCACCTCCGCATGATCTTCCAATTCAAAAACGACAATAATCCTCCCGAACCCCGGTAGCGGCACCCACTGATTTATCGGGCCAAATGTTGCAAAATGGCTGCGCAGCGCCTCCAATACCGTTGCATGGAAAAATGATTTCGGTAGCTGCGTGATCGCAAGGGTGTTTGTTCTTTCATTTTTAGGAGATGAGGGTCTTGATGATGATGGTGATGGAGAGGAGGAAATGGCGAAATCGGTAATTGTCATGGTGGAAGGAGGAACTGAGTCTCTTGATGGTGAGGAAAGAGGACAGCCCAAGCTTCGACAGTTTTTAACTGTGTGGTTACGTAATCAACACTCAGTGCAGTGCATAGCGCCACAACCCGCCTTGATTAGTGTGGCAATCGGTGGCTCTGCTCGACAGCAATATGGTTGCATGGATATGTTTGTAATCGGCCAGGAAACGTGGCGGTGTTAAGGCTATCTGGAAATTTACTAGAAATTGTGCTTTACCAACACACGCAAGGAACACACAAGGTAGGTTTCTAATGGTAACGACTCTTCGTATAACGATTAATATATACATACCATGCACTATTATACACACGCACGCAAATAGGGACTCTGGGGTCTACACTCGTAGTGCGCTTTGATCGCGATCACGAAGTGGGGGTCCTCTCCCGCAGTCGTTCTTCAGTCTGTGCTCGCTTAGTCTTGAGCGCCTCAACTTTCTCTTCCTTGCTTGCATCAAATGAAATCGTAACTTGATTGAACCTGGACGCGTGATCAGTCGGTGCGGCACGCTGCGGAATTGACAACGAGTGCCAGACGGTTTGTAATACTCACGGATTTTCAGGGGATTTCTGGAATTGCTTGTACAGCAGCTCCTAATCAGAGTATGTTAGAACATGTAAGCGAATTAAGGCAGTGTAAAAGTTAACTGACTTTGTATTGCTGCAACCGCATTCCGGGATGCTAATCAAGGGTAAGGCGGTCAATTATCAGTTCAGCCATGTGCAAGAGAGATTATGATCAAATAGCAATGAACAAAGAACCCACTTCTTCCCGTATCTTTGGCAGTTCACGTTCCTGGTATGCTTCAAATGCAGCTTTGAATCGTCGCTATCACAGCAACAAATCAATACGCGGTAGATAGCAGTTTATGAATTGATGAATGACGTACCTCAGGATGCCGTTCAATAGACGCAGCCTGCTGCCCAATACTCGCTTTGTCCATCTTCGCTGTAACAACTTCCAACAAGTCCAGCGCATTATCGATCCCCGTCGCACTGAAGCTCTCCACCTCCCCATCACCTTTCTCATCCTTCTCCGTGGAAGTCGAAGCCAATCCCCCGCCAGCAGCTATCGCTCCTGGCCCCGCAGGCTTAACATTCGTAGTCTTAGTAGACTTCTTGGCCGCCTTGGGAGCAGGCTTCTTGGCAGAGGCGGTGGATGCCTCTTCCTCAGCTAGGAGACGAGCGTTTTCGGCCTTTCGAGCGAGATCGGCTTTGCGTTTTTCTTCTTTATCGACTTGCTTGGTTTTTCCACCTTTTAAGTTGTCGTCTTTCCATTTATCGGCTTCTTTGCGCTCCTAAATAACGGGATGATGGTCAATTGAGCTTGATTCTGCAACATAGCCATATACTTTTGCTTACCGCCTCTGCAGCAGCCTGTTCCTTCTTCTTGGCTTCATTCTCGGCTTTCTTCGCCCGGCCGCTCTCTTTCTTAGTATTAACTCCCTTCGGAGCCATGGCTAAGTTGATTGTGGTTTTGAGAAGGTGATGAGTCAATTTAAGAGCGATTTTTCAATGATCTCATCATCGATTTATCTTATCTAATCTATGAATTTATCTTATCTACTCACTGATCGGTGATGCCAAATATAATAAAGCTCCCGCTTTCGGGTCCCTGATCATTGCTCTTGTTACAAGGCTCGACTCATCCATCACCATCCTCTCACCTCACCTTGTACACAATCTTTCTAGCGAGCCATCAACTTAACTTCCCTTCTTTGTTATGGCTGATTCGATCGGAAAATGGGCTGCAGGAGCATCTTGTGCGTCCTTGCGTTCGATCAAGCACCACGATGAGCTAACTTGCCACTGCTATGTCTAGATGGCCCTGTTCTATCGCAAACAGACCTTTACCTTCTTAACACCGACCTTGAGCTCAACCCCATCCTCGCCGGAACTCACGGTTCATTCCATCTCCTCTTCAACTTGGTAAACGGTCAGTGCATCCCTCCACTCTCCGCCACACCTCATCACATCCTATCTAAATGAACGATTAGGCCAAACTGGTGGATTCAACCCTAATGCAAGAGACCGTGATCTCTCATTCGCCCAAAAAGATGAACCGGCAACACTGCCTCGTGTCACGGAAATCATTGTCATAACAGAGATCAGCCCGTGGTGTACGATAGTAAGGAACGAGCGAGGTGTAACGATGGGAGATATTTGTACCGCTGTTTGGAAGGAGTGAGTTTATTCCTCCCTGTCTAGGTTCTGTTTATGGACTTACTGCAATCGTGGTGAAGGTATTCGGAAAACCATGTCACCGACGCGGAATTCCAAGCACTGCCGCCTCGATTACAAGAACAGGTTAAACGTACTGCAGCACACAACGCCCAGTCTGGGTGGAATATGTATTACTCTCCTGCCGCGCCACCAAACCGCTATAAACGAGTTGGTGAGCAGCTACCTCACATGTTTATCATAATTCAGCCCATCCTCATTCCATCACTCTATCCCTAAACAGACTGGCTACGCGAGCGTGTGTTCTTCGAGGAACTCAAGAGAAACGACCGATACGCTGAATCTCGTCTTGGCTTTAAGGCCCCCAATATCTTTGTTATGACGCTTGTTGCCTGATGCATTGATTTTGCCATCTCTGTCATATCTAGCTATTTCATTGTATCATGTTTTCAACGTGCCGCAGCAATTCATGTATATGTCTCTTGTGTTCACCTGGTACTATAATTATCATTTATCATGGTCTGCTTCTGGTGACCTGCATCGCGAGTCTGTGATCTTTCGGTATAATTGCATCCAGGTTCATTTGAGTTATACCGTCGGATCGGATTTATGCTGTGTTACTTGTAGCTGGTGTTTGAGCGCCCTCAGACTGGCACCGCTTCAAGGGGCAGAGGGTATCTTCCAGTGTAGTCACGTGAGACCATATTTCCCTCTGATCGACGACGATCGGCGAGACGACACCTACCACACCCCGGTGTTGCTGGATTCAAGTCACTGCGACGTCGCGAGCAGTTTACCTATCACTCCCTTATCAACTGGACAATAAATATAACCTCTCATCCGCCTCAGCGACAAGCTATCATACTCCGGGCGGCAGTCGGGGTAGGCCGATCTATGCAACTTCTCAGTTGAAGAATTATTGGCCGTCTAACTTGAGATGATATCTCCTCCTGTGCTAGTTTGAGACCGACAAGTCTTTTTATCTCGTTGCATTGCTTTCGAGCATCTATAAACCTTCAAGACTTCAAGATTCATCATCGCCATCTCGGGCCATCACGAAGCGTCAATACCCAACCAACAGCGAACAAGCCTAGACGTTATTAGGCGATATTGCGCACAAGCAAACCCGAAGTCACTAAAATATCTGAGGGTCTCGAAGCCGAGTCGGTGACCTATTCGTACATCAAGTCATTTGGCGAGAAACGAGTCATCTTCCCATATCGGTGCTTGTCTCTTGTCCCCACCTTTTATCTTGTGAGTTTTCCCTATCCTTACAGTCCTTGACTATTTAGGATTATATTCTGACTTTAGTTCACCCGCTGACCCCAGAAACCTTGTTCTCGGAGTCAGGCGTGCCAAATTTCAGTCGGATCAGTCCTAATCATTCCATACAGCTATCATGTCTCGAAGACCAACACCGAATGTGACTCCATTCATCCCTCCACTCCATACCCCAGAAGCACCCTCTTCCTCTGCACCCCCACCCGTCCCATCACCAGGGGGTCCTCTCGCTGGATGGGCCTCACTCCCCCAGAATCCGAATAACTACCCCGCATTTTACCCCTCCACACCATATACAACTACTCCATTTATCCCCGGCATGAGCGCTCACAACACTCCTGTCATTCCAATGGGTAGTTACACTCCAGCAGCACCGCCTTCAGCCGCGATTCCACCAATGCAACCTGGCCTCTCAGCAGATTATATTGGTTATCCACAATTGGGACCGACGCCATGGGCTGCTACGACACCACTTCCTGCAGGACCGCCGCCTGGAACGCCATGGGGTCCTCCAGCTTCGGCGCCTGTGCATGCACCGCCAGGGACTCCATGGGCGCCACCCGTGGCAGCGTACCCGCCTTTTCAACAACCAATGTCCGCTGCTTTCCCTGGTATGGGTGGAGGCCCTCCACAAATTCATCCTGCGATGGCCCCTCCTATGGCTCGCCCCCAAGCAGCAGCAAGCTGGGGAATGCCAGGTGGTTTCTCACATACCCCCGTCATGATGCCAGCTGATCCCTGGGGACCACCACCTGCTTGGGCTCAATCGATGGCACCGCCACCTGGACCACTTCGTAGAGCAACGGAGCACGATGGTGACCGTGTAAATCCATTCCAAGTGGGAGATCATTGTAAGTGTCCTTGGTTTAACCAGATCACTGATTTCAACAGCTTACTGATCCCGGTCTACCAGATGGACCTGTTCTTGAGCCGTTTTTGGTTAGAGTTGTGAAAGCGCAAGTTCAAATAAACCCACTCCTCGCTCCTCCCCCCGATACCACTGATCGTCCATTCCTCAAATGGAACATGCTATTTCCTTCCGCTTACACTCAACGGTCCACAGACCCCAGTACCATGTCCTGGATCAACGGCCGCGACGAACCCGCCACGTTCCCACGCGTCACGTTCCTCCGCCTGATCTCCAAATCCTTCCCATGGATGATCACCGTCCGCGCTTCCAAGCGCCTCCTCGGCGTCACTTGCGGCGAAGTCATCGACGCCATAGCAGAAAACATGTACCGTCTCGCCTCCGAAAACGATTTTAAAGCCCTCTCCAAATCAAGACAAAAAACCATTTCGGAAAATTATCGCCGTAATAGATCAAGGGCGCATGGGGTACCTGGGGGACGGCTTGGAGAAGGAATTAAGAGGCTAGATTGGTTGGGGACGGATTCGATGTATGGGGGGATTGAGAGGAATGATAGATTGGTGAAAGAGACTTGCGGGGATGTGCTACCGTGCACGTTTAGTCTGTCGTGCATAAGGAGGTATCCGATGAGTGAGCAGGAGATTAAGGATCACGAAGCAAGGGAGAAGGCGATGAGGGAGCACTCAAGGTCTCTCAATCAGTCCTCGGCTTCAACTGTCACCGCGACGGATACCGATGATGAAGATGATTAATCACGGTGCATTCTGATTTCTCGTTCGTTCTTCTCTCGTTCTCTTTTGCTTTCCCCCAAACGTTATCATATCATATTTGAATATCAAAACCAAATTTCTGATCCATGTACTCGTTCTCATTTAGGTATCTATCTGACTATATATATATCCATATCTGCAATATATTGGTGTTTGTGCCTCTTCCTATCGCTCCATTACGCCCATCGTGGGCTAGGAGGGAAAGATCCTTCACCTCCGGTGCCGAGTTCATTGCCATCACCTTCTGAGTGCCTGACTATCGTGCCTGTAAATGTTGACGTAGATCACTCAACAGAATTATGTACCACTACCGCGATAGATGCACCCCCCCCCCGAGCAGGCATCGAGCACAACATTGCTTACAAATTGAGCAACGTCAAGCGTGGTGGTGCAATTATCAAGCCTCAAGCTCCCTTGCTAATCCAAAAAATATAAATTAACCAACTCCTCCCGCTCCTACACCATCATCTGTTGGTTTTTTACGCCAAGGACTGTCATTGTTCAACTCAGGCCACTGCTCTGCTGATCAAAATACAGAGAGGTGTTGAGGTTATCATATTGTTGCCCAGGTACGGCAGTTACGACCATATTAGTGAGTACAGCACATACAGCCTAGTACTCTAGAATCTACCAGTGTCCACAGGTTTCAGGACGGCAGAATGGACCCGGGTTCAGCCGCCATGGATCTATGGCTCCGAAGTTCTGGCCGGCACCACCTGCAACTAGCAGAACCAGTTGCATTTGCCTCTCCAGAGCTAAACTTCCAGGCACTTTCATATCGGATATCCGACGGGAATAGGTCGCACCGTCGCCAACGAAAGTGTGACCACCACCTTGTCCTGTGTGGTGGTAATCCCTGTATCATGAAGCTCAACAAGGGTGACCCCCGGTAGTGGCGATGCGCAGGATTTCCAGACAAGTCAGACTGGATTGCCTTTTGATAACGGCAAAGTCGGATGAAGTGAGTTTGTATTTAGCAGCGTCAGTGGTGAGTGGTGTACGCGAACTCGACGGGGGAAATCCGAACACGGATGCGAACGATGTTGGCTTGGACTTTGGGGGTTCGAGCGAAGAGGTGTCGAGAGGTAAGACGGCATTGCCAATCCTCACAGGCTTCTGTTGACCCTGGAACCCAACTTGCCCATCTCCTCCTTCGTTGATAGGGGGATGTCGATGCATCTCTGCAGCTTGCAATTGTACAGCAAGGAGATGCCGAGACGAGAAGCAGACGAGCTTTGCGTGATGCTCATATCCTTGAATTTGCCATAAACGAGGTCTTGTACGTTGTTAGCGTCGAGCAACTGGACTACTTCATGGGTTTCAAGAAACGCGTTGATGAATTCGGGTTTATAATCGACGATCTGGGCCTAATAATTATAATACGGCAGATTGTGAGTGTCGAAAGATAAAGGATAACATCATACCATTATAATTAATAGGCGAGCCTCAAATGCAGGAAATCGAATTAGAGAAGCTAATAGTATACGCTGTAGCGGCAAGCACGCGATGCTTTGTGCCTAGTTGCTCGAGAGAGCTGCAGAACTCAGCTCAGAGTCAACTTCAAAGACACTTTTATAAATCGATCGACCGTCCGGGAGCACGATGAAGTTGTACATATTCAATCGTGCGATATGTTTTGTGGTAGGAGATTAATACTATCGAATCCCGGATTGGCACACACAGACGAGAGCTGGAATAAGTAGCATGTAGCTAGTCACAACGAAATCAAATATACCACCCGCCCTTGTAATGGTAGGATCCAACAGGTAGCTACCGCTGCTGCTGCGTCGAGCAACAGACCAATGGCATGGACGAAACGTTGAAAGGATATTTGATACATACAGGCTGAAAGGATATGCAACTTTCGAAAATATATCGAAGCGCAACCATCTCGCCCTCATCTTCCGGAGTTCCTCTTGCCTCGAGGCTAGACATTCGATTACTTGAGCTGTGTTTAGGGGTACGTTGCACACGTTGACCTAGTCTCATACCTCTCTCTGCTTTCCTCAAACAAACCGACAGGGTCTCTTGAATCCAGGCAGGGTGGTCCATTGGCGTTCAGGTCAACATCGAGACCCCAAAGTACTGGCTTGTGTACTGGCCGTGCATTTGTGGTCATATCATGGTTAGAACAGTTGTTCCATGCATTTCTAGTGGAGTCCTGACGCGCCATCAGAGACTGGAGCGTTTCAACTTTCAGGGTTGGTATCAATGATAGTTTTAAGCGCCATATAAGCGCTGAATTTCAACCTTACTAGTAGTTGCAGGAGTGGCCTTTGCGCACGCACGGCATTACGAGTCCTGCATTGAAGTTTCCGTCCACTTATAAGTATACAATGCTAGGACTAGGACTCGTAGCCCCCACACGGCAGTGGACATAGCTGCAATGCGTCATCTCTACCCTCTTTATCAGAGGTCGATCTTCACTACGACCCATAGTGTATGACTCGGATTGCTCCATAGAGAACCATTAAAGGTACTATATAGTATGCCAGCAAGATTCGTTCGACTCTCCAGTGTTCAGAATCAATTACGACTTGGATGAAATCCAACAACTCCCCGCACCATGACTTGGGGACCATCATGTTGTGATTCCTCAGGCCTCAGGTTTCAGCGTGCAGCCTTCAAGCTTCAACCTTTCAAGATCCATACAGCCGAATCGACGTATAGGGACAGTCCTTCGTGGATAGTTGCTGGATAGGATACTTGGTTATTTCCCTTTTCATGTTCTTCCTTCGATGAATGGAATAATTAGGTTTCTCTTGGCGTTGAAGAACTCGGCCTTCGTGGCGAGCACCGTATCCGAAATTTGTACCGCGGACCGATTTATGTTGAAGGAGTTCCGGGAGTTCATAGAGTTATCAAGCTAGTTGAGATTCACCCTGGTCTTATGTTATTTAAACTTGAGGTGTGAGGTGCGTAAGCCTTTGTTCATGATTTTATTTCTCCTTTTCGACGCATCTTGCGGGTATGGTTATCACGCCTTGATACGATACAAGACATACTTCAACTTTGTTTCTAGATTGTCCTGACGCCGTCTCGCTGATACGCCATCCTCATTTTTAGAGACTGTTTAACTCGAAGTTAGCACTCTTGATTCCTCCTCTACCACCCTCTGATATTTCTTACGGTATCTCAGCATACTTGGAACACGTGTTCATCTCTACAAGACTAACATACTTCGGTATTTGGCCGTTGTCGTTGATGTACAGAAGGTTGTGGCTTCATTGTATCATGAAGTCGGATAAAGGTCTTACAGAGCAGTTCATTATCGCCCTATCATGGCTGATTGACCTCGCTTTTCAGGGATCATCAAAAGTTTGGAAATATCCGTACACTACCAGTAGTGGGACAAGGTATTCACTTCACATTACACTGCATTCCGGAGGCAACAGCAACAACAGCAACGATATTATACACCACATCGATCACCAAAAGTCTACAATTCCCGCCTAGTATACATAGAATCTATTACATCCCCCATAAACATTAATATCTCCATAATTCTGTCCACCACCACCTGCCACCAACAACCCCGTCGCGTTCGCCTCGCCAGAGCTAAACTCCCAAGCACTCTCATTCCGAATATCCGCCTCGAACAAGTTGATGAATTCTAATGGGAGAGTGACGACGGTGGCTTCCTGTGTGGTGGGAAGACCGGCTACGTGGAGTCCGAGGAAAGTGACGCCGATGGTGGTGATGATGAGAGGGTTGGAGGATAGGATGGTTTGGATTTCTTTGATAGCGGCGAGGTCGGATTTGGTGGGGAGGTACTTGGTTGCGTCGGTGGTATACGCGAACTCGGCAGGGTAGACTGAGCCGTCTTTCAGGAAACCAAACGCGGAGGGAACAAGGTTCGTTTGTACTTCGGGATCAAGCTTGGAAGTGTCGAGGGGCAAGAGGACGTTCCCGAGCCTGACGGGTTTCTGATCACCCTTAAGGCCGGTAGGCTTGTCCTCTGCCTTCGTAGGTGCTTCCCTCGGTGGCTTGTGGAGAAGGGCTATGCCGAGACGAGACTGGGCTGAATTACGGACGATGGCGTCTTTGATCTTTCCATAGACAAGATCTTGACCGTTGTTTTCGCCGAACAACTTGGCTGCGTCTTGGGATTCAAGAAGTGCGTTGATGTATTCGGGTTTGTAGTCGATGATTTGGGCCTAATAATGAGATGGTGAGCATTGAAGGACAGGAAGATGAGACGGTATTGAACATCTTACCATGTTTATGATTGGGTTAATCTACAATGAAGGGGCAATGAGTATCGTAAGCTAAGTGATTTTTGTGGTGACGAACACTTACTTATTCTGCTTTGATCTAGTGCCTGAATAATGCAGAACTCGTCGACCCCAGTGGCTTATATTCCCCAGCTGTGGAGGTATATTTGATGATATTTAGTCTAGGAGCATTGTAAATCGCGGATTCGATAGAAAGGTATAATGTTGCCCTTACCAATCTCGTGGAATCTTGTATTGTTATTCAATGCTCGAATGCTCGATGTTCTAACGAATTGGGAAGGAAGTACAGCTTTACGGCGTTCTCCTATAATCTCGCTTATCGACCATTCGCAAGTTAGAAGCTGGAAGGCGTATTTGGGTATTTGTGCAACTATTCTCCGTGATCGAAAGTGGTAGATATCGGGATTGTAAAATTAGCGGAGGGGGGACAATGGTGTTTGCAGGTTATAGATTCCGGATGTGTTCGAGATCGAAGTGTACGAGTAGCGAAATTGACGCTAACAACCTAGTTGGGTAGGCACTAGGTGTCAAAATACGTTACCGAGCCTCAGAGCTGAAGTCGATGACCACCCCAGTCATCCGCAGATATGATATCACCGGAGAAGGACATCCATCACTCGCTCCCATGTCAGAATTGATGTTGACTCCCGTACTATCAGCACCAAGTATGGAATCGCCGCGTAGACTCCAAGGGTGGCATCTTGATACAATCACAAGAATAGCCTTCGGATTCCATTCCTCTTCATTGCTACTTGTGCCTAGGCTGCGTGCATCTGGATTGGTTCTATCATTCGAACGGCGGTGTTCCCGCTCCGTCCTTGCTCCAGCTTTATCTCACTGTATGCAATTTACCGACAGAATTTCGTTTGACCATTGCTATTCATTCAGTTCCCACGCAGTGCAAAGGCCGTCATGTAAACTTATCATCAGGGTCCAATTTCATTAACTCTCCAGCGTGTGTTTGACTCTCACACCCAATTTACATGGCAGATGTAATTATAGCATTACGCGTACGTTCAAGTACCTTACCAGCTTCTCTTCCCAATCATGATGTCGCCGTCTTTGTCAACAACTTTGCCATCCGTTTGTAAATTGATTCCATGGAACATGATATTCGTTTTATCACCTTTGGAAGCTTTGTCGGTGCCGACGTGGTGGATGGTCGCACCAGGGATGCCGCTTTCGTAGACTTTGATACGATTGTCTTTCTGGGTGTCTTTACCAGGCTTACTGCAATCGTAAATGGTTGTACCAGGAAACCCGCTTTCGTACACTTTGATGCGACCGCCACCGCCCAAGTTGATACTGTTATATCCACCCATGATAGAAATTCCACCAAAATTCTGCCCCCCTCCACTGGCAACCAACAGCCCAGTTGCATTTGCCTCACCAGAGCTGTATTCCCAAGCAGTCTCCTCTCGAACATCTGCTGGGAACAGATCAACCATCTCTAAAGGAAGGGTGATCACAGCCGCCTCCTGCGTAGTGGCCAGCCCTGCTGCATAAATCTCAACAAGGGTAACGCCGACGGCGACAATAGCGGTGTTTCCGACGAGAATAGTCTGGATCTCCTTGATAACAGCGAGATCGGATGGAGTGAGGGTGTACTTTGCAGCGTCGGTGGTGTACGCAAACTCGGCAGGGAAAACAGAGCCATCTTTCAAGAGACCGAACACGGAAGGAACGAGATTTGCTTGTACTTCGGGATCAAGCTTGGAAGTGTTGAGAGGTAAGACGACGTTCCCGATTCGAACTGGCTTCTGTTCGCCCTCGAGTCCCTTCCCCCCTTCGGTTGAAGAGACTTCTTTCGGCGGTTTGTGCAGCAAGGCTATGCCAATGCGAGAATTGGCTGAACTGCGAACGATGGCGTCCTTTATTTTTCCGTATACGAGGTCTTGACCATTGTTGTCGGTGAACAACTTGATCGCTTCGTGGGCTTCAAGAAGCGCGTTGATGAATTCGGGCTTGTAGTCGACAATATGAGCCTTGCAGACATCGGTAAGCATTGTAGCACCATGGGTCAGAGGCTGATCATACCATATGAGCCGCGTTGATGAATCAGATAACCTGCAAAATGGCAAGAAACGGTTACGACAAAGCGAGCATACGTTACAGTGAAAGGTACGTACTATGATTATAGGAGAGTTTCTAAACTTGGTTTACCCCGCAGAATCCCTTTTATGCTATAGTCCAGAAATGTGCAATGTCGCGTTTGATAGTATTTGAGTTAGGAGATCTCGAAGCCCGGATTCTCATGAGAAATTCTCGTTCAGGCAGCTATGCTTCCACTGTCCATGCATCCTAAATCAGGCCAACTCGTGGTGGTTTCCGCATTAAATGTTCAACCTTTCAAGATCTGGTGTTGAGCCACCTAGCGCCACTCAAGCAAAGGTAATGGGGTCCGTTTATCGTCATCCCGAATACCACTGAGAGCGAAGCCTCTACATGAAATAAGGATCCGAGAGGTTTGCTCGTGATCTCGTCTCCCCCATCCACCAGGAACACACCTATGTGACATCACCCATTGGCCATGGTCTTCTGTGTCAAGGACCAGGTCCTGGCTGACAGCTAGTATATATGTATGGTTCCGACGGTACCGTACTGCGGTGGCGAGCAAGCATCTTGAAGGCACTATCATATGGCAATGCGGGCGGGTGAGTATTTTCCTCGATACTGTTATTTTAAGGTAGGTATGGATGAGACCGTTGTCATCGCGTCGGGAGGGTGGTTGTGGACTTGGAATTCACTACTAAGGTGTATTCATAGGTAGCGTATAGCTCAATATATTTGTCGATGTCGTTCAGCTGGAATGCTCGGATGGATATCATGGGGAATATGGCCAACACAAAACGGGGCAAGCATGGGGGCACTGGCATGGCCCGTACAGTCCCCAATGCCTTGAACTGATGGATGGCGGTGTTACTGTTACATCGTCGCCAACAACAATGGTGGTGGGGCTGGTGCTTACGCGAATCGGACCGGCACTGACGGAATTACCTGATTCAATCCAAACGTCAGGGTTCGGCTCAAGGCGACGTTCATTGACATCTGAGCTCCGCGATACTTACCAGTTCAATTGGTTCTAGTGTTTGATCTGATCTGGTCAACTGCGAGCGTGTATCAAGCGGCCCTCCGCTTTCATCCTTTGATTCTACGTATTTTAGATTCAACGCATGTTCAAAACACAGAAAATGGGAGGAACTTGGTACTGTACCCGAAGGGGATAATCACACGTATGGGATTGAGGGCCTCTATGCTTGGGACTGAGCTTGTAGTCGTTGCTACTATGTCTG
Organism: Pleurotus tuber-regium; assembly: GCA_014058305.1. Taxonomy (NCBI): domain Eukaryota; kingdom Fungi; phylum Basidiomycota; class Agaricomycetes; order Agaricales; family Pleurotaceae; genus Pleurotus; species Pleurotus tuber-regium. Next base: position 247,942 of record JACFYU010000026.1, on the reverse strand, counting down.
AGTGACGTGGGAGTAAGAAGCGGACTTCATTATCCGGCCAAATCATATCGGCGGATGCTGGGGTGAAGATCATTAAGTGCTGAGTCCCTGTATAGTATACACTCTCGACAAGCAGTGCATTCACTGATTTCGCCGAGGCGAACCTGGATAAGCACAACTAGATCTAACCAGGCTGTAAACGTGTTAGATGGTGACATCAGCCATTTCGAGCATTATTCACCAGGAACTGAGTTATGTGAAATCTCAACATATCATTGTTCTCCGTCGCTGCAATATAGCCCCGATGCTTGAGTCTGAATTACGGAAATTAGTTGCCAAAACACGTCTTCTCTTTCTAATCAGCAAGTAGCCGACAAGTGGGAACTTGGCGAGAATATTCTATCTTCACGCGGAATCCGGGAGTCAAGATACGCCTAGCCTAAACAACATCAAATTCAGCTCTACAGCCCAATGTTTTCAGGTCTTTGAGTCGCAGTTTCTGTAGGCAGAGTTAGTACGTGTACATTGCTTCCATTACTCAGCTTGTCGCGCTCATTTCCACTTCCTTGCAGGCTAACCAAATCTTCAAACATGGTATGGTGCCCAGTTGTGTCATCTCTCTCTGTGTCCAACAGCGCTTACCCATTTCCATATTGTCAGGCCACCATCGTCGACTACAAACCCGAATACGTCAATGCCCTCCTTGAAGCCCAAGAGGCGGCCAAGTTGTTCGGCGAAAATAACGGTCAAGATCTCGTTTATGGGCAGATAAAGGATGCTCTCGTCCGCAATTCAGTCAATTCACGCCTTGGCGTAGCATTGCTCCACAAGCCCCCAAGAGAAACCACTACCGAAGAGGAGAAGTCGGAAGGCCTCAAGGGCAGCCAGAAGCCCGTCAGACTTGGGAACGTTGTCTTGCCTCTCGACACTTCTGTGCTTGATGCCGAAGCGCAAACCAACCTCGTTCCCTCTGCGTTTGGTTTCCTGAAGGATGGCTCGGTTTACCCCGCCGAGTTCGCGTATACCACCGACGCCGCCAAATACCTCCCAACCAAATCCGACCTCGCCGCCATCAAGGAAATCCAGACCATCCTGGCTGGAAGTCCTATCATCGCCACCGTCGGTGTTACTTTCGTCGACCTCCACGTAACTGGGCTTTCCAACAAGCAAGGCGCAGCCGTGATAACTCTTCCCTTGGAGTTCATCAACTTGTTTGCGGCAGATGTCCGGAACGAGAGTGCTTGGGAGTTTAGTTCTGGCGAGGCAAACGCAACAGGTCTGCTGGTGTCAGGTGGTGGAGGCCAGAATTTTGGGAATATCAACGTTTACGGTGGTTGTAATACATTCTATGTGTACTAGGCTGGAGTGGGAGAATATCATGAGATCGAATGTATGTAATACAGTTACCTTCATAATGCAGTGTGCCTCGCATCATCGTGGAAGGAACATTGAAAATATGAAAATTTGTGACAATGGAGCAGACCTAGGGTGGATAATATCTCGAAATGGAGAGTCAAGCGCCGGGTACTTAGCCAAACTTGCGTCCTCGCGCTAATAGTAACTAGTAATCTCTCAAGCCACTCTCCCACGGTTATAACTTGTAAATGGAACACACTCAGACAACGAATCAACCAGCCATAAATCCTTCTACCCAACCCCCTTCCCAAGCTCCCAAAACCGAAAAACCAGCTCTAAACCGACTCGCGTCTCTCCTCCGTCACGTTCTCCGCATATCAGTCACCGACGGGCGTATCTTCATAGGAACCTTCGCCGGCACAGATAAACCACTAAACATTCTCCTCGTCAATGCAGAAGAGTATCGCATTGGTGTTAATGAGAATCCTGCTGGGAGGTTTGTAGGTCAGATCATGATTCCATGGAGAATCATTGTGAAAGTCGAAGCACAAGGAGATGCTATGGACTTTGTTCAGGATATGGGGATCCACTGAATCAACAAGCGGGTTGGCTCCGATTACTTACCCTATGGGTGCCATGGCAGCGTTTAGTTGTTTTTTTGTGCGTAATCAACGTTCATTCAGCAATATCCGTATAAATCAAGACAGACGTTTTATAGGTTCAGGTCTTGTCAACCAACATGAAAAAGATGTACACAAATCGACTGCCAGCAGCCCGTCCTAGTACTACTCGTATGATACATCCACATCCATATCCGTGCTCTCTCCCTCTGGATCCTACGCACGAAGCATTCTCGCGTTGACCTTCTGCGTCTTTTTCGCCTTACCCTTAGATTTGTTCTTATTGGGCTTGATACGAGGAGCATCGGTACCAGTCGAAGGTATCGTCGCGTTGGCCGATGGTGCAACAGCCGGAGACGGTTGAGAAACGTCTGCAACAGACGCAGGTGGTGGACCCTGCTTCGACAGGAAATTCTGTTGACCTTCTTCAATCGCACTCGCCTCTCCTCCATCCCTACTATGTACTTCACCGCGAACGGCAACTCCTTGGGCAACTGCTGCTCGGCGTTTCGACAACGCGTTGAAACGAGTGACACGATTATCACGACGTGTGGCGGAAAGCAGACCCGCCTTGGTTAATTCACGATCATTGCTGTTACGTACATTTGGCATGATCACATCGCTATCGTTCTTGCTTGCAAAGGCGGGTATAGCTCGTGCCATGGGTCGTATCGTGTTACGGGCGATGTATCGCTTGCCCAAGAGGCTGTTGGGTTCCGAACCCGAACGGGTGAGTTTAGCATTTTGGGGCAAGGCGTGCGCGACTTGCGTCAGCGCGAGGGCGTACAAGGCAATGAAAGCGAGGAATGTTGTAGGGAACATGGCGAGTTCGTACTTTTTCACGGATGTGATTTTTATGTTATAGTAGAGGGCGATGATGATGATATTGAAAAATTGGGATTGGGCCAGCCGCGATGATAGAATGTTGAACTGCTAGGTGATGGTTGAAAGGAAAGAACGCAGATGGAGAAAGTGCCCACGCTCTGCCCAGTTTTTGAACCGCCGAGGACGTAAGTTGGCATCAGTGGCCAAACAGAGTTAGACAATGCCTAGACCTGACATAACGATATTATTGAGTATATATTGGATGTATTAGGGACGCGACGCACTGTGCTTAGGGATTATGCGTGTGATGAAGACTGTATCCTCCTCTCCGTATCAGTAATGAACGGTATCTTTGTTCGACTCTCCCTCTCCAAAGCCCATTCCTCAGCCCTCTTCACCCCCGCTAGCTCTCGCTGACTCTCCGACAACCCCGCCAAACTCCATTCCAATGCCCTCTCTGTCCTTTCCTTCAAATTCGCCACATCCTCATGCGAACTCCACGCCACAGGATGCCTCAAGCTCATCCACATATACAGCACCAATATTTTATGCAGCGACTCGAGAGTATCCAGAGATTCAGGCGTGGATTTAGGTTGCCCGCCCTCAGCAATCTTGGCTTCGACTTCTAGTAGAGCGTGCATGTGCTTCGTTGGTGCTAAACATTCCACGAGATCGACGCGGAATTTGTCCCGGTAAGCAGACATCAAGTTTCCAACAATATCTAATGACTTCTGATCCCTCCATGGCATCGGGGCCATCATCAATACAAGCTTTTCACTCAAGGTAAAATCAGATGCATGTCGATCGATGAAATCCGACATAACCTCCAGCTTGTTGACCTCGCAATATGCGTATATCGGTTGAGTGCGCGAACAGAATAAATGAGCTTCGATGATCGTGCGGAGGCTTGCGTCGGGGGGTAATACACTCGCGACTGCACCGAATGATTCTCGTGAAGGATTGATACGTGCGGCATGAAGCGGCTGATAAGGTGAGGCAATGGCGCGTCGAAGGAAAGGCATGTCTGGCTCTTTGAGCGTGGCCACAAGTCCGACGTTTTCGTCTGCACTTTCGTGGGCGCCGTAACGTCCTGCGCGACCAGCGATCTGCTTAGTTTGAGAGAGCGAGAGAGGTCGTTCTTGGATGCCGTCGAACTTGCGCACTGCCTCGAGGATGACTCGTTTGATTTTCCTACAAAAAGCATATTCAGCCTATATCATAGGTTTAGAAAGGTAGATAAAATGATACGTACAAGTTGAGACCCATGCCGATAGCATCGCTACCAATTAACACATCATATCCGCTATCTGGGTCATTGAATAGCGCGGCTTGGCTATTCCTGACTTCCGGTGGGAGCCTGCCGTAGACAATAGCACATCGCATTCCCGTGGTTTCCTCGACCCTTCTTTTCAACGAAAATACACCTTTCCGCGAAAAAGTGACTATGCAATCGCCTTTCCGAATCTTCGAAAGATCTCCATGCAAGCTGTGGGGCTCAATACTCAGAGGCGCCAGACGCTCATATCGGTTGACGATGAGTTCATCACCCGTGTCTTTCAACATAGCTTCCACAAGTGGGACAGCCGTCTCCTCCCCACAAAGATGCAACTCCTTCGCCGCCAACCCCAGGATCGCATTCGTCCACCCCCCTCCACGAAACTCATCCCCCAGCATCTGTACCTCGTCAACAACCGCAACGTCATACTTCTGTGCAAAGGAAACCATCTCCACCGTCGCGCTCGTAAGCGGGGCATAGTCCCCCACGAACTTTTGCTCTTCTCCAGTGATCAAGTTACATGGTCTAGCATAGTTTGGGTTGCCGTTTTTGTGGACGGCAGGTTTGCCGTCGCCGAGATCAAAAGTGTCGTCGTCGATAAGATCATCCATGGTTAGTTCGGCGGTGTCTTCAGCGCCGAGGGGGACAATTTGCCCGAGATTGAGGCGCTCCCAAATTTCGTGGGCAAGGAGACGGAGAGGGCCTGCATAGACGCCTATACGAGCTGCAGCAAGAGCGCGTAGTGCGTTGTAGGTTTTGCCACTGTTGGTAGGCCCAACATGCATGATCACTTTTCGGCGCATGTTACGCGCCAAAGTAAAGTGCTCGGCGGGGTAAGTCGCGTCGACAGCTTTGACGAGACGGCAGATCAAGTCGAGCGTGGTAGGAGAAACAATCTCCTTTAAAGAAGCTCGATTCTCGGGTCCCGCAGCCCACATGAATAGAACATTCGTAAATATCCGATCAACGTGCACATGAGTTGGTAGGTCGTTGTTGTATGCGAGTCGCCCAAGACGGTACTTTTCTTGATTCTCGAAGGATGAAAGCTCACCACTTTTGGCTCTTTGAGCAAACTCGCTGAGGAGAGCTCGGGCATCTTCCTGCGGAATCCCGAAATCATCAAGACGTTGAAGGATTCTAGGATTCTTAGCCCATGATTTGACTCGGCTCTCGAAATACTCGATTACCGCTTCTGTTTCAATGGATTCTTGAGGGGTACGAAATTTATGACGAGGTCGACGAATAGAAAAATCTTTTCCTCCATCTTCTCGCCCCTTTGCACTTTTTGTGCCTATAAACTTGCCCGTACTTCGTGATTGCCCTCCACTCCGAAACCGTTTGATGGTAAAACCAAATGAGCTCGTTGAGCTTGGGTTGAGCCAGCGTTCCGGATGATCGTAGAGCCTGAATAGAGAACGGCACCGGAAACATATTGAGAAGAGATATTGCATAATTCGTGGGTGATCCAGCGCTGGTCAGCTCGAGTGTTCAATAACAAAAAGTGGTGCTTGACGGCGCGTTCCTCTGGGTATGCATACAGAATAGTCAGTTCACCCATCGCACTAACCCAATCATTCTATCGAACTTACTAGTGGAAGTGCTATCCCGCGCCTTAGTTCATGATGGTAGGATTGACCTTCGCTCTCATCTGCACTCTGAGTCTTCCCAAAACTATTTGATCACCTGATCGCCAGATGTGTTTCTCACACTTTGAACAGAGAATTCCCGCGGTCAATCACTCAATTGTTAAGTCTATTATAAAATCCTATAGTCCTTCCCAACCTTCATTATGGCGGCCCCAGCACGTCTGGCCACATTAACCCGCCTCCGATGTTCAATATTCCAAACATCATACAACCCAACATCAATACGAACCGGTGCAAAATACCTCCGCGCCCGCCTCCGTGGCCCAGCCATGACCCAATACTACCCCGTCGCGTTGAACCTCTCTAAAATTGCACGAGAGTTTCCTGAACTAGAAATTGTTGATCCGGATGAGGAGCAGAGGCTACAAGATGTAGAGGATAAAAAGAAACGCGGGAAAGGTGCTCCGAAGAAGGCGAAATCTAAAGGTCGGGAAGTTTTGCGATGTTTTCTGTGCGCTATTGACGGGTTTGAGTTTCTTTAGCTGAAAGTCGGAGAGCTACGAGGAAGAAATAGAGGAATCCTGTTCGGGTCATTACCGTATGGCGAGGATCTTCGTTTCCAAGCGAGAGGCACGCTAGCCTCATATTATAGAGTTGTTGTGGGTATCACGACGTATTTGACGGGTACTTTGATGGTGGTAAACTCGTATTTTGTGCTCTGTCTTGTGTCAACATGTCCCTACCATACCCATTGGATCTACTATTGAACCACCCAAAGCACCCAATTCTTGCAGCGTACTAGAAAACAACTCGTCGAACCCCTCCTGTAATCCCATTCTCTCCAATGCTCCCTCCAAATCTTCACTCTCCCCGTTCTCCCCATTAAACCCTCCTCTCACCCCATCCATACCAGACAACCACTCCTCCAAACTTGCCGCGGCACCTACTAATAAACTCCTCAATCTCGTTCTCTCCGTCTGACTCATCCCCGATGACTTCAGATTCCCCGATTCGGCGTCAGAAGCACTGACAACGAGATCCACGCCAACGCCTTTCTCCGGGTCCCAAACTTGTTGCTGTAAGACGGATACCCAGGCCTGATCTAAGTCATCAAGCCAATCCAAAACCTCTGGCAACACTAAACGGTCGGGTGGGTATCCGGGAATGCTACTAAGGACTTCATTAGTCAAGCGGAGTAATAAGGCGGTGCGTAGTGATGTTGAGGGGTCGATAGGTGGGATCTGTAGGATTATAGCGAAAATTTTCTGTGCTGCAGCAAGATAGGAGGATAGTGTGGGTAGGTGCGTTGTTGGTTCAGAGCTGAGGAACTATGCGTGACGGTGAGACGAAGACTGCACTTTTTGAGCCACCTACCGCTTTTTGTATCCTCTGGTTAGTTCAAGGAACTGTTCATCGAGGTAATCGACTAGCCGGCGTTCTTGTGCGGGTGCCAGGGCCCTGACGTTGACTGGCGTTGCGCTTGCAGTTGCTGTAGGCATCATCGTTTTCTGATGACTAAACGCCCCTGACGTTTCCTTACTTTGCAGTTGTTTACAAACGAGACCTTCTTGGGATAAGTTGGCATTCGCTGGCGAAGGCTCGTGCCATTATCTGGTCTTGTGTATCGTGAAGCCTAGTCGCTGGAGCAGCACGTTCGTATATTTTCATGTTCCTTCCACGATAACGCGTTGGTTTTCCTAGCGACAATCAGTACATTCGCCCGTACGAGCTGACGAATCATTCAAATTCACCAATATTCACTTCCTCTACGCTACGACGTGCCTTTGGCAAGAACTAATATAATCGTTAGGCCGGTTTCCTGACGTGAGGAAGACAGTAGCTTCAAGTCATACATAAGGCCTTTACAGCGGTTGACCTCGCCACCGCGAGATCGTTGAAGTTCAATGGTGTATTGGTACATCAAACGACGCAAGTGATAGGTCAAACAATTCACACACTACACTCCGAAGGTAAATACAACAACTGTATTACACACACACACGATCTCATGATATTCTACCACTCCAGCCTAGTACACATAGAATGTATTACAACCACCGTAAACGTTGATATTCCCAAAATTCTGGCCTCCACCACCTGACACCAGCAGACCTGTTGCGTTTGCCTCGCCAGAACTAAACTCCCAAGCACTCTCGTTCCGGACATCTGCCGCAAACAAGTTGATGAACTCCAAGGGAAGAGTTATCACGGCTGCGCCTTGCTTGTTGGAAAGCCCAGTTACGTGGAGGTCGACGAAAGTAACACCGACGGTGGCGATGATAGGACTTCCAGCCAGGATGGTCTGGATTTCCTTGATGGCGGCGAGGTCGGATTTGGTTGGGAGGTATTTGGCGGCGTCGGTGGTATACGCGAACTCGGCGGGGTAAACCGAGCCATCCTTCAGGAAACCAAACGCAGATGGTACGAGGTTGGTTTGCACTTCGGCATCAAGCACAGAAGTGTCGAGAGGCAAGACAACGTTCCCAAGTCTGACGGGCTTCTGGCTGCCCTTGAGGCCTTCCGACTTCTCCTCTTCGGTAGTGGTTTCTCTTGGGGGCTTGTGGAGCAATGCTACGCCAAGGCGTGAATTGACTGAATTGCGGACGAGAGCATCCTTTATCTGCCCATAAACGAGATCTTGACCGTTATTTTCGCCGAACAACTTGGCCGCCTCTTGGGCTTCAAGGAGGGCATTGACGTATTCGGGTTTGTAGTCGACGATGGTGGCCTGACAATATGGAAATGGGTAAGCGCTGTTGGACACAGAGAGAGATGACACAACTGGGCACCATACCATGTTTGAAGATTTGGTTAGCCTGCAAGGAAGAGGAAATGAGCGCGACAAGCTGAGTAATGGTAGCGGTGAACACGTACTTAATTTGCTTTGGTTTAGATGCTTGAAACTACAGAAACTGGTCCACTCAACAACCTTCTTATACCTGAAAACATTGGGCCACAGAGTTGAATTTGATGTTGTTTAGGCTAGGCGTATCTTGACTCCCGGATTCCACATGCTCTCACTAAGCTCGTATGATGTTTTCCGTCCCGCTTACCCTCAACGAATGGATTGGCGACAAGATACTCTGACATCACGATATCATTTAATTTTCTTCCATTCTACAGCTGACAGTTGCGTCGGCCACTCACCGATTGGAAGGCGAAAGATGTATTTTGGCAACAATTCTCCGTAATCAGGACTCGAGGCATCGGGATCATAATTGCGGCGACGGAAAACATTGATATTGCAGATGATCGAGTTCATGTCACCACCACCTAGCGCACCTTCCAAACCTTTACAGCCAGGATGGATATGGTCGTGCTCATCCGGGATGTCAGGCCTTGGCAAAATCTGTAAATGCACCGCTTTACGGGGATCCAAGGCGCTTAGAGATCTTCACCCCAGCATCCGCAGATATGATTTGGCCGGATAATGATTCCCACTTCTTACTCCACCTTATCATTGCCTTGTTCCGCTAATACAATGCCAAATTCCTCCCACGTCCAGTGTCGAACATGCGTTCAATCAAACCAAGAACCAGGAAAGTTAGGAGCAGAGGCGCGCATACATAAACGGCTTAGGAGATCAAATGGCAGCTAGTACTGCTTCGGCGGAGGCGTGGGGTCACGTAAAGGACCAAAACATACAAAACTCACTATTCCTGAGCTCGGGGAAGTAACTTTATTATCCAGGGTCCTTCTTTCAGCTTCAAGGCGAACCCTGACAGTGACACGGCGTGTGATTGAATGAGGTAATCAGTGATTAGCTTCAAGTCCGATTGAATAGGAGCGCTACATAGCATTCCCATCCAGGCATGCTTGATGCTTACAATGTAGCCGTATCGTTCTTTTTTTCCTCCATTGTATGCCACATCCTCTTGATCTTAGCAGAAAGCTCAAGTCCACCATCACCCGTTCTTCTCGACGCGATGACAGCACTCTCAACACGTTTCAGCAAAACCTCCATTCTCCAGCTTTCCTACATCTAATCAGTATCGCAATTCTACATATCACCTCACCGTGATTTGCCCCACCCTGTCGCCATCAGCTACACTCTTTGTACGGTAACCGTCAGAGCTGTATATAATATACATAATAGCTGACCTCCATGACCTGGTCCTTGACACAGACTCGACCAGTGGGTGATGTCACGTTAAGTGTGGATCATGGGCAAACCTCTCGGATCCTTATTCCATGTAGAGGCTTCGCTCTCAGTATTATCTGGAGTAATGATAGTTGTACCCAGCTCCTTTTCAGTAAGTGACACCTGGTGAACCAGGAATCAGATCTTTGCTGAAACAACCACGAGTTGGCCTGATTTAGGATGCGTAAATAGCGGAAGCATAGCTGCCTGCACGAGAATTTCTAATGAGAATCCGGGCTTTGAGATCTCCCAACTCAAATACTATCAAACGCGACATTGCACATTTCTGGACTATAGCATAAAAGGGATTCTGCGGGGTAAACCAAGTTTAGAAACTCTTCTATAATCAAGTCAAATCATAGTACGTACCTTTCACTGTAACGTATGCTCACCTTGTCATAACCGTTTCTTGCCATTTTGCAGGTTATCTGATTCATCAACGCGGCTCATATGGTATGATCAGCCTCTGACCCTTGGTGCTACAATGCTTACCGATGTCTGCAAGGCTCATATTGTCGACTACAAGCCCGAATTCATCAACGCGCTTCTTGAAGCCCATGAAGCGATCAAGTTGTTTACCGACAACAATGGTCAAGACCTCGTATACGGAAAAATAAAGGACGCCATCGTTCGCAGTTCAGCCAATTCTCGCATTGGCATAGCCTTACTGCACAAACCGCCGAAAGAAGTCTCTTCAACCAAAGGGGAGAAAGGACTCGAGGGCGAACAGAAGCCAGTTCGAATCGGGAACGTCATCTTACCTCTCAACACTTCCAAGCTTGATCCCGAAGTACAAGCAAATCTCGTTCCTTCCGTGTTCGGTCTCTTGAAAGATGGCACTGTTTTCCCTGCCGAGTTTGCGTACACCACCGACGCTGCAAAGTACACCCTCACTCCATCCGATCTCGCTGTTATCAAGGAGATCCAGACTATTCTCGTCGGAAACACCGCTATTGTCGCCGTCGGCGTTACCCTTGTTGGGATTTGTGCAGCAGGGCTGGTGTTAGAATAAGCGTGTCTACTTCGCTTACTCGGGTGATTAGCAAATGACCCTCGCAAACGCGCGAGGTTCTATTCTGTACTTAAACTACTTATATATGTTAATTACAATCATATGCTACAACTAGAGCATTGTAAGTATGATTATCAGATCATGTGTTTAACGGACGATGGCGTGCGCTTGAGTCAGCCACTCACAATTCCAACACACCCCCGCAAGCGCAACGCCAACGTCAAACTGCGATGCACCCCCGCAAGCCTAAAATGCAAAGTCTTCGTCTGACTCTGAATCCACCCCCACAGCCATAGCCTCTTCCTTACCCCTAGCTTTCCCTTTCTTCGAGCGTTCCCAAGCCAGCCGTTCTGGACATTCAGACTTGTAGTGTCCCTTCGTATCGCAGAAATAGCAAGTTACATCAGCGGAGGATATGGGCCCCTTGCGAGAACGTCCGGCAGTAACGGCCAAAGCGACATTTTCTTCTTCCTCCTTTACTTCAATGTTCTCGACCCCCTGGCGGGTTTCTTCGTTTAGCAGACGGGCGATGACATGATTCAGAGTGAGGTGTTCTGGGGAGGTAGAGTCGAAGTTGATTATGACAGCATTGTAGGCGGCGGGAAGGCCCATGGTGAGTGCAAGGATTCTATCTTGATCGGTTACCTGGATACCTGCGTCCTCGAGACGAAATGCAAGACTTTGGATCTGACTAATCCAAGCCTGCATACTTTGGTCTACTCCCTTCTTCGCAGTAAGGAATTTCCTCCTTAGCGCAAGGCTCGTGGCAAATCCCGAGGCACGGTGTACACGTTCCAGCGTCAACCAAATTTCAGCTGGGTCCCGAGAGTGCATGTGCGACAGCTGACCACCTTCCACCCTCAAAATCATCTCTGCACGCGCCTCCGCCATAGTCGTCTTCTTTCTACTTGCCTTCCACTTCGCCAACTCTGCCTCAGCAGCCTCAGCATCCTTCGCTTCTACCTCATGGTAAACCACCCCAAATAATCCTTTCTTTGTTAGCCAAGCCTCCATCCGCACGACCCATTCCGGATAGTTTGAGTCGTTGAGCTGCGGGAAATGGCTGGTATCATCGGACATGGTCGGATGGTGTTCGTACGTCTTCTTCGGTTCTTCTTCTGCTGTTTCTTCTACGGTAGTATCGGAACCGCGGCCGCCTTCAAATCAATCAAGAGTGTATGTCGAGAAGATAGATGAGAGCTAGAGAAAGTGCAGGGAGGGTATGCTTGCGCGTTTGTGTTAGAATAAGCGTGTCTACTTCGCTTACTCGGGTGATTAGCAAATGACCCTCGCAAACGCGCGAGGTTCTATTCTGTACTTAAACTACTTATATATGTTAATTACAATCATATGCTACAACTAGAGCATTGTAAGTATGATTATCAGATCATGTGTTTAACGGACGATGGCGTGCGCTTGAGTCAGCCACTCACAATTCCAACAGCTGGCCACTACGCAGGAGGCGGCTGTGATCACCCTTCCTTTAGAGATGGTTGATCTGTTCCCAGCAGATGTTCGAGAGGAGACTGCTTGGGAATACAGCTCTGGTGAGGCAAATGCAACTGGCCTGTTGGTTGCCAGTGGAGGGGGGGCAGAATTTTGGTGGAATTTCTATCATGGGTGGATATAACAGTATCAACTTGGGCGGTGGCGGTCGCATCAAAGTGTACGAAAGCGGGATTCCTGGTACAACCATTTACGAAGGCAACAAATCTGGTAACGACACCCACAAAGACAATCGTATCAAAGTCTACGAAAGCGGCATCCCTGGTACGACCATCCACCACGTCGGCACCGGCAAAGCTTCCAAAGGTGATAAAACGAATATCACGTTCCATGGAATCAATTTACAAACGGATGGCAAAGTTGTTGACAAAGACGGTGACATCATGATTGGGAAGAGAAGCTGGTGAGGTACTTGAACATACGCGTAATGTATAATTACATCTGCCATGTAAATTGGGTGTGAGAGTCAAACACACGCTGGAGAGTTAATGAAATTGGACCCTGATAATAAGTTTACATGATTGCATAGAGTGAGATGAAGCTGCCGCAAGGACGGAGCGGGAACACTGCCGTTCGAATGATAGAACCAATCCAGATGCACGCAGCCTAGGCACAAGTAGCAATGAAGAGGAATGGAATCCGAAGGCTATTCTTGTGATTGTATCAAGATGCCACCCTTGGAGTCTACGCGGCGATTCCATACTTGGTGCTGATAGTACGGGAGTCAACATCAATTCTGACATGGGAGCGAGTGATGGATGTCCTTCTCCGGTGATATCATATCTGCGAATGCCGGGGTGGTCATCGACTTTGCCAAGTAGCCTTGAGGCTCGGTAACGTACATTGACACCTACTGTAGTGCATACCCAACTAGGTTGGGTGGGATATGCTACATACATTCTGAAAGTTACTACACTACGCATCACCACCCGCCTACCAACAACCCCGTCGCATTCGCCTCGCCAGAATTAAACGTTTAAACTCCCAAGCGCTCTCATTCCTCACATCCGCCTCGACATCATGATCATCGGCATTGACCGCCACTGGCAGAATGGGTGGTTCGTTACGCGTAAAGCTCCATAGCTAAGCTTGGCGTGTCACAGGTCGATAGCCGCGGAATCAATTCTTTTCCAATTAGTTAGATCGGGTGATTGATCGATCGAGATTTTGAGGGGTTCTCCCTTCTGATCAGCGCTACTTCCATCTTGATAAGTGCAGATTCAAGAATCGCTTATGCCTTCGGGGTGACAAGGATTATCCTGATACTCCGTTCACAATTAGATTCCGTCGATATGATGACGCCGGATATTGCGACTTGTGTGTGTATACTCCCACGTCAAGAATATTAATCACCGGCGACATATTATCGCCTGATGCAAACGAAGCCTTGTTCTTGTTAATATATCACCATTCTTTCGTCTTGCGTCTGCAGTTCAGCCATGGGTCGACGTACGCTACTGTCACTGCTGCTCTGCCATTCCCTTTGGACACTGGCCTCAACTCATCAGATTCACACTGCTGTCTCGGTTTCGGCCAAGTCTCTCTCGTTTGGGATGGAAGCTGCCCATACTTGGGTGACCTCCACACACATGGACGATCACTTGTACGATGACGTCGACGTATCGGACCCCGTACATCTCGCCAAAAAATTCATCCAACGTCATCTCGCGGCTTCTTCGTCTAGCAGTCACTATACCTCGTTCATCATCCGCACGGATTCGTACACCGACAAGACGACCGGTGTTAGTCATGTCTATGCTCGTCAGGTTGTCAACGGCCTCCAAGTCGTCGATGGGGATATGAATGTTAATGTCAAGGACGGAAAAGTCATTTCTTTTGGCTCATCGGTAAGGCTGATTACCAATTACTCCCTATATGTCGCTCATGACATACGATAGTTTTACAGTGGATCAAAGGCTCCTTTGGCCCCCACGGAAGTCTTCAACGTAGACGGCTTCCAATACCCAACCGAGGAGTCTCAAATCGCACTCGTCGTCGACGCTCCTCATCATACCCTACTCCAAGACAAATCCACCCAACGTAGCATCAAAGCCGCACTCCTCCAATTCATGACCGTCGCCACCCCATCCGACGCCGTCTTATCCGATATCCTAGCAACGGGTGAACATATGATTGACCAAATGACTATCTCATACACGTCTTCCGACTCGTCTCCGCATAGGGATGAATTCGTAGTATCAAACGTTCCTGATACTATCAATCCCGTGAAAGGATATTTGGCGTATGCGACTACAAGTAGCGCCGAGCCTGCTTTGGAACTTGTATGGAAGGTAAGTTGTATCAATAACCCTTTAGTCAACTGTCCATTTCAATTCGATACTCGCAATAGTTCGAAGTCGAGATGAAAGATAATTGGTACGAAACTGCCGTATCCGTACATCCGCCTTATCATATCATCTCCGTCGTGGACTGGTCAAAGGCGTCCCCAGTAACAACACCATCCCAATACCACGTTGATACACTTGCAAGCTACAAAGTATTCGCACTCGGAGTAAGCGATCCAGACGCAGGCAAACGCACGATCAATCGTGAGAGGATAGATGCCATCGCTTCACCGATTGGATGGCATAGTCTACCTTTTGCTAATGATCCTTCCATATCGATGTCGGGGGAGTTTTTGAGGAATACGACTACGACTTGGGGGAATAATGTTCGTTCCATCTCGCTAATAACCTAATAATCCCACCTTTCCTTCCCTTGTGAATTGTAGGTCCTCGCCCAAGCAAATTGGCTAGGAGGAGACGACTATTTAACAAACCACCGCCCCTCAGGCGGCCCCAACAAACTATTCCATTTCGAGTACAACCCCAAACCGGGTGATCAAAATAACGCGTTGGAGGAAGCGAGAGAGTATGTGAATGCGAGCGTTACGCATTTGTTTTATATTTCGAATGTGGTGCATGATTTGTTTTATCGGTGAGTGGGTTTGTTGCTTTGGAGGAGGTGTTGGTTTTGATGTTGATAAGGTATGGTTTTGATGAGGTTGCTGGGAATTTTCAGCAGTATAATTTTGGGAGGGGCGGAAAAGAAAACGACGGAGTGATCGCCGACGCACAAGGTACGTTCCCCTCCTCCCTCCCCTTCCCCTATTAACCACCCCTCACCCTCACCCAGACGGCTCCGGAATCAACAACGCAAAATTCACAACCCCACCTGACGGCCAAAACCCCCGCTGCAGAATGTTCCTCTGGAACACCGCCTACCCATGGCGAGACGGTACATTCGATGAAGACGTTTTGGTTCATGAGCTTTCGCATGGGCTTTCGTCTAGGTTGACAGGTGGACCTGGGAATTCTGCGTGTATGGGATTTGGGGAGAGTAATGGGATGGGGGAGGGGTGGAGTGGTGAGTTTTTTTTTTTGGGGGGTTGGTGTTGGGGTGGGTGTTGATTGTTTTTTTGTAGATTTTTTGGCGTTGCTGCTGAGAAGTAAGAAGGGTGTTACGGATTACCCGACTGCCGTTTGGGTTGGGAATAAACCTGAAGGACAACGACACTACCCATTTTCACTGGTACGTCCTCCTCCCCACCCCTCCTTCTCCCTCTCCACCCCGCATACACATACACATACAGAACACGACAACCAACCCCCTAATGTACGACATCTTCAATAAACCCTCATGGCGCGAAGTCCACGCCATGGGCGAAGTATGGGCCGAGGTGCTCTGGGAAGTCGCTCAAGCGCTTATAGCTAAACATGGATCTAGAGATAATCTATTCCCGCCTGAACCTTTGTCCGATGGGGTAGTCCCGCTTGGAGACTTTTATCGTGTTGGGGGACTTGGTGGCTTTGTTCCGAGGCATGGGGATGCGTTGGCGTTGCAGTAAGTCTCTTCTAAACCTTCCGACCTCTTGAACGTTTATTCGCTGAACTGAATTGCGTTGTTTTGTTGATTGTGATAGACTCGTCATCAACGGTATGAAGCTCCAACCATGCAGACCCTCATTTTTCCAAGCAAGAGACGCTATAATCGAAGCTGATAAAATCCTCACAGGAGGAGAAAATGTGTGTGTTTTGTGGGGAGCGTTTGCGAAGAGGGGGTTGGGTATTGATGCGAGGTATGATGGGAAGAATCCTTCGGGGGGTGGGGTTAGGAGGAATGTGAGTGTTATGTTTTTGGGTTTTTGGGTTTTTTGGAATTCTGATGATGATGCGTTTGGTGTTTTGGTTTTAGGGGTTTGGTGTTCCGGATGTGTGCAAGGAATGAGTTTTCGTTCATGGGGAGGGGGGGCTTTGTCAGTTCGTTCGTTGATGGACGGTATTGAGTACATAGTTAGTTGATAATAAATCGTTAACTTACCGAATACAACCTTGATATCATAAGGCTGGTAAACGCACTCTCCAAGGCGTTGAGAACGCATTTGCATTTGTTATCGGTTGAGGGATATTCCCATTCCTCAGCCTACTTATTCCAAGCCGCTATTGAGTGAGATTTGGCCGCGAAAATCCAACTCTCGCTCCTACGACCGATAATGAGAATAATAGGCTAATGCAGGCTAGCGCCTACGAGTGCGGTGAGATTCAAATCGCTGCACAGCTTTACATGTTTTGGTACTTATCGTGTGCATCGATACGACCTTTCTGTCACATCATCATATGATCAAAATTCTTTATATCCTGGTAGCCGCATCACCGCAAGACGCTCTACCACCCATGGATCTCCACATTCTCAAAGGTCTAAAACTCGACGATGAAGAGCTCGGCAAGAAGTCTTCTCAGGCTGAATCTAATCAGGCTTCTTCCAGCGTACCTACTGATCGCTCAACTACGGAGGGTCATCGCGACCACGGAGCCAGCGGTCTTTTCAATAAGATCAGCGATGCCCTCTCTGGAGATCACCACAAGGAATCAACGCTACCCCAGCCTCCACCCGTACAGCAGCAAACATCACATCGTGAAAATTTGTTCCATAAGATCAGTGACGCCCTAGGCAGTGAGGACCACAAACCTCAAGCTCCTCCTCCTCCTCCTCCCGAACCCGAGCACAAAGACATTCTCCATAAGATCGGTTCCGTGTTACATGGAGGTTCCGAGCCCGTTCAACCTCCACCACCTCCACCAGAACCTAAACATGAGAATCTCTTTGATAAGATTGGTAGTGCGCTAGGGCATCATGAAGAACCTGTACCTCCTCCACCACCTCCGCCGAAGCATGAAAGTGTTTTGAACAAACTTACGGGCGCTTTCGGTCATGGGCAGGAGCCACATCCCGTAGCTGTCGCGCATGCGCCTGAAACGAAGAAGGCTGATGATTTTGGTTTGTTGGAGAAGATTAGCGGTGCTATTCAGGGAGAGAAGCATCAGGAGGCTGAGAAGCAGCATGGACTGGGTGATAAGATTAATAATGCTCTTGGAGGGGGTGCTAAGGGCGAATCCAAAGAAGGTACCATTTCATTCCAATTAATCATGGATACTATGTTCCTTGACTAAGAGGGCACATTTACAGATGCGTTAGATAAAGGTACGTTCTTTGTGCGATTCATCCGGCATTCAGATCCACTTACCGGTTTAGTACAGCCATTGACCTTTACCAAGAACACGTCCTGCACAAAGGCCCACAGGATAACGAATCCGCTCTCGAGCAGGCGAAGGACAAGCAGATTGCCGATGCTATCCGAGATGGATATAAGAAAGCTACGGGCCATGAATTTTTCATCAAGGAGAAGGAGTGAACGGAATAAAAATGTAGGGAAGTGGTGGTAGCGTTAGGTGTTTATGTCAGGTGAAACATAAGATGTACGTGGACGGTACTTGTCTATTTGAAATTTCGAGTGTATAATCATAACCCAGCAAGCCTGACGGATGAGTGTTTGGTTTCCTTACTCAGTATCATCCAAGGCCGCATTCTGACCTTTTTCGGCTGTGGACTCTTTGTACGCCATAGTGGCATGACACAGAGACTCCGTCGGATTGCCACTTTTGGTTATACCTATTATGCCACTCAGTGGCATAATGGTTTGCTCAATGAAATATAAATGAAAGGCTTTCTTAACCTCATACCCATCGCCTTATCCTGAGCCACTTTCCTCCATCCAATCTGTCATTCCCAACGATTTTTATCCTCTTCCTCATCACGCAGAGGATCTACCTTGTGTTGCATCGACCTCCCCGTAAACATGACTTCTACGCTTACTTACGCAGACGCAGTACGGAAAGCGAAGCCTGACGACTCTCAGATATTAGAACAATGTGATGCCGGTCATCCAGCTTCCTATAGCGACACCACCTCCCAATCTGCTCCTCTTTCCATTCAACCATTATGCGCCGATGGTTCTACGTTAGCCGAGAGTAGTGCTCAGCCAAAGCCCCTGGGCTCTCGTGCCTACCCTGATTTATCGATCGATGTGTCCCTTACAGCCTCCCCTCTGAAGGAATCTTCTAGCCCGTCGAAAGAAGTACCGAGCTCGCCTTCGGAGAAAGGCCAGTCGGCTTCGGAGGGCGACCATGAGCTCACAGAGAGCAGACGCAGGTCCAATGCTAGGCCAACAACTCTCCGTCAGCTAGCCACGAATGCACGACAGGCAAAGACTTTAGCTAGCAGCAATTCATTCGCATGTCTAGAGGTAGAAAGTACAGAAGATGACGAAGATGACGAAGAGGATGAATCGGATTATGAGAAGGACGACTCGGACTATGAAGACGATGGCTACTCTTCCGACATGTCCTTTGGTGGGGACTCATATGATGAGGACCAGACCTTTGCTGAATCTGCTGATAACACCGAGGCATATGATGCAGACGACGACACAACCTGGGATCTCCACTCTGATACGTCAGAATGTCAGACTCTTGTACACGCTCCCGCATCTTCCATGTCTGAACCCGACCGCCATGCGTCTTCGACGTTCCATACTCTATTCGATCAAGCGTCTTCCGACTATCCTGCCTTTGCAGCCCCTTTGGATTTGGATGAAAGGCCGAGTAATCCCCCGCCCTCTCCTACGGAACAACTAGGCTTTGGTCAGTGGGGGTATTTCGATTTTTTACGCCACTCGGATGCACATGACTTTGAAACGCTTATGCAACGTCCTGCTAATCCGACTCCTAACAAAGCAGAGTTCCAGGTGTATGTTTGGCACACAGTTATGAATCCGCTTCCCTCTCATTCGGAAAGCGGGGAGATAGATCACGAAATGGAGTTATTGGCATCACAATCGGAGGCGATGTTGAACTTTGATATGGAGAGGATACCTAGATTATGGAAGATTATGGGATGGTGGGATCCCGCCGTAGCTGCGAGGATGGACGCCTAGGCTGATCAGCTTTGCCCTCTATGGGCTCATGTAGTTGAATAATGTATCAAATATTAGCCTCATGCAGGCAATTTCTCATACCGTATACGTGATACGTCTTCGAATAAATATATCAACCAAGAAGAATACAGCCATGACAACAATGGATGTAATGAATAAGATGTACAAACTAATTCAGGCAGTTCACCCTTCATTTGCGGTACCTCCCAACGTTATCCCTGTCAATGGGTATCAATATCGACTTGGGATGCCGTCTTGATAATAATATACCACTTACGCGTAGCGGCCAGCAAAGTTTCCTGCAGGGCTGTAGCGGCAAACCACATACTTTGATGGTTGCTGGAAGATGGTTCCGCCCCTGCAGTTCGCAATGGCACAAGCAACTTGCTTGCTGCTCTTCCAGACCACCTAAAATATGTTTTAATTGGCTCTGTTAAGAGGAAAGGGGAAAGGAAGACCTACTTGGGTGAAGTGTCCGGTGGCTGAAGAGAAACCAGGATGGTTCCCTAAAGAGAAATCAGACGAAGTCACGGATAATTGGGGACTAGATGACTCGCAGTCGTATTTAGCTACACAAGGAGAAGACTTTAGGATCACAGAGACTTTCGAAGAGCGAAGGCTACTTACAGGCTTCGTCCATCCAAGCCTTCAGACCATCGGAGAAGCCATAGCTTCCCCCGGTTCCGGCAGCCTGAGTAGTTCAGAAAAACGCAAGAAGAAACGGCTTGAAGATATTTACCAAGTTCTCGCCGTACTTGCCTTGGCCATTGCTAGAAACGCGCACGCATTAGAAGAGAACAACATTGCTGGAAAACATGGAGGGTTTACCTGTGTTGGAACTTGCATTGGTTCGCCCACTGTTGAGTACCAGGATAGAGAGCGTCACTCCAGGTCAAAGGCGGAGCACTATAATGGTAGCGGTAGTCGTTGTGCTGTTTAACGACTTGGTTCTTCCAGTCATCGAAGATAGCTGCATCCATGTTTCCTTCATTGTCAAATAATTCGAAACCATCCGTATCAATATGCATGGGCGCGAAGACGACCTGGCCACCTTCGGGGAGGTCCGAGGTGCCTTCAACACCTTCAACTTCAGCCCAGATCAACTCATCACCGAAGTCGTCAGCGAGTCTGCCGTTTGGTAGTGCTTTAGCGAAGAGGGCCAGAGCGATGGTGTTGATGAGTGCCGTTTGGAAGCGCATGTTCAGAGCAGATGAGAGTCGGATTATGAAACCGAGGAAGGTGTTGAGTAGAATTGGATAACATAGGCAAGTATTTATACTGAAAGTCGTCCATGTGTCTAATTCACCGGAATACAGCAATTCATGATACGAGGAGGCGTCCGGCTTTACGAGCGCTTTGCCAAGTAGGCGATATAGGGAGTAATTTTGGGTTGAGCGGCATGTCCTCCGTCTGTATCGGAGGCAGCAACGCCGAAGTCACCGCGCTGGATGATCCAGCTAAGACTTATGAAGACTTTCAGCAGAGAGATTTAGTGAAGTAATTCATGCCAAGCGGTCCATGGAGGATTCTGTAACAATAGCAGACTTCCGAGTCGGTACTTTAAAGCCGTAGTGCTGATTCTCAAGAGCCGATAGCTTTTCACCGACTCTAAGACCCAGTGTATTAGCTT
The DNA here is from genome assembly GCA_014058305.1 of Pleurotus tuber-regium. Taxonomy (NCBI): domain Eukaryota; kingdom Fungi; phylum Basidiomycota; class Agaricomycetes; order Agaricales; family Pleurotaceae; genus Pleurotus; species Pleurotus tuber-regium. The sequence goes on along the minus strand of JACFYU010000026.1, from coordinate 226,738 downwards.
CGGCGTGGTGATGATGGTGGTTTAACTCCATATCTGGAGAAACCCAAGCCGGGAGTACGTACTTACTAGGTTTCACAAGACTTTTCACCCACGCTGAAGTCTATTCAACATGGTATAAACGGGTCCGAAACTCGGGAGTACGACGGAGGATTGAGACAACCGCAAGAGCTGCAGCTACAAAGAGTAGATAATACGGGTGATGAAGGGCAATGAACTGGTGGTTTCAACTTCAGGAAGGGGCATATTCAGAAAAGGACACGCATACCACTATTTCACAATGAAATGAAGCCTTTGTTTGGAGGTTTGTGGAGAGCGTGTTATTCTGACATCGACCTGATAATGCCTGAAACTGGGACGATATAAATGATTGTAAAGACGCCTCTGGCTTGCAAATAGTACGAGACGCGACTTTATACTTAGCAGTGCGTTGAGAAACTTGCTCATTATCGGCCCCGAAATCAAACAACTACAAAGTGCGCAACCAACCTAAGCCAACCTACCGTTCCTCTCTTGACGTTGAATATCCTTGCTTGAAGATTGCACATACAACGGCGCTTGAGGCTTCCCACTAGTGACCAAAAGACCATGTCCGACGAAACGGTAAATAGGTTCATCATCGTCGCATGAGCACAAGGTCATCACTCCTCATACATATATACGTGTTGATAAGAGGAGCGAGAGTGCCTGAAATATGGTTAGAGTATAGCACGCGGCGGTAAATTAGACATATCTCTATTTTCAGGTGGTCGCGAGCGGAATTCAGTCTTACATACGTTGTTTCTGCTCGGCGTTATCAGGATATGATCAGTGGAAATTAACTTGCAACAAGTTATCCGTGGTAAAGGTACGTATTTTTTGTCCCGATTTTACGCATAGTGAAGTAAACTGGATTACAGATGTGAGTATCAAGACAGCATATCGAATGACAAAAAAAAACTTTGTGAAGATTAGAATTAATGGTATAGGGTATATTGCATGCGATCACGATTTTATCAGCCAGGGTTTATGCATCATTGTCCATGAATCGAGTATCTTCCAAAAGTGAGCGACGATAGCCTTGTCAACGTGCCGGCGATGGGGATCAATCTAAATTGCATGTGGGTGGACCAGTAATTTACGAGGGAAGAATCTGACCTTCAATTCCGTTACATTCCAATCTTTGATCTTTGGGTTTGGGGGATCATTCGACCAGGATACATAAACCCCTTTCACTACAGCACAAAGTAGTCATCAATGAACCATCCAACCAATCGAGCTTCCCAACACACATACCATGATGGAATAATTGTCTCGGGTCACTCCATTTATAGGGCCGGAACTGCCACGCCTGGCCGGTAGTCATCACACAAACTACACGATCCCAAGCATCCGTTCCAAATTTTGCTAACGCCTCCGTGCTATCTACGACGAAATATCGTGCATGCGACTCAGTTTCCTTACCGCTTGAGTCAATGTGCGTGCGTTTGCGGTAGATGGGGATCATATCTTCTGGTCGGGGGTTGCCCTCGGCTGCGGCGCGGGCCCGGGCATCTTGTGACGTTTCGAAGCTATGCAGCTTCGAATAAGGGGCGGGAAAAACTTTGAGGGAAGAGAGTGACGTACACAGATTCCTGTAAAAACTTTTTGACGTTGTGCATGGTAATGAGGGCAGTTGGCGAGGAAGATATCATGATTATGGGGTACATATTGCCTGAATGTTGTTAGAACGATGTTGCAGAACGCTCGTAAAGAAAGGATACACACGAGCTTTGCGGGCAAGCAGCTTTGGATCTGTCACCTCATATTAGTGATTATGCGGACGAGGGGCCGTGAATCATCACCTGGTGTGCCTGCAGTAGGACCACTAGCAGTCGCGCTCGCGCCTGGTTTACTAGCATCTTTGATCTTTTTTAATTTGTCTGCCCAAACAGTCCGAATAGCAGAGAAATTCTGACGGGACGATTATTCACCGGCTTCATTGAGAGAAATCCAAGCTAACGTACATTTGGTTTGATACCACGCAAAACCGTACTACGATCCTGGAGTTCGATTTCAGATTGTTTAATCTTTTTGACGGCTTCGACGTCGTGGTGATCTGGAACGTATTTGCGCTTTGAGGGTGATGTTGTGGGGTCCGCTATCTTTGACGACTTGCTCGGTGTAAAAGGAAGCGCTTGACTACCGGAAACTGGGGAGCCAGGCGGAGTTGTGGAATCTGAATGAAATAGCAAGAGGATGAGAGAGTGCACAAAAAGTATCAGAGCGCAGCCTGTGCTGCTGCGTCTGGATGAAGATAACCTAGCAGGGGTTGAAGTCCGTGTAAAATCCTCATTGCGTGCGAAGACGAGTTTCTCACAACAATTCAGCAAACGAGCATGAACAGAGTGTGCTCGTCCATAATTGCTGGCAATGTGCGTTCTCTTCAAGAAGAAACAGAAACTTACCTGAAAGAGGTGCAATTCTCTCTGCGTTATTATCTTTCCCCTCTAGCCAGTCCACCACGACTTTACGTTCGGTGATACTCACGAACCCAAAGGAGAGCCCGTTTTCTCGGACATGCCTCATATATTCAGCGCCAGATACATCTTTAAGCATCCATGCTAGATAAATAGCTAGAAGCGAGTAAAAATCTTGAGGATTCGACGTTGGATCAGAAGACTTGGAATCGGGCTTGCGGTATCGGGTTGGGGCGGTTTTGGGGAACAAGTGATTCGGGGGGATGAGAATATGGGTTGCAGAGGAGAGGGAGCTTGTCGTTTCTCCATCTTTTGTGAATGTAACGGGTGTTTTGGACTTGATCGTTTGCCGCAATAAGAGTAGAGAGTCGGCCATTGTGGAGGTGTTGAAGCTTACAATTTTAGCGCCCATGGCTTAGTGGCTAGGTTTGTTGCGAAGTAACCGTGAGAAAATATATATGATTGAGCTTGTGCCGCTGCGGCAGCATCATGCCCTTTGTGCAGAACCACATCGACTCAATCCTAACCACTTTATGTTAGCTGAACTCTGCCACGATATAGCGGTATCCCACCGAGTCTCCCTCTGATATTGTGAAGAAATTGGCTTGTAAAGCTTCCAACAAGAAAGTAGTGTCTCTCTGAGACTTTCTCTGGTCATGGTTGTTGACAGATACGAAGCCTCTATGTAAGGCTAAGATTCGATTGATCATTCAATCTGGTAGCTTTTCCCGTCTCTGTGACGACTGCATCAAGTTGCCTTTCATTAGGAACGGAACAGTCTCACTTGTATTCAACATTCCAAATGTTAACACGTCATAGCTTCCGAGCTTCTTTAGCTTCGTAGGTATACAAGAAACTGTAATGACTCATTTCTCTCTTCTCTTCGTCTGTACAACAGTATCTTAACGCGTCTGCTCCCTTGTGCTGGTATGCACCTTACTCTTCTCACTTGTATACAGACTCACAGGTTCACCCCGTTCAGCGTCCTGGAGACGATAAACCTCACCTATTGGTCAGTTCCTACTCGAGTATATTTTACTGAGCTGACTTGAAAGCATCTCGACGTAGAATCCCTATATTCCACATTCGTTTGCAAATCACGACTTCGACAACATGTATCTTTTAGCTATTCTATACGCGATTGTAGCTCTAGCCGTTCCCGTCAAGGCGATACCTGCCCATAAGAACATCGCCTCTAAATTATTTCCGTCTTGTCTGTACCTTGTTTTCTCAGATTCGACGACTCTGCACGACATCCCTGACCAATCGTCTTGATTCCAGCCACTACATCTTCGTCGTCTCAAGGCAGTCTCAGCTGGCAAGATGACGTTGTCCAACAGCATAACGTCTACAGGGAGAAATATGGGGCATCACCTCTCGCTTGGAGTGATGAGCTGTATCCTGATGCTTTAGATTGGGCGAATCAATGCAATTTTCAGCACAGGTACGTCCATTGCCACGATGATTACCCTACATCAGCGTCAATGTGAGACAGCAATGCACAGGGAAGTTATGGCGAGAACCTGGTATGTTTCTTACTAACCTAATCGTTATCTATATTTCTCATTCAAGCTGCCATTCAGGCCGCCGGAAGTGGATCAGCGTATGGATTCCTTCAAGGACTTACTGACTGGATGGACGAAGCTAGTACGTCCCCCTGCAACCATGCCGATGATGCTACATCGCTGATTGACCCCCTGCAGACGAATATAACTGTATGAGCATGTTCCTTCTCAATACATCCTAATACCCCTTTTACACCTTCTATTCACAGATGGAGACCCGACGTTCTCCTCTGATACTGGGCATTTCACAGAAGTACTCCTCATCCCCTACCCTAACGGATCCGGTCTCACTTACTCGCCGCAACAGGTAATCTGGAAGAGCACCAAAGAAGTTGCATGCGCCATGTCCAATTGTCCCGCCGGCACGATCTTTTCCCAGGACGCCAAGTTCATCGTTTGTAGATATAGTCCGCCTGGTAACATTTTGGGCGAGTTCGCGTGAGTTCGATGTTCTGCTAGTTACATACTTTGGGTATGTGTGCTAATGGTATTCTGAGCAGGCAGAATGTGGGGAAACTCCTTACGCTATTGTAATCATATTCACGTAGAGAAAAGACCTCGGTCAACTTTCAATAAGCGAAGGCTGGATCACCTAAACTAATATATTCACGACTTGTCTCATGCTTCACTCATTTGCTGAGCAGATTCCTAGTTTGGAGAGTTTGTTGTACAAATGACACTCGATGCCTGGTGCAAGATACTATTCTTCATGAGGAAGTCGTGTCCTTTTTTGGTTATCATTAGGCTGTTTCTGTTGCTCATCTTGTAGTTAACAGTACACAATTTCAGTGGGGGTAAACTGAGCTACCTCTCTCTGGAAATCAAACACAGGGAGTGAGGGGGAGCGGTGAAGGTCGGGAAGCAAGACGACATTCTCGGATTAAACAGATTTCATTTATCTTCAAGCCCTGCGACCATCTCCCTCTTCTTCCCTTCCATCAGCTTGTACAGCGAGGCGTTCTCGTCAGGCATCAAGAGCAAGGCATTATTTTGTCAATTGGTGGTTTGGTTGGGAAAAGCTTCGTGCACGTTTGGTGGGTTGTTGCAACGGTACGATACCACCTCGTATTTCTTGAACGCCCATTGACGTTCCACTAATAAAGCGTAAGCCCTGCCGTACCTAATGCGACTCGGAGGTGTCTATTCACCGTTCCAATCTCAGTCATGAACGGCAAGCGCCTACGTGACATGAGAATAACACATGACGCTCACAGACGTTCAAGCAGCGATTTTATGGGAAAGATGTCGAGCCCCGCATAATAATCAACTATATATATATAAATCTAATAGTCACACTACCCGGAACCGTCTCATTGTGGCACTAGAGGCCAGTCTCATTTGGTTTACTGGAATACATCCTCACCCTAAATTTCAGCAGGGTATCATTACCTAAAGAGGATGAAGAGCTTCGTGCCTATGTGACGGAGAATTTAATTCCTCTCTCCGTTGCATACGTTTCTAGACATTAGCGGATGGCATCAGCGTGAGAATATGACCACGGCGTCGGACATTTCTGTTGTCTATTCATGGAGCTATATTTGAATAAAGCTCTAAGAAACACGTAAGGAAATGAAGGGGGAGACAAGCAGACAAAAGAGCTTGAAATGAAGGTTATAATGGGTAAGAGCTTAGTTTGGATCAATAGCCTCAGAGGTAAGTGCTTTGCAGGCTTTGAATTTATCGTGATTCCGAACTTATTCGATCAATGGTTAATTGCCATTTCTCTCAGGTCAACATTCGACCCACTCCCAGCGCTCGGCGCTGACCATTGAACGTACTTCACCGCGGTCTATATGATTGAGGACTGAAATAGCTTGTACCTGTGGGCCTTTTGCGATCGTACTTCTCACGTCAAACCTCGTTCGAAGCCTAGCTCATCGGTAGGTACAAATCGATCACCCGATTCCCCCATGTACACTATCCTGCATTCCCTTTAGCCCTATATGAGGTCGCTGTTTGACGTGACTACATGAGCGGAATCCGTGTCGCTATCCAACATGGGTGGATGCGTACTCGCATTTTTGTTGTGTTCTTCTCTTTTTGCAACCACTCTGGCGAATCGCAAATCCCTCTCGTTTGGGATGAGTGTTCCTCATACTTGGGATACCGCAGAGAACAATCAAAGCATCTATTCCACAGCCACTTCACACTTGTTAGACGCGGCCGGTCTAGCAACGGAATTTATCACAGCCCATGTTTCATTTCCTCAATATTCCTCATTCACCATACGCCCAGATTCATATACGGATAACGCAACCGGCGTCAGTCACATCTATGCACGTCAGATCGTCAACGGCCTGGAGGTCGTTGATGGCAACATGAATATTAATGTTAAGGGCGGGGAAGTTCTTTCTTTCGGAACGTCGGTATGTTAAAGCATTATGACCTTCTCGAATTTACTGACGTTGGCACGAAAGTTTTACAACGGCTCAAAATCTCCTATCTCACCCATCGAAGCTTTTAATATTGATGATGCCCACTACGCGGACGCACAATATGATGAACAAGTTGCACTCAACACTGATTACCCCAATGGCTTACGTGCTATCCTTGGTGGGGAAGCCGTCCGACATAGCGTCAAAGCTGCACTTGCGCAGTTCATAAGCCTCGCCACGCCATCTCAAGATGTTTCGTCTCATATCATGCAGAGTTGGGATCAAATCATCAACGAGATGTCCGTCACGTACTCAGCAGAGTCGTTTACCAAACACCGGAGTATCTTCATAATCGACAATGTCCTCGACACAGTCAGTCCTGTCACGGCGTTTTTGGCATATGCCACGAGAAAGGACTCGCTAGAGCTTGTATGGAAGGTAGACAATACTTGCTTGGCTTCTCGATCTCAGTCTGATGACTCCGTTTTCAAGTACGAAGTACAAATGCAAGCTAACTGGTACGAAGCAGCTATGTCCGTGCAGCCACCATATCAACTCATTTCCGTCGCGGACTGGGTCTTCGATTCTTCCTTCAACCATTTCCAAGAGCGTGCGGCATATAAGGTGTTCGCTTTAGGTGTCAATGACCCGACCGAGGGGAACCGTACTCTGATTCTAGAGCACCAAGATTCTTTTGCTTCTCCCTTTGGCTGGCATTCCCTACCTTATGCCAATGACCCATCCGTAGCTCTACCACTACCAGAAGGCCGGTTCCTTAGGAATACGACAACAACCTGGGGAAATAATGTGAGTTAACGTTACATTTCGGTTGTTATATCTGGCTATATACACCTCTGAACAGGTATTTGCCCAAGAAAATTGGGAAGCTAAAGACTGGGGTGTGTATCGTAACTGGACTAATCATCGTCGCCCCGAGGGTGGTCAGGGTGGTCCACATAGAGTATTCGACTTTGAGTACAACCCCAAGCCTGAGAACAAAAGCAACGCATCCCTTGAAGCAAGGGCATATGTGAATGCGACCATCACTCAGCTTTTCTATACTGCGAATATCATCCATGATTTATACTACCGGTGAACGCACATCTATACTCTGTGGCAACACGGGTCTCACTTTCTTCCAGTTACGGTTTCAATGAGGTTGCTGGTAACTTCCAGCAATACAACTTTGGTCGAGGTGGCAAGGAGAACGACGCGGTCATTGCTCTTGCACAGGGTATGGGATCATTTTCATTTACGGGCTTTCTCGTTCTGAATACAGTGTAGATGGATATGGTCACAATAATGCCACCTTCGCTACCCCGCCAGATGGAAGGAATCCATGGTGCAGTATGTTCTTATGGAATAAAACTTATCCGTGGAGAGATGGCACGTTTGATGAGGGTGTTTTGGTTCACGAACTTACACATGGATTATCAAATCGGCTTACTGGTGGTCCTGGAGATTCTTCTTGCCTCAACGACCAGGAAGGTAGAGGGTTGGGAGAAGGTTGGAGCGGTGGGCTATGAATCAATCCGGGAGTTATCCAGGCTTCTGACTTGGTGAAAAGATTTCTTAGCGCTCCTCATCCGAAGTAAGAAAGGTTTTACAGACTATCCGATTGCTGCATGGGCTACCAACAAATCCTCCGGGCAGAGAATTTATCCCTACTCACTGGTATGCTATTCCTTCAGCTGTAACAGTTGGCTTACCAGCTCCTCAACAGAACATGACAACTAATCCGTTGACGTATGATTACCTCAGCAATTACGTATTTGTAACGGACCCTCACAACATTGGTGAACTATGGGCTGAGATGCTCTGGGTCACAGCCCAAGCGCTTATAGCCAAACATGGATTCAGGGAAGATCTGTTTCCCCCCTCTCCATCGCCTGATGGTACAGTGCCGCGGGGCGATTTTTACCGACTCGATAAAGCAGACTCATACGTACCCAAGCACGGTAATACATTGGCCATGCAGTAAGAACCTTCGCCTCTAATGACCTTCACTGGTGATATTACTGAATTGTGTAATAACAGACTCGTTATTAACGGCATGAAGCTGCAGCCTTGCCGACCATCTTTCTGCCAAGCACGAAATGCCATCATACAAGCCGATAAGCTCCTCACTGGTGGAGAGAATGTGTGTCTTTTGTGGGAGGCCTTTGCTAGCAGGGGTCTGGGTGTAGATGCCCACTACGTGAGACTACCTGGCGAAGGACAGAAAAATGTATGTGTAACCGCTCACATTATTAACTAATAATGAGTGTTAATGTGATCCATCATTCAGGGATTCGACGTCCCACAAGCATGCAAATAAGTTGTGGTTCCGAGTCTCTGCTCTAGTCGTCGCATATTTGCCTGTCACTGTGACTAGGATAATCATATGTTATTCACATTTAACCCATCATGCTTAGACCGATGGCTGAGGCTTTTCAACTACTTAGGGACAAGTACCCAGGGCCCGATGTCCTCTCATGCCAGACTGCCTTAGCAAATCCGAAGGGTGTTCTCGGCTGATACGAAGAATATACTGTATCGTAGGAATACACATCACGCCCCTTACCTCTGGATGGGTGAGTGTTGTAACGCAGAAACCATTGTTTAGAGGACGTCACTTCCGGGTGCCATTATTCCATAAATTCGTTACTAGCCCTCTCCATCTCGTTCCTGACGATATGGTCTTCCTCGTTTCAGCGGCTGAAGCACTGGCCACAAGGGCAACATCTTTATAAGGATACTGTATTTGTTGTCATAAGCCAAAATTGTTCGGCTAATATAAGAACTCTTGGTACTGAGCGATTGGATGCCTATTCGAGAACTGGAAGAGTAATGTATTTGAAAACCAAAAATGTGTACACAATTGCGATGAAATATACCGGCTTGGCACAATGCACAATGTTTGATGAAGATAGATGTGGTGAACTCAAGGGGCTGCCGTTGCTGATTGGGAGGGATTACAAAGGATTACAGGTGGCCGATATTGCGGGTAACGAGATACTACTAGCAGGATGAGATCTAGCCGTAGCCAACCAGAATAGTCTAGTCACACGTATGTAGAACCGAATTTTCAGGTACATTAATCATGGGCGGGGAAACGCGAACCCTGCCCAAAGAGGATTCGTAGCCTCGTGCCTTCGGGATAAAATTTCGCCGCTCCGCTGCAGATACTTTGAGTCATGAGCGGACTAAGTCAGCATGAGAAAAAACGTAGGATCTCTAGGAACAACGCTCACAGGTCTGGTTGATGATCGCCTGTTTAGAGCCATAGAGTGGTGGGTTTGTTATTGAGTGGGATCACGGCTGATCACAGTGCCGGGAATTTCATACGCCACCGACGCCGCTCACGCTGAGCCGTAACCACCCTTTTAGTCCAAGCACGACTACAGTTCATCGACATCTCTTGTAATTGTATGTATCTGGTGGAGGAGCAAATCGTTCTCCGCGAATGGAACGCACAGCTGGGTTCCAAATAGTCAGAACTACGAAACAAACTTTTTCTCACGACTTCTCATCCTGGCGATACCGCCCAAGGCTTATAATCTACCACATCGGCCCCAGTGATACAAACTACAAATCTAATTGACTGCGCATAGTGCTAGATATTGGTCGTTCTTCATGTGCTTGCTGTATAAGATTTCACGGTAATATCTCATTGTTTACCCTTTTGCTGAAATCCACCTAACGATTTTCGTATTAGTCTTGGTTGACGTGCCACGCACCAGCGATGCTATTGCTATGAAGAGAATAAGTTATTATTGGCTATATCCGCATGAATACGTGGCCTAAACTCTGTCAAACTACCCACTCAAAGCCGACTTGTGGTACAGGCACTCATTGTTTTCGGCGGCGGAAATCTGCATTGATTTCCTATCTCTTCAAACACCTCATTTCTCACGTCAGACACACTTATGAGTCTCGTTCGTCGGTAGGTACGAATCACCCGCTACCGTTTTCTCTCCAAGCACACTATCCTGTATTCCCTCTAATTCTATATAAAGACCTTTCCACAAGTGACCATGTTAAGACGATTCGCCCTGTTGCTCACCATGAGACGCATCTTTGCACCCGTACTATTGTCTTCTCTTCTTGTGGTTTCCATAACCGGCAGACCAGAGCGCCGCAAATCCCTCTCTTTTGGAATGAGCGCTCCTCATACCTGGGTCACCTCCATGGATAATCAAGGAATCTACTCCAGAGAAATGCCTCACTCGTCAGATGCAACCGACCTTGCAACGGAATTCATCATAACCCATCTTTCATTTTCTGAATGGTCCTCATTCTTCATCCGCCCAGACTCTTACGTCGACGAAGCCACTGGCGTCAGCCACATTTATGTGCGGCAGGTCGTCAATGGCCTAGAGGTAGTCGATGGTAGCATGAATATCAATATCAAGGACAACAAGATTATTTCCTTCGGGACATCAGTACGTCCAGAGATAATGACTCGAAGCCTTCTGATAACCATATAAAAGTTTTATAATGGCTCTAAACCTCCTGTCCTACCAATTGAAAGCTTTGGTCTGCATTATGCGGGTTTCTCCAATGAACAAGTCACCCTGGGTATTAATTCTCTTAATGGGTTACCCAAGATACTTGATGATGAAGCCAGCCAACATACTCTCAAGGCTGCACTTCTGCAGTTCATGAGCGCTGCGACGCCATCCCATAATGTCCTTTCTGATATCCTGCAGATTTGGGATCAGATCCTTGACGAAATGACCGTCTCATACTCAACTGATTCTTCTACCACCCACCGGCGTATCTTCGTAATCGATAATGTTCCTGATGCAGTTAGCCCTGTGAAGGCATATCTGGCGTATGCAACGAGCAAGGACTCACTAGAGCTCGTATGGAAGGTGGGCCTCGGCTTACTCGCCAATTTGTTCCATATTTGATCCTTGTGTTTTGTAAGTATGAAGTAGAGATGCAGGATAATTGGTATGAAGCAGCTGTATCTGTGCAGCCACCGTATCGACTCATTTCCGTCGCGGATTGGGTCTCCTATTTTTCCCCAACCCACTTTCACGAGCCTGCATCGTATAAGGTGTTCCCTCTGGGGGTTAACGACCCTGCAGAAGGGAACCGTACTCTAATTTTGGAACGCAAAGATTCTATTGCCTCTCCCCTTGGCTGGCATTCTCTCCCTTACGCCAATGACCCATCTGTGACACCGCCACTACCAGAAGGCCAGTTCCTTAGGAATACTACTACGACCTGGGGAAATAACGTGAGTTGAGTTGCGCACTAGTCTCTATAGCCGGCTGAACGAATACCTAAACAGGTTTTCGCCCAAGAAAACTGGCTCGGTGCAATTGGTGGGGAAAAATGGATCACTAATTACCGCCCAGAGGGTGGCCCTCACAAAGTGTTTGACTTCGAGTACAACCCAAAGCCTGGGAATCAAAGCAAAGCACGCCTCGAAGCAAGGGAATACGTCAATGCAACGATTACTCACCTTTTTTATATCTCGAACCTTATTCACGACTTGTATCATCGGTGAAAGAGCATCTTTCCTTTGATGACAGCATAACTTATTGCTTGCAGATACGGATTCAATGAACTTGCGGGTAATTTTCAACAGTTCAATTTCGGCCGAGGAGGCAAGGAGAACGATGCAATTATTGCTCAGGCACAGGGTATAAGTCCCATGATCGCTTTATGTCTGATTATATTAAACGAGACATAGATGGATATAAAATCAATAATGCCGCGTTTGCAGCTCCACCAGATGGATACCGTGGCTGGTGCAAGATGTATCTATGGAATACTGCGAATCCATGGAGGGATGCTACGTTTGACGAGGGTATCCTGGTACACGAGCTCACCCATGGACTTAGTAGTCGGCTCACGGGTGGACCAGGAGACTCTACTTGTCTTGACGATATCGAGAGCAAAGGCATGAATGAGGGCTGGAGCGGTCAGCTGCAATTCAATTTGGGCGTTACGGGCAACTGACTTACCAGATAGATTTTATGGCGCTCCTAATTCGAAGCAAGAAAGGTGTCACGGAGTATCCTGTTGCTGCATGGGCTAGCGGCACTTCCTCAGGAGGAAGACACTATATGTACTCCTTGGTATGTTACTGCGTCTTCCACGCGCAACCGATTTAATAACTTTTCCCATAGAACAAGACCGTGAATCCGCTCATGTACGACTGCCTCAACAATCCCGTCTTTGTAGCAGATCCATATAACATAGGTGAACTGTGGGCCGAGACGCTCTGGGTTGCTGCCCAGGCGCTCATTGCTAAGCATGGGTTCAGCGAAAATCTGTTCCCACCCGATATTTCACCAGATGGTACAGTGCCCAGGGGAGAATTCTACCGCCTCGATAAATCGGATTCATATGTACCAAAGCATGGTAATACTTTGGCTATGCAGTACGGACCCTCCTCTTGTTCTTCGGTTGTCACTTATGGGCTGCGAATAGACTTATCATTAACGCCATGAAGCTACAGCCTTGCCGGCCAACTTTCTTTCAAGCCCGAGATGCCATCATACTCGCTGATCGCTGTCTAACCGGCGGTGAGAACGCCTGTCTTTTGTGGGAAGTTTTTGCTAGTCGAGGTCTAGGTATAGATGCCCGCTATGATACGATATCTGGGCGACGGGAAAACGTATGTGCCAATTTCTGGACACTGTGTGCTGCGCAAGGGCTGACATGTTTCAAATCCAGGGTTTCCGTGTCCCAGATGCGTGCGAATGATTGCACTTGTCCAATTTACTGTTGATATGGATTTATCCTTGTATGGTATTGGTGAAGTGTAAGCAATTACACCTATGTGCACGATGGATGCCCGAAGAATCCAGAAGTACCACCTCCGGACCGTAAGTGTAGTTGCGTAAAGTATTAAGGTGGCCTTAAGGATAAAAGCTCCTCTTGAGACGTAGCTGTTGACGAGGCTGATACAATGATACTATTGCCTCAGGTGAAGCATGCATGAATTGCGATGCCCTTCTCCTCCATCATCCCCTTATATGCAGAGCGCCACCACTCTATTTCCTCTGCGTATTCACTCTGTTCCAGGCGAACCCTTGTCAGGGTTGCCTCAATTTCGGCCGGAGTCGGTATTTTTTCTGGTGGATGAGAGTCATCTAGGAATGGTTTAACCATGGTATAGTGTAGGATGCGCAGCTCCTCCTTCAACTCCTTCCACAAGGCCGGGCTTCGCGTCTTGATTGAAATAAGGGCGTTATAAACGTAAGGAAGTCGGGCGCCCTTCGCTCCGAAGTACAGGTTCAGGAAAGCTTGCTCAGCACCCTTCGGTGGATAATTAGCCGTCTGGATCTTTTCTTTCATTTGTTTTAGGACTGTTGAAGATGGACGAAGAGCCATGACGCCGGCGTTAAACGTAAGACTGAATCCTCGTGGGTCATCAGGTCCATACACATCTGGCACCGCACCAAAATTGAACGGGAGCTCAAACAGCTCGTCAAAATTGCGGCGGGCCAGAGTATCGGCATCGAGATAGACAAGCTGCTCGATGCCCAACTTGTCCAAGGACCAGATATTCAACTTGGTGTACTGGTCTTTGAATCGGGGGTGGATGCCTTCTCCGTTGTGAGGGGGAGCGATGAATGGGACAGGCAGCGTTTCCCACCCGACCGCTTTATTGATACAGAGTGCCTGCTCTGAGATACGGTCTTCGAGGTATATCATGATTAATCGAGCAGTTGAATTGGCGCTACGGATAGAATGGCCTAGGACGGCTGTTGCGATGGCAAAGTTATTAGAGTAAAGAGACGTCGCGACGGCGCGCCCACTAGAACGGGAGGATGGCATGTTCATTTCAGCAGTAACCGGAAGGGTATTCCTAGTAGTGCATCAAAATATTGCCCATAATTCCAGGATCAGACATAGACTCACAATATTTGGTAGTTATCCAGAGGGCTGTAAACTGGCCTCATGAACGTCCTCGAAAGGAAGAATATAACCCCTCCAAACAGGAGGAGTCCAACCGCTTGTAATGCATATTCTTGGGGGCGCTTTCGAGGGGAGGAAGCGTTGGTGGGTAAACGTTGATACAGCCAACCTCGCTGGAATTTATACAGGAACATCAGCAATGTGAAGACGTGGTCAAGAAACAGAGGGCAAAGACCAGGTACTTTTTTAATCATCCTGGGTTGATTAGGTTACGGCACATGACTTTGCATGATGTAGCGAGAAGGGTCCATGAGTCTGATGAAGCAGGCGATACAATTCAAACCGGATTGATGCACAGAAGCCAGCTCCTCATCTTCTGCCGGTCTTTCAAGCTATTCAGGTGGTTACAAGGAAACTAAGATATTTTGACGCAGGTCAATAACCAGGCTGTAGGAATACTGAGTAGGACGACTTACACATAAGTACTAGAAAGAGCCTTTCCTAGTGACCCCGCTATCCTTTGAGCACGATCCATCAGGGGTGTCAAAGATGTCGCATGAGTCAGTCTATTTCTGATGGGAAGTTGTACAAGGCGAGGCGCCAATAAACGACATCTATCACAATTTGATTCTGCCCAACGTTGACGGTTGAACGTTGAACGTTGGTGTCCGATAACCACGAACTTGATAAATTAGAATTACTAGATCCTCTACACCGCTTGCTTGCAGAGACAGGTCGTCACTATTGCTTGTATTGTAATCGTCTGTCTCCCATACTTATTAGACATTTACCCGGCAAGCCTGCTAATCGACGAAGAACATACCTGAGAGCCCCGCCGCACCACCGTCTATGCTGGAATCCATTTCTATGAGGATATGGGGTGATCGAATTAGCCTGAACGTTAAAGCTAAAGGGCCGGTAAAGAGGCTGGAGTCGCACCCAATCCCCGAAAAAGTTGGAAATTGTTTGCCGAGTGCCACCACTTTCTGAGCGCTCTTGATAGTATCTGCAAGTTGGTATCCACTAAGAGGTCCGAACTTTGCGCCGATATTGAATTGACGAAGGAGTGTTGCCCAAAGACTCTTGGATGAGAGGTCCCTAGGATGCACTGCGTACACATTGGGGCCTCGAATCCATCTCTTCCATATATCTTACTTCGGTAGGCAGGCTTGGGCGAAATCTACGAGGTGGTACTATGGTTGGGAGTAATGGAAGTCCTTAAGCAAAGATGCTACATATGAACTTCCGGTGTTGCTCCCGAACCAGCCAAACGACCTGGTTTGCCTGAGCTTCATCGGGTAATTGACACGAAGACAAGGTTCCCCGTCTCAGATGCGAAAGTTTGTCGGTTCCTAGGCAATTAATATGTTTGATTTGCACGAGCCGTCACCAAAAGCCGAGAGTGGTGGATGCAGCCTGGCAGTCAAAGAAATTGATCATAACCAGGGGCGAGGTCATTGCAATTCCAGAAAGCGAAGGGCATGGCCAAATTGCATGGGGTCTTTGCACGGTTAATTTGATGTTGAATTCTCCTGCTTCGAAGAATCGTTCACCTCGAAGACGCAAGCATGTGTCGTATATATTATGATCATCTTCCATGGCAAATGAGGAATATTGGCATCAGTGACAAGACGTCCATTTGGAGCCATAGTCTTGAACCTCTGAGTCCCTATTGACTAGTGACTTGAGTATGTGGGCCACTGCTAAAGCATGGCATAGACGGGGCCGGCAGGATTATTACAGGTAACTGGGAAATTTCCCTTATCAGGCTTAGCAATCTTAGAGAGTGCTGTTGAATCTGTTAAGATAGGTCAAGAGAAGTATTACGCCCCTTACTAATTAATATTTACTCTCTCAAGGCATATTTCAAGTCATCAGGAAAACATGATTTCCCTTAACGGACTTAGCAATCTTAGCCGGAGCGTGTTGATATCTTGGCCAAGTCTGTTAAGACAGGTCAAGACAAGGTTAAGTCAGCGCTAAGACCCAAGAGTTTCTCAAAGAAATATTGAAACACTCAAGGAAATATTTAAACAACCCTTGACGCCCTTATCAAGTTCTTAGCAGCCTCTTTACGTACTTATCAGGTGTTGACAAAGCCAGCAACACGCTCAGGTTAAGGCTGCTAAGCCTGATAAGGGAAATCGTGTTTTCCTGACGAAGTGGAGTCATTGTCTCTTTTTGCTGCAAGTGTGAGTGTCTTGACAAATCTTTGGTTTAGATTCCATTTTTTGATTTAATAGTAAATGTACTATTGCATGAGTAACAATCTGTGATTGTGATGTTGGTATTAACAACCCAGAGATAGTAGAGTGTCCAACAGAATTTTTACCAATATTGTAAAAATCATATCATATTACATCATAAGCAACATATATGTTGAGCTGATAATCCAAAAGCTATGGAATCAAGCCCTTTACTACTTCCATTTGGAGCTGCTACTTCCAACAGTGTATCTAGGTTTATTATTGTATTTCTAGGCATTTTAGCAGCCATGGTTTACAAGCTATAGGGGGAGAAAGCCTCCTATCTCAACGGCACTTTGGTTTTGTGCTCAATTTGGTAGGTTGAACCATGTGGCGTCTCTCACGGGGCTACACATTCTCACGCACCTTCCTGAAACCGAGATCAAGGTACATGACTGTGAGAAAAGCTTACTTGACACTAGCTGTGAACCGTGCTTCGCACGGTACATGCCATGTACAAACTGGGATAAGTGATGCACCTCATCGCCCAACCTGCGGTTGGGCTCATTCGGTGCCCCATTGTCCTGTGTAGCTCATACTTTTAACTTCGAGCTGTAAGTGACACATGAATATAACCCCGGTGCTACCTGTGTGCTATAAAATCAATCAAATAACATAATTGAGTCACAAACTCACAGTGGCTCAGTATCTTAATAAGTGTCACTCATGCCCACTTGATATGCTACTCCAGAGACAGAGGAGCAAGCTGCAAGGGCATTCCACCAAGCACCTTATACAGGCCCTTACCTTATTGTGTAGCAATGGTTTCGAAAAAAGGCTAATTACTTGTAGAGGCCATCACTGCTGCACAAATAATTAGCCTTGCAGCATGAAATGGAGCCTATGAGCCCTTTATATACCTATCCATAGTGTGAATGGATATTCCAGAATATCACTTTGTGCGGGGAAAGGTATTGTTGAAACACCTAGAATATTCCAATGTGTTAACTAACGGCCCCTGACTGCCCATCTCACGTGCAGATGAATAGACGCCCTAACAAAAATGGTAATGCCTTCGGCCAATCAGAACGCACTTTGAAGTGGACAGGTTACCTCACGAAAAAGGAAAGGGTTCAAGGACCAATCAGAGCGTGGGAAATGTGCTAAGCATTTACTATATAGATTCAGTGAGATCAGCATGACGTGTTGACTACCGGCTATCATTACCGGCAACCGGCTAAGTTAATAGCCTCCAAGATAAATAGGCGCCCGTAATCTTGAACCTCTGAGTCCCTATTGACTAGTGACTAGTTGATAGTTGACTGCCGGCCCTAAGTGGCTTTCGCAAACTCTCTAATTACGTAATCGCTGCTTGGACAATGATTACTGGTCATTCGATACCAAGCTTGAGTCGATACTTACGAATACTCATCACTAGGACTCGGAAGCTGCATCGTTCGATATGGCTTCTGTTGTTCCCGACAAGCAAATAAGCTCTCCTCACTTTATCCGTATAACGTCTCAGGGGAAGCTGAGAAACTGGATATCTTTCTCTCTCGAATTCTTTGAGGTGCGTTAGTTGCCTTCCGCATATCTGAGCCCCCTAATCTCTCTGCTAGACCGAGTCCGACGCGGAGAGAGTCCTTGTCTTACATACTTTGCCACCCCAGTTTGAAAAGCATCTACGTTCATCTAGCATTGACGATGAAAGACAATTGCCGGAGAAGAAAGCGACGTGCAAACCTGACAGAGCAGCCGATCTTGTGCCGAGACTAATATCCGTCGTCGAGCTAATCAAGCGGGAATATGTTAAGAAACTGGAAAATAATAAATCGTCGCGTCTCATAGGACTGCACCAGTATAATGACATTGGATACATTGAGGACCTTGAACCTGCAACGGAGCCTTCTAGCCTTTCCGACGAGCAACGAACAGCAGAGATTCTCCAAGCTCTGGAGGGGAAAAACTAGTGAGTTTCAACCGATCCATCATTTGATTTCCGCCTAATCGTACGTTGCAAGCCTGAAGCAGAAGCAAACTCCGTATATGACAGTTACACTCTCCACCGAGCCACTCTTCCACCTTATTGAAAAGGGCTCGACGTAAG
Organism: Pleurotus tuber-regium; assembly: GCA_014058305.1. Taxonomy (NCBI): domain Eukaryota; kingdom Fungi; phylum Basidiomycota; class Agaricomycetes; order Agaricales; family Pleurotaceae; genus Pleurotus; species Pleurotus tuber-regium. The sequence goes on along the minus strand of JACFYU010000026.1, from coordinate 208,207 downwards.
ATAACTTCGTCAGTACCGAGCGGTGCATGTAATTCACAGATTCTTCAGTTATCAAGCACCTCTGCGACGCAAATTGTCCAAGTCTGCCAAAACGCGCGCAAAGAAGCGAGAGAAAAAAGCCGTTCAACCCGTCGAGGGAGAGGAGATGGCTGTAGATTAGAGTATCCAATGATTGGCTTGCTCTCATTTCGTCACCCCTCTTGCGCCTACTACATGATCATCATATCACAGGTCTGTTAACATCATCGCACTTTGCATCGATCCGACTTCAATACGCTGCGTGTTATTGCCGGATTTGTATATATTATGGATAGCTCTCTGAATCAAAGGCACGTTCGATTTATACCATTTCGTGTCAATTTTGATTTCTTATACACCACATAGCTGTAGTCAATACATGTCACGCATCGGCCCTCCAATCAGCGTGTATCTGTAAACAAAAATGGATACTAGTATACATGATCGTTGGCTTAGAATAACTCGATTCATGGGAAAGCTGTCTGGGAGTGACGTCTATCACTGAACACTATTACTTACACCATGTGCGATATAGGCCGTTGTAACGTGCGGACAAAGTCGGAAAATCTGGCAACCGGCCTATCCTAGTTTCTTAGGTCCTCGCCGAGTCGACAACTCTGACGTTTGTGGGCACCACAATCGAATATAGTACGACAAACGCCAACGACATCGACGAACGACTGCTTCTAGCTGTCTTCGACGTCCTAGGGAGATTATGAGTTCATATTCGGCTCTTCTGATACAAGGCGCTATCAGAAAACATACCACAATGATATCCAGATGATCATACAATCGTCCAAACCATCAATGTAGACATGTGGTAATGGCGCTGCCTTTCTCCTCCATCATTCTCTTGTATGCAGCAGCCCACCATTCTATCTCCTCTGTGTATTCACTCTGTTCCAGGCCCGCCTTTTCTAGAGCCGCCTCTGTTTCGTCCAGTGTCGGTATTTTTTCTGGTGGATGAGAGTCGTCTAGGAATGGTTTAACCATGGTATAGTGTAGGATGCGCAGCTCCTCTTTCAACTCCTCCCATAAGGACGGGCTTCGCGTCTTGATTGACATAAGGGCGTTATAAACGTAAGGAAGTCGGGCACCCTTCGCTCCGAAGTACAGGTTCAGGAAAGCTTGCTCGGCACCCTTCGGTGGATAATTAGCCGTCTGGATCTTCGCTTTCATATTCGTAAGGACTGCAGAGGATGGACAGAGAGCTATGACGCCAGCGTTGAATGTAAGACTGAACCCACGTGGGTCACCAGGTCCATACACATCTGGCACCGCACCAAAATTGAACGGGAGCTCAAACAGCTCGTCGAAGTTGCGGCGGACCAGAGTATCGGCATCGAGATAGACAAGCCGCTCGATGCCCAACTTGTCCAAGGACCAGATATTCAACTTGGTATACTGGTCTTTGAACCGGGGGTGGATGCCTTCTCCGTTGTGAGGGGGAGCGATGAATGGGACAGGTATCGTTTCCCATCCAACCGCTTTGTTAATACAGAGTGCCTGCTCTGAGATACGGTCTTCGAGGTATATCATGATCATTCGAGCTGTCGAATTAACGCTACGGATGGAATGGCCTAGGACCGCTGTTCCAATAGCAAAGTTATTGGAATAAAGAGATGTTGCGACGGCGCGCCCTCCAGATAGGACACGCATTTCAGGAGTAACTGGAAATGTGTTTCTGGTAGTGCGTTAGTATGTTGCTTTTAGTTCCAGAATCAAGCATAGACTCACATTATTTGATAGTCGTCCAGTGCGTTGTAAATCGGCTTCCTGAACGTGCTTGAAAGGACGAATACAGCCACGCAGAACAAGAGGGATCCCACCACCGGTAATACATACAGCTGAGGGCGTTTTCGTGGGGGAGACACATTTATAGGTAATCGTTCATACGGATTACTTGACCAGAGGTAGTCGAAGAGCATCGTGGAAGGAGGAATGACCTACTAATGCCATTACCTGGGTCCTTTCATACCTTGGAGTTGGTAATGGCTATAGCACATGATTGCTAGGAGGAGTTTCAGCATAGTATAACGTGAAGACAATCTGCGTTGTGTGGCAGTGAGCCGCCATAAGTGCTAAGCCAATGGAATCAGAAATTGATTGATATAGACACAGTCGAAAGTTGGTGTTGCTAGATACCTCAGAAACTCGACGGTACTAGCTCCATATACTAACATTTAGCGCTGACTAGGAACAGATCTTTGAGCGAGTCAACCACTCGGCGTGACTCCTACCGGTTTTTAGTTGCCTAGTCACCCACCGTTCTTCGCCGCCCATGCTGTTTGAGCACCATCTATCCCATGAACAGCAGCGAGCGCCTTGCGCACGTGCTCTTGCTTGACTACAGCGATCACACTCAGTTAAAACGGTAATTCATGAGAAGTTAGTAAAAGTCGTGGAAAAGTCTGCTCAAGGCGTGCTAAGTCAGGTTAGTCGGGAGAATGTGAGAATGAGTAAACCTTAATCGTGGCAGATTTAGCGTAGCCACTAAATCCTGCCAAACATGTATACACATTACCTAATAAATGCAGTGTGAACCGGCTGAAAACTGCAGTTTAGAGGTCCGCCGAAGTGAGCCGCTGTTTTGCGCTGGCTCATCCCGCTCGCCATGGTTGGTTCGCGGCTCGGAGGGTCGCAAACACACATTGACGGACTTGGCCATTGGGCCTGTTCACTTCTGTGTGTTTACCTCGTCCTCCGAAGCTACGTTACTGGCTCTGCGTGCACTGATGGCTCGTTCTCAGTGTGCTAATTCTGAATTTCCAAGAACTCCCTCCAAACGGCGGACTGCAGCATCCAGAAATGCACAGCTCATGACCCCTACGTCAGCCCCGGCTACTCCAACAACTACCTCCCTTCTTGCCCAGAGTGACCTCACCTCCGACCAATGGTATAGGTCTAAAAGCACCAAAACTGGGTATGCAAACTATGTCAAGGCTGGAAAAAAGTGGTTGGAGGAGTTGGTTACATCCTCTGACTCTGCACCGGTGGAGCGTACAAGGGAGGCAGAGGGCAATGACAATGTATCCCACCTTGCTGGAGCGTTTGACAACATCAAGGCGGAGACTCCCCTTGCCCTTCGGCTCTTCATCGCATTCAAGTGTGAGCATCAGCAGTGTGGATTCTCTACAGCCAAGGGAATTCGGGCGGCATTCAAGGACTATTTTGAACGGTAAGTGTGTGTTCGCTCAAGTCAAGTATTCAAGGCTGACATTGGGATGCACTAGAGTTCTTCTTTGCCAGGGAGAGTTCTGGAAATTTAACAGCCATGTCAATAAATGGGAGGGGAACCCAGTATTCAATAGCGAGTTTAAGGTGTACTTCGAATCTCTGAAAAATAGGCAAAATCGAACCTCCATTGCAGTGCAAGCTCTTCCGATGCTTCCTAAGGATATGAAACTTATCATGGCCTATCTGGATACCTCTGAGGCTGTTAGTGCTATTCCGGAGGTGAGACGACTGTGTTGGAAGGCATTTGCAACAACCTCAATGAACTTGTGGACTCGGTGGGTTACAAGTCTGTTAATGTACCATTTTCATTAGATGAACCATTCAGTACAGGAATGAGGAGCTTGTTAACTTCAAGTATGGAGATCTCAAACTCTGTCAAACGTCCCCCACCGGTGAACTGTATCATGAGTTTAGGCTTGTCTTCCGGAAGACAAATAAGGATCCAAATAAAGGTATCTCAAGTTTATATGCATAATATTGATGGTTATTCTTACTGATTTGTGTTATATAGCTCAGGAGTATAAGGTTCCGTTCCAACCTGAGATGCCAGAGATTGACTGCTACACCCATCTTACTGTATGGCTCAAATTCCTTCAGTCTGCAATGCAACGACCTCTAGAGTCTGCCGACTATCTTTTCCCTGCCATTGCAGCCACTGGAAAACTAAAATTTGGGGAGCCAATGAGCCGAGCCGGCTTTGAATCAATTATGGAGCAGGTAGTCAGCAAGTCTGGGGTGCTGGCAGGACGGAGTGGTCGGTTCACCACACATTGCTTTCGCCGGGGAGGAGCACAGTATCGGTTTATGTTTGCAGAGAGAAAGTGGAGCTTGAAGGCGGTGAAGTGGTGGGGTGGGTGGTCGTCAAGTGAAGATGTGAGTTTGTCCCTATTCATTCAAGTATTCGGTGGACTCTAATCATTCAAATAGGTCAGCACTATTATGCGGTATCTACTGGACGAACTCATGACATATGAAGAAGGGTTTAGTGATATTATGATGGCCGATCGTGCCTACAATCGCCATGAGACTTTTATGGGAGAGGCAGATGGTGGTGCCCAGGTCACCCGAGGGGACCTCAATAATTTGAGGCAGCACCTAGAGGAACTGCTACTAAAAACACCATCTTCTTCTCGTATCCAAAATGTACCACCCTCCGATGATCATTGTAGCACTCAAGAAGCGGCTCCAAGCTCACCACCAGCACCATTCACACCTCCACTACCACCCCTACTCCCTGCACTTCGTCAGGCTCAGCTTGACAGCCTCAATAGCCCTCAGCCATCACGAACGTCCTCTCCCGACTTTGGTGAAGTTCCTCCGATGAATCTGGACCCGTTTCATCTTGACATAGGACCACTTCCCAATGCTCCCTCACGAATACCCACAACACGTAGTATGGATGATGTTATTAAATATTGGACTAAGGGGGATCCATCGCAGGGACTCATGGGACCTTTACGGAGCTGGCCAACACTCTTTAACCACAAAGAGTACCAATCCGAAGCTGTTAAGCTCAGCAACATCAAGATTCTTTATGAAGAGTACCTTTTATGTGGTGCAGATAAATATGTGTTTGAAGCGGCTTATCCTGGGCTTTGGTACAGGTATACAAAGGCGTTAAAAGCAGTTCGACATGCAAGGGAGCTCCGTGGGGACGCTAAGCCCCGCCGACGCAAGCTGTAGACTATGTTGGAAGAGAATAGTCATGTAGTGAAGTAGTGTAGTCATCTACCGGAGGGCGCAGTAATGCATTAGATTTAATATATTTGATGCCGTGCTGCAAAACCAGCTCTTGTAGTGCTAAAGTGCGATTGACATGAGCCCTCAAAAACCAAGGTTCAATATGAAAGCTCAAAAATGATGGTCCTCCGAATCCCTCGAATTCTCATGTTCCATGAACAGCTTAAATCTGCCACTTGCTAAGTGAGTGACTAAATAGCTACTAAGGCACTTAGGTGCTTCAGATTTAACGATTCAATTTAATGCTGATTTATCAACAGTATGAACCGAGTTTATGTAGTTGTTTCTACCTCGTGTTCCAGCTGTCGGATATTTTGCTTCATACTTTTGCTCAATATCGAAAGTCTCTTAGCTTGATTACTGACTTCATTGGGGTGCACATTAGCTGTTATTTCCAAGGCTACTACTCTAAGACAAAAGCATTTCAAAACATATTCATTGTGTAAACTAAAATGATTGCCAAATGTATCAGAGGACAGTTTACAAGCGATGTGGGGGAAGAGCAATATGGACAGCAAGATAACAATGGAGCAGCAAGATCTATGTGGCGGTGGATGGGAGAGGGGCAGGACTGTTGGATGCGGGAGGTACAGGATCATTGGGTATGGGAGGTACAGGATTGCTGGACGCAGGAGGTACAAGACCATCCAGTGGCCCAATGGCCTTCAATAGCTTCGCTCGCTCTGCCTGTGCCTGTGCCTGCACGGTGTCAAGCTCCATAAGCCTTGATATTGCTTTCTGGAGCTCCTCCTCCTTTTGTACCTTCTCTGATGCCTCTTTTTCACGTTGGGCAGCAAGGGCGATCCGGCGGTCATGGATTTGTGCCTCCATGCGCTGCAGACGCTCGACCTCATCCATTGACGACGCTTTGATGAGGGTTTCGTCAATTACGTCGTTTAGAGATGGTAACATTGCTGCTGTCCACTTGTTCAGTGACTTGACGCACTCCTGACATTGTTGTCGAGCAGTTTCAACAACATCGGCAGGCAGAATGACGTGTGAGGGATCGTTGGTGATGGGAATGGCTGTTGCAAACTGGGAATCGATGCCCACCCAGTGGCCCATATCCTGGAGCAACCAGGTGGCTAAGGTGGGAACTGAGACGCCCTGTGGACCTATAGTCATGGTTCAGCAACTTGAAGGAGGATGAATAAAAGACTGCTGCCAACTCACCAATTTCAAACAAGCGTTCGGATGACATTTCCATTGACCGCTTTGCAAGTAGAACAGACTTCAGGTTGTCCCGCTCTTTGACCGCAAGTTGAAACGACTTCTCAACAGTGTCTAGGCGATCCTTCAGCCGCTTGTTTGTCTGGTCCTGCTCTCGGACTAGACGGAATGCATGATTTGTGGACTCCATCACCTCCTCCTGCTCCTCTGCCAATTTATCACGCTCGATTCGCATTGCATCAAGCTGCATTAGTGTCTCTTCATAAAGTAGCTTGTAGCTACGCTTTGGCACAGTCAAAGATGGCGGTATTGGTGAGGGTGGCGTTGACTGAGTTGACTGGTGGTGAAGGGCGTCGGAAAGGCGTTGCGGAAAGAGGTCATTGTTGAAGACATCTTTGTCCTCATCGTCATGCTGAGGTGAGTCAATTCGGACACGTTTCTGAGCGGGCTGCAGAGGTGATGGTGGTTGGAGCTGCATCGTCTGGCGTGGCACCGTGATTTCTGTGTCCAGGGGAGGGGGCAAATGCGAAGATAGTTTGGCAAGAGGAGTGGGTTTGGGTCGCCCTTTGGGTGCACTTGAGGGCGCTGGAGCTGCCTTTTTGGCAGCTGGCTTCCGACCACCAGTTTTGCCGGCTCTTGTCACCCGCCGAGTCGATGGTCCTACAGTGGCAGTGGCCTCTTCCATATACTCTCCATCTGAGTCTACCTCCGGCACCACACTTCCCTCTTCTCTCGAATTGTCGTCTTCCAGTCTCATTACCATTTCGTCGTATGTCGATTCAGAGACTTTGAATTGGTCGCAAAGGCTTTGCTTCTTGTAGTCTTCGAAGCGGCTGCACTTGAGCTTCAGGCCATGGCAGTATGCACAGGCCAAGTGGCCGGACACGATATCGCAGTTTGTTTGACGGTCACGACATTTGACGCAAGGCTGATATGCCGTTGAGCCATATTCTACATGTGGAACTCAACAAAGACGTACCTTGCTCCCATTATTGATGATCCATTTACAGAAGTCTGCAAAATCCCATCGTTTTGTTGCACGGTAGGCTCTTCTGAACTCGGCCAAAGGAACGTTGGGGGGAAACGTTTGTTGGCGCTGAGGGATTCGTCGAGCAAGGACAGGATCATAGACAATCTATCAATTAGTACCTGTGCATGTTTTGACAACTGTAATTATTGGAACTTACCATAGAAGATGTGGCCTTTGACATTTTGAAGAGTGATGCTGGTGGGAGTGAAAGAGAAAGAAGGGGAAGACACAGGTTGCGGAAGCAGGATCAACACAACTTGAGTCGATCAACAAAGCGCGTACATGCTAGATGCTAAAAATGGAATCGATCACTTTGTGGAATTCCGCGGAACACATGTTAGAAGAGTCTGCTTCTTTGTCGCAGAAGTTTGGGAAGGTATTGCACTTGGAATGGAACAGCCATTTTGAGACTCCCTCAAATCCAAGTGTTAGAATGAAATCTCATTTACAAGTGTTTGATGGAAAGAATATTTTCGGGTGACCAGATATCAAAACAGAGAAATCAGAGGCTTTAGTATTACACCTAATTCGAAGATCACACTTGCCTGGTAAGACTTCAATTCAAAGGAAGTACTTGGTAAAATAGTTCAACTGTTAATTTTGAGGCTTCGGTGGAGTCCTCAATTTGAGTACTGCGCTCAACTGTGATTTTTGAGGCTTCGGTGGAGTTCTCAAATCGAGTCTTGTACTTGAATATGAAATCGATGGTGGCTGGCAGCAGAGTCATCACTTTGAAGAAGTTGAGGAGTCTGCTCAGCTGCTAATTTCGAGGCTTCGGCTGAGTCTTCAATTTGAGTGTTGTACTTGACTGTCAATTTCAAGGGTTTTAGCAAAGTCCTCAATTTGAGGATTGGACTTAACTCTTAATGTTGAGGCTTCAGCGGAGTCCTCAAATCAAGTGTTGCAGTGAACTGGTAATTTAGAGGCTTCGGCTGAGCCCTCAATTTGAGTGTTGCACTGAAATATTAAATTTGAGGATTCAGTGGAATCCTTAATTTGAGAAGGTACACTCAACTGTCAATTTCGAGTATTCGGTGGGGTTCTTAATTTGAGGATTATACTCAACTCTCAATTTAAGGCTTTGGCAGAGTACTCAATTTGAGGAGTGCGCTGAACTGCTAAATTTGAACTTAGTGAGTGCATCGAGTACAGTAGTAAGACTTGTATTTAAGAACTCACTGAGCTTCAAAATAAGGCTTCGGTGGTGTCCTCAAATTGAGTGTTCAGCAGACTCTCAATTTGAGAAGTGCATTTAAATGCTAATTTTGAGACTTCGGGGGAGTCCTTGATTTGAGGATTGTATTCAACTCTTAATGTTGAGTGTTCAGCAGAATCCTCAATTTGAGAAGTGCACTCAACAGTCAATTTTGAGCATTCGGCAGAGTCCTTAATTTGAGGATTGTACTCAACCCTCAATTTGAAGGCTTCGGCGGAGTCCTCAATTTGAGAAGTGCACTCAACAGTCAATTTCGAGGATTCGGCGGAGTCCTTAACTTGAGGATTGTACTCAACCCTCAATTTGAAGGCTTCGGCGGAGTCCTCAAATTGAGTACTGCACTGACCTGTGAATTTTGAGGGTTCAGCAGAATCCTCAAATTGGGAAGTTGACTCAACTCTTAATTTTGAGGCACCGGCGGAGCCTGCAAGTCAAAATTATACATTTAGAGTGTGAGTGCATTGAGTTTGCTAGTAAAGACCTGTATTTGACGACTCACCAACCTTCAAAGACACTAACTCTAAGGCGTCAGTGAAGTTCTCAAATCAAATGTCATACTTGACTGTGAGTTTTGAGCAATGCACTCAACTACTCAATTTGAGCCTTCAGTGGAGTCCTTGAATCAAGTGCTGCACTGAATTGTTAATTTTAAGGGTTCAGCAGAATCCTCAATTTAAGGATTGTACTCAACTATTATTTTTGAGGCTTCGGCGGAGTTCTCAAGTCAAGGGTTGCACTGACTGTGAATTTTGAGGTTCAGCCGAAACCTCAATTCGAGACATTCACTCAACTGCTAATTTTGAGCATTCGGCGGAGTCCTTAGTAATTTGAGGATTGTACTCAACCCCTAATTTTGAGGCTTCAGCAGAATCCTCAATTTGGGAAGTGCACCCAACAGTCAATTTTGAGCATTCGGCAGAGTCCTTAATTTGAGGATTGTACTCAACCCTCAATTTGAAGGCTTCGGTGGAGTCCTCAATTTGAGAAGTGCACTCAACAGTCAATTTCGAGGATTCGGCGGAGTCCTTAACTTGAGGATTGTACTCAGCCCTCAATTTGAAGGCTTCGGCGGAGTCCTCAAATTGAGTACTGCACTGACCTGTGAATTTTGAGGGTTCAGCAGAATCCTCAAATTGAGAAGTTGACTCAACTCTTAATTCTGAGGTTTCGGTGGAGTTCTCAATTCAAGGATTGCACTGAACTGTGAATTTTGAGGGTTTAGCAGAATTCTCAATTTGAGATGTGCACTCAACTGCTAATTTTGAGGATTCAGTGTAGTCCTTAATTTGAGGATTGTACTCAAGTCTTAATTTTGAGGATTCGGCAGAGTCCTTAATTTGAGGATTGTACTCAAGCCTTAATTTTGAGACTTTGGTGGAGTCCTCAAATCGAGTGCTGCACTGAACTGTTATTTCCAAGGGTTGAGCAGAGTTTTGAATTTGAGAAATGCACTCAACTGGTAATTTTGAGGCTTCGGTGGACCCTCAATTTGAGAATTTGGAGTACGCTGTTGATATTGAGGATTTAGTGAAGCGCTGAAATTGAGTGTTGTACTTAACTGGTGATTTCGAGCCTTCAGGAGAACACTCAATTTGAGTGGTTGACGAAACCCTTGATTTTAAGGTTTGGATCACAGATACAATTCGAGCTTTGCAGTGGACTTGCATTGGGAGAGTGAGTCCAAAATCTTCACAAAGTATATGACAGAACAGTAGAATACTCACTTTCATGACTTCGGAGGAGTGCTCAAATTTAAAAGCTCTTTGGGGGTATCAAATTGAGAGTTGTAGCCAAGCATTATTTTTGAGGAATAGGTGGAGAACTCAATTTGAGGATTTCGACGAACAGTTGATTTCAGGGATTTGATGGAGAGCTCAACTTGAGTGTTGCAAGCAACAATCAATTATGAGGATTCGGCAGACCCTTAACAGAAGTGTTGAACCCAACAGCGAATTATGAGGCTTCGGTGGAATGCTCAAATTGAGAGTCAAATTCGAATGCTGATTTTGAGACTTTGACAGAATGCTCATTCTGAGTGATGAGCCAGACTCTTCATTTTGACGCTTTGGTGGAGTTGCACTTCTGCGAAATAAATATAATGAGTCTATCATGGCATGATTGTATTCTGAAATGGAGGACATACACTGATGGTCAAGAAATATTTTCTCATGGTCGTACAAGACCTCCGAGACAATAGATCTAATATTCACTGAGTATACAACACTAATACATGGTCACCACACTAGTCACTGGCTTGTACACTCTTGCCCTTCCCCCCCACCCCCTCCGACACTGCATGGGTACTCTGTGGCATCTTCCGAGATGGCCCCGCCACAGCTTCAAGCTCTTCTTCCTCCTCACGCTCACCAAGCTTGCTAACTACTGCACTAAATACTTTAGCAATCCTTTCAAACTTTTCACCTGCCTTTGACCCTTCGTAAAGTCCTACAAGCTGATTCAAGCCGAATCCCACTGTACTCAGAAGACGATCATCATATGGGTAGAATAGCTGATTGATCTCCATCCCTGTGAGCTCGCGAATAACAGCCTCAACTAGCTTTAATCGCTCGGGGGTCCAGCTGATTCGGCTAAACTTGGTCTTCCCATCGCCACGTCGGGGAAGATCTTCCTCCTGTGCTAGAACCTTCGCAATCCACAGCTCCAGGAGAGCATATTTCATTTCGCATCCACAGTTCAGTGGGAACTTCGGATCAAGTGGAAAGCTATTTTCCAGCTTTGCCGTGCTCTCCTGATGGGTTAAACAGACGGTTTTATTTCTCTAAATGTATACAACCTCCATTATCCACCCACTGGAAAGAATATCAGAGTCGACACTCACCCCATTCACAAGAAGCCGTGAAGCTGCATCTGCCCCGATTTCAATGCTTCCTGGGTATTTATCCAAATGCCATCGTGCTGTCCGTGCCGTAAGCGTGTTTAGGCGCATCCTCTTGCGCTTGCCATTGGGCAGCACTTCATAGAAAATAGGCGCATTGGCCTTTAACAGTAAAATCATGAGGTTATAAGATGATGGGCATTGTAGCAAATGATTGTACCTCGTTATTGTTAACGACTTCATCCTTCATGACCCCCTCCGCCGATGGTGTAGACAAGTCCATGTGATTCTTGAACCACTCAATCGCCTGTAGCACTGCAGAGCCTGGAACCGAACCATCGGTGGCTGGAATAATCATAGGCCATTCAATTTGCTGCAGTAGATCTGCCATCCCCCGGTCGTCAACGTTAAACGAACGGCATGCACCGATAATAGATTTATGTGCTTCCACTATAGCGTCACGGATGTTCCTTAATTTGACGGAGTCATCTGGCCCTCCGACAGCCATGTCGGCTTTCAGCTCTGTATGGACCTCATTCCAGGCAGTCTGAAGCCTAGTGAATGGTCTAGCTGGATAATTATCCAAGCAGTAGTTCATGAAAGCTATTTGTCATAGTATTAGCCCTATTTTTTCACCAAGGAATTAGACATACTCTCAATGCCAATATCACCCTCTCCGTCCTTCCCAGCCATTGCTTCTTCCACATCCATTTCCTCCCTTACATCTGAAACTCACAAATCTCGGTATTCAATGATTGCAGTGGTTTCAGACTGCACACACCTTGTTTGTTTCCCATCAACATTTTTGGCGACACCACCAAGTCCACCGGCGCTTTGCCATGCCCTCCGCCGCCAGCGAATGGTTCGCCCTCTGAAGGATGATCATCATTCTCATCCTCCGATGGTGGGTTTGTCAATGGAGACGACTCTATTTGGGGGATGTTTTCACCTTTGACCACACTATATTAGCCATTTTCAGCCATTCCGGATAGTAAAATTCACATACCACGAGTGCCAGAACTATTTACAGTCTTTGCTGTGTCCTCCGGCACAGTGTTTGATCCAGCAGGTACTTCAGCAGGTGTCTGAGACCTCTGACGCTCTGTTGACAGTGTTAGCAATGGCCCCAGAATTCTTAACATGTGCAGCCTCTCACTAGAAGAACGAGTGCTGCGCTGTGCAGCACCCCTCTGGTTGGACCCCTCCAGAGCACGCTTGCGCTTGGAGCTGGATGTCTTTGAGCCACGAGCCATTGCAGAGGAGTAATAGGTCAATGTAAGAGTCCCTCAAAAATCAAGGTTGCTCAGAGGAAGCGAAAAAACAAGTGTTGAAACACGAGCCTCCTTTTTCGGAGGACAAACGAACCTTGGAAAAATTAAGGTTCAGCGCTCAGATGGCCTCTCGGGTGAGCTGAACCATTCAATTTCATCAGTTCAATTGGTCTCCACCCAGTCATATTGATGTATCTACTACAAATGATTACCGACTTGTGCTAAAATCACGAACTAGCAACATCCACCAGTTCGGAGGAGCTCGCAACTCGGAGCAACGCTTTCGGCGGGCGCCGACTCAACCCTGCTAAATCAAGACCCTTTTCTCACGGGTGTCACACGCTTCAGCCCGCTAAATCCACGACAATAAGTACATTTAGTCATTTGTAATATTTATGTCACAGTTTGTGGTGACTTTCGTAATTTCAGCAGTCACGCAAAGTCACAGTCAGTCAGGACAGATTGTAACAACGCCACCCTGAAACTTGTGATGCCTTCAGTAATTGCTATTGGCTGATACCATTTCATGATCTGTTCCGATTTCCTGAGACTAACCATGACTATGCGTGACTGCTGAAATTACGAAAGTAACCACAAACTGTGACATAAATATTACAAATGACTAAATGTACTCATTCTCACATTCTCCCGACTAACCTGACTTAGCACGCCTTGAGCAGACTTTTCCACGACTTTTACTAACTTCTCATGAATTACCGTTTTAACTGAGGATCACAGTCTGGGTTACTGACTTGCCGCAATTACTTCATGCCCTAAAGAGGATGCCACACCTTGTAAGTTACTTCGACAATTCCAAACGAGCTCTTATCATAATTCTGCGCCCGATGAGTATTAACAAACCATACTTCATTTGGAGCTACTTTTCCATTCCTAGTCTAGTGCCTTTTTTAACAAAATTTCTGGCTTTTATCATGGCCGTCTTTTGAGACATCATGGTGGAAGATGGTTGTTGGACAGCAGAGAAGGTGAACTTTGCTAGGGGGGTACATATGTATGTATATGCAAGGTAGTTTCCATCATTTTCTGAACTGCACAGCTTCTGATCAGGAACAATTAATGTGACAGTAACGATTGATCATGATCAATCGTTACCAAGGAACGTTTCATCGTCGACTAATGATCGTGCGAAGCTCGCTCGACCTTACATAATCTCCGACTTGGCCTCAGGAGTCAGGGAGTGGCATTTGACTCATCTTTCCTTCTATTATTCCAACAGTGACCAATGGCCGACGCTATCTTACTCGACAAGGAAAAGTTCCTTCCAATCATCTCATCACCACCGTTTTATGCTGTGGATGGGATCGTCAACTTGAGGGATGCACTCCCTTCAAAGACTTCGAAGCTTGACAACCACATCACGAAGCCTCGACATATTTTTAGGTCCGGAGAGCCTACTGGTGTGACTGATCAAGGAAAACAACAGTTCAAGCAGCTTGGCATCAAGAAAGCTTTTGACTTGCGATCCGAGACCGAGATTCAGGCTTATAAAGCCCCTCCCCTCGAAATCGAAGGCTTAGAAGTGGTCAGGTGCCATATCTTGTCAGATGAAGCTTTTGACCCAGTTAGTCTGGCAAAGAGGTGTGTTTGTATTTCTTTTTTCTATCATATTCTAACTTTACTTCCAGGCTTTCTGCTTTCGATACCGACGAGGTGAACGTAAGTCAGGCAGGCTCGGGTTTACATCAGATTATCGATATATTGCACGTTCTAGACGTTCGTAGACCTCTATTTCGGTTTTCTGAAGGCTGGTGGTAATTCGGTGGATGTCATTCTCCGGCATCTTCGTGATCATCCTGACGAACCGTGTCTCATCCACTGTACAGGTATGTTCTAGTCACACTGGTCACTGCTAATACTGGCGAAACTACTCAGCCGGAAAGGATAGGACAGGTGTCTTTGTCGCTGTCATTCAGATGGTGCGTCTATCGGCGGCGACAGGGATCATTGTATTTATCGATAGTCCTATCACAGTTACTAGGAGTGGACGACGACGCTATTGTAGAAGACTACGAGCTCACTACATATGGACTGCAGCCCTTACTGCCCCTCCTCGTTCAACGCTTCCAGGCCAATGAAGTATACAGAGACAATTGGAAGGGCGCCATGAATATGGGCACCGCTAAGTCAGTGCATTATTTGCCTCTATCGTCCTATACTGAACTTGAGCGCATATGGATAATAGAGCTGACACCTTTCGCATATTCCTTAATGCATTCCGAGGGAAATTTGGTGGCGCAGAGCAATACGTGAGGGATTATACATCGTTGAATGACGACGATATTGAGGTGATTAGGGGGAATCTTTTGTTACCTCCGACCGGTACAGTATGATAAGTTTTTCATCGGCTGGTGGCGGTACAGCGATACATCCGGATCTTAAACGTGAACGTAACTTCAATTTATATATAGACTTGGGTGCTCGTTGCACACTTTCTCCATTTGGCGCGTTAGTGCAGCATTTTCACCACGAGTGAAGTAACTCGGTCCTGTATTGCGATACAGCCTTCTCGTCATCAATCTTTTTGAACAGCCTCTCAACAAGATTTTTTGCGATGAACGCCTAACTTGCTCACCTCGTACTGATAAAGATAGATCGGTGACTCGAATGTATGTACGTACTGCTTATTACTTTCTGAGGTAACTTCTTGGCTTGGCAGTGTTTCATGCATCCCTCAGCTCCCTTATAAACTTAGCTATACTTCCAAATCACCCCTCTCAACGACCTTGATGACCACAGTCCATACTCCAGTCGACTCTTCCAGGGAGCAAACGATCAAGGGTGATGACTTCCTCACTCCCAAGGCTTCTATCGACCTAGAGAAGACACTGGCTAACGATCATGTTGCCGTTACTCTCAAGACTTCCATCCCAGATGGTGGTTACCAAGCATGGCTGACTCTGATCGGAGCGTGAGTGCCTTGGTATAGCTCTCTCGGTGCCTTGCTTAATCGGTCGATCGCGGTTTTGGCAGGTTCATTGTCGTATTTACGTCTTCAGGGTCCGTCACTATCTTGCTAAGCTACATTGCAGCCACCAGCTAACGACCCACCTTGTAGCTACGTCAACAGCTTTGGTGTATACGAGGGTATAGATACAAATTTCAATACCCGCACACTCCGCTCACAGTTCTGACCTTCTAGATTTTTATGTTCGTGAATATCTTAACGAACACTCTTCCTCCCAAATTAGGTGAACGCCCCTCTTAGGTTCTATAGCGGATTCAATGTTGACGCCAAGATGATTTGTTTTTGTATCTATTTCAGCTGGATTGGAGGTGTACAAATATTCTGTCTCTTCAGTGCAGGGATATTCGGTGGTTACGCCATGGACATTGGTTACTTGTGAGCAAACTGTAATCTCTGGATTATTGCGGGGTTGAGATCGCCCTGTAGTCGCCACATGATGGCTTTCGGATCTATATTATTCGTTTTCTGCTTATTCATGGTGTCCATCACATCTCCCCAACAGTGGTATCAAGTAAGTCTGATGGCCTTCATCGTTCACCTTTCTAATCATTTTGTAGCTCTTCCTAGCCCAAGGCCTTGGCCTCGGCATAGCAGTCGGTGTTTCATACGTACCGGCACTTGGAGTCGTCTCTCACCATTTTCAACGTTATCGCTCGCTCGCCATGGGCATCGTCGCAGCAGGCGCATCTCTGGGTGGCGTCATTCATCCTATCATGCTCAATAATTTCTTCCACCACAGCGGTGTCGGCTTCTATTGGGGTGTGCGCATCAGCGCATTCTTCAACATGGGTCTTCTCATCATCGCTAATGCAATAATGACCACCCGTCTCCCACCGCAGAACAAGCAATTCAAGGCACAGCTCGCAATCTGGAGGGGATTCTTCCAAGATCGGGCATACTTAGCTGCGATCTTGGGCATGTTTTTCTTGGTTGTCGGACAGAGCTTTCCTGTTTTCTTCCTTCAGCTTATTTCGGTACAACATGGGATTGATACAAAGCTTGCATTTTACACGGTTAGTCCAACTTTATGTGTTCTGATTTATCTCATATATGTAAGCTGATGGATGACCCTCATCAGATAGTCCTTCTCAATGGAACCAGTGTGATTGGTAGAATTGCCCCTACCCTCTTTACAGATCGATTCGGCGTATTCAACATGATTGTCCCGTGTACACTGACATGCGGAATCCTAATCTTCGCCATGGCGGGTGTTACTAGTGCAGCTAGTATTGTCGTCATGTCCGTATTATTTGGAATTTTTTCTGGTGCCTGTGAGTATTACAATCGGTCCCTTCTTCATCCGAACAGTTCTGAACCTCTGGTCAGGTATATCTCTCCTTGGACCTATGCTCGCTGAATTATCAAGAAGCCCATCTGAAATTGGGTAAAGCTCTTCCACCCAGGAACTCTGTCATCGTTGCTGACCATAATATGTCGGGTAGTGCACGTATCGGCGTTTGCTTTGGAATTGCTGGTATGTCACTCCTTTGTACCCGGACACCATCCAGTGGCTTAATGGCCTGCACGTTTAGGAATTGGATGTTTGATTGGTGTGTTTCGTCCCTTCAGAATTGTATCGCTTCGTTCATGTTGGTCTGCAGGCCCCCCGATTTCAGGCGCCCTCTTGACATCACGTTTCCTATGGATTCGTCCGATCATATTCAATGGCGTAAGTCGAATGCAATTTCAAAGGCTTCTACGAGTGCTCATTCCAGATTCCATGCACCGCCCAGGTTGCTATGTGCTTAGGCGCCTTCTTTCTAGCAGTTGCTCAGCAGCTAAGAAGAAGAGTCAAAAAGTAGAATCAACACGCGTTATAACGATCGCTGAGTTTAGAGAACAAACAATTAATTAGATACTAAAGCCCCCGTAGAATAATGTATCAACTTCGAGATTATATTATGACAAATTATTCAATGATAGTTAGAGAATCTTACAGTTGTGACTTGATGTAGGATGACGGGATTCCTAGAGTAGAGAACATCCAATAAATTTATTGCGCTCATAGTTCCTTCTAGATTTTCTTTGATGGCTTCGTGGTTTTTAGATGCGCTCGCTATTCTTGAAGACGTTACAAGGTCATCGTCCTTATGACCGTTGTCCTAGTAGCCTCCCGACGTTATCTCTCCTCCATTGATCAACTTTTGCACAAGCCTCATAGTCAAATGACTTGCCTGAGCGTGTGTATCTCCAATCTCCGGACCCCTACATTCCTTCCCAAGCCTAATTCCAACTTCATCCGTGTCATATGCCTACTAAGTACTAGAGTCAGAGCTACGGTTTTCTTGAGCACCAGAAAGCCGTTCAATGTGTCGGGGCTTCGCGGCGACACTAATATAGACATGGCAAAAATGCCTCAAGCCCGTCTTTCGTAATACACCACATTGATTGGCACCAGAGATTGACTCTGCAAGCCACAAATGATTGTTTCAGTAAAGAGGTACTAGGGTTCGTAACTTGAACAAAGAGGCTTCGTACTCACAAGTGTTGCCAAAGGCACGGTGCATGATGGTTCCTCCCAGGTTATTAGCGCCTGTATAAGCGTCTATCGGCCTATTGACATGATCCCACGGTCAATTCTGTCACGTCGTCACCCTGCGAGCCATCCACTGGCATTTCCGTTTCTTGAATCTTTCCAATGAACCCACAGTCCCCAGGGAGGACATCCTTTTCCGACGACTCGGACGACATAGAACTCATCGAAGCACCCTCTATTCCGTTGAAAGAACTCGAAGATGGAAAATCCAGGGATTACTTGCCATACAGCAATAATGACCCTGACAACGAAGACGAAGACGATGATGTCGGTGACGAGGGTAGTCGGGCTTTGTTAGGATCGCAAGAGAGGACACGAGGGAGGGAAAGAATGGTGGATATTGCTACGGGATTGTGGCCGCAGATCAAGGGTATTGTGATTGAAGTACGTGGTCATTGACTAGTCATAACTACTGGTGTGGATCATGTTCATGAGAAATGCGACTAGGCAGCACCGACACTTCTGATGACTACCATTGGATTGCTGTTCACCGGTGAACTCTTGGACCAAGTGTCGGTACGTGTCCGTCTTGGTCTTTCTCTTGGACAAATACGTAAACGTTCATCCATAGCGCTGGCGTGCCATGAAAGAAGTCGACCAATTAATCATGATCATACCTGTCGTTCTCAATCTAAAAGGAAATCTCGAGATGAATCTCTCCGCCCGACTAGGCACTGCAGCCAACGTCGGAGAGCTAGACGACCTTAAAACCCGACGGAAAATGATTTTAGGGAACTTGTCGCTACTGCAGGTGCAAGCTGCAGTAGTGTCATTCGTTGCTGCTAGCGTGTCTTTGGTATTAGGACTCGTTGTACCCAGGATGAAGGGGCCGCAAGCGCAAGTGGTGAGCGTGAGACATAGACCTATGCGACCTCTACCTGTTCATGACGAAGTGAGGAAATCTGGTTTCCCCGAGTATGCTTCTCGTATGCTACGCTCGTATGATGTATACTTATTAATGTTGATAGGTTCATTATGGTCTCTGCGACGTCAATGACAGCGGCTAGCCTTTCCAGTTTGATCCTAGGTTCCTTCATGTGTTCTCTCATCGTTCTATGTCGCCATTTCGGTCGTGATCCAGGTACGTCTATCTCCTTCTCCAACCATATATCTCATTCTCATGTTCCATTAGACAATATCGCCCCTCCCGTAGCTTCTTGTCTAGGCGACTTAGTAACGCTTCTACTCATCGGTGCGACTTCAACCGCTCTAATAGGATTCATCCATACCCCTCTGCCTCTGATCGTTGGCTTACTCGTCGTTGGTGTCGCGTCGACGTGTCTTGTTCTCACTCGTCGGAATGAACACGTTAGAGATCTTGTCAAAGAAGGCTGGTCGCCACTGTTTGGTGCTATGGTGATAAGCAGCTGCACGGGTATCGTTCTGGATCTGTTTGTAAGTCGGTATGAGGGATTTGCACTGCTTGCTGTTGTTATCAGCGGTGCGTACATTCATACCAACTGATTATAGAGAACCTACTTACCACATATCCATAGGTCTCCCCGGCAGTGTCGGCTCCATTTTCGTTTCCCGGTTATCCACAGCACTACATGCAGCAGCCCTACCATCTACACCTCGTCCATATCGCGAGCCCAGTCCACTTGTAGTCATACTGACGCTCATCATTATCACCATCCCTGTGGAGATTATCTTCCTCTCTATTCTGCGTGGCCTGGGTTGGCTACGCTTGCCATTCATATTCGTTGCTTTCTCTGTTGTGTTCTTTTGCTGTGCTGTAAGCTCATATTGTCCTAACCCACTTCAACTTTTATTAATGGGATAATTGATAGGTTACTGCATCCCTCCTCATCGCCCAAGCCCTAACTAACTTCCTCTGGAAGAGAAAATATGATCCAGACATGTATGCGCTGCCTATACATTCGGCGCTGATGGACCTCATCGGGCAGCTGTTGCTCGTTCTGTGTTTTGAGATCGTGTCGTTACTTGGCGGGACGGTTCGCTCGAAAGGATGATGACCAATATGTAGCATATCCCATCTCGTATAGCCTCACATTCTTTGATCCATATATATAGACGTATAGCATATGTAATATCTTTTTGATTTTTTGCAATGGTTTAAAGCGGCAAAACCGCGAGGTGGCCCCTATCCAGACCGAGTCGCGTGAGTGGCATGCACTTGCCAGATGCTTTCCCAGCTGCCGCCTTACCTGTACCATACCTAGCTCAAGACACTCGCCTGCTTTTCCCTGTCGCTGATTCCCCAGCTCCTGCAGTTTAAAATGGTAAAGATTAACTGTTCCATTTGCCGCGAGAACTCTGTCCTGTCCAAATTTCGGTTTCTTCATTGCGGTACGTCGCCCTTTGTAACCAACCCGACCTTATTCATGAAGTTATTAGGGCATGGATTCTGCACTCGCTGCACCAGCAATATGACATCTCGCCCTACCTGCGCTATATGCAATACACCGAAACAGGCCAACGATCCACACCAAATTTACATAAACTTCGCACTATCAAGTTTGGAGAAGATGGCGGACGTTGCAGAGGGGCTAGGGCAGATTGATGATAATTCGCCGGCGGTGAGTGTGAAGAAGGCTGGGGCGAAGATTAGGAACGTTACTCCGGCTGTGAAGGGAAAGGATGTACAAGAGGTGAGTTTACAATGAAATAAGTACCTTAGTGTTTCGGCTGAACACTGAGTGGTGTAGAAATTACTAGATGTCGCTGAGGGATTGGAACAGCGTATATACCCCATTTTTGAACGTGTGGAGACCATGTCCAAGGAAATAACGGGCCTGAAAGCCAAGATTGCGCAACTGGAAAAGAAGAACAAGACCTTGGAGGCCGCACAAAAGGATATCCGATTGCTGCAACAGGACTTGGATCGGGAGAGGGCATTGACCGGGGCGACACAAGATGATCTCCACAAAAGTCTTGAACAGAACCAGAAACTACAGAAGAAAATACGTGCTCAGGAAGTAGAGTTGAGGGAGAAGTATGTTGAGCTTGTTGCTGCAAAACAAGCTACGGAAGATGTGAACAAACGGGTAGGTCTCACTCTGCCTATGATAATTACTCGTTCGCTCAATCCTTTTGCTAAGCGGAAGTTAGCCGAGGCGAAGCTGAGAGGTCTGGTACAGCAAAACCGCAAGCCCAAAGTAACCTCGAAACCATCTGCAACCAACCCAGACGATTCGCTAGTAGTCATTGATACCCCGGTAAATTCGAGTTCCTATGTTATCGACGGTATAAGTATCTAACAACTTGAAAAATTGTACAGGAATTTGATCCTGCACCTCGTCTTCCACTAGTTAGAAGACACGCAACGAACGCAGATTCATCTCAAGCTCCCCTCAAGCGGGTCCTCAAGAAAGCTAAAGTTGCTGGTTAGGCCGGTCAAGTATGACTAGACCCATTCGTTGAACAATGATATGTAAAATAGCGTGTAACAATATGGCTGACAATGAAATCGATGGTCTCAGATGCCTACGACTTGACTGTGAACGTAGTGGGTTCATCGATGTCTTTTTCATGCACGTCGAGTCGATATATCTCGTTTCGGTGACAATTTGGCTTCATTCAGGTAGGTACAACCTGATCATTCTCCGAATATTTCCATTAACGCCGTCATTGATACAGTGTCCGTGTTTTCAGGTTATCGTAAATCATTTCATGAACACGAAAAACGTGTTTCATATTGTTCCAAGTGACCCAATCTCTTCCTTCGACCGACATGTCAAGTAAGGGGTGATCCATATCGAAGTCTCGTGGGCGGCTCGCCCCGCGTCGTATATAATAACGCACGGGTTTGCTGGCTCCAATGAGGTCTTAATCTCAGTGCCGTGGACTGCACAGCAAATGGTCCACGTCAATCGCAGTCGGGCAAATTCGAGGAAGTATCAAATTGTCTCATACAAGTATCAACGATCCAATGCTTGGACGGGGATCATCGTTTATTGGCAACACTCTTTGGTGATCTTACTGATGGATATTCGCTGCGCAAACATCACGCTCTTAGACCCTTAGCTTTGTCTGACACTATCGACTTCTAATGACCCTATATTAGCCGGGCCAAACGATGGAAGTCAAGGTACGAAAGTGTTCTCCCAAAGATGTTCTTACCAATCATTGCTAATGGCGTCCTCTTGATTTCTCGATGTATGATTGATGCACTGCGAGCCATATAGAAGGGACTGTGCGCAGTCCATCACCAGCGATATCCTGTGAGTTACTGACATTCCGTATTATTGAGCATAAAGTCAAGATTATAACTGATTTTCGGCGGAGAAACTGCAATAATACACCCTTGCAGCTATTATCTATAAATGCTCCCTACGGTCCATCTCTATTGCAAGGCAACGTGAATAATGGTTCCCCATTCTTCACTGCGGCAACTCCACCGATCGACAGTGAGAAGTTTGAGGCAGTTTGCCCCTTTCATCGTATAATACAGCCTTCCCACTCGTCGGTAATACATCCGTGGGTCAAAATCGAAAAGGAACCAGTCCTTGTGTCTTTCAAATGACTGTATCCTTCAAGGATTAGGGTTGCTGAGCACTCTGGTGAGATATCGTACCCTCCTGCCACTTGACGCTGATACACTGGTCACATCAATAGCGCAGCTCTTATCCAGCACTCTGTAATTATAGTTTTTGCTGTGCAATCAACCATCGAGTCATCCGAACGGTCCCCTAAATATATGGCTGATTGACGTGCTGCGACTCATATAGAAGAGAAGACCTCAGGCACGTTGATGCTCGTTGAAGGGCTTCGCCTTGAGAATAGACCGCAGGGCGCCTCTCAGCGATAGAGACGTGCCACCGCGATTATGTTACAAGGTTATACTCAAGATCATGCTGAAGGTTAGGCAGAAGTATCGTGTTCTAAACAGTGTGCCACACATCCGTACATTTTCTGGAACACAGTGGACAACACACCTCTCTACTGCGGTCTACGCTTCTCTGATATGCTGGTGCTTCATCACACGTTGAGTATGAACGTCTGAGTCACGTTCTTGGATTCAAGTTATGTATAGCTTCGCATAGCCTGTGGGGCCACATCTACGGAAGCACATACTCATTACTTACGGTTAATACCTATATCCCAGTTTGCTCCTTATCAATAAATATAGCATTTCTGCTGCATATATATGGTGACATGAACAGCAGTAGGGCCCTCCAGAAAATGACTACTCTAAGAAACATGCTCTTCTATGTGCTATGCGGACTATCTACTGCTGCTATTATGACCTTCCCCTCTCTTTTAGACTTCCTCTATATCACGTCGACAACAGCGCTAACTCATATTACAATAAACCTCCAAACCCATTTTCAACGCCTGCTAGGCACTTTCGACCCCCGCCACACCCTCGGCGCCGGCATCGCGAGCGTCCAACAGACCCAGCCTGCGGCATGCCCGCATGCCAGGAGACCTCCCGGTTCTCCGCTATCCACCATCTCAGGCCTTCGGGCCATCGCTGACCAAGCGACCACCCTGGTCCTCCAACACACCATCTTCCCAGGCTCATCCGAAGTTATCTCATCTATTGCCCTCCTCGTTATTCTAATCGCCGCATACGGATCCGACATCGACATCACCGAACGTGACGTCCGCGATATCACTTTAATCACCCATATCTCGGCCTGGGCTGCCGCTTCGTCCAGCCTTACTCCCACACTCCTTCTGCAACTCGATCCCGACTTCTGCGTTCAGCTTGCGACCCGTCTCCGTCCCTTGATACCATATCAGTGCCGCGCAAGCCTCTCGACGCTTGATATCCATGCGCTCATGGTCGCGTGGGAACCCCTATGGCGCTTGTCTGCCAACACACTCTCCTTCGCGGCGAACCATGAACCCGCCCGTTGCGCTCTACGAGCATTCCATAATAACCCTACCATCAATCAGTTTAGAAACTTGCAGTATGGAATTAGTGTTGAATTGCTAATCATCGCCGCAAATCCGGTGATGGTCGAAAGGATACCCCTAGGGGCGCCCCCTATTGCTCCTAATAATGTCAGCACCACGACTAGCTTCGCCTCCCTTTTCGAACTTGTGACGATCGTCCATCGCTCATTCGTAAGTCGTTGTGCTGCGAGCATTCGCTGGGTATTTAATGCTTCAACTGTTGTTGGTGGCCGCGAGCCTGATATCGAAGCTGCAGACGATTTTTGTGAATATCCCTACATTCGTGGTACAACTGGGTGGATGCCTACGGCAGCTGGCATTATAGCTGCAGCCATCTTTTGCGCATCCGAGCGTAATAGGCACTAGAATGTGTGTATCATACTGCAGTGTAACGAAATAGAGTACTGTGTGAGATAGACTTTATATGTTTACGATATGTAGTCGTGTATAGTGAGTGTGCTACTGTATGACTCGGAGAT
The DNA here is from genome assembly GCA_014058305.1 of Pleurotus tuber-regium. Taxonomy (NCBI): domain Eukaryota; kingdom Fungi; phylum Basidiomycota; class Agaricomycetes; order Agaricales; family Pleurotaceae; genus Pleurotus; species Pleurotus tuber-regium. The sequence goes on along the minus strand of JACFYU010000026.1, from coordinate 183,823 downwards.
TGAAATGATATTGAACATGTTCATAATATCTTGTTGTGATGACTTGAGAATCTGCGGTAGCTCAGGCAGGCTGCGCCACGGGTGTATTGGAGTCGCAGTAGATACACGCCAAAGCTCCGAGTCCGAAGTACGGCCGAAACCTAATATACGAGAGCTACTTCAGGAACGTCTTTATTGCGCAGTAGATGGCATCTGGGCTTTCGCTGGCTGCACAGATGTGATTTTGATGGCGACTGCTTACAACTATAAAGGTGACCAAAGTAGAAAGCTCCAGTCGGTACTTAGACAAAGAAGCGTAATTGATGAATGCATCCATGACAGAAAGTACGGCACGAGTATAGTAGTACCATGTGAGCATAGACTACGAACCCACGTTACCGACTTTGTGCGGCGTGCTTAAAAGTTTCTTCCCAAGCGTACACAGCGCCTCCCTCTAACCAATACAGTTTCTGACTCCCTTGACCGCTTGACGCCTGCGTCATGGTGAAGCTGAAGTGTGCCATCTGTCTAGAGAGCTTCGTATCAGCTCGATTTCAGTTTCTCCTTTGTGGTATGTTTCATTTGCCCATTCATTATGGCGGCTCAGTAGTCTTGACCGATAAGGAATATTTAGGCCATGGTTTTTGCACCGAATGCACATCTAGAATGTCATCTCGCCCTGCCTGTGCAATGTGCAATGCACCGAAAGGGCCTAATGACCCGCATCAAATATACATGATGTTTGCCCCATTGGATTTGGACGATAAGGAGCGGATGGAGGAGATAAATCATACTCCTGAACAAATGGTGAATATGGCCGAAGAAATCACTGACCTCAAAGCAGATAATTCCCGTTTAGAAGCTGAATGGATAAAACTTCAAGAGGAGTTAAGCGTCCAAGAGTTTAAGCTGATGGAGCGAGAGGCTGAGTTGAAGGAGCGAGAGTCTGAGCTAAAGGAGCGAGAAGCCGATCTTTCTGCTGCTTGTGATGTCATCGAGCTTAAGGATAAACAGGTATATGTTCCACACATCCCTGGTAATTCATTTTACGCTAGTCACTCATCTATATCTTAGTTAACTCAGCTAAAACTGATCAACTCTAAACTCAAGAAACAGGTTCGGGAGTCGAGGGAGCCTCGCAATATCATCTTCCTTCGTCCATATGAACCCGTGCACGATTCAATCTTAGAAGACTCACTTGTGGTGTTCGTTCTTCACGAGTCATTCATGTAGAAGCTAACTCAACTGAAACTGGTCAACTCTAGGGCACTCACAAATCCGTCTCAGGATCAGCACGGATCGCAGAGTCAGGGCCAATTTGCTGGGTCTATGACGGTCCCAAATAATTCGGTGGGTTCTGCCATGGATAACTCTGTTTCAATAATATCCTGAAATGACACACAGAACAATGGCAAACTTTCTTTCTCTTCATTGGTCAAAAAGATCAGAAGTCGGACAGCAAGGACTAGTTCGTTTTCGTCATCCCGAAGCAAATCCATTCGAGTAAGGAACGAAAACTGCCAAGTTCAGTAATTTCAGCCCACCGCATGACGACGAAATCATGATTGGGAAAGTGTAACAGTGTATATAAGTAGCAACCTGCGTTCGAGATATGGACGAGTTTCGTATGCTGATAATGAGCGCTGTGCTTTGTATATTACTTTGTATTCTAGCAACCATGTTGTCATGTCATGAAGTCGTAGCTCAGATGAAAGGATTTTGGGCCACTCTAATGATGACTAATTATAATGTTTCTGATCGTGGGAAATGCTTTGTGAGAGCTCCTCGCCCAATTCTTGTCCGAGTCAACTCAGCGAGTCTTCAGATGCGTGGCATTCAAATCTGTAGTCATACTCAAAATATTTCGCGGACGATAACGTGTCAAATTCAATCACTATACATGAAGTGCTCTAAGATACCTCTTGTGACACTAGGCTCCCTCAAGGCCGATTCCTGACAACATGCCGCATCGCATCTGTGTTGAAGTCGACAAGTCGGCAGAATCGCCCAGAAATTGATGTCATTTGATGAAGGTGCCGGTGAGGTTTTATATTCTAGGTCTTGTAAGGCGGGGATAAATTATTCCACTGCAAGCCCTTTGAAGTTAATCGCGTTTCTTTAATCTCTGACGATTAAAGTAGCAATACTCCACACACCGGCATTTTTTGCATCGTTTCTTCCAGGCTGTTTGACCATTCCTACCTGCTTGTATTCATGGCGCAAGGCTTGCTCAGTATTGCTTTCTCTTGAAGATCGTTCGAAGAGATTCTGGACCAGAATTGCATTGCATTCCCTGATTGATTTCTCCATTGTGGCATGTGTTTTCCAATCCCTTGAGCAGTCTTTTACTTCTCAATTCGACTTACTACATCTATAAGATTATGTTTTGTTTTATCAAGACATGGCTATTGCTCAGGGTGCACAAAAGACATGTCAGATCGTCGAACTTATGCGATCTGCCATTCACCAAAAGGGTCTCAAGAGCCAATCAAGATTTACATGAATTTTACTCCGATAGATTTGAAAACGTTGGCTGAGGACGCAGAGGGACTTGACAAGGGATTGCAGGATATCATCAAGGAAAATACCGCCCTGAAAGCGAGGAACGCCGAACGCCAAAACGATCTGAGACGACAAGATATACAGATCTTGCAACAAAGGATCAAGGAGGCTAGGTCGGAGGAGAAGAGGGCACGAGACGACTTTCGGAATACGCAGAGGAAGCGAGCCAATACGAACCACAGAATACAAGATATGCAGAACGCGAAGAAGAAGCGGGAGGCTGACCTGGCTGCTGCAGAAAAGACTGTAGGTGATGACGATGAGGAGGTATGTTTATCCTCTGAGGATTACACCGTCCACTTATCTTACCCAAAGCACAAACCGATCGCCACGAAGTCGAATAGTCGATTAAGAGAAATCGAGCAAACTTCACCGGACGGTGGTCATAAGCCGAAGGCAATGACCACCATTGCAGATATTGCTTCAACCTCTAAAACGTGGATGCTAACATATCTATCGTGATCGTCGATGGTTTTCGCTGACGTTGTGGAATAAAGCACCAGAAGAAGGATGGGTTGCCTGAGTTTATTCCGAAGGACGATCTGACAACCCCCATCGCAGGTGCTTCATCTTCAGCCTCTAAACCTGTGCGTCAACATCTCTCTTTGTCAGTACTGATTGTTCAACTGACATTGGGAAAAAATGCAGCACCATAAAAAAGAACGACCCCCGTTCATTCCTCGTTCCTTTACGCCAAGTCGATTCATGCGCAAGCGGCGCTCGTCGTCACCGGGCCCGTTTCAGCCACCTTCGTCGCTTCGGGACAATAAAAAGCCTAGGTTCTGAATTTACGATGGTTCATGGGGTGCGGATGCAGTGGTGTGGAGCTAGAAATCTCGGAAATCCGAGTATACTTTCTATCGATAATTTAGCGTGTATTCATGGCTGAGTGTGGGGGTGTGAGGCTACGAGCACAATATTGCGCAGCCGGTTCGTGATTGAGTGAACGGCGTGATCAGCGTGATAATTGTACGAGGAGCTCACTAGAGATGTTTTGGATCCATATGAACGCGCGCTAAGTAATGATACAAAGCAAGACTCCCGAGCTTCTTATATCTGCAATATTAATATATTACGTTCGTAGCGTCATGCGTCCATGAACTATCGTGATCTTAGAAATGACGAAGGCAAGTACTTGAGACGGACTCGCTGGCGAGGGACATCGCTCGCGCTACTTGAGGTTGCCCAATTTTCGTGTCATCCAGTCAAGTACCTGCCAAACTCACTATGAAGGCTTTGAAGCCATGGTTCCGGGTTGTCAGGTACCTGTTAAGTCAGAAAACCGGGAATTCAACGATGATCATGGATTTGGGCCTCATATAAATGAGGAGACGCACCGTTCTTCACGAATCACCATCAGGGTGCCCTCCCCAAATCGAATCACTATGAATTCTAGGGCCAATAGCGTCAACAAATGCCAGGTTTGTGTACTCTGACCGTGAGAACGAGTTTATTAGCGTGAGAAGTAGTCCCCAAATTTGCGCGTGATCCGCTAACCTGGGAAAAGCAGCTTGTCCTCGTACTTCAATCTCGGTCACACAACACTGTCATCTCTGTCTCAGGGGTCTTTCCTCCACATCCCGCCCAGCACTACCCAGTGCTCTCTCCAACCCCTTGCGTGGAGGACCCCTCACTCCCACCTCCGGCCCGACACACCCGCGATAATTTCAACAATAATATGTCGTCAAAACTAAGGCCCTTCTCCCCGCCACCACCGCTTCGTTCTTCGTTATTGAAAAGCCCTCCAGATGCAGTACCGCCGACAGATGAACTCGAGCTGCTACACGCAGAGCTGATGTTGCTGAAGCAGAAGACGTTGGATAGAGCGAAAAAGGCGGGGGAGGACTTAAAGGCGCTAGAAGAGTCGTTTAGAAGGATGAAGGAGAGGGAGAAGGGGAAAGCCAAGGCGATGGACAAGGTGAAGCGTGAACGGGACTGTACGTGTTGCTTTCTGAGTGTTACGCGTTTGGAGTGCATCTCATGGTTGTCTCTCATTTCACGGGTTGAAATAATTTGATTTCGCTTGTTTGTGCACCGTGGTTATGTCCGTTACACCTTTTTGCTTCAAATGCATCACGAAAATGGGCGATTCAACGGTCCAAACTTACGGAATTGCCATGCGATCATTTCTTGACTGCAATTTATAATGGGCGCTTGTTCACGTCTTAATGCCTGGTTTGCAATGTCGCAGACACGCCACTTCTCGACAATGAAGAATCCTCGAGGTTATCAAATTCCGTTCACCAATACAAACCTAGAAACTCCTCCTTACCTTTAGGCTCGGTGCCACCGTCGTCTGCGCGCTCGTCGCTTGACCCTCGCAGATCGTGAGTCAGAGCCAATGTGTTTTAGTGAACATGACTTTCATGATAAATTTAGGTTCGCCGATGACATGAAGAAAAAGAAAAAGAAACGGAAACGAGAGCTTGAAGATAGTGATGTAGACATGGGTAACATTGATTGTCGACATCTCAACCATTTGTCCACTCATATAGGATTCTAGAACCTCCACGACCGCGGAAGGCGACACCACCCGTGAACCATACTCACTCGCATTCTCATCCACCGAAAGCCCAGAAAACTACTCCCTCGATACCACAACCTCTTCCGAAGGTGACTTTTACTTCATATTTCATAACTTGAGTCTAATTTAATCATGTTGATAGCCTCCAACGGGTCCTGACTTTAACCTCCCTCCAGCCCGTCCTCTCCTCCCTACACGACCTCCCGTACCTCCACCACCTGTCCCAGGACCCAGCAAACCAACCGAAGTCACCGAAGACTTCAGCAAACTCAAGCAGCCCTCCCAAACCCTCGTCACAACTTTCTATACAAGCATCGAACCGTGGATACGACCTATCAAAGAAGAAGATGTTGGATTCCTCGAATACACAGGGGACGAAGTAGAGCCGTTTATCATGCCCAAACTGGGTCGACATTATACTGAAGTATGGGAAGACGAAGATAACGGGACGATTTCGTTTCCTAGTGCCTCGCATTCGAGTGAAGCTGATCCCAGTATTTTTGCGCCTCCCGATCCGAAATTCGACCCTTCGCAGTTGAATGATGGGGATTGCGTTACGGAGGAGAAAGGTCATGGACCGTTGACGGAGAGGGTGATTGCGGCGCTGTTGCCTGCACCGGATTTGGTTGGGTGGAAGGGGGTGAAGGCTGCGGAGGACGCGATGGAGGGGAGGCCGGGTGGGAGTGGGGCTGCTGCTGCGCGGAGGGAGAAGATGAATGTGAGTGATTTGGAGGCGAGGATTAGGGATACGATGAGGAATAATGGGTTGATTGATGGGATGGTGAGTTGAATTTGGTTTTGCGATTATCATTGTTGCGATGGGTTAATGGTTATTTAGCCTGATTATTCGGAGAAAGTGGATGATCCTATAGCTACTGCGTTGCGTCAAGCACAACGTGAACTTCGTGTTGTGCTAGCAACTAACAAGAAGCGGAAGGAGCGTCTTGCTGCTATCGCTCGGGATAGGCTTGCATATCAAGAATACGTTGAGCTACGCGATTCGATCGACAAGAATATCAATACCCTCTTCTCCAAGTTACAGAAGAAAGATTCTCCGAAGCTTGGTCGGAAGAAGAAGGGTAAAGATAAAGATAAATCTGAACCCCCGCCTCCGCCTCCTCCGATCATACTATCAAACGGAACTGCAAATGGAAGTGGTTTAGGTGGGAGTAATGGTAATAATCCTGCGATAGGTGGTATATCGGCGTTACCACCTTGCCCAGCTGCATTGGGATTCGTTGTAGATGAAACGGGGAAGTTGGTTTTGCCGGAAGGGTTGAAGGGGTTGGTGGATACGCGGAGGCAGTGGGTTGATCAGGTTGGAAAGGTGTTCGAGGAGAAGGAGAGGGAGGAGGAGGGGAGGATTTGGGGCGTTCCAAAGAAGAGTGTGTTTGAGGGGATTGAGGAGGAGGTTAGGATGATGCTATCTGGAGTGCGAGCTGGGCAGCAACGGACTAGTCCAGGTGGGAAGGAGAAGGGTAAAGGAAGAGCGGATGCTATGGATGTTGGGTGATTTCTTTTTGAAGCTGACTAGTTTTCGACTTTTTTTTATATCTTCGCTTTGACGTCACAAATGCTAGGTTAGGGTTATAATCTTATTATCTCATATGTGATATCGTTGTTTTCTGTACGAGTCCACTCATAACTCATACATACTCTTATCTTTGCATCGCTTCATTCGTTGTATGTCAAGAAATAAGTAGTATGAACTATGTTTGTAATGTGGACTCGTGGTCGACGCATCGGTGTCTACTTGGATGTTTTGACTTTTTTGGTTTTTTTGGGACTGTCGGTTGTGCTCTCTCCCTCGCCTTTTCGCTTCTTGCTCTTTTTCTCCTTCTTGACGCGTTGAGATCCGGTCGCATCATCCATCTCCTCCTGCACACTCTTATCCTTCTTCTTTTCCTTCTTCGCTCCCAAATTCACGTCAACATCCATAGCATCTTCATTCACCTCATCCGCCTTCTCCTTCCCATCATCATCAATCCTACCACTGATTCCTCCAGAGGAAGACGAGTTATCCTTATCCTTGTTGACTTCAGATCCAAAAGGCATAAAACGATGTTTCAGCAATTCCTTTGGATATGATTGTCTTGGAGGGTTTTGATGGATTATAGGCGCGATGGGTGATTCTGATGTTGGGGAAGATGGGGATGAGGGTGTAACAGGTTGAGCGGAAAAGACGAGACGTCGGGTTATCGGTTTCGGTGCTAAAAGGAAGCATACCAATTCAATCGTTAACACTATCCAGATACAAGAAATTGTAAACAGTGAAAATTTCAAACGTTACCTTTGTATAATTTCCCTTTCTTACTCTTCCTCGGTAACAAACAAGATATATTTCGAATTTCCTCTCCTACCACTGGTAGCTGTGCATCCGTATCTGCATCTGCGTCGTTGTCGTCTTCTTGTCGTTCTTTGTTGCCGTCATCATCGCCTATTGACCATATATCGTAGTTTGCGTGTTTACGGTTTAGGGTACCGATTTTGGTGGAAGTGCGGTGCGTAGGAGGGGGTAGTTCGATGGTGAGGTCCTCAAGGTATTTTGGTTTGATCTACGTACACATACACATAAGTGAATAAGTAAGCATCGTGAACAATATTTTCAGCGTAAAACAAGAATTTGGAATTCAATTGTCAAGACTCACGCTATCAGGTATCCGTATCAGCCAAAGTTCGCAGTCTTCGTTAGCGTTGACTGCATCCCAATCAAATTCGCCGTAGTCAACGCTAGTGTGATCAAGGAGGAGAGCGTTTGGAGGTGGTTCGTAGGCACGGTTTGGGTTCGTGCCTTCGTTTTTGCTGCTAGATGGATTGGTGGGAGAGATGGAAGTGGTAGCAGTAGGCTGTTGTTTGGAGGGTTTCTTTGAAGGTTTAGAAGGGGGAGTTGTTGATGGTGAGGATGATCTTGAGGATGAAGCGACTGAGGACATTTTTCCAACGAGAGACGGTCGTTTCGGTGATCTAACAAGGAGTTAGGCGTGGGAAACTAATTACTTGAACTTGAATATTTGCTGCCCGCCTGGTTCAGCATTGCTACCACGTTCCAAGTATTATAACTCGCACCAGCAATATAACAACAAGACAATCGGTGTGTTAAAAGATTCATGCAATTTCAGGTCGAATGTCGAGTGTCGAAAAGGCCAGATTTATTCGTAGTGGACCAATGCAGCGCGCCGCCGTTCAGAGTCCATTTTCAACCATCGAATGCTGCCGCGCCGTTACGATCTGATTGACGCTCCAGCTGCTTTGACTAGCTCTACATCGCAGTTGTATCTCATTTACCATCGATCTTTTTATACGACTGCGCCGTCGGTTGGAAATGAATAGGCTCGTACATCTACCAACATAAATTTATCGTCCACGCCATTTGCGGGTATCTAGCTCTGGAGCTAAAATTGTAGCGGAGGTGGCAGTGAGACGGCGAAGCTCCGAGGTAGGCTTTTTGTCTTTGTCAATTAAAGACCACAGGCCCACGGTGCACGATTTGCGACGAGAATAGTAGAGACAAGCGCAGCCACTGCGATTGATCTGCTTTCGAGAGCCGAGTATATATGATCAATCAATCAAAGCTGCCGCTCGTCGGATAACAATATTGACCATGGTCAGATGGTAGACGTCACGGCCTCAACGGTAGATCCTGTAGTAAATAATGTGAGTCTATGCTCGACTCTAGAGCTATAGATGACATGCTAAAAATACCTTCCTGGCTAATCCTGAAATGAGTGTGTTATCCTCACACTCTAGTGGGAGCGTCACACCAATTTATCTTGATTCCGATGATTTTCCATCAAAACAGCTGTCCTAGGCGGTCGAACAGACACATTAGTTCAGGTCATGCAGGCTTGAGGATCGGCTGTCATGTACCGACTCCTCACGTCGTAGGCGATATCCTAATATAAGACTCCCCTTTTATCTTTCAACACAACTTATCAGGTAAGTAAATCATACCAGTCACCATTCGATGAACCTCATATGCAACTAATACTTGGTATCCCCTTTAGCAGCGATTCCCTGCACTCTGGATATCCCTCATACTCCTGCATTGCTAAGGTTTCCGAGTCCCACGGAGAGGCGATCTGAGATCCAATCTACACATTGAATCTCGACGTTGCCGCGGCACGGCACAGCTCGGCAGGCTATGCCGCGGCACTCTATTCGGCTGAAGGAATTGGCACGAGTAGCTTGACTGTAGCTCTGAAACAAAAGTGTTACGTCTTTTAGCCAGCAGTATCCGTCTTGCATACGGCGCACCCCATACAAGGGACACAAAGAGGCCCGAGGGGTGAACCTTTGTTTTATTTAGTACGGTACGTCCCCTCTTCTCACCTGTTGAAGTAGCATCTCTAATGTCTCAGCATTTTAGCTAGGCCTGAAGCTTTATATCGTGCCGATTTTGGGAAGCGGGATCCTTGGGCAATCACAACCTCCTTCAAGCACATTTCACTAATTCGTCTTTCCATAGTCGTTGGTTTTACTGAAGGTGTAGACTGTTGCTTCAGAACACCTGTGCACACCTTACGCGCTACCAGGCATCCCAACCTGCTTTACCATCAGATGCAGATGCTCAATCAGTCTACTTCTTACCCGGCCGGGCACTTCAGTTTAAGCCCGTACTTGCATCTTTTCACTCGCCATTTAAGCTCAGTCGACACATGGCGTATTTATGATTAATCGGCTCTTCGACATTGTAGCAGATTTGTACTAAGAAATTTTTGCTTCTTATTAATCCCGTCCATACTTTGTGCGCTTTGTGATAGTCCACTGACCTTCAACGCCATTTTGAGGATTGTCTGTGTAACCTTTGGCACTTCTGACTTTGTGGGTTAGGGACTCAGGGTGGCTCCTATTTACGCTTGCCTTTTTAGTGCTTCGGCTTACAGTTGTAGACGCCCATCAGTTTGGTTCGTTAGCTCTCAGCTCTGAGCTCGACTCGTCCTGCTCAACGTCAACTTCAGTCCTATCTTCATAACTAAGGTTTGAAGGTAGTCATTTATATTGGCTCACAGTTAGAAGAGCATTTTCTGCTCCCACAATGGCATCCCCGGAGGACTCGCAAAAACCTGGCGAAATAGTGGATGACGGGCAACGTCGGCGAGGACTCCATTTATCTATTGTAAGGTTTGCATCCTCGTTTCATTATATTCATAGACTTGGGCTCAAGAAAATAAATACTTTAGATTGCATCAGCTGGAGCTGCGGCATTAGCTATTGGCATACCATTACTCTATCTACTTCGACAACGAGCAAGCACCACACTTCTTCACAAGTCTGTTAACGCTCCTCCACGTCGCGCAGCCCTGAATTTGCAACCACAAAGTTCTGGAAATGCGTCGATCAGCCAGCGGAAGCCCGTAATCAAGAGAGACGTGGAGGTCAATCACGCGCGGCCTGTGATCGAACCAGCTGCTGGTAGCTCTGTAGAAGGGGACGATTTCAACGGCGCTTTGTACTCGGCCAAAGCGTTCGGCCTAGCTACACTGATAGTCAGCGTTTGTGCTGGAACGACTATTTTTGGTGTCAAGACGTGGATGGGTGTCAATACGGTGAGTCTGCTGTGGCTCTTTCTTAGAAGCGCATATGGCTCATGGTCTTGAAAAGACAGAAGAGTTCGCTCGCCGTATGCGAGCCATAGTTCTCGCCAAGATGCCCGCACTATCGGAACGAATACATCGTTTAGCTGATCCAGATCCGAATGACAGCGATGAGACGCAGTCTACGGTATCCGATTCGGAATGGAATTGGCCTGACGCGGAGAAGCGCTTAAAAGATGTCTTCGAGAGAGATGGATTCGCAGCGTGGGGGCAAGCTGCTTTGCGGGAGTTGGAAGCCGAGGGGAGGCTAGAAAGATCAAAACGGATGAAGTCTGATCCAAGCAATGCTCAACCATCCGAGTCATCCCAACAATGACTCATGTTTAGTAATCTACCTCTTTGCATTGTATAATATTGACCGCTAACGGCCGGTACGAGTCAACTATCGCTGATGCTGTCCTAACGCATATTTTATTTGTTCGGCGGCTTATATATAGCTTTGCCCTTCATACATCGACCATGTGTATCTAAGTCACTGTCGCTAGACTACTAAACGGGACATTGGACTACTATTGTCTATTAGTGCTCATCGGTATCTTCGCTAACTAGCTACGGAAGGTCGACGTTTCACATTACTTTACATCGACCGGCCTCCTCTTGATCATTCGTTACCTCCTCATGTGGGGTGACTAAAGGCGGAGAATCCGTCGCATTCATGGCGCTGGGTAACTGATCTGAACGATCCGTCTCTCCACTCGTTTCGAGAGCACCCGTCTCTTCAGACTCCGCCGTATTTGCAACATTAGAAAGTGCGTCTGGATTATCTGACGTCGTGCTCGGTATGTGAGCTGGAAGTTCACTTTCGGTCGAAACGGGTTCGCTTGGTGGAGATGGGTTTGACTCGTCGACGTCCAGCATTCTAGATTCACCATCCTTGCCGTTCTCTGTTTGTTGCGAGTGTGAATTCGGCCTAGGTGATGAATGGATGAGATCGCCTTCAAGCTCGGAAGCCATTGGTTGGGGGTCGCGGTCTTCCCTCTCATCTGGCTGCCCATCTACATGCTGGGGAACCTCATATGGAACCATAGCATATATGGGACTCGGCGTCCTATCCGAGGCTTCAGCTGGATCCCAGTACTCCAACGCCGTCTCATCCGTCGAAGCGACACTGCTAGATTCATCGCTACTTGAGGCCGGACTCCTTCCTCGCCACGCGGCAACCGCTGGTTCGACCAGAGGTGGCACAGAGCCACTAGGAGGAAATGAAGAGGGAGTCGTAGACTCATGATTGACATCGTTGGGAACTTTTGTCATCCCTGCAAGACCCAATGCCGAATTTTGAAACCTATCATCTATCACTGGAGGCGGACTGGACGTCGTAGCAGTCACGGAAGGAACATCTGTAGGGGAGGTCGGGTAGACCAAGAATGAAACCTTCTTATTCGAAGGGTGGGGCGCTTCCCCGGAATGCGATTTGAAAGCTGACTTGCTCTCTGATCGAGGTCGCAGTGCGAACGTGGCCTCCTGCCCGGTGAATTGTGTTTGTGTTTGGGTGGAAGCCGTTTTGTGATGCTGTGGGATGGCTCCTGCATTTACGTCTCGCTCGGCGGAAATATTGGCACCTGGAGGCTCGGACCTCTTACCAGAAGAGAGGAGTGCAACGGCTTGATAAGCGCTCTCGATGGCTTGACGTTCGCTTTCCGATTCCGAAGCCCATAACCATTTGTGTAAAATATCTCGCAGCCGTCCGATACCAAGTTTCGAGAATTTAGCCAAGAATCGCTCTACTACATTGTCAGTAACACAGTGAGCGAGAATGCTTAAGAACGTACCATCCTGCGCCAGCTCTAGCAAGCTTCTTGCAGCGATTTCTCGGAGTTCAGAGGAATCGGATCGGAGCATGTCAGTGAGTTCGGAAAGTATGTTTATTCCCAGAAGCTGTTCGCGCGAATCCTCTGCATGAAGTTAGTAGATGAATCCCTAAATGAAGCTACATGACTAACCATGCTTTGTGAATTCATGAAAGCATTGTACTGTTTCAATCTCAGTATCTTTGCCACGCAGCATCCACTTAAGATCGAATAAAAGATCAATATCTAATAGTTTCTTCCTCGAATCATCTGGTTGGATAGGTTAGATATAGAGATTATCTGAGTCCTCGAACGCACCAAATCCAACTAAAGTTTGGAACACTACGATCGTCTGATGTCTGATCCGTGGGTTCTCGTTATTTAGCATCTTGACAAGCTGCTCTGTCAGTTCGTCAAGGTTCATCAGATTCCTGGAGTTGGCTGATTGGGGGAGTCAGCAAGAGAGCTGGACAGGGCAATGTACGGCTCACTGTTAATCGCCAACTGGCTCAATACATCTAGACCTGCCAACAAGGTCATGTAATTTGTCTGATCGTATAGTTTATCCTGGATATGCTTGAGAAGATCTGAGTTCAAAAGACTATCACGCAGGGCGTCTAGAAAAACAGTCAGTACAGGGATATGCAGATCCAAGTTTGCGAAACTCACCCTGGGAAACTAAAGCAGCAACAGCTTGGAGGGTGGAGTGGGCGTAGAATGAAGTCTGTTGAATAACTTCAAATAGCTTGGAAGAGACACTTTCATCTAGGATCTTCATATGAGCATCAACTAGAAAAGCATGAGCGCTATATAAGTAGAATATAGATCAGATAGCCAACCGTGCAGAGCCAGTTCGGAGATTGTTTTGACAGCCATGGCTCGTATGCTATGATGCTTATCCAATAACCTTTGGAAAAGAATAATGAAGACATTGTGGTTCAAAATGCCTTGGCGAGAGTCCCCTGATGGTAGAGTTCTTCAGTTATCATTGTCACTTCCATGTTGGAAATTTGAGCCACTCACCATGCTTGATGAACTCTTGAAGAACAAAAAGGATTATAAATTGAACATTTTTTTGAGATTTTCCGGTTATGTTATCAATGAGATCGCCTGGGATATGTGTAGATTAGCAGCAGCTCAGGGACTGAATAAATGAGCAAACCATTTTCCTCGAAGAGTGAATCCAAAAATCCGGAGTTCAAAATCTGGGCACGCAAGGAATCTATATATGCAGGTTTGAGTCATGATCTACTCTCGAATGACTGTACTCACCATACTTGGCCAGCGCTGCTATGGCTTTTAGCTTCACCAAAACATTTTGCTTTCTTGACTTGGATAAGTCTACAAGATCAAAGATGACACTTGATTGGAGGATTTTATGATGCGTGTCGTCTAAACTGCTGAGTTGCTGCTGCTTTGAGAAATCGGAGAGATACATACTGTATTTCGCTAGTGAGGTAATGGTTTGTAAGGCAGCACCCTGGACAATGCTATCTGAATGGCCCATGGCCGAAAACATTATCCTGAAGATCTCATGATCCAGAATCTTCCTGCGAAAAATCCCTAAGCAGCAGGGTTGGACATGAAGACCAGCTAAGATTCGGGGGGACATACCGTGCTTCCCGAGTTCTTGAATCAACCATAGGGTTCGCTCCTGAATGTACCAGTTCTCGTCCTGACTACCTTTGTAGACTATTGATGTTAAACCAGGGCCCAGCATAATGAATTTGGTCATATCTGCGGACAATGATTAGCTAGCGATGCAGGTTTGGCGATAACTCAACAAGCTCACCATGACTTGCAAGGTCTACCAATCCTCGAATAACCTCTGCTTTAGCATGGTAACTACCTTTCCAAGAACTAGCCATCAGCGAAATCAGGTTAGGGCTCAGAATCTGAGAGTAGGTAGTATCAGGATCGTGCTTCGCTAGTTTGGCAGCTATCCTCAAGACGATTGAACTACGATATAAGGTTCCTACTCCAGGAAGAACCATGAATGTCGGCAATATGGAGGAGTCGAGTATCATCTGGCGAGCGGCATCTATCTCGACATTGGCACTATTCCATTTTATATGTATGCTGAGCGCACCGTTGTCCGCCATGTTCAAAATGATCCCCATTGCTGATGACTGAGTGACCGTCAATTCATCCTTGATCGCTCCTAGGATTGCATCGAAGATCCGATGGGACACCATCTTAGAGTAATCATTATCTGTCATGGGTTAACGGTCAGTCTATTTCAAAGAAGATAAAAGCCTTACGTGAATATCCGAGCTGGTGCATAATATCCAGTGTGAGATACTGAATATGCCACTGATCGTCCCGAAGACAATTTGCAAGCATAGATAGAAAGTCAAGTTCATATAGAATATTGCATAGTTCCTCTGCAGCATTTTATGACGGTCAATTGGACGAGATTGAGTGAAGATTGGCTAACCATGCTTTACTAGCTCTTTCAGAACTATCAGAGCGTCACACCGAAGCGGCAGAGGCTCGTTCGCCCTAACCTTCTTGAGAAGGGCGACAAGAAGAGGCGTATGTAGGATCTTTGCTCGAGAATCATCTGAGATGCTTGATATTTGTATACAGGTTATCAAAGATGAGCAAGAATGACTAACCATGAATGGCAAGCTGCCCGAGCATCTGGGATGCATGGCGCTGGAAGGCAGTAGTCTCTGCTGGAGGACCTTGTTGTTCAGGCATATCGCTCAATCGTTGCAGGAGTATGCAGACAAGTTGCGAGTCTATTTCAGAACTTCTGTCGTCCTGCTGCTTCGACTGCGGTTTTTGGTCCAATAGCTCTTTGCGAAAATGGTCTATGATAGCATCATGAATATTGTCATCGCGTGAACCGCTCGTACACCATGAACGCACCATCGTCGAGGAAAAATGCACCGAGACCTAATCGCCTTTTTGATAGTGGTTCTTTGAGAAGATTCAGTATGGAAGACATCGCATGAAGATTGACCCACCATCCAATACCAGCTGAAGCAGTAACTCCGAAAAAGTATTATGCTCACGCAGGAACATGGCGAGAACATCCAGCCTGTGAATGTAAGTCTCAGATAACTTACAGCAGTCGGATCGTTTGAACTTACTGGCCAAGCTTTACAACAATATACGAAGCGGTAACTTGGTGCTGTATATTACTAAATGCTGCCACAGCTTTTAAAAGGCGGCGCGCTACATCCTCAACACTGAGGAGGGTGAGACGGCCTTCCTCTAAGCAAGAATCAATCTTCACATCATGCTAATAAGATGAGACGTACCCGACCACGTCATGACTTCCAAACGGTGCAACCACAAGCTCGGATCGATCTCGGTGTTCCCTATTTCATTCAACATATCGACACATTGACTGGCTGTCGACTGGTTGAATATGTCCATCTCCAGAAGGTGTTCCCAACCTTGTGTCCATTGAAGATCGGAACGTTGACCACATCCAACCAATTCGTCCCATCTGCGGGTAGCGTTTGGAGGTAGAATAGCCTTGGGACGGTAGGGGTCTTTACAGAAAGCGATGGATGCATGAATCTTTTGCCCTGGCTTGATTATTCGGCCTTGACCACGATGAACCCTAGCATGACGCGTCAGTAATCCCAAGGTGATGATCCAAAAATTTGAATAACCTCCAAGTGACTGTTGACGTCGCAGTCTTGTAGGACAGACGTTTTACAGGCAAGTACTCCAATGGAAGCCATGATAATGTCAATGACTCGTGTACCTCTGACAAATTTTCCCATTTCCAATCCACTCGGGATGGATGTGTTTTTACGCCGGCTGTGTTAGCTTCGTATGACATCCACAGTAGTGCAGCATGCCCACGGTCAAGAGTATCGTTGGCGACATTTCCACCGCCGCTTTACCCAAAACAGTCAGAAAGGATCGCTAACAGGCAAAAATACGACTAACATATCAGAGTGAGTGCCTGGAAACCACACCTCCTTTATTCGAGGATTTATGATATCTTGCGAAACGGGAGCTCTTTGGACCTCGCCTAAAAGCGGGTCAGCACTAAACAGCGGCCGGGGATAGCGCCATTCTCACCAGACGTCCGTGGTAGGGGGTCGGATAGGGTAGTCTGTTCTTTGAGAGGACCTTGCTCTTTGAGCAACATAACGCCTCCACCAGAGTACTCTGGTAGGAACTTGACGCGTCGTTCGTCTAGTGCAAGCGCGTGACGGAAGTAGCAGCATATTTTATCCACGGAATCTGTTCCAGGGAGGTTCTTGTCACGAACCACACCAATAGAGGACACGGTATCCCTACAAATCATCAGAAAATCCCTCTCGGTGAGGGGGAAGGAAATATCACCAAACACCAATAAAATGTACTCGTACACCTTTCCTAGAAAATGTCTGTTTGAAGCTTTCAGCAGGTGGCAAAGCTTCTTTGGTCTGTTCTGGTGTTCCCGATCGTAAAGCAGCATCTACAGCTGTGTTACGAGTCGCGGACTTCTTTGGCTTTGGGGCACCAATCTCATATCCGGCGTATAGTTCGTATGCGCTAGTCGAAAAGTGGTGAGGGTATCTGGCTGGTTTTTTAGACACATGCTTACAATGGTATCTGCTCTTCATTGCCTTTGTGAATCAGGCCAACCTGTTTCATAGTAAGACAGTCTCAACTTCTTTTCGATGAGGTGTTACCTTTTCTATCATAGCTGCGATTGTGCGCGCTTGATACGCGCCTCTGGAGAAACCTGGACATGGCCATCATTGATATAGACGTGGCACAGCCTCAATCTGACCACCTACCAAACAAGAAGATTCGGTCTCCCTCTTTGTAGTTGTCCACTAGCCATCTGTACGCACCCATGACAATATGTTCAAAGTTCCTAGAACTGTGCTGTTGGCAATAGACCTTCAAGAAAATAGTACAAGAAAGTATACCATGCGATAGCAAGGTCAATCTTATTATCCAGTCGAAGTTTGAGATATTTGAGGGACCTCCAAGAGGGTTTGGCGTATGTACCGATACCACTGTTGTAATAAGTGAGCTGCATGGTGTCCTTGTCCAGTTGATGGTAAAGTTCGATAACATTGGTATTCTGAGAGCGCCTGGGGTTGAGCACAGAATTGCATAATTCGAATGGATTATACCTTTTGCCCAAACTGATTAGAGGTGCCGTCAATACAAACAACTAAATTTCTGGCATTTCGCAAACAACCACAGGGTAATTTTTGGTCTCCTTGAGCCTGCGGAACCGCTGGTGAAGGAACGCCGGCTGCCTCTTGAGCAGGAGGCGAGGAAGGCCGGCTACGAAGGCGAGATTTAGCCATAAACAGTTCAAGGATTGACTAACGTACTTCGCTCTGCCAGGGTCCATGGGCTACTAACCGTCTAGCACCCCGGGTGCAACTTACTTAGTGCGCCGAGCTGGTAGAGAGTGCTTCCTGTGCTTGGGATAAGTATCCGATTGCCAGGAAACCAGCAAGTATGGAATCCAACAAGTCTGTCCAGCGCTCATTCCGTGCACGTTTCAAGTCTCCGAGACTTCGGGAGCTGTAAGTTACGTAACAGTTGCGTAAAGGCGTCAGAAGTACTCTTTGTAGCATCGACGCAATGCCAAAGACACATTCTACTGCATCATTGAAACCGGATACCAACATAGCAGCACGGTTTGAACGTTGAAGCAGCCATTAATAGTGAGATGAGCTCAGAGAACTGAGCGTCTGTCACGCGGCAGCTGAGTGGATGACCTTTGGCATTGATCACGTGTATCGCCCCTATCCTGGTCTGTTGAACTAGTACATCCATTTGGGAAGGACACATCAAATTCTGCCCATGAGCAACCCGACCGTCCTGGACGATACTTGCGGCAGCCTGAGCTGATACTCTGTGCAAATAAACCTGAACATTTCGCATTTGCAATCCATTATCCCAAACCGTGATACAGTAGAGGTGCTAGACGAACTAAACAATTCCGTGTTGAAATTGCCATTCTTATGTACTCGCAGAGGATTTAAACCACTCGCAAACGGTATGCTGTGCTCTGTGGATAGACTTCTGTAACATGTGCTGACAGATCATCTAGTATACAATGCAGTTTGGAGGTAGAAACCACGTCGGTTCTCCCCCGTTCATACCTCCCGTTCCCTCTACATCGCCTTCTTTGCCATCGACCCCAAGTGATTATTATCCACCCGCATCTAGTGATCTCCCACACGGATATAGCCCAACGACATACATGCCTCGCATTCCTTTCATCCCTTCTCCCCAGAGCCCTGGTATAAGCATAAGCCCCCCCTCCCCCTTCCACCCTCCGGCTCCTTTGCCAGGGTGGCCTACTCCCCCCGGCGATATGCTTGGCCATCCAGCCATTGGGCCACCGTCACATGGCCCCTCCAATCCGCCGCTCGTTCCATTCCCATCTATGTACCCATCTCCTGGATTATGGACACCACTATCTTACAACCAACCACTACCAGTGCCAGTTCCTGGACTTCTTCCACAAATAGGTGTACCATCAATCTCCCAGCGACCACACCCAGATTGGACGCCACAACAAACCAGTAGACCTCTTGGGCGTCCACGGGGCCTCCAATCGGCTAATTCTCCCTTTATTAACAAGAACGGTTCTGAGAATACTAAGCTGGGCACGACTTCCTCACCTATGGTGGTTATTCCACCCGTTATCCAACCCATACGTCACATGAAACCCTCCAACGTAACGTCCACAAATTCCCCTTGGCATTCAACTCCAATAGCCATGGGGTCTCAGGTTCCAATACCTCCCCCACAGCCCCCAGGCGGTTCCAACTCAACTCCCTATTCCTACTCACAGACCATACAAGGAGCTGCACGCGATAGACGGCACTCTTTTGGAGCAGGACCCATGACCGTGATCCAGTCAGGTACGACACCCTGGAGAGCAATGGACAATAAAGGTGATCCTAAATCATCCCGACACTCATCTGTAAGAGCCCCTTCGGTAGCAGATGCTTATGAGCCTGCTGTTGAGATAACGGTTGCACCGATGAAAGAACTTGAGACCTGTAGGCGTTACTCTTTCTAGTGATAAGCTCATCCTCACTTGTAACATCTTAAGTTCGTGTTTTGAACCCCTTTCAGTTGGTTGATGAGCCTCCCAAGATCAACCCCCTTCTGATGCCGCCTGCTTCTCCGGATCAGCCCCACATGAAGTGGGATATGTTGTATCCCACCACCTATGGCCATTTTGCAGTAGAGTTCGAGAAGTACTTATGGCAACCAGCGACGTCGCCTGCAGTAACCTCCCTCTACATCGTATCCGACGACTTCCCTTGGATGATAACTGCTACAGCATCACATTCCGACGTAGGCGTGACTTGCACTGAAGTAATCAACGCCATCTCTGAATGTATGTATAGTTTAGCTAACGAACAGGACTACAAATATATTAGCGACTCATCGGGAGCTACGGTTGAAGAAAACTATCTTAGAAATCGATCCCGTTTATATGGTGTTCCCGGCCTCAAGCTTGGTATTCGCCGGCTTGACTGGCTTGGAACGGATTCGACATTTGGAGGCATTGAGAAAGACGACGCATTCGTCAAGACCGTTCTAGGTGACGAATTCGCGCCATTTACTTTCGTTCTACTTCGTACAAAAACCCAATTGGTGCAGCGACTCCCGGAGCAGCCCCAGCCAGTTGAAGAGAATAAACCCATCCGCGCTTCAGATCCTGCGGTAACCCCCCGGAAGCTCCCAGAACCTGCCGTCAAGAAACAGCCAGGTTCTGTATTAAAATGGATCTTAAATGGTTTCCGCAATAATCAGCAAGGCAGAAATCCCAAGTAGAGGATGTGCGGTCGTGGATAGTCTCGCTTTTGTAATGCTTTTATATCACACAAAACTATACCATCACGCTGCCGTGATGATTAGCCATGACTTAAACAAGATGCGTTGCAGCGCTAATCGAACGGTTCAAGAGCTGCCCATTTGTAAAGGGTATGATATTCTCATGAGATCCTTTCCCAGCGCTTCGTGCCAGCTCATCGACTACATTGTCCATATCACCGCGCACCGCCCATAACCCTCTTAATCTGAGAGTATCAGTGCCCTTCGTCGCCAAACTTTATAGTAGGATTTTCCATGTCAGCGGCGATGGATGCTGATTTGGTATCGATCTAGCATAGTTTTCAAGCTTCTGTCGCAGAATTTACATAGCATAGTTTTCCCAGCCAGAGTAACTCTCCTGGATCTCACTGGTGACTGAGCATCAGCTCCGGGCGCTTGATCTTGGATGGAATCACGTCGCAGAGCCCGAGACCCCAATTTCCAAGGTCTCTCACTAACAGAGAACAGTGTTAGCCGTGCTAACCACGCATTTGATTGGAACGAACCAATAGAGATCTCCGGGGGCTATCGGCCTTTTCCTGGTGTCGCTTTCCCCCCAACGTCGTATACATCACCCCTTGAACCCGTCCAACCTGGCTCTCCAGTGATACCTCAGCCCTCACTTTCTGAGTCGCCGCCACAGGCTCCTCCCATCCCCGTTATTCCTCCAGATGGTAATGTACCAACCAATGGTTGGGGCGTCCCCCTTTCGGCCCCAATTATCCCCCCTTCGAACTCTCTTTGGCCTGGCATGTATCCATACCAAGCGGATCCCCCTCCTATGTCAGCTCCTCCGTTAGGGAACTCTTACGGTCCCACAGATTCACCCTGGCCACCTACCGTGCCTCCACCTAGCGTTGAAACCACTAGAGAGATTATGCGATATTTGTGGGGTCTCAACGACTGGCTTGGTCGAGATGTAGTTGATCGTCAGGCAGAACTTCGCGGGCTGGTAGCTCGTGTCGACAGTCTTACTGATGAGATACGACGCCTCACTGTTATGGGTGAGAGCGTGCATAGTCGTCAGGCCGACCTTCGCAATGTGACAGCACGTGTAAATAACCTTTCCGACGAGATACGACAATTCTCAGCCTCAAGAGGCAGGATAGTGCCTCCAGGTCGGTACCGTTATTTATATTTAATCTATGTCTTACATTGATTAGACCCAATAGTTCAGCCTGGTATTTTTCCCCAGCCTCCTGGATTCATACCGACACCCGGCGCTGTACCTCCACCTACTACAGGTATACCTATGCCTGGCTTTGTCCCTTCACCTGATAGACCACAGATTAAATTCCATGAGATGCTATCGCCCCCATCAGATGAGAGCACACACAGGTGTCTCCGTTGGAATTTACTATACCCGTCAGCATACGCTCAGCTTGACGAGCTCGATCCATCATCATGGGTAAATAAACGGGAGGAACGAGCGACAGACCCCCCTGTTCCCATGCTGAATCTCGTCTCGAAATCCTTTCCGTGGATTATATCTGTCCGAGCCTCCCACTCCCAACTCGGAGTTTCATGTGCAGATATAATTGAAGCAATTGCGGATTGCATGGGTCAGCTCGTCAGTGGGCAAGATTTCCAGCGATTTCCATATACAACCCAAAGAATGGTCACCGGTTGCTACCAGCGTAATCGACTTTCTGCGCGAGAGGTCATGGGAGTCAATGGTCTCGGGGAGGGTGTAAAGCGCCTGGACTGGTTAGGGATGGAGACAATATTTGGAGGGATCGAACAGAACGACAGGCTAGTGACGGAGACTTGTGGCTGGTTGCCGCCGTTTACATTCTCTCTGTTGCGGATCAGAAAATCTTCAGCAAACGTTGACCTATGAACTGCACTGGAAGCGTATGAGCATCGTATAAATCTGGTGTACTGCATCTATTGGCATTAGTCGTTATATCATACTTTTCAAACATGCATCTATTCAGGATTATCAGAGGTTTGACCAATGAATAGCTGAGCTCGCTCAGGTCCCTCGCAAAATTAAGCATAAATATGGCTGACGCATCAGCCTTGATGCTATACGAAATTCGGTTTCGTTATGCGCTTCCTACGTTGCTCCGCCCCTTCCACTGAGAGCACGGGAAACCAAGGATGTCGTGTTGGGTCCCAGAGCA
Organism: Pleurotus tuber-regium; assembly: GCA_014058305.1. Taxonomy (NCBI): domain Eukaryota; kingdom Fungi; phylum Basidiomycota; class Agaricomycetes; order Agaricales; family Pleurotaceae; genus Pleurotus; species Pleurotus tuber-regium. The sequence goes on along the minus strand of JACFYU010000026.1, from coordinate 161,430 downwards.
AAAGGCCAGCGTCGAATGTCTTGATTTCAGTAGAAGATGAAGGCAGACCCTCCAGAGAGTTGCAGATGTCGATCATACTCTGGACAAACTGAGAAAATTCATAGGTTGGGACACCCAGTTTATCGCTTTGGTGAGTGACATACCTTGAGTTGCTCCAAATTCCAATAGTCAGCGAGGGAATGATCCTGAGTAACGCGTAGTAGAATGGCCCGAGCGAGTGTGATATTACCAGACGGGGAGAATTCCTGATCCTTGAGTATAATCTTGAATAGATGGCCACATAAATACAAGTAGATATGGAAACTTACTTCAAGGATCTCTCGGCATGCCAGCATAAAGTAGTCGAATTCAGGGGAAGCTACGACGGGAGTGGCAATGGAATCATATTCCGGCCTAAATGCCCATTTGTATCGTCTTATAAAATTCAGTTCAAGGCGCTGAGGGTTGAACAACGTCAATCTTATGACCACCTAGAACATCTGTAAGCAGAATTCCGTTGCACTGAGCTGGAAACATACGGAGAATAGTGCTACGCATATCAGCTGTATGGCGGTTAGAGATTGTAGATAAAATGCAATCTCTGATTTCGCTGTGGACCCTAGTGCCGCTCGCGTGAGCCTGGTTCATAAGAAGGCTTAAGATATGGACAAGGCTTACCCTCTGGTACAACACTATTCAGTTGCTCTAAGTGGGAGAGATGTGATTCAATGAGCTTAGCGGCGTATAAATACGCGTATGCCCGCTCTTCAGATGTGTAGAGGTCCAATTGAAATCCGGAGAACAAAACTTCCCGAATGACATTGAACCGACAGCTTAGCACAGCGTTGGGCAGCTGTCGGAGGACGGGGCCTATTTGTTCATTCTGAACGTGAAAGTGAAGTTCAAAAAGACATAATGGTAAAGTCTGATTCTTACATTGGTATCAATACTTCCGACCATTTCTGTGAGTAGATCGTATAATTTATGCCAGGCAAGCAGCGACTTCGTGAGGAAACGCCGACGGCGGGGAGGATTTTGCCAGTGACTTTGTAGGTAGGGGATAATAAGCTACGAAAAAGAGATTGTAAGCTATATTGGCGAAAAGAACGGTACACTTGCTTACCTTGATGAATTGACGCTCCATTTCGGCGAATGGTGGCGCATCACTACCTTTCCAATGGTCACGAATGCCTTGACTTAGGATGTGATAACGTATGCCCATTGTCTCGAAGAAAAACCGCTCGACAACCCATGAAGGCGTAAATTTATGAAGCACGAGGAAGCCGTCATAGAATGTTACCTAAGCAAAGTATTTGATCGTTCCAAGAGCGAGGGGACAAGTAAATGGCACTACTTACCTGAGCGGTACTCCGAAGATATGGCATCGATGGAACAGGCAAGTAACTTTTCAAGGTGCCTGCTCGCTGGATGAATAAAGGGCGTTGAGAAAAAAGGATGTGCAAGGAAGGTAAGTGCTACAACCTCCCATGTACAGATCTTATGCGTGGTTGAGAGATAGCCGATTTCAGACCAATCATCCAGAAAACGAGCTAAAGTCTGCCAGACTTCTTCGATGGGTGGTACGTCTAGGATACGGAGGGGGACGCTACAAGTTAGAAGCCGAGGAAGGTAGGGGTCGAATGCTAGGAGAGCGGCAGAGCCAGGCAGAGGCTCAGGCGAGGGCTGCCTGCAGATGATATCAAGGTACTGCCTCGCGGATCTTATGAGGAATTGAAGTTCATCACGATCTTTATATACGTCGAGACCTAAAAGTTGGAGGAAAATCTATAGTCTCATCAATTGAAGACTTCCCGCTAGTTGGAAGTATACCAACATTACGCAGTAAGAGCCTGACTCTTATGGGTTCTTTCCATTCCTGAGGAACTACGTCTGTGAGAAAAAGGACTGGTATTGAGTGATGAGATTCACTTTTAGGCGTGACTGCAACCCATAAAATGGCTTCTTCAAGCTTGGAAAAAATATACGCTGGTGGCATGCCCTCCAAAAAAGAGACGTCGCACTTATCCGGTTGCCAATCCTCAATCTGGTAAATAATGAGGCTACAAGATTGGAAGTTTGTGATGGGAGGAACTCACAGACCTCTCTGATAGCACCTTCATTGAGCTTTCTCCATGCAAAGTCGCAGCATTTCAACAGACCAGACATAAACGCTCTTAGCACGACCGTAACCAGTTCTATTGGCCGCGATGGGTCGCTAGAGACTCTGGTGGATTGCAATTGGGAGAAATCATGGTCCATATCTCCAAGATGGTGTACGTATTGGATGGTCAAGACTGAATGAGGGAGGCAATTTCCTGCATGCCAGAGCATCTATAGCAGCGAAAGGGTTATAGACCGGGCCATGAGTACTGAATCTTCATTCACCTCGTATGCAAATGATCGATCCATGATCCAGCAAACCTCGCTTGGCAATAAAGGCTCCAAAGCATTGAACGGGGGCTTGATGTTGCTCGCGTTGATCACTCCGGTGTCTAGCCTGGGCTCGCCGATCTTGGAAACATATTGAATACATTCGTCGCAGAAGAACAGGGTCCGCTCACTTCGAATGCGTTCATTGCCTGCTGAAGTTCAAATCCGTCCATCATCAACAAGGATCCGTGCTCCATCTCTTGCGCGGCCTCACCGACAATATTCGTGATGTCGTAGAAATCGTCTCCTCCTGGCAAGTCAAGCTGAGGCATATCACCATTATACTGGTCGACATCCATGAATCCTGCTTCAGTAAAATAAGAGTCCAATACACGCGAACTGGAACCCATTGAAGGACGGAGCACTCTGGCAAGAGGAGACGAGAAAGTGGTATTACGGCATACGATCTAATATTTGCAAGGGAGGGTGTGGCTGTGCTGTCCTAATGCTTCGACCTCAAACTTCCATATGTTTTCGTCCCAAACTCTCAAAAGTCGGATGTATTGCTAGGATTTCACGCAAGAATGTATCAGTCGTCGCTGAATCTCCAAGCTCCAGTCAGGCTCAGAAGGAGAAACGCGTCGTTTTCTCTGGAATTCAACCAACAGGAATTCCTCATGTGAAGTTGTTCGACTCTTCAACGTCGGATTTGAGCTGATTTGCGTTGCGGCTAGCTAGGCAATTACCTCGGTGCCCTTTCTAATTGGGTCAAGCTCCAGCGTGACAGCGCTTCAGACGATAGACTCCTGTTTACAATTGTCGGGTGGCATGCTTTGACGCTGCCTCAGAATCCAAAGCACCTCTCGCAGTCGCGACGCGACATGCTCGCCGTTCTGCTAGCAATTGGGCTCGACCCAAGACGCTCGATAATCTTTCATCAGGACCACGTACGCACTATCTCTCCATTATTGGGCTACCTTGTTTGGTTTACCGTGACCAGAATCCGTGCCACACCGAACTCGCCTGGATCTTCAATTGCCTGACGCCATTCGGAAAGCTCCGACGGATGACTACTTGGAAGGTATGTGTGTGGTCCTGTGTAAAAACTTGACTGACCCGGGTAATTGGCTTAGTCTCGTCTCGCCGATTCGCGAAACGCCAATAGCGAATCGGAAGTGAATGAGTCCTTACTCAATGCTGGGCTATTCACATATCCCGTGCTTCAAGCGGCCGATATTCTTGCCTATAAGTCAGTGGCCTTCACATAGTACGACAGTCTACTTACACACTTCTCAGGGCTACCCATGTACCCGTTGGGGAAGATCAAACACAGCACCTCGAACTTTCGCGAGACATTGCACAAATATTCAATTCAACGTATAAAAGATTATTTCCCCTTCCCGAACAGCTTTCCAGTACGCTCACAATCAATTTCGGCGACGCGCCTATCCTGATGTTTTCTATAGCCCCGTCTAGACGCGTCTTGTCTCTTAAGGATCCGACAACGAAAATGTCGAAATCCTCCCCAGACGTCCAGTCAAGAATCCTCCTTACCGATACGTACGATCAGATCAAGGCCAAGGTTAGAAGTGCTGTGACGGACTCTATTCCCGGTATCACATACGATCCGAAAGGACGACCTGGGACGTCGAACTTGTTGACCATACTGGCGGCTTGTACAGAGCGTGGTGCAGATGAGGTCGCCGTTAATTATCGAACAAAAGGGCACGGGGAGTTGAAGACTGATGTAGTGGAAGCTGTCGAAACCATGTTGAAGGGGCCACGAAGCGAATTTGAGAGGTTGGGTGAAGATCCTGGCTACCTGGATAGAGTGGCGAAAGATGGGGTGGAGAAAGCTAGGGCACTTTCGGAGATTACGATGCAGGAGGTCCGAAAGAGAATTGGCCTCGCTTGAGACGGTTAAAGGTGTAGGCACTATCCTTACCAATGGTAGTATTGTACCGGACATAGCCTCCTCTCCATCCTAAAGATTCACCTTTGACCTCATGCAGAGTTAGAAACCGATCATCCTCGCGTCAGTTTTGCTACGCTAGTAAGCATTATGGAAAGTTTCAGATTATCTTGTTTGTTGTTATTTGTAGGTACCCTGATAAGATAAACAACCTCAGAGTTGCTGCTCTGATTGGCAACTCAGTTACTCACAGATGTCGTCCACTTCAATCAAGGAATGGAACTCGATCGAGCTAGAAAAAGCTCTCGAAGCTGAAATTAAGTACGTACTTCTTATATCTAATTGTACTCAAGACCAATTTCGGGCAGGGAGTGGCATTTCCGTGTGTAGATCCTCCACGTCGCATCAGTACCCGATGAACATCCAATCGTCGCATTATAGATATCTACTTCCATCAGAACAATGCCGATGAACATAAGGCAGCGCTAGATCTTCGAGATGCCGTGCTCCGACTCAGACGCGACGGTGCATTTGTTGCGGTCCCTCTATTTCGCGTGAACATGGGTCCTATCGGCCCCCATCCGGTCGGTCCGTATGCAATGTATTCAGTACTTTTAAGTGAAGCTGAAGCTCGATATATGGTTTCACTCAAAGGATCCTACGAAATCTGGGTTCCGTCGGAAAGTTTTGCTCAGGTATTCTCATATCTTTGTATGAATCGGGGACAGCTTAGGTATCTCGGATCATTGGATCGACGCAAATTCAAGCTGACCATATTATATATCTATGAAGTATCCTTGTTCATCCATTAACTCGTGAAGAGGTATGTCTATCAAATATTCCACGGGTGGCATCGCCTGACACACATTCTTTAGCGAGCGTATGATCAGCTCTCATGATTCATGAACCACATCAATTGACTTTTCCTACGCACAGAGACCACGAAGTTCGAAATGCGTGGATCGGACCCTCCTTCCCCCTTGATTTGTCCACTTTGCCACTCAGGAGCGATGAAATACCGTTACAGTATCCAAGCCTAAGTAAGTTGTCCGCTTTCTTTCATACCCGATCATGACTTCCTGATGGCGATCTAAAATCTCCCGTCAATAGGACTTGGCTATTCCTCCACTGCCCCAACGTTGACGCTCGAGCAACGCCGTCGTTTGGGTGACAATGTAGAGTCCCTCCTTATGCACGAGAAGTATGCTGCTCGCGCTCCCCCAAGAGACTAACATGGCTACATGTATAATTGATTAACAACATCAATTACGAGCACGCTGAGATACGGTTTACATGAAGCTATTAAGATGCTTGTTTTTCCATCAGCGCATTTTGAGAACCCAGGTTTCGCTTTTTCTGTAGAAGATCTGTCTCTTCTGCCCCATAGCTACCAGCCTCTTCGCCGTAGTTACTAGATCACTCGGGGTGCGTCGTTCAAACTATCAAATCTGCTCCGTCGGTCTGATCAAAATAGTATCACGAGAGAACCTATCAACTCAAGCAGGCCTCATCGCAACTTCTGATGTCTGGCGTAAATATGCAGCCATGCTCAGACGATGATAAGTCTCGTCTATCCTCCTATTTGGGGTTACTTTGTACAAAGTCGTCGCGAGTTTCGGAAATTACAGTGCTAGATATAGTGACGCAGTCATTGCCTGTGCACTGGCACGATCGTCTACTATCTTCCCGACGTGGTCTTTTCGGATCATTGAACACTGTGAGTGTGATCTTATCACCGTAACAAGTATAACCCACCATCATGAGAATATGATGTAGGGGCAAGCAACACAGAATTTCTGATCAGCTGTGCAGAAGAATGCTTGCGACTCTGTTTATGATCGAACTTTGCTGAATCAATCATACCTTCATTTTTGGACTAATTGAATCATGCCTCTCACCGACGCGGGAAGGGGCAATGACCATCATATCTCCCAAGTAACCAGAACTCTCTTCCGGGCACCAGCGGGTATCTATAACCGAGGCCCTGGTATAAGAACAGCCATCCAACACCCATTCTATTTGTATTCGGTAGTCCCTCCACTCTTCCCCTCCTCCCCCGAGTTGCGGTCCCTGGCCAGGCTATACTACCAATCTACGTTTCTTAATCCATCTATTCATTCTTGTCTTCTTTACACCTTACAGCCGCATAATCGAACGCTTCATTCATTTCAGCGATTCACTCTACTTTCGTTCTATCATCCCTGCCTCGGCCAGTCTATATATACCTCCGATTCAACCATATTCCGCAACAACAGGGGGAGCCATGAATTTCATCGGAGTCCTCGCTATCAGCACCCTTGCTTTAGTCATGTTTTATGGGATGGCAACTGTGCAATTCTTCCTGTACCATGCGAGATTCCGAAGGAGGGATTCGAGGGTGATCAGAGTAGTGGTATGTCTCTTCTTCCTCTCGCCGTTTCACGCATTCAGCTGTGGTTACCATTTTCTTAAAGGTTGTCGTTGTGTGGTAAGTGCAATTAATATTACTTCCGCAGTATCTCAAATATCCTATAGGCTCTGCTCTCTGGGGCAACTAATTTGTGTTTGCTCGTCGCTCTATACTTTCACTATCCTGGAGTTTTTCACCCCTATCCATTCTGTTCGTATTCCGCCAACTCTTGCGATTGCCTTCCTTCTCGGAGGTATCACACAACCACTCGTCCAAGCTGCGTTGACTTTCCGTATGTGGAAGTTCACTCAAGCTCAGTCACAGTTGGTGTGCGCATATCGCATTATCCCAGTGATATGTTGGTCTATCTCAGTTTATATACTGGGGGCGACCATGTTTTTGTCTCTCATGGCAATATTCACGGTTCACAATGGGAAGACGCTATACGATTATACCGAGACCTGGCGCTGGATGATCAGTTCGATGCTGTTCGCGACTGCGGTCGTTGACGGGTTGATATCGTTAGCTCTGTGTTGGCAACTCTTCACTCACCGCGGCGAAGCCATGCGACGGTGAGTTTCGATTCTCCTACTATTTATCAGTGAGCTTAACTGAAATCGGTGATCTCAGGACGGCTAAACTACTTGACAAATTGATCTTGTGGACAATTCGTGAGTTCGTTGGATGATCAATCATTGGTTTTAATCACTGATTGTTTGATTGGAAAGCCACTGGCATGGTGACAAGGTGTGTATTTATACTGTTTGAAGTCGCCAATAGATCGCTGAAACCATGTACTGAAGCCTGACCGCCGTGGCAGTTAACATCGGCGTAGGTTACCCATTCTTTAGACTGCTTCGTTCCGCTTATCATTTTGGTTCAGTTCATGCTGTCAAGGCACAACTGTACGTCGATCACTACTGTTGTGTTAAGGAAACTGATTTCCCCTATCCCAGTCACATGGTTAGCACTCTTAATCGTTCTGACGGATTGTAAGTGAGATATCCTTGGTCAAAGAGCGGAGACTCACAAAAATATCTTACCTTAGTATACACGAATACATTACTCGCACTGTGAGTTTCGTCGATTTCATCGCAGTCCAGCTAACTTAACCGCTCTTCCGTTAGGTTGAATGGACGATGGCAACTTGACACTATCGATGATGACATGACGATCACGACTTTCAGATTATCAGGGAGCCGACCACACTCGTTACGCAGTGGTGGTCCATCTCGGCCCCCAACCCGCAGACAGTTGCGGATCATGGTTTCTAACGACACTTTGAATACAATACCTGGCCGCTCCAGCGCAATTCATAATACTTATAGTAACCCAACATATTTCGTTTCCGGTGGTTCCCCCGTTTTACCCACAGTAGATGGCGGTTTTGGTATTGGGCCTTTCGATCCAATCGATACTCTCGGTTCAGCTGCGACCTTCTATGATCGCTCTCCATTGGCCTCGGATCATCATGTGAGATTTACTTGAGTTTTCTTCTGCTCGGATCATTGATCTTTTGGATCACCGTACAGGGGCTTGAATCCGGGAGTTTTGAAATGGTCCCACTCCGTACACCCCAGTCTGCTAGGGTCTCCGATTCACCAAGACATGGAAACCGGTGCATGTAGCTTAGAACCAAAGTCCACGATTAGTTTAATTATTCAGAATTTCCTAGACATTGATCGGATGTATTTTTATTATTATTCCTCCAGGTGTATCCATAGCATTTCTTGTTACTATATTCCGTTGTAGTAGAGTAATTACTTTTCTTGTATCCATACAGCGATTCGAATTCTCCTCCTTTTTTTCAATATAGGGGCAATATTGATTGTTCAAGTTTGGACGTAAAGTCGTCAACGCCTCGCTTCTTGGATTTCAACTTATCGCACAAATTCATACCCGTCTCGGACAGTAATGAAGTCAAGTTTAGTATAAGCAAACCTTCGATCTCTGCTATATCCTCCATCGTCCAAAATAAAAAAATTCAATTTACAGTGCCGCAACGGCCATAATGCCCACCACGACCTCCATTGTGAGTTGAATCCAACATATATGCGCTCTTAAGCTGGGAGCTACGAGGATTCATTTCACTGCTGTTAGGATCCATTTCGTACCGCGGAGCTTGCCATAGAACTTCAAGTGGAACGCATGAAAGTCGCAGAGGTCCTGGCAGCTAGGGATACGCTCGTTCAGCGGCTAGCGGACGCATACATATCCATCCAGCAGAAAAATAAGTCTCTCGAACGTCTTGCAAAAAAATGCGGTACCCCCTTGTCTGAGTTAATTAATCTTTCGACCCCTGATCTGGCTGCCGACCATCATGAAAAACAGAAGCTGATCGAGCAGGTAGCTGCACAACAGACCGTCATCAACCAACTCCAGGAGGAACTCAAGAATAGAAAGTGTCTCCCAAAGTCCTCGGATCCACCTCCTTGTTACGAAGAAAACTTGTCTCCAGTGATTCTGTCACCGAACATTCAGGTATATCCGATTTTAATATACTACTTTTTTGAAATGACTGATAATTAACCCGGCCCCCAGAATGAGGGTGATTTCTACCCCTTCCCTCGTGCCCAGTTTCAATGGGGTGAGGCCACTCCAGCGCAGCATCTCACACTTCCTGCACTCTCGCGCACTACCTCTCAAAGTTCCATCCCGGCGACGTTGAGTGACATTGGTATCAACGACGCAGAAGAACCTGAAACAATTGATGCTCGTTCACTCCATTCTTCTCTATAAATCACAACTGATTTATTGATTCTTAGATACTCCCTAGGTCCAACAATGCAGCTGATAGGATTAGGGCAAGAAATGTCATCCTTGCCGCCCTTCCTATACCACTCAACGGACCCCCCGACGACTTGCAACCAATCATGATTCCGGCACCCCTTACTTTGCAAGAATTCATAAATAGTGGCTCTAGTGTTGGTTATTCAAATCCCGGTTTGATGATATCGTTCATTGATTAATATATGCGCGTAGTTTCTCCGAAACTCGTACGAGCATCATATCCTTGCTTTGCTTCTCACTCACTACCCCTTAGCCTGTCTAACTATCGCCAGCTTCATGAGTTGACGACGTCGTGGTGCGAGGAAAAGGAAGAGCACGGCTACTTCTTAACCCCAGTTTTCAAATGTAGCACTAATCCACGAGTTGTAACGGCTCACCGTTGGAATTTTGTCGATGTTTTGCATAGAATGACTAAACCTACAGGTGACAGCCACGGTTACACGCTGAAAGAAGAGTCTGACTGTATCCCAGAGTTTTTCTACAGCAAGAACGGGCATTGGTACTACGCTGGAATTTACAAGGCGTTTCGGATGGAAGACCTAACCACAAAGGAGTGGGAAGCGCTTTCTACTGAGGTTTGGCCATATCCTTACCTTACTCAACATCCCTTCATGTTCGAAAGCAGACGACGTCCGCAATTGTGAAAGATACTATCCTAGCTCGCAAGAATTTATCTCCTCAGAACGTCTACGAAATCACGCAACTCTACGCATGCGGCGCTCTCAAGGTTGCGTGTATCGGGCTTCAGTGTGTTGGTTTCAATGGCGCTGTCTTCAATGCTCTTATGGATCACGCCAACAAGTACGCTCAGGCCGCTCTGAATGCTAAGAACGTCATCAGCGCCCCCTGCAGTAGGACGACGACGCCGTTGCACTCACCTGATCCTCCCCCTGGCGGTGGCTTCCCCTGGACTTCGACCCATACTGCTGGCGTTTCGAACATAACGGAGAAGATGGCGGCATTGACTGTGGCTTCGCCAAGTAATAGGAAAACGGACAGCTCTGCGACTGAGGACGCCTCGAAACGGATGGTCTGATCTCATCTGGACGTCATTACTCATCATTTCGACTTCTCACTGCTCTGTCTACGATTTGCCTGTTCTCATTCATGTGGATCTCCTGCAGAGACGTCATTGTGACGCTACAGTTCGAGACACTATGTAGGCCTTCTTTTCCTCGGCAAGTTTCTTCAGAACAACCGTATTTATGGACCTTTCGCATTCATCGGAGATAATATCATTGCAGAAACCCGATCATGGCGCTACACTTGGTAGCAGATTGTAACTTTACACCACGGAATAAACTGTACATTTTATGCAGACATGTTACTAACTTGTTCAATGCGGCCATCCAGCAACCTCAGAATAGTGTTCAAGCCAAGTAAAACACCCTCATCTGGTCCCTCTCCGGTAACAATCCGAGTATGTGCGAAGTCAATCAGTTTGACGACGTATGGCGGACACGGCTTCTTATCGGCATCTTCGTCGTCATCGTCGTCGTCATCCTCTTCTTCGAACGCTCCTTCTTCTAGTAACTTCAACCCTTCCTCTGCCCTTTTCCAATCAGCTTCGTAGATAATGAGGACGCTTCCTCCAACCATGCGCACATGAACCTGCGCGAAGGCATCTTTCAATTCAGCGACATCCTCCCGAATTCCACGTAGGATAGGAAGGAGAGCAGAACGCGGTAAACCACTATTAGATGACGCTTCTGGTCCTGTCGTAGCTTTGTCGGATGTTGATGGCGGTGACGATGATCCCACAGGGAAGAATCGAACAAAGCCATCAGGCAAATCAGCAGGCTTGATAGATTTCCCATACGCCTTGGGCGTATTAACAGGCTGACCAGTTTCATTATCATAGACCTATGAAAAGGGGTTAGTTGCGAAGCAGAATTGGTATTATCGTATGGCGTACTTGGAAACCAGTCAGCCGGATTCCTGTCTCAAAAGAAGTTGTATCTCTTGCGGTCTTGAGCATTCGTTCAACTTTCTCTGGTGATGCGGATTCATCATAAAGTACGGTTCCGAGTTTGACGTCGATGATGTTAGGCTTGAGAAATAGATGTGAGAGATTCTCAAGAACGAGGGAGTGTGATTTCAGGATGATGGGTAAATTGTGACAGTTCTCATAGGAGTCAGGCGTATACTCATCTTTATGTTCGTCCTTGATTTCGCCCTCAACAGGGGCTACAGCCAACCCTGCTTTCTCCCCTTTACTCTGATCGACCTTCCCTTGCAAAGAGAGAGTGCCGTAAAACTTTGGAACGAAAGGACGAAGGGGCGCAAACCCAGGATCGCCGATGGATGTTTGGTAAAATTGAAGCTCGAGGGGAAGTGCTGGTTTGATCAAGAGTGAGCCATCTTCGGAGGCGAGGACGCCAGAATGCCCTCCAACTTGGGTGCTCAAGGGTACATTGTGACCTGAAGAAAGTTCAGCCGTGGTCATGTTTGTGTGCTATATGAAAAAAGAATCCAAGATGGAGAAGATCAAGTCACAACCTCAAGATTCAGCGGCCGATTCGAATCCGAGTTTATCTTTTTTCCTGATCTACTACCATCACTTGGCTTCAGAATCACTGCACTATGTTAGGGCTAGCGCTGGACCACGACGCCAATCAGTACATCGCTGTCACGCTCTCATCGTCGTCTCCCTACCTTAACAATCCATCTGGGCTCACTGCTATACACCCAGCCATCGGCCACGTTGGCCAAGTGGGTGAAATGCGTGACGTGCAACTGCTGGGCGTATCGAAGCAGACGTGGAATAACGAGCAGGATGATATATTGGCCGCGTTGAATCGTGCACGAGGCATTTTGCGTGTCGAATTGCAAGAAGCGAAGCAAAGAGCTAAGCGCGATGAGCTGTAGCCGGTTTATCTTCATCTTACTATGACGGACTGGTGAGTAATTGTATCTATTGCTTGAACCGAAGCTCATGCTAACATAGCTGCATGTCATAGTTTGATCATATGCAAATATAATCAGAGTCTCCATCCGTAATGCATGTAATAGACTATGTAAACGACCATCTAGCAGGTTGGACTTTCCTTGGGACAATATTCAATGATCTGTGCAATGATCTGTAATGCTAGTTAGAAAATGTGATAACTGATATCATTGTGTTATGGATGCAGAACGATCTAAAAACGCGACTATGATATGGAGACCCAGGCTGCCTAGAACGTAGTTTGGGCGAAGCAGTGTGCGGACGACATTTCCATTTCCATCGCCGAGACAACTTGTTGGCAATCGCCAAATAGTCCTAATCGTGCTTAGGCTAGCTACTGGGTCGACAAGAGATCAATGGCATCGACGCCGCAGCAGGCGCCGGAATGATGATAGGGAGGCAACAGGGGCTACGGCAGTACGATGTGTGATTGTGAAACCAACTCCCTTGACTATCTCTTGACCGCAGTCCCAAGCGCTGTTTCTTCAGAAACCTCAGGTCATGAACGTCCGATCTGAATGTTTCTGGGTAATCGCCTTTTCCGTTGCGCGCGTGCACGTACTGTCGCAATGGTGCACGGACCAGTGCTGGCGGAGAGACCGTGGGAACACAGACACACATATAAAAATGGCACCAATCCACGGAATCTTTTTCTTCACGCACCTCAAGTCAAATTACAAACCACTGCCTCTACCATTTCCTACGGCTGGTTTGTGCCAAAATTGGGCGGAGACGAATTTTAGTGGATGCTCTAGGACAAGTTCTCGATCCCTGTTGTTGGTAGGGAGCGAGTAACGTCGGCAGTTCGTACATTCTCATTTACGGCCCAGGCATTTTTTATGATTTATAACTGTGATTTGGGCTGGGTTCAATGATTAATGCTTATATAGTCCGTTGATTCCGTTCTCATAGTCGCGTTCGGAAAGCACCAGGCTCAATCCTGTTCAATAGTCGTGTCGAATCGTCAACGCGCATGACTTGAGAGGCAGTTAACTGCTTGCAACAGCAAGAATGGGCCTAGGATAACCTTGTGTAATAATCTATCCTTTAGGTTGTCAGTATACAAATATGATATGTGTGTCTAATGTACACAACGCAATCGTTCCCCCTCATACGAAGTACAAACAAAAGTCCTACTTTGGAAACCATGCAACAACTGGTAGTCTAGAGCTTGACCTGACCAGTAGCCCTTTGCGCAAATAAGCGAGCGGCGCCATCCAAAATGACGTGGTTGCCAGTTACATGTGAGGCTGCTGGGGACACTAGGAATAGGGCAACACCAGCCATATCTTCGGGGTGGCCGTAACGTCCTGAATGGATGTATGCGTCAGAATGAGTTGGTGTCTGCGGGAAGGGGGGGGGAAGAGAAGTGTGAAGAGGAGTGGTGTAGGTAGAGCTCACCCGTTGGTTGTCTAGAGGCGAAGTTTTCGCTGCCTACTGTTTTGAAGCCGAAGGCGGTCATTTTGCTGGGGAAAAGTCTGGATGGAGAGTTGGGTTAGAACGACGAGGTTTGGAGCGATTAAGTGCTGGTGGGACGTACCCAGGGAGAATGGCGTTCACACTGAAGAAAGGGGAGTCAGCACAATTGATGTGAGGGTATATGGTTATTGCATACGTTATATGCCGTGTAGCGAGCGTCAGTGCGAGTTGGGATGTAAGGTGGTTCACTAATCAAGGCGACATGAGGTCAATGGGCATTAAAAATATCGTGCATTGCTTTTACCTGCAGCTTTACTGGCATTATCTATAGGAAAGCTGAGTAATCACAACCTGGGACGTATTGAGGGACTTACAACTCCAAACACCATTGCCCTTGTCGCTCAAGCTTCCCTCACTCTCAGCTTCAATACCCGCGACGGAGGATATGTTGATAACACGGCCAGGGTCAATATTCGTCGCGTCTTTCTCGAGAAGGTCGGCGAGTCTAGATTAGAAAGTAAACATTTGCCTGTGTCTTTGAAATGTGCCATATCCCTCACCCGGAAGTCACTGGTACGGTCATGAGATGAGGGGAAGATGGTAGATGCTAACACGAGACGCACTGTAGAAGATGCTCTTCACATTCACCGCGAAGATGTTATCCCAACCCTTTGCTTCGGGGAAATCGTGGAAAGGAGCACCCCAAGTGATACCAGAGTTGTTGACGAGGATGTGAAGCTTGGATTCGCGTTTTCTGAACTCGGCTATGAGGGCGTCAACGCCAGCTTTTGACTTTTCAAAATGACGCATAGTAAGTGAGTAGTGGGTATGAGAAGCCGGAAGGGGATGGGTATACGTACCGAGATGTTAGCCACGATATACTCGACCTTCCCACTAGCCGTTTTGTTGATTTCATCTACTGCCTAATGACGATGCCGTATGAGAAAACATAGCGAAAGAGCCGAATCGCGAGGAGACGATACCGCTTTGAGCTGGTCCTCCTTTCGCGCAGCAATGTACACCTTGGCGCCATTCCTCGCAAGCCCCTCTGCGATCATCCTACCTATTCCAGACCCTCCACCTGTCACCAATGCTGCATTTCAGCTAGTCAAAAAGTGGGTTCATATGGTACATTCAGCGTTTAGAACTGACCAATCTTCCCCTTGACATTGAATAAGGATGAAATCGAAAGGTCTGCGTGTCAAGCAATCAGTTATTCGGTTTACGGGCCAGAATTTGCAGATGAGGGGTTCTGAAGAGGGATTTGGTAGCCTTACCAGAGTTTGACATGATTAGCTATTCGAATTGGAAGCGAAAGTATAGTAGGAATGCTCAGTTGGAGGCAGGTATGGGGACCGGTTTATATGCAGGGCTGTTAGTACGATCCGGCATTGCTCAACCCGGATTCAAAGTCCGCGGCATTATCCAGGAACTCGTTTACCCCAGAAAACATATGACTTGACTGACAAACCTCTTCCATCGACGAGTTCCAAGAGGAGGGGACATGAATGGAGGAGACGTGCCAAGGGCCAAGCTTTCACAAAGTCTAAGCGCTACACGCCATACGTAACGCATCAGAAATCTCAGCTCTCGCCCTCACTCGGCATGGGTTTCTGACCCCATTTGTTTGCGCGGAATACTACTTGTTCCATTCGTCAAATAGGTCCTCGACATATTAAAAGAACGGCTCGGAGGTGCCATGAAGGCTAAAGTGCTATATCCGATGCGCCGAATTCCCCCGACGATGAGCGTTTAGAGTGGACCGAGTGTCACGATTTTGCTTGACGATTCGTGTTTCTGCGACTCGCTTCAAGTCATTCTCAGTACTTATAGCTGCTGGCCTATCGAGATTCGGAAAAATTGTACATGCGTGTTTTTTTTTTTCATCAGGCGTATAGGCGCTGTCCGTCCTGATCGAAAAGAGTAGCCGCCGAGATGTTATAGCATTTGCGATGAACTACGCTGCCCAAATTCTTGCCAAGACTACCATTCTAGCGCTATTCAAAGACTCTTCTACAAATCGTTAAACGAGAATAATCAACGCATCTATACTTTCGGATGTCAGCAAAAAAGAAGGGTGGTTCTTCTGGATCTAAGCAGCAGTCTGCTCTCAATAAGTATGACACAGGGTGAGTGTAACACAGCACACACAGAAAGATACTTTCAGATAAAACACCAAAAAGGTATTGGAAAAGTATGAAGAATATGTTTTCAGTACTTTATTGCAAAGTATGCACAAAGTATGTAAATGATATGGTATCATATTGCCTTATTAGGCAATTTCATTTCAATACTTTTCTGAATAATGCGTAGTAAAGTAGTGAAAAAGTATTCTGTGTACTTTTCTGATACTTTTACAGTGCTCTGTCTAAAATTATCTTTCTGTGTGTGTTGTGTAATCTTCATCCGGATATATGTGTATATTACTGGGAGTATAATCGGCTGACCTTGCTACGATTAACTAGTTCGTGGATTAGAAGAATTTGGCGTGGGCTTCAAGGATTTATGAAGCGCAAGTCGGTGAAGGGAAGGAAACATGACGGGTATGTGAGTCCATCATTATGACTAGGTTTCTAAAATTTAAAATGGATACCGTAGCAGTGCGTCTAAGGAGGATGTGGATGAACGGTAAGCCCAAGCATCACGGCTAACATCACGGCGAATAGACAAGTCTCAAAGTAGACTCCACCTGCAAGAGTCCAAGTCCAAAAAGGTCTTTGCCCGAACTTCAATTAAGGCTGGACAATGACTATGGGATGCAATCAGCACATGTACATCAATCCCCTTTGATGTTCCAAGGTGCACAAGATTTTGTGATTCACGGTAATGGAAACGCTTCTTTCGATATCGTTACCGGGAATCTACATTATACTGGTTATTCCGCGGTTGCTGCTACCCCAAACGCCACCCCGAACGATTTTGCTGGCGCGTCTGCTTCAGATGGGAGACTTGAAAGAACCTGAAAGATCGAGGGTATCTCCGCACCCCGAATGACCAAAAAGAGTCTCCGATGAGCGATGAATGGCGTAGAAGAGGGTCTGAGGAAGATGGGGACGATCGGTGAGCTTGAGTCATATACATATCATGAATAACATGTAAATAGAAAAATCAACTCACGCGGTGGATGTTTTTAGGAGTCCAAGAAGGCCTGATCTACCAGAGCCTCAAATCGAGCTCAACAGTAGATTGCAGTCACGTCCAATCCAATATCAATCTCTTTCGAAGGTGCACAGAATTTTACGGTTCATGGTGGTGCTTTTCGTATTATTGCCAGGGATTTAAATTTGGACTCCACAACTGCGACTTCTTAGGGAAGTCGAGCGGGCACCAGTTCATATGTACATACTACTTCAGAGATTATTTTCTCCCCATGTCATACCGTATATTCATAGGGACTCGGTCATTCTGACTTGGGCAAAAAATAAGAGACCGCACTAGAGTGTTACAACAGAATATGATTGGATTTGCAGCACAGGACTTCACCGAGCCTTCTAAACCGAGAAGACATAGACGAGGCGAGTTTGCCCCCTCTTCGATTTGGCGCTTTAACTAACCTTAAAGGGTTGCTAATTTCCACGATCACAATAAATTAATCCCACGATCAGTATCACAGTAAACGTATAACAGATCGCATCAAACCGCCTCTTTTCAGTTGATCACCATGTCGCAGTGGGGACAAGGCCAGCCTGGGTTCCAGTACCCAATGCAGACCGGGTTCCCTGCTCAGAACCCTCAGTTCCAACAAAATCCACAGCAATTCCAACAGCAACAGCAGCCTCAGCAATTTCAACCAGGCTTTGCTCAGCTCGGTGGTCTTGCCCCGCAGCCAACAGGTTTCCCTGCCCAGCAACGTCAATTGCAACCTCAACCAACCGGGTTTCCAGGTGGTTCTGGTTTCATTTCTTCTCAACCTACTGGGTTTGTGGGTATTCAACAGCAGCAGCAACAGCGCGCTCCTCCGCCTGTACCCCCAATCCCTGCTCAATTCCAGCAACAGAACCAATCCGGTTTTCTGGGCGTCAATCAACCACAGCAAGGTGGAGCTAATCGTCTTTTAAGCCCATCACCTAGTCTGGGTGGGCCTGGATTGGCTTCACATCCGACTGGTTTTGCTGGAAGAGGCGGAGGACCAGGCATCAGCGCTCCCCTCGTCCCTCAGATCACGGGCTATGTTGATCCACGTCTCGCGATGATGTCCTCCACGTTCATGCCTGCCAACATTTCTTCTCCATATGGAGCTGGTGGTGCACCCATCCTTCCCTCCCAGCAGCTCTCAAGTGGCTTAAACCTCCACCAATATATTCAACAACATAATCAAGAACAGAGAGGTGCTGGTGGTGTGAAGATCCCATGGGCCTTGACAAAGGGAGAAAAGAAGGAATATGACAAGATTTTTAGAGCGTGGGATGCTAGTGGCAGTGGGTTTATCAATGGACAGACTGCGTTGGAAGTATTTGGCCAGAGTGGGTTGCCTAAAGATGATCTGGCGAGGATTTGGTAAGGATTTTTCGTATTCCTTATTATGGTCTAACTCAAATGATGTTTTTTACTGTAGGGGTTTAGCAGACGTGGACGACCGCGGCAAACTCAACCTTCAAGAGTTCCACGTCGCAATGGGCCTCATCTATCGTCGCTTAAACGGGAATCCTCTTCCCGACACCCTACCACCCGAACTCGTCCCTCCATCCGCACGAGACCTCGAAGGCTCCGTCCAATTCGTCCGTGGACTACTCGACAAAGAAACACGTAATCGAGCCGCCTCCCCGTCTAACATTGACGCTCCGGTTTCAAGGTTAAAAGACCGATCGTTTAATAGCAACAACAACTCATCGAACTCGTTGAGCGGGCGAGACGCGACGATATATAAGTATAACGATTCGGATTCACCTGTTGGAGGGTTTTATCAACCTCGTTCAAGACATGTGGATCGTAGCAATGTCCGTTCTGCGAGAGATGACGATTCGCCTTCATCTGATTTATCTGATATGAAACGACAACTCGAGAATACTGCTAAAATGCTTGATCGATCTATCGAATCCGATGCTACGCGTACGGCGGAGGACGATGCGTTGGATCGTGAGATGTCTGATTTGAGGTATCGAGTTAAGCGTGTTCAGGAGGATATAGAGTATGTTAGTAGGGGACCTAGGAGTGGTGGGAAGGAGGAGGAGAGGAGGAGGTTGGAGAGGGAGTTGTTGGATTTGATGCATACTAGGGTACCTGAGGTTGAGAGGAAGATTAAGGAGAGGGAAGAGAGGAGGGAGAGGGAGAAGAGGGAGTGGAGGTATCAGAGGGATAGAGCTAATGAGAGGAGTGGGAGGTTTGATTATGATGATAGGGATAGGGAGAGGTATGGGGCTACGTCGAGAGGAGGGTATGATAGGGATAGGGAGATGAATAGGTCTAGGGGGGCATATGAGAGGGATAGGGAGGTGAATCGGTCGAGGGGGGCATATGACTATGATCGTGAAAGAGAAAGGGACAGAGAGAGGGATGGTGGGTATCGTAGGGATAGCCCAGCCGACCGATATCGCGACCGTGACAGAGACAGAGACTATGATCGCGCTCGTAGTCCGCCCTCTGCTCGTTCCCCTCCTCCTTCATCTTCTAACGCTCCTCCACCACCAGCACCGGCGCCTGCGCCTGCGCCTCGCGCTACGCCCTCTCCCGCCCCAATACCCAACACACGTACCATGACCCTCGAAGAACGCAGAGAACACGCCCGGCTCGAAGCCCAAAAACGTATTCGCGATCGTATGCAAGCTCTAGGTATATCCACTCCATCACCCTCTTCATCTTCCTCACCTAACACGGTGGTGGATACGAGCGTTGAGGAGAGGTTGGCGCAGGATAGGAAGGAAGCGGAGGAGAAGGCGAGGATTGCGGAGGAGGAAGCGAAGGAGAGGGAGAGGGTTAGGAAGGAGAGGTTGGAGAGTGAGAAGGCTTTGAAGGAGGGGAGGGAGGTTGGGTCTTCTGCGCCTACGCCGACGACACCGACGCCTACAGCGAGTGCACCGAGAGCGGTACCTACGCCGACGCCTACGACGGCTGTGCCTAAGGCTGCTCCGCCGCCACCAGTAGCTAAGAGGGCACCTGCGCCTCCGCCACCTAGGAAGGGAACTGGGCGGGCGCCTGCTCCCCCTGCACCAAGACCAGCACCAGCACCACCTACCCCGAGAACAGCACCAGCACCTCCCGCACCCGCACCTCCAGCGCCAGTTCCTGTACAGCAACAAGTAGAGGAACCTGATCCAGAAGAAGAAGCGCTACGTGCAAGAGAAGAAGCGTTGAGGAAACAACGTGAAGCCCGAGCTGAGAGGTTGAGACAGTTGGAGAGGGAAGAGGAGGAGGCTAGGTTGGAGGAAGAGAGGTTTAAGGCTAGGATTGCGGCTGCGAAGGCGGGTGGTTCGAGTGCAAGTTCTCCGTCGGTGCAAACGCCTCCTGCGCCTGTACCTCCCGCACCGCCTGCACCTCAAGCACCTACGCCGCCGTCAGTGCCATCGTCTGCGACTAGTACGCCTGGTGATAAGTCGAGTACGAATCCGTTCAGTCGGTTGATGAAAGAAGGGGGTGGTGCCCCATCTCCACAGGCAGCTGGTTTACCTTCTACTAATGCGGGTAGTACGAATCCGTTCTTCCGCGCTCAGAATGCACCTCCTGCTCAACAACAACCTTCCTCTGTCTCTCCCTCCGTAACACCTTCCCCGTTATCATCATCCTTCGTCTCTGTCCCTACACCACCTAAAACACCTACTCCCGCACCAGTAAAAACATCATACCATACCGCACCTGGAGATAGCGATACGGAAGAAGATTGGGATGCGATAAAGGAGTATGATGATGGGGATGATAGTAGTGATGATGAGATCACGAAGAGTAGGGATACGAGGGCGAGAATTGCGGAGAGTTTGTTTGGAAGTGGGGGTGGTGGAGGGGGTGGAGGGAATATTTCGAGGCCGACGAGTGCGGCTGCGATGGGAGGAGGGCAGAGGTCGACTCCGCCGGTTCAGTCACCTGTTGTACCTGTTGCGCCTCCTGCGCCTCCTGCTCCTGCACCTTCAGTGGCTCCCCCAGCTCCTCCTGCTCCAGCACCGCCTATGGCACCCCCTGCACCCCCTGCGCCTTCTATGGGCGGTGGCAGCAGTAGTGGTGCACCGACGAGTGGACCGGGCGATGTTAGTGCCCTTCTAAGCTCGATCCAACGGGGGGCAAAGTTGAGGTCTGTGAAGACTGTCGATAGAAGCGGACCCCAAGTTTCAGGAAGGGTATTGGGCGATGATGGTCCTCCTGCGCATATTAGTAGTGTCCCAAGGCCGGCTTCGCCTCCACAACCACAAGCAGCCAGTCCTGCTCCTGCTCCTCCTCAACCTACCTTCCAAGGAAACTTACCGGAAACGACTGTTATGGGTTCGGATGTAGATGGGGGCTTGACGTCGAAGAGTAGTAATAGACAGTCAGTCGATTGGTTTGCGGGATTGGCTGCTGATCATGGACGTGTTGTGGATAGGATGCCGTCGACGATGGAAGAAGATGAGAGTGAGGAGACGCAGCCGGCACCGATTCCGCAGATATTTGTTGATCAGCATGGTGGCGGCGATGGCGGCGAAGTGGCGAGTGCGAATGACCTGTTGGCAGATATTGATAAGAGTGTTGGTGAGTTGTGGATTTTATTTGATGCTTGTATAATTGTTGTGGGATTTGACGGGTTACTAATGGGTGTTTAGAGCATCGTGTCAGGACGTTGTATGCATATCAGGGGGAGAGTAGTGGTGATTTGAGTTTCGAAGAAAACGTCATTTTGATCGCTAATCCTTCCAAGACGGGTGGTGATTGGTGGTATGGGACGACTGTTCGAGATGGCAAGTCGGGTCTCTTCCCGAAGACTTATGCCCAGGTTGTCACGCCGAGTGAGTGCCCAATCTCTGAATTAATGCTCTTAAGCTCATTTTCGTCTATAGTCAAAGCAAGGGCGCTGTATGCATACGACGCCAACAATTCTGACGAACTATCCTTCGGCGCAGACGACGAACTCAGCGTCATCGATACCATTGAGCCGGAGTGGTGGAAAGTGGAAAGTCGCGGACAGGTGTTTGTCGTTCCCTCTACCTATCTAGAACTTACGGAGGGTTAGTCGCTTTTCTCACATATACATCCTCCCTTGAGTGGTTTTGTTTTTAACCATTTTGGTCACGCAATAGACTGAATTTGCTTTTTTTTCTGTTTTCTTTTGCATTCTTGCCCACCATGCACCATGCAAATATGTATCCACGTGGAATTGAACAATTTAATTCGGGATATTCGTTCGGTTACATTTTTTTGCGTTTATTATGACAGGATCAGCTGAAGGTCGTTTGCCGAATGTCAATTACGGGGTGTTGCCAACGAACGCTTCGTCGTTGGAGGTGAGAGATTTAAGCGAAGCTTCTGCCGATCCAGCTGCCGGTTCGGACGTTATTGGTGGCTACCATCATGACCACGGCAACGACGACGATGAATCGAATTCGGACACCTCAGAGGATGACGACGAATACTACTCCGCATCGGATGGCAGCAGCGATTCAGAGGAGGACGAATTCGAGAGCGCAGAAGACCGAGAAGCTCGCGAACATGAACGTCAACTCGTTCTTGAAGCTGCTGGGATAATTTTGAAGAAAGATGTTGAGCCTCCTCCTCCCCCACCACCACCTTCCTCACGGTTGGTTCGTCGACGATCTACGAAGAAACGGAAGCCTCCTCCGCCGAGAGCACCGAGTCCAAAAAGGACGACTTCTATGGCTTCTTTGGATAAAGATCTCCCTACTGTACCAAAGGAACTAGAACCGGAAACTGAGATAGATCATTCGATTCGTTTGGAAGATGCTTTTGATCGTTATGAGCAGTTTAGACAATCTCATGGAGGCATCAATATCAACAGGCTGTCCGTTGCATCCAACTCGTCTGTCGAGGTCCCAGGTTCTCCGTCGTCGCCCTCGGTCGTGGATACCTCCGTCATTTCCCCCAGTATTTCTCGAGAAGGTGAAAATAGGTCGTCACTCTCCCATCTTTTGCCTTTCCTTGGAGGAAGAAAGACACCTGTTGACTCGGAGCGGGAGAGGCCAGCTATTTCAGCGCCTATCCTACAATCGTCGCCAGATAGTCCTGCAAGAGCGCCTAGCCCTGCTTTTGGTAGCGTGGGTTTTTTCGTTCTCCTTGTAATTCCAGAGCATTGCAGCAAGTGCTGAAGTGATCATTCTTTTCCTAGTCATGGGCAAGCCTTATTGATAAGGCTGCATTGGAGGGCATTCCGCCTAATGAGCGCAAGCGGCAAGAGGTAATGCGAGACAAGTATTGAAGCTCGATCTTGTTCAATGCTGATCCGCCAATCTAGGCTATCTTCGAATTTATTACGACGGAATCAACATACGTGCGAGACTTGCAACTGATTGTCGAGGTTCATTGCTTTTCTGACGGGAAATAGAGAAGTAGCCAACGAAACCCTTTTGCTATAGGTCTTCTATTCTAGCATGCTGCCCTTGCTGGACACCAAAGCTATAACAGTTGTATTTGCCAACGTAGAAGATATATTGCTAACAAACACGGTGAGCCCTTTGCATTTCCTTCTATTTCTGTTCCGTCTCCCCTAACACTGGTGTTTCTAGTCGTTCATGAGTGTCCTTGAACAACGCCAGAAGGAGTGTCGATTATATATAGACAGGATTGGTGACATATTACAGATGCACATGGCGAATATGGGGGTATACATGGTAGGCGTTTTCATCTTCAATATGACATCGTATCAATGTCTCCTTCCAGGAGTATTGTGTGAATCAGGCTAACGCCATCCAGGTTCTGCAATCTTTGAGGCACTCAAAACCCGAGCTTGCTGCACACTTACAGGTGAGTCTCTCAGCGGGAGTTGTGGACTTTTGCAAATGTCGGACGGATGCCAACTTTCTTCAGCGTCTCCGCGATGATCCTACCGTTCGAAATCTGGATTTGTCGAGTTATCTACTTGTCCCTAGTGAGAATTCAGCCTACGAGTTGCTATCAATGAAACTAATCCAAGCCATAGTGCAACGGATCACTAGATATCCCTTATTGATAAAACAGGTACGATCTTGTCAACCCCCCAAGGCCTGACACAGATTTGTTTCTAGATTTTGCATTATACGGAGGTTGCAGATGAACGAAAGCAGATTCAAAAGGCTCTTGACATTTCGGAGAAGATCCTAAACCAGATCAATGAGGCAATCCGGTGTCAAGAAGGGCGGGAGACGTTGAAGAGAATCTCACAGAATCTCTGGATTGGACAGGGGTACGTAATTAATATAACGGAAGAACACTCGCCTAACATCATTCAAGCCGCCTTGATTTGACTGCTCCAACCCGGTATATGGGGGAGCGAAGGTTATTGAAAGAGGGCGTGTTGATGAAGGCCAAGAGTAGAAAGAAGCTGAAAGTCTTCCTTTGCAATGACATCGCCGTGTTGACGGACGAAAGTATCAAGTCGTTATATCGAATGGTAGGCCGTTCTATGCGAATCTATCCTACAACTCACCTATCTCAAAAATCTTAGCCTATACCACTTTCTGAAGTCCAGATAAAGGAAATATCAGGAAATAGAGGTATGGCACAACGCAAGACAGGAATACACCTAAACTGAATGAGTGAAAAATAGATGACACAAGTTTCCAGTTGATGCTCGCGTACCCACGAGGCGGAGAGACGATTAGCTTGAGAGCGAGTTCCGTTCGTGATTGTCAAGGTAAATTTGTTGCTTTTGATATCCAGTTGTGCGGAGGCAATGATGCTCGGTCATGCAGAATGGGTACAAGCAATTCAGTGGGCGAGTCGACGATGTCGAGAGGCTGATAAGAGGGCATCCAGGTGGGTATGATGCTGATTACGTTTTACTTGGAACCATACCTTCTCTGATCAGTGTTGAAACGATTGGGCCACCCAGGTTGTAGCTCTAGACTTGTCTCCCTTACCTCTGGACTGTACTTTATAATGCATAAGGAGCAATTACTTTACCTATGTAAATGCAAAGCCAAAGAAAAGGACTCAGTTTTATTTTTACTAATCATAATCATAGCCTATGGGATCAGCCTATTGACTCTCAGCGCTGCCGATGCCCCACCGTCCAACCCAGTCACACAGGGCCCTACTGCGACGCCCAATGGGCCCGCTGATCCATCCTCTCCAGTTCACGCTCCCGGTTCTAATCCACTGTACAAACGTCTGCGCCTGACCACATACCGGTGCTTCCCAGGAAACCCGATTTTCCCGCTTGGGTTGACTACTCCAAGATGCACGTTGACACCATGGAAGAAAAGTAAGATGACGATGTTGCTAGTTGGGGAGACTGGTACCTTGGATCTTCTCGCCAGCGTTTGTGCTGGTCGCCAACTCGGGGGGTTCAAACCGGAACATATCTCTGCTAACGAAATGGGTGGTCCGGCTGCTAGTAGTCAGACCGATAAGCCAGCCGTATACGCCATTACCTGTGCAAACGGCTACGTTGTAAATGTTATCGACACGTCAGGGCCGGGACTTGCAGATAAGTACCCTTGCCCTTAATCTTGTCGATGAATGTCACTCGTCTTGAAATTGGGTGACCAGGGGCTGTGTTACACCACCTTGCTCGATGGCGCCAATTTTGTGTATAATTCAGATTGCAGATAAACATGATTAGGTCGGCTGGCCGCTGTATGATAGGTCACTTGGTGATAGCCAGGCTGAGTTCACTGCCTTTTATGGCCTTTCGTGTGTAAGCCTCGACATTTCATCAGTTAGAATGCTGCGAGGCTACATTGACAAGGAACCGATTGAAACCTTCATATTCAATGCTTTCCGTGGCTTTCTTGACTGGTTAACCATTTCCTTGATCAAGGACATTGTATTTCTACTATGCTTCGTTTTGTGATGTAGGCCCTCAATGAATGTGTATTCCTTTTTCTGGCTTAAGGCATTGGAGGCCGCCATGACCTAAATGGGAAATAGTCAGCCCCGCCTCCTATTGTTCGCCCTGTGGCCTTTGCGCTAAGGCCAACAGAGGCCACATCACAAACAGTATATATAAAGACCCCCATAGCTATCTTCAGTCCATACCTCGCCGCCCGGCCATCGCGAGACCACATCTTCCGTTTCGCTCACATACGAACAGACTACTTCTTTGCCTTATTGGTAAAGTTTCAAAGGAACAACCGTTATGGAAAACTCTATGGACGGAATTACTGACTCCGTAGTGACGGTGGAAGACGGTATACCAGGAGCGCCCGTGCTCCAAATAACCGAAACAAATGCACTCGCGAACGCCTTCGTTCCCATATCTACGACCTGCCGGAAGAAAGGTGCTCCACCGCCATTGACGCTTCGAGATAGTTCACCTCGCACATTGTTAGGTAGAAAAACCACAAAAAAGACTTTGAAATACCGTAACTCGATCTTTGGTGCAATACTCGGAACGTGGAGGATCAAAGGAAATAGAAAGCAAGCCGACCGCTCATCGACCATGGCTTTCAATAGTGGCGATGCGCAACATCTCAACAGGCGAGCGTCATTTGGAAGCTTCTCAACTGCAGACCAGAATACCAGGCAAGAGGGCGATGACGATACTGCGTACCTTCACCTAAGCGGATGGTCTCCAGCTCCACAGAGTCTGACCTTTCCTCGGTCTGCCGGAGCACAGACTAGGTTCTTAGCACAGGACCCATTCGCAACGCCGCCACGCACCCCTCTTTCCCCGACGACGGACAATGCAATGACAGCGGAGAGCCCTGCTTCGCCTTCGGATAGCTTATTTGAGAGTCCCCGAAGCCAAAAAGCTCAAAGACGTAAAATGGGCAGCAGCTTGAAGACACTGCAAATTCTAGGGGATGAAGCTCGGCACGCTATAGAAGCAAAATATAATACAGCGCTTTAATGCCTTGATTCGGACTCGCGTTACTTGATGTATCGTCTGTATATGTGTACCACTGATAAACACTTCGATAGTCGATGGAATAATGCAATAGTCACTGCCGATTGTTTAAAAGTCATGTACTGAGCCATTGAGGGCTTCTTCAAGATGAAGAATTCGAATCGGATTCTTCGTCCTTCTCCCTTTCAGCCTCACTCTCCATGATAGCCTTGATCATCTCACCGCCCCGAGCATTCGCCTCCGCGAATCGTTCTTCAAAAAAGGCCCTTGTCGCCTCGAATCTCTTCCTATAAACTTCAAAACTACCAAAGCTCACACACTGACTCCATCCCCGTGCAGCGACAACGAACTCGAGATCATCATCGCGATGCCATGTGTCGTTCAACGCGCTAAGTAAAGCAGCATCAAGCAGCGCCCTGTTGCGGAATAGATGTTCTGCGCCACCAAGGAAGAGTCGAAAGATAGGGGTAGCGGCGAGGGAGAGGTGATGGAATGGGTTGATGCCGAGGTGGGCCCAACAGTCTACCATAGCGAGGAGAGAAAGATGGGAGTTTGGTTTCTGGTGCAGGACGAAGGGTGCAGGTGCAGGTTCAGTAGCATCATGGGGAGAAGGTGGAAGTGGCACCGCGTGTGTAGATGGTGTAGGCGCCAGACTAAATCGATCCAGAACACGTTCGGACAGCAGAATCGGTCGCCTGTGTTTCTTCTTGCCTCCATTTCGTTCGCTTCCATCACCACTACCATTTTCGAACACGGTTTTTCGGGCCCACTCTACACGTTCTCGAAGCTCCTTCGCACCTTCTTTACCCTTGAGCATCAGTTTGAATAGTTCAGTGGCACTCTTGGCGTATTGATCTATTTGCGTGCGAGCGCTGGGATTGAGGATTGCGAGGCCTGCATAGACATGCCACTTGTTGGAGTATATGCGCAGGGTGAGGTTGACTTTGACAGTTTCAATCCCTCCAACGTACTGTCCTTCTTCCCAAGGGTAGTTCGTGCGGGAGCACCACGCTGTACCCATACTAGGAAAATTTTAGCGGGCAAGATCTTATACAGCTTAACCTACCTCCTTACCTTAGAAAAGCAGCATGGATGACAGCTTGCGTATTAGCCGTGATCAGGTCATGGTCTTCATAGGAAAGATAAACATAACGCGATCCGAAAGGTCGAAGGACGTTCTCCACTAATTGAAGTGCCCAGTTAGGAGCTCTGTGCTGAATCAAGATCTTTATAGACAGCGGTGAGCATAGTTATATTGTTGAAAGGGGAAAAGGTTACAAGAGGTTGCCCAAGTGGGGAAACGGTCGGTCCATGAAGAGAATGGATTGAAAGGATATGCACATCGGACGGCAGATGTTTCTCGAAAGCGATCTTCTCTGGAGCCTTGACTGATGTTTGACCTGCAACAATTGCGCCTACTTTTGTCGCTACAAACTAGGGTTGGAATGCCATGGGAAGAGAAGAAATTTTGATGCACATACAGGGGCCATACTCAGCTACAACTTTTTCGATAAACTCTGCCTCCACCGAATAGACCATGAAATCTGAGCATCGAGCAACTGCGTGACCGTCCTGGACCACAGTGATGTTTGTGAATTCTGTCTCAAAGCTGAGCGCAGCCGACCGTAGCTCGTGCGAGCAGAGTTGGCACCTTTGTATTCTTCCTTCAGACTTTCGTACTTATCAGGTAGATCGCAAACGACCAATCTTCAAAGTTTGTCTAGTACCACAAGAAAACACGAAGAAACTTTGAGTGCGTACTTTTTCCAACCTGCATCAGCTAAGTATTTTGCGTACATCCTGCCCATAGCACCCATCCCAATAAGACCGATAGTGGGCTGCTTTTCAACGGGTGATTCGGGGGATAGTGCCATTTCCATGGTCGTTGCTTGTTTGACTGGGAAGGATCCTGATTTAAAGGTGAGGATCCTTGATAATAAACTCGGGGCATGACCGCTCACTGGTATCGATCTGGCGACAATGCTGATTCCTATCGAATCTAGTACTCTTTTATTTAACGTTTCGTCCCACAGATGTGTGATCCCAGGAGGTATGTGGGCATCTCGTTCACTAAAGCGGGTGCTTGCACAATCCGCATGCCAGCGAATTTTCCGTGTCGTCAGGGGCCAGGCACAAAGGGCGCTCAATAAACAGGGCCTCATACTACGACTTCATCTGGACACCAGAAAATAAGTTTATCTGTTCAGCCTCTATATGAGTGATTTATTTGAAAGTTGATAATGCGGTACAGGTACAAAAGGTAGAATAGCCGGCCATTTCGCTCTTTTTCCAGTTCAATATAGACCCATATTATTCGACAATGATCAGTGTGGGATCAGCTAAATGGTCGGCGTGATACTTTACGAGGTGAATTATACATTTAATACCATTTAAAGTCAAACAAGGATCGCTGGAATAAAAGTGCTCGTGCCATAATGTAACGAATTTTCAGTAGACACGCGGACACTGGAAAGACCGTCGAACAACGCTACAAATCAGGGTGAACCCTGCGGTGTGAGGGCTTGCAGTTGCCGACCCCCTCTCACTACCAGTCCTATGAGTGCGACTTTGGTACAGTTGAAATCCACTCAGCTTTCAAGCAAAACGGGAAATGGGGTATTATTCGATATTAGCATCGTAACAATGAATGCTCTAAATATTGTTTCAAACATACATGCTTGCTAAATAAAGAATTGAGGCAACTTTTCATAAAGCTGCTTTGCCAAGAGATGCAACCACTTGCCGACTTCTTGTTGACAATTCCGGCTACAAAGTCCTTGGATAAATCCTTGCTCGATTTGCCCAGCGCGTTCCTCCAGCTGTTCGAGAATATCGCATGACAATGATCCCCAGACAAAATGGCACATGTCATCTCGAAACACGCCGATTTTGCACTGTTTGCAGCTTAGTCCCAGTGGAGGATCACTGTTTTTGAGCGATTTGTAAAGCCAGTCCATCATCTTTTTTCGCCCATCTATCAATTTGATGCAATCGTCAATCGTCAAAAGATCCCTAACGTAATCCTCGCCGGGGAGAAACGATAGTGTATAGTACGCCAAGGCGAGGGATGTGCGGAGCTCGTCTTGCATACCTGTAACTGATGCGAGATGGATCAAATCTTCGGGATCAGGGCACCTTGATTCTGCTTGCAACAAGCGTATCCTATCTTTCCATGCATCAATAATTTTCCCCAGGCCAGTCTAGCTTGAGGTGTGAGATTATTTGTGATTGCATAGCATCAGCTTGGTACTTCTTCGCAAGGAGGAGGGGCGATGTCATTACACGAGCTGACAGTTGATGGTGGCGTGATAAGAAAACAGTGCTAAACACGAGTGAGTATGGATGCCATAGGCATGCATCGATAACGTACAGAGGATCATACACTGCTTGTAAAAAGCCCCTCAAATCGTCTGCTTTATCGTGCATTTCCACCATAGGAACACCATCACATAATTCCATCTCTACTGGTGATGGGACTGCGAACATATCCGCGAAAGCGCCGGCCCCTCTAGCTAAAAGGGACTTGTGAACGCGAAAGTGTACAACGGCTCCATTTGGCTCGTCGCGAGCAGAAAGCACGATGCTGCCATCCCCGAAATAGAAGACAGGATCTTTGACCGTTGGAACAGGGCTTGTAGATTGCGGACGATTTGACAGGCGTTCTGGCTCTGAGTTTGACACTGATGCCATCACTTTGCGAAGTTTGAGATGCGCTTGGGCGAGGCTGTCTAACCAGTAGCTACTCTTATTATATATCCAATAGAGTTTGCGAAAGCCACCAAGGACGGGCAGCCAGCCAAGAGGGAGGCTCAAGTCGCTCATTAGGCTACTAAAGAAGGGAATTCGGGGCCTTTCAGGTGGCTTTCGCAAACTTTCTAGTATTTCCTTTGTTCGTGTTGAAAAGACGCACAATAAATAGCCGAGGGGAAGTGACTCCAGACAGTGGTACCTAGTAACGTTGCACGTTAATATATATATATTGCTGGCCCAGAAAAGAGACATCAGGCGTGAGTTCGTTGCCAACGATGAAGTACATTAGTACCAGATCTGGCCTCGACTACTTATTACTATATCAACAAATGTCGCTTACTAGTGGCGTCGGTATTAATCAGCACAACATTACTCGCAGGACTGCAACCCCACGCGTATATTCTCAGCTGTTGCGCATCCTAATTATGCGCAATATTATCAGTCGCACCAGTCTTCTGAAGACAGGAGTGTCAATGAGGCTCACCACAGTAATTACCATTGGCATCCCAGATAACCCACTCAGAGCCTGGTTCATTCGGATCGCCACTTTTGGTGAGTGGAAACCCCATCGCTGGTTTGCAAGAGTTTTTAAAGTTAAGAGACTTCGTGTTTTCGTGTTCAGTTAATATTTATCTGGCGATGGTGCGGTCAGGACTTACAGTGCGATATGTCATATCTGTGGGCCACCGACTATGGAAATACGTAAACGTAAGCCCGTACGAAACTTTTGATAGACGTTAACTTACCTATTCGCTGGCCGATCCTTCTGGAGTTTCAAGCCCTTGTCGAAGGCGGCTTGCACTTGGTCTGCTGTAAAGGTGATTTGGACCATCTTGCCCGCGGTGTTCATCTAGCCATGTCATATGTCATAAAGATCAATGCTCTGACGCTTCAAACTATAGAAGCCAGCTTACCGCTTTGCATTTACATTCCGGCGCTGTGTTACTATCGTGCACCATTAGCTGCTTATCCGGGACCAGACTGGCCCCATTGACAGAGGTGGCCGCAAGGAAGGCGACCGAGAAAAGGAAGAGGACGATGTTACTAGTGATGCTCGGCATATTTGAGGGAGTCCGTGCACTAGACGAAGCTAAGGCTACAGAGTTTTGAGGGTATTTCACCCACCTTTATATAGGTCATTCAACCCACGTCTGATGTATGTTGCGGGTTAGTCAAAAAACTGTGGAAAGCTAACGGTGACGTTGATGATACCGATCTAATGCGAGCATTTAGTATCATAAATACCTAGAACCAATAGAACCACAGTCCGCATAATTCGACTAGCCAGCCACAGAAATATCGGAAACAAAAATTTGCGGAAGCCAGTCGTGTTGGAGCCACTTGAGAGTCATCCCAATCTTCTACAGTGTCTACGACTAAGCCATAATAGCCTCCGGAGCATGGCCTGACGATGCATCTATCCGGTTTACATGCATCGGGATTTGCTTCCACCGAGTCGCGCACCTCGGTATGACCTTACTTGCCATTCCAAGTAGAAACGACATGCGTGGCAAGTTTAGTTGCATTCCGCGCCTGCTGAAAACTTCCTAGCTGTCAAGGGTTAAACTTCATTCTTTCACCGCCAAAGTTCAAGGCAAGATTAGGTATACCCCTAAATGGAATTTATGGGTTGATCATGGGGTCGCGATATCCGTAGAAAGGTTGTGAAATACTGCAATTCCAGTATCGTATCGATAATTCGCGGCCGAGCCGAAGTCAAAGCTTCGTCGCCCGAGAAGAGAGAGGGAGAGGAGGGATCTGCTTCATTAGAAAAAAGAAAACAAGTATGCCAGCATCTTGCACTTTACAGTATCGGGTCGAGAAAGAATGCTTCCATTGGAGTACCCCCATATACGATAGAATGAACTATACCTTGGTGTACCACGGTGCCTGGGGCAGTGACAACCCGAATGCCAGCAGAATGACAACAGACGCTTGCTACACCAACCATGCTGGTTATGGGTTGTGGGACTGCAAGGAGGGTACTAGCCTTCCTGCAACCCAATGCCTCGTACTATGATGTTCAACCGAGTTCTTCATTAGTTGCTTTGGGACATTGGAAACGTTGAGACTCATTGAGTGTCTTGAAAGTTGAAAGTTTAAGTAAAGAAGCTCGTCAGGACTCAGATGACATGATACTGGAACGTGGCGCTTCAAGTTCTCACCTTTCTCACAGTCAATGTCACTGGCACAGCCGCTCAGAGACTGGCTCAACGACTAGTGTCACCTCCTGCAACTTGGCAAGCGGGTTGCTATCGACGACACGGATATTGCACGCAACTGACTCTCCCTGCTCTGTGTCTAAGTAACTGGCTTATGAAGAGGCGTAGGTGAATATGGTGGGATGCTGAATCATAGGGTGTTCGGCTAAAGGAGTACTCAGTTGTACCATTCAGCTACGGTCAATGACATCCGGGGATGTTAACAGAATACGTGCCTTTTTTGCCTCACGAGTGTGGTTGACACGCCCGTTATCAGCATAAGCGACTTCAAAGTGGGTCGACTCCCAGTTCGGCCTCTTTTCGAATCCATTACTCGCATCGATTCCTTTAGAGGACGTGTTGACATCAGCAGATCCCATCATTGCATTTTTTTGCTTAACCGGTTCCCAAGGCATTCTTCAAGCTACTAGGAAGATTCGCAGAGTAGGGTTTGCATCGCTCAAGCCCCATTTCGACCACGGATCGTGACACGTATGTTCTTCATATTCCAGAAACCGTTTTCCTATCTGACACCAGTCGCATCATATCCCATAGTTAAAGGGGGCAATAACCAAACGTCTCGTATCATGACAAATCAATTTCAGCCCAATGACGCAGTGGCCCAGAGGGCACTTCTACTCGAGAAGGAGGAACAGCTTAGATTAGCCCTCTGCGCCGTTCGAGCCGCCATAAACGATCTCGCCCCAGTATCAAGACTCTCAGACGATATCCTTGAACGTCTATTCGTCTATTGTATCTCCTGGTTATCCGAGAAAGACAAACCCGACTCGAAATGTTTCGCATGGCTTCATGCTTGCCGACGTTGGCGAAACATCGCATTGAACAGCGCACGATTATGGCGTCGTGTTGATATATCTTCCCCGCTTCTGCGATACTTTCTGCAATACTCAAATTCAGCTCCGATCTCTCTGATTTCGTCTCAAGCCATCTTCAACCGAATCGCACCTGTGCTCCAGTTATGTGTTCATCGCGTGGAGTCGATCGATTTGACTATCGGGTCACGCCTAGCATGGACGTTTTTCTACGATCATCATAGTGCTTTCACCAGTCTCCGCAAGCTCCGTCTCATCAATATCAACAGTTCCATTGACCCTGTCTTTCTCCTCTTCTGGTGGCCAACTGTCATCCATCTGACCTTGGATCGTGTCAGCGTTCCATGGATTCGTGTGTCGGGCCTCTCCGCCATCTCCTTGAGCAATCTGCCAAAAGATAACTCTCCCACCATGTCGCAGCTATATCACATCTTGCTACACTCACCCTTACTGGAGAGACTGTCGATCACCAATATTCAGTCTCCCGTTGACGAAACTTCGTTTGACGTTATAGACCTTGAGTATCTAACCGATGTATCTCTGATCGTCGATGATGGCGATTTGGTCACCTTAATCATGCGTCATATACGCATTCCACACTCAGCGAAGGTTATCATATACTGCGATGGCTCAGATAGCGTAAAGCTCGCTGATATACCCTTTCAATGTGCCCTCGAATCTGTAGGCGATGGCCAGATCGTTAGAGTGTCTCAACTAGCTATTAGCTGTTTGCGTACTGGCGTGGAACCATGGTCCAACGATGCCAAAAAGATAGCCTTGAACATCAACCGTAGACCACCGACCATATCCATCCATTCTTCGTGGCTCCTATTTGCGTCATCCGTCCTCAATTTCTCCTCAGTCACCACATTAGAACTGGCTGGATTTGATTCGAACGGAGATGGTTCGAATCTGAAACGACTACTTCTGTCTATGCCACGACTCACCATTATCCGCGTTGCCTTCAACGATCTCCGGCATCTCTTCGCTGCACTCTCCGATCCCTCCCCGCTGTGGTCATCCTCCTCTCCTTTATGCCCTCATCTTCGTGTCTTATCGTTCAGCAAAGTCGGAGACGTATGGATGAACTTCTCCAATCAATATCTCACCTCTTTAATAGAAGTAGTGAAGAGAAGGGCCGAGTTTGCACCGCTTAGGACGATCGAGTTGATGGGGTGTTTGGATGAGAAGGATTGCAGGTTAGCGAGTGAGGTGATGGGGGAATATGTTGATGTTGTGGCGATCCCTGCAAGGTGGAAGAATGGGTGGTGAACGTGTTGATTTGTACGACGCTGGTGTGTCTCAGCTCCGACTTGTCAAGTGGAATATGTCATTCAGCCCAGACTTATGCACTAAACCTCGGTATTGCGGGACGTAGCAGCCCACGGATCATTCAAACTACTCAAAGAAGGATGCTTGCTAAGCGCAGCAACCTGAGGAACCTCCCAGATGACAGGGAGGAATTTATCTACGTTTGTTGCCGTTTGGCCGTCCGTCGGGCCGGTAAACTTCAAGCGCTGAGCGTGAGGTGATAGCCTTCCGCGCTGCGCTTCGATCAGACGTCATTAGAGAACAAGTGGACTAATTGGTCCATCGTTTCGAACATCATTATATGTCGCTTTTGCTTGAAATTCAACTTGATGTTATCACAGCATATCATACCCTCCAGACAGAAGTACTAACCACTAGATGGCAGGACTTCCTCTCAGTCCCTCTTCACCCCAGCCACAGCTTTCTGCTTTGAGTCGACTAGCCTGCAAGGTAGTTTGATTGTCGATATTCATGCTTGGTGTGCATGTAATATAGGAGATGGCTAATGACCACCCTTCTAGTTTCCAATGCTGCTGTGAGCCCAATCATATAAGACTGTAATTTGGCATATACTTCTCGCAGTGGAGGCAGGCGGCTTTTAACGGTAAGTGAATATGCTTTTCCGTTCTTAACGCACGGTTTAATCACCCAAAGGACAGTCGCACCATATTTACAGTTCGTTAAAAGTGAAACATTTCGCGAGCAAAAATACTAGGCAACTTACATCTTGATCTTGAAGAGTGGACTCAATATGGTGTATGTACGTCTTCAAATCTCATTTGCAACTCTACTAATCACGGCGTGGGCTGCTGCATTGCCCCTAGGGAAAACCTGCAAGGTAAAATGTTCCCTTTTATGTTGGAGCCTTTCGCCGGATTAAAGTGAACGAGTTGCTAGGGAGTCACATTTTCACCATGCAAACAGTGTAAAGATATTATATTTTCCTTGCAAGGGCGAAGTAAATGGCTCGATCTCCTTGCGGGTTTGTGGCATCTGAGCCTGTCTACTTGTGATGATCAGCGAAGCGTCCACTTCGTTATTCTGGCATGTACGCTTATACGAAGGGGACATTATGATTTGGAAGATAGAAGGGGTAATGCAGCGATATGATCAAGTCCTGTCGTCATACTTGATTGGCTCAGCGAGCTTGTACGGTCGGAGGAGGATTGGGCTCGAAGTCAACTGCACAAGAAAGGTCACGCGCAAGGTCGTGGTCAAAAAGCATCAAGTCGGGCAATTAACACCACGAGCCTCGGGAGCAATTAGTGCTCATATTATTGATGCACAGCGCGTCGTGGCGATTATAAGCTCAAAAAGTCCTGGCCATAGACCTCAAGCCGGTCACATGATACGTGCCGATTGGGTTGCTACACTCTAGCCGATTGACACCGGGCCCTATCTTCAAGTTGGCACTTACATATATCCCTGCGGAAAGTCTTTGGCTTTTCTTAGGTAGCCGCTCAACTCCGCATCACCCCAAAAAGCGGGAATGAGGCATTCTTTCCTTCGATGATAACGCTTTGGATGGTCGTGGTTGGCTGCGTACAACGTAGGGCTCGAGGATAAAGGAGGCGATAAGGAAGAAGCGGGGACGTATCAGAATTCCTGCTGTCAAGTGGCAAAGACGTGCAGGATTGCGCGAGACCGACCCAGAGTACCTCGCCGATGCTAGTCGAATGTATTCAACACCCGACGAACAAGAAGGCTTCACTCACCAAACGCCCTAAGGGTACGTATTCGGACCGATTTCGACACCCTTTTCGTTATCTAGCAGGCCTGTGACAGTTCATAGTGATGCTTATCGTATTTCGACGTCGTTTGCAAGAGCGACGAGAAGAATGAATAACC
Source organism: Pleurotus tuber-regium (assembly GCA_014058305.1). Classification (NCBI taxonomy): domain Eukaryota; kingdom Fungi; phylum Basidiomycota; class Agaricomycetes; order Agaricales; family Pleurotaceae; genus Pleurotus; species Pleurotus tuber-regium. Next base: position 124,780 of record JACFYU010000026.1, on the reverse strand, counting down.
TTTGATGGGGAAAATTTCATACCCAAAGAGCATAGGGCATGACGTGGTAACCACCCAATTTGATCCAAGTTCGATATGCGTACATTCATTCATTCCCGAAATGATTTCCTGAGCGTCACGTTTGAAACCTTCTCGGGGGCGATAAAGGCTCGACTTTTCTTTTTTACCCCACCCCCTCCCCCGTCTATATCTTCGCCTCTCGAGAATTTTGAGCACAGGTCTCCTGAAATGTCACTCCGACAGTGCACAAAGCAACGGCCCCGACCTCGGTATAAGCCCCTAACATCACTTTCCCCGTCCCTCGCAAGTTGCATCCCAAACGAAGTATTTGACTCTATTATCTCCTATATTGGGGATGTCACATTTAACGGTCATGGTCGTGGCCATGAAGACAAACAAAATCATGAAAATGGGTATCAACTACGGTTATCGACATCAGTCCCGCTCGCTCGTATAGGGTTGGTCTCCAGGACATGGCTTCACCTGAGCAGAAGGTACCTATTCCAGGTCATTAGGATTACGGAGAAGAACGTGGAGAAGTTGGAAGAATTATCAAGCTCACCACATTGGTCGATGCCAAGCTACGTCGTTGGAGTTCAGTTTCACTCGCCACTCATCTATCCACAAATCGAATTGCAACCGTTTGCCACCCCCGAGGTCCTTCGCCAGGATATCGTTCCGGTTACATACTCCAGTGTACCAGGTATCGACATGCTACATTCGTTCCTCTCTTCAATACGCCTCCTATCGCTCGACCTCGACGCCCACTGCGTATGGCGTACGACGGAAAACCATTTATCCTTCTCCTTCGCCTCACTGCCCATACCCAAGCTCCAGTACCTCGAACATCTAACTCTTCACTCGATGAAATTTGAATGCATGTCCGAATTCACACACATCCTGGAAGCCTTACCTTCCATCCGACATCTAACCTTGCAACTCGTCTATTGGTATGGCTTAAGCGAAGACGAACTCATGCCTCCACCCAATCCGGTTTTAGTGAGGAATTTAGAGACGTTGAGAATGAGGAGTTGGTCTACGAAGAGTTTCGTGGATTGGTTGATGAGTGCGAGGAAGGTATTGGAGTTGAAAGAGTTGGATTTGGGAGTAGCAGAAGGAGATGTTTGTGAGAAAGTCTGTCGGGCGATGGATGGGAGCAGATTGAGGACGCTGGTCATTCATAAATTTGCAAACCAGTGCAAGTTTTCGCTGATCCATTAGCTGCTGAATGTGGTATTAACACCTTTCACCCTCTAGACGACGTAGCCAAATTCACAAACCTACAATCCATAAATATCAGTATCCGTTCTCCAGACGAATGCGAACCCGCTCTCTCCGTCCTCGAACGACTTACCACCTCCCAATTAACCACGATTCAATTTTCCATATATACCCGTTTCTTTTTAACTTCCAACCCATTGAATCACTTTTTTGATTCCTTCGATTGGGAGGAGTTACGAGCGGTTTTGGGAGGATCGAGCTTTAGATGGTTGGTGAGGATGGAGTTTTCGTTTACGGTGGGGTATAGAAAGGCGAAAGGGAAGCTGAGGGAGAAGTTACCGGAGTGGCATGAGAAGGGGTTGGTTTATGTTTCGGAGGCTTGCATGGAATGAGAAGGGCCCATCAGCGAATAATTGATAGAGATGCGATATTACAAGGCCGCCTGTGACTTGGACTAAGAGTTCGATTCTGAACTTGGATTCTATAGGGGAGTCACATGATAGAAATAGCCAGCCCGCTGCATACCTGAAACCCTCAGTGAGCGAAGTACTCAGCGAGTAAGTAACACACTCATATATGCGTTGCTATTGATCACTAATACACTCATACACTGCATGTATGGTCATCAAGACAGTCAGGACTTCTGATTTCCTAATCATGACACCGGACAGCTGATGGCGGCCCAAAATACCTGCTCGCCAGGCCTTCTTAGTAATTCATACTAATAGGCTACTCCTCGACATCCTCGTTGAGCTGTTCAGTCCCGTAAATATTGTACAAGGTGGAAGTTGGGAAGTCTTGCGGTACCATCGGCCTGACCTCGTCTGCTTTTGCGATCACTTGCAGCTCGTGCCCGATCATAGTCCGTTTCTAGTTTGAGGTCAATGCCGTACGCATAATGGCTTTACTAGCAATGGGGTCAGAAAACAGGGAATCGATGGGGGGCATAACAGGGGACAACTGACCAGTGGTGTAAGTGCAGCGAGGTCTGCTAGAAATCTTATTGAAAGGTTATGGCAGCTCGCGCAGGTGGAGGGAATGAATCTGTATAATGTGTGACTTAGTACCTAGTAAGAGTACTGAGGTGGCAACTACTACAACATCCATCGTGGCATAGGGACATACAACAACGCTATGGGTTCTATCAACAACCTCCTCCAGCAGGAGAATTACTCATGATAAGTCTCATATCAACACAGTTAGAATCATAATCGATATTTCGATCGCTCCGAGGGCTGACAGAAACAATACTTTCAGTCTCCGAAGACCCTGCCAATGGCATGGTCAGCGAAGCTTCTGCATGAGGTATCCTTTGAAAGGGGGTGCACGTGGAGTGCATTAGGGGCCAATAGTGTTCAATACATGTCGAGTCCATATTCACTCGCACTTCCCTTCCACTTCACGTAGACTGCTTTGTTTCACCTCTGCCAACTTCAGTATTTGCTGTACTTACTCCATTGTTGAACTCGGCTGAGCTGAGTAAAAGGGTTTATTCAACGTTTTCCATCATCCATGTAATCAACTGACTTTCCCTACTGTGGAGGATAAGCTAGGCTCATGCAAAGGCTGCACAAAGTTACTTGTAGTGTACGCGTGGTGCGCTAACGACTAGGATCCCAACAGGTGCCGAAGAAATAATCGCAACCAAAATGGCCACCGTTGAAATTGATATCCGCGCTCATTCGAATAAGCTCTGAACGGCATATATACCATGCAATGTAGCATGTTAAAATACACCTACGTTCAGATACACCCTCATCTCACGAGACTGAATGTTCCGTCTTTAGACATGAACACCTCCGAGGCATCTGCGTCCTTGGATCTTGCAAAATGGATGTATCGTGGAGAGGTATAACCGGCAAACTAGCGAATCATATACGTCGGCTATCTGAAACACAATAAGTAACATCATATACACTTGTGCAAGCTTTTCTTACTAACAGTTCTCGACCACGACGTCACGGTGCTAAACTGATAGTAGAGACAAGTAGGCTAAAGGTAGGAGTTTGTCCGCCCGCTGTGTAGTCGGCCCATAATATGCCTTCGATTACGGTCTCTGCCTAGCAAGTACGTTCTTTCCGTGATGCGAAATAATAAAACTGCACAGCTCGAAATAAGTATTTCAACTAGACGCCTCTTTGTTTGCACAAGCGCCGTCCCAGGGATTGTCTTTTGAAGTACATACTACTTTGAGGAATAACCACGCAGCTTTCATCAGCCCGAACGGTGATGTTGCATTACAATACCACGGGTCATATAGGCTAAGTATGGTCTTGATCGACGTGGATCGAAGCGACCACTCACCGGGTTAGTGGTTCTTGATTAGACGCCCCGACTTTATTGAACGTTCCTGCGTCAGGGTTCGAATTGTCCAATAAGCGGTGATGCAACAGGGACCAACCAAAGGCTAGGGGCTATGGATATGATTACGAAGATGGGCGTGCCCGGCGACCCCGACCGAAGGGGGTGCGGCGTCTCTGATTCATTCGTGACTATCGCGAGGAATCAAAAATTGCGTACCGTCCAAAGTTTACTGTACCGCCGTCATGGCGTACTTTCGACGAGGGTTCAAGTCGAGCAGCATAGTAGGCAATAAACCATTACGAATTCTACAAGCCGCTTTAGTCCTCGATGACGGACGTTTCGATAAATGATTCGGAATTGGATTCCAGCAACTATGTTTTACGCATAAGGTCGTTCACCTGAGGTGATAGAATGTTTGAATTGAACTGGCCGCTGTCCACGTTCCAGTAAAACTTCTACTTACTGCGTACCTGGATTAGGAGTTACTCTCAAGTTTAAAACCTTCACGGAAGATAAATATTTCAATACCTGGGCATTTGTTTTTCCGCCGCGCACAGTGCCAGATTCACACCTACCTTGCCTAATATAGTATACCGGCGTTCATGTCCTCGACGTGTCAAGCGAATCTGTATCGCCACCAGGGTATCTTGGTAGCTACTAGAAAGTGCAAGCGGAGGAAGTGTTACTTGAGTGGATGGAAGGTGGTTTATGTTTCGGAGATGAGTGTGGATTAGAACGTAGGACGGTTTCAACGATGGTACTTGAGTACCATCTCGAGCGTTGGGCTTATTTCGAGGTCCTTTGACACAGCCAAAGTCAACGAGGGCGGCGAATCGCGAATAGCACTCTCCGGAGGAACTCGTATCACACAATCTCCTGCTTACATACCATAAGTATAACCCTACAGAGTAACGCGCCGATGGCTCGCGTAGCGGCGTAAAGTCTATGGTGGATGGAGTTAGCTTATCAGCGCCTCAGGTAGCATATTGTATAGCGCTCGCGATTGTTTACACGGAGAAATCCAAGAACCATGTGTTGCACAGGAACGGTTGTCCACCTGATGATATCGCAACAACGACAATGTCAAGTTTCAAACATTGATGTGGTATTTTATCGTTCTGTAGTGCAAGGAAGCTCAGAAGTTTGGAGTAGCTGTGGGTGGTGGTTACCTGGCGTAGATGTATTTTTACGAATTGTTGATTAGACTTGCGCAGCGTTTTGATTTCTGACATAAAAGAGTGCTAACTTTAGGTTGATTTCGGCAGCAGTTGCCGGCTTCGGCGATTCGCTCGATTACCAAAAAAGGGTGTGAATTGTGGTACGATTCATGAGCTCAGCACCAGCACCAGCCAGCTGCCCCGCTTTTCTCCCCTTCCCTCTTCCTCTCCGCAAACTCCTCAAATGCCTCAAATACCCAACATATCACCCGCGACGGGCAAACCTATAAAATCCAACGACTACGTCCACACAACCAGTGGCAATTTCGTCGACAACCATGGCAGAACGCTTCTGCTTCGAGGCGTGAACCTTTCGGGTTCATCTAAAGCTCCTGTGGGAATGCCTTCATATATTCTCGATGATTTTTGGGAATCTGGAGAGCGTGGTGATGAGAGCTTTGTCGGAAGACCGTTGAATATTGATGACGGATCGGCTGACGTCCATCTTGCACGCCTAAGAGGATGGGGATTCAACTTGCTGCGCTTCCCTGTGACATGGGAAGCTATAGAACATGCTGGGCCGTGAGCATAGCTGATAGCCTAGTTATCTGTAATGAAATGCTGATGGACACGCAGTGGACAGTACGATGATGATTTCATGGACTACATCGTGCGCGTACTACGCAAGTGCAAAGAGTACGGCTTCAAAGTCTATATAGACCCACATCAGGACACAGTGCGTCTCATCATTAATTATCTCCTCGTTACTTAATAAACCCCATATTCATGTAGTGGTCACGATTCTCTGGCGGCTCAGGCGCCCCTTTCTGGACCCTCCCAGCATGCGGCATCGACCCGCACAATTTCACTGCAACACAAGCCGCGCTCATCCACTCCGAATACCCCCTCGCTCACACCCCGGACCCTGCCTCACTACCGGCCATGATCTGGTCAACCAACTACGGTCGCCTCGCCTCACAAACCCTCTTCACCCTCTTCTTCGCCGGGAAGGACTTCGCTCCACGATGTATTATCGACGGGAAGAACATCCAAGATTATCTACAAGAACATTACATCGAAGCTATCGGTCGCTTAGCAGACCGTATAGGCGATGCGGGTGATTTATTGGATGAATGTGTGATTGGGTGGGATAGTTTGAACGAGCCGTTTGAGGGATTGTGTGGGTGGTTAGACTTGAACGTAAATCCGGTTAAACAAGGGTCTACGTTGAAAAAGGGTACATACCCTACACCTGCACAATCAATGCGACTAGGCATGGGTCAACCTCAAACCGTCGACAACTGGACCTTCGGCATGTTCGGTCCACAGCGAAATGGAAGTGTCACCATCGATCCCAAAGGAATAAAAATGTGGGCTTCACCAGAGATGGAAGTCGACGGCGTACACCCTCGCTGGGGATGGACTAGAGACAAGAAATGGCGACTAGGCACATGTATATGGGCTTTACATGGTGTATGGGATATCGACACTGGCTTCGTCATGCGCCCGGATTACTTTCGTTTCCTTCCCGATGCTCCCGAGCCTGGAGGCGAAATACCTGAAGTGGAGTTTATCAACGACTACTGGAAACCCCATTGGCAAGCATATATCCAACGCATTCGCTCCGCTCACCCAGAATGCATCTCATTCGTCCAACCACCGGTATTCGCGCCCCCACCACAAATAGACGAGTCAGAGTTGAAGGGGAGGTGCTGCTTGAGTACGCATTATTATGATGGGTTGACGTTGATTACGAGGCATTGGAACTGGTTCAATGCAGATGCGTTGGGGGTGCTGAGGGGGAAATATTCGAGTCCACTGCAGGCGGTGAAGATTGGAGAACGGGCAATTAGGAAGTCGATCCAGGAACAGCTGGGCGAGCTTAAATCCGACTCACTTATTCTCTCCGGCTCTTCCGGCGGCGATCAACCCAAATATCCAACAGTGATAGGAGAAATTGGTATTCCCTACGATATGGACGATAAACGATCCTACGGCTGGACCGACGGAGGTAAACATGCAGGTGATTACAGTCGACAAGAACGAGCTTTGGATGCCAGTTTGAATGCTTGCGATGGACCTAACGCTCTTAATTTTACGATTTGGACGTATTGTCCTGATGGAACGCACGATTGGGGTGATGGATGGAACATGGAAGATTTGAGTTTGTGGTGTCCGGATGATTTGAAGGAGAATTGGGAGAAAGGAAGTGGTGGAGAGGAAAAGCAGGAGAGTTTGCTGTACGAGATGTCCGACAGCTCGCAGGCTGGTTTGTTGAAGAAACGTATAGAGAGTTCACCCGACCTACCTGCACCGCACACGCACACGCATATACACACCTCAAACACGACTGCGGCCAACTCGTCATTATCACTTGATACTCTCGGTCTCAATCAGATTTCGTCTATGCCTCCATCGCTGGACGAAGATGAAGGGATGAGTATTCACAAAGAAGATAAAAGGACACCGAGGGAGCTTGCGGGATGGCATGACAACCCATACGATTTCCTCACGGATGGTGCGAGGGCGGTGAGGGCGTTTTGTAGGCCATGGCCGATGAAGGTTGTTGGTGTTCCTACGGATATTCAGTTTGATTTGGCAAAGGGGGGGTTTAAGTTGACTGTGAGGGTTAGGCCGGAGGATCGGTTGAGGAATCGTGAGGGGGAAGCAGAGCTCGGTACGGAAATTTTCGTCCCGCTCGTGCACTATGCGAGTGAGGAGGTGTTACGAGGAAGCCGCAGTATACACAGTGCGCAGTCGTCTAAACGGGCGTTCAGCGGTGGTGATTCGGACTCTGATTCGATTGTCTCTGATGGTGGCGTGAGCATTCAGCTGAGCCGGACTACGTCTACCTCGGGCACGGTGACTGCGAAGGATCTTCCCGTGACGACGCAGGATATGACGACGAGTATCTCTGGTAGCAGCTCAAGTACCATCGCTCCCCTCAACCACGACCCTCATAGTTTCCTGGAGATACAAGGGGATAATCTTGTTGATATCGACGTGAAGGTCAGCGGTGGAAGGTTTTCTGTTCGTGGGCAGACGTTGAGATGGTGGTATGATGTCCCTGCTGAGGGTGAGGTGGAGATGGAAGAATGGATCGAGGTGAGAAGGAAGGGAGGAGTTATTAAACAGAATGAAGAAGGGACGAGGAGGGCGTGTGGCGAGGGTGGGTGGTTGGAGGGGTTGTGTCCGCCAGCGATGAGCGAGGGTGGGTGCGTTGTCATGTGAAGCTACCTATTCCTCACGACATCGGATGAATCAACGACACGACACGAGTTTCCTCTCTCGTCTTTTTGTGCTATGTCATTTCTTGCATCTTCCACAATTGCGTATATATTATCCTAGCTAGACCTTGCACGCGGGACACAAGGACTTTCTTTCTTATAATATGTAGTGTTAGTTGATTATATCTCGCCAAGTTTTCTTCCTATCATTGGATAGTACCAGGAATATCGATGTGCAATATCGTGTGTATGTACTTTGTATCATGGATTTTATATACCAGACATTGTCGATATCGAGACTTTTCCAGACCGCTATATGATCGAGTATATATATATCTTGAGAAGGACGGCTGTGGTTGTGTATATAAAGCATGAGAAATGCCGGATGATTCCTAACTTCTGATGAGATTTGAAGTATCAAGGAACCGACAGGCAATCAAGATCTAGAAGAAGACAATCCGGTGAGTCTCGAACCGCGAATATCTTCATTTGACGCCCTAGTCGCTTACGAGCGCTTGGCTCCATTTACTTCCACGTTGCAGAGCTACGGCCACAACGATGGTGATCTGATCAATACATTGATTATTTAACACCCTGAGATTAGTCGAATCGTTATCTAAAGCTGAAATACTGCCAGACACCAAGACAATAGTGGACCGAGTCCGTGACAATTTAATCACTACTCCATGCATCCCCCATTAACTCCTTCAATTTATACCTTGAGGCTGAAGTGTGGTAGTCCACGTAGCCTTGAGAGAAGCGCATAAATGCATCGTACGCGGGCCGACAACCCGATAATACATTCTTGGTGGCTGAATGCCAGACAAGAATGCGGTCGGCTAAATGTCGGAGGACCTCTATCTTCGTAGTACTACGATGTCTTGCCATGATAGAAATGTAGTTGAACTCTTCTCCATTAATCTCTTCTTTGTAGAGGGACAATAGATCACTGAAAACGTCGTTATTCAGCACTGAACCAAAGAAAGATATGCACAGAAAGACTGACTTGAAATAATTTATCGCTTGTGCCAATGATGGGATAGCCTGAGCGTATATCTTGAAATCCATGTCCCGCGGGAACATAAACATGACGTATGGTTCGCCGTTGCCAGACATACTCCTAACATATGTAGGGAAATGGCAATCACAGTCGACGAGCTCGCAGGATTGTCGAGCGTCCCCTCTTGCGACTGCTTGGCATGGCCTGAGAGAGGTATCCGTACCACCATGCTCGTACCAAAGCGACGTAACCCATTTAAACGTCCCAATGAGAATCCCGTTGGTCTGCATCTCGTTAAAGTATACAGGAAGCCTGCGCAGATGCTGCGCGAATGCTTCAAGAACCGGAGTCTTCTGGGGGCTGCCCGTGACGAATCGCATGTTGAAGTCCTTCATGATTTCCGGTTTCTCCGCGTAGATATCTTCAATGTATATGGTGATAGACGTGTAGGTGGCGATGAATGTCTTTACATCTTCATTTTCCAGATGACTGTAGGCGAAAAACGCAATCGCAGCCCCGCCGGCGTTAGACTTGTGGAATGAAGGAACGCCGGGCTTATCTTCCATCGGACAGCCGAGGCTGGCCGCGTCGTCGAGACATTGTTGAACGAATACTTCGTCCAAATGCAACGCACGCGCAGAAAGGTTGCATTCATTCAGCATGGACAAGATGATGGTCCGCATATCAGAGACGTTGGCCTGGAAAACAATCAGTACGTCTATGAGGTAGATGAAATTATTGAAAACCTTGAGAGATGAAATGTCACTGCCGACATTTGTGATGCTAGCATTGCCCACGAAAGCTGCTGGAGGGGTGCTAGTGTTTGTCTCGGATGGAATAACGGGCATTGTACGCGTCTGGCTATTGCTAGTCTGTAGAGCTCGCCCATTTTATATCGAAACCGGTCCAAATTTTTATCAAATTTAAGAGGTGCCGCAAACCCATATGCGTTACCCTAATTCCTATTCGTTATCACTCGATTGGCTGAAGTTTGGGCGCGTATATGCGATGTGGCATATCTGCACCACTAGCCTCTAGGAGGTATCCGAGTCAACGTAATTCTCAAATTTCAAGATGTACAACGACTCGACTCGACGCATGGGGAGAGGATTTCGGCGGGATCGGTCTTTAACGGTTAGTTACTGGGTCAGCTGAGTGAGCAAGCTGAGCAGTGAGATATCGCGAGATCGACGGACATTGTAAGCGCCAACTTGGAACAGTGGTTGTTGCACAAGTACGGCATGACGAGTCCTATTCAACTGGTTTGGGTGGTTTACACGAAAAGATCACTATATAGTATAAAATAATTTCTGCCTTTTGTTTCATTCAAGTCAAATTCACTCACAGATCATAATACCATCTGGAAAGCAAGTAACGGAATGAGGAGCAGGCAAGACACCAATTCGCGCTTGAAAAGCCAAAGGTGAGCGCACAATTTGGTATGTTTTTTAACCAATGAACGGCCATAAACTTTATTAACGAATAAAATAGAACAAATAGACTGGACCAATAGGGTGCAGGCAAGGCTGCGACGGCATCGACGAACAGCCAACAGGCGACGTCGGCAAGGCACAAAAGAGTGATCAGGTAAAGAGGGACAAGAAAGAGCACCACCTCGTTCCGGACTCATAACGAAACAGGGTCGTCGATGATCACACAGGTAAGTCAGGATATGTATCAGTGCGTGGGTACCCCGGCAGGAGGTGGAGGTTTCGTGGCCGGTGGGCTACACGAAAGACCTTGGGGTCCTATTCATTCGGCTTCAACCTATCGCGAACAAGAGGTTTCACAGTGGCATATGTTGGAGGATGGCTAAAGCTGAATTACCAAGCCGCCCACAAAGAACATTCGTGCTTCTGAAATCCAAACTCCTTCATGGTAGGTCTACCCATCCACAGTTGCAACGTATCGACATCAACTTGATGTGCCCATCTCGTTCATAGGATTCAACACAGTATCATGAATAGTAAGAGTTCCCCACTCGCGACTTCTGGCTGCAACCCTCGAGGACATGCGCCAAGACTGTAGATCAGCAACACCTACACTGTATAAGTCAACATACCGCCGAATTCGTGAGCAAACATTCTCCTATAGTAGCAAGTCTGAGGGTATATCGTGCGCAAACGGAGGAGCGCCGCTGGAGACTTTCTCTGACTCTGACAAGGGCAGTACCGACAGCTTAACAGCTGTTGCTAGAGGATGTGATACATCCAACTCATGCCTATGAGTGCTCTGACTAAACGACCCCATGACTGCAAGGATACCTAGTCGTTGGAGAGTTGTGGCGAAGCACGAGCTAGATTTCGCACATGTCCCACCTGATTGCAAAGAACTGCCCGAAGAACTTCTATGCCATTAGATGTGTGTATATGTCGCTGATAACCATGCAAAAAAAACTATACTCAGCACATGTAAGAAAGCAAGGGTTATGATAGTTTGGAATTGGTGTCAGAACTGTTATCGGGTCGCTCTTGAGGAGGGGTAGTCGTGTACGAGTCTCTTTCTTTGCCTGTTGGAGAGTCGGAAGGAGTGTCAGAGTCGGGTATCGATATCGAGTTAGAGGGTATAGACGGTCGGGAAAGTTGGACCCGTGGCAGTGGGAGTGGAGTATCACGAAACTCAGCCCAACCGCCTCTCAGACCGATCTCGACGACTCGCTCTAATATCCGCGCCAGTTCATCGTTCCTGTATATTGGAAGAATGATGTATCATTTCATGTAAGGAAGTTATTAGTTGAGTAGACACACCTTTGCTTCTCTTCCTTCAACTCATCATCCCACTTTGTCGCCAATAACTCTACCCTCGTACTCAACTCCGTGATCCTCGTCTCAAGTTGCTCTAGTTTATCGTCTACGTCGTCTCGTCGCTTTGACTGATTCCGAGATGAGCGCCATGTTTCACCAACTATTAGGGCTGCGGCTACAGTGAAGAGAAACCCCTCTGCAAGCGCGTTTGCCCCGTTTTCGATGGCACTGTGACGTCGTGGTCAAGGATTATGAGTTAGGAATGTTATGATGGTACTCACCGCGTTTCTGAAAGTGGACGTATATGTTTCGCTGGTTCGCCAAGTAGGTTCGTCCGAAGTCGTACCTCTACACGATACATCCATTGCGCAAGGTCTACGCAGATCCCTCGGAAGCGCTCATGCCTAAATTTTGAAAGCACAACGAAGGCAGTGCTCATATGAGATTCAGTTTCATGACATGAAGGTGTAATTGAACGTACTGCTTGGCTTGATTCTTGATCTGCGTACTTATAGGCTTGGCTAACGTCTCTCCATAGCTTTCAACGTTCACGACGCGTGATATAGAGGCCGTTCAGAACTTACTCGAATGATTAGGGTACCGATTTTGGCGGTGGCCATCTTGGTCGCGACAGTTTATTGTAGGCTGGGGACCGACCTCTAAGTCGAGGACAACTCTCAGTATAATAGAGGTTTATTGGGCTTGCGCTGACTGCCGATGAACGTAAGCGCGGCGCACTTATGTAATCTGTGCAGCTTTCGCACGCATGTGTCTGGGTTCGCAGCTTCACTTCACCTCCAGCACGTCTGGACCTGCAGAGGTTTGCCTACCACGCCGGTCTACCTGAACCTGTGTCGTCGAAGGGAGGCCATGACGGCGGTATAGTAAACTTCGGATGGTACGCAAAATTCAATCCCTTACGATAGCCTTGAATAAAGCTGATAGTAGAGACAAGTAGGCTCGAAGTAGAAGCTTGTCCGCCCACTGTGTAGTCGGCCCATAATATGCCTTCGATTACGGTCTCTGCCTGGCAAATACGTTCTTTGTGTGCTGCGGAATAACAAAAGCGCACAGCTCGAAATAAGTCAGAACTCCGAATCGACTGGGAAGAGCGTTCTCCAGAGAATCTCTGGAGAAAGCGCGCGCTAACGGCAATGTCCGAGCTGACTCAGCAATCTCAGCAATCCCTCATACGCACTCCGCCAAACGCCGCCCCGCCGCAGGGACCCCTCTGCCTTATCCGTTAAGGAGCCCCTAAAGCTATCTTACTAGTCCAACAGAGCTTAAAGATACCGACCAGCCATATAATAAATCTACCACAAAACATATGAATGGGAAGAAATGGGCTTCATGATAAAGCATCTTTGGGCTCTCAGATATTGATACAATTGAGTAGCTGAGAGCAGCCGACGACGGCAGGTGTAACATGGCGGCGGAATACCACCTGGCACTCACATGTTATAACATTGGCTGTAAGTGATACATGTGATTGATAGGAACTCATGCACAGTGTCGGACAAAGAATACTTCCCTCGTGAGAGGGACAGTCCGCAGGCGGGCGCGGGACAGTCCCCCTCGGCTAGGCGCCGACCCTGAGCCAGGTCCGAGCGCCCGTTCCCTTTTCGGCTCCGGCTCGCCTCCTGTCCGTGTTGCACGCGCGCTAACCCACCTTGCCCCCTTTCCAGCTCTGCCAGCTCGCTCGTAAACGCTGCCAGGGGCATGCTGGCCTGCCTTGGCGTCGGGGCCGGGCAGGACCCTTGCGCTGCCGCCCTCTCAGCCTCCTATCCCGCCCTCCTCCTTCTCACCACCCTCTCCCTTGCCCCCGCCGCCTTCACTCTGCTCGTTTACGGCCCTGCAACCGGACCCTGCATGCTCGAAATGGACGAGCGTATGGATGTGGATGGCCCGGAGCCTGGACCCTCCCGTTCCCACCCGTCTGCAGGCCCCAGTGAGGAGTTTCTCCCCTTTCCGGGGGAGATCATTGATGGGAAGCACGCCGTGCGCTTCCTGAACATGTGAGTCGGTCCCACGCCATCCCGTTTTGGGTTCTCGCTCACACGCAGGCTGTTGCAGAGCTGGCCAGAAGAAGCCGGTCCTTGTAGACTGGTGCCGGGAGTTCAGGCTGCCCAAATCGGGCACGATGAAGGATTTGACAGCCCGTCTACGCGAGTTCAGTGCTGACAGCAAGCGCTGGGAGAGGTGAGCCCTTTCCCTTGTACACTCTGATGGAATCCAAGCTGATAACAGGCATTTTCTGCAGCTTACTGCCTGGTGCTACAAAGCCACATCGCAACGCCCGCTCAAGCACATCACGCGCCAATGTCCGGCTGTCCTCAGTCCGCCGGGAGCTGCTTATCCGAGGTACTCCAGCTCCTGATCAAGGCCCGACAACTGTCCGCCATGTTTTGCCAACACAACGCTCTGTGGATAATCGTACAGCTGCAGCCAAGGCTGAGCTGTTTGACTGGGTGAGTTGTATCCTATTGTTTAGTATGGGTGAGAGCTAACTTGGTGCAATTTTCCAGGCTGAGGAGATTTGTAGGACGTACCCATACGACCCACCCGATTCGCCTCACCGCCAACCTTCTGCTTCACGAGCTGTGATACCGAGTGCAAGCTCTATTCCCTATCCTCTGGTATGTCTTGAGATCTCTAGGTCCTGTGAGGTATGTGCTTATCTCTTTTCTTCTATCAGAACAGCGACCTGGCATACCTCAAGGATCAGATCGGATTAGTCACAACCCACCTTGGCATCGTCTCTTCTGGAACCAGGCTTGATGGACCCTCTCATCAGCCTGCTCCTACTCCTTCTCCCATTGCTGCACCTGCTTCTCCCTCTGTTCAAGAGCCTAGCAAACCTGCAAGGGTATACAGCATCACTCTTGCTGGTGGAAAGGTTGTAGAGTTCACTGCAGATGCTATTCCAACTCCCCCAGCTGTCACCTTTTCCAGCAGCCTCTCACGTCTGATCGCCATGTGGGATGACACTTCCCCGGAGTGGAGGGGCTCATCTCCCATCAAGCTTCTCGACCAGCCCATCGCACTCAAGTACTGGTCCCAGGTCTACCATGCAAAGCCTGAGCAGTGGGCAGGACTCAGAAGAAAGTGGAGTGACTGGAAGGTATGGGTGTCTATTTGTGCTTCCAAAATGATTTGATACTTATCTCTCTCTCTCTCTCTCTCTCTAGATGATCATGGATTACTGGGGGCAGACCACTCCCAAAGATTTTTGGGCAGAGTTTGAGGTGAATGGTAAGCAGGTTGCTTACACCACCATCATTGACCGACTTCGTGCTGCACGCAAGGAGAGAGATAGGCAGGATGCTGATGCGGCTAGAAAGCAGTATGCGTCCAATTTTGACCAGGTGTTCATCTATGAGAAAGGTGGAAAGATGTATGTTATGACTGATATTTCAGCCATTGCTAAGCGTTACCGTGAATTACAGTAGTTTGCTACCTATTAACATGTCTTACAGTTACAGTACTATACAATCTATATAATCTTATGCACAGTGACAAGACCGACCACATGCAAAGCACTTTACAGCAGCAGGGCGATTCATGTTGAAAAAGTCCTCCCGGCGCTCTGTAGGGTCATCATTCCATGAGATGAGATACTTCACAATAGTCATGTGAGAAAAGTCGGTGCTCCATCCTCCCCATTCACATATACGTTTCAATGGCCAGCGCATAGACTGGGCTAGAAACTGACAGCCACCTCGTCGGAATGAGTGAGTACCATATGGATAGGGATCAACACTGATATCAAGGAGAGTGTTCCGGAACATCTCCAGAAACTGTTCGCTACTCTGAAAATCTGGTGTTCAGATACACACTTACTAGAGATCAACCAAGACAAACTCACCATTGGCGTGTTTTCATCAGCAGCACCAGGTCGGTCTCCAGCATACATCCGTCGAAAGAGATATCCCTCGGTGATGTTAAACTCTTGTAGTGCTTTGAGCCATGCACCAAGTCCACGGATGGGACAAAGGTGCTGCATCTCACGGGGCATGAGATGAAGGAAGAAGGGTTTGATATCTAGGATCGGGTCTCAGTCTCACCATAGAACAAAAAAGAGCTGGCATACCACCAAATTGATCAGTTTTCCGGAATGGGAGAGTGATTTTGATACAGGTTGGCGAAACCTTTTCGATGTCATGGAACTGAATCTTGAGTACCTCATCCACTCGCAAAAGGCAAAGAAAGGCAATTGTGAATGCTGAGAAAAGAAGACGGCGAGTGCGAGGACCACCCCACTGATGTGGGTCTGACGCTTCCTTACGACTACCTGCAGCATATGGCAGAATGTCCCAGTTGGTAGGAAGATGGTTGTAATCATAAATCTTCTCCAACAGCTCCTGAACCACCAAGTTATCTATCTGTTCTCCCTCTGATACGCAGAGAATACTTACTGGTGTGATGGCTCGTGCACTAGTTGCTGTTTCTCCAGCCTGGACCTGGAGTGCTGGGGAGTCAAATCAAAGTGTGGAAGCAGTTATGTTGTCTCACCTTACGCCTCCGGAGGCTTAGCATATATGATGAGACTTCACTAGAAACAGATGGATTCCCAACCATCCGTCCAGAAATCTCACTTTTGTGCCATGAGACTGTACCCAGGCCATGAAGGCGGCCAAATGCGTAGGTCATTGCAGCACGCATTTTCTGAGCATTGGAGTAGGAGTCTCGACGCTCATTCGGACTTTTGAGGGACCCATCAAGCTTGATTGTATCACATCTGACCAGGATAGCAGTCAGTATAGTATCAGTATAGTATCATAAATGGGGAAGAGCCTCACGAATTCAGAATCCAGGCTGCAATAAACAGTGGACTCTTCTGGTGTGGTTTATCAGAGAAGAATGGCTCTCCCTTCAGAATAAACCCTTGAGCACGGGCAAATGCCTCGCACTGCACCATCAACCTAGCAAGGTGATTTCAGCTATGTTCAGGCTATACATCAGAGTCCACTGACTTACCTTCTATACTGGCCATCTGTACCTTCAGTAACTCCCTTGGAAGCACTCATGATCACATCCTGAAGTGCAGATCCACTTGCTTCTGGTGCTGAGGCAATTTGGGGAAAGTTAGCACCAGACTCCCCTTCACCATCTAGATCATCAGCTACTTCAAGGGGGTCTGGCCTCTGCCACTGATCCTCAGAGGAGGGATTGAGGGCTCTTTCAACACCAGCTAAGGCAGGATGCACAGCAGTGGTCATGGTAAAGAACAAAGATAGATGTGGCTGACTAATGCCTTTGCAGTCTGCAAGAGGAACTTGAGAGAGAGAGATTTTAAAGTGATATATTGCAGGAGAATATACACAAGCTTGTATTGACTAGCATATAGTAACAAGCACAGCAGAATCCACTGGTAGACTGGTCACTCAAATGCTTGGGCCCCTAAGCTGGAACACACTGGAGCTCCAGTTCATTGGTAGGGCAGATGGACTCAGACTCTCCTTACCCTTCATAAGCATGTATCAGTGAGTTAAAACAAGCCAAGGATCAAAGAAATCAGGCTAGAACTCACCAAGATATGATGCACCTTCCTCATGCCTTCCTGGGACAGGATTTCGAAGATTTCACTACCAGAGGCTGGAGTGAAGGGGTCGGAAATGTAGCCGCTATGTAGAGGATGTACTGACACTCTAAAACGACTCCAAGACGAGGCAAATTGGTGCAGAACTCACCAAGATATGGGTGCCCATCCCCAGCCCATACCATGCGCAAAATATCGTGATTTATGGGGGGTACGCAAACGCGATTGCTTCGGAATAAGTACGCCCCTACTATGCACCTATTTACGAGTCAAAACGACCCCTCAAACGAGCAAAACGAGTCAGAACTCACGGAGTTATGAAACCCCTTCCTCATGAGGAATTTGGGTGTTTGTGGGTAGCGGGTGAGGGAGAGGCCTTCGGAGGTGCAGCAGGATAGTAGACTACCTGCATAGACATTTAGACGGGCCCTGTAGCATAGGAAACAATGAGGAACTCACCTGAATATGAGCAGACATGCTGCAGAACTGGGGGGATGGGCAGCAGCTGGTGTATGGGGCCATTAGTCGGCGGAGCTGGCGCGCAAGTGAGCCAAGAGGTGAGCTGGGTAGATGACACATGTGGGGGTTGGTGTGACAAAGTGCCGGACTGTCCTGGAACTGTCCCTTTACTGGATCAACCCGAGGACCAGGTTGGCGCCCTCTGGTATTTGGCTGGGAAGGAAAGCATGGGTAAATCTGCTGACAGTCAAGAAAAGGACAGTCCTGGGGCTCGGCTACCCAGTCTCTTACTCAGTGTCACAGGCTAGCGGACACAAACGACTCACCAAAGGTAAGCCGATCACACTAGACGCACCAGGAGCGCGTCTTTACTCGTTTAACACGTCTCCTTCCATTTTTGGACATCACCACCTTACGCGTCTAGCGCCGATCACCTTTCCATCTCCCATCATCACATCTGCCTTGTCCCTCTCTCACACCGTGTTCTTCAAGGGCCATGTTGCACATATTCAGGTGAGTTGGCATTTGATCATTGGCTGTCTACAAGTACAAGGGTAGAGTATGGGGATAGCCTGTTGGCAGAGGGCTTTACCTCCTGCTTCGAGGAGGAGGAGGGAGGGAGGACGAGCCTCGCGGCTGCCATGTGGCAGCCGCGTCTTGGCGTCCGTGCCGAGGTGAGCTGAGGGTCCCAGCTCGCCCGTTTTGGCTCGCGCGACAGTCAGGGACCCGCACGTGTCTCGTGACAGTGACCGTGACGGACCGTCCCCGATGTCGTTCGAAGCCCCACTTCTCTTGGAGGCTCTTCCAGGCTGCTAGAGATGTCGGCTTCAAATGGTAGTGAGTCGGCGGTGGCGGCGGTTTCAATTTGGCAGGAGCGCAAGCACACGTGATTCTGAAGCCGGCGGCAAGTTGTTCAAGTTCCACATGTGCCAGTGGGACCACACCTCCACAGCATCGCGCAAAGAGGCCTTCTCTTGAGGTCGCCGTTCTTCCAGGTTGTCAACGCTGATGTCGGCTTTGACTGGTGGCGACTCTGAGGGGGCGGCGGTTTGGAAATTGGCGGGAGCGCACATACACGTGCGCGTGATTCTGTAGCGGACGGCAAGTGCCACATGCGCAAGGTCACATGCAATCTATTCTCTGCGATTCTCTAGAGATTCTCCAGAGAATAGATTTCCCAGTCGATTAGGTGCCCAGCAAATAAGTATTTCAACTAGACGCCCCTTTGTTTGCACAAGCGCCGTCCTAGGGATTGCCTTCCGAAGTACTGCTTTGGGGGCTAAACACGCGGCTTTCATCAGTCCGAACGCTGATGTTGACCGTGATAGCTGGTAAAGACCGCGTTACAATATAACTGACCATGATGACTACGGAGCCACGGGTCATATAGGCTAGGTATGGTCTTGATCGATGTGGATCAAAGCGACCGCTCACCCAGTTAATGGTTCTTGATGAGACGCCCGGTCATTATTAAATGTTCCTCCGCCAGAATTCGAATTGTACACTAAGCAATGGTGACGCCGGAAAGGGATGCAGTCAGATTACTATGGGCGCGCTCGACGTCTGCGGCCGAAGGAGGGATTGGGCGTCGGGGATACGGCATACTTACTCGAATGAGCAGAGTGCCAATTTTAGCAATAGCTATCTTAACTGTGACAGATTATTGGGCTTGCGTTGGCTTAAACCCCACGAACATTATGAACGAGCCTACTGCCGAACCTCAGAGCATAGGCGCACCGAACTTATTTTAGTGAGTTGGTGCAGCTTGTGCATGCACCTAGCTGAATTTCAATTTATGACAACTGCCAAATCAGTCACTCCGCCTTCCAATTGTGTGTACTCTCACACGGCGGCGGGGCGGGATCCCATCTATCACTTTTGACGTCCCATCTCCGCCGCGTACCTTTTACGAGCTCTCTCTGTAACTCTCATAATTGAGTTGGGCTAATGGCTATGAGTGTTGTGTAAGTCTCACTCGTTAATATAATCACACTGTCGTCACTTTGGCGAATGCCACACAAGCCTATCTGTCATACTCGTGGACCTTGAGGTGAAAGGTGTTTGTATCCGCGCCCTACAGACCGATAACGTACTGCCGCGGCGAGCGAGTATTTCCATGAAAATAATATGGTATTGCAAACGAAACCACGGGTTCTTGGTCTATGCCATAGATGAATATGATAAGCCAGGAATAGCCGGCTTGGAAAGAAAAATCGACACGTTTATGTAGATAATCATACACTGCCTTGATGACTACAGGTGTACCGATTGATGAGGCGCCGACCGCCGTGACTACCGACCATATAGAAGACCAGACCCAAAGACATTCAAGTCTTATTGTGTACTTCTTCGCGCCGCTACCGATTGGCTGATCACCTTCCAAAAGACGGAAGGGGAGGGTGGATAGACGATGTTGCAAAAACACTCTAGTGCAACTCCGCCCAATGAGTTATTGAGGAGCTACGTCCATCGCAATAGCCGCAATCCACGTGCCATGTACATAATTAAAAGACACCACCCTCAACATGTTGAGATCCACTCGACGGATAGACCACTTTTTCAACTTCCTTGGGAGATGGGGAACGTACGGCTTATTCGAGTGATGCTAGGAGATCCAACAAGTAAAGGTGAAATTGGGGCTAAGAATGAATAACTCAGCGGTGAGCTTACTTTAGTCCGAAATTTCAATTGAGTCCTTGAAACAAAATCCTCGATGTACAACGCTATGATACGTGCAAGTTGACTTCTCGTCAAGCCCACTTGGCGAACTGGGATGCGCCAAGTAATTGCTTCGCATCCTGGCCACTAAATCGATGTAAGCCATATACATATATATGTTCAATGACGAGTGTGAAGAGTATGTACCTTGAACTCCCATTTTGCGACACCATGAGGGAATTGTTGTGGGTGTAACACGCAGTCATCGGGATAATCAACACGCACAACACCCTCACATAAGTCTATCAAAGGAACGCCGCGGTACCCTTTCAGGTTGAACGGGATGGTTATAGCAGCACGCTTGAGTGGATATTGAGGATCAAGAGGCATAGAGATTGATGTCGCTATTGGAAGCGCATGGTGTTCTAACAGAGACCTATGCGGAAGCCAGAATTCGTTGAACTAGTTGGACAACGCG
Organism: Pleurotus tuber-regium; assembly: GCA_014058305.1. NCBI lineage: Eukaryota > Fungi > Basidiomycota > Agaricomycetes > Agaricales > Pleurotaceae > Pleurotus > Pleurotus tuber-regium. The sequence goes on along the minus strand of JACFYU010000026.1, from coordinate 103,993 downwards.
GAATTCAGTAAACAGAATATGAGATAAAAGTGCAGAGACTGTATGACGCACATCTGCAATTGCTTCCTGTTTCGTACAAGGGGCGGTGAGTTGCCTCGGATTTACGCAGCGCGTTTCAAGCGATTCTTCGTACGTCGATGGGGAAGCCGACATGGTGGTAGGGATTTGCAAAGATGGGGAAGAGACTGGTCTATGTAGTCTTTGTGGCATTTATAGGCGAAAGAAGGGGAAGGCCACATATGCCACAGAAGGGTGTTGGTCCACTCAAAGCAGAAAATGGATAAATGTGGCCGGGGCGCTTGGACCTTCCAGTCGAAGGGGCAAAGCAAAGAACTGGAGGTATCGCTGCAAAGATATGCGATATGACTATTGAAATCAATAATAGCTAATGATGATACACATTATTCGTACAACCAAAAATCAGAATGGTAACCGGCAAGAGTCTATCTGGCCATCAGTGAAGCTCAAGAACCAGAATAGGAATCCAATGGTCTCGATAGTAATTAAAACCAACTAGCCGGATGTGCTCGAGCTTGGTCCGGCTGAGCGGCCATCTCGAGTCCTCCTGAACCTTGGACTAGGATACAGCTCAGTATATCTCCTCCTGAGAACGGGTAGAAGGGCAACTTACATTTCTCCCTCTTTTCGGCGGATTGATCAATCCTTCTTGGATCGCGTAGATTCTTGACGCGATCTCTTGGGCGAGCTCCATGCGAGTCATGGGCCGTCCAGACTTATGAATGACTTCAAGTCTATTGCCAGGTATGTCTAGTCCGGGCCACTACATAGATAAGAACAGTTAGTTGTCTGCGACGGAGAATAGAACTTAAGGACACAACTCACGATTACCTGTGACCTCACTCTTCTGTGTCCAAGTGGGGCGAAAACATGCTCATCAGGGCTGTCAACAATGACTTTGCCGTGCAAGATATCCTTCACTGAAGGGCCTGCATATCCACCTACGGAGAAAGAAATGCTCACAGAGGGCGTCTGCTTGTCAAAATCGCCCAAAGGGACCTTTTGGAAGGTAACTCGTCGTGGTATATTGCCGTTAAGAATCTCCAGGGGAGTAGGAGAGGGCTGGTAGAACGTGTTAACATCACGGCACATCTGAGGAAATTGGTCGTCAGAGGAGCTAGAAAACAGGAATTCCATGATCTCAGATGCATTACCTGAGGACCAGGAGCTAGTGATAAGCACGCAGGGTTCAAGTATTGCACAGTCGCTCCAGGCGGTACTGCAAATTCCTGGTGTTCATATGATCCATAGCAAGCTTGTTCGCCGGTTTTGTAGTAGGAAGACATTGCAGCGAAATTGCTCAGGAAGTAAATTCCGAGAGTGGTTTGACTCGATAGACAGAGTACGCGTTCGATAGTGAAGAACCATAGATCGCGACCACATCTTATATACTGCGTCGTAGAGGACATTCTGAATATGTCCAGATCATCTCGCTTTGAACATGTCGGCGAAATCTGGTCAAAGCATAGGCCACAGGTCCCAAGCGAGGATGTAGAACAGTGGTCCAAGCTTCGTCTGGCCACATTTCTCAGGCAGAAATGTGAACCACAAATCTAAAACGGTCAGTCGATGAAAACGTTGCGGGCGTACAGACTGAGGATATTGTGAAGATTGTCTCAAGACCAAATGCTAGAGGCGAACTTGAAGGGTCTACTAGTGAAAGGACCCTGCGCTCTTCAACTACCTGCCCTAAACTACATCATCTAGCCCACCAACCACTGTAAACGCAGTGTCTTGCACAAGTCAGTCGATATTTACTTTCATAAAACCCAGGAACGTATAGAAACTTGCTTCTAAATGCACATGATGATAGCGACACAACGAGGAACGACGACGAAAGAAAGCATCACATAACGCCAGCTGACGATCTACTCGCCCACCCATGAGATGAAACAGCACGTAAATACATATCTCTCATATCTAATAATTATTCAAGGAGAACTGGCACCGAGACTCGCGAGCTCTTTACGGATTTCTGCTTCGCCTTCAATTTTCTTGAGCTGCGTCACCTCCAAGCGTTCGCCTCGTTTGGCCTTTTCTTTGAGCTCCTCGATGGCTTTAAGCTGAATGGAGTACGATTTAACGATTCAATTCGTAAAGGAGCAAAGAAAATGAGAACGCACTTTCTTGGTGAGATTGCGAATTTTCTTCGCAGTGGGATCCAACGCGCTATCCAAGCCAGGAGTAGTAGGAAGAATATCCGTCTCTACCTGCAACGCAGGTGGAGAGGGAGGAGCCGGAGCCGCCTTTCCATTTACTTTCGGTGTCCTTCCTCCATTCTGTTTCTCTCGATCTCCGCGCCTGCCCTTCTGTCCTTCACCCCTCGGCGTTGTCGGACCCTCACCGCCCTCATTGGTCTTCTTCTCCCCCTCTTTCTCTGGACCATCTTTCTTGCCACCTTTCCTCTTTCTGTTCTTGCCTTTGTCCCCATCTGGTGCAGGGCTAGGGCTATGGGGAGCGCCAGGTACGTGGCGTCGACCACCGTCCCGTTGACGTTCGCCGTGCTGCCCGTTCACGTAACCATTTAATGCAGCACCAGGTACCGGGCTTCTATTGTATCCCCTGGATGGTGTCGAGGCACCACTCGGTGCACCACCCTCATCCTCCCGCTTGTAGATGGCAGGAGTGGCCGAACCTCTTGCACCTGGAGGCCTGTACGCGCCAGCCGGCTTGGTAGGTGCAGGCTTCTTGATCGCCTCCATATTCTTGACGCTCTCGCTTGGCTCAGGGGCAGGTGGGATGGTCGGCGGGAACTGCGGAGCAATATCGACGGGCGTCGGACGCCATGAAACTTGATAAAGCTCCTCGATCGCCTGGAAGTGCACGAGGGGGCCACTGCAGTGCCAGATCTTGACTCCGTTATCAACACGCAGACGAGGGGAAAGGGTAGCGGTGAGAAGGAAGCGCCCATCGGGAGACCACTCGCAGTGGGACGTATTTGGCGCGTCGATGGTACAAACTTTGGTGAGGGAACGTCGGTCGAAAATGTCTATCTTTCCGGCAAGATTGCCAAAACCAGCAAGGGCGATGAGCCGACCTTGCGGGTTGAAAGAAACGAAGTTATAAGGTGCAGCACCAAAGTCGTGAAGCGATCGCACACGCTGGTCGAAGATCATCGTTTTGGCGGGCATGTCTGTCCGTTCCAACCGATCAGATAATTGAAAAAAAGGACACAAGATCATTACAACTTACATCCATAGACAACGCTAAATTCCTTCGAATTAGGACTCCACGCGAAGTCGTGAATAGGGCCCTCTTTGTCCAACGTTACCCTGCAATCAAAATTTCCCGCAGCGCTCAGCAAGTACAACATAGTCTCGCCGTAGTAGCTTTTATTTGAATTGTCTACCTCCGTTTGCGACAAAAGTAACACTTGCGTCCCGAGAGTATTCCATTTTATCTGAGATCGATCGGCTTTGAAGAACGTCTTCTGGCAGGTAGGTTGGGAATTGAGGGTAAGTAGGCCGTATATTCTTATACTAGCAGGTGCTCCCTATAATTGGCGATAATCAATAGAAGTCACTTAATAAGGAATACACTTTAAAGTGATGACGAACCTTTTTCTCGCTGATAAATACGGCAACAGAGGGATTGAGGCCTGGGCTCAATGACACACTTGTCGCACCCTCTACCTTCAGCTTGTCCACGATACCCTTGGACCACTCAGCGGGCCGGAAGACTTGGATCTCCTGCCCAACAAGTCGGATAGCGTGGGACTCAGATATCGTGTATTGCAGGTCCCAGCCTTCTTGAGACTTTTGTGTGAACGATATCAATTCATCGCCGGTCGACACGGAGAAAATACGGAGATTTTTGTGCTGCGAGCCATCTTCAAGCTTGACTGGACGTTCCCATGTCGAGATATACGTTCCACGAGGCGAGAACTGAAGCTCAATGGCGTTGGGGACGGGAAGCTCACGAACAAGCTGAGCATTCTCTGCCTGAAGGATGCGCACACTGTATCATGTTAGAGGACCGGGAAATTCATGATATTATTGGCGTAGAACACTTACACACTCGGCAGAGCATAGGCGTAGAGCCTACCATCGGTGCTGTAGTGGTACGTGCGAGCGGTAACCTCTGAATCGGCAAATCCAGCTACAGGCTTATAGTCGGGGGTACCGCCAATAAGACCAAGAGATTTTTGTGCACGGACTACAATAAGGATATGTTAGCTCTATTGCTGAGAACCACAGTGAATCAAGATTAGAAAAGGAAGATCGATGTCGAGATTCAAGATGATCTGCAGAGGCTGCGGATTTGGGGGACCATGAGGCTCGTAAAAAGAGCAACCCAGCGACCCAGAGATCTGTGGCCAGCATGGACAAAGGGGCAAGCTTCAACAGCGCCCATTGATCGTCACGAGACCCTCTTGATTTCCATCTACAATGATGATAGCACGCCGTGGATGTGCGGTTAAAGGCTCTGTACACTCATTACATGGATGAGTGGCCGTGAAAAGATTACTAGCGTCTTTGGGGATTTGGAAACTCGGCACCAAGGGTCCTTCCAGCTCGAAGAACAATACTAACATGCGATTTGCTGAGAAACTTGACCGGCCATATTGACAGAGGCTAACCAGAGGGGCGTTCAGGCAGGGATTAGAAGCAAGTTAATGCTTCAAGAGGAGGAGGAGGACGTCAAAGAAATGAGGAGATGCAGTGAAAGGCGCAGCCTCAGCATGGCAAGAAATCAGCAGCTTTAGGGCAGGTCCAACATTAATTTTGTCGGCGCTTGTCAGGAGTCCTCATCTGTTTCTCCTTTCGGGGCTGGTCTTTGACCGATACAACACACGTTGCAAAGGTTCCAATACTTCAGTTAAAGTCTTTCAGCTTCACCATGCTCTAGACTCGAACTTAATATTCTCCCAATGGTGTGACACGCGTTGTAATGCTTTTGCGAGATAACGCCTTGAAGCATTAGCTTGATATTTCATAGCTTAATTTGAGAACATGTTTGACGACAATGCATGCATTGCAAGTAATAGCTACATGAGACAAGTACAGCGAATCAACGCAGAGGTATGTATACACGTAGTAATGGATAATGTACAGTGGTCGTGGCAAGTCTAAAGATACAATGGGCGCCGGGCGGATGGAATGGGGTCGTATATGAATACAATCGTAGTACGTGAGAGTCATAACGAGGGAGGGTGTAAAGGCCGAGAATATGATTGACGGGGGGGATGTATTACGGTGATAGGAGTAGCGGGGTAAATTCTCGGAATTTTTGGGAACGGAGGATTGATATTACGGTGCGATGTGACGGAATTAATGGAAGAGGGTGGCACAATAGGGAGTCGGAGGATTGGGAGAGGAAGGGAAACACTGTGCGCATCGTGAGCAAATCCTTTTGGACGGAGTTTGGGGCACAGATGGAACGGGGGGCTGCACATTGTAGAGCGGGTAACTAATGCAGCACCTAGGCGACGACTCGCGAGATAAAAGTCGAGAGTTTTGAGCATGGTCGGACAACGACGCCTCTGCTCTATGGGATCAGGAGGGCGTTTGCTGGGTGGGGACAAGGACCATTACGGGAAGGTAGCGGCCTATACATCAGAGTAGGCAAATGTATGGCGCGATAAAGCCCGCCACAGGACAAGTCGTGGGGTTTCAACATGGTCGGCTATACAAGAGCCACGTATTCATGGCACACATGCCACCACGACTGACTCCGGGAATGATGAGGGTCATGAGGCTGGCTCGGGTGCAAGCCGACAAGAAAGTCAGGGCTCGATTGGTATATCCTTGCGGCAGAACGGGGGTATTGTATGGGTGTATGGGAGGTATTGGAGGGAGAAGGAGATGAAGAAACGTGAATCGTGACTGGCTGGAAAACCTCGTGCGCAAGGAAAGTACGGGCGCGGCGACGTTGGAAGGAAAGAGGATATGGTTTTCGAGCTCGAGTCAACGATAATTTTCAGGAGCGAAAGGGAGAAGAGAGGTCGATTCGCCAGAGCTGGCAAACCTCGCACGTAGGATAACAGAATAGGTGCGGAGGCGGCGGCGACGTCGGACGATGGGGGTTGAGCGTCTGAGTAGAATGAACTACTACCTAGGTGGTCGACGTCATTGGGGGGTGGCCTGGGTTATTTAATTTAGGAGCCTATGGATCTGAGTTAACAGATCGTAGAAGGCATATCCCTGCAACACTGTACAAGGAATCTGTTCGTCTTTAGCGTATGCAGCTAATGAACTGCTGCTGGAAGACGAGATGTAATAGACAGACAATTGGCCAGTTTTATACGTATACCGATACGTTAGCTGAATGCGAGGATTACAGTTGGTTTACAGGGGTGTTTACACACTAACGCCCGTTAGTGACCTTTAGTCGCAGTGTGAGGGCGCTAGTTGGCGGAATGAGGTGACAGCGAACCATTGCGAGAGTCAAGTACGGTCACTAAGTTAGGCAAACCCGTCACCAATGTGTGCTTAAAAGTCGTCTTGATGAATGCAGCATTGTTTTAGTGGGCGTTAGCTAGCTTACCATCGACTACCTGGTAGCCAGTCGGACATCGGGCTAGGATTCGGGCAGGAAGTGACTACAGCCACGCCGCCCGAAAATACTCATCCATGGGTTTCATGTGAAGCTAGTGCGCGCAATAGACAGAGCTGCCCTAGGGCTGGACTCCGCCGCTGATTCCTGGGGCGTAATAGGTCGCATTATGGTTGGAAAACAGGGTGTGTTCCAAGTCTCGACGACGCGCTGGTACATTTCGCGCGTGTCTAAGTCCGATTCCGCAAGGCCTGCAAAGCGTTTGAACGACCACAATTAGGAATATCAGCGTAAATTGTCGCTGGAGTTCTGAGATACTCACAATTACAAGTCACTGTTGATAGAATGCCCGCTCCGGACTCTGAGTAAGTATCAACCTTTCTGATTGTGGGAAACCTCTGTATTTACCGTGGGATTCTATACCTAAACACGATTCCGTTTAACGTCGCCTCTCAAAAATGCTGCCTTCATTACGGTGCTCAATATTTCGAATAGCTCCCCGATGCGTGCGCACACTGTCTACGGGATCTGCTGGAGATCACAAAACTTTTCAAGAGGCTTACATGGCACTCGGTTCCAGCCTCCCCAATGCTGCAGCTAGGCCCACCGTCCATTCGCCCGTACAACCGCCTCCTTCGACCTCCGGCGCCCCTTCAATCATAGATATTCCCCCAGCAGAAGACCCACTGCTGCACTATTTTACATCAAGCCTCATGCGTGACGGAAAACGTGCACGCGCGGCACGAACGACTTCCCTAATGCTTCTTCATATTCATGCGTTTACCCGTGCAGACCCGATACCCATCGTTCGTGAAGCTATTCGGATGGCCTCACCCGCGGTAAAATCCTTGATTCACCGTGTTGCTGCAAAAAACGTAGCGAAACCTGTGGCATTGGGGGAGAAGCAGAGAGTACGGTTTGCGGTTCAGTGGATTTTGAAAGCGAGTGAGAAGAAGCCGGCGAGTACGGTGGAGGAGAGATTGGCTAGGGAGATCATCGCTATTGTGCAAGGCAACAGTGATGTGCTGAGGACGAAAGAGGAAGTACATAGATTCGCTATGGTTAATCGGTGAGTACCTTTTGACTGCTTCGGCTTAGGTGATTTTTATATACCCCTCACAGTGGCAACGCGCGATCGCGCGTGTAAATTATAAATTATGCTATTTGCGATGCATCTCGCCTTTTCAAGATTGCAGACGCCAAATTCGGCCTCCTTTAACGGCCAACTTGTGGTCAAACTCGGCGACTGCATTATACGTATTTTCGTGCTTTGAGATACCATTGCTAGATACATATCCAGTTCTGACTCTCACTGGCGGATCTGTATCGAATATCTTGTCTAAGGTGCATATTCATAGACCAGCCTCTCCTAAAAGCAAGAATAACATGAATTTCTTTCCAAATACCATTACGAACTGGTAAAGAGTCGTAATATTGTAGGAAATATACAGTGAGTATAGTAGCTAAATGATTGATATAGTATAAATGTCCAGATGTCGAATCGCTGGTGGGACTAGTAAATGGTAAGATGTATTTTCCTAAGTTGACATACCACAGCTGCTTTGCGGCACGTAGGGCACGACCCAATCTCCATGAGAGCCCGCTTGATACACCTACCCGTACGGTATTCAGCCAAAGCTTTGGAACGTAAAGACGACCTTACGGGGTACAGAAGACGTGCCCGCAACGCGTCGCGCTCGCTACTTTGGGCGAGTCAAGGCAAATGGGACATCGATACCAGATGCGCATAGCGGGATTCAAGTTGCGCTGTTCAGCACCATAAAATCAATTTCTGAGGGTTAATGGGTACTAAGTTATAAGGAACGGGGAACCGTACATATTGGTTTTCCTTGCCAGAGGATCTTTGAATCCGCCGCTGGGACAGCGAAAGTTGAGATTGTGATGCACCGTCGACATCCGCCAAGGATAGATTTGGAAGGGAAGACGCCTAGAGGATACATGTCAATATTTCAATGGCGTTTTTTGTCAAAATACGGTGCCTACGGGTGCCAGTCCTCCACCACACTGGGGGACTTTTTGAGGACTAGTCACTGGAGAGACCAAGCCATCCTTCCGATTGCAACCTTCTACTCGGCTGAAATCCATGGCTCCCGCTGTGGCCTGGCCTCAGGACTAGTGAGATGAAAAAATGCCGCCGTAATATAGACGGGACCAAATTTTGTGGGTTGACCACATATTATCCCGATGGAGTAATGTAAATCATAATTCACCGATGACAACAACCAGCAACAAGTTATAATTGCCGAATGATATTCCCACAGTCGCCATCAACCAGACCACGGTATCAACTAGGCTAGGACGGACGTAGGGTGTTTTGGCTGGAGGGTAGTCAGCGGTGGTTGAAATGCTAGTTGTGCCTGACGGCATTGCATCGGCATCCCTCTCACCATGTGGTGCGCTCGCTTGGCGTTGAGGAGCCGTATTTGGGACGCCGCTGCCTGAAAGCAGAAGGCCCCTATCATACTTGCAGATTGACATCGACAATGTCAGCGTAATCCTAAGCTACCCCTCATTGAATACTCGCCTATTCTATATCTCGCCTGTAATCCTATCTTATTCAACCAGTAATAAATACTTTAATGATGCCTCCCGCCGCCTCCGAAGTTATTCAAGGCTCCCGAGAATGGTTTCAAGAAGTCATTGCCCCAAAGCTTCGTTATCGAGAGCTCAAAGATTGGCAAGTTGACCTTGCGGCTGCTATATTTCGAAAGGAGGATGTGGTTTGCATTGCCCCAACTGGCTCCGGAAAATCTGCACTTCTCCATATCCCCCTTGTCGCTGAGCGAGAAGCAAAAGGTCGGGTTTTGGGTATGTCAATTGCGCCAACAAAGTCGCTATGTGAAGATCAAGTATGTCATTCCTCTTAAGTGTGTACACTCATTCATAGGCTCACCTGGTTCTGCGATAGGCTCGAGCGGCAAATGATAGGGGTCTAAAGGCAGTTGCTGTTCATAGTGATTCACTTCGGGAAGCTAGCGCAGAAGGTCGTGATCTTCTCCAAGAGATTTTTGAAGATGAATGGGATCTATTCATTCTTCCACCCGAGCTTCTACATCAGACAGAGCTTGAGCATTTCTTTCGAGCTCAAACCATGGAACAACAGCCCAAATCCGAGACTCTGGCTGGTGCGGACCACAAGAATAAAACCAGCTCCACGGCAAAGCTTAATCTCGTGTTCATTGATGAATGCCATTTAGTGCGTGAGCATGGAGAGGAATTCCGTAAGGCGTATTCAAGAATTGGACAGCTTCGTGGACGCCTTGATTCTCGCATTCCATGGATCGCAGTTACCGCGACACTCCCACCTGGAGAAATTACAGAAACTGTTTTGCAATCTCTCGGTTTTGATGGAGACGACTACGTGATGCTGGACGCGTTCAGGCGCGTCATCCCGTTTTGGATAGAAGCCAAGAGATCAGCGGATCTTGAATTCACTATGCCGATGCACGGCCATCACAAAAATATCACGGGTAGCGCCGAATTCTACCCTCCTGCCAAAGACACCTGGGTCCATACCAGCCTCTATTCTAAGAGTATCGACTGTCATACTCTCGACATAGAGGTTGGTTCCCAGCCTAGGTATCAACACGCCTTCTCGCATGAGCGCTACTTGTGTCACGTCAAATTCCACGGTCTATCTGTGCGATTCCCTAAAAGTATCTCAGGTAAGGAAAGCACACCCTGCATTATCGAAAGCGGTCAAAATCAACAGCACCGATGTCGGAACCACTCAGCGCGGCCAGTCAGTTGTTGAACTTATCATACAGATATCCAGCTAACATAATGTGCATCCGATCCCATCATACAAAGTCCCTCTTCGCCAATACAATGGGTACTCATTGTCCAACATACCGATCGAAATATACCTCGGAATATTCAACATAATCAAGTATATGGAAGATCTTAGCTCCTCTGAGTACAGGAGGCTGTTATCCCGCATGTCCCTTGTCTGTCGGCTGTTTCGCTCTATTGCATTACCACGCCTTTTCGAGACCATGAGATTCACCCGAGCCGCTGCAAATGACACTGTTGAATCTGCACGGAAAGGCGTGGCATTCAGCCGAAGCCTGGTTCAGAACGAGGAACCGGCTTGTACACTTGCGCTCCATGTCAAACACTGCAAGTTATTATCTTGGTACCCTAGAATAAACTGGTCCTATGAAACGCACGTCAAATCTTTGGTCAAGATGCAAAATCTCGTTTCCCTCCATCTGTTTTCGTCCCCAATTACACGGGAACTACTACGTTCAATCGGCACCATTCATAGCATCAAGTCATTGGCTCTCGTGCTTTGTAACTTCTATGCTGACATTACGATAGAAGACGTTCGTGGTCTTGGCTCTCTGCAGCTTGCTACTCTCCGCTTGGATAGTGCTGTGCCTCCAAAGTTTGTTGATGATTTGGCCCAGGCTATCGCTTCGCTGCATTGACGTCGCTGACGAGCAATCAATTGGCCTTCAAACGGCGTATCCTGGCCCAAAATGCTGATATACGCCTGGAACATTTAAAAACTCGCTCGATTCATTTCGTTATTGAATCGATCGATCGCCTCCAATTTCTGAAACATCTCAACATTTCTCAGTCGGAATTGGCAAACCGTATTCATAACGTCGTGCCGTTGCTACCCTTACTCCAAACCTTAGAATGCCCAGAGCAGTTCATTGCTTGCTTCGCACCTGGCTGCTCGATCAAATCCATCCGTATCGTCAAGGGCAACATCATTCCCTTACCGAGTTCGGCTGACAGAATTGTCGCCATGGCTGACGTATTGGCGGCCGCGGAGAAATCAACGGTAGCGATAACTAAGCTTACTATACCAAGCGATTATTATTCTCACTTTCCTTTGACCCGACATTTTCCTCACCTTGAAGAATTACGGATTGAGTACGCTTCCCCCCAAAACGGGGACAACTACGATTATGGCAAGGATGGAGGACTTCAGAACGACGAGGTCAGTTTAATATCCCGCTTATGATGTTCTTGCCTTTGATAATGCCATATATATAGACACCGCATGTAGTATCGTTTGTGGGATGGCCTGTAACTGCTTCCCTCCGCCGTCTCGTTATCTCTTTCAGTGACACACACAATCCTCATTCCATACTCAGTGATCTCCCCCTGCAATCTAGGGTCCTGAAATCTCACATCGTACCCGTCTTTCCTGACATGCTGTCTATGAGATTCACCTTTGGTGTCGAATGGCGTCGAATCCCTTACGAGACTGAGTGGAAGCCAGTCGTTCTGAGAGCAAATCGGCAGTGGCTATTGCATTGGCTCAGAGGTTGCGCAAATATAGTGGATTATGATGGGTGTCTCGCTTCCGCTTATACTTCATCTGGTTTATCTGCCCCACAACTTAGATTAGAAGTGTAGAGCATCGAATATGTTTTCCTCTATTCTTGGACTTGCTGTTTTCCAACGTACTTAATCTTATAGAGCAATGTCTAGTATGGCAATAATCGTTACCCCGCTGGACAGGTATTGTCTGAATGCCATAACCAGTAGGAGGAGGCCTAAAGCTCGGCACGTCACTGTAAATTCATTGGATCGGGAAGAGACTTGAACTCTATAGAGTTGCGTTTGCGTATGTTTCTACTATAAGAGCTGCTCGCTTTGCATTCCGAGCTTTGACATTACAGGCGAATGGTTTCGGAGCAAGCTCTAGCCCAGGCTGAGACAATGGAAATCAGAACCAGTATAGAACCGTGGTGTAATCAACGTACCTTGACGTAGTTCTCATAATCCATTGTGCAAGTACCAGACTTATGTTTTGTAAAGTTGAACGCCCAAATCAGGTTCATGGCGTTCATTGACTAGGAGCTGACGTTAAAACAGTACACACGTGGACGATTTTGGAAGCTCACGATTGTCCTCGAAGCCATTTCCGCACCAGGGCAAATGCGCTTTGAAGATGAGATATATGAGTCAATCGACACCTAAATCTTGAAGGTTCACTCTTACCCTGCCAGACCCAAAATGTAGAGTCTCCCTTAAACCATCAGTGTCGGCCCCCAGTTTGGTGCCGTACTCGGATTGCAGGTATCGTTCCGGCATGAAAGAATCGGGATGCTCATACAATTCTTGATGATTTAATATTAGGTCCTTCTAATTTAGGTGTTCCCTGTTGACACTTACGAGGATCACGGAATGCACCGTCTACAAGCATCCCTGAGTCAACCGTGATAGTTCTTTGGCAGAAGTATGGCATGCTCACAAGTATTCATAAAGATAACGGATCCTTCGGGGATGAGATAATCCTTGTACTGTAGAATGGTGAGTCTGATGCGGAACCTATCAGAGAATGGTAAACCCACCCGAACATCCTGTGCAGCCACATGGGGGATCGCAATAGGAAAGACAGTTCTGAAGCGGTGGACCTTTAGATAGATTGAGTTCAAGGGTCCCCGTTGACCGGGAAATTACACACCTCCTTGACAAACGCTTTGACATACGTTAGATCTTCGTAGTCTTCGAGTGAAGGCATGCGATCATCCCCGATCACACGATCGATCTCTTCCTGAGCCTTTTTCTGGCACTCTGGATTACAGACCAATGCGAGTATGAAAGACTGAAGGTAAGATGCAGATGTTTCGGTCCCGCCGTCCATCAGTACTTTCCCCATAGCCCTATTGATAAGCGTAAGCCGTGATCGCGTTTATTAGAGAGATGTTTACTTAATCTCCTCACGAGTCATACCAAACTTGCTTTGGTTTTCCAACACGTTTTCAATGTAACACCCCGAACGATTGCCCTCGCGCAATGCCTTCTCGCAGTCTGCGAAAAGATCATGGTCGAACTCATCGCGTAAAGCCCTGGTATCATCGCACAAGGTCTTCCATTTGGCCCATCTGGTAGGAACGTATTTGAGAATAGGGAACATATCCATGGGTGGGTGGGCGAAGGGATCGGTGACTTGTGTAAGTCGCTTTACTCCTTCATAGAATAGTTCTGCCTTGCTTCCTTGGTATTGAGAGGCACGTTTGCCGTAAACGAGGTAAGTCATGACGGATGCAGTAGTACGTTTGATATGCGTGAAGAGGTCCTAAGCATCAATAATCATTAGCTCAACGTTTACATTCAGAACTTCTCGCATACTGACATCGGGGGAATCAAGAATATCATTCAAAAACTGTAAGTATTCGACTTGTTGCATTGGCCAATACCTTGCCAGAGCTTCATTAGTGAGGAAGGCATGGTATGCTTTCCGGCTTGCCTTCCACACGCGGGTATCTAAAGTATTTAAGCGCGGTTGCCAGAGAGTAGGTGGATTGCTTACCCATATTATCAAGAACGGGATATATTCCTTCGGTTCGACGTATCATGTACGACTGTGGGCGATCGCCAGTGGCGAGGCCCTGCCTATCCAGCACGTCTTTAATCGCGGAAGCACTACTCAGAACGATCGTCGTTTGGTTCAGAAGCTTAAGCTGATAGGCGAAGCGATCAATACGATCTCTCGGCAATACAACAGATCGCGTACCGAGAAGATTTCTCCGTATTCTGCTGCCCATCGGGTAAATCTGATTCATAGAACTCAGCGTTGTCCACCGGAGGACGTATGTAGAACACTTACTGTAAATGGGGGAATTCCTTGGGGAATATACCCGCATTGCCGAGAATGAAGGTTGTTGGCGGTCCCGGCGGTAGACCACGCTCTCGACGCCCCATGCGCCATAGCCGCGAGACGAGCACCGCTAAAGGCACCAATAACAGGAATAATAGAGCGTTCATGGTCAAGAGATGGATGTCGTGGTTCGATGGGGCGATATCAAGCGGAGTAACTACGTCTATATGATTAATCTGACCACCTCAGCATGGATGAGATGTGGGTCGTATGAGGTAAGTTGCCTTGAACTTGCCCACCCTTATAACACCCTTATATCAGGGGGTGCGATGTAAATTGAGCGTAAATGGTAAGGATTCTTAGGTTATCCCCGCAGATTCTTATCGCATGGGAAGCCATTCAGGAAAGCCGTTCTGAGGAGTATTTGAAGTATCTATCTTCACGTCCAAGTCGACAGCGGAGTCTTAAAATGATGGTAGATGGACAGAACTCCCTTGGAAAGGATCTACACTAAAGTCGCAAGCTTCGATGTTCACTCCTATGCTTGGAGAGGTGACCCGCGACCGAGATCTGTAGCGAATAAGTACTGTGGTGGGAATAAGGCGAGAAACCATGCGTACTTAGACCGGAACGACCCTGGAAGCCGCAGCATTGACCAATCACAACATTTATTATATATGAGCAATAATAGGTGTGTATGTTTCTCCACTTCGATGTTAAATGTGAGCTTGTTGGCGAGACAGGTAGTGAATAAGTCTCGGAACAAGTATTTCGAAGCCACTTTTCGTCCTGGTCCTCAAAGATGGCGATAAAAATTTGCCATGACTTGGTTTTCAAATGGATCTCGGAGTGTATCTTAGCTTCATTTGATTCAGGAACCGTCCATAGCCAATGGGGCAGAATAGTGATGCCTTTGATGACCGTTATTCTTGTGAGTATATATGACTTTGGACTCTTATCTAAGCGAGGCTACGAGAACTAACCTTGCTGAAAACGTGAGAATTGGAAGGACTGTGCTAGTATCGCAGCCCCTTTAGGAGAGGGTTATTGTTGGACATGTACGCGGATGGATACGCCTAAAGGGACCTCGAACGCAGCCGGGCACATTGATAACTCGTGAGCTTGAGAGTCCAGAATCCATTCCAAATGTATATCGATTTCTTTTTATATTCGCGGTGCCGTGATGAGGACTCTATCAATAGCCACGTACAGAGATAGAATATTACGGACATTGAGTATTGAGGTCTTGAGGGCTCAAGGCCTCACGAAGAACGAGGGCGTTATCGAAATTCCGGCGTCCTTCGATATCGGTATGTACTACGAGGTGGTCAAGATTCAAGCGCAACTTGTAGTCTTTCGCTGGTACAAGCGTCCGCGACTGGACCCAATCATAAAACCTTCCAGAATGAGAGAGTAAGAGCAATGGTTTTAGACCTGAAAAGCTCCTAGGACGTTGACAGAGAGTAAGTTAGTTATCGTGGGATAATATTAATAACTGCCCTTTCCCCTTTTTCCAAAGACTCATCTTATAAAGACCCAGACGCACTGCATAGACTCAGTAGCAACAATGTTTCTTGGCCCGTTCCAATTTTTAGACGTCAGCATCGTGGACCCAATTCTTGCTACCAACGTAGAAGCAGACGAAGTCCCCCACTCCTCCGCTCGGGTTCTATCGAGGTCTCAGTACTCAGTACTGGATTTGTTCCTAGTTGTGGACTTTTCAGAGGACCCAAAACCCCACGTGATCAACTCCAGAAGTACACTGCAGGGTAGAATCGAGGACCTCAGAGGCCGGTTGCAAAGGCAATATACGAGCCTCGGTACCCCTCGTCCTCTACTAGCACGACCGCACAGATGCAAAATATACAGTAAAGAAATCGCAATCTTGTACCGTATCACGCGTTGAACCAGACTGGAAAGGAGGTATTACGATGTATGGGAGCACTGCAACATCAAAACCTTTAGCAGCGACGTTAACTGCAGAATTCGATGGGAGCCATGCTTCAAGTTAATATCCGCACCCACTCACGAGAAATATTCCAGTTGTCCTGGGTCACTGGTATGAGAGCGTTACCCACACGTCCCCTCGCTACGCTTAGTATGGAGTACTATACATTGGAACAATGCAGGTTATACAGATCCGTATAAACGCGAACTTCTGAAGGACACATCAAGACAATCATCCCACACGCCAAAAACCAAGACTTTACCACCCATTCATCCACATCGCCGGAATAGCTATAACATCCACATACTTCGCCATCGCCTCACTCGCAGCGTTACAATCTCTCTCATCCAAACAACCCATCAACTCAACCACCCTCAACGGTGCAAACTCTGCTCTTCTTTTGACGAGTTCGATCAGAGAGGCGAGGTAGTGTTTTGAGAAGTTCATCCATATGTCTCCGAGTTTGCTGAATGATAAGACGGCGAGAATAGGGCATAAAGGCGAGGAGGAGCAAGCCCATAGAGGGGAGGGGTCGGAGAGGACAGTGAAAAAGGTTCGGAGATCGTTGAACGCAACGCGAATGGTTGATAGTCGAGGCATTGATGAGAGCAATCTCTTTAAATCCCAACCGTCTACACGCGAATCAAATCCAGCGAGTTCCAAGGTGGCTATTGAAGAGAAGTTGAGGATGGATGATGCGAAAAGAAGCCATGACGAATGTACGGATATTGTTGGTGCGCTACGATTGATACTCAACGCCGTTTGGTTGACGTCTTTGGTCCATGGTGCCGCATCAGTGCGTAAGCAACTGATAGATAATCGAGACAGTCGGACGGTGCAGAAGTCGCCCGCTGAGTCGAGAGCTTGTTGGAAGGGCATATCCGCGAGCTTGACACTATCCGAACCGTCACAAGATATGCTAACTCTCGCGAGATGCGAAATCCGAATGTGACGCATGATCGCAGTGACCAAGTCGCCATCGTTGACAACCAGGGATACGTGGTTGAGATATGGAAGATCTATAAAGTCGAGCGAGCTTTCATCGACATCAACGAGGCATTGGATATTCGTAAGCATCAGCCTCTCCAGTTGTGGCGAGCGTAACAACATTCGGTATAACTGTGAAAATGTGGGAGAGCTGTCCTTGGACAAGTTGCTTAGGGAGAGGGTCGAGAGACCTGCCACAAGTGCCCACGGAATACTGACACGGTCCAAGGTGAGCTGGGTGACAGTTGGCCACCAGAAGGGGAGGAAAATGGGATCAGTCAAGGAGTTACCGTATGTGAGACGGAGATTGCGGAGATTGGTGAAAGCGGGATGATGGTCGTCGAAAAACATCCACGCCTGGCGTGATCCTATAGTCAGGTCGATCGATTCAACTCGACGGAGGCATGACTGGAGCACAGGTGGGATTTGGTTGTAGATGGCTTGCGAGGAAATTAAAGAGATCGGAGCTGAATTCGAGTATTGAAGGAAGTATCGCAGAAGCGGAGAAGATATGTCGATGTGACGCCATAATCGTGCGCTGTTCAAGGCAATGGTTCGCCAACGTCGGCAAATGTGAAGCCATGCGAAGCATTTTGGGTCGGGCTTTTCTGTTTCGGATAACCAAGAAGTACAATACATAAATAGGCGTTCAAGGATGTCGTCTGGAAATATGGATACCGGTGCGAGATCGTTTATGGCGGATCGAACGGTGCAGATGGCCAATCTGAGCTGTTCCTCCTTCTCGAGCAGAAGTGCTCTCTGGGCAACTGATGCACCACGGGGAAGGGATTGATTGATCATGGTTCGAAGTGTTTGCTGCTTAGTGCTGCCTCAACTATGTGTTACAACGCGTCAAATAGGGACATGATTTCTGAAATACAAAGAACATACGTTCCACGTAGCCTAAAGAATGACTATCACTTAGGTTAGGGATTCGGGGATGTGAACAGATGATGATGTGAGCCATTGATGCACCCATACGTCTTTCTATAGGAATCGATGCTAGGAATCGAGCCAGAAATAGGCTAAGCAGGAGTTAATCGACCCACACTATTCCGCTTACGTTAATGGTGACTCTGTGTTCCATTCAGTGAATCAAGTAAGCCGAACAACTTCAGAATATATCTCTGCATAGAATGATGATCAACTGGCGTTAGAGTAAGGCCTGACGAACTCACTGCCTAGTTGAGCTTTGATTTTTTTCCTTATATTCCATCAATTCACCTCTACCTCTGACCATCAGTGAATGCAACATTGCGTCTAGAGCATTGGCGATCGGACTACGATGTTATACAACGCGTAAGTAGGTTCGGGTCACTGATGGAATGAGTTCCGACTACAAATTCATTTCGATCATTCTTCTCACAATCAGTCATTTAGACCCGCGGTCAATATCGGGTAACTCGGCATCAAGTTGATTCATCAATGCATCAACGCCAGACTACATAGGCGAAGTCGAGGGCGGTTTAGACCAGTCTGAGTTATCCACGGATGCTTATCGATTACCCCAATGTCGTGTATTAGCTGTTGACAAATTGTGCGTAAACCTTTGTTAACTTTATTACTCTCACTGGACTTGATGTGCACTGAAATTCAACGGCTGTCAACCAATTCCAAGTCTCATCGTATGCAACATCCTCGGGCGGGCTGGTATTTTCAAATTCAGAAAGTCCAGGCACACATACAATGGGGAAAAGTGTTGATTAGGATTAACAGAGAAAATGGCTTCGCATCGTGCGTGACAACGCTTACCGCCGTTGCAACGATCGAACTTGGGACCCACCGTCATAGTCGGAGGATCGGAGTAGTGGATGCACAACAGATATCGGATAGCCTCCAAATATATTTCAGTCAAATAAGCTCCCTCCGTCGACAAGGATCTTTCCGCATTACTGTTAGGATCCCAGGAAAGAGAGAAAGAAATATGTGCTTACGCTCTGGCCTAGCGTTGGGAATGAATGGAATAAACGACCAAGTATAAGAACGGATGTAATAGACGTTGGGCGTCGCGCACCTGTGATGAAGTGGGCATCCTTTGACACCAGAAACGACACCAGGCTCGCTACGTCATTGGGTGTCCCATTGGATCCTACTGCGGTACCGAGTTTAAGCTATGATATGCAGGAGTGCCATATTATGACGCAAGAATTGCGTCAGCTATCGCCTCGCAAAGCAAGAAGAAGGAAGAACGGAAAGACATACTGATTCGGTCCACTCTCCTTTTGCTAAACCACTCTGCTGCGCATTATAATCATCAAATTTCTCCACTGGAACCGTCGCCGTTGATCAGCGTATGTAGGAATACGCTGGGCTCAAAGAGGCTAGCTCACAAAACGACGTTTCGATGGCACCTGGAGCATAAGCATTGACGGTGATCCCGTGCTTTCCATATTCCTGGGCTATTACATATAAAGGCAACTTTGTTGGCCGAAGGGGGGGGATCGATCACCCACCTGCACTCTGCGTTAAACCACGAATGGCAAACTTGGAGCTACAATAGCAGGCTGAGTCCGGATAGCCTTTGACATTCAGATTTTAACCAGGTGCAGCGTTTCGTGATTGATACGGCAAACCTTTCCGGCAATAGAACACGCGCCTATTTCATAGACGTGGGTCAGTACTTACGCGCCTCGGATATACAAAGTCGTACTAACCAACAATTCTGCCCCCACGACCCAGTTTTATCATTGCCTCTGCAGCATATTTGTAGCATAGAAACGTGCCACGAACATTGACCGCGAATGCACGATCCCATTCTTCAACAGTGGCTATCGCGAAGGATACATTGAGCCATGGCCGTCACGGTGGGAGGGACGTCGTATCCGGAGACAGAACGTACTCTCTGCGATGGGCCCAATGACGGCGATCCCAGCGTTTGCTACCATCTATCCACACAATCGTACTCAAGAACCATCAAAACTTCGCAACTTGTCATCCGACTTACCACATCCAAACTGCCTAGCTCGCGCACCACTGTATCTATCATCTCTTTCACATCACCATCACCGGAAACATCACCTGTAACAAGTATAACACGTCGGCTCATATCTTCGATTTCCTTCGCAAGGCTCTCAAGTCGAGCATTGTTCGATGGAATGTCATTCGCAGCGATGTCAAAGCCGTCACTAGCTAGACGCAGCGCTATTTCATGTCCGATGCCTTGGGCGGCACCAGTAATCACCGCGACACCTTTTGAAGGAGTGATACGTGACATGATGCTTCAAAACGAGTAGATAGTGAATTCTATCACGTCTAGAAGTCGGTGCAGAATCACTCACTGATAAAAGGGTCAAGTTACCCAGGAAGTAAGCCGGTTGAAATGGTGGTCTTTCCCTAAGTCTGTCCAGATTAGTAATCATCGTGAAGGGCAGCCGCCCATTCCCAGTGCATACGAGGTTCTCAGGCAATACGTAACAAACCATGATCGTCTGCTGCCGACGGTATTTTCTGTATTATTGAGTGGATATTTATATTAACTGCTAACCATCATGATTCTCGATGGGGGATTCATCCATCAAAGAAGAATGGATGAATGAGTGAACATTCATGAAAATTTAATGGTTATGATATCAACTAGAGGGTCCATATCGTCAGAAGTTATAGCAAAGCCAGAAACCTCCAGAGTCTCGATCGCGGCATTCAGCGCTTTGCGAGCTGATAGCAGTCGCTTCAGCTTTGTCACCAGACGCTTCTTGTGCTTTATGTCTCGACCTTGTTTCAACAGGATGTGTCGCAACGACGGAAGTGAAAATGGACAAGGTGTTTCGTGCTTTTTCAGCTTTTCGGGTGTGTCAGATAGGATGAGAACGAGATCGTTCAATCCATGTACGTGAAGGACGGTCCCATTCACAAGCGCGCGGAAGAAAGGCTGCCAGGTGCGAGTTGCAGTCAAATCATTTTTATCAGCATCGGTTGCGTCGAAGTCAATGATAAGCAGCTTCGTCGTTGGGAGAAGATTGCATAGCGCAAGCTCCATCTGTAAGTTTATGGAACCGGGGACCGTTAGCTCCAAAGAAGGTGAGCTTCGGGGATCTAATGAGCTGGTCGTGTCCTCAAGGCCAACCCATACCTTCATGGTGCACGTGGGGAGCGAGGTATCCGTCAATAATGAAATCTCAGCCTTGCTTATCCACGGGGCATGGGAAGGCAATAGAGCATAGATGGCAGAGGCTATGGGGGTTAAAACATCGATATTAACCTCTTCAAGACAGGAGAGCTTTATCGATACGATATTCGGCATCGTGAGAGCTTGGAAAATCTCGAAGTTGTACATGCTCGATGTGCCGATGTTGAGGCTGGTTAGATGGGGTAGGTGAATGGGGATTTTCATTGGTAATGGCTCATATGAGCCTAGGGCCCTGATCAACTCGAGCGATTTTAGCTGGGTCATTTTTTGTAGGGCGGCGTAGAGTTGGGTGATCGTCAGAAGGCCTTCTGTGGTAGGTGTGTCATATCTATTGTAGAACATCTCAACGTAGAGAGATTGCAGATGGGACAAAAAGGACGAGTCGAGATCGAAGATACAATTTTTCAGTTCGAGGTGTCTTAGCGGCGGAATACCGCAAGGGACCATGACTGGGGCGAATCGGCACCTTTGTGGGGAGTCTCTGTCGAATGCGAGTGACAACCTCTCAATTAGGGGCAAAGAGGGGGCGGCAAGAAGTTGAGCGAGCCGTTGTGGGTTACAATCGAGGATTTGAATCTCTTTGAAACGCTCAAGGCGCTCGAGTAATACGGCCATGATTTCTGGGTTGGTGTAGACACCGTATGCCCATAAATACAGTGGGGCAGACTTGGAGCGTTCCAACAGCACCTCCACCCAACGCTTGGGAGCGTCGTTGTATATACCACCCCATATCCGAGGGGTGTTCAAGGCAATACTGCGCCATAGCCGACACACCTGAGTAGCCGGGAGCCAGAGAGAATAAGGGTTTCGCAAATTTCTCCAATTCGATGGTAATTCCGGATATAGAGCAAGATGTTCAAATATTATTGATACAACTTCATGAGGAAGTCTCGAGACAGCGAGAAGACGCGAATTCTTGTATTCTTGTAGATGCCTGATGTCGTCCTGAAGGGACGCAATCCTGTCATTTAGGGATGCAATCAGGCCATGTATTGAGGATATCTTGTTATCTATGTCTTCAGCTGTCGGGGAGGTCCTGATAAATAGGGAGGCTGCAGACATCATAGTAGTTTCTTTTTGACTGCGAGACGGTGGTTTTGAACATTCAGATAATTATGTAATCACATGCTCGCGGTCAAAGTTCTTGGTCAGACTCAGTCACTTAGTACTTGGAGCTTACATTGTCGACATCGAAATCTCACTGACTATAGAAACGAAAATCTTGATTTCTTCAATAAATATCCCAGAATCAAGACTTCCTCCTGTTCTTCGTCAATTGTTCTGGGCGTCTCACTCTAAAAAACACATTGCAGAGGCGCGCTCCAGCTATTCGCTCAAAACTCTATTCTATTGGCCTCTCTTCATGCTTCAATCTCAAGTCCTCAGCGTCGAGCGAATCTCATGAACTGTAAAGTTTCGATGTGAGCGCAGCGTTTTAGAATTTATAAGGGATCTCCGGGGCCTCAGCATCTCTACAGAGTATGTGCCCAGTAGTGTACTGAATGTTTCTGCTGATGATCATTAAACCGTCTCTGTGAATGTTTCCTCCACTGAACGTTGCTTTGCTGACCACAGCACAATTGCTATCTGCGCTTCGAAGGTCTTCTGCATCTGGTACTTTTTCTAAACGATCAACTTGAATCAGTATATGAATGTAGTTCCAAAGGGTTCAATTACCGCTTCCAAGTTGACTCTTCTCGAGAAGACGTGGCAATCGTAGGCCAATAGTCTACAGTCAAATAGGAGAGCTTGAGCGACACTTGCGGTGGGTTGGCCGGATGGCGCTTCCTCGAATGCTGCGAGTCGAAGCTCCAGTCTATTTGTATGCACGACGATGCTAAGTAGGGGACGCAATGGTTGTAGCATCAGACGCACTTGTCGTATTGGTCCCTCAGCTCGTTCAATGCATTTTCAGGAACAACGTCATCTGCGTCAAGCAAAGCTAAGGCTTCTGCCAAGGATTGCTGAGCCTTTGAAAGAGACGATACAGCTACGCTTGCATAGAAGCCTGCGACCAGAGGCGTGCTTGATTCGTGATTGAAGTTCTTCTCCGCTCCCGTAGTCAATTGAGGCTGAGCATGGTCCGACAATGTGTCAGCATCATTGCCCTCCCCTTCCTGTAGTCGCTTGTACCGATTATCCTGCCTATCCAACTGAACATCAAAGCGATGTCATGATTTACTGTGACTTACTCTTGGAATCGTCTCTGAAGTTCTGCCTTCTGTTGAGACGTAAGGTCTGACCGACCTAATAGACGTTGTAACGATGCATAGGCACGTCGTCTTGCTTGTCTGAGTTGTTCAGCGCGGGCTTCGTCCGAGTTTGTCGCAGTCATCTAGGGGAAAAGGATACACAGTTATGGACTGGAATTTGACGGCAAACTTGCTTTTAAATGTAAGGCACAACAAGGTCAATACCATATTGTTCTCAGTTTGGGTCATGGAATGTGCGATCATGCAGTGCACATCAAGGAAGCCGCACGTCGATGTCACGCTGTTGAAAATGAAAACGCCGCTTTGATATCCTTGGCCGCAGCGTCTGTCTTTTTATGATTAGTATTGCGAGGACCCACAAAATTAAATGGATTTACAATGAGGTGCGCATGCTTCACAGGCTTTTCATCCAAAGGAGCTATGCTGCAAGGGCGATCGCCTTGTGCTGAAAATGCTGTTTTAATAGACTACGTGTTGAAGTCCATAAGGGCAATATCAAGGATCTATCCTCATGATACATTGCGGGACCTACTAGAGACAATAGGATCAACGACGAAAAGGTAACCAGAAAATGATTCGGGCTGTAGTGTATGACTATCATAGGTGTATCAATTCTCATGTATTGAGAGGCCATAACGGTTGAGCATAGATCAAGTCACTACGAGATACCCTGATGGGCGTTTGAATCATACCACAATGCGGCCGGCAATTCAAGCTGTGGACCTGCCTGATAATATACTGCTTGTAAGTTGATTTCATACTGGTATGTTGAACGAGGAGGAGAACAAATCAAGGCGTCGGCACGGGTGGTATCCGTCGAAGTATGAGGGAGGATTGCCACACCCAGTGTCGTATTGAGCGGAAGAAGCCTAAGATGAATGGCTCATCTCTAGCGGCTAGTCGTGAGCGGAGCTTCCAGCTGCTGAGTCCTAGCCGTATGGTTTCGAACCGTGATACAACGTCCTTCATACTGGGGCGTTTCCTAGGATCATCTTGAGTCATATCACTAATAAGTGGTTCGATAAACTCAAAACCCGCTTTCGCAGACCCAGTTACGGTTCCCTAACGGAGCGTTAATCATGCCAATACAGTAATTGCAAAGGGAACATACCTCAGTAAACAAGTTGCGAACCACATTTCCCATGCAGTAGACGTCTACAGCGAAAGGATCACTGGGTTTGGAAAGGTCCTGATATTCTGGAACTGTCCTATCCCCAGCGTGAGTAGGGATATCCAATGGTGGACCAAGACTAGGATCATAAACTTTGGAGAACCCGAAATCGATAATGTAGTATTTGACGGGTCGCTCTGTTCTAGTGTAATACTTAGCGAGCCCACCAAGATCCTTGGTCCATGACTGCATGAATGGATGGTAGAGATTGGGATACATTGGTTCTGGAGTCATCATCAAATTGAGGTAAGTGATATCACTGAAGCCAGTTCTTAGTTATGATTTGCAAGTCAGAAGGAATGAGTGTACCGATGGGCAACATTGTGTTCATGCATGTATTGTAAACCCTATAAGATGTTAGCTGATAAAAAGGATTTGCCATCGCAGCTCACCTCAAATACCTCTTGTAAGAATTCGACCGCCTCACCAAACGTCACAAAATCGGGATCGTCAGCTCGTCGCAGAAATGGCATAACAAGAACGACACATTCTTCGTCATCAGGGATGTAAAGGGCTTCATACAGTGGCACGCAGTGATTGCGAGGATCTGATACCAGCGGGTCCCTCGAGAACATGGTCAGGATTTCTTGCTCCCGAGGGTGCCGAGACTTCTTGATGCGCTTCAACATCACAGTTTTCCCATCTACGAGCCGTATGGCGTCGATAAGGCCGTACTGTTGAATAAGCACCGTAATTAGCGAGTCCGTGGAATTGGGTAGCTCTCACCTCAAGTCCAATGGCGTCTTCACAGTCGTAAACGGGTTTACCATTCGTTTTCCATGAAGCAACCCACCCTGGCTGGTAGCGCGGGCGTAAATCATATCCACGCTCCTTCAACCATGGTTGGTGGTCGCGCCAGTATATTTCATCCGGACCAAGCTCGTCGTACTGAAGATCTTTGAAAGAGGTCAGGTTGAGGGGTGACATGGGGTCTAATCGTAAGTGCAAAGCCTTCTCGCCAACCAGGCATAAATAGTGGACCCACAAACCCAAATAATCCCACACTCTGCCTGCCACTCGTCTAACTCGATGTGCAGTTCACCTTTCAAGAACAAAAGACACCGCTGAGCAAGGCGACAAGCAACCAATTCATTTCATACTTACGGTTTTGGACATTGATCATTGCAGTTTTGGAACACTTAAATGCAGCACCTGGCTCAGCTTTTGTCAGGTCAATAATCATCCCCACCCCTGTCAAACATGCCCGACTTAACTGGCTGGTTCAATATCGGGTCCTTCTTTCTACAATTACCAGCTCTCGCTATCGCACAGAAGAGTATCTCCAAAAGTAATGATGACCTACAATCACAGTCGCTTGCAGATTTGGCTGGATATATGAAAGAGATGGGGGAATTCCAGTGCTTCTTGGAAGAGGATGAGGTTAAATGGTGGAATATCAGGTACAAAAGGTGTGGATGTCTTTATCTTTGTCTGCTGGTTTTTTTCTTACTTTGAAGTGTTCATTAGCTGTTTCATTTCATTAGAGAAGGCTTCAGTTGAGCCTGCGTTTCCGTTTAACTGGCTACCAAGATCGAAGCTATTCGCTGCCAGTGAACAGGCCCGGAAATTAAGAGTGGATTTTAAGGTTTGTTGAGCGACTCCCTTTCATATCTTCTGAGCTGCACAGAACTTCCAGTCTCGATCCCTCTATGTACAAGCTCAACTGAAGGGCATGTATCAGGATGCAAGTGGTGAGCGAGCTGAGAACCCTATAAGAATTTATTGTTTACACCACCATCCAGCGAGCGAAATTAATCTTCTTGCCGAGCACCAAAACAGACGCATAGGAATTGCATTCGATAGCAACACCGTTGATGATGCCGATACAAGGACGCTAGCTGGCGTTGATCCACCTATACAGCTTCAGGACCTCGTACCTGCCGGAGTGCGTGAGCCTGTCTGAAATCCCATTTGTCTGTCCATGGACAAGTATACTTTGGAATTTGTACCGAGAGCGGTTAGATAAGTATTTCAGCGTTAAATACATTTGTCCCATCAATGCATCACTAGTCACTAATTATGGAAATGATAAACTATGATCGTACAGTAGACAACTGTACAGCAGGACCTCATTCATGTACCAATGTTTTTCCATGAGCCCCGCTCCAGACGACAACAATGCTGTCTTCCGTTCAAGGGTCCAGGTGCTACCATGTTAACATCGCATCGTTGAGTTAGGAGGCAGGATTCGGAACCTTCTCAGGGCCAATATGATACTGTAGAGCAGGTCAAAGCGGTTCCGCTACGTAAACAGCACCATGACACGTCCCTTGCACTCAGGCATGATGTGGAGTAAATCCCCGATCGTTTCACTTCGCGACGTGCTGCGACGACCCACAAGGGTAGGACGGAACTACAAGGTGCTTAGCAAGGGAATACGATTCGTAGTAGCCTAGACTTGTCAATACCTCAGTTCTTGATTACCAATCTTAAGCATGCGGTCACCCGTTTCAAGGAGCTATACGGGTCTCAGAGCATTCAAAAAGGAGGATAACTCTAATGATGTATCTACTGACTGGCCGCTAGTGGACAATGGCCTGCCCGTGAAATATGACGATACATTGAGTGTACGCTGCGGACCTGTCGTATAGCTGCACAATCAGAGGATGAAGGGTGAGTAGTGCCGAATCATGTAGTTGCACAGGTACTGCTTGCCTTGTGTTGAAATCGTTTTGATAGACTACATGTTGTAATCCATGAGGGGTAGGTTATCTGGTGTCCATCCTTGTGATGCGTTGCGGAGCCTGTCTACGAATGGGGGACAAGGGCATGGATTCAGGATGGAATATGACCATCCCAGGCATGTCAATATCTAGATTCTCATGTACTAATTTTGGCAATGCCATAACCTCAAGTTTGAGGGACATATTTCCTGAAGCGTTTTTCCGAATTTGCAAGCACCAAGAGAAAGCGTATAACCATCTCGGTGCATTTAATTATACCGCAGTTGGGCGACAATGGCATGTTTCTGAGGAACGAAGATACAACAAATGTAAGCGACGGACCTGGCCTGGAATACACCACCTGTAACTTACATCCGTGTTGGTATACTAGACAAATATGAGAATGAATCAAGGTCTCGGTACAGGCGGTATCCGCCGAAGAATGAGGGAGAATTGCCATATCCAGTGTCGTATCGAGCAGAAGAAACGAAAGACAAATGGTTCGTCTCTAGCGGCCAGCCGCGAGCGGAGCTTCCAACTGCTGAGGCCCAGCCTCGTTGTTTCAAAGCGTGATACTACTTCCGTCATGGTAAGACGTTTCCCAGGATCTTCCTGTGTCATATCTTCAATCAGTGGTTCAATGAATTCAAATCCTGCGTATGCGTAACCGGTTGCTATTCCCTGCTAAGCGTTATTGAGTGCTCTAACATAGGGATAATGTGCTAGACATACTACTGTGAATAGATTGCGGACCACATTCCCCATGCAGTAGATATCTATAGCAAAAGGATCGCTGGGCTGAGAGAGATCTTGAAATTCCGGAACCGTGCGATCTCCAGCATGCGTAGGGATATCAAGCGGTGGCCCAAGACTGGGATCATAGGCTTTCGAAAAACCATAATCGATGATATAGTATTTGACTGGCCGCTCGGTCCTAGTGTAATGTCGAGCGTATCTACTCAGATCTCTGGTCATGAATTGATTGACAGGATGGTAGGGTTCAGGATAGAGCGGTTCCGGGGTCATCATCAGGTTGAGGTAGGTTATGTCACTGCAGGGGATATGAACAAATAAGTGGGAATTCGATAATTTCAACGACTTACCCGTGTGCGATATTGTGTTCATGTATGTAATGCAATCCCTTCTGAGATTAGATTAAAAATAGGACAATTACAAGGATAGCTCACCTCGAATATCTGTCTCAGAAATTCAACCACTTCACCGAAGGTTACGAAATCTGGTTTGTACACTCGCTGCAAGAATGGCATAACAACTATCACCGAGTCTTCGTCATCAGGAACGTGTAAGACTTCGTATAGCGGAACGCAATGATTGCGAGGATCCGCAGCCATAGGACCCCTGGACAAAAAGTTCATCACATCGACCTCTCGAGGATATTTGGAGCGTCTGATGCGTTTGAGCATCACGGGTTTTCCATCTGTATGTCGGGTGGCATCAATGAGCATACCATACTTTGCCAGGAATAAGTGCCGTGATCGACATGCCAATGAGAGCAAAAACCTCACATGTAACCCAATGGCATCCTCACAGTTAGACGGAGGCATTCCACTTGTTTTCCAGGAGGGGATCCACCCTGGTTGAGGACGCAGTTCGTAGCCACGCTCCATTAGCCACGGCTGATGGTCACGCCAGTACTCTTCATTGGGGGAAAGTTCATCGTATCGGAAATCCTTGACTAAAGCCAGTAGGTCTGTGAGTTTGAGTGGGCTTGCCATATCGTAGTACTGGATAGCGAAAGTCTGATCAAACTTTAAAGGAACACGTTGAAGGTGGCCTCCCAGTGGGAAAGTTGCCGATCAAACAGGCCCATATTTTGACAACAAGCACGACTACCACGCGTACGTATTCCGTTCCGATGAGCACTCAAAGCGGGAATAATAGAGTTTGCGCCACCTGGGAGGCCATCAATTTCCTTATTTAGTAGCTCAATAAACGATTTGAACCTATTGGCTGCCGACCCGTCCCCGGTGGTTTTCGCAAACACTCTAATAGGCTGTAACAATTCAGCTTTTGTCACTCATAATCACCAAATACGTTTGCGCCACTGACCTGGTGACTGTCTACAATATCTAAGGTTCGCCTTGTGGCAGCCAGGACCCCGGGTGTCTCCACTATGCAATCCACGTCGTAGGAGTCAACATCGGATTGTATATTCTGACGCTCGCTAGTGCACAGGAGTAGTGAGGACCTTTACGGTGGATTTAGAGCAGCATATGAAGAATACGGTCAAACATGAGGCATCTGACATCAGGCTCTGCTTGAAGCCTCACGGTACCGAGTCGGCGAGTCGAGCGTTGTCTTAGGCCGCCTGGTGTGGAACCGAGGGACTTGCAGGTAACACGTATAAGCCCGCATACGTGAGTGCCCAGCTTGATGCCCATTGAGTCTCATGCTCCGCTTAAAGTAGCAAACGTTACGAATGAGGCCGTAACCTCACCTGAAGTCGACTGCAAGTGTATTGATGTATCATGTTCGCAGTTTATTTTCTTGGTATCTTCGTAACAAGCGTGCCCGACAACATAGAAAAATGCACCGTCGCGCGACTCGCAATCATATTCCTCCCCGGACCTGGAAGCAAAGCTTTCGTATGTTTTTGGACATCTAAGAACGTATTTTCTCGTGCGGATCGCAATTCGAATCACTTCACAAGGGTGACAGAGATTGACAGCGACAGAGGTTCATCGACATCTGTGGTTGCGAGAATTTAAACCGTAACGATCTACGGTGCCAGAGCGGTCACATGATATCTGGTTCTTGAAGCTTTGAAGCTTGAACCGTTACCTCTGCAGCCCAACTATTACTAAGATTTGGTCCAACAGTGCTTGTTAGCCCTTCTTTCTTCCTTACCCCCATCACCCTTGCATTGCACCCAGTTTCAGGCGCTCGACCACGAACATAACGCCGTCTTACCAACTTCATATGCCCCTCGTCAAGTATCTACTCGCGCTGGTAGTCGATTCATCCTGATGCACGCTACGATCTCCTTTGATGTGGGAATGAGTGGCCGGTGAGCGGTAGTGGTCACATATATCCGTGTTGGCCAGCCAAGTTACCGCGCATATATACGCGTATATCCCACATTTTATAGTTTCAGAGGGTGACACGCAGCCCCAAACGTGCAGGAGAAGGTCAATGCTGAATATATGCGCAGTGCATACACATATCCCATCCCCAGGTCTTTCTTCTGTGTTCTCACTCTTCGTCGTGCCAGCCTCTTCACTATTTCTCCTTCGCTGCATGGTTGGTCCGCTCACCTAGCTGTCGATGGTTGCTGATCCTCTTGTATGCGCCTTTGCTTTGAGCTCCGTGCACAGTTAGCCCTCACAAGGTAAATTGCAAGATTGTGCAAGGCGTGTGCTCATCAATTTACTTTGGGAATGGTGTGTGAGTGCAGACCCGGTAAGCCTTTTTGGACGAATGCCGGTACTGGCTGTCTCCTGCGTGTCCCTATTTTCGCCGATACTCTGGACTTCACGATTCGGATTTAGGATGTAAGTACTGCCGCGATTGAGGACGTTGGCGGTACAGCCTTAAGCCAAGGTAGGCATGATGAGACGGCGACATACAACGAAATACGATTGGCCGCACATTCATTTCTCCACTCAAACTGCTCCTTCTCAGCTTCTCTTCTTCTCGGCATCAAGCATTCTCTTTACTGCGACATCATATCACGTGTGCCGTGCGGGAGTTGTTTGTACCTATATGACGCCGCTAATCGGCCTTACGCACCTTCTTATAGCAACAATGCTCCTACCAACTCAACTCCAACTCGTCTCTCCTCAACTCTTCACGATTTCGTAGATAAGTAGTCTGTTGTAGTCAGTATTTATCAGATTACAGCTCCGATCATACGGATCCCCGATCACTCCCCTCTCCCCAGACAACCCCTTAGTCTCGACCACTTTACAACGCTACCCCGCATTCCCCCGCATCCGTCTGCTCTCCGCTCTAGTCTAGGCCTTCTCCCTCCGCACCATGCCCAGAGAGTACGTATATAATCACCCCGGATCATTCCAACTCTCGCACTCACCAGTTGTTCCTCCTTCTTCTTCCCCTTTCTTTCAATTTACCTACATACCCACACCCGTATGGCATCCAATCCCGTCACGCACTTCCCTCCGCCTCCACCCAGTCCTCCTCCAACCGCTCCGGGCGCTCTTCCTCGTACGTTCGCCGGACAACCTACACTGCCCAAACTTCCAATCCCTTCTCTCGACGACACCTGCAAACGATATCTTCGCGCTCTCTCCGCTTTGCAGGATCCACACGAGCACGCCCAAACCGCTGAAGCTGTAGAAGAATTCCTGCGAAATGAAGGCCCAAAGATTCAAGGAAAGTTGATCGAGTGGGCGAAGGATAAGGCTAGTTACATCGAGGACTTCTGGTATGAAAGCTATCTGAGTCACTCGGACCCGGTGGTGTTAGCGTTGAATCCATTCTTCGTTTTGGAGTGAGTGCATACTCTCTGCTAACATATGGCAAAGAATAAGACTATGATATCAGGAACGACCCAAATCCCGCTCGCGGCGCTCAACTCCCTCGAGCGGCAACCCTTATCGTGTCCTCGCTTGGTTTCATCCACGATCTTCGCGCCGGCATCCTTGAGCCGGATACTCTCAGAGGAAAACCCCTCGATATGGATCAATACACTCGGTTATTCGGTACTGCGCGTATACCGACACAGAGAGGATGTAAGATGAAGACCTGTGATGATTCGAGGCATGTGGTTGTATTGAGGAGGGGGCAATTCTGTGAGTACTCTTTTCCTTGGATGATTGAGCGTTGTCACTGTAGTATCAATGACGTCATCTGATGGTAATGTGTGCAGACTGGTTCGATTGCTTAGATGAGGGCAACAGGCCTCTCCTTACCGAACGCGAAGTGTTGAGGAATCTACAAGCTATCGTAGCAGATGCTGATAAGACTGATCGGACAGAGGTGCGTTTTTCGACCGTATTTACATTTTATTTCCTTGACGTTACATCAATTTCCACCTTCTTATCCTTCCAATGTCAATGAGACACTTATCTCTGACGTGCGCGAGGCCGCTTCTATCTCCACGCGTCCCCTTCCTCCGTCCATGCCATCCATCCGCTCATGCTTGGCATGCTCGTCTATCCCTCTCTTTCGCCGCGTTCTCATGCTATCATTTTCACCGACTCATTCAATCTTCACATTATGCACAATCTCGTTATCCGAACTCTGACCATCGCCCATATATTATAGGTAGCTCGCAATGCCGTCGGCGTCCTCTCTACCGAGAACCGCAAGATCTGGTCGCACCTTCGATCCACTCTCGCCGAGGATAAGAACAACGAGTCTTGCTTGGAGATCATCGACAATGCGCTGTTCGTCGTCTGTCTAGATGATGACCCGAATGTTGGTGGTGCGTTCCATGCCGTCATTATTCCATCGTATCGCGTTGTGTGTTTCTCATAACGTTTTGCGGTAACAGCTGGCGAAGACACTGACAAGACCCTGGCTGATCTCTGCTCCAACTTTCTCTGTGGAACATATAATCTCTTCAAGGGCACCCAAATTGGTACTTGTACGAATCGTTGGTACGATAAGTTACAGATAATCGTGTGCGCTAATGGATCGGCGGGGATCAATTTCGAACATACGGGTGTGGATGGACATACAGTGTTGAGGTTCGCTGCGGATGTGTATACGGAAGGTTTAATGTTGCTTGCGAGGTCAATTAACCCAAGTGCACCTACGCTCTTCCACGCCCCCCTTTCTCCCTACTCCAAATCCTACAAACCACCCAAGAACTCCAACCCATCTCACAACAAGACCGTCTCCATCAACGGCGTAGATAAAATTGACACTACGCCCAAGAAACTCGAATGGCGACTTACGCCGGAAGTTAGAGTAGGGATTAGGTTTGCGGAGACGAGGTTGAGCGATCTGATATGTCAAAATGATTGTCAGGCGTTGGAGTTTAAGGGTTATGGGAAGAATTTTATCACTAGTCATGGGTTTAGTCCGGATGCGTTTGTACAGATGGCGTTTCAAGCTGCGTGGTTTGGGTTGTATGGTGAGTCCCGCTTTCCCATCCCTGATTTGTGCGGTAGGAAGGGAATATTGAATAACTATCCCGTTTTGGTCAGGTCGAACGGAGTGTACTTATGAGCCTGCGATGACAAAGGCATTTTTGCACGGAAGGACGGAGGCAATCAGGACTGTGCAGCCGGAGAGTGTGGAGTTCACAAAGGTGCGTCTCAAAACCCAAACGCTCCAATAACCTCTTGACTATGACCTAGACATTCTACTCCGAGGCAGCGGCGTCGCAAAAAGTGAAGGCGCTGCGGAAAGCCTGCGAACGTCATGTAGCGTTGACGAAGGAATGTAGTCAGGGATTAGGTCAAGATAGGTTCGCCTCACCTTTCTCCCTATCCACCCTGCATCTCATGCTTTCTTGCAAATCCGTAGACATCTCTATGCCCTCTATTGCCTCTACCAACGCCAACTCTCTGGAGAACTTAACCCGGCTCCAGATGACCCGGCCCCGTATCCATCTTCTCCTGCCACTCTCCCCCGTATCTTCACAGACCCAGGCTGGGAACTCCTCTCCACTTCCATCATCTCCACTTCC
Source organism: Pleurotus tuber-regium (assembly GCA_014058305.1). Lineage (NCBI taxonomy): Eukaryota > Fungi > Basidiomycota > Agaricomycetes > Agaricales > Pleurotaceae > Pleurotus > Pleurotus tuber-regium. The sequence continues at coordinate 70,168 of JACFYU010000026.1, read as the reverse complement.
AACTGCGGTAACCCCGCTCTCCGTCTCTTCGGTTTCGGTCCCGTTGCAGCCGACGGTTACGGTTTAGGTTACATCATCAAAGAAGATGGGATCAGTGTCTGTGCTAGTAGCAAGCATTTGCAGACGAGGAGGTTTTTGGATGTGTTGGAGGGGTATTTGAATGAGGTGAAGGCGTTGATGGTGGGTGTTCATAGAGCGGCGAATGAGAGGCCTGAGCCGTGGGTTGATCATGCGGGTGTGTTGAGGGATAGTAAGACGGGGAGGAGGCTAGGGAAGGTGAATGGGGTAGGAACGGGGATTGGGTATAAGAGTGAGAGTAGTGAGGAAGAAGAGGAGTTGACTATACGTGAGTGTGTTCTTTTTGTGATGCTGTTCTGTGTGCGTGTGTGTGTAAATTTAATGATGGATATTTTTAGCTGGGTATTCGTTCTTTGATAGTGGAGATGTTGCGTTGCTTGGACGGAGGAAACGTTCGCCTTATGAGAACATCGGTACGTACCGAAACCACGCCTTTTCATGGCTTTCAAGAGGTCCATGCTTTGAGTACTTACGGTTTTTATTTTGTTTTCAGGCAAAGTTATTCCCCTCGCTGAATATTAAGTCGATCATGATCAAGAGGCGAGGCTAGAGGAAAATGTAAGAACCGGGATAATGGGAAGTGTACAACAGGGTGTATTCTTTTTTCTTCTGTTCTCACTAGGTTTTGTATCGTCTTAATCGATTTCGATTTTATCTACTTTTGGCTTTTGGGATGTTCTTTGGAATGGTTGGTTGGATGGATAAACTCCGGGAGAGTTGTTAGGTTGTGTTCTCGATTCTTCTTGTTTGGCTGACTTTGTCTAGGCTTTTGAGGCATGGCGGGTGCTTCACGAATACGATGTGTTGGGGAGTCTGCAAGCGAGCAGCCTGGTGGTGGTTATTGTTAGTGCCAAGGTATCCTTTTTTCGTACTCGAGCCGTTGAAATTTTCATGCTAGGGCCATTCAAGACATATGCCACGGCGTGAGGTCTTGATACAGGAACCATAAGCAAGTTGCGCGTTTTTTTTTCCTTTACCCTCACCAACTTTAGATAACATCATGACACCATTCCGCCAGCGCTGACTCACACAGCTCAATTCTAGGGTCTCGAGTGCACGGCGATCGAACATCCCCTGTGAATCGTTGGGTATCGTGGGCTGAGTAGACTGGCCCGCCGCAACATCGTTGAGCCCTCTCTGACTTGGCGGTGGCTTGTCGGCAGAATTCGGATTCGGAGCGGGACCCGTCGGAAGCAAAACTGCCTCTCCACTCTTTCGAATTGATGACCTGCGATGTCTTCTACGGCAAAACTGACTTCGGAGAGGGTTCACGAGACGTCATAGACTCGCTACGCAGGCCTACTGGGGGCCGACGAAGTAGATCTGCATAACCTAGAAGCTTGAGTCCGGTATGGTGCATATGTTATTTTTGGACTGTCAACCGTGACTCGCGAGAATAATACGTCTAAATTAGGTGGCGCTTATAACATGCGGCTGCGACGTGGACGGCGACAATCATGGGCATTGCTGGCGGTCCAGGACTTGTCGTACAGCAATTACGTTCGTGCTTTAGAACTAGGCCAAGGCTCGCCCTCAATTGTATCCGTGTATGAAGCAGCGCTCCTCGTGTCGACCAAGGCGTCTAAGCTTATCTCACCCATGGAACACCGAAGCTCGCATGCCCTGGACAATCCGCGAATGATCTCGGTGCCCGAGTTTGAGTTAGCTCCAACGTGTTTGTTTATCCCCCTTAATTGCGTCGTTCCGCTGCCCAGATATCGAAGATAAAGTGAAAAGGAAGTGATCATCGATCATACCCAAGGGTCAGATATGTACGTTTCCATGCAACTGTCGGATAGAGCCTGAGACGAGCTTCGTTTCTTCTTTGCGGGTCAACCATGTCGTGGCTCGTGGACATACATTCATGTGTTGGACATTGGTTCTAAACGGTTCGTGGATTCTCCCGAGTTGGTCCCCACCTGCTAGCTCGTAGCGTATCGGAACTATTTGCTGTTGAGGTGGCTGCGGTCTGGATGATGACGAAGGGGGTGTTCCATGGGTTTATAAAAGACTTCGACGTCGGGCAGGCACCTGTATCATCATCCTGAACACTACCAAGGTACTTACCTCGCAGATTCATCCTTCCCCTGCACCCATCGATTCCATAACCTGCCTATCAACGCCTAATACATACTTGAATCACACGAAAGGTACGTCGTACGATATGGTCGCACAGATCATAGGCTTCTATATATTGGTGATGTTTCCGGCTGAGATGATGTCGCTTGCTCAGGTTGCCACTTGTAACTCCGAATATCTTTCTCAAGGCTACGGTCAACACAGATACACTCTTGGCTACGTCGTTCTAGTCATTGAATTTAGGAGGTACGTCTTTCACCTATGTGGCATTTGGACGACCATTGATATTGATTCAAATATCAGATCATGGAGGTTCCATGCAAATCCCGCGCATCAATCACTCATACACCCCATCACATCACATCACACATATCCAAATTACCCAATGAATTGCTCGTCGAAATATTCCGATCGAGAGGCTCCCCGAATGATATCCCTCTTCCTATGCTCGCATCCCAAGTTTGTCGTCATTGGCGCCAGTTATCGTTAAACGCGTCTTTTCTTTGGTCCCAAATCGATATGTCTTGGCATCCCTTATCTATGATCGAGACTTGCATCGAACGTGCTCGTTCGAATCCCCTTGACATTCATATCGTTCTTGACGACTACTCTAAACCTAGGCGTCATGCTATCAAAGAGGGCCTTGATCTAATCATTCCCGAAATAGAGCGCTGGCGTAGTCTCACTGTTGAGGCCAAGTATTTTGGCTCTATGATGAACGTTTACATGGCCATCCGACATCAATATGCACCCCAGCTGAAGGATATAGCCATGTATCTCAGTGATCCTTTCGGACTCGAAGGTTTATGGCAGCAGTCCGAAAATACCTATCTGGGTATCCTTGGTGGGGGCGCTTCTAAGCTGACGTCACTCGAGTTATGTGGGGTTAGCCTGCATTATTGCCACCCGCCATTGGAATCGTTGAAGCAACTCACATTGACCGCTCCTTGCGATTCAGAGGTCGGGCTTCCATTGAGCTACTCGAAGCTACGGGACGTTTTGCAGGTTGCCTCTGGGTTGGAGAAATTATCGCTGCATGGACGAGTCGTTTGTCATCAAGAAAACCGTAACCGAGATAAGGTTGACAGCGTGGTATTGCCACAACTGCAACGGCTCGAAATCAGCGCACCTGGTGGAGAAAGCGCAGAAGATCAATGCGAATACATCGATAGCATCCGTGGACTTATTCAGGCTCCTGCTCTCCGCACATTGTCGCTCTCCTTCCTCGGGAAAGTTAAATCTAGCCGGAAGCTAAGCTTGGCCGTCGTGCCATTCAACTCCGAGATGGAACATCGCCCCCTTTCGTCTGATCTTTTGCCTACGCCGCACATCGCATATGCCTCTATTCTACCACATCTAAGTTCTCCTCGCCATTGCCACGAATTAGTTGCCTCCGAAAGCTCTCTTGACGATCTATCCGATGTTAGCCATATGCTTCTACCAAGGATATCTAGCTCTTTGGAAAAAGGACTAGAGTCTTTGTTTGTTCACGAAGTCGATGAATTCCGACTCTACGAGATATTGTATATGGTTGTGCGTGCGAATGCTGACGGGGACAGTCCTGGTACGAAGGAGCGCCCTTGGGCTGGTTTGAACGAGCTCATCGTGAGCTCGTCAGTGAATTTGCTGTAGTGATCCTTGGTGACCTACCGCGTCGCTCCATACCGTTGTTGGAACAATCGCTTCCTTCCGACTTATCGTCTAATATGTTTATCAGTGCATGTGTATACATTTGTCCCTGCCAAACACGTTCTACCCACAGCAGATATGGAGGTATATGTCCTACCAGCGTGTGCAGAATTTCTAGCCTAGATGATACCGACGATTATTTGAGTCCTATGATGTGTCCCAGTGTAGAAAAACGGCCTCACCATCTCGACTTTTCCCTATCTGTTTCTGCTAAAAACACAATACTATGGTCGACCCTCGGCGAACCTCAAACGGAAAGATCTCCGAAGGATTTGGAAGTCCTCCAGAAAACGATTGTAAACAAACCTTTTACGATCTTCTTGACCTTCATCTACAGCAATTACTTAAATGAGGTTGATCCTCGCCACGGCCTCCATTGCCGCATCATCGAGCGCAACGAGCCCCCCAAATTACTCGGAAGCATCTGAAAAGGAGTGATAAGATGGTGTTAGACACACATCATATCGAAAACTATTTATGTCGGATACATCAACAACAACATTCTAACAGGCTCCTGGTGTCATCCTCTGGGGGCAATGTCAGCCATCTCTGGCGCCACCACTTATTGACGTCGTTCAGAATCGTTTGGCCGACCAGGAATCTGTTCACAGGTGGAGCAATATTATGAAAAGCTATATAAAGCACTCACCCATATTGCCGAAGCCATTGCTCACTTATCTCCCAATTACTATGTGCAAGGACGTCACCGTGTAAAGTCACTGAGCGCCAATACTCGCGAAAGCAATCTACAAGGTCGTATCTATCTTCAAAGGATTCAGTGATAATACCTGAATGCGATCAGACGGAACGTACTCCGCAGTAAAATTATGCGATCTCTGAGTTCTGGCTGTATAACTGCATCGATGGCACTTTCTGATAAAACCAGGACGATTAGCCATTGAAGGTGAAGGAAATGTCTTGAAATACTACCGTGAGGAAGTACTCTATTACGGTTATTAGTATCATTGGGAATTGGTGTGCTTGCACGGACTCACCTTTGGACAAGTGTTGGTCCGAGGAAGCTGGTAGACAATACGCTGCATTCTGCTTATAGTTGTCCAAGTGGTAACTAGTTGAAAGATTAGACGAGGTTATTCGAAAGGGGCGTCGTTCTTACGCAATTAACTTATACGCTTCATTGATGGGCAGATGATCGCCATCATTTTGCTCCGTGGGCGGTTGAGTAGACTGAGGGGTCTTTTGCTGAGAATCCGATGAATTCACAGGTTGGGGAGAGAAAGCCATATTTGTAACAGGTAAACTAATGCCCATTCCAAGTAACATTCGAAGGATCACAGCTGGCCTTAGTTTCATGGCCATATATCAATATGGAGTGGTCACTCACCGCATCGGAGTACCAGCTTGCTTCCTGCGATGGGTTATCTACCCTCATTTCGTTTAATCCTCCATGTGAGAACGCATCTCGATCAGCGAACGCAGAGACCGTTTCTCCGTGTATCTGATTAGAAGGATCATGTAAGGGCCTAATTAGTAATTAGAGCCCTTCGATACTCAGACACTAGACCTACAAATCAACTGACGAAAGGCTGTTGAATAATTTGTCGCACTTGGGCAGAGATGCGACTGAACTTGGGATTCGCAACTTGATGCAAGTCACTTTAGGAAATTGATAAGCCTGGAAAGAACAAGATAGTTGACAAATTGGCTACCTACTGAGGTTTAAAAACTTCTGTAGAAGTCTCTTGAGAATCCATCGTGACAAGTCGTGATCGAAACCATATAAGCAGTAATTGCATGCATTCCAGTACGAGATACAGCATTTCCCTGGCCCACTTTAAGGAGCAGAGAATTGAGTCGGTCCTTCGGTCGGATTCCTGGGCCCCGGCCAATGCTTGATTGGGGGGCAGGACAGAAACAACGCGAAATTCCTTGTCACATTTGTGGCTGCCAAGTTCGGCTATTACCCGCGTTCTAGTAAGTGCTTTTAACATGCTTACAGTTTATCCACCCGTTAGAAGAATTACTCTGGGAATTGATGATGTTACACCGTGGACAAATGAACATCGATGATACTATGGTTATGGCAGCTCGCGCAGATGTCAAGGGAATGAATCTATATAAAGAGTACCTGGTTAGAGGACTGAGATATGTGTAGACTATGTACCTATATAAAGGGGGACTAAATGATGGTTAGCGTATGCAGTATAGACAAGGGAACCATACAGCTACTCACCTCAGTACCTGGATAGAGTACTGAGGTGTACTATCGTGCGTGTACCCTAACTATATACTCGTGATTCGACGTCAGTAGTAAGTCTTGACAATGAGAGCTTGAAGTTGAACGTTGAACTCGCAACAGATACCAATGCCTAAATTATGATACAAATCATTTCATACGAAGCGCGCTACTGAGTACATCCTGGTGGTGAAGTCCAGACTCCGCAGCCGAGGCAAGGAAGAACTCTTAGAACGTTCCTTGACAGCGACCAAAACTAGTTACTGAGCACCGTTGCACGTATTGGGAATCTTCCACGATAGTGATAGCTATGGATTGGGTGGCAACGCATCCTTAGAACTCTTTGACGTTTGTCCCTGCCAAACACGTTCTGCCCATAGCGGATAGGGAGGTATATGTCCTACCAGCGTGCGCAGAATTTCTAGCCTGGATGATACCGGCGATTGTTTGAGTCCTATGTTGTGTCACAGTGTAAAAAAACAGCCTCACCATCTCGACTTTTCTACATCTGTTTCTGCCAAGAATACAATATCTTGGCCCTCGGCAAACTTCAAATAGAACGATCTCTGAAGGACTTCGAAGTCATCCACAAAGCGGTTACTGGGAAAGCCTCTAAGATCCTCTTGACCTTCTTCTACAGCAATCACTTTTTTAAGATCGATCCTCGCCAAATCCTCCTTGACAACATCATCGAGTGCAACGAGGTTTCTCCCAATTACCCGGAACTGTCGGCGGCGCCAAGTCTGAAAAGGGATAATCAGATGATGAGATAATATCAGATCCACGTATTAAAGAGTCGTACGCTACAGTCGCCGCCATTCTGTGTCAGGATACCTTCATGATATGTCATCTTGTGCCAGCGAATCCATTCCAGGCCTTGGATACACTCTTTTGAGCTTTGAGGAAGTTGATCAGGAGGGATACCAGGCACGGGAGGTAACCTGAATATGTACAACACTATTTCTCCAATCTGTATCGATGAGCGCGTGCGATTTTGCTCCAGACGTTGTCCGACTATTGGATAACTTGTCTGAAATAACCATGCATCGCAACGGGAAGCAATCTCTTTCAATGATATGGAGGCACGACCAAGAGTGCCATCAGCCATCAGATATCGGGCCAGATTCTCTTCTAACTCTTGGTTCGGCTGGGGTTGTGACATTGAAGGGGGCGATTGGTGTTTAACTTTTGGCCTCTGTAAAGGTGACCGGAAGACATTCCGCATACCCTTGGAGGAAAGCCGTCGAATAGCTGAGGGCGGAGGAGGGGCTAGAGCTCTGAATAAGGCAATAACGTGAGGATCCAGACGAACTTTCAGAGTAAGAGTAAATTCGACATTAGCATGCTCGATGCTGATTGCATTGTCAGTAACCACATGCTAACAAGATGGATGAGTGCTCACAGTTCAAACTCCTGATCTATACGGTAATCCCTGTCTAACTGTACTTCAGGAGTGGTAACGTAGTGAATACCATTGTCGAGTGCGCAAGTTACGGCAGTCGGTTGCTCGGGAATGGGGAGATTTATACCGTTGACGCCAAGAACTAAGTATAATGATGAGATCCGTTGGTACTGAAGAAAATTCACTGATTACCTTTGACAAAAACTCTGCCGTAGGTCGGCTTCAAGTATCCGTTCAAAGAATCGTAGCTGGTCTTAGTTTCATGCATAAATAACTATGCAGTGACCACACACCTTATCGGAGGGCTGGCTTACTGTCTGCGACGAGTTATCTGCCCCCATCTCGTCTACTGCCCCATGTGAGACCGCATCTTGGTCAGCGGACGCAGAAACCGTTTCTTCATGTATCCACTGAGAAGCCTTCTACAAGGACTTAGTAAGTAATCAGAGCCCATTGATACACGGATGCCTAGACTTACAAATCGACTGACGAAAGGCTGTTGAATAATTTGTCGCACTTGAACAGAGATGCGATTGAACTTGGGGTTCGCACCTCGAGGCAAGTCGCTTGATAGAAAATAATGATAGGTCTGGAAAGGACGAGAGTAATGACTAGTGGATACCTACCGAGGTTTGAAAACTTCTGGAGAACCCTCTTGAGAATCCACTGCGACAACAGCCTTATATGCATCCTGGGAATCCGCCTCTTCCCCTGTCGTATCGGTGATTTCCATGCTTTCGTGCCACTGTAAACTTGCAAGCCGTCTTCGAAACCATAAAAGCAGTGCCTGCACGTATTTCAGTACGGGATACAGCATTTCCCTGGCCCAGCCTAAGGAGTCGAAATTTGATTTACTGTCCGCGACGTGACTGGACCTCTGTCCGGATTCCAGGGCCCCGGCCAGTGCTTGATTGCTAGGCAGGATAGAGACAACGCGGAATTCCTTGTCGCACTTGTGGCTGTCAAGTTCTGCTATTACCTGCGCTCTAGTAGGTAGTTTAAACACGCTTACCAGTTTATCCATCCGTTATAAGAATTCCGCCGGGAATTGTCGCTGTTACAGCGCGGACAAATGAACATCGATGATACCAATGCCTGAATTATGATGCTCATGTCGAACTCCATTCCGGGCTCAACAAACGAGGTGAAACTGGATTTATCGATCACTCTATTATCCGTAGTGTGGACAATCTCCCAATCGTCATGCTGAACAAAGTCACTTCCCTCAACGTTGCGACAGTAGTGCTTGACAACAATTTCGAAATCCTGTCAGATAGCAATTAGGGCTTATATACCCTGTGAACCTAAGAAGAGTCGTACAGGCCAGGAAGTACAAAACTCCATTGGTATTGGGAGCAACCGCCCGAGATGATCTCGTACCAAGATGCTAAGCGTCCGTAGTTGGTATACACTGGGGTCCGGCTGCAGGCCTACTTGGTTAACGAGCATTTCCAGATCTTGGCCATATTCATCGTCGATAATTTTCCGCCAACATCGACTATACGGTATCAATAGCTAGGACATTACGTACCCACAAGATGGACGCACGATGCCAGGAAATGAAGAAATCGTTCTAATACCGGCCGATTCTCTTCAAGATAATCATTGACGTTAGAAGACAGAGTAGCCCAATGATATCGGGTGAAAATATGTAGAAGTAGTCCTCGCCAAAGCCCCGCAGCCATGTACTTGTGAAGTTGGGTTTCGTATATTTGGATATCTTGATACATGGCATGTAGACGAAGGTTGTACCCACGAACAAGTATCCTTACTTGTTCAAAATGTTGAAGAGTTTTCAGTTTTCCAGGGATCCCATCAATGATTTCCAAAGCCTTAGCCACGTAGGCAATAACTCTGGCAAATTTTAGCACTTCCTGAAGGAGGATCTGGGGTGGAGACTGTTGCGAGCCCATGAAGCTCTGGAGGAGCTTGCACACACCAGAGGTATTGAGGACGATATCTTGGTAGGGTCCATTGGCGGTGATGACGGCTGTTGGGGATATCACTGGTGCACTGGTCGAGTCGAAAAAGAGAATCGATCCTGCGAAATTATTTATTTGGTCGCCAGTAACGTTGTTGAAGGTTCCGGAACCATGATTATGGTTACATACGAGAGACATTAGCGAATGGGTGTTTGAACTTTGAACTTTGATATCAATCACTTGGCACGTGAGGATGAACCCTCCTTGACACGAGCGTAGCGTGCGCCCGCACCTCAGTCAGCGTTCGGCCAGTACATACACCCGGGCACGCGCCTAAATGCTTCGAACAGCAAGCTAACACTAACCTTGACAAGCAACCACCATCTAGAGAAACAGAGGGCATTCGTATTGCGCTACAAGATACCACCAGGAGCACCTCGTCATCGACACTATCATCGTCTGACGCGACACTGTTTACTACATAGCGATGGCCGAGGTACGTGTCAAGGTTCCTGCAGATCCTTATGTGCTGAAGAGGGTTCTCAAACTAGGTGAACAACGTCCCTCCACCGGAAACTAGATCTATCCTTTATCGTGCTCATGCCTTCCTCTCGATATGCGGACTTCTGTATGGGTTGATGATATTTCTTCTCTTCATCCCATTCATCCAGACCCAGTTCAGTGAGCTCCAGTAGAAATGGGCGCATCAGTTGTTGCTGACGAATAATTCTCCCTATCCCCACCAAGTGTGCTCTATATGAATGCAATCAAAATACCATGGTTTGCAAAGTATGATATACCAGAGCAATATGGTATTGCTCGTACGTCGTCTCTTCGAGGTTAAGCCTACCAGAGTGTCTCTAACTTGACCTCTTAGCTGGTAAAGCGGCCAACCTACGTATCCAGACGTCGGACAATGTCTCTATAGGTGCCTGGTTCGTTCTGTCTGACCCTTACTACCAATCCATATATCCTTCTTCCTCCGAATCATACGAACCACCTACCCGCGAAGAACTTCTCTCCACCCATATCCCCCGTTCTATTGCTGAGTGCCCGACTATTCTCTTCTTCCACGGCAATACGGGTACTCGCGTCTTCCATGTCCGTAGAGCTTACTACCAGGCATTCGCGAGCAGACTGGGCGCCAATGTCCTCGCTATTGACTATCGAGGATTCGGCGACTCCGATGGCTCACCCAGCGAAGATGGTTTAGCCAAGGATGCTCGAGCCGCATGGGACTGGGTGATCGGCAACAAGAAGCAGGCTCTGCAATCCAAAGGGCAGATTTTGGAAAACGGTGATTTGGGCGATAGCGTGCTTATAGTTGGGCATAGCCTTGGAACGGCAGTTTCTGCACGACTCGCAGCGGAGCTCAGTGGAGAAAGCATCAAATATCGCGGGGTTGTGCTCATGTCGCCATTTGAGAGCATAGAGAATTTAATGGCAGAGTATAACTTTTTCGGCACAATTCCTCTTATGAAGCCTATTCATATGATTCCTGGTGCAGCCAGTATGCACTCCCGTCCAATATCTCTGTCTTCTCATCCATGAAACTAATATTCATATTATATATAGAACTCCTGAAATGGGGGCTGGTGCACAAGTTTAACACGGCAGCTATCATGCATGACATCAAAGGACCTATTATGATCGTCCATGCCGGTATGTGCCTTCTTTACGCGTCCTATTCTTCTACTTAGGATAGGTTTAGAAAACGATTGGGATGTTCCGTATACCCATTCTATCAAGCTCTTCAACGTACTTCTTGATCCCCACCTCCCCGCAGTCCCAGAGGTGCCTCTCGGCCCCAATACTTGGACAAAAGAAGACTGGGACGCATTCCAACAGGAGAAAGCCTTCCGTCTGAAGGCGCGACAAGCACTGGTCAACACTCAGACCATTCCGAATATTGGTGTCGTCGAGCAGTTTGAGAAGGGCGGGAGCAAAGCTGTATTTTTGAAGACATTGTATGGGTGGCACGATAGAATAGTCCTGCAGGAGGGCGTTCAGGATGTAATGCGTATTGTATTCCGCCTCTAGGCAGAGGTTGAGATAGATCGCTTCCGTTTCGTATCTGAGCCTTGTGCATTTCCCAACGAGAACATGTGGTCCTGGTATCAAGAATTCAGCCTAAAAGGTACATGACGTTATAGAACAATGATCCCTGGTAAAACGATACAAGCATAGATGTGGTATTGGAGGTAAGGCACCAGTAAGTGGGACAAGGGGGTATCATATCTAAAGCAAGGGTCAGGGTCCGCTACTGAGAACGAGCCTTGTCGCTATTTTAAACACCAAGCATCTGGATATCCACGGGGAGGCAACTAGCGGCAGTATAGTGAGGGTGGTTAAGAATAGGCGAAAACACCACATCCATGCGACTGTTTACAGTGTTGTTTGGGCATAAAGCCCAATTTTGTGCGTTGCCGTTGAAGGCAAGGAGAGGGGGGCTCCCCGGAGAAGCAGCGTTATTCTATGAGGTTTTTGTTTTTGCTCAGTATATTTGGTTGAAAGACGTATATGGATCGACTGACGGTGACACAGTAACCCCTGTCGCCTGGGAAAGGAGGGTTTGAAGCGAGGAAACTGAGTGATTCTCCGGCACGAGGGGTAGCGGAGACTAGTTGAGATGGGTTCGAAACTGATCGAGGTAAAAATACACTGTTCGCGATAGCAAAGTTGGGCCAGTCAGTGCAGCAGGATGTACAGGCCTAGAGCGTAATCCGTGATCTGAGCAGCAGACCTAGGGAATATACGTAGTACCCACTGATAGGATGGTCCACATGATCTCGGGTACCATCTCAACAAGGATCATTTTGAGTGTGATGGTTGATGGACCAGACTGGGGCGAAGTTTTGAGTACGGCTTGGAGCGTAAAGTTGGCGACGTTGATAGAAGTGCACTGTTCGGGCTGGGTGGGTTCACCAGCGACATTGAATCCGTAAATAGCTATGCGGTCTTGATTTCCGCAAAACTCGTCATGGTTGGCGTTGCATACAGTACGGCATTCCCTGTTAGGCCGGGCTTGAGATGCACCATCGAGTAGATTGTCACACCCTGTTTAATAGGAACGATTAACCATTCGAGTAGTTTCGAAAGAACCAGAATAAAAGGAATTTACAGCATTCACGTCCAACTTCGAGTCCTGCACGAGCAAACCCTCCAGCGGTCTGGCAAGCCGCTGTGCACGACTCTGCAGTTACACCTTGCGGTATATTGACTGGTACACGTAGTGTACGCTGTTGAGGGTCATCCCTTCAGTGAAAAATGTGGTATCAGCCGGACTGGTGGTTATATATGATGGAGTACGTACGTGAAACAGCCTTGGAACGTCCAGCTTGTTTCGCCGATGGTTGGGACAAATGTTGGCATTGGAGCCCCGCTGTAGAAGATGTTGAGGTGACCACCGGCGCCACAAACTTCGTTGTTATTGCCTGAGCATCCGAAGTTGCATTCGTTCAAAGGAGTTTGCACGCCTGGATCCTGGATAGCGGAGTCACAATCTAGATAATTCCGGATTTTCAGAATGACGGAATGACGGAATACAGAAATAACGGAAAGGGAATTTACAGCATTCTTGACCAAATTCAACGCCAGCGAAGATGAACCCGGCTTTGTCACAAAATGCAATGCAAGATTCGATGGTTAGGTTGGGAGATGACATGAACGCTGCAGCCAGGGTACGAGACGTCGATATGTCACTAAATTCAAGTCAGAGATGAATCTCTCAAGCGGGGATGAGTAAAGCCTGACGTCTAGGTTGTCATTGTCTTAGTTGATAGCCGTGGGTATTTAAATCAATGACCTACGAAGCATCCCTGGGATGTCCAATTACCGGGTAATAAAGAAGGAATGGATTGTGATGATACAAACTAATATGCAAATTGTAAGAAATGTAGCACCGCAGGCTAAAATTAGTATGATGCCTTACCGAGCAGGAGAAGAGCAAGAACGCTAATGCTAAGAAGGCCATTTCTATACAACGAAGGGAGAGGCAGAGAATGCCAGAGAGACGTCGAAAATCTTTGCTTGCTTTATACTTGTCCAAGACAGGCACGCAGGATATGTCATAGAAATATATTATCATTGCGGCTTGATGATAGATAGTCATGGTCGAGCCCATCGGCTGGTCTCACCAATGGGAAGAGAGCCAAGTTTTTAGAAGGGAATACGATGCATGGCCAGGTACAGCTGTCTGTGTCGCGACGACGACGATTGGGTGACACGTCTCGGAAGCCTCCAAAACTAAGTTAATTACTCGCGATGCAAGTCCACGGCCATGCAGAATCAAACAGATGACAGATCGGCATCGCCTGTCTCGACGAATTGGCGGATTCAATTCGAGTTCTATTTTTGGATATGTTTGATATTCGTGAAAAACTTATATCAGAACGGCCGCTGAACGCTTCATAGGCACAGAAGCGCGATTAGTGAGCATTGGTTGGTTAACCATTTTAAGACTTGTATGTAAAACTGCTTCCTTGACTTCAATTCTGATGATCTTCAGCATCTGGAACGGCGATAAGTTACAATGTTTTTGCAAAGGAATTCCATACAGGTACAAGACTTACGGCTATGATCCCTTGTTGCTGGGCTGCAATTATCCATGTGGGAGAGTATTCTTCATAAAAGGAGTGCTTGTGTCCGCTTTGTGGCCCACTGATCCTAGCCAGGTAAAACTTTAAGGAGATGTTGTTCAGGCTCCCGGGGGATACACGTCGGGCCGCGTGCTTTGCAAGATATACGAGACAAGGTCAGTTGATTGAATGGAAGGAACTTTCTTAGTATAGGGCAGTGGAATAATGATAACATTACGAAACGCTCCTTTGCGTATGATGTACGATAGCAACGCTATTAGAGGTTCAAAATTTCTTACCTTCCGGTATAGTGTGATATAAAAGAAGGTCACTGCACATGCTGCCAAAGCTCCCAACACCCATAAGGCCACCGTAATGAAACATCATGCTCTCCTCCAGCTTTAAGTGACTTTTTGCAGCTTCTTCGCCTCATGAAAGCGTTCCACCTTCGGCGAACGTCGGCGATGCTTGCCCTTCGATGGGTTTGCGGACTGCTTCCAAGAGAGTAACCATAGCGATAACTTGGATATGAAATACGAAGCAAGTTTTCGAACGCGGTAGTGGTCAAGAAAGAAGCCGAACGGTCGTCGGCCACCCAAAAAAGGAAGGTGTCAGTTCAAACCGAACAATCGACCTATCACAATGATTCTTCACAATAACCTCGAGTCGGGAACCAGGGATGGATAAATAGGATGAGGGACGCAGCGTTTCGCTAACAAGAACACCTTCTAGTGCCCGGCCGCTAGACTCTCATACTAGTATTTATACTTGCCCATTCCCTTCGTTTTGTAGCAGCTTACGCTCATTCCTTCCAACTTTCGTTCCCAAAATGTTTGCGCAGAAATTGCTGGCATTTGCTGCGTTGTTATTGCAAGTGGGCACGACCTTTGCTCACCTTGCTGCTTGGCACGATGGGATGTATTGCAGAAATGTGAGCTCAAGAGTTTGTTTGCCCGAACTCGTTTTAATACATTTGGCTCCAGGGGACGAGCGGAACTGATAACGCTAACGCGTATAATATCGTCAATCCTTTGTACCAGCTGCCCTTTAAAGATTGGTGACTTCATGCTGTCGATGGCGTATACAAATCTACTTGCCCTAACCAGTTCGCGAGCTAACAACTGTTCCGTCCAGTGCAACAAATTCCCACCAGCTCCTGGTAAATTTCTTGAGCTGTATGTGCTCATTGCACCGGTCAGATGCTAGTACTATGGCACTGACATTTATCATTACGTTAGCCCCGCAGGTGGCGAGTTCGCCGTTGAGATTGCTTCTAATCGCGGAAAGACTTCTCTTTCATTTAATGGCCGATTCACCTCTGACTGGCCCGATGGGAAGAGCCATCCTGAAGACTACGTATGCTTCCACCCGGTTTTTTCGAAAGTCAGAATTTGACCATGATGACTGCGTAGAATGTTCCTACATGCATTACGGACCCAAATAGTAAGCTCGGGTTTCCTCGCTTTCGACTGGCTTATAATATGGTTGTAGTGCACACACAGAACCAGTCTATGGCTGCGGGTACAGCGTTTGCTATATCCTATCACGTTAGGCTGTTTCCTATACTTATAGCCATTGCACCCTTTCTGACAATGTCCTGTAGTCCGATATTGAGCAGGTCACGCCCGAAAACCTTGTTGTATTCTCTGTTCGTTATCAGTAAGTTTCCTATCTGTGCCCGATTATCTTACCTCACCTCGTGTGGTTGAAGTACTCCATGGAAACGTCTGACCACCTACTCCGTCCCTGCGGCCTTACCTGCTTGTCCCGAGGGCGGTTGCCATTGCGCTGTACGTCCTCCGCTCTTCTAATTACTGTTAACTTTATTTATCTAAGACCTCATTTCCAGTGGGGATGGGTACGTTAACCTCCATTTCACCTTAGAATGCACTTCAAGCTTACTTGCCATTTCATACTGTCAGATTCCTAATGGGTAAGTAACATCCTCGAAACGACCACCATCGCCGTTGCCTGATACCGTCATTCTTCCTCAGTTGCGGTCAGCCGAACATGTACCAACAAGCTTTCAGATGCAAAGTTACTGGAGCGAAATCAAGTACCCCTGTTGCGCCCGGCAAGCCCGCGGTATGGTGTGAAGATGACCCGTCCAAGTGTGTCAAGGGTGCTAAACAGATGCTCTACTGGAACCAGAAGGAGGGAAACAATATCTTCGTCCACGGTCTTGATAAATCTGGCTCCCCAAGGTCCCCGGCGTACAATAGCAAGTGTGGGTTTGCAGACGGTGCGCGAACTTGATTGCCTGACTAGTTGTCGAAGGCTGATGGCGTTGAGCACGTGTATAGGTGCTCAGAATGATATCTTCGAATCCTCTAGCTCTAGCAACAGTAATGCCGGGTCATCTCAAACCACATCTCCTGCTTCAGCAACTAAACCCACTTCAACCCCGTCATCTACTTCTACTACTTCGGTCTCCGCGTCCCCATCAGGGCAGTGTAGGCGAAAACGCCGAAGGAGCACCTTTGCAATGCGCCGCGACCTAGACTAAGTCACGACTCTTACGTTGCTCCGTCGGTCCGCTTGGTCGGATATGACGTTCACGACCTTGACATGACATGTATCGTTTCACTTTTCGCAGCGCATGTGTTGGCTTTGGAGAAGCCAATACGTTTGATTTGGAGGGTGACATTGGATCGCTCCCGCCTACCTTCGAGCCATCTCTTGGAAATTTAACCTCGATACCTATTAGACGTCACTTACCGGCTATATCCAGTTGATATACACCCAAACCTTTCACTAATAGTGCAAAGCTGAGTTGTGATTCTGAGTGGTGTGGTCTAAAGAATATATAATTACGATGCAGATAAGTATCCGTCTATGATAACCCAAATATGAAGCATGTCTAGATGCAGGGACCGCTACCATCTCTCAAACGTATTTTGCGAACCAAGGAATCAAGGACTGTGCTAGCGTATAGCTGAATACAAGCTTAGGACCAACGACAAGGATCTGAACAACCGGTTAAGCGCCCGTACAAGCGCCTAAAACTAAAAACGCACTTTAGGGGTCAAGCCTTTGAAGAAAGCCGTCGGTCCCTCATGCTTGATGAGATCCTTAACTACCATGAGGCCCGGTACCTTATGTTCAAAATTGGCGTTTTGTATACGTGTCTTCACAGTGTCGAGGGGAGCAGCGATAGTTATCGACGCGACGGCACCCGCGACGGAGGCGATGAAGTTTTGTGTCCATGTGGCTTTTGAATAATCCGAGACTCCAAGAAGATATTCTTTCGTCGCGGCAGACGCGCCGAAAAGCTAAAGGGTATTGACTGATGGTAGGATATCATGAAGCCGGAAAAATATCGGCTTACAGCAAAGCTACCAGGTGCGTTTCTAGCCATCGTCCATCCCCAGCCACGGTAGAGTGTCGTACCCTCCTCCATGAAGATTCGTAATACCCCGCGGCCACGGAATGCTTCTGGATTAACCTGACGCTTTATTTTCAGAGCATCGAGCGGAAGAAGCACCTATCGAGCAGGGGTTAGCAGCAATTCACACTACTCACTGCCAGATGGACGTACCACCTCTCCGATCCCGGTCAAGCTAAGAACGTGCGACGCGTGAGCCAGTAGCAGTAATCCCTAACTTTAAAACCACACACCTGCCAGCAGTCGCCTGCATCATCATTTTACCCTTGCGTTCACCAAACGTGTTCGTGAACTGCGTCTTGTAGTACTTGTTGATCAAGTCGTTGAACCATGGTTGACCCCCAAACTTGTATATCCGCTGTGCGACTTTGTAGCCTGCCGCGTAGCCAAGACCGGGGAAGAGTGAGAACAACTTGCGACCAAGGGGTGCTGTTGCTGCGTCACGGAAGATAATGGGAGAGAGCGTCGAAAAGGACACCTGAGATGGGACACTGTCATCAAATGAGTAGTTGTCTACAAAGAGAATGTCTGACCTTCGCTTTGTTGCTCATCAAACGTTTGGCAATTGTATCCACAGGGTGGAAAATGAGCAGCTCAGCGATACCTATAGTGCTCATGTTGTAATTCTAGGAAATGGCTGGTGCAGGAAACTAACCTGATGTACCCGAGCCCAGTACTCGAGCAGTCCCGGATTCTTTGCCTTTTCCTGAGATGGGCGGAGACATGCTGACTGGGACTCGTCAATGCCAGGATGTGAGTTTACCTGGAGTTCAGTCACGTTCGTGTGCACTCAAGACACAAATTTTTGAGAAGTCAAAGCTCTTGGAAAGTAATACAGACAAACATGAATGTGCCTGCGGCTACCCAGCGGCTTCGCAAGTCGTCCCTGATTCAAGTGACTTCAGCATAGTATGCTAGAGTATGTACTGACACACAGATGGTTCGTTGACTACCCAAAATGCTTTATGGCGGCATGTCAGGAAGTTAGTTATGCACCTTCCTGTAGAATGCTCCAAGGAGGGCTCCGTCGAACCGTAACTACGGCAACATTTCAACTGAACAGAAGTCCTAATTACAACTCTTCCTTCTGGCAAACTTGTAGGCTTCATCTTGGCCTCTTCACCGTGGAGGGGCGACGAGCGCGATAAGAGATCTTCAAGGCTATCAGCGCCACACAACACCGACATCCGGCAAGGTATGATTCATACAGCGTTACAATTCAACTTTCGATTACACAATATTGCTCGGATGGATTTCTACTTTGATACAATTACCTCAAATTTTCCTCAATTATCAACATGCGCGATCGCGGACTTGACACGAATCACGGCGTCTCCTTTGACCGTATCGATGAAGGTTATCTTCCCAGCAGGACGGAAGACGAGGCAATAGGTAGACCCTCCAAAATGAGACATTCCAAGTTCATCTCCCTTTTGACGTCGTCGCTTTTCCTTACGGACAACTCGCAAGACACCATACCATACCAATGAAGCACATCAAGACAGCGGGATTATTCAATACAATGAGGATGAGTGCGCGAGCATTAACGACGGACTCGTACGCTTGCGAGCGAACGATGGCGGGTGTGCCTTCAATGGTGGCTTAGTGATGTGGTACTCAGGGAGGGGGGGGCAAATAATTCGTAAGTAGTATCACAGGTAGCACTATCAAGCTAATTAAGCATTGTCAAAGAATTTCTTTAACATGGCGCTATCGTGATTACGGGTAATTGCTCCTCCTGGCTGCACTCCTTTTACCCAATCGATGCTCTCCATGTTTGTGTCAGTCGGATAGAAGACCTCGCCTTCAATACCACTCCAATCAAAATCAATCAAGTTAGGATGGCCATGCTCGTCCACAAGAATGTTTGCATCGCGCAAGTCACCAAAGACATATGAGCGAGAGTGCAAAGCATTCACAGCATCCTGAAGTTTCTTCTTCCCCTCCTCTGTCAACCGCGCTTGCTCCGGGCCTGGCTCATTAACATACTCGGTTACAACACAAAACTTCCCGACCGTTGGCTCAAAACGACAATACAAAAGCTTTGGTGCTGCACCTGCCTCATGAACGATATTATGAGCAGTTGGACAGTAAGCCGAAGTAAATTTGACGACGCATTCTGTCGCTGGCTGGCCGGTTGATTGAACCTCCGCAAAGAAAACGGCGCGCTCGCTCCGGCTTGGGAATAGTCGATGAAGATAGGTAAGCCTATATTCGCGTTCTTCGATGGAGAAGGAGGAAAAGTGAGGTCTGGGGAGCAAGACTCGTGGGTCAAAGACGTCCTCCAGGGACATATTCAGGTACTCAGCAGCTAGCTGGTCTAAACATTCCCGAAGGCATTGGAAAAGATGAGCGATTTTGTACGTGAGCTTGTCGCGAGCTGATGTGTGGCCGAGGGGAGCCAGAACTGATAAGACGGGTACGAGAGAAATCAAGTCGGTTAATCGCTCCGTGATAACACCATCCACATAGATGGCTCCAGAAACAGTAATGTAGGGGCCACTTATTCCCAAAAGGAAGGCGGGCATGCAGGATCTATGGCGTAGCTTTTCAAACTGTTGGAAATTTAGCCCAAGACTAACGCTTACAAGCGAATGTCAAACCTCAGGTGCTGTCACAACGACGACGTAGCCCTTTTCAGCCTGTTCTATTGGGTCTCGGTCGCCCAAACCAATCCCGTTCTTCAATTCGGCGATAAGATTTAGCATCGAGTAAAAGCCTAGCTTGGAGGAGGTGAAGAGACCACATTCTACACTCCTATGTCCATCCGGCTTGATCATTATAGTCCCATATCGAAGAGTCGTCTCTTTGAAAGTAACCAAAGGCCCTAGTAAAACTCGCATGACTCCTGCAATAGCATACTGGCGGTCCGCCTCTGTGGCATAATATTGCGCGCTTAAAAAGATGAGTGAAGAGGCAGCGTCCAACTCTGTTCTAGAAATGCCACCAAACGAAGGAGTCTGGCTGAGAGCTTGCTGGAATCTGGCAAAGATGGGATGATAGATTGCAATGCTTGGACCGGTGAGGTCCGCGGGGCGACCATTGTAAACCGCGTCGGTACGCGTTGGCCGCTCAGTTTCGATGAGGTACTCATTTTTCGCACTGGTTGAGGGGTCTTTAATCTTTGCCCGGATAGAAGCAGCAACTGAGGTGTGCGCTAAACGGGAAATCAGCAAAGAGGATCGATGTACGACATACAAACGGATCCTTGCGACCCTTACAATGCGGGGTCTCCTCATGGATGGTGTGAGGATTCAGCCTAGCCGGCTGTTTAACCTCTGGAGGGCAAATTAGAGCTCTTAGCTGAACCGGTTGACGGATCCAATAGCAAACCGAAGACTGACTACAAAATGCAATCAAGTAAAACTGATCCTCAGTGTAATCATAATCATCTCTGATCTTGGAAACACGCGTGGACTCAAGGTAGGAGGCACACTCTGACATGACTTTCCTCCAATCTGGCCTGATTCGCCGGAGCTTGTCCTGAGAGTTGGCATGCATATAAACAGGAGCTTTGTCCGGTGGCAACTGTGATGAAGGGAAAGAGTCAGACCTAGAAAACTCAATGCTATCCGAACGATAGTTACAACGTAAATTTCTGGAGGTGGGCTGACAGTGGTCAAACCGATTCTCGGTCGGGATTTGATGTGATCCAGAAGCGTGGCTATTGTGAAATCGCCTGCGCCGGAGAAGGTAGAAATGCCAATGGGATCACCATTGCTCCAGTCAATGATGATGATATAACAACCCATGGTGGTATGCAGTACTGTGCACAGTTGTGAATTTGAACCACTTCCAAATGCTATCACGTGAAGACAGTATGTACGTTTATTTTATTTATGACGGAGGCCAGTACTGACAAAGCAGGTAGCAACCTCTCCACATCCTTCTGCACCTCGCACACCTGCAACTAGCGTATTACAGAGCATCTAATATTGAATACAGCCAAGCCATTTCCCTTGAGTGGTGTCGATGTTCTGTTACGTTACCTTGAGAGTGTGCTGTGATATAATGTAGCAGCCCAAGCAGACAAAAACCAATATGACCGCGTAAATAGCATCCAAGTAACGTTGATGATTACCAGAGAAATTAGGCAAGCTAGTATCGAATTGTTTTAGGCGTTTGGTGGAATTGTATAGCTACAACGTCAGAGAAAGAGTCCATATCACTCGGAGATAACCCATGTCCATAAATCTCCAAAACCTCGACAGCAGCGTTCACTGCTTTCCGTGCTGCTAGGAATCTCCTCAACTTTGATAATAGTTGCTGTTTGCCCCCTTCCATCCGTTGCTGGAAAAGTATCCTTCGAAGCGAAGGGAGTGAAAATGGCGGAGGCACTTGGTCCTCCTTCACATTTTCGGGAGTATCCGACAAGACGAGAACAAGTTCGTCCAGAAAGTATACGTGAAGCTCGTTCACATCCGTTAGCGCACGGAGAAAATCTTTTCGTATATCTGCTGTGGGGCTTTTATCGGAAGCATGACATTGGAAACTGAGAACAACTGGCTCGGTCGAGGGGAGGAGGGTGCGCAGCGCAAGCTCTGCCTTCAAATCACCAGTGCCTTTGATAGATAGCGACAGAGACAGGGGTACAAGAGGGACCGATATTTCTATAGTCGCAGACGAGCTTGCACTCCACAGCGCCACGCTGAGATTGGTTTTCCACAAAGTGTGCGAGGGCAATAACGCATAGGCAGTCTCAGCTATAGGTGCCATGATATCTGGACTGATCCTTGCGTCAGAGCCGAGCTTGATGGATGTAACTTGGGGCATAGTAATGTGTTTGACCATCTCGAGATTGCTGATTTGCGATGATTCAATTCGTAAGCTGGTTAAGAAAGATAAATTGACAACCAAGTCGGACGGTATTGGTTGAGGAGATAGGGCGTTCACCAGCTCAAGCGACCTGAGATGAGGAATTTTCTTCAGAGTAGCGAGAAATTCTGTTGTTGTTGGAAGGTTGAGTGGCGGTTTGGTAGCAGAGCAGTCTAAGCTGAGGATGTGGAGGTTAGAGAAGACGGTTGAGTTAAGGTCAAAGACGCATCTTCTCAGTATAAGCTGTCGTATGGGCGGGTTGTTGCCTGGAGCGAACCGCCATGTCGGTGGAAAGCGCCCTTTAGGGCCAAGTGACACCCTCGTCAGCAGAGGGGTTGATGCGGCAGTAATCTGCGCAACCCATTCTTCGGTGCAATCTGGTATTTCGATTTCTTTCAGGCGCTCGAGGTGCTGCAGTGCTAGTGCCACAGTTTTCGTCCTTGACTGTTCAGTGTGTGCCCGCAGGTACAGCGGAGCGGATTTGGACCGCTCCAAAAGTAACTCGGCAAACCGTTTGGGGGCGGAATTGTATATACAGCCCCATATGCGAGGAGTGTCGAGAGTGACCTTTCGCCACAACCGACACACCTGCGTAATTGGAAGCCAGTGACGGTATGGGCTTTGAGAATACCCTGGTGGAGCCTGTACTTTACGCGTTGGTTCAAGCGCGAGAAGCTCATAAATGGTCGATAAAACTTCTGAAGAGAGTTTAGATATGGGAATCAAATGCGCGCTTTTGTATTCTTCCAGGTGTCTAATCTCGTCTTGAATAGAAGCGATTCTGTCTCGAAGTGTGATGATTCTATTATCTATGTCTTGAAGTGTTGGGGGCGCGCCGTTAAGCCAAGAGAAGGTAGACAATGACATGGTATCCCTTGATCGTATTGAACACAAAGTTGACATACCAAACAGAGCGTTTGTAGCCTTAAATATAGAAAACTGATTGTGAGAACTTAGGGCATGATTGTGGGAAATTATACGGCATTGAGCGTTCTTGACCTCCGTTTGGCTCTTCTATGAACATGCCTGCGTCATGTCCGCCGCTTCGCTTCTTGCGACCATGCTGCTCGTAGTCACCGGACGAGTCACCGTTCGAGTATATAAAGGGGGCGTATCACTATAAACTTGCTGCTCTCAATCCCTTTGTTGGACGATTCCCAGTCCCCAGAAATTCGGAAAATGCGCAAATTTCTGAGGTTGATTTGGCTGTTGGGCTCGTCATTGCAATCGTTTGCCGCTACGTCCCCACCTGACCTCGACAGCTGCTCTGGATATGATGCCAGAGACGTTAAACATGTGGGAAATGGAATAACGGCTGATCTAGTTCTTAGAGGCGCTGGATGCAATGTTTTTGGTAAGGACATTCAGAACCTAGCGTTAGACGTAGTTTATGAGACGAGTAAGTCGATTTCCACTTGAGAAGTACCAGGCTAATGTGTGCCGGTCAAAGACTCTCGAATTCATCTGAAGATTACGGACTCTTCGGTTGACCGTTACGAGGTCCCTAGCTCAGTCTTCCCGCGACCGGCAAGTGATCGACGCGTCGAGGTGCACTCTGCTGCCATACAGTTCAACTATACTACATCACCCTTTTCGTTCTCCATATATCGTGCCAGGACGTCCGAAGTCCTCTTTACTACTGCGTCTCATCCCATAATCTTCGAGCCACAATTTCTCCGTGTCAAGACCAGTTTGCCATCTAATGCTAACATATATGGTCTTGGCGAACATACGGATCCTTTTCGTCTCGATCCTAAGAACACCACTCGCACTTTCTGGTCACGGGATGCTTATGGTGTTGGACCAGGAACGAATTTATACGGAAACCATCCCATATACTTTGAGCATCGCACGACGGGTACACACGGAGTCTTTTTCTTGAATTCCAATGGTATGGACGTCAAGCTTACTGACGGCGCTCTGGAATACAATTCCATCGGTGGCGTCATGGATTTTTACTTCCTTGCCGGAAGTGAGACGGATCCCACCGCCGTAGCTCGTCAATATGCTGAAGTCGCTGGCCTCCCGGCCGAGGTGCCGTATTGGTCTTTTGGGCTACATCAATGCCGATTTGGATATAACAGTCAGCCCTATTTCTCGATCCATTTGCTATTTCATGTCAAACATATACATACTAGACTTCGTCGACGTTGCAAATGTAATAACAAACTACTCTGCCGCTGGTATCCCCCTTGAAACCATGTGGACCGACATCGGTACGAATATATATTCCCAGATTAATTTCTATATCTTAATATGTAACCGTTTAGATTACATGTTCAAGCGTAGAATATTTACAGTCGACCCTGACTACTTCCCTCTTTCTCGCATGAGAGAAATTGTGTCCTTCTTGCATAGCCATGATCAACGATTCGGTAGGCTCTACCTTGTATAATGCTACTGGTACTGACATGCGACATCTAGTCCTCATGACTGATCCCGCCGTAGGCTTTCTCCCTGACAGTGGATACGGACCGTACGATCGCGGGACTGAGTTGGACGTCTGGTTAAAAGCTCCAAATGGGAGTCAGAGTCTAGGACTCGTATGGCCTGGTATGCTTCAGACTACCTTCTGTGTCACGATAAGCCTCACTACCTCTTCTTCATTCAGGTGTAACAGTTTATCCTGGTACGTTCTCCATGAATATGACAAGCATATGGTTCATCTGATGTACTCGCAGACTGGTTTCACCCCAAGATCCAAGAGTGCGTTTGGTCTGACAGCTCTATTTCGGTCTATAGGCTAATTATCGATATAGCTATTGGAACAACGAATTCCAGCTCTTTTATAATCCGGACGATGGTTTAGACATTGATGGTGCTTGGATAGATATGAACGAGCCATCCAGCGTAGGTTTCATCATGTTCTAGCTTCTGGTTTCAGGGCGATAATACCTCTGTCTCTAGTTCTGTAACCTACCCTGTACAGACCCTTTCGAGCAAGCCAAGGAACAGGCGTTGCCACCGCCCAGGCCGTTCCCGCCTCCCGATCCCAATACGCCTATATTCAACGACACTCCATCTATACGACATATTCGTAGAGACGACGTTTTGGATCCACCCTACGCCATCAATAACGCAGCCGGTCCGCTCTCCAGCAAGACTGCCTTCGTATGTTTACAATAGTCGCCCAAAGCTTCATTCCTGACCATTCGTAGACCGATGCTAGGCACGCTAACGGCCTCGTTGAATACGATGTACATAATCTCTATGGAACGATGATGTCAACTGCTACTCATAACGCTATGCTCGCCCGTCGACCTGGACTGCGAACCCTTGTTATAACGCGTTCTACGTTCGCGGGTGCTGGAAGGCATGTCGGAAAGTGGCTGGGTGATAACTTCAGTCAATGGGATCATTATCGATTCTCCATTGCTGGTATGCTGGGGATGGCTACAATTTATCAGATACCAATGGTAGGAAGTGACATTTGTGGATATGGTACGTATCTGTTCTTTGGTATAGCGAGTTCCTGGGCTGATGTGTATCAAATCGGCCCCTGCAGCTGGAAATACAACGCAGAACCTGTGCGCACGGTGGGCCATGCTTGGAGCCTTCTACCCATTCATGCGTAACGTGAGTTGATAATTTTATCTGATGGTCAACGGCTAGTTTATCCCTTTCTCTAGCACAACTCAGATACGTCTATAAGTCAGGAATACTATCGCTGGCCTATTGTAACTGAGGCAGCGAAGAACGCCATCGATATTCGGTTTGTATCTTGATAGCCCGTCATTTGGAATCATCTTTGACCCCACCCACAGTTATCGTCTTTTGGATTACTTCTATACTGCCTTCCATCAAGCCCACTTGGACGGAACACCAGTCGTGCATCCTCTTTGGTTCAAGTACCCTAAGGACCCAGCGACATTTGCCTTAGATCTTCAGTTTTTCTTCGGCGACTCTATTTTGGTCTCCCCTGTGACAGAAGAAGATGCGACATCCGTATCGATCTACCTTCCACAAGATATCTTCTACGAGTTCAACTCGCTTTCTCCCATTTCAGGTCGTGGTTCCGTAGTCACATTGACTAATGTTTCCTTCGCCGACATCCCCCTGCACATCAAAGGTGGTGCCGTGATACCACTCCGCGTCCAATCTGCGATGACCACAACGTCTTTGAGAAAGCAGGATTTCGAATTCATCGTTGCCCCTGGGACGAACGGTCAAGCTTCTGGACAGCTTTACATGGACAACGGGGTGTCCATTACGCCCACATCGTCTACAAGGGCATCTATGACGTTTGTCAGGAACCGATTGGACGTCCAGGGCACTTTTGGTTTCAAGAGAGGTGTGAATGTAGCTAGGGTGAGGTTCCTGGGTGTTGCGCGAGTGCCAGGCAACATCAGGGTAAATGGGAAGAATGTCAGGTCCGCCGACGTCAAGCATGACCCAAAGTCCAAGGTGCTGGATGTGACTATTGGTCTGCCTTTGAATGCGGGTTTCTCTATATCGTTTTCTTGATACTTCGATGGGTATAAACGTAACGATATTTTTGAGATTCGTACATTAAGGAAGATGCGAGAGTATGAGTAGGCTTTGATTGAACTGCGGTACTGCGAGCTTGTTATCGGACCCAACTCTGTACGGATACGGTGGCTGCTGGTAATAGAATTGGCGTATGTTGATGAGTATGATTGAAGAGCTCTAATAAGGGAGTTGTCGATTGCTGGATCAATAATAGGCAGCGCAGCGATGGAAGTGAAAAATGAGCTATGATGACGTTGGCGCTCTGAAGCTTTTTAAGGGTATCGCAGGATAAGTTCGCTAGTCTTACACGACTGCTAAAGTATTCCTACGGACAGTAGTCGCGTCGGAGTTCAGAAGCTGGCTTGTCAAATGCGTTGAGCGTTGTCTACAAATTGCTAAAAGTGGGTCACAATAAGCGCTCAAGTGCTCAGGCCCTCGTTGTCCAAACGTATTCGTAATGGTAAGTATGCAAGAACAATCTGGGCAAGTATATTTCCATCTGATCCTAGTTACCAGTATTCTACTTGTTCTCTCAACCACCTATCTTTATCTAATGGCAACTGCGAATTGCAGATGACAAGGCTTCTGACAGTATTTCTCCTCTTGATACCTGATGCTGGATCCGGGTGCTGGACTGGATCCCCCAATATACCGGACATACCTAGAGTTCGGAAAAGCCGATATTCGTCTACCTCGGTCGCTACGATACTCCGTAATTCAGACCAATCAGCATGCAATGCGGCCATGGTTCGTGCAAGGAGGATGTCTTCCAGCTGGGCGGGTTCGAGCGATGGTAGAAACGGATGTCGCGAAGCGGGAGATGAAAGAAGTCCCAGCGAGATATCAATTGAGAAATACTTTCGCGGCAAAGCCCTTTGGTGGATACTGGATAGTATAGGCTCGCCGCTCTTCGATTGGATGTGGATGGATTGTAAGAATGGCGGGGAGTATACTCTTCCTAAAAAGTTGATCCAAAGACGAAGAAGCTGTGGTGCGGCTACCATTGAGCAGATCATCTTGATATAGTCGCACTGTATGACACCACTCTCGTCGTGAGGTGCACTGATTTCCAAGGTCCTCAGCAGCGGGAGTGCGATGGGCTGGTCGTCGACAGCATTGTGTGCCCGGATGAATAGTATACGTCCATGAAGGCTTAGTCGCTCTAATCTCGACAAGGAGCCTAGAATGTTCCGCAGCTTCACGCTGCTAATAGGAAGTGCCGTTTCAGAGTCGAATGGAGTTGTGAGAGAAAGGCTTCTCAGAAATCTCAGCGGGGGGTGACAATAGTGTAGACTGACCCCCCACAGCTGAAACGACGCTAACATTGGTGCCCCTCCAGAGAGAATATCGAGAAAAGTATTCTCTGGTTCTCGCCACATTTCTTCAACTCCGAATGGGTCACCGAGCGACATAGCAAAATGTTCAAGATGAGGTGCGTATTGGAGGTGAAGCATCATGTAGACGAGAAGGACCGAGCTGTAGAACCTTGCGTCGATTACAAGGCTGCGCAACCTGTCGATTTCGGGGACTAGAAGGTCAAAGCTCTGTCGTAGGAGTTGTCGATGGGGCTGGTCCGGGTCATCAACACGGATGACGACGTCTAACAAGCATGGGCGGGACCTCTCAATGAATAACTTGAGAATGGATAAGGGTTGGTTGGAGATGTCAACTCGGGACCAAAGAATGGGCGTATTGATTGCTACGCGACGCCATTGTCTAGAGACGGAGGATGCTATCATGGGTAGTGGAGTGTCATTCATCGGCAGCACACATCCTGCTAGAAAGATGTCGATGAGAAGTTCGTTAGGCAGCGATGATATGGGAGACCTCTTCAGAGACGTCGAGACTTCATTAACCATGGCCTCAATCTTCTACTTGAGAGGATGCCGCAGGTTCTGTAAAGAACTTCATAATGGTGAGTTGGAAGACGATGAGTAATGGTTGAGTATTTTAGGCCTACAAACATAAAACGATTTGGGCGATACATCGAGCTTTAACGTATTATGCAACATATTTAGGCCGGAGATTTTGGTGGATAGATAACTCTGGGTGGTGTTTCTCCTCGTGTTGGTCCCAAAGACATATGGTCCACATCGAGCCCCGGTGCAATGAAGTGGGTCAACGATGACAAGCCATGGCCATTCCTATGTTGCCTGGAGCTACTTGGGAGACAAACAGTTTACCAGGGATCAGCAAGGATATCACGCATAACTTGCAGAGTTACAACTAGAATCAGGTAAAATAATAAATTCGTGAGGCTCATACGCCAATCAATAATATACTCACGTACATCTCGGAATCAACAGAGCATACCAAATGAATACTAATATTGGAACCGCTCGCGGCCACGACGGGTGCCTTGGGTATATCATTGCAATAGCAGTGGGATGTCCACATAGGATGGTCGAGAACGGGATCTGGGATTTAGACGCTCGGCAACAGTTTTCCCATGGTCTGAGGCTGTACGAGGTCAACCGATGGCAATCAGCCGATGATTTCCATCTTGGATTCGGGTCAGCACACTTATGCGGTCAGTCTCGAGCCTTTGCGCCATTACCTCATATGTTCTGGCAACACTTCGATGTCCAGACAATTCTCAATACGTACTTGATATGTACGCTCGATCACTGTTCCTACAGCAATGTCCAGCCCGGCTGGAGGTATTATTTCCGTTGCTCTGCAAAACGGCATCCGTCGTGTAGCAAAGAGGGCGACGTCCGGTGAATTTTCAAGCTTCCTTTTGGTGCATGTACACTGTCATATATTTCGTGTGTGTGAGGGTGGGTGCGAATTTCCCATTTCATTTCCACACTAGTACTGCAATGGTTACCTCTTGACCTTCCCTTGGTTGTCGTGGCCTAACAATATTGGTTGAGTCAGTACCCATTATCCCCAGGAAGCTGGGCTGTTTTCACCTATTTTGATTAAACGCTCAATATGATTAGCAAACGCATCTGATACAATGATACCGCATTGTGTGAATGGGTACAAACTCAACCTCAATGTGGAAATTGTTGTTTTGACCCACCGCCCCAAGTTCCCTCGTCTCTGGTACCCCCAGTATTCTCTGGAATCGAGGGTCTTTCACCGCTCCCTGTGCTGAGGCCAGCACCATGGGCTCCGTCTACAGTGATTATTGTGAGTTATGGGTTCACTCCAAGCAGAGTCGCACATGGATACTCAAACTTTGGCAGCAGCATCCGATCCTAGAATTTTGGATGGTAGAAAAATGCGATGTGATTAGACCAACTCAGCTGCCGCTCTGGGAACCCCTTTCATTTCAAGTAAAACTGATGGAGAAGGCCGTTGGGAATATAATCTCATTGTTAGCCGATGGGCGCAGCATTCTTTCAGAAATGATTTCCGCTACCTTCCACTACCTTGGTGCTTATATCTCTTAATTCCCTAACAGATCTCCACATCCCCGCTGGCTTACTATCCACCCTACTACCCAAGACCGTAATACCCCGAGCTCGACGTACATCATCTTATCCGACTACACAGGCCGATCCGACTAAACAGCCACTCTTTATCATATTGGATAGCTTCTACAGCACCTGCCCTGACCAACACGCTACACCAAACATTTCAAACACTGGTCCCAGGCGAACGCAAGCCATAACCGCCATCCCCCCCCCCTTTCGCCCACTCGGTTCACCTGCGTTCTCCCACCCACGAACCGTATCTGAGCGAGACATCTCGGTGCTAGCACACGTTGAGAGGTGTAAAACATAGGATCAACGATTCATGGGCCAGCTGCCAGCAGGCGCTCCCTCCCTGCCGATTTTCCAGCTAGATAAGGCGTCATGCTTGATGCCGGGGCGCCTTGTCTTGAACATGGCCAACAGTCATGGTCCCACCTCCTCCGACGTAGAACTGCCTGGTATTATTGCATATCATAGTCGGCTCCAGGAGGTCCTCTGGACTTCATCGCCGCATACTGTACGCCTGCACATATCACATGTTTCCAAAACCCCTCCATCGAGACACTCATTTGCTGCGACGACCCATGACTCTCACCATTTTCTTCCCGATGCGACGCTGCGGGTAGACGATGCGTGGCTTTTTACACCCCCTGCCAGCAGTGTTCATCTAGTATTGTTGGATCGGATGGGGAACTGCGCTTCTTGCAGCACTACCTCGACCCCGGGGCTTTGACCATCGGGGAAGGTGCTCCGCTCCTCCTGGGATGCCTAGGACGGTTCACTATGGGATAATGCGATAGGGGATTGGTTTGTATCCGGTCAGATCGGGTTCCACTCACATTCCCCCGCTGCTGCTTGCCTGCCTACACCTTTCCCCTGATCCTCTACGTTCCTGCTTGAGGCTCTTTCCTTCCAACCGCCCACTGCACTTCGGTAGCCAGCATCTGAATCGCCTCCATACGTCTACGTTTGCCCGACTCAGCAGATGGATTGCAAGCGATAAAACCCACATGAAACGTACCGGCGGAAACAGAACCACCCCACGATGTCAAGCAGTATCATTTTCCCTGTGGACGACCCCTCTCGCTTGCGTCGGCCCTCTTCCATTTTCCATGCACACGCCATCTTACCACCTTATCGATAAACCTAAAGGCCTCATGGTTTGCTAGGATTTCATGAACGTAAGCCCCCCGGGCCCTCAGATAGGATATCGCCAGGATTTCGGGGAATTTAGTCCACTAGAAGCTGTAATTCGTCTACACACCATCACGCTTGCGTTAGCTATCATCAGTCACAAGGTTTACAAACGTTGCAGACCCCAGACAACTCTCTGATGACTAACACCAAAGATAGGCCGGATCCCTCCGTTTCTGCAATACGCGTTATTGGCTGGCTTTGCATGCCTAGTCAAAAGGCTACCCTAGGATCCTCTTCATTGTCAGTGCGGCACCGGTAGGAACATTCGAGACCATAGGCGTAGAATGCTGCCAGTGTAGTTCTTCGCTCTTGTTCAGTGAAGGAACATTACCTGGGAGTTTTTTGGACCCATGACTTTCCTAGCCATGCGACCTTGAACACAAAATTGAGTTCGGCCTTTGATAATCGTTGCCATCCATGGTTCTTTTGGGGTAAGTCCTCTAGTTTTCCATTCAAGATCGACTTTCCCCTACCGGCCTGGGTTTCATCTCCTTCGGCCCGCTCATCACTTCCGCATTTTACGGCAATGCATACCAAGTGATTGGCAAGCACCTGGGGTGACTAACGCCTGTCAAGCAAGCGATGAAATGTCATGAGCCGGGAAGTTTTTAATTCACAGTTTGCACCACTCCCTGCTATGCCCTAGCAGTAAGTCTGATCGCGATGACCGGTAACCACTGGCAACTCAATGCCTCCTCGGGACCCACAGACTACATGACGATGGATCGTGGCCGCATCGGCAAAGTATGAACTTGAACGGTCTCCTGCATTGTTAACGTAAAGCCTTGGCTCCGTTTTTTTGCAAGTTTTTGCTAATATTTAATATTAACTATGCACGACCTCGTGGCTAGGTCCGATTTAATGCTGTTACTGCTGAGATAGAAAATAAAAAAATGACCGCATATTTGGAGATTGCCTTCCGCTGATTGAACCTCAGCGGCAGGTACTATCGATGCTTACCCTTCCTTACCTTCCTATTCAGGACATATACTTGTCCGGCGCGGCGGCGCTTGGTTTCAAATAAACATCAGCAAACTCGATCTCGGCACCCTAAATATTCTTAATTGGGATAAGCTAGTCCAAATATGGTGCTCTGGTGCCGGTCTTCAAATAATTTCGCCAGGTCCACACACCGCTCAAGACTACAGTTGCTAGTCAATCGGCCTGTCAGTTGCAAATTACTCCAATTTACTACTCGGTCACCACCGAGTCATTGTCATTTCTCAACCATAATTTATCCGCTTTGGCGCTGCACTTTGACATTTATGTTTTTGAGCGCGGTCTTCTTCGGGATCGTGCAGACCGCAAATTTTTTTTTACATCGGTAGCTATGTTCTTACAATGGTCATGAGGTGATGAATCCGAGATTGCTGCCAACATGCAATTTCCAAACTGACAAAGTCCTCAGGCACGAAGTCCGGTAGACGCCTTGTGAGCCCATCGGCAAGTTCCTCACGCCCTGTGTACTTTCCCTGTTTTTTCTAATTTACCATTTAGCGGGACGCTAGAAGATTTTCTGAGATCGGTCAAATATTCGCACCAGGGAGAAATGGGTCCGAGGGGTCAAAGACCTGAAAAGGCCAGGCTGCAGAAGTTCCGTTTACCTCTTGCTCCGTTGTCTCTCCTTCGTTTCTTCGTCCTAGAGCTCCCTCTCTCATAAGTCGTCGACGTCGGTAGCTGCCATGCAGTTTTATATCAGCAATAGCATTCCTTTGAATGCAACATTCACTGATGAGGACGGCCAACCGACCTATAAAGTCCACACCCCCTTTAAATTCTTCGGCGACAAAACCACGACTATCAGTCGCATCATCCACACCAATAGCATAGCCTCAGAAGACGACTCGAAGAAGGGAGGGGATAATCAGGACCAGCTCCTACGACTTGCCGAAATAGAGTGGAAGAGCGACGTCTCGTTGTCGAGATTCAAGTATCGGGAGAAAGACGTTAACATCGGGGAATTCTTCTACAAGGGAAAGCAAGGTTGGAGAGGCAAGTAAGTGATGGATCGCTCTTTCACCTGTTCGGCCAGATCTCTTACCGATTCGTTTATCTCTATCTCTAGAGACCGCGTGTTTACTGGCACCGATGGACAAGAATACCGTTGGCGGATAAATGCATCATACGCTGAGGTCAGTCAACTGCATGTTTAGTTACCGCATCGCTCATGATCGCACCATACAGCTCACTCTGCAGGATCGTGCCAGAACACCTGTTGCACGATACGAGCCCGAGGAGCCTCAGCTCATTGGGAAATCTAAAAAGGCAACCCTCGAAATCTACCCAGAAGGCGAGCATATGGTAGACACCATTATCGTCTCCTTCGTATACATGGAGAAGCTGCGCAAGGACAGAGAGCGCGACGCTCGCGCTGGCGTCGGTGACCCAGTTCTGGGTCTTGAAAACGATTGATCTTTTTGCCTTCGCCTAGATATGATGGACAATCGGCTTACGCCCTCATCAGTGGGAAACACTGTACAAATAATGATCCCTACATGTAATTGACAATATTATCGAATCCATCCTTCCATAAGTACAAGTAGCTATACCTCCCCTAACAATAAACCCGATGTACCTCCTACTATACAATTTGATATTTAACCTCCTCGCACAAGTCGCATGGGCATTGCGGATATGACGAACCTAACCACCGGCCAAAATAGCATGCAGTCCAGCGCGCGTCCTTGTGGGATAGCGCCACTTACCTCCCCTGGTTGTTCTCCGTACACACTCTGAGACCCCGGGGCTTGGATGGGATACCTTTACCGCAAACTACAGAGCCACAAGGGATGCGATAAGGGCGGAAAACACGTGTTTTCAGGTTCAACTATCGATATTAACGTTATACGCCAATGTCGGGCATTGCCACAATTTGGATAAGGGCTGACGAACCAGAATAGCCCAGAGTTGCGGCCCACCTGGGATGTCGTTCTATCACGCCAGCTGTGCGCTAACCTGAGGGACAGCGTAATCCTTGGACTCGGCAAAACCTTCGTATTAGCGCAAGCGGAATGGTTCTTATCCTTTGCAGCGCCCATTTACTACGAGCAGACTACAAGGCCTTCCATCCGAGGCGAAATGACATTGGAAGTGTATTGATGATGCCACCTCAACTGCGGAATTCCGCATTGCACAGGGTCCCCCCCAGGTGACGATCGATGATCCCCGTCCGCAGCAATTCCACGGGCGTATATATCTACCTCCAAGTACTCGTCAATGACAGACACAGCGCTCTTGAAACACCCGACAGTGTGCGGACAATGAGGCTGCACTTGACACGAAACTGCCTGCTCAACACCGTGCTCGTGGATGACGAGGGTCAAGAACTTTATTACATCCAGACGCCGTGGAAACTTACTCGTCGAACGACAACAATCACCAAGGCAGACAAGCAGCTGGAAGTCTTTCTGAAGTTTACTGGCTCCCTGATATCCGACTCCAAGTCAAGGCTTAGCCTGAGCAAAGACTATGACGGCAAAGGGCAGAACGAGCTTGCGCAGATCCATTGGCGATGTATAGGGAGTTCGAGACTGCAATTCGGTGGTTTTGAACGGGACATCCACGAATACCTCACGCGGTCGGGTTTCTTGGGGTGGTAAGGTTTTTGCATTTCGTGCGAAGGGGCTGATGCACTAACATCGTGGCGATACTAGGTATCGTACTTTCACGGCGCCGGATGGGAAATCGTACCAGTGGGTCATGGGAATAAACTATCCCGAAGTAAGTTTAGCATTCTGACCACAACCACCGAGCTTCATCCTAAGTGGTTTAAAGCTTTACACCAATGATGAGCAGCACAAGCTCGTCGCAAGGTTTCACCGACGCCGCCTCTCTATCCCCGGCATCTGCAAAAGAAGGGACCCTTATCTGGAGATATTCCCCAGTGGAGAGCACATAGCTGATGCCATCGTCATGACTTTTGTGTATGTGGAGGAAAGGCGCAGGGATTTAGAAAAAGCAGCCCAGTCAGCCGGAGATTAGAGATGTTGCTGGGAGATATCTTAGGACCAAGTAAGCAGTATCTCCGCACATCCTTGATACACGAAGGTGAATGAGGGAGTCCCTACAGGGTCAAAAGCCGTCCATCCGCGGCACCAGGGAAGAGCAACGCTTTGATCCAAAAATGTGTTGCTCACATTTCAGGAGCACCGTCATATGAGAATGGGCGACTCGGAGAAACAATCCATATGTACATCCTCATTTCAGTGTACTTCGTCAAGGTCTTGTAATTGTTACTGCACAGTTGCATCTCATGAATGTAAAATACCCAGTAAGCGTACGAGATGTTGCCTCATTGTCTTATCGTCGTCAACCTGCCTCTCCAAATCCGCTAATGCCTGCTCGGTATCCGGTCCAGCATGGAGAACTAGCTGGTCGTGTTCATCTCCCCACTCAAATGGGGTGTTTAGTATCTCCTCATCCACGACATCTTCCATTTGCACATCCTCTGACCCAGCCTTTGAATCCGATGAACCCGCAGGCGTGCTTTCGACTTTGATGGGATTCTCTGGGGTGCCGGGTGTGTGTGTTTTCAGTGTGTTTTGCCTTCTGCTCACCCTCCGCCTCTCCCTCTCGAGTGCTTCCTCCCTTCGCCCTTGCCGGAAAAGCCGTGATGTCTTGGCGGCCCGTGTGCTCGCTGGCGGCTGCCAATCCGACTCAGGTTCTTCGCTAGGGCGCGTGGGGGTATACTTGAACGGCGGTTTTCGGCGACGAGAAGGCGTGTTGTTAGACTGAGATCCTTGTTCACTAGGGTCAACAGCATTTGACCTGGTTGAAGCTCCGTCACCCTCTATTCCATCAGTGACTTCCACCATTTCGGCATCGCTGCCGTCGTCCGTGCTCTTGATATATTTGTCCAGCTGCTCCTGCGCTCTATCTTCAGCCCCTTCTCGCATCGCTTGAACCACTTCATCAGTTCGGATAACGCTTTTCGTCATGTTCCATATTCGCCAGACAACATCCTCTGAGAATCCTTGGTGTTGTGCAATACGTGCAATGGCCGCCGCAACACCCAACGCGTCAATAAGTTCCCTTTCGCCTCTAGGAATAGACAGAGGTCCAATTGGGATATCGCGTAGACTGACGGGGATAGACGATGTAGTCGATGGTGCCAGGGACGGCGAACGTGTGAGGGCTTGACGCTTTAGCGACTCGATACGCAGATCTGTCACTCCATTCGTGCGGGATGAAGCGCCCGTATCACCCATCGAATGACGACGAGTTGCTTCAGGATTTTTACCTTTGGGATCATTACGCGATAGAGCTTGGATGTCTAATCCAGCAGTAGTATGTCTAGGGCGGGCTCCACCGGAGAATAACTTGCCAAGATAATGAACGCTCGTTGTTGATAGTTCACCCACTCGGAGGAGGTCAGGCGTGCTTGACAATCGCCGCCGATAGTCAACTGACGTTCGCCGGCGCTTTTCCATGGCAATTAGATCAAGAGGCCGCCTGAACGTACTCTTTACGTGTTCACTAAGCTGATGTGATGATGTCACTATAATAGGTGATGAATACGTTATGCGTAGTATAAACGAGTGGATGACGACGCACCGTCAGCATGCCGTTCCGCCGAGGTGGTATCATGACGGTCAGATGGTTGTGCCCCAGACTCGTTCCCCTGTGCCTGTCCATCTAGAGTTACGCGCGACGTAGATGCTACAGCTTCGGCGGTCTTTCGTACTTGTTGTGGTGACGAAGATTTTATTTTCCCAGGAGGATCGACAGTCATCTCCACATCAGTTTGCACCCCTTGGTGTGACAGCCTAGGCCGCCTGTCGTCCTTAGGGGACACTTTACTTGGCGACTTGCCTCGACGTTTTGGACCATCAGTTATTTCCGTCTTTCGCGATTCATCTGCTGCGGTCCCACCAAGAGACTCAGCCTGAGCCATGTTCTCGTCGATCTTATCAGCGCTACTAGCGACGCGAGTCCTGATTGGTGGCCACTTAGTTTTTTCCTGGCCGGGATCAGCAACGCTATCGCCCATAATCTCATCCTCAGCATCGGACTCGGTTTCACTGTGGCTGCCTCTACGGCGTGGAGAAGAATATTGAACGTTGCCACCAAATGGCCGCTCGGTAAGCTTCGGGGGCTTGCGTACAGTCGCGCCGGATGTGCGACGTTCTTCAGAAGGGAGTGGGGAGCTGGGTAGAGGGAGGGTGACGAAGGGATCGTCATCTTCGTTGGACTTGCGTAGTTTGGGTTTGGGTTTGGGTTTGGATCTCTGAGTGCGATTGGTGGCGTCGCTATGACTGGTAGGAGGATCATCTTTGAACGAGCCGGGTATTTGATCAGGTGGATTTGGTAAACCCGGTGAGGGAAGCTCCTCGAGGGAAGGATATATACCATCCGTGTTGGCGGAGGAAGCACTGACATAGACGAATCATGAATAACGGAAGTATTTGAAGAACGAATGAAAAATACGTTTGTTTTGTCTTGTCATTAGCTGCCTGCTCTCTCGGCATTGTTTTACCATTTGGCTTGTCTGAAGGACCAGCGTCACTCATATCCCCTTGGTCATGACGAGGATCTGGATCCTGTTCTGCGGTCGTCTGAACCACGCCTTCTCCTTCGTTGTCTCTTGCCCCGTCCCTACCGTTTGCGTGCTGAGCCTTTCTCTTTGCCTGACCTTTTGCCTGACCATCAGCTTGCTTCCTGATCTTACTCTTCTCGTTCCCTTGGCGTTCTTTCTTCGCGACCTCGACTGCCTCTGACACGCCCTTTTCTTGCTTTACTCTATCCTCCCCATCTCCTTCGTTGGGTTCATCCGCCTTCATCCGCTTCTTCACTCGCTTTTCCTCTGCATCCGACTCGTCTGCCTTTACCTTCCCATGCTTACGCTTAGTTTTTGGGCGCTGTGGGCTGCCTTCGCCCTCCTCCGAGGTATGGTTATCGTCAGAAGAAAATACGGGACGCTTCGGCTGGGATGTTTTGAAGATTGGATTAACGCCTTCGATGCCGTGTTTCTGCTGATACTTAGTTATCTTAGCATCGTACCAATCCATGTTCTTGTAGTATCTATCGCGCCAAGATTGCCATGAATGTCGACTACTCCAACTCCATTTCTTGTCAGCCTGGATAAGACAACCAATTATCAAACTTGAGCTGGAGTAGAGAGCTATACGAGCGTACATTTTCTACTAGTCTCTTATACAGTGCATTCCCACTTCGACCTTGAGTACCTGGGTTATATGTCGCGATATATTTCACCAGAAGTGTATCGTCGTCTCGCGTGAACGGATTTCTGCCAGTTCTTTCGACAATATGGTCGGTCAATCAGAGGTCATATTCCAAGGGAAGCACTACATACCCACTTTTTGGCATAGCAGTTTTATCTTTCAAGAATTTGTCGTAATGAAGGGATACGCAGTGAGACCTAGTAGTAGTAGTAGTTCTGGCCCAAAGTCGTGTTGATTCCACGCGCGTTGGCGCACAAGGTCACATGGCCGATAACGTAAGCGCCCGGGCGCCTATGTAATACGTCTCCTCTCGTTTGCATTGTCGAAAATTGAACATCAATCCATGTTTGGCCTGCACGGTGGATTTGCCCGACTAAAGCGATGGTATATTTCCAAATTATACTTGCTGGATGCTAAGCAGAGTGATGGATTGAGGATATTCGGCACCCCTCGGACTCGGAAATTCATATCCAAAGTGGCCTCGCAACAAGTTGCAGTTTAGTATGCATGTACTATTAGCAAGTACCTAGTATGTATGTAATCAAATAGCTCCGCGACCTTATCTTCTTACTCCCTTTTTCATCTCATGGTACCATCGACTTGGCATGCCTTCCCCCTCGATGGCATGCTACTTGCAGTCACCATCTTGTTCATGTTTCCACCAGCTGCAGAGAAGCTGATGGCGACCGTCTCCAGAGCCAACCTCGTGGTAACATCAGACGATGAGCTCAGTTAATATAAACATAAAGTATAATCTAGCGCAGAAAATCTTGCAACTACTTGACGACAAGTTCTTCGTGCCGCCCCAATATTATTCCACGCCTAACAGTGCGCATTTGCTCGCATCCTTGCTCGGCCAACAGAACCTGCGCTTATTCTCACTGAGGACGCTAAATTACCAAAAATGGGCAATCGCAAAGCTTATTCGACTCCATTGCCATCTAGAAGCAGAACGTACTAAATGTGCCAAGCTCCTCTCAATCTAACTCACGTCCTTCTTTCACCTACTCCCACAACCTCGCGTGCGAGCCTTGGCACTCTGACGTTCTGCCGAGTATATAAGTAGCGCCTCCACCAAAGAACGTTGCTGTTACTCATCCCAAAAGTGCTCAATCGCTGATCGCAACAGCGTTGTAAAATACCCAATGGTAAAAACGTTTACCGAACGTGATGCCTTGTTGCCGGCAACGACGCACTCAAGACTATCCGACTCGATTACGGGTGTGGATAATGAAGCTAAATCGGACCCAGAGATACTGCCATCTCCTCTGGAGATACCAGCTTCTACTAGACGTTCGATCTTAGTAGGGATATGGCTAGCCCAATTTCTTTCAGTAAGTCCTTCTTCATGTTTCGTTACCGTTAACTTGACTATCACCATTCTTCAGTCATTGAATTGTGAGTGATGGTTTAGTTATGTTTCTTGGCCTCGCTCGGTCTTCGTGACTTCCCACCCGCTATTCCAGTGACTTTGGTGCCCACTAGTAAGTTAACCTCAACGGCTCTACGCAATACTCTCTATCAACTAGTCCTATCAATTTCATAGTGCTCTCATTCATCTCTTCCGATTTCCAAAAAGCAAATCAAGCCAGCTGGCTCGGTACCTCGTTGGTTTGCCCCTTTACTGTTTCATCAATTTATTGACCATCTCTCATCTGTCTAGCTATCTCCTCGCAACTACGGCATTTACCCCCCTTTATGGGCGTCTAGCCAACACGATGGGTCGAAGAGGAGCAAGTCAATCGGCCCTCTTTTTCGCTGGTGCCGGAATTTTTTTCTGTGGCGTATCCACTAGCATGGAGGCATTAATCGCAGCTAGATTCGTGAGTTCGTGGTTATTGATCGATCAGTTCCCATGTCTAATGCAAAAGTGACTCGTAGTTCTCTGGTATGGGAGGTGGCGGTATATTCACAATGGCAGCGTGGGTAAACTCATAAAAAGTTATTTTGGGTGTCGACTGAACATTTGGTCAACTGTTATCATTCTAGAATTATCACCAGTGATATGTATAATCTACGGGTGAGAGTGGATCATTAGGCGCCCTTTTCTTCTGGTTGAGCAAAATTGACCTCGACATAACCGATAGGCTCGGGGGTTCGTGCAAAGTATTGGGGGAATCTTCTATGGGGTATGTGTGTACACTGTGAACCTCTTCGCGTCGTAGTTCACTGAATTGATGATATCTTGCGAAAACTAGCTAGGTATGGGCTTGGGAGGTCCTGTTGGAGGGTTGATCACAGATTGGTTGGTTGTTTGATCATCCATTATCGCCCTCTTTCCTACTCACTGTTAACTCTGGTTCGTCTCACATCATTCTACGCTGGCATGGGGTCAACAGGCTCGGTTGGCGATGGGCCTTCCTTCTACAAGTCCCATTTTTCTTGCTTTCGATATTTCTGGTCTCGTTCAACCTTCGGTATGCTAGTAATGCTACCCCTGTACGTGCCTCTCCTATCTTGTCCACTAGGTCTCTTTGACCATATTTTGCTACTTTGTCTCTAGGGCACGGGTCGGAGCCCACGGCAAATTCTCAAACGTATTGACTATGGCGGGATATTCTCTTTAATGGGCGCCGTAAGTATTTCTAACTGGTCCCTTTCCGGAAATGTGCACCGGATTTAAGCGGACCACCTTTACAGGTGTTTGGCATACTCTTCTTTCTCAGTGCTCGATTCAGTAATGATCGTCCAGTAAGCCGCCAGAAATCCCTTCTCGCTCCCGTATTGACCTTGTGTCCCCCTACCCTCCGTTTCCGTTGACAGTGGAATGACCTCCACGTCTGGGGATCCCTTGTGCTTTTCTTTATCTCCCTTGTGCTATTCCTCTTCATTGAGGCTTTTGTCGCCGTTGAGCCCATTCTCCCAATGTACCTGCTCTCTCATCGAGTTCCAGTACTTGTCGGATGTAGCAACGCGCTCGTTGCTGTGTGCAACCTCTCAGTCTCGTTTCACTTCCCGTTATTCTTTCAGACGGTGATGCTCTCTTCTGCATCAGTTGCTGGTACGTATACCTATCTTACTTCCGTCCCTGGTCTCTTTAATTTGCATTTGCTGTACGGCAGGACTTCACCTTTTACCCAATAGCCTTTGTATCTCGACTGGATCCATTTTCGCTGGGTGAGCTATAAACGCTAGTTCACTGTGTCAGGCTTTTGATACAGCAGATAGCTGGGTGATGCGCAAATATGGCGCATACAAACTCCTCAATATGCTCTTCGGATGTCTCCCATTCCTGGCCGCCGTATCCATGGCCACGATGACGGAAAACTCAGGTATCTTTAAACAATGGTTCACAATAGTAAGACGATTCTTTTTGCTCAATTAGATCAGACCTTGATCCTTGCGTATAATCCATCTAGATGCCTCTCGGATTTGGCAACGCCGTTGTACTACAGACTATGTACAGTAAGCCCCGTCGCCTCGTTCAAGTAGCTCATGGCACTGACCTACCATTAACCCGGTAGTCGCTCTCGTTGCGAATTTACCCGAAAGCCAGATGGCTGTTGGTACTGGCTTTTCACAGCTCCTCCGTGGGCTAGGTACGCGACATCTCTAGTCAGTATCACAAACTATCAGATGAATCAGACGTGTAGGTCAGGTTGGCGGACTGGCCATATCATCTGCAGTATACCAATTTATGCTCAAACGTGAGCTTTCTAAAAGGATACAGGGGCCAAATGCACACGAAGTCAGTAATCGTATCACGTATGCAACTCCGGTTAACATACCATAATCCAGATTATCACCAAAATTCGACATTCCTCACGTTCTATCATGTTTATGCCACCTGATTTACAACGCGCTGCGCGGGATGCATTCGCTGTGAGCCTGCGTAGCGTGTTCATTCTGGCGGCAACCGCGTCGTTACTTGCGTATATTGCGAGAATACCAGTATATCCTGTTCCATTCGTTCGACCTTTATTTCAATGCTGATAATATCCGTCGTATGTAGATTCCAGACAAAAAATTGGAGGATGAACCAGGCCAGGAATCCGTTATAGAGTCTGATCCGAA
This sequence comes from Pleurotus tuber-regium, assembly GCA_014058305.1. Taxonomy (NCBI): domain Eukaryota; kingdom Fungi; phylum Basidiomycota; class Agaricomycetes; order Agaricales; family Pleurotaceae; genus Pleurotus; species Pleurotus tuber-regium. The sequence continues at coordinate 27,737 of JACFYU010000026.1, read as the reverse complement.
TTCTACTCTGGTTTCTGACGAAGAATGTGTGAGCGAAAGTGATGGCGAGGTGTCAAGAAGGTTGCGTAGGTAATAACGCAAACGGGCAAAGGAGATGCGGTGGAGGGTCAGGGCTGCTTTCATAGCATCTATGTTGTGCCGACTGGAGTTGGATAGCTAGGGGATAACTTCCTGTGGAAAGATGATAGCAATCTGAAATGCTGTATTCGAATCTCGTGCTTCTCGAATTCGAGACCGGCTTCGCTATCCGTGCATATGGTACTTCTGCGGTCCGTTACTGTCTCCCTGATGGCTCAGGAATGTTGACAATGGATTTTTTTGTCTGACAAAGCTAGCCAAAGCAGGAGTCCTAGCAGGAACGCATCGCAGACTCTTGCACGGATGCACACTGCAGGGATGCCCCCACGTCACATCACATGATCAAGCGAATGGACACCGAACTCAACGAAGCTACTGCTTCCAGTCCAAGAAGGTTGTGAAACGCGAGCATCATCTATCTTTGCGTCCTTCCAACTAAATTTATTCGTCACCGACCACGGTGATGTGGCGAGAATCACTCACAACTTATTGACGAGGTCCGAACTTGCTGTTGTTATGCTGCAAGGTAGGGACTAATCTATCGACGGCTCCGTGTGCGTATATTGAGTATCCTCAATGTTTTTCCCCTTCGGACCGACCGCTCCTTTATTGTAGCATTTTTTCGTTTATCACAAATCATAAGCAACTTGACTCTCCCATGTGTCGAGCTTTGTGAGCTTACGTTTGTGCTTCTTGTCGGTGCCTCATCCTCTTGTAGCATACTGTGAGGTTGGCTAATCATATCCTTTCAAAACCCTGACTCTATCATAATAGTACTTCTTGGCCGGGCATCGCGCAGTTGATCCTAGTTATTTATATGACAATCATTGGACTCAGCCTGCTTAAATTCCTACCCACTAATCTTCCTATCCCTTCCAATATCCCTCTTTCATTCACACTTTTCTTGATTTTTACTATGGATGGTATTTCATTTGCTGAGCTGAATGCTCCCCTCGTCGCTGGTAAGTAACGCCATCTCCTCTCCCTGACTAGTAATGTCACGTCTCCTAGCCTTATGCTATCAAAGTCCGAACTACTTACCCCTCTCCATGATGTACTACATTGGAAATATTTGCATCAGCAGCAGCTATAATCGTGGGCTAGAATATGTCCCAGGGCTGAGATGGATCAGAAATTAGTGCAGCGTGAATGGAGCGAAATCAAACCTCGTCATGCCCATCTCATATTCAAACATCCATTAGAGGCTGTGGCGACTGTTAGCAAAGGTATGCAAAATTGCACATTGGTACAGCAGCTCCTGATTTGATCCCGAGAGACAATCCACATGATTGTCATTCGTGATGTCTATTCCATAAAACCATCTCCCGGCAATGCAAACCCCGGTCATAGCGAATAGCAAAGCAAAAATGGTTCCAAGGACGGGCATTCCGCTTCGTTCCTTCCTCCATGCTTCACCCTTCACTACTTTGTAATCCCTCCAAACGGGCTTTCGAAGCCACCACCAGTGTAGAAACTGCGATCCAGGGAATATGTTACTGTTAACCCCACCCCCCCCTTTACGGTACCAGGAATTGCAATGAACAAATACGGAACAAGCTAATCGGACTTGAATTAGTGCGTTATAAGAGTCGGTTGCTTTTGAAGTAACTTCAAGTGACGACACGTTCCCTTGAAGGACGGGCTTGATCAAATGCATGCAATAGTCAATCTAAACAAAGCAACTTGAGTCGAGTACAGCTGAATCGTTGGGCTCAAAGGCGAACCTGGAGTTCCTCCGAATAGATCACCGACGTGTGCCCAGTTGTGGTGTTTGGACCCGAAATCATGTAAAAATTAGGAAATCCAGGTAAAGTTGTTCCAAGGTACGCTCTGGGAGCACCGTGCGCATCGTAATATTCCTGTACCGTTTGACCACGATTTCCAAGTATGCCAATGGGGAAATAATCCTGCATCAAAGAACTTTGAATGTGATGTGTGAAATTTTTGAAAGTATAGCTGACGGTTTCAAAACCTGTAGCCGTAATAATCACGTCTAAAGGAATCTTTTCGCCTTAATAAATCAAATTAGCTCATGGTGGCGGCCAAATAATTGATATTACCTTTCTTGGTGACAACACCATCTTCTACGACTTCAGCAATACCATCCCAAACAAGCCGCATATTAGGTCGGTGCAAAGCGTTTAAAAAGTCGGTGTCGAAAAGAACGCGCTTGCAACCCATGGCTGAACAGGCCTGAGCTCCATTGAACCTGACTTATGGATAAGAAAAACTCACGATAGCGAGGTATGATGGCGTCATGATAGTATTTTGGGGCTGCCTTCAGCATGTATCGTTGAGACCACTATCAAAGTTTTAGGTGAGTTTTAAAACAAGGAGGTCTGCCCTACCTTTGTAGCTAACCATCGCACTGTACTGCTTCCAAAAATCATATATAAACCGACGCTCTATCAAACCAGCATCGTAAATGGGCTCTCGTCGTGAATGTTGGCAACTTACTTTGAAGAACATGATGATTCTATAAAGTCTCATGAAGAGCGGTAAATGAGCGAACGTCCATTTCCACGCGGGTGAAAATGGTGAGCGTATCTAGGGAGATGTTAGTATCACTTATCTAGAATAGTAAAAGTAGAGTATAACGTACGGGAGGGAATAACCAATTCGGAGTGCGACAGAATTGTGTCACTTGGACACTAGGTTGGCGAGATATAACTGGCACCAACTGCGTCCTGAAGTAGGATTTGCATAACAATTACAGTATAAATCAGAAAGGGCAGTCACATACGAAGACGCGCCATTTCCAATAACACCGACTCTTTTGCCCTCAAGTTCCACATCATCCCTCCAGCGCGCAGAGTGAAACATGCTCCCCTTGAATGCTGATAAGCCAGGTATGTCAGGATACTTGGGTATCTCCAATATACCGATGGCAGATACGAGGATCTCAGCTGTGGTCGACGTCTTCACGCCAGTCAAGACGTTTTCCCCTTCGATATAATATCTTTGCTCGAAAGCATCCCATTTGGCTCCAGTAATGCGCGTATTGAACACGATGTGGGGGTAAAGATCGTATTTCTTCGTTAAATCAATCCAGTAGTTCAAGATATCTTCTTGAGAACCGTGAGTAGAGTCCCAATCGGCTTTGAGATCGGTTGAGAGTGAATAAAAGTGTATATCTATATCTGAGGAGCATCCCTGCATATCAAAAGACCTCAGGATTTCAGTTAGATGCGGTAAACTATTCGCGAGCTCACAGGATAGATGTTGTCCTATGATACACAGAATGAGTAGAGACTACATGGACACATGGGGCTGAACTCACCCTCCATGTCCCTCCAATTTCCGAGGCCTTCTCAAATATCTATTCCATTCTACGTCTGGTGATAGTGACAATGCAAAATGTGTGGGCTTACAGTGAAATTACAGAATGGAAATCGTCTTTTGAGGTTGATTGCGAACGCTAGTCCGCCAACCCTGCTAAGAGTCAGAAGAAGTTCGTCTAGATATCAATGGGGAGAGTACCCTGCACCGATGATGACCACACTCTTGTTGTTTTGCATGGCTCAAGGCCTTGTGACGGCCCTTGTCTGAGCGGAAGTGTTGAGAGAGGCGGGGACAAGGGTAAAACCACAAGGTCTAATATGATATTTATATGTCAGCATCAACCCATTGATTCTCAGTGGTAGAAGGAAGCTCAAGTGGATGTCGACCAATATCCATGCTTACATTTAGTTTTTTTTTACCAAATTGCCCTGCAATGCATTTTTTGGAGAGGAATGTTCCTGTTACTTATGTTTTCGCATCGGAACGTAATATCTGCCGAAGTGAATGAGGTCGGCAATGAGGTACATTGTACCTACAAGTGCCGCGTGTTCCGTTCCCATTTTGCCGACTTTTCGAACGATCTTGACGGTGATGGAGCACGTCTGTAAGTAACGATACCCACGTGCGGCCGTGCTCTAAAGTCTGAAGACCCATAAGTCAGCATTTTTCGACGGACTCATGCATCGGCGAGCCTGGCATCCGCTGATTGCATATGGTTCTTGTGTCTATTTCATATATTGAAGGGTGTCAGTGATGTGTCTTCTTTGCATTTTGGCTGGCGTAGTTCGGCATTAACCACGCTAGGAAGGTAGGAACTGACCCCCGACAGTAGAGGTGACAAGAAAACATGAAGAAAAACAGTTTACCTTCTCCTATGTACAGACAGGACCACAAATGTTTAGGCTGAGAGTGCAGTTATCTGTAACCACATTTCTTTGGTACGACGTCTGACATTGGTCTGACATCAAGAAGTTGCTATGCTTTCCATAAAGCCGTTGCCTTCTCATCCACGACCTGATAGCATCTCTGAATCAGAAACTCCGGGCTTGGTCGATTTTAAAAAACGGTGGTTTTCCGAGAAGTCAGGTAGAACAGAATAGCAGGAAGGATGCTATTGTTCTTGCTGTGGATGTCAATCCGGCGTAAGAACTTTATTTCCTTATGGGCTTTCCCACGATCAGAATGCTGTCCTGATTGATTCATTACAGGTCCGGAATTCCGATCTCGTCTGCCTCTATGTTCAGTCAGCGTGATACGCCGGTGTGACTTGCAAATCCCAGTGGCTCTCAGTGGCCACTCGTACAGGTACTTCCTTTGTCGAATCATTTACTATTGTTCCCCCAAACCAGGAAGATGTGGCTGTTTCCTAGCTGCCTTGGAAACGAGCCTCGAGGCCTTCTACACACTTACTTATCATGGTCCTCGGAGGCCACTATTTGACCTTGCTGCTATTTTACTTCTTCACCACCATCCACTGGCTTCGGGGTGGCCTAATTCCTGAAGCTTCGCTCAAGAGAACTCGATTTACGCCTCAGTTTGTGTTATGTTCTCTGCATTTCGCAAATGGAAGTCTCGTCTGAATCGCAAAAACTGTGGGGATAAGGCGTTTCTCGGCCACAAGGAGCACCCCGCGCCACCTACGAGAGTCCAAGACGCACCTCAACATCGTTCAGATGGCTCTATGCCGCAAATTGTCCTTCGAACCCGTACCAAACGATTTCGCTTTTGGAAGTGGCATGGCAAGAGTTCTGGATCTGCTAGACGTGATCCTTCGCCTCCGATCCCAATTTCAGACCAATGTTCTATTTCTGTCAGCCCAAGCTCAGAATCGTTCAATGAATCTCGTCATAGTCTGGAGCCGAACTCTGACAGAAGAGATACCTCTACCTCACAGAACGAATCTGAAATACCTGATAACTATGATTCTGAACTTGCGCTCGAGGCTTCCTCCCTCGACGATATCGACTATCCATGTCATATTCTTGCAAGGTTTGTTCCAGTGGAACGTGGAGAGAGTTTTGCCTTTGACGAGCAAGCCCCCGTTCCCTTCACAATCTCTGATTCACCTGCCGGCTTTCCCCGTGATTCATCACTCCGTGACGACCTCAGTACGCCCGGTTTAGACTTCCTGCCTATTGAAACTCCCGGCGATAGCGATACCTCCGATGGCTCCCACCTATGCACTCCCGCCTTTGGACTTAACGATTTACACCTCGATGAACCTCAAGTGACCTCCGTGGACGACAGAGATGATGTCAGCGACAGTTCTGGGCTGATTCCTGAGCTTTCCGTCTCTGCACAGCTCCTGGACTCCGGGTCGAAATACCAGCAACATGAAGAAAATCAGGAACTTACCGCTTCACCGGAGAACTCTGAGCAAGAACTCGTGGGTCTCAACATCATCAGTAGTCCCAGCGCAAAATACAACGTACAATACCGTCTTGGGGCTGGTGCAACGAGCCATGTCATGTATGCGACGGCCCTTGTTAATACAAGAGACCCCTGGGATGACTACAACGAGGCGGATGATACCTCCATCACATATGGGGAAGTTGCCATCAAAGTCTTTCACAAACCCCAAATCGCGTATTACACCTTTGCCAACGAGGCAAACCTTCCTATCGTTACCCCGTCACGTCTTGCTGCAGAACGAAATATCTTGGTGATGATCACCGAAAGTGGGAGCCCGTTTTTGACACCTCTTCTAGAGTCTTTTCAAGATATGGGAAATGTTTACTTTGTTATGGTGCGAGTCAACTGAACTCTAAGTTTATTCAGATCTAACGCTGAATTTGAGCAGAAACTCTACCCAATGTCACTTCACTCGCGCTTGTGTAGGATGGACTATGAAGCTAAGAAGATGCATATCGACGAGATTAGGTTCTACGCCGCCGAACTGGTAATTACCGTTATCCTGATCTTCGTTTATGCATCATCTTTAATTCGACGTACATTGCTAGTTGGTCGCGATTGAACACCTCCACTCCCTCAACATCGCCCATCGTGACATCAAACCCGAGAACATCCTCATCTCTCCCTCTGGACACCTCGCCCTCACCGATTTTGGTCTTTCAGTTCATATCCCACCAAAAGGAAATCGTGGATTTGCTAAACGGAAACGATTTGAGGCACTGGGGACTCCTGCGTACGTTCCTCCCGAGTTATGGGACAGTAGGATGATAATGAAGGGGTACTTGGTGGCTGCGGCGGATTTGTGGATGTATGGTGCGGTGGTGTTGCAGATGTATTTGGGTAGGGCAACGGTGAGTGAAGACGATGTGCTTGTCTTCGTTTGTGGTGCTAAGTAGGAGTTTAGTCGTATTTCAGCCCTCATCCCGAAGAGCGGGATGACTACGTTATGATGTCGAATCTAGTGTCAGATAGTGACGCAGCAGATTTGCTATCTTTGGTAAGATACTACTGTCCTCTTAGAACGAGTTCCTGACTGATCACACTTCTTTAGATCCTTAACGCTCCGGAGGGAACCCGTCTCTCGATCCCGCAAATCAAGAATCACAAATTCTTCAGTGAAGTGTATGTCTGTCATCTTGATCCACTTAACCCAATGCTGACGACAAGCCCAGTAACTGGGACGATATTTCCGCTCAAAAAATAGCTCGTGAGTTACTCTAGGTATCCTACCTCAGGTTGTTAACTACAACTATCTTTCTAGCATATTATATCCCAGGCCCACCCATTTGCCAGGAGGTCAATCAAAGCGTTGCTTTCTCTACGTTCTATGTTAATTACTCGGCGTCCAAGCTGAAGAGTTCCCTTGGAGGAATGCGGGCGCTCGAGCTTCGAGTGGCCGACTATGACGCGCTGGATATTTATTATCGTTGCCCAGAAGGTATTCTGAAATTCCATGTCAATGGATGATGTTTGTTATATTGTCATACTCTCTGCTTTCCTTTTCAATCTCCAACGAATCAAGGACTAGGGTATTGCATACGCTACATCCATGAATGTAAATGTAATTTACTCTGGTTTTACTCAAAATTCATACTTGGTTTATTGTATTTCGATACATCGAGAATAAATATTTAATAACTACTGATGCACTGGAGACTAGAATGAGGTGTAGATCAATCGATCACGCACGTCCGAGCTTGGCTCTGTGCTTTTGCGCAAAGCCATTAGCCACATGATAGGATTTCTCCTGCATGCGCAGTCGGTGCTCGAGGACCAAAACTGAGACAATGACGTCCTCAAGTATCTCCCTTGTTTTGGGATCCCCCCAGGAAAAATTCCCCCTTTCATTGTTTGATAGGGTGGACGGTTCGATGACCAGGCTTAGAGGCAACCCCGAAGTGGCGGGTTGCAGATATGCGAAAGGAGGTGTGACGCTGTCAGCCCCAGGCGGGAATAACTAAATAGGCGGGTTGAAGTCAGTCTATATACGTGGGGCATGGCCGTCGACTTACTGCAAGCCTCGAAGACGAGTCGACTTTCAAGACACACTGGCCCATTGCGGTTTCTAATATGAAGATTGGACTAAGTTTATCAGGCAGATATACAATGGGTCTCATTGAAGCATGCTCACAAGCCCTCAGGATCTTTCTGCGGGACCAACCACTTGCTAATCTTTACCGCCTTATTTCCTTCCCTACTTGGGAAAGATACCGTATCCGCGAAGATATCTGGCCGGTTGATCACAGCAACGACCACTCCAGTGGAATCTGTGATAGTAGTCTTGCTACCCGTAGCTGCATCGGTTGAGAGGCTATAAAGAAGCCTGGAATTGAGTTCTATGGTAGTGTTTATTACGCTGTTCTTCGTGAAGACGAGAGATATTGGTGGAGACGGGTTCACAAGAGTTGCTTGGGATTCCATGTTTTCAAGAGGCAGTAACAAAAGGAAGATATGAGGGCTGTGGGAACTACATGAGTATCACTAGCTAGGACGGAAGGTGTTTGCGCTAAAAATCCAAGAAAACAGACGCCCAAATGGCGCTTAATGTTACGTAACACGCTGAATACCGTCGGATGCTTTTGCTCTGAGTCCTCTACTGCGCAGTCTCGTCAAATACCACCATTTCACCTCATGACCGGGACAGTGCAAATTTCTCCGTTGACGGGTTACTGACCGAAAAACAAAATCAACACGAGTGTTCTCCTCTAGGAAAATAATCAACGCCATTTAGTTCCCATCCTATTTCAAGATGGAACGTCCATGTTGAAAACGAATATTAACGGACCATCGCTTTACGTGTCTTGATGTTACACACAGCCTTTTGTCCTGCTGAGGAGTTTCCGAAGCTCCATTCTCGAACTTACCATTTTTTGCCAGCCAGTAGCCGACTTCATCATCTCTTTAGCACATAACAGCATTTGCCGCGTGCCATGGATCCATAAGGCAATTTCTCATTCTCGCTAAATTATATCTTCCTCGAATATCTAAGTTCCCAGATGATGCATGTGTGGTATTTATACAAGAGTGAAGACTTGTTTCCGGTACACTTTGACCATGGCACCCTCGGAAACAGCTCGTGACTGGATATCACTCACCTTCTCGCCAAATAGCGTCACTCATGCAGCCGTCTCTCTAAATACGTCGACCATCTACACAATCTCTACCGATATCAAGACAAATAGCAAGACAGACGTCGTTAGTGCTCGTACAGGATCCCTCGTGGCAACGATCGAAAGAAATGAGATCTTCCCTGACACGGTGAAATTCACTGGGAAGAATAATGGGAAGAAAACGAGAGTTAGTAGATGGCTGGTATCTGGAAAACTCCCAGATAATTTGTATGTTGTTCATCGAATGGAGAAGTGACCTGATTAGATGATAATTAGCCCAGTCACATTCATGGAGACGGGATTGGGCCGATGTACATGGAAAAGCGATGCGACTAATAGACTAGCGGTTCGTATCATGACCCGAGTTTGAAGTTTCGGATAACTTATGCTCCCTGACAATTATGCAGCTGTTCGCCCCAGATGACACTGAATGTAAAGCACCCATAGCATACCTACAATCGGAATCCACACAACGTGTCTCACTATTTCTCAGCCCCAAACTATTCAATGGAGTTCCGTACCTTGATCTCCATGATGCCCAAACAACGCCAGCCATACTTGATGAACTTGTCGTAGCGGTGATCTATCTGGAGGGCAAGCTGCGAGGGCGAGATAAACCATTCTCGACGGCGGCCGGTGTTGCGCAAGAAATTCAGATCGGCGCTGCATTTGGCAACTAGTGAGCCAGTAAGTACCCCCTTCCAAGTTTATGGGTTGCTCTACAATTAGACTAATGCCTATTTTGTCGTACCCACGTTTCGTTCATCATTACCTGTGGAGAGCAGGCCAAATTTAAGTTACTAGTTAGTTCGCCTCGACCTTTTGTACTTGTACATTCTTTAATCTTTACAATATTAAGATTCAACTCATCATACATTTACAACTTCAGCACAACTCTTCCAGCAATTTTTCCAGCTTCAAGATCCGCGTATATCCTACAACAATTCAGTTCTTAGCCCATTGTGTAAATGGAGCTACCTACTGGTTCAAATCCTCCAAGCGCTTCAATTGATAGTGGCACTTCACTCTGCCACTAGCTGCTAAATCAAGGGCCTCGATAGCATCTTGACGATTCCTACGCTCAGTCGATGTGACCCTCTGATCAATCCAAGCGAGACGAAAGAAACATACCCCACTGCGGTGCCCACCACCGTCAGACTCTGTAAAGAGTAGTTCTATATCTCGCATGGTAGTCCTTTCGAATAGGTCACTTACTTTACCAATGAGAAGCGGTATAGGAATATTCAAGAAAGCATTTCCCGGCATTCCAACAGCAACAAGGGTGCCGGTAGGCCGTAAATACATGAGCGCTTGGTTGAAAGGAGCACTCTGAGAGGAGGAATAAATTCTCTGATGCTCAGCGATATGGTCGGTGAGTACTTACTGCACCAGCCGCTATGACAGCGGCGTGAGGACCTAATCCGCCTGTCACCGCTTGGATGGCTTTGGTAAGGTCCTCTGTCTCTTTGAAATCGATCCAGGCCTCAGCGCCCAGTTTGAGGGCTAGGTTTTTCTTTTCTTCACCGGTGTCTGAGTGCTTGTTAATCGATTGGTTTGAAGTATGTGATTATTGGGACGCACCGATGGCTATAACTCGTAGACCCATTGCGACGGCGTATTGCACGGCTGATTAGGATCAGCTATCACAAAAGTTAACAGTTCGGAGCAGCTACTACCTAGGTGGCCCAATCCGCCGCCTGCACCAGAGATAGCCACCCAATTACCAACGATTGTACGGCTTTGCTTTAGGGCTTTGTAGACGGTCATTCCCTTTGGGAACGGCAGGATAAGAGATAGGAAACAGGTTGCCAGAGTATGCTTACAGCACACAAGATAGAGACCGCCTCTGCGCTGTCCAGGCCTTTCGGGATGGGTGTGACGTAGTCAACATATGAGACCTAAGCGGTTGAGTACCAATGTAGAAGTATTGACAATGTAGATGCCTACGACATAGTCGGCGAATGTGCCGTCTATAGCGAAGCCTGATGACTTTTGAAAGGAAAGAGGGCAACCTGATAAGCTCAGATGAGCGATTCAGCCCTCAATGAGTACAATGCAAAGCACTTGATTCCGCTCCCTTTCTACACATCTCACATCTGGCTTCAATCAGTGAGAATCACGCTTCGAGCTCACCGCCTCCTTACCTCAGACATACATTACCAATCCATTTGATGCCTACCCTGTCGCCGATTTTGATATGGTTGCTGGTGGTGTGCTCCGCGATAGCCACAACATGGCCAACACCTTTAGATCGGTGAAGAATCTAGCAGCTTGATAGTTTGCTTCTCGTACCTTCGTGTCCTCCGATTAGAGGTAGAGTAGGCTTCCTACTCCAGCCACCTTGGCGGATATGTAAGTCACTATGACAGACCCCTGTGTATTCTGTCTTGATCAGACATTCTCCCGGGGCCAATTCGGAAGGCTGTTTGACTGGATGGTCATTAGCGATCACTACATCCTTTTCGAAGTCAACAAGGACAGCGGCGCGAGCAGTGAGAGGGATAGGGTTAGCCATAGTTTATTCGTTGCTCCTCTCAGTGAGCTCAATATATAGGGGCATTTAGGGACATGGTCGTCTGACATCTATTTAGACAGGGTGACGAATGGAGGAAGCCAAGGGAGGGTTGAAAATGTTCCTCAATGCACATTGGTACAAAAGCTCCTGACTTGATCCCGAGAGACAATCCACATGATCGTCATTCGTGATGTCTATTCCATAAAACATCTCCCGGCAATGCAAACCCCGGTCATAGCGAATAGCATAGCAAGAATGGTTCCACCGACGGGCATTCCGCTTCGTTCGTTCCTCCATGCTTCACCCTTCACTACTTTGTAATCCCTCCAAACGGGCTTTCGAAGCCACCACCAGTGTAGAAACGGTGATCCAGGGAATATGCTACTGTTAATCCCATCTCCCCCTTTACGGTACCAGGAATTACAATGAACAAACACGGAGCGAGCTAATCGGGCTTGGATTAATGCGTTATAAGAGTCGGTCGCCTCTGAAGTAACTTCAAATGACGAAACTTTCCCTTGAAGGACGGGCTTGATCAAATGCATGCAGTAATCAATCTAAACAAAGCAACTTGAGTCGAGTATATTTGAATCGCTGGGCTGAAAGGCAAACCTGGAGTTCCTCTGAATAGATCACCGACGTGTGTCCAGTTGCAGTATTTGGTCCCGAGATCATGTAAAAATTGGGAAAGCCGGGTAAAGTTGTTCCAAGGTATGCTCTTGGAGCGCCGTACGCATCATAATAGTCCTGAACCGTTTGACCACGATTTCCGTATACGTCGATGGGGAAATGATCCTGCATCAAAGGGTTTATATATATACTTTAAATCAAGCGTTATTAATGAGAGACTGACGGTATCGAAACCCGTAGCCATAATAATCACGTCTAAAGGGATCTTTTCGCCTTGATAAACAGAATTAGCTCATAGTGACAACTGGATGATCGTTATTACCTTTCTTGGTGATAATGCCGTTTTCTACAACTTCGGCGATCCCATCCCAAACAAGCCGCATATTAGGTCGGTGCAAAGCGTTTAAGAAGTCGGTATCGAAAAGTATGCGCTTGCAACCCATGGCTAAATACGTCTATACTTCTTTGAACCCGACTTATGGGTACGCAAAACTCACGATAGCGAGGTATGATTGTGTCATGATAGTATTTTGGAGCTGTCTTCAGCATATATCGTTGGGACCACTGTTGAAGTTTTAGGTACGCTATCAATCAAGGAGATATGGGCTACCTTTGTAGCTAACCATCGCACTGTACTGCTTGAAAAAATCATATACAATCCGACGCTCTATCGAACTAACATCGTAAATGGGCTCTCGTCGTGAATGTTGGAAACTTACTTTGAAAAACATGGTGATTCTATAAAGTCTCATAAAGAACGGTAAATGAGCGAACGCCCACTTCCATGCGGGCGAAAATGGTGAGCGTATCTAGCGAGACATTAACATCCCTTAATTAGAATAGCGAAAGTAGAGTATATCATACGGGAGGGAGTAACCAATTCGGAGTGCGACAGAATTGTGTCACTTGGACACTAGGTTGGCGAGATATCGCTGGTACAAACTGCGTCCTGAGGTAGGTTTTGCTTAACAATTACAGAAAAAATTAGAAGGGACAGTCACGTACGCAGATGCGCCATTTCCAATAACACCGACTCTTTTGCCCTCAAGTTCCACATCATCCCTCCAACGCGCAGAGTGAAACGTGCTCCCCTTGAATACTAATAGGCCAGGTATGTCAGGATACCTGGGTATCTCCAGCACACCGATGGCGGATACGAGGATCTCGGCCGTGGTCGACGTCTTCGCGCCCGTCATGACATTTTCACCTTCAATATGATATCTTTGTTTGTCAACGTCCCATCTGGCTCCAGTAATTCGCGTATTGAAGACGATGTGGGGGTAAAGGTCGTATTTCTTAGTTAACTCGATCCAGTAGTCCTGGATCTCCTTCTGGGAGCCGTGAGTAGAGTCCCAATCGGCTTTCAGATCAGTCGAGAGTGAATAGAAGTGTATATCGATATCTGAGGAGCAACCCTGAATACCAGACAAGACCTCAGGACTTCATCTAATGGCGACTTTGAGTCATTCATAAGCTTACAGGGTAGACATTGTCCTAGGATACACGGAAATGAGTAGAGACTACGTGGAAAGACGGGGTTAACTCACCCTCCATGTCCCTCCAATTTCCGATGCTTTCTCAAATATCTGTTTGCTTCATCTAGTGATGGGCGACAATACAAATATGTGACCTTACGGTGAAATCACAGAATGGCAGTTGCCTTTTGAGGTTGATTGCAAACGCTAGTCCGCCAACCCTGTTAAGAGTCAGATTCTTCTTCCGGAAAACGATGGGGGGGAGAATACCCTGTACCGATGATAACTACGCGCTTGTTGTTTTCCATGGTCGAACGCTCTGTGTGAGAGGAAGTGATGAGCTGTGATGAAAGGGGTGAGACCGGGCCAAGCCACGAAACGATCGTTATGTATACGTTGGTATCAACCCCGTATGGATGGAAATAGGTATGATCTAGATTCTAGATCCATGGAAAACCTCAAGGCCGAAGGGAAGCTTACGCCTGAGACAAAGTGTAAAGCAGAGGCGGTACCATTTGAGCTTACAATTAGTGGTGTACTCCAAATGGTTTGCAATATAAGATTAAAATGGAGAGGAGGGCTACTTTGGTTCTTAGGAAGTCAGTTATGATAGTGTTATGGCGTCGATCCGTACCCCCAAAACGCGGATCGTTCATATCTGGCGTAAGAGAGCGTATTTGCCACAGAACCCAGATGAACGGTCAAGCACCGTACAAGTGGACAAAGAAAGCCTTAACTCCCATCCATTTCCACTCCACCAACTTTCACGACAATCTTGACGGGGAATGGGGATATACCACTAGCATTAGTAATTAACGGCACAGCCGTGCGACCACGCTCGGATGACGTGTAAGTCAGCATTTTGTGGATGGACTCCGTCAATGTGTTGGCGAGATTGGCATTCGCTTGTTGGCGGTCTAGGTAATATAGGTCATGCTTCTATTTCGTAGGTCGAGAGACGGTGATATACCTTCTTCAGATTTGGGCTGCCGCAATTCAGCATTGATTACCCTAAGAATGATCCGCTGGCGTTAGAGGCAAGAAGAAAACACGAAAAAAGCAGTTTACCATTGTTCCCATGGAACCTCCTCTTCTCCCATGTACACCTGGAACCACGACTTCTTAGGCCGTTTCTCGGAGAAAGTGACGGTTATCTATACGCCTATTCATCTGATACGCGCAATGTGAATGATCTCAACAAGTTACCTGGCCCCGCTTATTGGTCTCATTTTCTATGGCTTTCCAGAAAGCTGCTACCTTCTCACTCACAAGCTGCTCCATCTCTGGATCAGATACTCCGGGCTTGGTCTATTTCAGAAGCGCTACCTTATGATGTGTAATATGTAGAGCTGACCATAGTAACATCAAGAACTTCAAATGTCTGTGGTTTCACGGTACCAAAAAGTCGGTGGAACAGGATAGCATGAAGGGTGCCGTTGAGAACATCCTTGGCAGTGTGACGATCTAAGGCCTGCACTTTGGTAAGCGTATTTCGACACAAGAGAATGGAATGCAACATACCAAGTCAATTGTAATTATAGGGTGGACATCCATTTATTTCCATGCGCATGGATGAACGATTGCAAAAGTAATACTAATAACTAATTAGTAATATCAAGCATTTCCCACGGTCACAATGCTGTTTATGCCGATCGATTCATCAAACTTGCCTTATGCTTGGCCGATCGGCGACCATGAACCACGCAGAGATAACTAGCATTCGCTATTTTCCTGCGAACGTGGTCCTTTCAAATTAGTGTCAAGCGACTCCTCTGATTTTCAGAAGGTACTTGAGCCTCACTAAAATCGCAACTTACTAGCCATCGCACCCAACTGGAAAATATAATTCGACGGTCGAATTTCACAGCTGTTGCGAGCCCAATATCGATATCAGATCCTCCAATTATATGTTGCATCGTCTTGAATCCTACCTTGCCTTGTGACCTTTCATGGCCGATGGATTCCGATTTCTGTAGTTCAGAGCTGGAATTGTTAAATGCTGAGTACAGTACTGATGTTCTCTTCTTAATTTGATGTACATATTTTAGCTCATTAACTGAAACTGACACCTCGCGCAACATCTCCCCAGTCGTCGAGAACCTTCGTGATTTTTCCAATCTTATTCCTAATGTCCACCTCAGCATCTTCTCCGAGGATTAAATAACCGGGCCATTCTCTGCCTTTGGCTACCCCTTCGCCTCGAACAACGTCGACCACAACTTCCATGGCCTTGTTTGGGTCTCCCTTGATTGCATCACGTATCGATCCGAACTTTGCGAGGGCAGCTGCACGAATATTCTCGTATGCTGGTAAAGGATTTGGATTATCCCATGGGTAATTATAGGCTCCCTCCGTTTTGAAGGCTCCTGGTGCGACGAGAAGCACTTTGATGTTGAACTGTGCAAGTTCGATGGAAAGCGTTTCAGTTAGTGCTGAAAGAATAATATCAGCATACAGTGTTCTATGTACTAACATCGAACACTCACCATGGAGGGCAGCCTTCGAGGCTGAATATGGTCCTATTCCCTGAATACAATTGGTTGATATGGTGACTACGTCTGCCGACGAGGAAAGAGCCGTTCATACTCACAGGTATTTCTGTCTTCCATGCAGACCGACTGCCGATGTTTACAATTGTACCCGATCGTTGCGCCCGCATATGAGGGAGCGCTGCGCTGATAATGTCAATTGGTCCATACAGGTTTGTCGCAAACTGTAGCCTGATACTGTCCGCCCTGAATTCCACCAGCGTACCTCAGCAGTATTCAACCTGGCGAGAACAAAGAGACTAACCCGCCCTCTTCAAGTATTGCGGGTACTCCATACCCAGCGTTATTAACTAGGACGTCAATTCGCCCCCAGAAAGAAACCGCCTTATCAACCTTTTCCTTGATGGTATTGAAACCCGCAGTGACGTCAAGATCAAGTAACCGCAGGTTTTCTGCCTTGTCCTTGACTTCACCCGGAAGATCTGACAGCCTTTCTAGACAGCGTGCAGTGGCTATGACTTTATCCCCTCTGCTTAAAACTGAGTATACGAGACGACGACCAAAGCCTGCTGCGGTACCTGCGATCGACTATCTGTTAGTCTGGGCTCCGCGATGAGAGTCATAGGAAGCGAGCTTTACCGGTGATCAACCAAACACGTTCAGAAGACATGTTCGTATGCTTGCGCTTCGTCGAAAGGAAGTCTTAGAAGTTCGTGGTAACGAAAGACGTGTGTCTAAGTGTGGCAGAAACATATGAGCTGTCCGGCTATCCGGTTTTGATCTTGAGCGGTTATGGTAGACAGGGGCATTTAGAGTTGTAACTGGAGTTGGACCCTAGTTGAACCTTTCTAGGCTTCGTATCCGGGGTGCAACCGCTTCCCGATCGGCCTTAGTCTTCCCCATCCGGGATCCCGGGTACCTGTTGTTCAGGAATGTTCCTGATCAGTCATTCTTTGCAGGAAACGAAAGGACGAGCTATTTTCCCATATCACTTGTTTGACATGACTTCGGTGAGGCACGACGATCTGCCGCCCGAATGCTCTCGTGGATTTAGAACATACCCGCAGAAGAGCCACCAGTTACGGGCAGCAGTTAATGCCCGGACGTTATCAGTATCCATGGAATCGGCTGCAAGAATACAAAATCCCTCTCACGAAGGATTTCGATTCATCAAATATTGATCATCTCTTATATACCATGGACTCATGCTCTACAAACTCGGCCAGGGTACGCCAAATCTTGGAACGCCGTGCATGACTTAGCCCGGCAAGTACAATCTTGGCGTAAGAGGACTTGTAAGTACAACTTCCGCCCAGTAATGTACTTTACTTCACTCTGCCACTGTCACAAGAGCGGACAAGAGCGGTTTTGTTTATCCGACTTTTCAAGGCGCTCATGGCGGAGTGTCGATGTACACGGGCACGCCAGCGGAATTTGAGCGACAAGCTAGCACAAGTGGGGATGGGCCATGTGTCGGTGGACTGATGTCAACTTTCGACGTCCAAAGCGTGGTAAGTTGTTCAAGGTACAGCCTTTTCTTTTTGTATCTCCCGGGCTCCATTCGGCAGCGAAAGTCCAAAGCGTGGAAGACCTGTCGAAGGACCGGCTTTGAACACGGTCTCCGTCCAGGCAGCCTGGCAACGTGACAATGTGTTATCTCTTGTCGTTGCAATAGAGCGGATCAAACGCTGCTGAGCGAGCCGAAGAGCGGCTGAAGGTGAGCAAGGACTTGAACGAATGTGGCTGACATAACTATAATTCCTTTGCTTGACAAGAGCTAAACTGCCCGATGGTTAAAGGGGAAATACGTCGAGGTAATCCGAGAAACCCAATCCTACAGCACGTGTGGATGACGGAATTACCCAAGCAGTAAAAGGAAATTGTAGCCTGCATGCACCGTAAGGTATCATTGACTGCGTTGCTTATACAACGTCAATCCATCATTCGACAGCGCAGTATTTCAAATCCAGAGAGTAGGTCCTGTTCGGATCGCCGATCTCTAACGCCCGTTGCCCTCTGTTGGTCACAATCAATATCCAAATGCACCATACCGGGGATAGGCGCACCGCTATGGGTATGTATCTGCTCCTTTCATCCCTTCTCCCTCCTCGCTGCCTTTCTACCCCCTACTTATGCGTGGCCACACTTGATGGTTACATACCAAACTATCCTTGGCCCAAACCGGCAGCTGTGCTTGTCCGTTCCGCTCCTGTCAGGTCGTCACTGCGACTTGTCATTTGCAATCCGTTGCTAGCAGCCTACGTCCTAGCGTTCTCGTTGTGATGATGCATGACCCACTATTGCATTCACAACGGCCACTCAATCCTGGCATAAGCCTCTCCGTAACGGTAAGCCCAGATTCGCAGTATGTATTCACACAATCGGCGTACATGAAATACAAATAGGACCGCTCGTATAACTGTACGGTCACGCCAACATCCTGGTGGTGCGAAATACTGCGCATGCCCAGAAGAATTAAGAACCTTCTGTGGCATCAGGTTCCGGAGCGGGGTCTTGGTCCTGACTACCAGGCTGCATACTATCGAACAATTGGTCAGCGGCGTGCTTCCCGGCTTGCTTAGCGACCCCTTCCGCGAATGCGCCGCCGACCTTCTTCGCTCCACCGCCAACAGTCGTTAGAACCCCTCCAGTCTTGCTCTGCCCCGAGTTCTGACCTTTGCTGTTGTTCTGGTTCTTTTGTCCTCTGCCACCACCGCGCCGACCCCCGCTTCTACCCCCGCTTTTACCTCCACCCCTACCTCCTCTGTCCGTCGTATCCGACATATCACTGGTGTCCGAGCCATCGTCGAACGGACTACCGAGAACAAAGACGACGGCAAAGAAGAGAACAAGCAAAGCAGGACGCATTATCGACTCTGTATACAGGGATCAATCGTCAGGTCCGAAGCAGTGGCCAGTACATATACAAGGATCAACGAACGGTATGAAGCAGACTTGGTTTACCTGAGCGTAAATTGGGAATGAGTCAGAATACGACGAAGTCAGAGGAATAAGACTTACCGAGAAACCTGAGGAAGTTGTGCTTAGGATTTGTGGGTCGTTCACAGCCGTCTAAATACGCGGCCAACATACGACGAACCGAATATTAGCGTTCGTCAACGGCTCCAAGCTCCAGTAGAAGACAGGCTGAATGCTGGCTGTAATCCAGATGTCGATCCAGAGTCGGTGGCCTATGATGCACAAATATCCCAGGCAGAAATATCAACCCAAGTAACCTGTTGATACATCGGTACTCATTGAATTTTAGCTGTGCGTGCACTTACGAAAGAAACATGCCTACGATATTGGCACGCACGAATACAAGTTTAGACCATTTGTCTGCGATTTTGAGATTGATATCCACACTCGCACAATATCGACCTCGGCGATGCCTGAGGAACGGGGTTGCTGAGATCATTCGAGTGGCGTCCAGTGAAAGACGTTGCGGCGTGGCCGTATAGTACCCAAGCCGTAGTCCCCGCCTCAACTCGCATCCGTATTCATCTCTAACAACGTAAGAGGATGGCTTGATGTGCGGCTGAGGTTGCTTGGCTACGTGTTGTATGCTCTCACGAGTGCCAATATTAATGAGCGATGTGAGAATGGGCGCCTCATCTAGTTATACTTACACAGAGACCCTCATTTACGACCGCTTTGCGAATTGATGACTCCGCCGATGCGGCCACATCATATCTGTCTGCTTATATTAATAAATTGTCTATGACATCTGTATGTTCGGTATCATGAGCGTACCAACTCAGCATTGTTTCATTTCAACGGATTTTAACCCGCATCAATCCAAACTTCCATACATCACTATGCGTTCAACAAACTCTTGACGCAGATATGTTCGCGCGGCCGCTGGCAGGTTCGCTTTCAACTTGGACGTAATAGGAGTCATGTGGCTGGAGTGACTTACTACACAGGGGCTAAGTTAGAAAATTATTTAATAGCCAACAAGGCTTTGAATAATTCAGGTACTTAAGTATCGTTAGTTCAAAAACTATACGTGGATCAGTGTAGGCAAACTCCCAGCCTTCCTACTCAAAGACCGAGGATACATCTTCCGACTGCGGAGGATCCCTTTATAACGGAATTGACCCTTTCGTTTGGAGCACCCGTCCTAGATAACAGGTAAGATTTTCAGAAACTTCCCACCGTCACGTAGATTGTATGATTGATGCAGCGGAGTCTTGTCTCGTACGCGTGATTTCTTATAGTGGTTCCAACATATCTGTTTCACCAAACAGTCCTCCGCTAGAACTGTTTCTCACCGCGAGTTGCACATCTCCGGACTACGCTAGAAGCTACCGACACACCTTCAGTGCCCACGTTCCCAGAAAAACTTAGCACTCCCATTCCTCGTGTGAATGTGGATACACAATTATCGGCTCGTTCTTGTGCTGGCTCACTCAATATATCTTGAAAAATTTAGACGTACGTATATACACCATTCCCGTCAGCCTTTCTATACTCTCAAGAAAGGACTATCATACCTCCATGCACGTTTTTCTCTCTATGTCATCCCTTCAGTCTGGACGCACCTACGCCCTTCTAATGTTAACGGCATTGAAACAAGTTTCGATTTTGACAACTTCAATCGCGATGTCGATCATGTACTTTCTAGCTCACACGACCAATTCTCGAATCTCGACTAATGGCCTAAAACGAAATTTCGCGCCTTTGTCCTTCTTTTGCAATGGAACAGTGTTGGAATTCACGAACCAGAATTACACCAGCAGCTGCAGAGATCAAAATGGAAGCTAACGCCATTGTATTGTGATGTGCAGTGCAATCAATGGCATGAGAAATAGGAAATTTACAAGGGGAAAGTCGAAGGCGTAGTCGGAATTACCCTTCTAGCTTGTCGACCACTATTCTGAAGCATAATAAGTGTCTTGCGCGCCTAGAGGACTGCTCTTCCCTGTTGAACGTCCTAGCAGATTTCCATGACCCGGGTCGGAAGACCACCCACCCCTGCAACTGGCCGTAACCTATTCTTGACCCTATCTACTCAAGTCAGAGTGTACATCCTCCCGAAGCTGCCAAAATTGCAATCCCTTAGTGTGTAAAAGAGTTGTCTGCCAACGGATGAGAGTCTCACAGTGTATAAAAAGGTTGTATGAGGCGTTGAGGTATAGGCATCTCCTAGTCGTAGAGAGAATCCACAGAATGCAGCTCAGTTTACTTGTTACCTTCGCCATCTTGTCTTGCGTCGCTTTAGGTGACTATCCATCCTCTCATTTCATATTTGCGCCATTTCTAACCAACGATCAATTCAGGTGCCCCCGCCGTACAAGATACAGCGGATATCAAAAGGGTTCTCGAAACATCGTCCGACGGGTCAGGCTTTTCATATACGCACATTTTTGACATGTTTACATCTAGGAGCATAGACTTTCGAGTAGGCAAATCACCACCAATGGCAGAGTCGGAAAAGGTGGCATTGTTGCTGGCGGAAACAGAGGAGGCGGCAACACCGGCTCTGTTGGAGGCTATAGGAGTTCGGCGAGTTCCAACAATAACAATGTGGGCACTTCGGGTAGAACTGTTGGCGGTGGTGGCGTTAGGATTGGACGTGCTTGATATTTGGGGCTGTAGGCTATGTAGTTAGTATAGTGCAGCTACTTTCCTAGTCAGACATGGAAATATTGTAAGAATGCAATATCATGGTGGTGTGATCAGGCTGAGGATCTTTGCTATGGGATGGGTTTATGTAAAGCAAGTATACCTCGGTACGGTGAGAGGCACTACGCAGAGGTATGATGTAGATGCCTAAATTCCAACGATGACTTCCGTTTGACCAGGAAATCGTCTACGAGCAGATGGTGAGTGAGAAGAGGTGGAGGAGATTCGGTGGAGGATCATCCTGCGACTACTTTTGCACGGGAGGTGCGGAGGGCTTGGGCGCGTGTGTATGAAGTGGTGGAAGGGGACTGAGTTGTGGATGGGGATGGGGATGGGGATGGTTGAGGTTGAGGTTGGGGTTGAGGAGGGGATGGGGTGCGAGAAGGAGAGGGTGTGCGAGAGGGTGTGGCAATGGTTGTGGGTACGTATGCTGATGAGGAAGGAGGTGAGGGCGAACAAGTGGTGGGGACGGATACACTTGTCATCGTTGACACACCGGAAATGCGCACTGGCGAAGCGAAGAGTGAGGGGAAGGGAGCTGATGCGAATGCAGATGCGGAGGACCGAGTCTGCCTTGAGCTCGGAGTATTGAGTTGTGAGCTGTTGATTGTCGTGGAGGTATATGGGACGTAGGTGGATTTATTCGAGCTGGCATTGTTAGTGTTGGTGTTGTTGTAGTTGGTGGTGTTGTTGGCGTATGGTGACGCCAGGAGGGTTTGGTGTTGTGATGGGGTAGACATTCACCCCGGAAGAACACGTACTTCAAGCTGTAGCGAGCTCTGTAAAGTTACACAGAAGACCAATCACGCCAGTGCGACTTCGGCGTTTCCATTTTCGAGAGGCGATATCTGCTGGAATGTTGGCGTATTCTGCTGTACCATGAGTCTCGCCTACCTTTCATTGCAATGTCCACCTATACAGAGGTCCCCTATTTCCCTTCCCCCGCCTCTCTCAATCGCATTGAATAAAGGCCGCTGAAGTCCGGTGTGAAGGGTGGAATTATATAAATGAGAGTGAAACCAATCTTGCCCACACCCGCATTATGAACTCCTTCAAAAGATTAATATTCAGCAGTAACAAGCAGGCGCAAGGATTACGGGTCCGTAATGAAGGATCCGTTCCTTTACGGGCCTGGGACCTCACAGCGCTTATATGGCGCTTATTCTAACGGGTATCCGGTCGCCGGTTGCCGGTGATTACATTTCCGCAAATTCTGATTATGGTTATTTATGTAATATAAGTTATAATTGCCCCACTAACACAGACCTTTTATCTATTACTCAGGCGATCACTGCGCCAACTATAGTAAGGGCTACATGGGGGTTTGTACTACGATGTATTGTATGTACTGCCCTGGAGAGGCGGGAATATTGTCAGGATATTGTACAGCTATACGAAAAGTTAAGGTAGAGTGGAAGGCGGATTAAGTTAGAGCACATATCAGAGGGCTCCGGCGGCGAGGCTTAAGGAAGGGAGCATACAGTATGGGCATGGGCGTAGGCATAGGGGGGTGGACCGGGTTGATCTTGAAGAGTTGGCGGCAGCGATGGGGGTGTTAGTTTGTAGCTTGGGGTGGTCCAGGCCCTGTCTCGTTGTCGTCCCGGTCTTCGTCCCAGGGAGCTTCTGGCTCGTCTTCAAAGAGTGGAGGGGAGGGATGAGATGGATGGGACTGGTTTTGGCTGAAGGCGCAGGAGGCACGCAGGAATTTTATGAGAGCCTTGATACCCTTGCGGGTGCCAAGTAGTTCCGAGAGGACCAGGTTTCGAGAGGCTTTGGGAAGGTGGTGACGATGTTCCTCGAGGGTGATGCACTCCCTGAGGATGTGCTCTCTGGTTTGTAGGGGTTCACCGCATGAGCAGGCGACATTGTTGCTAAGGTTGAAGCGTTGGCGGAACTCTCCGAAGTGGCCATGGCCAACGCGACACTGGAGGAGTCTCCCGAAGAGTTCGCGGTCTTGTTTCAGAGCGCGGAAGTGGGCTGTGGGTTTTAACGAGGAAGGGATGCGGTCTGATGGAGCAAAGTGACCTTGTGGAAGCATGCGCGTTTGCATCCATTCTCGTCTCCAAGCTGCTTGTGTGGTAGCTTTAGTACGGCGGGTTGCATGTGCTCGAGTGGTAGCGAATGTAGCGGTGCAGCGTAGTTTCGTGGCTGCCTTTGCCAGTGCATCAACACGATCGTTCCCTTTGATATTGGAGTGTCCAGGGCACCATGCAACTGAGACATGACGTGAGGGGTCGGCATCGAGAAAGGCACACACAATGCGGTATGATTGAAGTGCGTATAGCTGCGATGGGTGTGGGCGTGTATCAAGGATTGACTTGATCGCCGCAGAGTTATCAGCGAAGAAATGGATGCGCTTGATGGAGGGGTCAATTTCGCAATAGCGGGTGGCTTTGCAGATGGCAAGCGCTAGAGCGGCCATTTCCCCATCATAGACCTCTGCTGCACCACCCAGCCCCTTCGACCCAGAGAAAACCTCGATTCCTCTATGGTAGCCTACCATTGCTGCGCCAACCCTACGGAAAGGCCCAGATTTGATGAGTGAGCCATCTGAGTACACCACGAGCGTGTCTCGTTGTCATGCACCGAAATTGTTCGGTACATAGACAGAGCGATATCAAGATGCAAGCACCCCCTAACTCCTAGTCAAGCAGGCATGTGACAACACGTGGCACGTGCAAGAGAAACTTCAACAGCTTCAGAACGCGACGCAACAGCATGACGCAGCCAGCGTCTAATTCATTGATCATACAAGCTTTTCGATCATGATCGACAAAACTCCCATTAAGCTATTTCATTTCCTTTTTCATCCTTCTCTTAATGATCATCGCATTCACTTTTGTCACATTCAAATTACTGCGCTAACTCTACTTTAATTTATGCTTTTATAGTTTTATTCGATCATACATTCGCTACTTCGCTTCGCTTCTACCATTCTCTCGTTACGATCGACATGGCAATAACAGCTCACGTGGACGGAATCAAATAGCAACTCCCAGTTCCTCTGCTCTCGTTTATCGTTCTACATCATGACCTCCCGTATCGACATCTCAGTCATCACGCATAGTACCTATCTAGGCCATCCCAGAAGGCCTTGGATCATTACCAACCAGCCTAGTCGGCTAGTACAGATTGGATCGTGGCTACATGTTTATCGAGTTGAAACAGACTCATTCATAGGAGAATTCCAAGTCAATCGTATTGCATGGCACGAACGACACTATATCATATACATCATATCCCCCTATATGCCGACAATTCCATCAAGCTATTATCTAGCTGTCCATCGCACTCAAACAAGTATTCCAGCATCTATACGGTTCTGGCGATGGATGCTTACTTGGCATCTACCCAACAATATACCAGTTCTTGTTCCTGATTGACTCCCCTCTCCTATACGCATCATCAAGCCTATTTTAGCACCACCACGATCTAGACCAGCCCGGAACTCAATGACTCATCGACTACCCACCATCGTGGAATGATTCTCACAGTCATGACTCAGTCTGGCTATACGTGACTCGACAACGATCTCCCATCGATCATTACCCCTAGTTATTGATTGATGCAGACACGCACCGCACGGTTCACCCCCTGCCGAGACGAAGGCTGACTGAGCAACTCTATTGTGCTTAGCAATCACATCAGTCATCCTGCGGGAAGCCATCAACAAGAGACTTTTGCTATTGGACCAGCAGATTCGATCCCGTGATCCATTGCCATTGCCTGACTGAGGCGAGAGAATGTTATTGTTTGTTGCCATATGGACTGTCTGTGACACTCCTATTTTTCGCATTTTACCCCTTTCTTTGATTCTACCTACTGTTACAACGACATCGTTCGTTTATACGCAGCCTTTTTGTTTGCACACTTTCAGTAGAGTATATAAACCCATGTACTCACTGTAGATATACAACAATCTCAGAGTCAATTCCCAGTATCGTTCTCAGCAAGTTCTTAGCCTTCATCTTCATCTAGCAAGCTATACTCTTGATAGTATTTCGTCGCAACTGAGTAGTAGGCAAGCCCAGAGAGTGGTGAGCCCTCAGAAGCGGTACTATTGGGATTATAGTAAGTTACACGTCTTTCTATCCTCTAACCAGCAACCTCGCCCTCAGGATCGATATCTTCGACCCTACCCACTTCAACTACCTTCGTCCCATACAATAGAAACAAGAGAAAGGGTCTCCCTCACCCTAAACGAACGACTGGAGGAATCCGACGGCGCATACTGTCCGAGAACCTTCAGGAGAGATTCAGGAAGTATTTCATTGTCTTTAACTAACCTTCACCATCACAATTTCGCTACTTTCACTACTATTAAATTTTATTGTTGGTTTTGTTATTTGTCTACTAAATTGGTTCCTGTAAAATCAGGAGGTCGAGATCGTTTATGAATTTGTTGAGGACCAGAGCGACGAGGTGTTTCTTCTTCTGGGCATTTATTTGGGCAACCCGTATGGGACGGGTTGTTGTTGTGCCTTGCACTCGGTTGGGTAGTATCATGGAGACACGGCGTTAGGTGTTTGCGGCGCGTGTTGGCTATGAGAGACTCCGGGAAGGTCTTGCGACTGATCTGTGTCCGCATCCATGGCAAGGGGATCGAAGCGATTGGCCGTGACAAGATTAGGAGGTATGGTGGAATTTAAGCCTTGGCTTGAGGTCCGCGTTGGGCTGGACAAGGTTATGGGTATATCAGAGGGCTTTTTCTGGGCTTTCGAAGTCTGCTTCTTCTTCTTCTTCTTTGCGTTTGCGACGACGACGACCCACGGGTTTTCTGACTTTTGTGCACGCTTTTCGTTGTCGCGAGCGGTTCCATACTTCGCGAGTCGTATGGGGCATCGGCGCGCATCTGCTGGGTGAGCGAGGTCGGAGAGGCCTGCGCCTGAGCAGTTAGCGCATCTAAGGATGTGCCGGCATGCGCCTGTTGTGTCGATCTGCATGTCCAAGTCATCGCCCCGGGCTTCAGCTTCGTCTCTTTCTTCTAGGCAGCGGGGGCACTCGGTCGGCTTGTGGTGGGACTCTGCATGTGTCTCGTCTGCGCAGATACGGCAACGTGTGTCGTCCTTGCAGACTTCAGTCCGGTGTTCGTAGCTCCAGCAGTTCTTGCATTGAATGACCAGAGGGCGGTTCTGGTACGCACGCAGGGGGCAGTGGCTGTTGTAGGCAGCCAGCATGCGTACCTTCTTCAGCATGTGGGAGGCTGCGTCGAAGTTGTCCATTGCGAAAACAACGGAGGAGTAGACGGCCGCTCGGAGTTCCTCCAATGTGCGCATCCATCTCGGGAGCATGACTATGTGCTTTGAGCAGGCAGCGTATTCAGGGTTGGTCACTAGGAGGTGGTCATGGATTTCTTGTGAGGAAAGGACATCGCCATGCGGTCCTTTCACCTTCACTCGGTCGACTTGAATCTTGAGCCAGGGGACATCGGGGTGGACCTCAGTTTCGTAGCCCTGGTCTATGTAACCGATGAACTTCGTGTGATGGAGGGCTAGTTCGGCGGCAGATTGGTCGGTGCGGGTGATGAGGATGAGGTTGTTCTTCATGTTGTAGCGTGCGGTAGTGACTACGAGGTGTTTTGATTGAGGATCAGCCTGTAAGTTGGTATTGACAACCTTTAGAACTTCCTCCTCGGGGAGCCGGGTGTTCCTATCAATGCCGTTAGGGAGGAACTGGATGACAAGGCGGGAAGGGTGATGGGCGTCAGTGGGAAGGGCTGGGGGAGGCTCTCGCTTCGGAGGGGTTGGGCGATAGGTTGGCCCGGTGGCAGTGACCGTCTTTGGGCTGTTCATTGAAGTAGTTTGTGCTGCGTTGTTGGGGTTCATGCCTTCTTTGGCAGTAGTCTTTGTTGTGGCAATGACTGGGCTGTCTTCGAGGGAATTCCGGATGTGGCGGAGGTGTTGGGCCG
This sequence comes from Pleurotus tuber-regium, assembly GCA_014058305.1. Lineage (NCBI taxonomy): Eukaryota > Fungi > Basidiomycota > Agaricomycetes > Agaricales > Pleurotaceae > Pleurotus > Pleurotus tuber-regium. The sequence continues at coordinate 210 of JACFYU010000026.1, read as the reverse complement.
CATCGACATCGTTGCGGCGCATTTCGCTGCGGAGCTCGATGATTTTGTTGCATATGAGGCGGTTGTCGGTCTTGAGGTCGTCAATTGAGGCGTGGAGGATGCTAAGCATCTCGAAGATTTTCGTAACGGACCCGTGGATTGACTGGGCCATGTCTAGGGTGGAGTTGCCGATACCCTGGAGCTCTTCCAGTGTCTCATTGTTTGCTGGGG